>CM051460.1:119598289-120848289 GCA_028095005.1 Rhynchospora pubera
AGACGGATGGTTTGGTGGTGGCCAGAGCCAAGACTCGATTATCTTCGTGCAGATTTGAGCGCTGGTCGAAAGCCCCTCCTGGCACTACACGATGTACTGGCAGCTCTCGAGATCTAAGTCAGGTGAGCCAGTGGCCCAGTATTTTGTCCGTGTATATTTGCCATTTTTTTTTCTTTCTCCGTTTGGATGTGTTGAGAATAAGGTAGGAAGAAGGAATAAGGGAAGAAATTTATTGGGAAGGGGTAAATTTATTGGGAAGTGTGTAACTTTTGTGAAGAGTTTGGATGGTTAGGAATAAATTTATTGAAAAAAATTCCTTATTCCTTATTCCTTCTTCCCACTTCCCACCATCCAAACACAGCCTCAGAATTTTCTTTTGGGAGAGAGAAAGCACTGGATCTTTGTTGTAAATTTTAAACGTTGTTAAACGTTCATTAACGTTGATAAAACGGAACAGCAATAGAAATAAATTTTCTGCCGTTCATTAAACAAAACGGTAAACGAAAAAAAATGTATATACCGTTCTTATAACGGAACAGAAAACGGAATGATCGTTTCCGTTGCCGTTGTAAACGTTAAACAGGTCTAAATACACTACACGTTACAGCTTGAGCATTGGAAAAGTAAAAACTTTTTCTATTTCCAATACTTCATTTATCTGAGTAGCAGGTAGCTCAGCCCTCTCTGTTTCGCTTGTGAACAAATGCAAAATTAAATAAAGGTACATGTTATAATTTATGGGGCCGTTTAAATTGCTTAGGAATAAGAGAAATAGTCTTTTTCAAGACGGAAATTTATTTCTAACAATCTAAATTTTTCACAAAATTACACACTTTTTAATGTTTTCCGTCTAGTAATAGACTATTTCTCTTATTCGTGAGCGATCTAAACGGCCCTATAACTTGAGTTAGATATATTACTCTCTTTCCTTTTTATTTGTATAAGGGATTACATATTTATGCAATAAAATAAATTATAACATCTATTCGGTAATCATATACTTAAAGAAATGAATATGGGGTTTTTTTTAAAATATAAAAATTGTGAATATCTAATGTTAAATTATTATGACAATACAGCAACCATCCAAAATGGCGTGCCTAATTAGATTGAACGTGCATATGTTTTATGTATTTTTCAAATTCGTAATTGTGACGATATATGTTTGTGTATATTGTTAGGAAACTGTTCAATTTTAAACAAAGAGCAAGAGATGATCTAGTACATAAGCTCATTCGACACAAGAGATAAGAGGTGGAATTTATACCTCCCGCGAAATCGTATTCGCGGGGCTCGATCCTACGGCATAGAAATCGATGGGGTGCTCTCCTTCGCCTCCTCCATGGCGGCCTCGAGTCCACCAAGGAATTTGGCCATGTCCCAATTCTTGTGCTAGCAAGAGTAAGGAGATAGCTAATCCTTTTCACCATTCTTCAAGTAATTCTAGCAATTAACCTTTTGGAATAACTATTCTCAACACATGAGACCTATGAAAATGCAAGAGAGAGAGAGACCATCATGGGAGAATCAAAATTCTGCCAATGAATGGTGGTGGCGGCTAGGGAGAAGAAGGGAGGCAAGGTGAGAAGGTTAGATTTTGCTTTTTCAAGTGGTCCTTATATAGACCACTCTCCACCAACCTTTTCTTTTGCCCTTTTTACCCCTCTAAGGCCGGCCATAAAGTTGGACCAAAAGGGCCACCCCACTTATTTGTTTAATCTCACTTAGGCCATATATTAAATCAATTATTTAATAGGCCTTTCAAGTTGCATTCAATTTAAGCTCAAATAGACTATTAAATTAAAAGCCTATACTTTAATTTAATTCACTTAATTAAATTAAAGTGTGATGAATAAAATTAATTATCAATATATTGATAATCATTTTAGGATTAGCATGTACATTAATTTATTTCTATATGATCCATTTGACTTAATTAATTATAACGGTCCACAACGTTATTTAATTAATTAATCAACTTATCATATTTTGCAATACTCACTATTGCAAATAAATAAATAATGCACGTATGGTCAAAGTCCTATTTGTGTGACCCTTTGAGGATTTATGCTACGTTGGACATGGAATTAAATTGTTATTTAATTCCAATAATCATAAGCGGTATCTAGCAACACGTTATGATTTCCAATTCGCACAAATAGTGTACTGCTACAATATTTCAATCCTGCATAAGAGAATAATTATGTTTCTCTATTTTGATTCTTATGTCTCACGATATCATCGTATAATCCAAGATAGGAATGTGTCATTCTTGCAGATTATACGTTTCTTGATCTAGAGTTGATCGCTTAGTTGCGCGCATACGATCCAACTCCATCAAGGGGCCCAAACTGATATCGTCACTCACTAAGTGAATTAATGAGGGACATATGGTTTTCTTGATGATTAGTTTTTCCCCGCACAATTCAAGAGAATGTAAATCAAGTCCGTATAGCAGCCCTTAACGGGAATCAGCGGTAGACGAGATTTATAGAACCTATCCTCATGTGGAAAAGATAATCATCTCAAACTTAGAACCAAAATCATAACGAAATAAACAATGACACATAACACAATCCATATATTTATTTCGTTGGGTCAAGTCCTGTACTATGTTTCATAACATACACATATGCAATTAAGTTGGTAACTCTTTACCTATGATTTGTAGAACTTAATCACCACTTAACTTGCATACTAATCTTATATGATAATTAATGTTCCTTGTTAATTATCAAGATTATGGACCATTTAGATTTATTATTGTCATTCTAAAGAATGATCCACAGAGATCTACAATTCAGATCCTCAACCTGAATGATCTGTCAATAATAAACCTAGGAACAAATGATAAAATATCATCCAAAACATAAACTAATAATTAAGTCATTAAATTATTGACTTCTTGGACATAACTCTAACATATATGTCATATATGTCAAGTATAGAATGTTTATGATTAGATTTGATTAGATTTACATAATTGTTTAGGATAGTTTTCTAGAATCTGTTTTTGATTTGTTTCCTTTTAATTGTATCTCTCAATCTGTATATGTTCAAGGGAGAAGAAATAAAATACAGGCAGAATTTTTATCCCAAAATTGTCATGGTACCAGAGCCAAAGGTTGAGAAGAAACCCTAAAAACACCATGGCCAAAGATGATAACAAAACTGATGATACTGCAACGAAGAAAGTTATTGATAGCACTTCTCCGTTCTATCTCAATTAATCGGAGAATCCAGAGACCATGATTAGCTCTTGTGTTTTGAAACGCGACAACTACGACCTGTGGGAGAAAGCGATGAAGAATGCCCTTCGGGCCAAAAATAAACTTGGCCTCGTCAATGGTTCTATCATCAAACCCGTTGCTGGACCAGAGGCGAATTTGTGGGAAAGTTGCAACTCTATGTTGGTCTCTTGGTTGTTTAACTCTATTGATTCCACGCTTCAACCAAGTATTGCATACATGGAGACAGGCAAAGAACTTTGGGATGATTTGCGAGAACGTTTTTCCATTGGTAACGAACCTCACATTCATCAGTTAAAAGCCAATATAGCTGCGGCAAAACAGCAAGGTCAAAGCGTTGTATCTTACTATACACGCCTCAAAGGTATGTGGGATGAACTCAGTAGCTACTCTCGTGTGCCAGTTTGTAAGTGCAAGGGATGTACTTGCAATGCGGCTGTTGAGTTTGTTAAGGAAAGAGAAGAAGAAAAGATTCACCAATTTCTCATGGGGCTCGACGACTCAGTGTTTGGAACAGTGCGGTCAAGCATACTTGGCATGGAACCGCTTCCAACACTCAACAAGGTTTACTCAATGGTAATTCAAGAAGAGCGTCATAAATTTGTAGCCCGTGGACGAGAAGAAAGAGGTGAAGCGGTTGGCTTCGCTGTGCAAGCATTCAAGTCGCGTGGTAGTTTTCTTGAATCATAAGGCGGGCCTAAACCAGCCAAGGTCGGGTTGGTGGATCACCCGAGTTGTACCCATTGTGGAAAAATGGGACATGAAGTGTCTCAATGCTATGAATTGATTGGATATCCTGAAGGTTGGGGCCGTGGAGGTCGTACAGGCCGTGGTGGACGCGGTGGTGGTAGAGGTGCAAGAGGTCGTGGACACGTGCATGCTAATGCGGTTCAGGGCAGCTTCAATGCGGGTGCATCCTACAGTGCGGGTGCATCCTGCGGTGCGAGTGCGGGTGCATCCCATGGATCAGAGAAGAAGCATGAGCCACAAGTTTCCATACCTGGACTTTCTGATGTGCAGATGCAGCAAATTATGGCCATTTTAACCAATTCCAATGCAAGTGCATCCTACAGTGCAGGTGCATCAACTGAAAAGTTGCATGGTAAGTCACTTAACCTAAATTGGATATTGGACAGTGGCGCATCCCATCACATGACTGGAAACTATGAATGCTTACAAAGTGTTCATGATATTGCACCTTCATCGGTTGGACTTCCAAATGGCACTCAAACCATGGCTAAGCATGAAGGACAAGTAGTTCTACAAGAAACACTCACTCTAAGAAAAGTTCTATATGTGCCAACTTTGAATTGCAATCTTATCTCACTTAGTAAACTTATTTCAGATAATGATTGTTTTGTTGTATTCACTAATGAGCTATGTGTTATTCAGGACCGCAATATGAGGATGCCGATTGGTGTGGGTGAGCTAAGAGATGGGGTCTACTACTATCATCCTTTTGCACCGACTCAAGTTTTTCATACAAGCAAGGAGACAACCTATGAAATGTGGCATCGGCGAGTGGGTCATCCTTCAAGTCAGATAACTTTTCTTTTTCCAGGTGTTAAAGGTGGTAGTGATATGAAAACTGGTGTGTGTGACATTTGTATATGTTCTAAACAAAGTAGAATTGCTTTTCCTGTTAGTTTGAATAAGACAAGTGAGCCTTTTGAATTAATACATTGTGATATTTGGGGTGCATATCGTGTTGCCTCTCAATGTGGTGCTCATTATTTTCTTACTATCGTTGATGACTTTACTCGAGCTGTGTGGGTGTATTTGATGGCTGAAAAGAGTGAGGTTGCTGGCTTGATCCAGTCTTTTTGCAAAATGGTTCAAACACAATTTTGTAAAACTATAAAATGTGTTAGGAGTGATAATGGGACCGAGTTCAAATATGGACTCATGTTGAAGTTTTATGCTGCAAATGGAATTTTACATCAAACCTCATGTGTAAGAACTCCACAACAAAATGGAAGAGTGGAAAGAAAACATAGACACATTCTTAATGTAGCAAGAGCATTGAGGTTTCAATCAAACTTTCCACTTGAATTTTGGGGTAAATGCATCCTCACAGTTGCATTTCTCATTAATAGAACACCCACTCCTTTGCTACATAATAAAACTCCTTATGAAATGTTGTTTGGAAAACAACCATCTTATGCTGCAGTTCGCATATTTGGTTGCTTGTGTTATACTCACAAGTCTGGGATATCTGATAAATTTGATAGTAGAAGTAGAAAATGTGTGTTTATTGGATATCCTTTTGGAAAGAAAGGTTGGCGTGTCTATGATTTAGAGACAAAGGAATTTGTTGTTACACGTGATGTAGTGTTTTGTGAAAATGAGTTTTCCTTTAAGCAAGTGAGGGGGAGTACACCAGGACATGGTTCACCTGCAGTATTAAGTGAACTGGATTATGCAGTAGATCAGAATACAGGTACATTGGGTACGAATGCACCCGATGAGAGTGCAGGTGCATCGGAAGATAGTGCATCCGAACTGAGTGCGGGTGCATCGGGTCAGAATGCGCCCGAACTGAGTGCAAGTGCATCGGGTCAGGAGGCACCCGAACATAGTGCACCTGCATCGAACTTGACTGGTCGTGTTCCACGATCTCGCAAGCCTCCTGCTCATCTTCAAGACTACATGTGTTATACAGCAATTTGTGACCCATCTAAAGCTCACCCCACAACAGTCGACTCCTCAGGTAGCCTCTATCCAATAGCTCATTATTTGAATTATAACAAATTCTCTGTGGCACATAGAATTTTTCTAGCTGCAGTTACAGCAGGAAGAGAACCACAACACTTTGGGGAAGCCGTAAAAGATGTTAATTGGAGAAATGCAATGCAAGCAGAAATAGATGCATTGGAGCGTAATAGGACATGGACTGTAGAAGATTTACCTCCAACAAAGACTGCAATTGGATGCAAATGGGTGTACCGTATCAAGTATAACTCAGATGGGAGCATTGAACGATACAAGGCACGGCTGGTGGTTCTTGGTAACCGTCAAATAGAGGGAATTGATTATACTGAAACTTTTGCTCCTGTTGCAAAGATGGTTAGTGTGAGAACCTTCTTGGCTGTAGCTATTGCAAAAGGATGGAAGTTGCATCAAATGGATGTACATAATGCATTCTTGCATGGAGATTTGAATGAAGAGGTCTATATGCGTCTACCGCCAGGGTTCAATTCTTCTCAACTCGGCAAGGTGTGCCGATTAAGGAAATCTCTTTATGGATTGCGTCAAGCTCCGCGAATGTGGTTCTCTAAGCTAAGTGCAGCCTTGCAATTCTATGGTTTTGTTCAATCAAAAGCTGATTATTCATTGTTTTCCTACACCAAAGGTGATGTATTTCTTGCCATTCTCGTGTATGTTGATGATTTGGTTATTGCTGGGAACAACTCAGAAGCTCTCAAAGGATTTAAATAGTACTTGAGCAGTACTTTTCACATGAAAGACCTAGGAGCTCTTAAGTATTTTCTTGGCATAGAGATAACGCGTGGGCCAGAGGGTTTATTCTTATGCCAGCGCAAATATACACTTGATATTTTGGCTGAAAGTGGACTTCTTGGTGCTAAACCTGCAGCTTTTCCTATTGAACAAAATCATCAATTGTTGAATGCAATTGGCCCACCTATGGATGATCCTGAGCGGTACAGGAGAATTGTGGGGCGTCTAATCTACTTGACGATCACAAGACCTGAACTGTGTTATTCGGTGCATGTGTTGGCACAGTTTATGCAGGCTCCCCTCCAAGCACATTATGATGCCGCTATTAGAGTCTTGCGGTATTTGAAAGGAAATCCAGGACAAGGTGTTGTGCTTCGTGCTGATAGTGACCTTCGATTGTATGCCTATTGTGACTCGGATTGGGCGAGCTGTCCATTGACTAGACGCTCATTAATCGAATATTTTGTGATGTTGGGGCAATCACCTATCTCTTGGAAAACCAAAATGCAACACACCATCTCTAGATCCTCGACTGAAGCAGAATATCGCTCAATGGCGACCACCGCTTGTGAGTTGACATGGCTCAAGTCTCTTCTTCAATTTCTCGGTGTCTCACATACACAACCCATGAAGTTATTTTGTGATAGTCAAGCTGCTATTCACATTGCATCTAATCCAGTTTTTCATGAGCGTACCAAACACATTGAGGTGGATTGTCATTACGTAAGAGATAGCATTCGTGCTGGACACATCACTACTTCACATGTCCGAACTACAGAGCAATTGGCGAACATCTTCACAAAAGAACTTGGCAAGAGACAATTTCAATATTTGCTCAGCAAGTTGGGCATTCGAGATCTTCATGCTCCAACTTGAGTGGGAGTGTGACAATATATTTGTATATATGTCATATATGTCAAGTATAGAATGTTTATGATTAGATTTGATTAGATTTACATAATTGTTTAGGATAGTTTCTAGAATCTGTTTTTGATTTGTTTCCTTTTAATTGTATCTCTCAATTTGTATATGTTCAAGGGAGATACTCCTCTCCATCTCTGATCTCAAGCATCGGTTTTCCTCCGTCATTCTCATGGCGCCTTCGATTTAGCCGTCTATACTTTGGTTGAACGGTCTCATCTCAGCCGGTTGTGCCACCTCATCACTGCATCATCTCGAAATTAGGGCTTCCTCAGAGATCATTCGCTTCAGATGTGACTCGAAGAGCATCGTGAGGACACCGTGAGGCCATCTGTGCCATCCATTTGCTTTGCTTTTTCCGATTTGGGATGCTTCGTTCGAGCTTCCTGTTGGTTTTTCTTTTTTTTTTCTTTTTCAAATTTGTTGCCTTCCTTGCGTTCTTCAATTTGTCTTCAATTTTGTTCTCATTGTTTTTGTTCTTTGTCAATTGCAGGTGCATTCCACAGGAGATGAGTGATATGTCCATTCATTGATATGCTCAATTACTTCTCATTAATTTTCTGGTATTTATTGTTGTTTACATTGTATGAGTGCAGATTAAGCATTAGACATAAGGTTGGGGTTTTTGATTGATAATGTCATTTCAAAATACAATCATATTTACAGAAATGAGATGTGGTCGTCAATTTGAAAAATAGAATCATAGTTGGATAAATATTAAAATCAATTATTAGATTCTTTATTTCTTATAGAAATGGTTGCTAGCTTTTTATCCTTATGACCACCAAGAGATTATTGAACAATTAATTTTCATTAGAGGATAAAAATTGAGGTCTTTCAAAGAACATCATCTCATGGTGTGTTCAGGTCTTTTGGAGGTCTTTGATATT
Organism: Rhynchospora pubera; assembly: GCA_028095005.1. Classification (NCBI taxonomy): domain Eukaryota; kingdom Viridiplantae; phylum Streptophyta; class Magnoliopsida; order Poales; family Cyperaceae; genus Rhynchospora; species Rhynchospora pubera. The sequence goes on from CM051460.1 coordinate 119,606,808, forward strand.
GACAGTTAATTAACTTATTTTGAGTTTAATATCTCTCTCAATATACTCATGAAAGTTTTTGCTGGTCAGTAAGTAAATTTTATATTACAGGAGATCTCAAAGTCATTCGAGTAGGTGCATTTCAAGATTCATACAAGATAAAGACATAAACGTTTCAGCACAATTCAAGAGGTAAATTTTCATTATTTTAGGGCCATTGACAGTTTTGCCCCTTGCATGTTGTTAGCTCAGAGCAATTAATATGAACTGACTGATTATTACACTGGCTCCAACTTTATGTGCTTTCGGATTTAATGCCTCTTTCAATGAATTTAAAAATGTTTGCTACTGTTTATTGCAGAGGTGATGTTTATTTTGATTGTAGTACAATCAAGAGAAAATTGAACATTCAAATTGGCTATGGGTGCTTCCATCTGACCATGACATTAGAAGTAATTTGTTCAGCTTCTGATCTAATTTATGCTTCTCTTAAGATAAAGAATCTATATAAACGCCTCTTTGGGCATATTTTTCAGATTTTTCTATATATGATAATATAGTCAGTTATGAGATAAAAGTTAGCTAAATTATACAAATGTAAAATATGCTAGGTGGTTGTCATCTCATTCTTTTAGCTGATAAATTTGATTCAGTTCAAACATTCATTCATATAATATGGCTGATGACTTTTTTTTTTTAGTTTCTTGCTTGCTTGATTATATGATCGTCTTTTGTCAATTGTTAGTAATTATATCTTATTAATTAGCAGATAATGTTAACCGAAGGCAGAAAAGAAAAATATGGCCTTCCATGAATCTATATAGAAGGCTCTATGTACCTTACTTTTCTTTCCGTGCTCAATCCGACTTTGCTACATCATTCTTGAGTCAAAATTGGTACGTAGTTGGTGGAATCTAAAATGGTAAGAGACTTGAGTATACATGTCAATGTGTGTGTTGTTGTTGTTGGGTTGGGGGGGGGGGCGGGGAGGCTGCAGGTGTGAGCTTGAGGGTTTAGGGTTTACCAGTATCCATGTTCTGCTATAGACTTGCAGTATAATTTTGTTCCTCACTGGTTTATTATTTTTATTTTATAATTATAGTTTTGCGTGTGTTCGGAGATATTCCCAGACAGAATCTTATATGTGTTTACTGTTTTCAATCTCCTTTGCAGATGGATCAAATAAATGCGCTTCGCCAGTTGAAGAGAGGGAAAACTTCAATGCAGTAAATTCAGGTACTTATATCACAACTTGCTTTAATTATATTTTTGTTCTTTCAAGTAGAAAAAAAAAGAAAAATTATGGCTTTTGTTTATTAAGCATGTTGGTTTGTTCTACGGGTTAGTATAAAATAAAATATTATAAAATGAAGATAGGATCCTACTAGCTATAGAATGAAAGAGAGAGGCTCCTTTAAATTGAGGAGTGAAATTGATAGGACTTCGCCGTTCACATTGGAAAATGTTCTTTTCCTTCTCATTTCTTTTCTATTTTTTTCCAGGTAAGTGCAATCTTTTCTTGCATTGTTTTTGTCTATTAGTTGTGGTCTTAATAAGGTTATAATTTCGTTGACTACGATGTTGACTTTGCTGATGGATTTTTTTTCCTACGGAATTAACTCTGAAGTCTGAACCGGTTGAGCTTCTTCACTTACGACTTTTGGTGCTATAGCTGTTGTTGATGCCTCCGTGGCTATTTAAATGCAGCAACAAATTTGTCCTTCTTTCTTAGTTCATTATAGTGTTGACCAGCATTATAAACACAGACCATTATTATAAACGCAATAAGTTTTAATTGCAATCCATAACAAGGCTGAATCTGAAAGGAAAATCATGTTGATCTATTAGACAATTGAAAACTATCTAATCACAATAACTACCACCTCATATTAGGTAAATAAGGAGCTAATTATAGAACAATAGGTGATGACTTAAGTATTTGATAGAGATAGTTTTTTGGTACATCTTTTATCTAATATTTTTAGTATCATTGGATGCTCTGCTTACATGGACAACATTAGGACTGCCATCTTTTATCTAATATTTGTACTATCGCTGATAAATATAAACACTATTTCCTGAAAAACAGAAAGAAAAAGAGTGTCATCCTTAACTTGCTTCTAGAGAGACAAATATTTCTTAAATACCTTCAAGACAGACCGAGGACTGTTACGAAGAGTAACTCTAATTCTCTGAACGAAAGATGCCTTAAGTTAACATGTTTGTATTTATATTTATTCCTTGTATTCATCCTTTCAAAGTACAAATGGAAGTTACTTCAATTTTTATTATACTCTCTTCAAGTAATAATAAAAAATAATTTACATTTGCTAAATTATTACAATGTTGGTGCAAAACTATAATAAGATGTTTATAATAACAATCGACTTATATCTATTTCAATTTGCTAAATTTTAAGACGTGTCATAAGAAACTGTTTATGTTATATTGGAACTTGATTTTGTCATGACACAATAGGTTTCGATTTATATTCCCTCTCATTAAGCTATATTTGCAAAGATCACAGCTAAACTTCATCAGCCAGAAAATATACCAAGATTATGTTATTAGAATTTAAAGAATATCACTACTGATGTAATTTAAGGTTTCTTAACAAGTGTAGCTATATTCCATCAGACAAAGTGCCTCATTTGCTATTCAGTGGTTGCCACATCACTACTACGAAAGAATTATGTGTGGTGCGCGTAGAGCTGTCAACGGCACTGCCACCAACGTGGTGCCGTTCCGTTTAACTGAAAAGAACGAATAACGGCACCAGTTTTCATTTCGTTTCAATAACGAAACGGCAAACGGAATAAGAAATTGTGACGTTTCGAACCGTTTCGCCTCTTTTCAAACCGTTTCATGTGTATTTTCTTATGTGAAACGAATAACGGAATGGATTTCTGTACCGTTTTGGAAACGGAACGGTTAACGGAATGGTATATCGTACCGTTTTCTTAAACGAAACGGTAAACGGTATGGGGTGTTCCGTGCATTTCGGCCACGTTTGACAGCCCTAGGTGCGCGAGTATGCTTCTATGGTCTCATTTTATTTGTTCAAGAAAATTTGATGGTAAACTATTTGGTAGTTAATCATTTTATACAATCATGATACATTTTGATCCCTATTCAACTTTATTTCATATCAAATAAGCGATCTCATAGTGAAATAACAGGAGATAGAAAAGAAAATTTTATATAGATTTTCAGGGCAGCAGGTCTGAAATTTGAGAATAAGCCCAATTTTTTTAGCGCCAACAGGCCTGAAATTATAGATTAAAATTTCATATTTGTATTTTGTTGTCTGTATTTGTCAGTTGACAACATGTCCAATTTTTTTTTTAAATAGCTGCCATAAGCTTATAGGAAAAAAAATAACAAAAAAAAAAAAGCTTCCATAAGCTTATAGGGAAAAAATAACAAATTTTTAAAATACTAATAGGTTGCGCAACCGCGACGCCGCATCTAGTATATTTATTCTCTGGTCTGTTAAAGTAGTATAAAATTATTAAAGTCAAGGAGCTGGTGACCGAATGTCAAACTTTTTATTAATTTGTATAGTTAACATTACAAGATGATGGGCCTGATTCAACAAGGAAAATAGATGAGCGTTTATATATAATTATTGTACTAGAAATGTCCAGAATTTTACTAGAGTCTAGATAGGACAGTAGTTGTAATCTGTAATCACCAACCTAAAAAAGAGAGAGAAAATACACGAACAAACGCACGGATACACACAAAGTCAAATAATAAGCGAAAATTATATATAACCATGGATTAAATAAAGTGCAATACAAAATGATCAAGTAGGCAAGAATCCATCATCAATCCAGTTATTTAATTAAGCACAAAACATTAATTAATACTTAATTTATGATAGTTACTTTTTGCAGCAGCAACTTGGGGTTTCAAAATAACATTTTCGGCACAGGCTTGGGGATGCGTAGCAGCTGGTAAAACACGTTTCTACGCACAACTGCTCATTGCAGGATGAGTTATCGTCGAACTCGCTCCCCGCTGAAAGTTTGGGCACCACATGCCGACTTGAGCTGGTATTCGTCATTGTCGAGCCTGAATTTTAATTTTAATTACTCAAAATTTAGAATGCTTCACAAAACGCTACAATTAATATTAAAACAACAACAACAACGTCAAATAGTAATAATGATGATGCTGATAAATAAATTTAGTACAATAACTACAATAAAAGTAAAGATGATGGTACTAAATACATAAATTATTGATGGTGTGTCAAAGGTATTTGGTTTTTAATAGATTACATTGCCATGATGTCTGATTAATTCGTACCAAAAGAAGGAATGAATAAAATTTAGGAAAAAAAAAATTTGTAGAAAACCTTGAAAAAAATTAATATAAAATTTCATGTATAATGAAATTTCAATATGAATCATTGAGTTGTTCAGATCATTTATTTGAAACTTGAAAATCGAGATTCCATTGCTGTAGCATAGACGATCATTTTTACTTTCAAAAGTACAATAACCATTACTTTATAAACATATAGAGAAATAGAGAGGAATGATACCATCCATGCAGGTCTTTCGGTATGAATAACGTTGTAGGTCTTTTGTATGCCGGCAACCATCGAGGAGGTAGGGGTTTCCTTGATATCCAGGGGCACAATTGCAACGATAGCCCAAATCATGATAATCGATGCATGCGCTATGACTGCTAACACATGCATAGCTGGACATATTGCGTCGTGCCAGCTTGCATTTCTCACTACCAATGGTCCAATCAAGAGCAACTGATAAATTGATGATATCCTTTTCAAAGGATCCGGGTTCTGTGAGATATGAGGTGCTAAATTTGAATCTGCTGGCTTCTGTTAACACCGCATATCCACAAGTGTCGTAGTTTGAGATATTAGAAAAGGAAATCAAATCAGACAGAATGATGTAATTTTTTGATTGGAAATAAGGAACAGTAGCCTCACAGCAACCGATGCCAGAGCATGAACCATTGGCCACCCTTTCCTTACTCCATTTCCGAGCCACGCAGCCTACTTTTATACTTTCTGTCGTTGTTCTGTTAAGTCTGATATATGCAGATATATTTGAACCAATTACGACAAATTTGTTCCTGGTATTCGATAACCAGAAGGGCGTTTGTGTTAAATTGGCTCCAGCAAAATTAAAATTAATGCTTCTGTCAGTGGTGTCCACACACACTTTCGAAACTGGATTTTTAATCCGAGCTAGGCCTCCTGAAACAGATATGCTGCTCACCTCTAAATCATAACCGAGATTATTTCCTGTAACAAATGGCTTCAACCTGCCACGGTCATTTTTTTTGCATGGGAACTCAAATTGTTCTGATCTCCCACAACCTTTTCCTATACCAAATGGCCACACAACCTGTAAAAGCATGCAACTACTTAGTTTCTAAATAATATTTTATTTAGTATCTTATCATTTTACCAAACTAAAATATAGATAACCAATATTAATTGAAACGTAAAAATAAAATTATTTTTAGTAAGAAGACATTTAAAAATCATTGGTTATCATATTATATAGCAAACAGACCATTTTCTGCAATTTTTGCAGTTTTATTTGTTTTAAATTTAAAATATAATGAATCATGAAATCATCTTTTTGTTAATTAGTAATACTTTGAGCCTTAACTGCTTACTGCAGTACCGATCAAACGACATGTGTACATGCATTAATTACGTCTTTAATTGGTCTGGTGTCGATGCAAATTTCTCCCTTAAACTGTGTGGTGAATGTATTTCGCGTTTGTCAATAATAAGAGAATTAACTTCATAAGTTTCATAAGGTGCGTGAGATGAATATAGTATCTACCTTGATGTCACCACATTGTCTTTGGCACCCAGGCTGGGGTTGTAGTTGTACCGACTGGGCCACCGAAGAAGTTGAAGCAGCAAGCAGTAGCAACAGCATCAGTGCGAGGTTGAAGAACGGAAGGGAAGCCATATTATGCTCTTAATGGGTTAACTATTTTTAATTTGTAGTTGCTTCTCTTAATTACAGTACTATTAGTAAGAGTGATTTGAAGTAAACCAAACAGAAGTTCTATATTTATATATAGTGCTAGTAATGGTTGAAGATATATGCACCAAACAATCTGTCGGTCACACTCACATGTTTTGAATCTAATAGAATCTAGCTACGAGTGGATCCAATTAATTAATTGGCGGACGAATTAATGTCTAGTAGTATTAATTGTTTGGCAGATGTAAAACTCGTAACAATCAGACCTGATTAACGTGGTAAACGGACACGGAATGGGGTGTTCCGTTTACCGTTCCGTTAACGAAACGAAATGGATTTCACTACCGTTTACCGTTTCACTTACTAAACGAAATGATTTCCCTAAACGGCATGTACAAAAACACGTTAAAACACGTTAAACTGTTCCATTTCATGTTCCGTTTACCGTTTCATTAAGGAAACGAAATAAATATATGTACCGTTTACCGTTCCGTTTCAGCAAACGGAACGGCATAACGTTTTTTTTGTTTCCGTTGGCAGGCCTAGTAACAATGCAGTCATGGCTTTTGGCTGCTATAGCTAGCTAGTTATATGACTACAACTAGAATTCACAAAGACAAAAATCTAATAGAATCTAGCTACGAGGGGATCCAATTAATTAATTGGCGGACGAATTAACGTCTAGTAGTATTAATTGTTTGGCAGATGTAAAACTCGTAACAACGCAGTCATGGCTTTTGGCTGCTATAGCTAGCTAGTTATATGACTACAACTAGAATTCACAAAGACAAAAATTATTAAATTTATAAAGGTAAACGAGAAAATCTATTGTGCATACTAATGTACGAGAGTTTTGACGCAGATTGATCCAAACTTTTCGATCTACTTTAAAATGGCCGATCCAAACTTTTCGATCTTCCTGTTATAATCTTCTTGCCGACCAAATTTTACATTTTTTTTTCAAAACTTTTTACTATTATTTTGAAATTTTAAAAAATCGCTAATCTAATTTTTTTTGAACAGTTCAAAAATAACAGTTTTTAAGAATTAAAAAAAGGGAGTTGCTAGTGTCAAACATATAGGACACGTACACTTGTCCAACGCAATGAAATTTTAATTTTTAAAATTGGAATGGCTGATCCAAACCGCTCAAATTGTTCTATGTTATAAAATCTTCATGGAGACCAAATTTTATATTTTTTCAAATTTTTTTTATTATTTTTTTGGAATTTTTCAATATGCTCAATTTAAAAAGTTCTGAACCATTCAATTTTGAAAATTCGAAAAAAATAATTAGAAAATATGAAAAAATATAAAATTTGATTATCAAAGATATTTTAATATAGAGATCATATTGAGCGGTTTGGATCGACCGTTTGAAATTTTAATGTGCTACGTTTGGATCGTGTTTGACGTCCTATATGTTTGATTCTAGCATTACTAAAAAAAACTTAAAAATTTCAAAAAAAAATGTAAAATTTGATCAGCAAGGAAATTTCAATAGGGAGACCATGTTGGACGATTTTGATCGGTCATTTTAAAGCAAATCGAAGAATTTGGATAGTATACATCAAAATTTTCCATACATTAATATGCACCATAGGTTTTCTCAAGTAAACCTGTAAATATGTTATTTCTAATTTAGATAAATATCGTATTATGTTTCGTGCAATTAAAATATCATAGAGAGATACAGAATAGGAAAGGCAGTTGCAAACTTGCAATGCAGGAAAACTGAATCAGGCTTTCTTGCGGAACAAAAACGGCTTGCGACTAGAGGCTTTGTTTGGATGCAAGAAGAAGAAGAGAAAGAAGAAAGAAGGGAAGAAAAAAAATATAAATAATCCAAACTCTTCACAAAGTTACACACTTCTCAATATTTCTTTCCACTTCTTCCCTTTTTTCCTTCTTCCCACACCTATCCAAACGTAGCCTCTGATTATTGCATCTTCTTGGGTTTATACCACCTATATTTGACACGCATAATGTGTTTGATAAAAATAATTTAAATGACATATTTGTTTTTTTTTTTCCGACGAGGTAAATGACAATTTGTTGCCTAATTATAATAGTTTCATTTGTTAAACGTTATTTTTCTAAAATTTGTTTATTTGAATGCTATAAGGCTTAGGTCAAGAAGTAGGATATATAGAATGAAGCTTTATTATTCTTCATCAGATTTAGTATGGTTTTTGAACTTGAATTTATGCATTAAAGTAATTGATGTCTCTGTGTGGAGATGAAATGGTCAATACCATGCAGCTCAAGCTAAAATTTCAATTTTTCTACTGATCATCTCAACAAAAAAAAATAATAAAAAAAAAACCCAGAGGGTTCCAACTTCCAACCATTATCCAATGCAGATAATAATCCGGTGGTTCATAACAGAAACAGAGGGTTCCAACCATTAGTAGTGGTACTCAATTTTTCAAGACAATATTCACATCCATCCAACACAGCATCTCCCCAAACAAAAGACGGTAAAATGTTAATCAGTTGTAAAACATAAGAACACTAAGACAAGATTCCCTTAATATGTCACAAAAAAATGCTATTTTCAAGATGATTGGTGAGAAACTGAGAAAATTTGTATAATGTTGTTGTATGAAACTATGTACTGTCAGACTCAGGTTATGGAAAGATATCCAAGAGATTTCACAATGCTTGGACCAGACAATTGTGTGTCGTTAGCTTTTTATTCCAATGTCTGTCTGCAAAACATGGAAATTAAAATAAATCAGTCAATTGCGTGGAATCAATATAGTTAGAATATTGAAAAGAAAATGCCATGAATATTCACTTCAGTCCTTTCTCAATGTCTCTATTTGTTGGATCCAAACTCAACCCCTTTAGAAATGCCATAAAAGCTTTGTCATATTCCTGGCATAGATAAAGATAACCAGTGTTATCAAAAAATTTCAGACGTCTAAGTGCAAAACAAAATAACATTCAGTCTTTATGCAGTAAAATTCAAAAAATGAAACCATCCAAAACCTTAAATCATTTAGTAGCTGAACAAAACAAACCTAAAAAATAATGAGAAATGTGAAACAAAAAGGCCTCATATTCAGTCCAGCAAGACCAGGCCAGATCACTGTTAAAGTGTTAATATATTCAGGTACCATTCTTGCAGTTGCAGCTACTTTACCAAACTTTCAAGTTTCAGCTTCAGATGTAAAAAGCTAAATAAAGTAGAATTAAGTTGTTATTGACAGTACTCTTAATTGTGATCGGCAGACAAAGGGAGAAAAGAAAATAATCATCCTGCTACCCCTCCGCCTCACAAACACACCCAAAAAAATAATAAAATAAAAATAACATAATACAAAAAGGACCATACCCCAAAACCATAATCGCACCAATTGGATATCGACGGGAGAAAAAATGTAACAAACCTTGAGACAATTCAGAGCAGACCCTACGCGGAGGTAGGATATGGGACAATCCGGGCGGAGACGTTGGCACCTGTATGCATCAGCTGAAGCATGTTTCCCTTCACCAAACTGCAACCAACATAGGCTGCTATTTGCATGTACGGTCGCATAATTCGGGTCCTCCATCATTGCCTACTTATACCCAGAAAGAGTAATCAAACAAGGAGTATTTTCACATTGGACTCAGCAACATCATTTTCAATGAGAATTATTTCACTTTAGCCTCTATAAAAAATCATGATAAGATATTAAAATTTAAAAAACAGCGACTTTATTTGCAACTTTCCAAACCTCTAAATATCTATTATATGTCAATATAGCAACAAAATATTGAGCGTTTTCCATGTATGCCCATAAGAACATGCGGCAGTATTATACTTTGAGAGGAGGATATGCTGCATGTTCTTAGGGAACCATATTATGGTTTCTCAATTAATTCTGGAAATGGGTTAGGGTTTTGTATCACAAGTGTCCTAAGACAATGACATTACCTGCAAACATGACAATAGCACAAGGGCCAGCAACACAAAGTTCTACTAGAAGCATTTTTTTTATTTTGAAAAGCAAAAAGAATCAAAACCTGAACTTTTTTTATTTTAGCCTCAATTCATTTTACTTTTTCTTAAATTGCAATCATCCAAAACCCAAAATTCCAAGAATGAACCAAAGCCCATTATATCAATCAGCAGGGAGAGCAAAATCGTAGGAATCTGTCCGCACAGCCGAAATTGCCAATCGATTAACAGCACCAACATAGAAAGATTACATTTAAAAACCAATTTTACTTAAAAATGTCATCACTCGACATATAACAAATTTCAGAACATGAACAATGATTATTATAATTTTAATATGGAAGGGAAGTACTTACCGATAATTACCAAAAAATAGATAGCAGTACATTGTCTATATAAAAACACCGCACTAGTTTCAGCAAGTAAATGCGAGAACAATAATTAGAATCAAAATGATGGAATTTACAAAGCAAATAAAAAAAAAAGAAAATTCGAATAAAAAGAATAATTGAAACAGAAGCATACCTTCGATAAGCATCCTCTTTTATTCACTCCAGCATCAAAGGGAAGGACCTAATATGCCAAATAAACAGTAAAATTAAACAAAGTAGGCAAGCTAACAAAGATCTCGAACCAAAGGGTTAACAAAATTGCAAAAGAAGATAAAATAAAATAAGCACAAACAGCTTTTACACACATGACTTCTTAATTTTGCAAAAAATTCTGACATTAATCTCCAGGAGAACTTTCCTTTTGCAAAAGCACCCAACAAACCCACCAAAATTTGCTGAATTTCGAGGGCCCTTTTGCAAAAATGAGGATTGCCCAAAAAGCAAAACCAAGTTCCTTGCTGACAATCTCTCTCTCTCATCTGTCTCAATATTAATAATTGAACAGTTCCAGAAACCACCCAACACCACCGGAAGGTACAATTATTGTCGACCTATTTGTTAGTTGGATACATTGCAACAACAACAACAACAACAACAACAACAACTAAGCCTTTTGTCCCAAAACAAGTTGGGGTTAGTTGGATACATTGGAGTCTTTTTTTTTTTCTTACCATTTCTTAAAAATGCAGAGAAGAAAAGATGGCTTATAGTATACATCACAGATGTTTAATATGATGAAATTTGAAGAAGTCTAAAGTTTCAGGCAGTACCCTTCTCGAAGACCTGTGAATAATAACAATAATCCCATTTTAAAAACGAAATACACTTCAAAGAGAAAAAGTGAGAGGGGAGGAAGGTTTAAGCATACTGAGATGCGGAGTGCTTGCGTAGGATGATATCAAGCACACGAAAGGCCTCCTGACAGTTCACTGCACTCTTACTTTACTGCAAAAATGTAAAAAAAAATTCTATTATTGTTTAAACTGAACAAGTAGATAAGCAATGATGATTTCGTTCACCTAATGTTTCAACAAACCTAGAAACAAACAAAACATTCCTAAAATAAAAAGTAATTTCAAATGAGCACAAGTTCTTAACTACATCTGTTGGATGTACCCACACAACAAGACAGCCAAGGCTAAGAGGTTTCTAAAACCACAGCCAGACACACACTTGAGAAAACAATTATCAGCAACCATGAGAACCAAAGATTAATACACGTTAGATTAACAAAGTAATATAATTAAACACAGAAGGTTAAAACATATCATATATCTATCCATAGTACTTGTATCCTTAAAAATTGTGGTCACTTTGAACAGGTAAAGATTAAATTGTACAAGGACAGATAATAACATTTACACTAGCACGGATGTGGATCTCAGGGCAAGCATATCATCATTAACATTTTAATGGAGAAAACAGTGGGTGTTTTTTACTCATCTATGATGTATTTATCACCTAAAATTTAATAAATATTGAAGATATGCTGGTGCAAATCAACAAAATAACTTATCTGGATTTCTTTTGCAGTGGATAAGCTTAAATCTGCATCGTATCCATCACACAAACCATCGAAAGGCCCAAAACGGTGGGCGAACACTAATTCTTTCATTAATCTGCAGCCTAAACAAACAAAGAAACAAACCAGAACATGATTAAAACAATAAAGATAGGTAATTAGAATAAATTACAGAAGAAAACTTAGCTTAGTAAGGGATGTGGGTCCTCTTAGACAGTCCAAACGAGGTACCTGCTATTGCATTCAAATATTAAGTTATTTAGCATAAATTAATTCAGATGCAGAGACATCTGTATTTTGCATAATTACGGCTTTAACTAATCGTAGTCTCACTGGAAACACAACATTGATTAAAGTATATCTAAGATGAGAGAGCTTATCAACAGATATGGCAGTAGTGCTCCTCTGACAGCTGAAAATAGAACAGAGAATTCAAGACTATGTTAGCACAATCATGCATCTTCAGAATCAATCATATTCAACAGGAGAGTAAAATGCAGAACTTACACATAGGATAGGGAGTGGACCAGTTCCTGAAGATCTTCATCAGGTGTAAAACCAAACCAATCTGATCTAGGAGAACATGACAATGTGTTGGCCTTGTTGTACCCTGACAGGACACGCAATCAAAACCAAAATGTTAGCATGTAATACCATAGATCTTCAGATAAACAAAACAGGTTTCTTTTTTCATTTACTGGATAAATTAAGTGCGAGGACTTACGATAGCACCCTTGTGAGAACACATGTAGAAATCATAATTTCTTACTTTGTTATCAATAACAGTCCCCCTGCATATCATACAAAGGATAATATTTTATAGGCACCAAACAAACTTTAATAAGGTAAGTTAGAAGATTTTCAAAATATAGTACCAGGCGGAACATTGTTTGGATCATTTTGGATGAAAATTTTTGTATGGTGGTTCTTCTGTGCCACGATATCACAGTAAACTTCGGGTTTCATTTCTCATCCAGGAGCTTGCAAGCCAAGAATTACCAAGTTCAATCAAAATTATTTTATATTAAAAATAATAAAATATTGACTGGCGGCAACAAAATATTTCTGTTGAAAAGGAAACAGACTGCCATAATCCGATCCAACTCATTTTTAAGAACTTGATTCAATTGAGATTCACTAACACCATCCCTGCCATTGAGAAATGAAGATAAATTTAAGAACCAAATCAAGTACATACAGCTAAGAAGAAACAATGAACAAATACACAGTAAATATTTTTCCTACTCTAGGAAGTATGTAAACAGAGATAGAGAGGAGGAATAATCGTGTACCGGTAAAACTCAAATTCTACTATCAATTTCTCTCTATTACATCAGACAAAGTTACAAAGGACCCCTTTTATAACCATACAACCTTATTGTAATAATTAACACAACAAATATAACACTACTAAATTCAATCATCTATTTCCTAACTTTCTAGAACAACTAGATTAATTATGACTCATACCAAAATTAAATTTCCTAAATTAGGCTCTGCAGTTTTTTTTTAGTTTAATTTTCAACAAATCCCTCCTTTAAACTCAAATCTCTTCTATCCTTCATTCCGATCTTCATTTTACAGTGATTGAACAATTCTGCTGGTAATGCTTTTGTAAAAATATCTGCTGCTTGATCTCGACTTGCTACATGGCTCATCTGCACTTCTCCTTTCTTCACGTGTTCCCTAATAAAATGAAAACGAACATCTATGTGTTTGCTTCTCTCGTGATGTACTGGATTTCTTGCCAGTTCAATTGCTGATTTATTATCAACTCTTATCTCAGTTGCATCATTTTATGGAAGTTGTAACTCACGTAGCAGATTCCTTAACCATATTGCATGGCACACACACCATGATGCTGCTACATATTCTGCTTCACACGTTGACAGTGTCACTATTGGCTGTTTCTTAGAAGTCCATGTAAATGTTGTCTCCCCTAAGTAGAACACAAACCCTGAAGTACTCTTGCGATCGTCCACGTCACCGCACCAATCACTATCCGAATAACCTAACAGCTTGCAATTAGCTGAACTCGAATAAAATAGCCCAAATGTTTTTGTTCCTTTAATATATCGCAGAATTCTCTTAATTGCCTTCCAGTGAGAGCACTTCGGATCCTCCATGAATCGGCTCACTACGCCAACACTGTATGAAATGTCTGTCGTTGTGCATGTTAGATATCACAAACTTCCAACTAGGCTTCGATATTTGCTTGCATCAACTCGGTCCCCTCCTTCAAACTTTGAAAGTTTAGTGCCAAGCTCCATTGGTGTTGCCACAGGATTACATTGCTCCATTTTATTTTTCTTCAATATGTCCTTGGCATACGCCTCCCGAGATATAAATATTCCAGATTTTTCTTGTCTCACTTCAAGGCCAAGGAAATATTTCATCAATCCTAAATCAGTCATTTCAAATTCCTGTGTCATCTTTTCTTTGAATTCTTCTATCATTCTTCCATCATTTCCCATAAATATGAGATCATCCACGTACAGAGCAACAAACAACAATTTAGCTTTATCTTTCATCACATACAGTGAATGCTCATAAGGACATTGCATGAATCCATTTTTCTTGAGATATGTGTCGATTCGGGTGTTCCATGCTCTAGGTGCTTGCTTCAATCCATAGAGCGTCTTCTTTAGTTTCAATACTTTCATCTCTTTACCGGCTTTCATGTATCCGGGTGGTTGCTCTACATAAACTTCTTCTTCTAACACACCATTTAAAAATGCCGATTTCACATCCATTTGATAGATGGACCACTTAAAATGTGCTGCAAGTGTGATAAGTAGTCGAATCATCTCCATTCTTGCAACCGGTGCAAAGACTTCATCATAGTCAATACCGGCCTTCTGTCGATAGCCTTTTGCAACAAGCCTTGCCTTGTATCTTTCAATTTGACCTTGAGCATTCATCTTCTTTTTATACACCCACTTCACTCCTATTGGTTGATATTCTTTTGGTAATTCTGTCAACTCCCAGGTCTTGTTTCTTTCAATAGCAGAAATCTCTTCATCCATGGCAGCTTTCCATTTTTCATCTCTTACTGCTTCTTCAAAGGCAATATTTTCAGCATCTGCCAAGAGACATATCAAGTGTACTTCATTTGTTGATTCATATAGGTCTTGCAAACTTCTCATCTTTAGGTTTCTTGGCTCTCCTTCTTCGTCAGAAATTTGATTTGTATCAAATGAATTTTCACCTTTTTCATAAATTTTCAAAATTCCAGTTTCATGGGGCTGCTGCTCATTAAGTTCTTTATGGTTAATCCAATCCCATGTTTTTTCTTCATTCACTTGTACATCTCTGCTCACAGCTACCTTCTTCTCAATTGGGTCAAACAATTTGTAAGCTTTTGTCTTCTCATCATAACCGATAAAAACATACTTCTTACTTTTGTCATCAAGCTTGGTCCTTCTCTGATCTGGTACATGTGCATAGGCCACGCTATCGAAAACTTTGAGATGTGACACGGTCGGTTTGATTCCACTCCATGCTTCTTGCGGTGTTTGATTCTCCAATTTTTCATGTGGGCATCGGTTCTGCACATATATAGCACATTGTACTGCCTCTGCCCAGAATTCTTTTGGCATGCCTTTGCTCTTAATCATTGATCTAACCATGTCGAGGACAGTGCGATTTTTTCTTTCAGCCACTCCGTTTTGCTGAGGCGAATAAGGAGATGTCAAAAATCTCCTAATCCCATGTTCATCGCAGAAACTTGTAAAAACGGTTGACATGTATTCTCCGCCTCTGTCTGACCGTAGTGCTTTGATATAAGAACCAGTCATCTTTTCAATCATCACTTTAAACTTCTTGAATGCTTCAAACGCATTAGATTTTTTCTTTCAAGAAATACACGCATGCTTTTCTTGTACAATCATCAATGAATGTTATAAAGTACCGCTTTTCTCCAAATGAACTAGGTGTGATCGGCCCACAAATGTCAGTGTGTATTAGATCAAGTCGATTCCTTGCATGATAGTCAGATTTTGTTGGAAATGATTTTCTTGCATGCTTCCCAATTACGCATCCTTCACAGAATTCTTTGATGTAGTCCATGTCAGGTAGTCCATGGACCATGTCCTTCTTTGCTAGATCTCTTAGTCCACCATAACGCAAATGACCAAATCGCATGTGCCAGAGTGAAGCTTTGTTGCTCAAATCAATTTGCAGACAAGTCTCTTTTAAATTCCTTAAGTTGATTTTATACATGCGATTCATGGCCATCTTTACACGTGCAATTAACTGATCTCCTTTATCTTTTAGATGCATAATGCGGTTTTTCATGTGGACTGAATAACCCTTCTCCATTAATTGCCCCATGCTTAGGATATTGCTCTTTAAATTTGGCACATAATACACGTTTTCAATTGTAGCCTTTTTGTCACCATGATCAAAATAGATTTTACCTTTCCCTTTCACTTGAATTTTTGAGGCATCACCAAAAGATACATGACCTTCTTCTATCTCTTGCATCTCCGCAAATAGGTGTTTATTACCGCTCATGTGGTTGCTAGCACCATTATCATGATACCATGCCATGTCGCTGTTGGAGATGGTGTCTTCGCATGCCATCAAGAGAACACCTTGATCTTTCGTCTCTTCATCTTTAATTAGGTTTATGTTCTCTTCTACCTTCTTTGGAAGTCGACAATCTCGCGCATAATGTCTATGCCGACCGCAGTTATAACAGTCGACGTCGGGACGGTATCCACGACCACCTCTTCCTTGGCCACGTCCTCTTCCTCTACCACACCAATTCTGTTGGCTTCTTTCTCCTTTATTGTGTTCTTCTTCTTGTCGATAACCTCGACCTCTACTTTGACCATAACCATGGCCTCCTCTACCGCCTCCTCTCCTTTGATGGTCGTACCGATCATTTGCAACATCTTCTTTTTTAATTGTTGCTTTTACTTGCAAGGCTTGTTCAATCGGTTCTTGTTGAGTTCTCTTCATTCTCTCTTCATGGGCTATCAACGAACCATTCAACTCATCGATCGTCATGGACTCCGTATCCTTTGATTCTTCAATGGCCACCACCACATGATTAAACTTTGAATTGAGAGATCGTAATATCTTTTCTACAACTCTTACATCTTCCATCTTCTCACCGAACCTCTTCATTTGATTCACTATAGCCAATACTCGAGTCAAGTAGTCTCCTACGGACTCACTTGCCTTCATCACAATAGTCTCAAATTCAGCTCTTAATGTTTGGAGCCGCACATTTTTCACTTTGTCAACTCCAACCACTGAATTTCTAAGAATTTCCCATGCATCCTTAGAACTTGTCTCATTGGCGATCTTCTCGAACATGTCATCATCTAATCCTTGATGGATGATACTTAGCGCGCATTGATCTCCACTTCTTTTCTTCTGCAAAGCATTTAACTCGGCTATTGTGAGTTGGCTATCATCTTCTGGTTCATCAATCCCGTTCTCAACGATGCTCCACAGGCCATGAGCACCAATAATGGCCTTCATTCTTAATGACCATTGATCATAATTAGTTTTAGAAAGAATTGGATATTGGAAGAAGACATTTGGATTTTTGTTTGCCATTTGAACAAGGCTCTCGACAAAGCTCTGATGCCAATTTGTAAACAGAGATAGAGAGGAGGAATAATCGTGTACCGGTAAAACTCAAATTCTACTATCAATTTCTCTCTGTTACATCAGACAAAGTTACAAAGGACCCCTTTTATAACCATACAACCTTATTGTAAAAATTAACACAACAAATATAACACTACTAAATTCAATCATCTATTTCCTAACTTTCTAGAACAACTAGATTAATTATGACTCATACCAAAATTAAATTTTCTAAATTAGGCACTGCAGTTTTTTTAGTTTAATTTTCAACAAAGTATACCTGAATATCTCAGGTGATCGGGCATTCTTTTTCCCAGAGCTGCTATAAAAGTCTACGATGAGCTCTCTGGGAAAATAACAAAATATGCACACAAGGAATGAAAATACTGAAAGTGAATCCTAACTATACATGACAACAAAGATACCAAACAGGAAGATACCTTCATCAACTGGGCCATCAGCTGTGAACTTAGGATTGAAAGGGAATCGATCATCTCAAGTTTTGCTGACTGCGCATGCACAGATGCCCGCTACTTTGAAATCAATGGCCACTGCCGGGAACTAACAACCTATGAAATCCAATTTAAATTTAGGAAATGTCTGATATAAACCAAATTAAAACACACAGAAAAGTTCAGGGCAAAAAAAGTACAGCTGCTACAGATGGGTGATCTGCTTTGCCCTGGTGAGCCGTGGGAAACATCCACGCCCAATATGATTGTTGGAACCCTAGAAATCAGAGGAATCGAAGGAGCATCCTCAACTTGGAGCAGAGAATTCATCCCATCGAGCTCTTTTAAACCCAAGGAAAAATACAAGTGAACTTGACAGTGTTGAGTTATATAAGTTATTATGTTATTTCTAGTATTTAAGTTATTTGTAGAAGTCTAGGGTCTTATTTGTAAAAGTACGTTTTTTGGATTAATATAAAAAGGGAGCCTCTGTACCTGTTTTTTAACCTAAATCTCTCTCTAAACAATTAACATTTTAAAGGAGAAAACAGTAGGTGTTTTTTACTCATCTACGATGTATTTATCACCTAAAATTTAATAAATATTGAAGATATGCTGGTGCAAATCAACAAAATAACTTATCTGGATTTCTTTTGCAGTGGATAAGCTTAAATCTGCATCGTATCCATCACACAAACCATTGAAAGGCCCAAAGCGGTGGGCAAACACTAATTCTTTCATTAATCTGCAGCCTAAACAAACAAAGAAACAAACCAGAACATGATTAAAACAATAAAGATAGGTAATTAGAATAAATTTACAGAAAAAAACTTAGCTTAGTAAGGGATGTGGGTCCTCTTAGACAGTCCATCCGATGTACCTGCTATTGCATTCAAATATTAAGTTATTTAGCATAAATTAATTCAGATGCATAGACATCTGTATTTTGCATAATTACAGATTTAACTAATCGCAGTCTCACTGGAAACACAACATTGATTAAAGTATATCTAAGATGAGAGAGCTTACCAACAGATATGGCAGTAGTGCTCCTCTGACAGCTGTAAATAGCACAGAGAATTCAAGACTAGGTTAGCACAATCATACATCTTCAGAATCAATCATATTCAACAGGAGAGTAAAATGCAAAACTTACACATAGGATAGGGAGTGGACCAGTTCCTGAAGATCTTCATCAGGTGTAAAACCAAACCACTCTGATCTAGGAGAGCATGATAATGTGTTGGCCTTGTTGTACCCTGATAGGGCACGCAATCAAAACCATAATGTTAGCAAATTGTAGATATGTTTTCTATAGTAATATAATATTGTTTGCCAAATTGAATGCATTTTGAATATCATTTGGTTAACTATCAGGTGCCAATAAGACGGCTGTGATTTTTCAAATAGCTTAATGGATGGCCAATCAAGTTTATTGTAGAGAGGAGGATATGCCGCATGTTCTTAGGGAACCTTATTATGGTTTCTCAATTAATTCTGGAAATGGGTTAGGGTTTTGTATCACCACTATAATAATAAAAATGACCCAATTTGTTGATTGTTGGAATAAAAGCGAGTATGGAGATCAGTGTTTTAAATACCGTACCGGCGATTAAACCGGTGAGGCTGCCGGTATGGGATTTATCGAGGTTTACCGGTTTTACCGGTTTACAAACCGGTATAATAATATATAAAAGTCCATTTATATCAAAAGAATAATGTGGCCTAATGGTTAAGTTTGTTGTCTTTTATGCATAAAGACTAGGGTTCGATTCCCCATCTCAACAAATTTTGTATTGTTTTCAATTTAACTTGTTTCTCTAGTTCAAAACAATAAACCGGCCGGTTCAGTTACCGGTTTACTCGGTTTAAACGGTTTTTTTTTTTTTGGTTTTTTCTGGTTCATCAGAAATCCGATTTTATGGGCTAAACCTACCGGACCAGGGTCCGGTTCACGGTAAACCCGGTTGAACCGGCCGGTCCGGTGCGGTTTTTTAAACACTGATGGAGATTTTGGCGTGTTTGGATGAGCCGTGATTAAGGAATAAGAATAAGGAATTTCTGTATGCGTGCTTATTCAAATTCCTTATTCTTATATCATGGTTTTGTTAGTATAGGAATAAGTGCCCAAATTCCTTATTTTTGTGTTGTTTGGGTTGCACAAGAATAAGAATAAGCACGCATACCGAAATTTCTTATTCTTATTCCTTATTCACGGCTCATCAAACATATTGGATTCAGATGATCGGTTAAAAGTGAAATATAAAGAAATATATATTCCATATTTTTAAAAGGATTTTTTTTATTTAAACTGACAAATAATCAACAAGCAGTTGTTATTACTTAGTTCAAATATCTTTAGTTAAGAAGACGAACTTCTGTCGATAAAATTATGAATCACACAAGCCGCTTAACGAGATATATTGACTAGTTTCAGAGTCAGTAACAGTTTTATTTTTCTGTGAGCATTTATAGTAAACTTCATTAATTCTTATATTCGTTTATACCTACTGCTGCTTTTTTTTTTAGATATACATCTATTTGTATAAAAAAAATTATCCACTAACTTGTGCTCTTTTTTTTTCTTTTTTTTTTTTTTGAGATGCACACGTATTTTATTAATCAAGAATCTATCAATTTTGACTTATCTATTACTTGATCTCAGTTTCGAGAAATTTAAGTAATAAGAATTTGAGGGGGGAAATTTGTGATTATATTATTTCAAAAAATCACTGGCATGTCTTCAAATTCATGTATTTCTAACAATAATTTGTGGCACTTTACGAATCAGTAAATTGTCAATATTTTCATAAATTAAATTTTTATTGCATTAGTTATTTGATTTTCTAATTTGTATTTCGTGTTCCCGCCCTAATCAAAATAACTGATGGGGCCATTTGGATCGCTTAGGAATAAGAGGAATAATCTATTCTTAGGTGGAAAATATTGGAAAGTGTATAACTTTGTGAAGAGTTTGGATAATTAGGAATAACTTTACGCCTAGAAAGGAGTTATTCCTCTTATTCCTAAGCGATCCAAACGGCCCTTATATAAAGAATTTTAAATTTGAGGACAATTCCAGCCTAAAACCTTTTTTTGTAAAAAAATACCTTTTGAAAATGTCTTGTACAGAGAATATGCACATCTTAACTCTCATTTTCTTACAGTTTTTTTTTCTACAGTCCTCTTTCCGTTTTAAACATAGTTCTCTATTGATGATGATAATATCTCATAAACAAGGGTAATAATTCCCCAATTAACAATCAAACATGTGATTCCAGCTGAAATGTGAGGGTAAAATTGGAAATCCCTCGTTAATTTGTTTAAACACCGAGCCACGGCCGACCCGCTCGGGTCCCACATAAAGACATTCTTCTAGCCACGTGGCACACCTTATATACTCTGCTTATTCTTCTCTCATCTCTCTCCTCGCGCCTGCTGAGTGCTGACCCAGAAACAGAGCACAAAACTTCTGTTTTCTCTCTTATAAACCTGGTTACAATCTCCGTTCCTCTCCTTGGGTGCGTTTGGATAGGTGTGGGAAGAAGGGAAGAAGTGGGAAAAAATATTAGAAAGTGTGTAATTTTGTGAAGAGTTTGGATTGTTTATAATTTTTATTCTTCTTCTTCCTTCTTGTTCTTCTTTCTTCCAACGATCCAAACGCACCCCTTATAACAAGTTTGATTCTTTGAGAAAGTTAGAGTTGCATTCTTCGAAGAAGTATTGGTACTCCAAACCGGTACCGAAACTAAGACATTTTCGAAATTTTACCGATATTTCCCGGTATGTTCAGAGGACGGTATTACAGTCTTTTCATACCGGATCAGGAGCCGGTAGCCGGTATTATCGAAAATTATCGGTATCTGATCCGGTATTGAAAACACTGATTCGGACCCAAATCTGATTCAGTGCAATGAATCTAGGTCATTAAAACCCATCCGACGATCTCCCTCATTTCTACCAATATTCTGTCTTTTACGCTCTCTCACAAACATAATTTACAAAGTGGAGTTGGAGTTTCCAACTTGGCAACTTTACAGGTAGACCCGTCCAACGTTGAAACGGAACGCGGAACATCTTATTTCTGCTTTCGTTCTGTTCTAGACGACAGAACAAAATATTTTTTCCGTTTCGTCAAACGAAATATTTTTCTATTCCATTTAACGTTCCGTCCTTAATTTACCATTGATTTCAGCGAAATTCCATTTTACGATTTAATAACATTTATAAATTTCAGTTTCATTTTCGTTTCGTTTCGTTTTCAGAAACGAAACTGATTTCTTTTATGTTTAACTTTCCGTTTGAACGGAACGGAACAACGGACGACGGGCCTATTTACGGGGACTATGTAGTGCATTAACTTTACAACTTTTACTCTCTCGATCTGACTTTTCAAATTCCATCAAGTTCATTTTATTTTGAATAAAGAAGGCCCGACATTCATATCTCCACCCTTTTTTTTTCCAAGAAATAATTATGGACACAAAAATTCTTATTTTACGTCTTCTTAAATATTAAAACTCATTCATTTAATATTATATCAAATTCATTCATTTAATATTATATCAAATTCATTCATTTAATATTATCTTAGAGATGTAATTGAATACACTCATAGTAGTATTCTATTTTGTTACCACCATTACATTATTATATCTGGGTGCGTTTGGATAGGTGTGGGAAGAAAGGAAGAAGTATTGGAAAGTGTGTAACTTTGTGAAGAGTTTGGATTGTTTATAATTTTTTTTTCTTCTTCTTCCTTCTTCTTCTTCTTTCTTCCAACAATCCAAACGCACCCTCTATATATAATTTGAGCAGAAAATCAATCAAGTTATTAAACACGAACTAATTTGGTCTTCAATGTAGCTCAAATTTGGCACGTACAAATTTTACATTATCTTAAACGATTTAAATGCAAAATAACAAATACGTTTAAATTTTTTTGCATATATTTAGGTGCTAATAAATCGAAAGAAATTGATACTTGCGCCTATTAAAAAGGTGAAAACAAGTGTTATGTATAGAGCTGTTTCTAATCAAATTGATCTTAATAACAAAATTCTAATTAACAACTAATTAATTGAATTAGAATCAAATCAATGTGCAAGTACAATACTTTTTTTCTTTATCATTAAGGCGTACAACTGCTTAGAGTATGCAACCGTACTCTTTATATAGGATTAATTTTAATATTTTTTTATTAAAATTTTGTTTCGCAAAGCTGTGAAGATGAATTGAAAGAAGATTTCCCATTGATGGGTATTAAAGAGGATACCGACAGATTTTTTTTTTTTTTAAAGAAAAAAATGAGGGTCTAGCCCTCGCCTTTTTTTTTTTAATTGACACTAAATAAGTCCAAAATTAAAAAAAAAAATTAGCCAGCAGCTAAAATTGCAAAAAGAAAAAGGCCAAAATGCTAGAAAAATTAAAAGCAGAATACGCCGAATAAAAGAAAAAAAAATGGACTCCAGAAATACCGACAGATCTTTATTTCGTGTAAGAAGCAATCTCATAGTTATTTTCTCTTTATTTAATAATACGAAATCTCAGAATCAGATACCCTTTTAGCAGTAAGACCAGCCTTTTCTATTTCCAATACTTGATTGAGTCCCTATTTTTTTCTAAAATGGGAACCAACATGTTATAATTAATATTATTAATATTAATTATAATTTAATGTGGCCTATATTATTAAATATGAACCAAGTTCATTTATGAAATATGATTAAAGGGTGCATTGATTTTGATGGAAAATCAATGGACCAGATTTATTCTGATTTGATCCCTTCAATTACCTTTGTTTTTATTCTGAAATTTTATTAAGTAGTGGCACCTTTTCCCATATTTTCGCCCAAATAAAAGAAACAAGAAATTTCAGAAAAAACGCCATTATTTTCTGCCATCATTTTGGACTAAGGGAAATTGGAGAAGATCAAATTTCCGCATCAAGATGTCTTCTCTACAAAATTGTAAGTTCTAACTTATGATTTATTTAATTTTATATGAATTACGTGATCCTTATTAAGTAATTTCAGAAATATTTATAATGAATTAATATTTCAAATATCTATCACAACATGCTTCTCCTCTCAAAAATGCCAACTCTAGCAATGTACATGTTGGTATTGGTATACTCATATCGTTAAGAACAATTTTGGTATTTCACGTAAATTAAAGAACGGTTAGAGGGTTATAGAAATTTTTTTTTTCTTTCCCTTCTCATTTTTGACACTCATAAAATTGTGTGTAATTAATCAATTCCAGTACTATATGATAAGAGGATTATTTAAAAAAAAAAAGAAATAATCGCTTCACTATAAATTGTGGATTGTAGTGAAAAATCAAGTACATTTATGGCCCTTTAACGGCAGTGATATCAAATTGGGCCGTTTCCACAGATAGCTGGACCATCTTCACCAACTCATGTGATATCTCATATTTATACTGATATTTTGGCCAGACTTTACATCGAAATTGTGACTAAAACCGTGATATTATCTTGTTTATCTGTTTGTTTGGCAAGATTGGATACTGCCGTGGAATTTGACTTGTCTTGTAGGAATTTGGCGGATCACGCATAATCATTGCATAAAATGGTAGATTAAAGAGAATCAAATGGCTAAATGGAAGCAATAGCATTGTAGAGCTCATTGTAAGCTTTCTGTCGATCTTTGAATCACCTCAATCGGAGCTCGGATGAAGAAATTATGCTCAAAATACTATTGGTGCGCAATGCTGGCACAGGAATTCGGACCGAATTGGCATCAATTCGGACCGAATTGCGTCACAGAAAATTACAGAGAAGCTAATTCGGACCGAATTGTCTGGAATTCGGTCCGAATTGCTATACACGGAAATGTTTCTGGCTGCGTCCTGAAGGCGTTTTCTCCATTAGGAAGGCTATTTTTCCGCCCAAAATGAGGGAAAATCACATCCCAGCTGTCCAGGAGAGGGGAGAGGAGTAATATAAGCATATTCCATCTTTGGAAGAGCTATCTTTCATTCCACTTTTGACCTTTCTCTCTCAGCCAGATCTGGATCTGGTTCTGGGACTTTTTCTCTCTTCTTGTGCGACTTGGGCAGGTGGTAGAGGACGGAGGAGAGTTGTTCCTTGCTGCTACAACGAGTTCCGAATACCTCAAGGTGTTCTCTAGTGCGACGGCAACAGTGGACAACCTTAGAAACTTGGCTATTTGTTGTATCGAACCAATTCTCTCTTTAATTTCTGAATTTATGTCTCGTTTAAACTTATATACTGTTATTTGCATGATTTCTCTTAGCATGTTAGGCTAAAAACTTGTTGCTTTAGGGATAGATGTAGCTTAGATTTTGGTTTTGCTTGGTTTGCTTATTTTGTTGATGGACGAAGCTAATTACCCTTGGGGTTTTATTGAAATTGCTTGTGTTTGGACCCGTTATTACTTGTATCGCTCGACTTTTGTACACGTGCAATTGTTGGGAACTTCTTTACATTATATTAATCGAGTCCTGTACGAGTATTTCGAGGTAGGTCAAAGACGAAAGTCGACCAATTAATAACCAAAAGTGAACGTTTCTAGTTAGGCGAAAATCTAACTAGATACCTCGTAGAAAACCATTGGTAAACTCGAGTAAGTCCACCGAACAACGAAAGTTGGGGGTGCAATACACTCGATGAAGGTTGTTTAACACTGGATCCCATTCCAAATACCGTACCCAATAGGCGAAAGCGAAGGGTTAGGGAGTTAGGTTTGGCTAGATGGACCTTTGGCTTGAATAAATCAACAAAAGAGTAAACCATAGCATTTACACAGTGGAATTCGGTCTGGAATTCGGACCGAATTAGCAAGGCCGAATACGACAGTGCTAGGTCTTGCGACTCTGTGGCCAGTTCTAAGTGAAATCGAACCCTAAGGCACATTTATCATCTTATTTCAAACCATTAGAAAACCCAAAAAATATTTATCTCAATTATTTTGCATAATCTTTATTACTTGCGATTGCATTCCTATATTTCTCTTTGTTTTGTTCTATTGGTGACTTCAATTCTTTTCTCGATCTTTATCGTCTAGATTTAACGAAATAATAAGAATAATATTCATATCCATCTCTGTGGGTTCGACACCTTTACTCTACTACAAGCGACTAGTCGAGTACAAGGTTTATTTGTGTGACCTTGGTTCACACCCTCGATCAAAATGGCGCCGTTGCCGGGGATGGTGTTATGATATTATTTCTTATTAAAGTAATTAGAGACTAGACTCATTCTTTTATTCTTTTTACTCATTCGGTACATTTGTTGTTGTATCTCTAGTGTGTAGGTTAACGCTGGCTAGAGGATCAAGAAACACCCAACCTCAAATTCCACACGATTACAACCTCAGGGGTAAGGGAGACAACCCTCACGAAGCCTCTAGCTCGAGCACGACGCAAGCCGCTGCTCGTAAGGGGAAGAAGCAACAACAACCTGCACCGAATCCGAACCGAATTCCAACCAATTCAGACCGAATTCCAACAGAACCTGCACTCGGGCGAATGAACAAGCGTTCCAATGGCTGATCGCACTGATGAAGTTAGGCAACTTGAGGCTCTACGCCTTGAGTTAGAGGCCACCCAACAAAGGATTCTCCAAGACCGACTCGTACTTGAGCAAGAGCGACTCGTCTTCGAGGAAGAGCGCAACGCAAACTTTAACGATGGCGGTAGCATTCATGGAGCACCATTGAATCCCTACAGAACTCAAGGGTCCAACAAGTCTCTCCGCGAGCATTCTGCCCCTCGAGTCCAAGACGTGGATGGACCAGTCGTGATTAGGGGAATCGCTGCCAACAACATGCAAATCAATCCCGCACACGTTGCACTCGTGCAACAAAACCTATTCTATGGGGCTGAACGGGAGGACCCACACGCACATTTACAAACCTTTCTTGATTGCACCAAATTGTTGAGATTCAACGAGGTGGAAGCTTCACACAACTCGATGCGGAGCAAGCACGTGATACCATTGAGAGATGCGCCCTGCAATACAATTGGCCGGCGCCCAACCCAACAAGAAACAATCCACCTAAGCATGAAGTCAGGGAGATCAAAGACACGCGAGATAGGATCGCTCGTTTGGAAGCCGAGCTCGCGAAGATGAAGTCAATCGGTGGCACACGCCCACCATACAAAGGATGTGGAGTGTGTGGAGAAGAAGGACACATGTCCTCTAATTGCCCTCTCCAATATGGGGATAGAGAGCCCGAAGAAGTCATGTCTTTTGAATATGTTCGCAATCGGTACCAAGGTGCAATGGAGGATGACGAAGCGGGTGGTTGCCAAGGAAACTATCAAAACCACACTTTTGTCCCAAGAAAAATGCACACCAACAAAACTGGTAACCAACCCCAACCGAATCGAAACCGAGATGCTCCATTCAACTATGACCAAGGACAAAACTTTCAAGGGAAGGACTATATTGCACCCCGAGTTGAGCAATTCATGGAGACTCAAAAAGTCCTAAATGAGACAATTCTTGAGGGAATGGCTAAACTTCAAAAAGAATCTGGATCCGCTTCGCGGGTGGAAAAGATGATGGAAGTGTTCTTGGCATCTCAAAACACTCACCCAAGTCAACCCGAGCCAAACCCTCGTGCAGAAATCAAAGCGGTGCACACACTCAGGAGTGGCACTCAATACAAGGACCCACCTGTGCCCAAGGAAGTTCAGCCAAAAGACACATCCGCAGCTGAACCTGAGCCGAATTCGGACCGAATTCCTACTAATTCGGACCGAATTCCGTCGCGACAAAATCCAGAGGCACCAATTCGGTCCGAATTCCAGCCAATTCGGACCGAATTCAAAAGAGTTAAGCACACATCTGCTCCGAACCCACTGCTAAAGGCACCTGATCAACACATAAGGGTCTTTTATCTTAGTAAGATGGACGATCCAGGCAGATTCACCATACCATGCATCATTGGTAGGACAATAATAAAAAAGGCCCTATGTAATAACGGAGCAAGCGTGAGTCTCATGCCAAAGTCTGTGTTCGATCGAATTGGCATTGGAATTTTAAAGCCGTCCAACGGGACCCTGAAACTTGCAGACTCGTCAGTTCGACGGCCTATTGGTGAAATTAAGGACATTCCGGTCAGGCTTGGGAAATTCTTTATCCCAGGCGATTTTGTGGTAATAGACATGGAGGAAGATGAAGACGTTCCCATCATTTTGGGGCGTCCCTTTCTTAGAACTGCAGGTATTCTAATGGACATGAAAGATGGAACTATTTTGGTGAGGGTCGGCGGAGAACAATGGAAATACTCGATCAATCAAGTTATGAAGTGCTCAAACCAGCTTGAATATTGCTACCGAACCGACATGGAAGAGGTTCCGGTCGAGAGACCACTCGAAGAACAGTACTCAGGCTCTCTTTGGGGCTATCACGAGCCATGTTGTGGAATACAGGAGACAATTGCTGTAGAGGAATCCATCCAAGAGGTCACAGACAAGACAGAACCTGAAAACACAAGCAATTCGGACCGAATTCCACCCAATTCGGACCGAATTGAGGTCTCTGGAACTTCTGAAATTTTCTCATGTAGCAATTCGGACCGAATTCCACCTAATTCGGACCGAATTCACCCCTCTGGAACTGACAGGGCAATTTCTCAGCCAAGAATTCGGTCCGAATTCCAACCAATTCGGTCCGAATTCCAGGCACCTTGGTACGCAGACCTGGCAAACTACTTGGCAAGCGGCGCGTTGCCTCCCGAGATGACTTACCAACAAAGAAAGAAGCTCAAATTAGACGCCAAGGACTACTTTTGGGAGGAGCCTTACTTGTTCAAGCTTGGCGTTGATGATGTTTATCGGCGATGCATTTCGTACGAGGAAGTTCGACCCGTTCTCGCTCACTGTCATTCCTCAGCTTACGGAGGCCATGCATCCTTCTCCAAAACGGCCGCTAAGGTACTGCAATCCGGTCTTTACTGGCCAACTTTATTTAAGGACGTTCGTTCTTTTGTTTTGTCTTGTGACCAGTGTCAAAGGGCGGAGAACGTATCCAAGCGGAGCGAGATGCCTCTCAACCCGATTCTTGAAGTGGAGATCTTTGATGACATATGCGACAAGAATTTCGAGTCCTTCAAGGTCAACGGGCAGCGCCTAAAGCAGTACATCGCCAATCATGAAGTAGGAGAAGCAATGGTTGTTCCGCTTCTCGATCCACCGCCCGCGACATGAGTCAACTGAGGGTCAAGCTCACGACCTTAAACAAGCGCTTCTTGGGAGGCAACCCAAGGATTTTTCTCTCTTTACTTTATTTTATTTCATTTTATGTTCCAAAAGATCCTTGAAAATCAAAAAAAAAATTATTTATTTTATTTTTTTTTTAAAAAAACGAAAAAAAAATTAATTAAGACTTTAGATTTTTCATAGGATTTTCGATTAAAGCATTATTTTTCTTGATGTGTGTAGAAAAGAGACATGGTTGATTCGTGCTAGAGCACCAAAAGGATGCAAAAACTGACATCATGTGCCCACGCACGACTTCATGTGAATCAGCCAACATGTGCAGTCAAGCGACGCCTGGGACAATTGGCAATGGATGCAAGAAGTCAAGAAAAGTCGAAACAACGAACTGCAACACAAAAAGGCAAAAGGCCCACTCTCCAATGACGAGCCCGCTCTCCAACTTCTCCATACCTTGATCTGATTAGTTTCCTTTTTCCTCCTCTTTATTTTTCTCTGTGTTGCATTGAGGACAATGCTGTGCTTTAAGTTTGGGGGGAGGGAAAGGAAAAACGAAACAAGCCTTATTTTCTTGAAAATTCGTCAAATCGCTTGTTTTCTGAAATTTTTTTTGCAAAACAGAACCCTTAATTCGGACCGAATTCTTCCCTATTTCTTCTGAATTGAGTCACGATTGTTCTTAAACTGATTTTGAGGGTTGGGAACTTGATTTTAAGCATAGCTAAGCTCTTCTTGATATTGATTCATTGCAAAAACTGGGTGTTTGACTTCTTTTCTCAAATCTTAACTTGGATTTCGAAAACTCTCGTTGTTGAGACGTTTTGGGTTTGTTCAAGTACCAATGGGCCGAGGAATTTCAAAACTAAGGGTATTTGGGTCTAAAACTTGGTTGCTTAAGAATCGTTTGAACACGAGTTAGTCAAAACTGAAATCTTTCGCCGAGTGAACGGATTTGTGAAACCAATGGTTTTTGAAAAAGATTTTGTTATCCTTAGAAATTGTAAAGTGAAACCTGTCTTTTGTACAAAATTGTTTTAAAGCTTGAATCACCAACGA
This sequence comes from Rhynchospora pubera, assembly GCA_028095005.1. Lineage (NCBI taxonomy): Eukaryota > Viridiplantae > Streptophyta > Magnoliopsida > Poales > Cyperaceae > Rhynchospora > Rhynchospora pubera. The sequence continues at coordinate 119,636,957 of CM051460.1, forward strand.
GCAACATCAAATCGGACAAACTTAAATAGTTGTGAAAACGAGGAGCGTTGAGACTTCTTCCCACCAACTCAACCACAAATTTTGGGGGCGGAGCTAGTAGCAAAATTGTGTAAAAACCGGACCGACCTCCCTGGTGCGATATGTGCCAGTAGCAAAGCTTGGAGGGTGGGACTAGTTGCGAGCTGTCAGGAATCGATACCTCAAAACTCTCGATGACGATTGGGTAGTTCCGGCTAGTCCCATAGTGGACCGTAGCAAATAAATTACAAAAGAAACTAGACCAAACCCACTGGTGCGACATGTACCAGTAGCTTTCTCGAAGTCAATGATTCGCACTTAATCCTCTAGGGTGCAAAGCCCCACGACTCGACTTGCAGAATTAAAATTGGTGAAATTCTAAACTGTTTTGAGATGGGTTCACTATAATATTTCTAGCTTTGACAAAATTCTTTTGCAAAACCTTTCGGGTCATGGGAATGAACGGGTGAATAAACTCGGATTTGCTTTGTGGTTAAATGAATAGAAGCTAGGACTCTTAACCCTCGGTCAAGGTTTTCTTAGGACCAAGAGCTGTTTGGATGAGATCAAAACAAACTTAACTCTAGTTTGAGAATCCCAATTGAGCATTTCAAGAAAAGCATGAATCAAAGTCAAACTGAACTGTGCACTAAATTAAATTCCTAACTCCAACTTCAATTTCGATAGTAAGTCTAAGTGTTGTCAATTCTTTTAAGTTTAGAGTTTTGCTTGAGGACAAGGAAGTTTTAAGTTTGGGGGATTTGATATCTCATATTTATACTGATATTTTGGCCAGACTTTACATCGAAATTGTGACTAAAACCGTGATATTATCTTGTTTATCTGTTTGTTTGGCAAGATTGGATACTGCCGTGGAATTTGACTTGTCTTGTAGGAATTTGGCGGATCACGCATAATCATTGCATAAAATGGTAGATTTAAGAGAATCAAATGGCTAAATGGAAGCAATAGCATTGTAGAGCTCATTGTAAGCTTTCCGTCGATCTTTGAATCACCTCAATCGGAGCTCGGATGAAGAAATTATGCTCAAAATACTATTGGTGCGCAATTCTGGCACAGGAATTCGGACCGAATTCCTGTGATTCGGACCGAATTGCGTCACAGAAAATTACAGAGAAGCTAATTCGGACCGAATTGTCTGGAATTCGGTCCGAATTGCTATACACGGAAATGTTTCTGGCTGCGTCCTGAAGGCGTTTTCTCCATTAGGAAGGCTATTTTTCCGCCCAAAATGAGGGAAAATCACATCCCAGCTGTCCAGGAGAGGGGAGAGGAGTAATATAAGCATATTCCATCTTTGGAAGAGCTATCTTTCATTCCACTTTTGACCTTTCTCTCTCAGCCAGATCTGGATCTGGTTCTGGGACTTTTTCTCTCTTCTTGTGCGACTTGGGCAGGTGGTAGAGGACGGAGGAGAGTTGTTCCTTGCTGCTACAACGAGTTCCGAATACCTCAAGGTGTTCTCTAGTGCGACGGCAACAGTGGACAACCTTAGAAACTTGGCTATTTGTTGTATCGAACCAATTCTCTCTTTAATTTCTGAATTTATGTCTCGTTTAAACTTATATACTGTTATTTGCATGATTTCTCTTAGCATGTTAGGCTAAAAACTTGTTGCTTTAGGGATAGATGTAGCTTAGATTTTGGTTTTGCTTGGTTTGCTTATTTTGTTGATGGACGAAGCTAATTACCCTTGGGGTTTTATTGAAATTGCTTGTGTTTGGACCCGTTATTACTTGTATCGCTCGACTTTTGTACACGTGCAATTGTTGGGAACTTCTTTACATTATATTAATCGAGTCCTGTACGAGTATTTCGAGGTAGGTCAAAGACGAAAGTCGACCAATTAATAACCAAAAGTGAACGTTTCTAGTTAGGCGAAAATCTAACTAGATACCTCGTAGAAAACCATTGGTAAACTCGAGTAAGTCCACCGAACAACGAAAGTTGGGGGTGCAATACACTCGATGAAGGTTGTTTAACACTGGATCCCATTCCAAATACCGTACCCAATAGGCGAAAGCGAAGGGTTAGGGAGTTAGGTTTGGCTAGATGGACCTTTGGCTTGAATAAATCAACAAAAGAGTAAACCATAGCATTTACACAGTGGAATTCGGTCTGGAATTCGGACCGAATTAGCAAGGCCGAATACGACAGTGCTAGGTCTTGCGACTCTGTGGCCAGTTCTAAGTGAAATCGAACCCTAAGGCACATTTATCATCTTATTTCAAACCATTAGAAAACCCAAAAAATATTTATCTCAATTATTTTGCATAATCTTTATTACTTGCGATTGCATTCCTATATTTCTCTTTGTTTTGTTCTATTGGTGACTTCAATTCTTTTCTCGATCTTTATCGTCTAGATTTAACGAAATAATAAGAATAATATTCATATCCATCTCTGTGGGTTCGACACCTTTACTCTACTACAAGCGACTAGTCGAGTACAAGGTTTATTTGTTTGACCTTGGTTCACACCCTCGATCATCATGCATTCAATATGAATCCTTGCTTTCATCATGTAGTACGCATAGAGAGAAAGGTACAAGGCAAGTGCGCTGGAAAATTTCTTTTTATTGCTTTGGATTGAATACAAAGGTGTATAACAATTTTCTTGTCCTAACCCTATCCTCAACTTTATTTTCGGCAAATTTCTTTTTATTGCTTTGGATTGAAAATTTCTTTTTCGAAACTTCATTTCAGGGCCCATAACTAATGAGGACCACCGCTTATATTTCCAAATTGTATAGAATCTGAACAACTTTAGACCCAGCGCTTCTGTATTTGGTTCCTGGAGTTAATTAAGAAAAGATGGTAATAATGTACGCACCTTTTGGTGCCAAAATTAGGCAAGATTATTAATGGTATATACAATTTAATTATATCCTTTACTGTTATCACATATGGAATTTACTTTATCACATAGAGTAATTTATCATAAAAATAACGTGTATGATTTATAAAGTGTTTAAATCATTACTTTATAATATATTTTCTTTTACCCGTACATGAGTTTATTATATATGTGATAATTTTATTAAGTATATGATTTTATATTATATATACCAAGTAACCCAACGGTACTATGTTATATATAATTTATTTTCATATAAATTTACTTTTAATATTTGGTCGTTATCAATTTTACCAACTTTAATTGTGACTGCCATTTTATTAAAGGGAACTATGTTTTACATTATGTCTATTGTATTACGCTTATGTTTAACATTTAATAAATTAATTATTAGTCCCCTAATTATGTCAAGTATAATTTATACCAACTTTACATTATGTCAAGTATAATTTATTAAATGAATTTTCGTCTTATGTTTCAATTTATTTCTGCCCAACGGTGATATGAATTGATTTTAGTGGATCAACTATTAAACCTGAAATATTAATTGGCGTTTTATTATTTCAGATTAATTAATTAATTATTAGTCCCCTAATTATAGTTGATCTAATTTATTTAATTTTATATGTCTGTGGATTTTAGTTAATAGTAAGCATTTTATTTATCATGATGAATTTGCAGCATTGAACAATATTAGTACCCAAATGTCTGGAATACCATTGTCGAATGGAACTAATTTTTCAACTTGGAAAGAGCAACTCGAGATCTGTCTTGGTGTTCTTGAAATGGACCAAGCATTACGTATGGATAAACCTGAAAAACCAAAGGATGATGCTGCAGATGAAGCAAAAACTGCTTATGCAAAATGGGAGCGTTCTAATCGTATGTCTCTCATGATTATGAAAAGCACCATTTCTTTGGCGATTCGGGGAGGCATTCCTGAAAAGAATATTGCTGGTGAACTTTTTACTGCTAAAGAATTTTTAGCCTCTGTTGAGGAGCAGTTTAATAGTACATCAAAGGCTAATGCAAGTGCTCTCATAATGAAAATGCTCACTACCAAGTATAATGGGACTAGCGGTGTACGTGAACATATCATGATGATGAATGATATGGCCGCAAAATTAAATGGCATGGACATGGCAATTTCTGAAGGATTTTTGGTTCATTTCATTATGACTTCTCTTCCTGCTCAGTTTGGTCCTTTCAAGATCAATTATAACACGCAGAAAGAAAAGTGGAAAATGAGCGAATTGATTGCCATGTGTGTTGAAGAAAAAGAAAGGCTTAAGACTGAAAAACCTGACTTTGCACATGCTGCCATTGAAAGTCCAAAACAGAAAAAGAACAATGGTAAAGGAAAGAATAAGAAAGATGATGGTCTTGGTGTTAACAAAGCAAGTACATCTGGTACAAAACGTGTTTTTAAGTGCAATCACTGCAAGAAACCTGGACACGTAAGGAAGGAGTGTACCAAGTTCAGAGCGTGGCTTGCCAAGAAGGGTAATGATTTTAATTGTATGATTTGTGAGTCTCTTTTAATTGATGTTCCCTTAAATACGTGGTGGATTGACACTGGTGCCTTTGTGCACATTACGAACTCATTGCAGGGATTCCTTTCCGTGAGGATGCTGGAAAAGGGAAAAAGGAAGCTTAAAGTAGCCAATGGATTAGAGGCTGAAGTGGAGGCCGTAGGAACTCTTCGTTTAGTCTTGAAGAGTGGCTTTATTCTCTATTTGCATGATGTAGTTTATATTCCTAGTGTGATTAGGAATTTAATTTCTGTTTCTAGACTTGATGCTTGTGGTTTTATGCTTCAGTTTGGAAATAATGAGTTGAGACTATATCATAACTCTAAGTTTGTTGGTTCTGGATTATTATGTGACAATCTATATAAATTATGTTTGGATTCTTCCTTTTCTGATTCTTTATTGTCCCTGAATTGTAATAGTGTTGATCACAAACGTGGCACAAAGAGAAATCGTGATATTGGATATTCTTCCAAATTATGGCATCGCAGATTGGGTCATATTTCAAGAGATAGAATGCAACGTCTCATTAAAAATGAAATTCTCCCAACATTAGATTTTTCTGATTTTGAAAATTGTGTTGAATGTGTTAAGGAAAAATTTGTTAAGGGAAATAAGAAAGGAGCCACTCGAAGTGGGGGACTATTGGAATTAATTCACACCGATATATGCGGTCCTTTTCCCACTCTGAGTCTCAACGGACATAAATCATTCATTACTTTTATTGATGATTACTCACGCTATGCTTATGTGTTCTTAATTTCTGAAAAATCTGAGGCACTAGACAAATTTAAGATTTTTAAACCTGAAGTTGAAAATCAACATAATCTTAAAATTAAAGTAGTGCGATCAGATAGAGGCGGTGAGTATTATGGTAGGCACACTGACTTAGGTCAAAGTCCAGGTCTATTTGCTTTGTTTCTTCAAGAAAGTGGTATTATTCATCAATTCTCTATGCCGGGTGATCCTCGGCAAAATGGAGTGGCTGAAAGGCGTAATCGTACGTTAATGGATATGGTACGAAGTATGATATGCAATACCACTTTACCAGAATTTTTGTGGTCCGAGGCTTTAAAAACAGCCACACATGTTCTCAATCGAGTTCCTAGTAAATCTGTTCCAGCAACACCTTATGAATTGTGGACTGGAAGAAAACCGCAACTAGGATACTTACGTGTGTGGGGTTGTCCTGCTGAAACAAAAGTCTACAATCCACAAATTAAGAAACTGGATTCCAAAACCGTCAGTTGTTCTTTCATAGGTTATCCAAAGAGGTCCAAAAGTTTTAGATTTTATTGTCCCTCGCATACCACTAGAATTGTTGAGACAAGACATGCAGTATTTTTTGAAAATGGCAACATTAGTGGGAGTAATGAAAAACGAACTATAAACCTCGATGAAGAAGATCGAATTTATGTTCCAACTTCGATCATTTCACAGGCTACAAGTTCTGTTTCTCCATTATTACTAAATGAAGGTACTAATGTTAATAATGTTCCTAACAATGAAGAAGTACCTTTGCTGCCACAAGAACCTTTACGCAAGTCGCAAAGAGAACGAAAATCTGCAATACCTGATGATTATATTGTATACCTTACTGAAGAAGGTGGCGTTATAGGTCATGGAGATGATCCTATCTCCTTCAAGGACGCCATGAAAAGTGATAAGTCATCTTAGTGGCTAGAAGCCAAGAATGATGAGATGAACTCAATGCAACAAAATGATGTTTGGGATCTTGTTGAGTTACCTAAAGGTGTTAAACCCGTAGGATGCAAATGGGTTTACAAAACTAAAACTGATTCTCATGGTAACATCGAAAGATACAAGGCCCGATTAGTTGCTAAAGGGTTTACGCAACAAGAAGGTATACATTATGATAATACTTTTTCTCCTGTCTCAAAGAAAGATTCGTTACGAATTGTTTTAGCTCTTGTAGCTCATTATGATCTTGAGTTGCATCAAATGGACGTGAAAACCGCATTCCTTAATGGTGACTTGCATGAAGAAATTTTCATGAAACAACCTGAAGGTTTTGTTGTTAAAGGCAAGGAACATATGGGATGCCGGTTGAAACGATCAATTTATGGGTTAAAACAAGCTTCAAGGCAGTGGTATCTCAAGTTTGATGAGGTCATAACAGAATTTGGATTTCAAGAAAATACTTTTGATCAATGCATATATCTCAAGGTTAGTGGGAGCAGATTTATCATTCTTGTTTTGTATGTGGATGACATTTTGTTAGCAAGCAGTGATTTAGACATGTTGTATGAGACAAAACGTTTTCTTTCAAAGAAATTTGAAATGAAAGATCTTGGTGAAGCCTCTTATGTCATAGGCATTGAAATCCACCGTGATCGGTCTCGTGGTCTCTTAGGTTTATCACAAAAGGCATATATCGAGAAAATGCTTAAGCGCTACAATATGCAAAATTGTTCTCCAAGTGTTGCTCCTATTTTCAAAGGTGACAAATTCAGCAAGGCTCAATGTCCCAAAACTGAATCAGAACGTAAGAAAATGGAAAAGAATGAGTATGCTTCGGTTGTTGGAAGCTTAATGTATGCTCAAGTTTGCACACGTCCTGATATTGCATTTGTAGTTGGCATGCTTGGCCGATATCAATCAAATCCAGGACTGGATCATTGGCGAGCTGCTAAGAAAGTCTTACGCTATTTGCAAGGGACTAAAGACTACATGCTTACTTACAGAAAGTCCGATAACCTTGAGGTCATTGGTTATTCCGATTCGGATTTTGCTGGATGTGTAGACACGAAGAAATCCACATCAGGATACATATTCATGCTTGCAGGGGGACCAATTTCATGGAAGAGTGCTAAACAGTCCTTAGTTGCATCTTTCACAATGCAAGTAGAATTTGTAGCGTGTTTTGAAGCTACTGGTCAAGCAGTTTGGTTGAAGAATATCATACCTGAACTTCAAGTGATTGAAAGTATTGCGAGACCGCTCACGCTATTTTGTGATAATGAGGCTGCTGTTTTCTTCTCTAAAAACAACAAGTCCAGCGGTGCTACTAAATGGATTGACATCAAGTATCTTGTTGTTAGACAGAAAATTAAGGATAATGTTATTGTCATACAACACATCAATACAAGATCTATGTTAGCTGATTCTCTAACAAAAGCACTACCACCTACTCTTTTCAAAGAGCATGTAGCCGGCATGGGTTTGGTTAGTGACTTGTGATGTTGTAATGAACAATAATGTATTTATTAAGTTATGTATTGAAGCTTCATTTATGTATTGACTGAATTTATATTGTTTGCTTATTTCTTATGTTTGCGCATTAATGTAATTTATATAAGCAAATATACTTATGTGGATCGAATAAATTTAATTAACCATATGTTAGAAAGAATGCCATTTCTATAATTAATAGGGATCAAATAACAGTTTTAGTTATTCTGATTATATTAGTTTAGTTTGGTGTTTCTAACTGAACAAGGTTTATGTTTTTATTGGCCAATTCAGAATTTGTGTTTTATTATGATATTTTATAGGCCAAGTGGGAGAATGTTATAATTAATATTATTAATATTAATTATAATTTAATGTGGCCTATATTATTAAATATGAACCAAGTTCATTTATGAAATATGATTAAAGGGTGCATTGATTTTGATGGAAAATCAATGGACCAGATTTATTCTGATTTGATCCCTTCAATTACCTTAGTTTTTATTCTGAAATTTTATTAAGTAGTGGCACCTTTTCCCATATTTTCGCCCAAATAAAAGAAACAAGAAATTTCAGAAAAAACGGCATTATTTTCTGCCATCATTTTGGACTAAAGGAAATTGGAGAAGATCAAATTTCCGCATCAAGATGTATTCTCTACAAAATTGTAAGTTCTAACTTATGATTTATTTAATTTTATATGAATTACGTGATCCTTATTAAGTAATTTCAGAAATATTTATAATGAATTAATATTTCAAATATCTATCACAACATGCTTCTCCTCTCAAAAATGCCAACTCTAGCAATGTACATGTTGGTATTGGTATACTCATATCGTTAAGAACAATTTTGGTATTTCACGTAAATTAAAGAACGGTTAGAGGGTTATAGAAATTTTTTTTTTCTTTCCCTTCTCATTTTTGACACTCATAAAATTGTGTGTAATTAATCAATTCCAGTACTATATGATAAGAGGATTATTTAAAAAAAAAAAGAAATAATCGCTTCACTATAAATTGTGGATTGTAGTGAAAAATCAAGTACATTTATGGCCCTTTAACGGCAGTGATATCAAATTGGGCCGTTTCCACAGATAGCTGGACCATCTTCACCAACTCATGCATTCAAGTAGCATTTACTGAACAGAGCTGATAAGTGCACTCAGCGGGCAAACAAGCAATCAGATTCTAAAAATAAAAAAAAATACGTATTCCGCTCCCTGCCAAATACAGAAACCGCATCTCCCTTCCACCTCACCTGCATCTCCCTTCCCCCTCACCCCGCTTCACTCCTCTAATCAGTCTCTCCTCTAACTCACCGCACGTCGCCGCGTAGCCCTGCCAATTAACAACTAATTAATTGAATTAGACTCAAATTAGAATCAAATCAATGTGCAAGCACAATACTAAATTTTTTTCTTTATCATTAAGGCGTACAACTGCTTAGAGCATGCAACCGTACTCTTTATATAGAATTAATTTTAATATTTTTTTTATTAAATTTTTGTTTCGCAAAGCTGTGAAGATGAATTGATCATTGTTCCAAAGAAGATTTCCTATTGATGGGTATTAAAGAGGATACGACAGATTTTTTTTTTTTTTTTTGAAGAAAAAATGAGGGTCTAGCCCTCACCTTTTTTATTGATACTAAATAAGTTCAAATTTACAAAATTTTAGCCAGCAGCAAAAATTGCAAAAAGAAAAAAGGCCAAAACGCTAGAAAAACTAAGAAGCAAACTTTATTTCGTGTAAGAAGCAATCTCACAGTTATTTTCTTTATTTAATAAGACGAAATCCCAGAATCAGATACCCTTTTAGCAGTGAGACCAGCCTTTTCTATTTCCAATACTTGATTGATTTGGAGTCCCTATTTTTTCTAAAATGGGAACCAACATGCTTCTCCTCTCAAAAATGCCAACTCTAGCAATGTACATGTTGGTATTGGTGTGCTCATATCGTTAAGACAATTTTGGCATTTCACGTAAATTAAAGAACGGTTAGAGGGTTATAGAAATTTTTTTTTCCCTTCTCATTTTTGGCACTCATAAAAGTGTGTCTAATCCAATTCCAGCACTATATGATATAAGAGGATTATTTAAAAAAAAAAACGAAAGAAATAATCGCTTCACTATAAACTGTGGATTGTAGATTTGTAGTGAAAAATCAAGTACATTCATGGCCCTTTAACGGCCGTGATATCAAATTGGGCCGTTTCCACAGATAGCTGGACCATCTTCAGGAACTCATGTATTCAAATAGCATTTACTGAAAACCTCTCAAGTCTCAACAGTGTGTTTGATTTTAGGAATGAGCAAAAGGGGCAAGATGAAAGCACTGGAGATTGAGATTAGATGTTTCCAATATTTTTTTAGAGACTTAAAATTTGACGAGGCAAGGCATTGAAGGACCTCAACTCTCTGAATTCTTGAAGTTACTATATGGTTTATTACTTTTAGTTTATTAGATTTGAGTTTGGATGATTATTACAGTTGTTTTCATACTATAAAATAAAAGTGTGACAGAATGAATACCTTATTTTAATTGGCACCATTTGTTTGCTGGTTAGACCGAAACAATGTTGGTGAAGTAATGAGATTCAATACATTGTGACTCATAACTAACAAGCAAGAACAACTATATATATTCCTGTGACAGCTATATCTACAGCGGTTACTATCTAGAAATCTACTATCCGATGCAAGTAAAATTTGTAAAAAAAAAAGCTCCCCAACTCCCCATGCAGCACAAATCCACAATCCATTAGTTTATTTTATAACAGTAAAAAGAGGATTCAGAGACTATAATCGAGGGGTTTCAAGAAATATAACCTCTATATGCCAGCAAGTGACTATGACACTAGAAGGTGAACAACCAGATGAGTGGATGCTTACAACATACAAGTAAACAGCCTAATAAAGCATAGATATAGCTTCAACTGATGTTATATTATATGATGTGATGGAATTATAAGAGAGAACTAATTATACAAGCAACAAAACAGCCAACATCAACTGCTCAAAATACTGCTAATTAGACTTAACAAATAAAACAACAAGATACTATTGCATGCAACTGCAAGTCCCGTAGTTGTAGAAAGAAACTGTTAATACTCCTAATTAAGTCACTATTTCATGATCAGATCTCAGATGTTCTAGAAAGTAATTCAATCATAACAACGATGAAATATGAGAGTAGCAGCTAGCTCATCGCTTCTTGGAGACACCGACAGTCTTACCCCTGCGTCCAGTGGTCTTAGTGTGCTGTCCACGCACACGCAAGCCCCAGTAGTGACGCAGACCACGATGGTTCCTGCGTTAAAAGAAATTCCAAAGCTTTTATATCATATAAACAACCACCAAAATCAGATAATCACAAATATGGACGCACGGACCAAATTCTAATGCTCAAACATAATAGGTGCTTCTCTACTTGTACATTATATAAAACTATTATTAAATGTCAGTAGTCAATTAATACATAAATTAGAGCAGACCTGATCTTCTTGAGGCGCTCAAGGTCATCCCTGAGCTTCATGTCGAGATTGTTAGAGACGAGGTGGGAGAAGCGGCCATCCTTGTAGTCTTTTACTCTTTTTGCCTGTTGAGAAACCAGTCTGGGGCCTTGAATTGGCGTGGGTTGGCCACCACAGCCATGAGGCGCTCGAGCTCATCAGGTTTGAGCTCCCCAGCTCTGTATTTGTTTTTGTTGTTGTTTATGTTAGGTTAATGGCAATGGTTATGGTATGAAGTTTTATTTTTATTTTCCTAGCTTGTTAATTAACCAGCCGAGCCAAAAGGAATTACTAAAACACATCATGCACAGAACAAAAGGAACCTAATTAGTATTAGTAATTACTAAAGCTTAATTTTAGTCTAGAGAGAGAAAGAGAAGAATAATTGAAATGAATTAATATAATATAGTACCTCTTGTTCATGTCGATATCAGCCTTCTTGCACACGATAAACGCAAACCTGCGCCCGAAACCCTTGATGCTCGTCAAGGCAAACGTGATCTTCTCCTTCCCATCCACGTTCGTGTTCCACAAACGCAAAATATGTTGGAAACCTTCTTCAGCGATCAACGCCTACAATAAAAATCAACGAAAGAAACAATCAATTTTATTTTAATCAGATAAAGACCAGACCAGATAGATGAACTTGAACTAGGGTTACGAAGGTGAAGAACTTAACCATGGCGGCTTCTAGGGTTTTAAGCTTCTCTCTGTTAGATTCCCGCCGCTAGAAGACGCGCTGTGGTTTATTTATATAGTCTAAAACCCTGAAACGTTATTTTTGCTTCACGTCTTCACGGTGTAAAAGACGAAGGGTCAATTGGATGTCAAATATATAATATTTTTGTGTGTTTAAAACGCTATTTTTGCTTAAAAGGGGAAGGGAATTTGGATTGGATGTCAAATTTAGTATTTTTTTCTGTGTTCAAACGGAAAGGAAAGAAACATAGAAAGAAATTATTTTTACAAGAAATAATTTTTTTTTATGTTTAAAAAAATTCCTTTTTTCTCCAAATCGGTGGAGAATTAAGGAGAAGAAACATTTCATTAAAAACAATTGAGAAAAAATAATTTTATTTTCTCTTCTCCTTCATTATTTACTCAAAAACTAAAGAATGTAAAATTGTTTCACTTTCTATCCCATTCTATCCCATGCCATGCCTTTTTTTTTCTCTTACGAAGGATTGGGAAGAAATAAAGAGGATATTAATAGCAACTACTTTATATTTATAACAGATAAAAAAAAGGATTCAGGCCTAGAAGTGGTACTCAGTAGTTCAAGACTATATTAATCCGTACAATCACAAACACAAGACACTGATTTGCTTAGTTAGTTGCAAAACATAACCAAAGACACTAATTATACAACATGCCATTTACTTGTCGCCAAAAGAAAGAAAAAAAAATATCATCATCAAGAAGCACGAGCACGACCAAGCGATAATATATTGTATGCTTGTCGCGTGATATACTGTCAGACTTAGTTTGGTAAGAAATTCACAAGCCTTGGAAGACTTAGTTATGGTCGCATGGAAAGAAATTGACGAGCCTTGGCAACACTTGCAACAGTCATTTGTGTGTCGTTAGTTTTCTGCTCAATTGTCTGCCTGCAAATTGATAAAAGTTCTCTCGAGGAGGGTCGCGACTTTAATTTTTCATGCGCTTGCTCCGAGAATTCTCTCGAGGAGGGTCACGACTTTATTTTTTTCATGCGCTTGCTCCGAGAATTCTCTCGAGGAGGGTCACGACTTTATTTTTTTCATGCGCTTGCTCCGAGAATTCTCTCGAGGAGGGTCACGACTTTATTTTTTTCATGCGCTTGCTCCGAGAATTCTCTCGAGGAGGGTCACGACTTTATTTTTTTCATTCGCTTATTGGTCGACTACGATATTGGTAGAGACCGGCTACGATATTGGTCGACTTCTATCCCTTCTAAATGTAAAACTTTCTGAGATGGGCAGCATTCCAAGCATTTGGAATGCGCTTGCCTCTCATATCCCTGAGATGGTAAGCCCTGCCCTCAATAGACTTGATGATCTCGAATGGGCCTTCCCATGCGGGATCAAGTTTCCCCACTTGTTTACCTGTGGCTTCAATCTTCCTGAGCACTCAATCGCCTGGTTGGAAATGTTTGGGAGCGACTTTCCTATCGAAGCCCCTTCGCATTCTTCTCTGATACTCTTCCATCTTCACTCGAGCTTCCATTCTTCTCCCAAGTATGACAGCCTCAACTCGTAAATGGTCTCCAAATCTTCTTCCCTTCGAGTTCCATTCTTCTCCCAAGTATACGACTTCGTTCTCAAATTAGGGTGTACTGCTTCCATAGGTGTGACAGCCTCCATTCCATAGATCATGGAAAAAGGTGAGCGGCCTGTGGAACAGCGAGGTGTGGTACGATAGGCCCATAAGATTTCATCTAGATATTCAGGCCAAGTATTTTTGTTGCCTTCGACTTTTCTCTTCAATCCTTCCAATATAGTTCGGTTGGATACCTCGGCTAAACCATTAGATTGGGTATGACAGACCAAAGAAGTGCATGATCGGATACCCAGTCCTTTGCAAAAATCCTGAAATGGGACGCCAGTAAACTGTGTGCCATTGTCGGAGATGAAGGTATGTGGAATCCCATATCTATACACGATCTGATGCCTCGCGAAATGCACTATCTTTTGCGATGTGATGGTTGCCAGAGGTTTGGCTTCAATCCATTTGATGAAATATTCCACGGCCACCACTAAGAATTTAACATTTCCTTGTCATTGAGGGAAAGGCCCCAACAGGTCTAACCCCCACATATCGAACGGCCATGAGCTGGAGATGGATTGCATTGGATGAGGTGGTTGTCTCGGTATGCGGGCGTGGAATTGACATTTTTCGCACCTGCGAACATATGTCTCTACATCTTTCTTTAAGGAGGGCCAGTAAAACCCTGCTCTAACGATCCTACTTCCTAGTGAAGTTATTCCTTGATGGCTACCGCATATTCCTTCATGCACTTCGGCAATAATTTCGTCCGCTTTCGCTCTTCCAACACATGTGAGCCAGGGTATTCCATATCCCTTTTTCAGTAAGAGACCATCTCGGATAGTAAATTCGAGAGCCCACCGCTTGACTTTTCGGACGACCTTGTCCTCTTCTGGGAGTTTTCCTTCTTTGAAAAAATTCCATAACAAAGCATACCACTCCTTTCCTGCCTCAACTATATACACTTCGAATGCGAGAACATCAATGCTGGGGTGTGGCACTTCCAACATAACAATGGGCTTTTCCCGATCTAGATCGCTTTCTTTAGCAATCTTAGACAGAACATCTGCTGTTTCATTTTGAGTTTGTGGCACATACTCCACAGAAGCACTTTCAAAGGCAGCTAACACTGTTTTCACTTTCTCCAAGTATAGGGCTAGCCTTTCGTTTATTGCTTCATATTCTCCTTTGATTTGGTTTACCACCAGCTGAGAATCCATGTAGAAACTCACACTTCTTGCTCCGATTGCCTCCATAAGTCGCATACCTGCCAACAACGCCTCGTACTCTGCGACATTGTTGGATACCTCGAAAGTCAAATGTATCGCATAATGAAATTTCTCGCCTTTCGGTCCTTTTATCTCAACGCCAACACCCGAACCCTTCTCAGAAACTGCCCCATCCACGAATACTTCCCACACTTCTTCCTTGGGATTTTCAATTTGTCTAGCTGTGCACTCGACTATAAAGTCGGCAAGAATTTGTCTTTTGTATGCTGTCCTTGGTTCGAAACTCACATCATATTCGGACAACTCGACTGCCCATTTTAACATCCGTCCTGCTACATCCAGTTGTCCCAAAGCTTTTCGAAGAGGCATGTCGGTGAGCACTTTGATGGGATGTGCTTGAAAGTACGGTTTGAGTTTCCGAGATGCTATCATGACTGCGAATGCCACTTTTTCAACAGGAGGGTATCTTATCTCAGCATCTCGCAAAATGCGAGACACAAAATAAACAGGTTTTTGTTGGTTTTCTTCAATCTTAATGAGAGCTGCACTCACGGCTGTTTCAGAAGTTGCCACATAAAGGTAAAGGGTTTCCCCTTTCGTGGGTCTATTGATGATCGGTGGTGTAGCCAGATATTCCTTTATCTTTTCAAAGGCATTTTGACATTCTTCTGTCCACTGGAACTTCTTGTTTTTCCTGATCGTCTGGAAAAATGGTTGACACACTTCGGCTGATTTTGAAATAAATCTGTTTAGGGCAGCTATTCGCCCTGTTAATTCTTGCACTCCTTTGATTGTTTTTGGTGGTTCCATATTCACGATCGCCTGACACTTGCTCGGATGGACTTCTATGCCTCTCTCGGATACGATAAACCCTAAGAACTTTCCACTTCCGAGACAGAAAAAACACTTCTTTGGGTTTAATCGCATTCCGACTTCTTTCATTTTTGCGAACACTCTCTCCAAGTGTTGCACATGTTCTTCTCCCGAAAAACTTTTGATCACCATATCATCGACATATGCTTCCATAATCTTCCCGATTTCTTCTTGAAACAATTTGTTCACCATCCTTTGATATTCTGCTCCTGCGTTTTTCAGAAAAAAAGGCATGACCTTCTAACAATAAATCCCTTTTTCTGTGAGGAAACTGGTTTTCTCTTCGTCTTCTGTACACATTTTAATCTGATGATATCCTGCGTTGGCATCAACAATGCTCAAGTGAGAAAATCCCACTGTCGAATCCACTAATGCATCAATGTTCGGCAATGGGAAAGGATCTTTCGGACAGGCTTTGTTGAGGTCAGTGAAATCAATACACACTCTCCACTTGTTGTTAGGTTTCGGAACCACCACTGGATTGGCTAACCAAGCAGGACATTTGACCTCGCGAATAAATCCAGCTGCGAGTAACCTTTGCACCTCCTCCTCAATTATTGTTCTTCGTTCGGGTCCGAACTTCCTTTTCTTTTGATGGACTGGTCTGGCATTTGGAAAGAGTTTGATTTTGTGCTCCGCAATCTCCCTCCTAATACCCGGCATCTGACCCGGCATCTGACATTCCTTCACCAATTCTCTGTCCTTGGCCCCGAGCGTCGTTCCCAGTTTAGTAGTTATTCCCTCACTCAGCTCTACTTCTTCCACATCTTCTCATGGAGCACCCGAGTTGGTTACGCGCATTTTCTTCTCAATACTTCCCTTCTCTATTTGCGTTACTTGATCTATCACTGCTGCCTGATAACATTCTCTGGCCTTTTGCTGATCACCTTTCACCACACCCACTCCAAGTCTAGTGGAGAATTTGATCATGAGGTGTTTGGTCGAAGCGATTGCCCCAACATCATTCAAGGATTTTCTTCCCAAGATCACATTGTATGCAGATGGTGCATTAACCACTATAAATTTTACCCTCGATATTACACTGTTGGGGGGTTCTCCGAACTCGACTTCCAGATCAATTGTCCCAAGTGGTATCACGGTGTCTCCTGCAAAGCCAACTAATGGTGTGTCCATCGGAGTCAGGGGGTATGAAGCCAAATTAAGTTACCTTAATGCGTCGAAATATAGCACATCTGCTGAACTTCCCGTGTCCACTAAGATTCTTTTGACACGCCTGTCATGTATTCGCAGCATCAACACTATGGCATCATCATGTGGGTAACGGACGCCTACGGAATCTTCAGGCCCGAAAGAGATTCGGATATTAGTTAAGGACCCCTCTGCATGCAAGTGAAATACCTCATAACGCGAAAGTTGAGATAATCTTCTCGGATCTGCGTATGAAGCTCGTTGATGAGATTTGTCGCCGCCAGATGCGTCCCCTCTTGCGATGAACATCACTACCGGAGACCCTTTGTTTTCTTCTCTAGGTTTATTCGGAACATTTTGTCGCTGGATGGGAATATTGTTCAGGTTGTTTCGGTTGTCGGTTCTTTTCCATTGGTTATTGTATGGTTTTCGTTGCCACTGGTTGTTGAAAGATTCTCTAGTTCGGTTATTCTTGGCTCCTTCTTTCTCAATGTACTTCTCCAACAAATGTGTATGTCGGATTAACCTTTCTATTTCATCTTTCAACTTCAAACAATCTCGGGTGCGATGTCCCGAACTGCGATGGTACTCGCAGTAAGCCAACTTGTCAAACTTCTCTGCTTCTACCAGTGGTTCGGGTTGTTGCAACTCATTGCTATCTTTGATGACATTAAACAATCGCTCCCTGGGTTCTGTACATATGTGGTAAGTAGAGTACAGGGGTGCATATGCCTCTCCCGTCTTTCTGTAATTGTGGAGTTTGTATGTCGCTCCTTTGATCACCTTTGCATTCCTCCTCCTCCCAAGAGGGGATCCATTGCGAGGTTGAGGCAGAGGAGAACAACTTCTTCTCGTTGGCGTTGTGATATGTCTCTCCGTGACATGTTGTCAACTCATTCGTTCTGCATCTTCTTCTGCCTGTATCACTTGTTGTGCACACTCCCTGAATTCTCGAAAAGATCCACAATCTTTTTTTATCAGCTCGTATCTCAAATTCTTACTCCGAAGACATTGTAACACTGCTGCCAGCACCAGTTTCTCATCAAAATCAGAAAATTTGTACGCCTCTTCGGAGAATCTCGCGAGATATGCTCGTGATGATTCATATGGTTCTTGCTTTAGGGTCATGAGTCTTGTGCATTTGACGGTTGGTGCTCTTAATCCTCCGAACCTTCCCAAAAATTTGTCAGTTAAGTCGTCAAAACTATGGGTTGACCCTTGGGGTAGTCGCGAATACCATTCCCATGCACTTTCTGTTAATCTTGTCGGAAAAACTAAGCACATCACTCTGTCAGATGCGTGTGTTATGGCCATCATTGCTCGAAAGCTATTCACAAAAGCTTGAGCATCCTTGGCTTCTCCCCCTGGATATCTATCAAGATGGGGGTAATTTTTCATGTCAATTCGCGCCCCTTGATATAACCTTCGCGCTAAGGCACTGACGGGTGGTGACCCCGATCCTTCTGATTCACATGCACTATCTGAACTATGTTCGCGGCGCTGCCTTGTTTTCGCACGACCCCTGGGAGATTTTTTTCTCTTCGCGTTCTCATCATTATTCATGTTCCTTCCCGACAATACCTCTCTGTCTTCACCCATTTGTGGTGCCCTTGTTCTTTCCACCCGAGATCCTAAGGGCTCCTGATTCATTTGTGGGATAGGTAATGGCGGCGCAGGAATTGCAAGAGATGGACTTGGGTTTGTTGGGATGATGTTTTCGGGAGACCTGGGAATAGTTTGTGGCCTAGGATGTTCAGGTTGTTGAGGTGTTCGCGTCCATGAGTAAGGATTAGGGGTATTCCATGAAGTATGTACACCCCATTGAGCTGGATGGCCCCATGGAAAATAAGTGGATGGAACCTCTGGTCTAGGAAAACCATAAGTGTTATGTTGGGGAGGATACCAGTCTGTCATATGAGCTTGTGGTATTGTGTGGTGAACATATTCCGTAGGATGCCATTGGAACACGTGTGGAGGTTGTCCTTGATTGTACATTTGTGGTGGTCCATCTGCTCTCCATGCTATGCCTTGACGAGGATCAACGACATATCCGTAACTTTGAGGAGGTTGCGTTACGTTTGGCATATGTCGCGGATCCTGAATCTCCGGTCTTGGTGGATTTAACTGCACTGTTGGAGGAGTGGCTGATGTGAAGGCTTCTTGCAACGTTTGCTCTACGATATTTGTGAGATCTGCCTGAGAGAGAGAGCGTTGGTTCTCTAAATTGGTGGTGGTTCTCTGCTCTTCGCGAGGTTGTGAGATCTGCCGTAGATGTTTCGGGTTTTTCCAATCTTGGCTCTTCGCGAGGTTGTTGAATAGCTTGCAAGATCGGGTGTATTGTAACTGGTGTTGCTCTCTCGGATTCTTCACGAGATTGTACAGCCTGTAATATCGGGTGTATCACAGCTGGCACTGCTCGTTCTGATCCCAAATCTGGTGGTGTATCGTTGTTTGGCTGTTCGGGGTTGACTAGCCGCGTAGTTAGATCGCCAACTACTGTTTGTGTTCCTGCAACTTCAGCATTCTGCTTGTTTTGAGGCTCAGTGTTTATCAGATCTGGTTGTAGTTGATGAACTGCATCGCCTGTTGCCTGAGGTGTGGAGAGATCGATCTGGGATTGAGATTCAGATCCAGCTTCGTGAAGAATAAAGTGTCTCTCCTTGCTTAGTTTACTGGTAGCAAACTCCAGATCCAACCGCCTGGGTTGAATCGCACTCATATTCTCATTCATTTCTCAGGTTACCAAATGCAACTTTGAATTGCCAATGGTCGAATTCAGGTGGGCGCCAGTTGATAAGCTCAGTTTTGGCAGAGATGAGAATGAGTGAAAAATGTATTTTATTGATTATTTGAGAATTACAATCTGTATACTACTAGCTCTTCTCTCTACAAAAATGCCAACCCCTCTTACAATCGTCTACCCCCTCTATATATAGACCTATTTTCTATAACAGAATGCTGACGTCACTCGACAGCCGTTAGCCAACTTGGTGCCTCTAGATTCTCCCGAGTTATGTTCGGTGGAGCGCTCCGTATGAGTTCGTTAGGGCCTGTCCTCCCGACTTTATTTGAGACGCGCTGTTTAATTTTACTTTTTCCCGCTTCTTTACCTCCGTTGTGGGCTTCTTTTGGGTTGGGTTCCATATTCTTCTGTTTGGGCCGAGCCTTATCAGGCCGGCCGTATCACTTTTAAAATATTAGATTGGGTTCGGATGATTGTTGTACTATAAAAGCGTGACAGGATGAATACATTATTATTTTAATTAGCACCATTTATTTGTTTGTGAAGTAATAAGATTCGATACATTGTGGACTCACTATATAACTAACAAGCAAGAACAACTATATCTACAGCAGTTACTATCTAGAAATCCACTATCCAATCCAAGAAAAATTTGTTAAAAAAGGTCCCCATGCAGCACAAATCCACAATCCATTACTATAAAATTGAACGACTCGTATCTATTCGGAATAGACTATTCCTATGGTCAATATATATCCGAGTACAGAAGAAATTACAAAATATCAACAAAAAAAAATTGCGTATTTTTATATTGTACTTGAACTAGGCGTATAATAAATAATAAATGAATTAACGTAGCTATTTCATTTTAGGCCACTTTAATTTCGATCAAATGCCAACATCCCCGACTCCCCGGCCCGTAGCGAGGAAATTCCTAAAATTTTATGTTTAATTTTTTATGTAATTCTGTAATTGTAACCTATTTCAAGTTTCCAACCATAGATTAGGAGCCATCCGTGGACTCTTGATTTGAACGGTGCAGATGGGATGGAATCGGTGGACGCTGGTGGAACTGCAAATCGATGACGTGGCGGGAATTGGTCCACAGCGTTCCGCGCGCAGAAATCAAAACCCAGCTTTGGAGGCTGGAGCTGAACGGTTCAGATTGATCGCCCGCTCTTAATTTGATCTTTGACTGAGATTTCTGGGAATTGCTCAGGTCATGCACAACTTGCTCATTCACTCCTAATTTTTTTTCAAAAATGACCAAACTATCATCTACTTTATATTGATTTTTTTCAGACTTTAGCACTTGAATGAGGACATTTTAGTCCATTTGGGAGTGATTGAGTAAGGTGGGAGTGTGCTGAGCAATTCCTGAAATTTTTACTGGTCAAAACTACCAACTTCGAAGTTGTGACTTGTGGCCTTGTGGACCAGATCTAGGCCTGTCAATATTCCGTTCCGACAATGTTTTTCGTTCCATTCTGTTCAAACGGAACGTTAAACGGAACAGATTTCAGTTTCGTTTACTTGTGGCCTTGTGGACCAGATCTAGGCCTGTCAATATTCCGTTCCGACAATGTTTTTCGTTCCATTCTGTTCAAACGGAACGTTAAACGGAACAGATTTCAGTTTCGTTTCTGAAAACGAAACGGAAACGAAACTGAAATTTATAAACGTTATTGAAACGAAAATCGGAATTTCGCTGAAACTAATAGTAAATGAAGGACGGAACATTAAACAGTATCAATTTCAGTTACATTGACAGACACGAAACGAAAACAGAACAAGCATGTTCCGTGTTCTGTATCAACGTTTAACAGGCCTAGTCAGATGAGGCTGAGAAACCCTCTCAACTCTCAATCAAATAATTAAGGTGAATCTGTAAAGTTCACGTACGTACGTACCTAGGCTTAAATTTCATATACAATGTTCCAAAAGATTAATTAAATTTAAAGTAAAAGTCCAATCACCTACTCATGATTTGGGTTGCACAGACTTGATGTTTTTCTTTGAGCAGCTACACTTAGGTAGAATAATCATCTCAGTTTTAGGCAATAAATATAAATTTATGTTGCCTTTTTTGTTATACATTTTAGTTGCCCTTTTATTTATTTTTTTAAAGATAAACAGGGGTCAAGTCTTTCAACTTATTTTTAAATTAAATTAATTATCTATAAAAAAGTTCTCCAGCCGGTTTCGAACCTGTGACCTTTTCAATGCATTAATTGCTCTTTGTCACTAGACCAATAGCAGGTTCTCACCCTTTTATTTTTATTTTATTATTATTATTTTTTATCGTTCTACCTGCATGGGCGAGTCTACGTATATAGTATGGGTGTCAATGTCACCCATTTTTTTTAAAAATAATATTATTAGGGATTAATATTTATAGTTATAAAATATAATTTGTCATAAGTTCTATTTTTTTGAACCCCATTAGTATTTGTATAAAATTTAATATTGACCTCCATATATAATATTTTTTTTTCCATGGTAAAACTATCTATTATTATTTTTAGTTGCTGATTATGCAGGCTCTATAATTAATTAAAAGTTTAAAAACGTAATTCCAAATGACTAAATTAGCAAGAAAAGAATGGAAAAAATAAGAATGATCTAAATTGTTTGCCTTACCTAATATGTTCCAAAATTCAGAAAGGACAAAAAGAGAAAGTTGCTAATTTAATAAAGAATGAAATAGCCATAGAAGCACTTTTCCTTTTTTATAAGTTTTTCTCGCATTTTTCATTTGTCTGCGAAGCACTCCTCTGTTGTGAAATAAATTATTCTTCTATAATTTCTATGGCTTCTTCCTTCGCAAAGACAATTAGAAAAAGGTATTGTTGCTCAAATTGATCCTCTTATATATTCATCAAATAATTCTTTTATTTTAAATTTATAAGATTTCAATGTATGAGACCTCGAAGAGTACAATTAAATGAAGAAGCTGATTAGAATTTGTAAATTTATTTAGAATTTATTTAGTATTTTTTTATTTTTAAACTTCAAAATTGTTAGATTAATGGATGTATGATGTTGTCTAATTACATAATTAATATTTTATGTCATAATTTAAATATTATAAATTCAATGAACCCCATTATAAAAATTCCTGGCCTCGTCACTGTCTACCTGCTTTGTTAAAAATCATGTCTTTTTTATCGTTTATTTCTCACATAGCATTAATTATCTTGACGGGTGCAAAGTAAACCTGAGAGCCACATAGTTGGCTTTTGTTCTTATAACTTTATTTTCTACAGCAATATGACTTATGAAGAACACCATGACCATCTCTACTGCCAACCTTCACACTAGCTAGCAATTGCCTCAGGTATGCTTTAACCTTTGCCTAACTTTTTAGCAGCATCTGTACAAATTAATGTTCAATTAATAGTTTAATACATATATATATAAACTTCACAATTAAGCAATTGCAAGTTCTCTTACCACTTTTGAGCCTCCAAAATGTACTATATTCTAAACGACAAGAGCTTGACCTCCTTAGTCCTTATTAAAAGGAAATTTCTCTAAAATAGAAAACACAAATTAACCCTCAGAAAGTTTCACTAACTCGTCGTTTTGTGATCTATATATTTCAGTACTGAAGATTGAAATCAAGAATAGCGAGAAGAGAGTGTGTGTCTATATATATATATATATATATAGAGAGAGAGAGAGAGAGAGAGAGAGATTGGCTAATGTCCTTTGGATATGATAGAAGGATTTTCCTATTCAGTTTTTGACCATTAGATATTATGAAGATTGGTGTCGACATCTAAATCTGTGGTTCGGGTTGAGGCGCTGAGGAGAGGAATGCTATTAAAAATTCTCCTTATTAACCGTCTCCTCCGTTAGTTGCTTTCCTCTCTCCGTATTAAAATCTGGTGCTCTCTCATTTCTCTCCCCTTTGAAACAAAGAGAACTCTAGAAAACGCTCAGACTCAGACGCTCACAAAATCCGCCGATCTCTCCCTCTCCACAAATCAAGAGGAACCCTAGGCGGAGCTCGGAGCCTCTCTTCATCATCTCGCTCATTAATAAGTTGGTTAATTAATCACAAATGCTTGAATTTTATTTGAACGAAACTTACTGCTTTGAATATTATTTGAAAATTCGTACAGGAATGATTTCTGGTATCGCATTGTTGTTTCATTACTTCATGTACAATAATAAAAGAAAGTGATATAAACTTGATTTTTTTCATGACTGCTTTGAATTTTTTTCTTTTTTTCCTTTATTTCTCTGATAAAATACACCTTGATAGTAATCTTCTTGAATATTCACAAATGAAAAAATACACTTGTGACATCATGTGTCTGATTGAGTATCGCACAGTACAGTAGTTAAAAGTAAAAAGATTAATAAAAGAACTAATGACCACTTAAAGTCAAAATTAGTTAAAAAAAAAAAGGCAAAATAAAGAAACGGTTAGGAATTGACATATATCGATATCAAAACCAGCTAGTAGAGCCTCAAAACCCAAGTTATACTCTAACAAATCGCTCCCATGCTCTACTGGTACCAATCGCACCCAACCGTACCAGCCACTTGGTGGTCCCACCAAAGCGGATAGCCTCATGACAAATTGACTTCAGAAATATCCTCTCCTCACCACTCTAATGCTAACGAACTTGTTTGTATGTCAATTCACCTCTAAAAACTCTCTCTCTCTCAAACTGCTTGGATCGAGCTTTTAAGGTTGAGGAGCTGAGGAGGAGGTGTCGCGAGCAACCACTGAGGGTTAGAGGCAGAGAGAGAGAGAGGAAGATTCGAGGAGAGAAGGCGGAGAGGAGAGCAACAACTCCGGTGATTTGAGGGGAGGAGTTGGATCTGTGACTTTCTATTGTTTCGAAGAAGACGAGTAAGAGAGTGCACACGACTTAGAGGGGATGGAATTTCATTTGACACGAGAGGAGACGGAGGCATTAACAAAAATTAAAGAGGAGAACGAAAAATCTTTTAACTCAATGCCTCACCATAGGGCATCCATCTCAGCCACAGATCTAACTATGTACATAAATATTAACGATATCCAAGGGGCAGAAACTTAATAGGAAAATGTCTATGTCCTATCCAAAGGACATTAGTCAATCTCTCTTTCTCTCTCTCTCTCTATATAGAGGCTAAATTAGACTCTAACATATAGAGTACCTGTGTGCTCCAATGTTTAAATTAACCATCCGATCTCAGATCTGAGGGTTCAGATTTAGGCGCTAATGCAGTCGTCTTTAAAATTTTACGTTATGTTTCCGTTTCCTCTCCGTTAGCGCATAGCTAACACTCGACTCTATCTCTCCTTCCTTTTTTTTTTGGTAAAGACTCTCTCTCTCCTTTTCCTCTTCGTTCTCCCCGAAAGAAAAACTGCCGAAGCTGCTGTAGTGCAGCTGGTATGGCACCAGGTCTCCCACGAGAGAGACCACAGTTCGATCCCCACTGATGAGTGGAGGAATAGGATGGGTGTGTGGGCCTACGGGCATATGACAAAAAAAAAAAAAAAAAAAAACTTACCTTCCTGGCTTCTCTTTCTCCTTCGAAGAAAAAGCCAGTCCTCTGTCTGCTCTCACTTAGAAGCCAGCGCATGGATTAAACCTCTCTCTTCTCGCACATGGACTACTCGCAAATATTAGCTAGCATATAACAAAAACGAAAACCCTAGACTCACATATATGCTCGCAAGGTGACGTGACTTTTAATCTTTTGCTAATTTTTGGTGATTTAGACCTCCGTACAGATCATTTAAGGCATAAATAGTGAAATTTCATCATTATTATGCAAAGTGAAAACTGAAAAGTACCAAATTTTTTCAACCTGATAAGGTGCGAACCAAATTTCACCACGAAATTGCACTTTATTGCACATAATTTCAACATTCTGACTTATTATTGTTCATTTTCTGGGTTGTGTACCAATAAGTGTCGAAAGGGGCTTGAATTAGTGTTTGCTCCTCCCCTTCTTTCATTTTCTGTTCAATTATTGTTCATTTTTTGTTCAATTTGTGATTTTGAGTTATGGTTCTATTCAATTTCATTTTCTTTCATCTTCCTTGAAGTTTTGTTGGAAAACAGAACTATTAGATTTTAGAAGGTAGTACTGGTATACATTATTGTAGATGCTTAGTAGAAGTAAACAAATGTTTGAATACAGCTAGTTGGTTGGGTACATAAATTTGCTTCATGTAAGCCTGAATTGACTTTTATTATACTAGTTGAAGAAAATATTGTTATCGTTTTGTTCAAACCAAAATGGCATGAAAAAGTTTCAAGTGGACAAGGTTGTTAAAGAATTTTCAATATGTAATTTGGGTGTTATTTATTTTAATTGTAGGTAACGATTTTGTTGTTAATTTTTAAAATGTATGTCTATTTGGATCATATGGTTTACTAGTTTTGTATCCTCTGGACAATGCTTTACTATCTTAGAATAGCTGTTGTGGACCTTGTGGTACCATATATGGTCACGCATAAATTGAATTAATAACTGTTCTTTTAAATTTTCTTTTATATGGAGTTATGGACGATTCTGACTTTTCTGATGTATATTTTTTTTGCTTTGAGATATCTGTTTATTAAACAAGATTTATTTTTACCAGCATCAGTACTTTCTCAGATGCATTTGTTTTGTTGGTTACGTTCATGAAACTTAATTAAGTTTTCATTCCTTTGCAAGCAACATTTTAGATTACCATACTGTACCATCTTTTTCTATCTCCTAGTTTTTCAAATAATTGTTGTTACATAAATGGAAAGGTCAATATAAATTGCAATTTTAGAACAAGTAACCGTGGGGTACCATTTACCAGGTACCAAGAACAATAGAATATTGGTTCCATTAGTACTGCACCTAAACAGTAGTATATTTAGTTTATTTACTCATGCGCCTAAACGATGTTACAAACTAGCACTGTTATTTACTACTCATGGAATCTTACAAATGCATTCTATGACAAGATATTTAAACATACAGGGATCAAAATAGATGCGCCGAAACCAAATTTAGCCATTCTATTTGCCACACATTCTATGACAAGATATTTAACATGCATGGATCAAAATAGAATATAGCATCAAAATTGAACATAGTCAGCTCATGAAAACAAACATAAACATATGAATTGATATGCCACATCTTGTCCACATTTTCATGTAGCCACCTGGTTCACGAACACTAAATCCCTTTCGCTAGGGGTGCGTTTGGATCGTTGGAAGAAAGAAGAAGAAGAAGGAAGAAGAAGAAAAAAAATTATAAACAATCCAAACTCTTCACAAAGTTGCACACTTCCCAATACTTCTTCCCACTTCTTCCCTTCTTTCCTTCTTCCCACACCTATCCAAACGCACTCTAGGAGTATGAATTCTAAATGTTCGTGTGGGTTGATCTCATCGTCATATGTCAAAGGAACACCTTCATTGGCCTCCGTTATGCTCACCGTTTTTGGTTCTGTAAAAAATATGCAACTACGTTTAGTCAATTTTTTTTATGGAACTACAATGACTTTATTGTTATGTAATTGAAAATTAGAAACTATTATCCTGGTTCATATGCATCCAATTAGAAAGTACAATTTAAGCATATGCAAAATCAATTTAAGGGTGCAACATTAAATTTAAGTAGATGCATCTAATTTAAGCATGTCCGGGTGCAATATGCATTTAAGTTGCCATATAGCTACTGTTGTCAAAATTAATTCAAATTATTTAGGCAAAACGGTTAAGAACTCAAGAAGGGGAACTATGACAGTGCACGAGTGACCTTTCTATCTGCATTCAATTAGTATACTAGAGAGGCACCAGGGACAACTTGATTAGTGATTATCTATCATAGAACCCTCCTAGTATCTCTTCTCAATGTTAATACCAGAGAAGCACCGGGGGCAACTATTATTGATTGTGACAACTTGATTTTCATTATGCAAGAATTATTGGATTTATATGCATGATAAAAATAAGGTTTATTATGTAAGCACCGTACAACCTACAACCCAACTCAGGTTTATTATGAGTATAAAAAGGGAAACTATGGCAATGTACTAGCACTTAAGAAGTTGAATCTTTTCACATTGAAAATCAGTAATCAACTACAGGTCCTCTTAGTTGGTTCCAATTAAAGAGTCCCAAAATCAAAAGGACTTAAAAGCTAAACTCGACAGCCAACAAAAATTTCCCAAGTAAAATTAAAGAAAGGAACAAGAGAACAAAACAAATTCAGGTGATTTTCTTACTTGGATCAAGGATTTAGGGTTGAGGAGCTCAGGCGGAGGCGTCGCGGCAACCAGGTGATTCTCTGACTTCGCATGAGAGAGACAGTGGGAGAAATAGTAAGTGTCATGTACTGCACATACCAGTAATCTAGAGGAAGGTCATGTGCTGAGAATAACAAAAGGGATTGATTTAACAGAAGAAGGGATGGACTTAACAGAAGAAGGGATGTGCTTAACAAGAGAAAGGGATACACTTAACGGAAGACAAGAATTGAATGGACTTAGTCTGATCTACGACAGTCAACTAATCTCAACCGTTCAACTTGATTTGATTAGTTTAGATGAAGAGAGAGGAAATAGTGCTTGTAGAGAGGATTAGTGTTCTGATAGCCTATAAATAGGTCATTCCTTGTAATAGAAACTTATGATGAAAATTAATGAAATTGTTTCTCTTTTCTTATGTTCCCTGTTACCCCTTTCCACTTATCTCCATTAATTCCAATTGATGCTCAATTTCCACCAAATTAACCTCAAGATAACAGTAGGACTGTGACAAAGAGAGACTTCAGCTTTTGTTTTCTTTCCGATCTAATAGACCAGTGAGGCAAAGGCAGCTCAGGCGAAGGAGAGAAATGACTTCTCAACAAACTAGGGTTTTTTTTTCTTGTGCGTGAGAGAGACAAAAAGTGGGAGAGAGAGTCGCATGTATCTTTTTTGTTTTCTCTTTTCTTTCGTATCCAATAGGCAAACGGAGCAATTGTAATGGACATCGAACGGAGAAACGGGATTTCATATGTTCTTCAGCGTCTAAATCTGGACCCTCAGATCCGAGATCGGACGGTTTAAACATTTGAGCACACAGACTCTCTATGTGCTGGAGTCTAATTTAGCCAATCTCTCTATATATAATTTGTCTAATTTATCACACACACTCGAATCACAATATATACATTTGTGAACTTAGATTCTAACCACAAGAAATAAATAATAAGCTCCAGAGAAAACTTCACTTTTGAGAGTGCGGAGGTTCCCTTCATCGGCAGCTTGAAGAATCTTTAGTGCACTCTTCTTATCTAAGAATGGCAAATACGTACTTCAAATGGAGAGCAAGGCCATATATATATGGCGTGTGAGA
This sequence comes from Rhynchospora pubera, assembly GCA_028095005.1. Lineage (NCBI taxonomy): Eukaryota > Viridiplantae > Streptophyta > Magnoliopsida > Poales > Cyperaceae > Rhynchospora > Rhynchospora pubera. Next base: position 119,665,662 of record CM051460.1, read on the forward strand.
AAAAAAGATATTGATATATTATGGTAGTATAAATAGTACCTGTATATTTCCTAGTAGACGCCATTGTTTGAGCTTAAACAGAAACGAACAAGAAGTGAGAAGTGGTAAGAAAAGACCAAGAATGATTTAATTTAAATGTTTTTGTTTTTGTTTCGAAGCACAATAGGCGCAAAACATTCAAATTACTGCTTTATTATTTACGAGAACAGTTCGCATTCCGAAAAGACGAGAGAAGCTTCTGCAATAAATTGATGCCCAACTAGTTCGGTTGGTTTATGTAATAATTATGTTCGCATGAATTATTCTACGCAAGTCTACTTACAATTGTCATGTGGGCAGAACAGGAGCAATCAGGGTTTTTCCGGTTTACCGGTTTTAAAAACCAGATGACATCATAATTATTTTGATCATAAAACAAAAAAAATCATAATAATATTGATAATAATAAAATATATATTAGGATATTGATATCCCCATAAAACATAAATAAATTTTCTAAAAGTCAGTTTCGCAATATTTTTTTTGTTATAATAAATTATTATAAATCATAGTTAAATTTTCTAACCATTTTAGGATGTAATTTATTAAGGAAAAAAAGTAGCATGAAAAATCTCTAGGCAGTAGGCCCACGCTCCTATGATCTCATTTCTGACCAAAGAGAGAGAGAGTCGTTCCTCTATTTTCGCAAATGTTTATTCCAAATGGAAAAGTGATAAAGAGAAACCGGTACCGAAACTAAGACATTTCCGAAATTTTACCGATATTTCCCGGTATGTTCAGAGGACGGTATTACAGTCTTTTCATACCGGATCAGGAGCCGGTAGCCGGTATTATCGAAAATTATCGGTATCTGATCCGGTATTGAAAACACTGATTCGGACCCAAATCTGATTCAGTGCAATGAATCTAGGTCATTAAAACCCATCCGACGATCTCCCTCATTTCTACCAATATTCTGTCTTTTACGCTCTCTCACAAACATAATTTACAAAGTGGAGTTGGAGTTTCTAACTTGGCAACTTTACAGGTAGACCCGTCCAACGTTGAAACGAAACGCGGAACATCTTATTTCTGCTTTCGTTCTATTCTAGACGACAGAACAAAAATTTTCTTCCGTTTCGTCAAACGAAATATTTTTCTATTCCATTTAACGTTCTGTCCTTAATTTACCATTGATTTCAGCGAAATTCCATTTTACGATTCAATAACATTTATAAATTTCAGTTTCATTTTCGTTTCGTTTCGTTTTCAGAAAGGAAACTGATTTCTTTTATGTTTAACTTTCCGTTTGAACGGAACGGAACAACGGACGAAACAGCGATATTGACGGGCCTATTTACGGGGACTATGTAGTGCATTAACTTTACAACTTTTATTTCAGAAACTCGTGCCAATTTAAGACAATCGGAGGAGAGAATTAGGAGGTTACCACTAAATAATTCTGTAGTCATACCCTCAGTCGGCCGCTCTGGAGGGCTGTGGTTGCTGTGGAATGATGAGGTTCAGGTGCATATATTAGAGCAATCACATTATTTTTTCTTTGCTACTGTGCAAGAGGACACTCTCTCACTTCCTTGGACCCTTGGTGCAATATATGGGGATCCCCATGATAAAGTTTCTGAATACATTTGGGAGAGAGTCGAACATTACGCCACGGCCATCAATGCCCCTCTCTGCATAATTGGGGATCTCAACTCAGTCACAGGCTTACATGAGAAGTTCGGGGGCTCATCGAAGGACAAAAGAAAGCATAGAAGGTTTCGTGCTATGGCAAACCGTGCCCACTTGATTGACCTTGGCTACCATGGATGTGCTTACACATGGAGTAACAATAGGCCTCTCTCAACACTGATACTTCAGAGGCTGGATAGGGCGATGGCCTCCCCGAGTTGGACGGCTATCTACCCAGCTACGAAGGTGTACCATCTGCCTAGATCCAACAACGATCATGCACCGATCCTGCTCTGTACCAATCCAGAAAAACCAAAAGTAGCCAAGGCTTTCAAGTCAGAGAATTGGTGGTTGAACTTGGAAGGTTTTGATCAGGTTTGTCGACAAGCTCTGCTGCCTCACCAAGATCAAATTTGTGGCTGGGATGATATGCTCTCTAGACTCAAAAAAGGAATAACATTTTGGGCCCGCCATATTGCCAAGCCTACTGATGAACTAACCTCTTTAGAAACCCAGCTGGCCCAACTACAAGCCTCACAACCCGATGACCACTGGCTTGACAGGCAACGTGAACTTCAAGAAAGATATAATCGTTGCCTCCTATCTGTGGAGGCTTATTGGGCCCAACGCAGCCGACTGAGATGGGCCGTCCTTGGAGACAATAATACATCCTCTTCCATGCGACGGTGGCTGCCAGGAGAAGGAGGAATGCAATTAATTCACTCATGCTGGAGAATGGTACAGTAACAACTGACCCCAATCTCATTCGTGGGGCCTTTGTTAATCACTTTAAAAATATTTTCAGCTCTACCCACTCCACCTTCGGCTCAGGTCCAGTCTTACACCCGTTTTTGGTGGCCCAATTACCTGAGATTTCTGTTGAAGAGCGCCTCATGCTCTCGGCTCGGCCTAGTCAAGAAGAAATCTCCAAAGCACTCTTTGCCATCCATCCTGACCGGGCCAGTGGACCGGACGGACTTAATGGGAGAATAGTGCAGAAATTCTGGTCCTTATTTAAACCTTATGTTCTCAATACTGTCTCTGCCTTCTTTGACTCAGGTTGCTTGGATGTAAAACTAGCAAGGGCAAATGTGGTGCTTGTGCCAAAGTGTGATGAACCCAAATTAGTGACTGACTACCGGCCTATCTCTGTATGCAACCTTGTTTACAAGGTCATCTCCAAGCTGCTGACCACACGAATGAGAGCCGTCATTGATAGGATGGTAGGGAAAGGACAAAGTGCTTTTGTGCCGGGGCGTCTCATTTCAGATAACATCCTGCTGTTAAGGGAAGTTATGCACTCATTTGCGTCCAACTCCTTCCCTAAACAAGCTTTTGCTTTTAAATGTGATCTATCCAAAGCCTTTGATAGAATGGAATGGCACTTTGTCATCAGAGTACTGCAATTATATGGCTTTCCACCAATCTTTATCTCCTGGATCAAGGGTTGTGTTACCTCAGCTAGTTTTTCCATACTCATTAACGGATCAGCAGATGGGTTCATTACCCCCGCTAGAGGACTGCGACAAGGGTGTGCCCTCTCACCATACCTTTTCATCCTATGCATGGACATCCTAAACAGAATGTTGCAATTCAAGCAGTCAAACAACCTGATTGAGGGCTTATCCATTGCGAGATGCGCCCCATCCATATCAAGCCTGATGTATGCTGATGACTTAATAATCTGTGGCCAGGCAGCTTATGATGAAGTGCAGCACATTAAAAACACCTTGTCAGATTTTTGTGCCATGTCAGGGCAGGTCATTGGAGCTGAAAAGTCCAGAATTTGGTTCTCCAAGAGAACACCGGCGCACCTAAGAACTTACTGTATGCAACAGTTTCAGGCTGTACAAGGTGACAACAATCATGTTTACCTTGGAGTCCCTTTACAGCCTGCAAAATGTTGTCACTATAATTATCTCATAGAGAAAGTAGAGGCAAAGATGAGTATGTGGAGAGCAAGAATGCTTTCACCGGCTGCTAAACTAGTACTACTCAAGGCTGTTGTTGAGCCAATGCTGATTTACTCAATGGGAGCGGGACCGATTCCGGATTCTATTTTGCAAAAAATTAATCTGAAGATGAGGGCTTTCTTCTGGAATTCTGGATCTAATCACAAAATGAGGCTTGTGACTTGGGAAAAGATAACCTCACCAAAGCTGGAGGGGGGGCTAGGTCTTAGAGACACAACACTGCTCAACCGTGCCATGATCATTAAAAACCTATGGAGGCTAGCCTCTGGAGAATATGAAGATGTGCCATGGGTACAAGTAATCAAAGCAAAGTACCTCTCCAGATCTACCTTATGGCAGACCAAGACGCCTTCTAGGTGTTCCAAATTTTGGAAAGCTTTGCTCTTGTCTAGAGAAGACCTTCAACCTCATGTTAAATGGTTAATTGGGGATGGACATAAATGCCCGTTGGTAGGGGCCCCTTGGCATCATTTTTGGATGCAGTTCAAACAACGGTCGGCAACCAGCCTCAAACTCAAAATAGTGGACTGTGTACATCCACAAACGGGTCAGTGGGACACCAGCCTCCTTATCTCTGCTGTTGGGTTCCATGCTGCCCTTTACCTTACCTGTGCGCATGCACAACCCCCTGTGCGACCAAGCAGAGCTGATCGACTTATCTTTACCCCTTCATGCTCCGGAGTCTTCTCCTTTAAGTCAGCATGCAACCTTCTACAGACTCCTACCACTACTGCTCATACTGGTACAGGACCTTGGAAAACCATCTGGAAGTGCAAAGGAATCCTACCTAGGATACGGCTGTTTTTGTGGAAACTCATGCATGATGCTATACCAGTGAGATCGGTTTTTGCTAGAATATTAAGAACTGCTGCCCCTCCCTGTGAAATTTGTGGAAATGATACTGATGACCCAATGCATGTGCTCTTTCTTTGTCCCAAAGCCGAACAAAGTTGGCTCGCCTCCACACTCGGTCTCAGGATTCATGCCTTGCCAACACAGGTCAGGCTGGTAATTGAGATGCTATCACGACACCTGACCGAGGCAGACTTTCTGAGATTTGCAAATCATTTGTGGGCGTTTTGGAAAGCTAGATGCAAGGAGGTTTATGAGGGAGCAAAGCTTAACGTCAGACAGGTAAACTCCGCGGCACTTTCTTATACCTTCGTTGCCAACTTGATGGACAGAGTAGGGAGCACTATGCCATGCCCAGAAAGACAACAACAACAAATGGCTCATGGCCTTCCTATTATAGGCAATGTCTGTAGGATGGATGGCTCATATCATCCTCAAGGACAGGCGGGTTGGGCTTTCACTCTCTACAAGGATGAACATATTCTGGAGTATAGACTGGGCACTGGTACTGCGACCTCGCCATTGCATGCTGAATCAATAGCTTTGCTCCATGCAGTCAACACTGCTCTTGCAAGGGGCTGGGAAACTGCCACCTTCCTCTCTGATTGTCAAACCTTGGTAGCAGTAGTCACAGGAACCTTGTCAGCTGATACTGTCGACTGGAAAGCCTACACTACTCTCCTGGAAATCATAGCCCTATTCGGACAGCACCATGGCTTCTCTTGCTATTACATTCCACGTTCCTACTTGCGGGATGAGCACCTTTTGGCAAATAGAGCAAGGATTTATAGCTTAAATTGTGTGGGTCACACCTTTCCTTCTTTTCCTCCGTTGTAGGGCCTCTCCTTTTTAGTTATCCATTTTTACTCTTTCTCTTTCTTACATTTTGAGCTTGTTGTAACTTAGGACCTAGCCTGCTGCTTAGCGGTTCTGCTTAGTAATGAACTTCTCTCTCTTTTATGTTATGCCTACGGGCCGTTTGCCAAAAAAAAAAAAACTTTACAACTTTTACTCTCTCGATCTGACTTTTCAAATTCCATCAAGTTCATTTTATTTTGAATAAAGAAGGCCCGACATTCATATCTCCACCCTTTTTTTCCCAAGAAATAATTATGGACACAAAAATTCTTATTTTACGTCTTCTTAAATATTAAAACTCATTCATTTAATATTATATCAAATTCATTCATTTAATATTATCTTAGAGATGTAATTGAATACACTCATAGTAGTATTCTATTTTGTTACCACCATTACATTATTATATCTGGGTGCGTTTGGATAGGTGTAGGAAGAAGGAAAGAAGTATTGGGAAGTGTGTAATTTTGTAAAGAGTTTGAATTGTTTATAATTTTTTTTTCTTCTTCTTCCTTCTTCTTCTTCTTTCTTCCAACAATCCAAACGCACCCTCTATATATAATTTGAGCAGAAAATCAATCAAGTTATTAAACACGAACTAATTTGGTCTTCAATGTAGCTCAAATTTGGCACGTACAAATTTTACATTATCTTAAACGATTTAAATGCAAAATAACAAATACGTTTAAATTTTTTTGCATATATTTAGGTGCTAATAAATCGAAAGAAATTGATACTTGCGCCTATTAAAAAGGTGAAAACAAGTGTTATGTATAGAGCTGTTTCTAATCAAATTGATCTTAACAAAATTCTAATTAATAACTAATTAATTGAATTAGAATCAAATCAATGTGCAAGTACATTACTTTTTTTTCTTTATCATTAAGGCGTACAACTGCTTAGAGTATGCAACCGTACTCTTTATATAGGATTAATTTTAATATTTTTTTATTAAAATTTTGTTTAGCAAAGCTGTGAAGATGAATTGAAAGAAGATTTCCCATTGATGGGTATTAAAGAGGATACCGACAGATTTTTTTTTTTAAAGAAAAAAATGAGGGTCTAGCCCTCGCCTTTTTTTTTTTAATTGACACTAAATAAGTCCAAAATTAAAAAAAAATTAGCCAGCAGCTAAAATTGCAAAAAAAAAAGGCCAAAATGCTAGAAAAACTAAAAGCAGAATACGCCGAATAAAAGAAAAAAAAATGGACTCCAGAAATACCGACAGATCTTTATTTCGTGTAAGAAGCAATCTCACAGTTATTTTCTCTTTATTTAATAATACGAAATCTCAGAATCAGATACCCTTTTAGCAGTAAGACCAGCCTTTTCTATTTCCAATACTTGATTGAGTCCCTATTTTTTTCTAAAATGGGAACCAACATGCTTCTCCTCTCAAAAATGCCAACTCTAGCAATGTACCTGTTGGTATTGGTATACTCATATCGTTAAGAACAATTTTGGTATTTCACGTAAATTAAAGAACGGTTAGAGGGTTATAGAAATTTTTTTTTTCTTTCCCTTCTCATTTTTGACACTCATAAAAGTGTGTGTAATTAATCCAATTCCAGTACTATATGATAAGATGATTATTTAAAAAAAAAAGAAATAATCGCTTCACTATAAATTGTGGATTGTAGTGAAAAATCAAGTACATTTATGGCCCTTTAACGGCAGTGATATCAAATTGGGCCGTTTCCACAGATAGCTGGACCATCTTCACGAACTCATGTATTCAAGTAGCATTTACTGAACAGAGCTGATAAGTGCAATCAGCGGGCAATCAAGCAATCAGACTCCAAAAATAAAAAAAAATACGTGTTCCGCTCCCTGCCAAATACAGAAACCGCGTCTCCCTTCCACCTCACCTGCATCTCCCTTCCCCCTCACCCCGCTTCACTCCTCTAATCCGTCTCTCCTCTAACTCACCGCACGTAGTCGCGTAGCCCTGCCGTCGCCAGCTCGCAGCCCTACCGTCGCCGTCGAACAGCAATGCTGTCGTCGTCGCGTAACCCAGCACTGTCGTCGCGCAGTCCAGTCCAGCCCAGTCCTACCGTCGTCGTCGCGCAGCCCTCCCATTGCCGTCACCCAACCCTTCCGTCGTAGCCCTGCCGTTATCAAAATCAGTACTCCCTCACTTGTATTAAATACTTCCTTGCGCCTATTAAACGATTAAAATGAAAAATAACAAATACGTTTTAATTTTTTTCTTGCATATATTTAGGTGCTAATATATCGAAAGAAATTGATACTTGCGCCTATTAAAAAGGTGAAGACAAGTGTTAAGTATAGAGCTGTTTCTAATCAAATTGAGCGTAACAAAATTCCAATTAACAACTAATTAATTGAATTAGTCTCAAATTAGAATCAAATCAATGTGCAAGCACAATACTAAATTTTTTTCTTTATCATTAAGGCGTACAACTGCTTAGAGCATGCAACCGTACTCTTTATATAGAATTAATTTTAATATTTTTTTATTAAATTTTTGTTTCCCAAAGCTGTGAAGATGAATTGATCATTGTTCCAAAGAAGATTTCCTATTGATGGGTATTAAAGAGGATACGACAGATTTTTTTTTTTTTTTTGAAGAAAAAATGAGGGTCTAGCCCTCACCTTTTTTATTGATACTAAATAAGTTCAAATTTACAAAATTTTAGCCAGCAGCAAAAATTGCAAAAAGAAAAAAGGCCAAAACGCTAGAAAAACTAAGAAGCAATCTTTATTTCGTGTAATTAGGAAGCAATCTCACAGTTATTTTCTTTATTTAATAAGACGAAATCTCAGAATCAGATACCCTTTTAGCAGTGAGACCAGCCTTTTCTATTTCCAATACTTGATTGATTTGGAGTCCCTATTTTTTCTAAAATGGGAACCAACATGCTTCTCCTCTCAAAAATGCCAACTCTAGCAATGTACATGTTGGTATTGGTGTGCACATATCGTTAAGACAATTTTGGCATTTCACGTAAATTAAAGAACGGTTAGAGGGTTATAGAATTTTTTTTTTCCCTTCTCATTTTTGGCACTCATAAAAGTGTGTCTAATCCAATTCCAGCACTATATGATATAAGAGGATTATTTAAAAAAAAAAAACGAAAGAAATAATCGCTTCACTATAAACTGTGGATTGTAGATTTGTAGTGAAAAATCAAGTACATTCATGGCCCTTTAACGGCCGTGATATCAAATTGGGCCGTTTCCACAGATAGCTGGACCATCTTCAGGAACTCATGTATTCAAATAGCATTTACTGAAAACCTCTCAAGTCTCAACAGTGTGTTTGATTTTAGGAATGAGCAAAAGGGGCAAGATGAAAGCACTGGAGATTGAGATTAGATGTTTCCAATATTTTTTTAGAGACTTAAAATTTGACGAGGCATTGAAGGACCTCAACTCTCTGAATTCTTGAAGTTACTATATGGTTTATTACTTTTAGTTTATTAGATTTGAGTTTGGATGATTATTACAGTTGTTTTCATACTATAAAAGTGTGACAGAATGAATACCTTATTTTAATTGGCACCATTTGTTTGCTGGTTAGACCGAAACAATGTTGGTGAAGTAATGAGATTCAATACATTGTGACTCATAACTAACAAGCAAGAACAACTATATATATTCCTGTGACAGCTATATCTACAGCGGTTACTATCTAGAAATCTACTATCCAATGCAAGTAAAATTTGTTAAAAAAAGCTCCCCAACTCCCCATGCAGCACAAATCCACAATCCATTAGTTTATTTTATAACAGTAAAAAGAGGATTCAGAGATTATAATCGAGGAGTTTCAAGAAATATAACCTCTATATGCCAGCAAGTGACTAAGACACTAGAAGATGAACAACCAGATGAGTGGATGCTTACAACATACAAGTAAACAGCCTAATAAAGCATAGATATAGCTTCAACTGATGTTATATTATATGATGTGATGGAATTATAAGAGAGAACTAATTATACAAGCAACAAAACAGCCAACATCAACGGCTCAAAATACTGCTAATTAGACTTAACAAATAAAACAACAAGATACTATTGCATGCAACTGCAAGTCCCGTAGTTGTAGAAAGAAACTGTTAATACTCCTAATTAAGTCACTATTTCATGATCAGATCTCAGATGTTCTAGAAAGTAATTCAATCATATAACAACGATGAAATATGAGAGTAGCAGCTAGCTCATCGCTTCTTGGAGACACCGACAGTCTTACCCCTGCGTCCAGTGGTCTTAGTGTGCTGTCCACGCACACGCAAGCCCCAGTAGTGACGCAGACCACGATGGTTCCTGCGTTAAAAGAAATCCCAAAGCTTTTATATTATATAAACAACCACCAAAATCAGATAATCACAAATATGGACGCACGGACCAAATTCTAATGCTCAAACATAATAGGTGCTTCTCTACTTGTACATTATATAAAACTATTATTAAATGTCAGTAGTCAATTAATACATAAATTAGAGCAGACCTGATCTTCTTGAGGCGCTCAAGGTCATCCCTGAGCTTCATGTCGAGATTGTTAGAGACGAGGTGGGAGAAGCGGCCATCCTTGTAGTCTTTTTGCCTGTTGAGAAACCAGTCTGGGACCTTGAATTGGCGTGGGTTGGCCACCACAGCCATGAGGCGCTCGAGCTCATCAGGTTTGAGCTCCCCAGCTCTGTATTTGTTTTTGTTGTTGTTTATGTTAGGTTAATGGCAATGGTTATGGTATGAAGTTTTATTTTTATTTTCCTAGCTTGTTAATTAACCAGCCGAGCCAAAAGGAATTACTAAAACACATCATGCACAGAACAAAAGGAACCTAATTAGTATTAGTAATTACTAAAGCTTAATTTTAGTCTAGAGAGAGAAAGAGAAGAATAATTGAAATGAATTAATTTTATTATAAATAGTACCTCTTGTTCATGTCGATATCAGCCTTCTTGCACACGATAAACGCAAACCTGCGCCCGAAACCCTTGATGCTCGTCAAGGCAAACGTGATCTTCTCCTTCCCATCCACGTTCGTGTTCCACAAACGCAAAATATGTTGGAAACCTTCTTCAGCGATCAACGCCTACAATAAAAATCAACGAAAGAAACAATCAATTTTGTTTTATTTTATTTTAATCAGATCAAAGACCAGACAAGATAGATGAACTTGAACTAGGGTTACGAAGGTGAAGAACTTAACCATGGCGGCTTCTAGGGTTTTAAGCTTCTCTCTGTTAGATTCCCGCCGCTAGAAGACGCGCTGTGGTTTATTTATATAGTCTAAAACCCTGAAACGTTATTTTTGCTTCACGTCTTCACGGTGTAAAAGACGAAGGGTCAATTGGATGTCAAATATAATATTTTTGTGTGTTTAAAACGCTATTTTTGCTTAAAAGGGGAAGGGAATTTGGATTGGATGTCAAATTTAGTGTTTTTTTCTGTGTTTAAACGGAAAGGAAAGAAACAGAGAAAGAAATTATTTTTACAAGAAATATTTTTTTTTATGTTTAAAAAATTTCTTTTTTCTCCAAATCGGTGGAGAATTGAGAAGAAAAATTTCATTAAAAACGATTGAGAAAAAATAATTTTATTTTCTCTTCTCCTTCATTATTTACTCAAAAACAAAAGAATGTAAAATTGTTTCACTTTCTATCCCATTCTATCCCAAGCCATGCCTTTTTTTTTCTCTTACGACGGATTGGGAAGAAATAAAGAGGATATTAATAGCAACTACTTTATATTTATAACATATAAAAAAAAGGATTCAGGCCTAGAAGTGGTACTCAGTAGTTCAAGACTATATTAATCCGTACAATCACAAACACAAGACACTGATTTGCTTAGTTAGTTGCAAAACATAACCAAAGACACTAATTATACAACATGCCATTTACTTGTCGCCAAAAGAAAGAAAAAAAAAAATATCATCATCAAGAAGCACGAGCACGACCAAGCGATAATATATTGTATGCTTGTCGCATGATGTACTGTCAGACTTAGTTTGGTAAGAAATTAACAAGCCTTGGAAGACTTAGTTATGGTCGCATGGAAAGAAATTGACGAGCCTTGGCAACACTTGCAACAGTCATTTGTGTGTCGTTAGTTTTCTGCTCAATTGTCTGCCTGCAAATTGATAAAAGTTCTACATCATCACTTCAACACTTAACAGGGAGACCAATAAATCAAGTTATAGGTGTTGTACTTGTATCACTACCAGGAGCCAGATTGGGATCGAAACCTAACTCCTCAATCAGGTATTGGCAAAGAAAAATAGAGACAAGAACAAACATCTTTTGGGAAACATTGTTTCGAAAAAAAACTAAACCATAACTACGCAGAATGGAGTACTGTAATTACAGAGATGCAGAAGATACAACCCGAAATCAAAGGAGGCGGGAATCCAACAATCAGCAGGGAGAGCAAAATCGTAGGAATCTGTCCGCACAGCCGAAATTGCAAATCGGTTAACAGCACCAACATAGAAAGATTACATTTAAAAAAGGGTATGGTACCTTGAACTTTTCGGCACTCGACAGCACTGGCAGTTCTTCAACATCTCTTGAACACCACGATTTGGAGAAATATGTGATAGAATAGAATCTTGATTAGAATAAAAATGCCTAAAAATTAATGATCTATGCTGTCATTAATCGTTTAATCTAATTAGAATAGAATGTAATCTATAACAAGAATTGTAAAACCCAAGACATGAATTAATTAATGATTGCTAAAATATATAGCAATATGAAATCGCACAGGATACTGGTGAGAAATCCTTTTTTTTTTCTATGTAAGGGTTGTGTTATCCCCATTGTCAGTTTGTCACCTCCAATGAAAACCAAAGTCTAACAGATGAGATAGGGCACACAAATAGTTGTGAAATTAAAACCGTTTAGAGCAGCAACTAATGACGAACAAATAGTAGTCACAAAATAGATGAGAGCGATAAGTGGATACCTGATTGAAGCAACATCCAACAGAAGAGATAAAAAGCTACTACTCCTACCAAATCAGCAGCTGATAATTCCTGCAAAGAAAAGCCACAACAGTAAAAGTGAAAGAAAATACTGCTGAAGGTACATAATTATAACTTGCAGCAAGACCTTTTAAAAAAAAAAAAATTAAAACAGAAGGCCATAAAACTACACTGAGCCTAAACCATTATGATGTGAACAACAGAAACCAATAATAATTATCAGCTGAAGGCACAGTAAAAGTAGAAAACTCCACCACCGCCAATTTGCATCGTAAATCTAAAAAGCAAAGAAGGCTTTCTACGGTTTGGTCCTAATTAACAACTCTTTTAACCCTCTTCAAAAGAAAAATAGTCTACCTCTGAGATTCTTAAATAATGGCCGCGGTTGTTGCTTCCTAAGTCAAAAGAAAAACATCTTCTTTTCAGCGCGAATCACCTTTGACATACTACCAATACCACCGATCTCATCCTGACACTATCTGAGTCCCATGTCCAGATATGAACCCCGCTCCCACATCATCTGACAGCCCTGCTAGTCTTTCTGGCGCATCAATGTGCTGGATTAAAGAGTTCAAACTTCAAACATTACATCAGGTATTGGCGAACACTAATTCTTTCATTAATCTGCAGGCTAAACAAACAAAGAAACAAACCAGAACATGATTAAAACAATAAAGATAGGTAATTAGAATAAATTATGATCTCACGAAAGCAGAAGAAAACTTAACTTAGTAAGGGATGGGGGTCCTCTTAGACAGTCCATCCGAGGTACCTGCTATTGCATTCAAATATTAAGTTATTTAGCATAAATTAATTCAGATGCAGAGACGTCTGTATTTTGCATAATTACGGCTTTAACTAATCGCAGTCTCACAGGAAACACAACATTGATTAAAGTATATCTAAGATGAGAGAGCTTACCAACAGATATGGCAGTAGTGCTCCTCTGATAGCTGAAAATAGCACAGACAATTCAAGACTAGGTTAGCACAATCATAGATCTTCAGAATCAATCATATTCAACAGGAGAGTAAAATGCAAAACTAACACATAGGATAGGGAGTGGACCAGTTCCTGAAGATCTTCATCAGGTGTAAAACCAAACCAATCTGATCTAGGAGAACATGATAATGTGCTGGCCTTGTTGTACCCTGACAGGACACACAATCAAAACCATAATGTTAGCATGTAATACCATAGATCTTCAGATAAACAAAACAGGTTTCTTTTTTCATTTACTAGATAAATTAAGTGCCAGGACTTACTATAGCACCCTTGTGAGAACACATGGAGAAATCATAATTTCTTACTTTGTTATCAACTAGCAGCAGAGCCCACTCATTGTGTGGGCAAATCAGAGACAAAATGATGAAAATAATAGAGATGGTTTTGTAATTTCATTCGAATACAATATTTGGATAATTTCATTTAAATACAATTTTTTTTTAGATTGACTATGACATGGTTGTGTAAAACTAAACAAATCAGAAACAAAATGATGAAATAATAGATCAGGACTATTGAAAAAGAAAACATGACACTGCATGGAGCAAATATTAAAAAAATTAGAAAAGCTATTGTGCACTTTATCTCATGTAATAAAACCTCCAAATCCAAATTTAATGATTATAATCGCAAAAAAACATATAGCAACACAGCAACCAACTTGAGATTTAGTGCCGGGTTCACTGGAGCCCCTGGGGTCGGCCCAATTGATGGTTGGTAAATTTGTATATATCAAGCTTAAAATCAGATTTTGAGAGCTTTTTTAGTGAATAACCAGCGCATGCATGGTTGTAATACTCCACAAATGCAAATCCCCTGCTACATTTAGTCACTGGATCCTGCCAAAATGTTTAGTAAAATAATAAAAATCAAACAATGATAAAATAATTGATGTGCTATCAATGTTCCACAAAAAAAAAGGAAAATATCCGAAGGGCGAAATAGAAATCAAAGGGTGAAATAAAGAGCAAATTCATGATGAATCTACCACACTCCTTGATGGTCTGGTTGTTTAGGTCTTCCAAATACCAGTGACTATCAGTACCTTTGGGCACATATCAAACCCATACAACATGTGATCTCAGAATATATCAGGTTCATTAACTATTGTTGACAGACATGATAAAAAGATTATAGATCCATAACTTACCTGGCATTTTTCCGCCGATATTTTCTTGTACTTGTACTCTTATGGGTTTTGTCTTAGGTGGGCCAATTCGAACTGGGGCACTTCCATGTGGGGCCCTCTCCCTCTCCAGAAATGGTGGTTTCACCATTTCCCTTTCTAAACTGATCGAGACTGCCGCCTCAGATCTCTGGGGAAGAAAAGCAGGTGGGTGTTCAAGCTCCAGCCTTGAGCTGCTGAAATTAGCAGTGGTTATGAAAAGGTTTAACCTAAGAGAGTACAAAAGATATAGTGAAAACCTGACTGCCGGAAAAAAATTATGATTCACTGATCGATGTACCTCTCTAAATCATATTTCTGTCTCTCAATACCATGATATCTTTATTTCTAAAACACACTGTATTTTTCATCCAGTCCAGCGACATTATTATACTTCTAAAGAATGTACAACACATAATTTATTACACTATAATAGTGGATTGATTAATGACATTATCTTTCTCATGGACAACATGATGATGTAAATATAATAACCCATTACTAATTCGTTAAAGAGAAATACATGTGGGTAGAATGGCATGAAAAGTCCATATCCTTACTGGTATAATAAAATAATAAAGAGTACAGAAAAAAAAAAGATATTTCTGATACGCTAATTCTGTGGTGTAAATATCGAAGGCAATTGATACTGGTCATAACATATTAGATTGGTCTCTTAGCATCTTTTTCTTTTCCCAAGAATGCACCAGAGAGGAATGGCAATTAAACTCTTTCACACACTTTCAACAAGCTTTTTTCCATTTTTGTCCTTACCAAAAGAAAATTGAAATTTCAAAAGTTTAATCTTTACAAATAATCCCATATAATGGTCGATGACACCAAAATGGTGCCTAGTTTCCATTATATTTTATGCATATCAGTTCTGATCAAAACTGTCATAAATTTTGGACCCAAATTTTTAGTAAAGATTGCATCTCTACATTTTAAATTAAATAGACTTAAATCATATTAAATAACCAAAATTTAAAATACTTAGAAATCTTTGTACCACTTTGAAGGAGGCGAGATAATGAGAGCCCAGTGGTTGCCGCAACCATGGAACACATGAATGCTTAGTAGGTGGACTCAGATGATGGAACCAGCCTCTTCAACCTACTGCAGTTTAAGGTAAATATAAATTAACTACATTACTCAAATTAAAAATAATCTTGAAGAAACAAATGCATGACCCACTACAAACCCAAAGAATTACCCAATAATTAGCAGTTTTGGTCCCTGGTTTCATACCATCATGAGCTTGTGGTAAGACATTATTAGCAAAAGGATTCAATACCTCTTTGGATAGCTTCTCGATCTTTTGGTGTAGTAGTCAATAGATTGACCTTAGCACCACATAGGCCTAAAAAAACCAGTCTGAAACCGACAAAGATGAAATTTAATATAGCTAAAATTTTGCATAGATAGACAAAGTGAATATTACTGGCAAACATCACAAAGCATACTTTGCAAGTGGGTTTATGATCAAGTTTTCATTCATATTTCAGCATGTAGCAAGGGAAGCATTCATAAGCAACCAGAATATAAAAAAGATGCACAACTTTTATGATAGGTAACAAAATTACTCTAAAGAGTAAATGGAAAAAACTGGAGTATACACCACAATCTTACAGGCAACCATTTTGTTTTATTTGTATTTTAATTCACTAGGATGCCAATTAAGATGGGAAACACATATTGAACAACCTGAAATTGTGTAATATAAGAACCATATATGTCAATATACTGTACAAACAATAAAATTTGGCACTGTACTGTCAAACTCAGGTTGAGAAAAAATCGAATAGAAAAGAATAGGTCAGTCTGCGCAAGAACTTACCATCAATCTAATATTGATAGCATCTACTGGATCTTCTTCTCCGACGTCGCAATAGTAACAAATTGAGAATTTTGCTCGCTTTCCTATTCAATTCAAATCGTGCCCTGCTATTGGTGGCTTCGTTGGTTGATTTCTGCATTTGTTTTTTGAAAGGCAGGCCAAAGAGCACTCGGCAACGAAGGTAGAACAAATGAAAAAGGCGAAGGGGGACAGATGAGAGGTGGGAGGTTGGGCATCTGTCAAAGAAGTGAGCACTAAATGAGTAAGCACCGTAAGGGTGTAGAAGATACTGAAGCAAATCCTTCTAAAGTTATTCTTTTGAGCCGAGTACAGAGAGTCGATTGAAAAGCAAGAGAATTGGGACTGAACGGCGAGCAAACGAAACAATGATGAAAAATCGGAGGGAAGTAAAGCTTACCTAGACATATCTGTAAATGATGAGCAAAGCCGTCGTCAATAGATGCCGAGATGGCGTGCTTCGTTCTGTCAGATCCACGAAGAAAAGCGACTGGAATGATGAGCAAAGCAGTCGTCAATGAACTGAAGTGTACTCCAATATATAATTGTTGGAACCCTAGAAATCAGAGGAATCGAAGGAGCATCCTCAACTTGGAGCAGAGAATTCATCCCATCGAGCTCTTTTAAACCCAAGAAAAAATACAAGTGAACTTGACAGATACCTCATTATAGTCATAAAAAGCAAAAGAATCCTAGCATCTAAAACATGGCTATCAGAATGCTTACCTTCGCATTAATCTTAAGAAGCAAGTTTGTCAAATACTTGGAGCATGGCACTGAGTGACAATACTGAAATCAGCAAGGCACTTGCGCTTCCATGGGCCTAACAAGGTAGTCACCATTAAGTGCATCAGAAGAAAAACACGCAGAACAAGAATGCTTGTATAAATCAAGTGCCAAGGAAAAAACAAAGAACAAACCATAGATATCAGAATTCTTCCTCTTAAGGAGGAGACAGAGAAGGAAGCGAGGAGCACCAGGAAGTTTAGTCCCGACTTTGCTCAAACATCTGATAAGGTCCTGAATGAGGCTCCTCACATCACACCGTGCAGAGAAGTTGACAACAGCCCATTTTTCAACTTGGCAAGGCCGAATCAGTGTCTGCATAAGACAGTAAGATAAAGAATGCATTAGGAAAATTAATGTTTCTTAGGCAAAGAAAACTGACAGAATTTGGAAACAGATTTATTAATAACACAAAGAAACAAGTAGATAAGCAATGATGATTTCGTAAACCCAATGTTTCAACAAACCTAGATCACAGTTAAAGTGTTAATATATTCAGGTACCATACTTTCAGTTGCGTCTACTTTACCAAACTTTCAAGTTTCAGCTTCAGATGTAAAAAGCTAAATAAATCAGAATTAAGTTGTTATTGAGCAGTACTCTTAATTGTGATCGGCAGACAAAGGGAGAAAAGAAAATAATCATCCTGCTACCCCTCCGCCTCACAAACACACCCAAAAAATAATAAAATAAAAATAATATAATACAAACAGGACCATACCCCAAAACCATAATCGCACCAATTGAATATCGACCGGAGGAAAAATGTAACAAACCTTGAGACAATTCAGAGCAGAGCCTACGCGGAGGTAGGATATGGGCCAATCCAGGCGGAGACGTTGGCACCTGTATGCATCAGCTAAAGCATGTTTCCCATCACCAAACTGCAACCAACATAGGCTGCTATTTGCATGTACGGTCGCATCATTCGGGTCCTCCATCATTGCCTACTTATACCCAGAAAGAGTAATCAAACAAGGAGTATTTTCACATTGGACTTGCAACATCATTTCCAATGAGAATTTATTTCACTTTAGCCTCTATAAAATCATGATAAGATATTAAAATTTTAAAAACATCAACTTTATTTGCAACTTTCCAAACCTCTAAATATCTATTATATGTCAATATAGCAACAAAATATTGAGCGTTTTCAATGTATGCCCATAAGAACATGCGGCAGTATTATACTTTGAGAGGATATGCTGCATGTTCTTAGGGAACCATATTATGGTTTCTCAATTAATTCTGGAAATGGGTTAGAGTTTTGTATCACCAGTGTCCTAAGACAATGACATTACCTGCAAACATGACAATAGCACAAGGGCCAGTGACACAAAGTTCTACTAGAAGCATTTTTTTTATTTTGAAAAGAAAAAAGAATCAAGACCTGAACTTTTTTATTTGAACCTCAGTTCATTTTACTTTTTCTTCAACTGCAATCATCCAAAACCCAAAATTCCAAGAATGAACCAAAGCCCATTATATCACCTTAAGTACTTAGATTTTACCACCAAACAACAACAAACAATCAGCACAGTGCTTGGACCAGATATTATTTTTGGTGACATTCAGGATAAATATTTACTTGCAACTTCATAACAAACTTTCTTTAAGAAAGAGTCATTTTGCAAGAGTGGTACTTACATAGGAAAAGAGAAAGATTGACACCATGTAATCCTTTCGGCTCAGTGCAAGCTACTACTGACAGTAAAAGCTACTACTCCTACCAAATCAGCAGCTGATAATTCCTGCAAAGAAAATCCACAACAGTAAAAGTGAAAGAAAATACTGCTGGAAGGTACATAATAATAACTTGCAGCAAGACCTTTTTTTTTTAAAAAAAAATCAAAACAGAAGGCCATAAAACTACACTGAGCCTAAACCATTATGATGCAAACAACAGAAACAAATAATAACTTAATTAACTTGCTGGGCTGTCCCTGTCCCTTCATTGGTGGAGACCTAGAAAGGGACCCCTTGTCAGATTCAGCCTGAACCAGCTGCGCGTCAGACAGAATAGGTGGAGGTGGAGGGAGATCCTCTCCATGAGGATCTATTGAGTCACTTGTTAATAAATTACCGCACCTGGAAATTGAAAGAAATATAAAGGGGATTAGTGTGCAGTACAAGGAATATTAAGAAATTACAGAGAAGGTAATTAGGTTTTAGTTTCATTTCTACAGATACTCTGGCCCTAGTTGACATATTTAAGGTAACTTGAAAGAAAAATCTCAAAAACTTAGTCAGAAATAAAGGTAAGGCGTCTGACTTATTAGCAATATCTCCTAATTAACAGCATTACCAGTGAGAACATAATAGAGGAAAACAATTCTAGGGAATATAAATGGCACTACAACCTATACAAAGCCAGAATCAAAATTCATTTTGCGCAAACCTTACAAATTTAATTAGAAAATTAACTCAAGTTCAGCTATCCAAAATCCCATCAAAGAACACAGTACTTAATACTCAAATCTTTAAAGGTACCAACGAACATTTATGCAAATCCACCAAATAACAACCCCCAACGCTAAAAAGAAAATGCACTTTTAACTACAATACCAAAAATGTATATATTTAACCAATTTACCAAAGAAAAAACCCTATTTAGAGCAATCTCACTTCTGACTATAAAAAAAAAACCAAAGCAAAATAACTAAAAAATTAGAATACAGAAGCACAAACCTCACAAATTTCAAAGTAACCTAATAATATGGCAAAATAGACTCTCAATCGACCTAAAGAGGGACCAAAAATTAGAAGAGGAGAGGCTAGACTTCGAACAAAATAGAAGTTATTACCCACATAGACTCGGATATCTACCAGAGCGACTCGTACAGTCGTACTAAAAAGAAACCAACAAAATTAGAAGAAAATAGGAGTTAATTTTTCGCAAATAGACTTTTATATACCAGAGCGACTTTGGAAACAGTTAGAAATTGTTCTTTCTCTGGATTTTTCATGTAAAACTAGTAACAAGGACACAAAATCTTTGAAATAGAAGAAAAAAGGTACAAATAAGAACCGGAGTTGCTAAAACCCTAAATCCTGGGCAAAAACGACAGCATTTTCTCAGAATCGCAATAACTTACTTGATTTCGCTTAAAAACTTTCAAAAATCTAACCCTAGACTTGAGGGGTCAAAATCTAAGTAAAAACAACAGCAATTAACAAAAGAAGCTCTTGCGAGAAGGTGAGAATGGTGGTGTGATATCTCAAACCAAACCAGATCTCCGCTCTTCTAATCTCTCTTGCGTTTCTTCCTTGGTAAAATCGAAGAATCGTGGCGCTGAGAACAGACGCCATCGCCTCTCTCTCTCTCTCTCTCTCTCTCTCTCTCTCTCTCGGCGCTGAAAACAGACGCCATCGCCTCTCTCCTCTCTCCTCTCTCCTCTCTCTCTCTCTCTCTCTGTCTTTCTTTGTATTGAATACTCTCTCTCTCTCTTTGTATCGAAGTATTCGGAGTGGTTGTGGTTTATTAATAAAGGAATGTTAACGGTCGGATTACTGAATAATCAAGAAAGTTAATTACGAAACCGAAATTTAGAAGCCTTCGGTCCGAAGGCAAGGACGAAACCGAAATTTTTTGTTGTGAAGCCTTCCGTCTGAAGGCAAGGACGAAACCGAAATTTTTTAACGAATTAGATTAATTAAAGTTATTTCATTTCCGTGCGGTTGACCAGGTCCACATGCAGGAATTTATGTGCAAATCATACTAAAATATGTACATACTATGATACAAACACCATACATTAACTACGAGTCTACGATATTTGATTGTTGATTTTTTTTAGATTCATACATGTGCCCTGAGCCCCTAACCGTGATATTTTACAAGACTATTACCAGAATAAAGAAAATAAAATCATATTTATATCAATGTATGTACCGATTAAAATCTTCAATAAAAACGACTTTACTAAAAAATATATATAAATTTCACATTATTTTATTTTAATAGAATAAAGAAAATAAAATCATATTTATATCAATGTACGTACCGATTAAAATCTTCAATAAAAACGACTTTACTAAAAAATATATATAAATTTCACATTATTTTATTTTAATTATTTCTTTCTGAATCTTTGACACGATCTAGGAAAATTTTTATCAATGACAAAAATGCCCCTAACAATTTTAAAAAAGATAAAACAGCCTCTGAAATTTTAAAAAGAGCACAGCTATAGCGGTAATAGCATTGCCGTTATAGCTCAGCCCTATAGCGGTAATGCTATTGCCGCTATAGGATTTTTTTTTTTTTTGGGCTGACACCTCTAATTGTTTTGTTTTTTGCGCCACTTTTTTGTTTGTTCAGTATTCCTCTTGTTGGGTATTAGTCATTTTTTCTGCCAAGAAGAGCTCCCTATAAAATAACATTAAAAATTGGTCTTGTGCCCAACATTTTATTCTTGAATTTCTGAAATGTCTTAAAATTGTGCTATGTGCTATGGTATAATTTATATATCAATTTTGTTTCCTAATGGTCCATCTTGTTCCTTTTTTCCTTTTTTATATCTTTGGTTTCAGGTGTACTACAAGTTCAATAACATCTCTTCTTAGTGAGCCAATGATGTTACTTGTTGATATATTCCTCTTGTTTGTTGCATGTATTGTGTACATGCATACCGACCTGGCTATCTCTAAGACTTCTTCTTCTTATTTAGAGAAACTACATGTGAAATTACACTTAGTGTGAAGTTCTCAAGCCTGAAATGTTTTGGTAATCACTCACAAAAAGTTGCTTCATGAAGATAAGATAGGGTTTAATTTTGAATATCGACAATCGGCAACCGGTAATCGGAAACAAGTCGATTAGTGGAAATGTAGTTTTTTGTTTAATTTTGAATATTAAATATTGAATGTAAATTGTGATGGGAATTGTATGAAAAAAAATGGTATGAATTTTTTTGGTAAATGTATTGGAAATTTATGGAAATTGTTGGAAATTTTTTTTTGTGATAGGATATGTTTATGAGGAATTATTGTAAAATGGAATAGAAATTATTGAATAATTTATTTTATGGAAATTTTTTTTGAATAAATTAGGCTACGGTGAAAAAATAGTTCATGTTAAAAAATTTAATGGAAATTATTGAATAAATTAGTTTATGTTAAGAAAAGTTAATGGAAATTATTTAAGAATTTAGTTAATGGAAATTATTGAATTAGTTAGTTTATGGTTTAAAATAGTTAATTTTAAAAAAGTTAATAGAAATTTTTGAATAAATTAGTTTATATATATTATTATTTAATGGAAATTATAGATTAAATTAGTTTATGGAAAAAATTATTTAATGAAAATTATTGAATTAATGACAATGTCATAGTTTATGGTCAAAAATTAGTCACAACAATTTCTTCTACATATGATTGAATATTTTTTTTTATCAATTAGATTATGGTAAAAAATTAATTGTTGTATTAAAAATTTAATTAAAATTATTTCATAAATTCGTTGATGACAAAATTAGTTAATGAAAAAAATAATGATTTTTTTATCAATTAGTTTATGGTAAAACATTAGTTATTGTATGAAAAAAATTAATTGAAATTATTGCATAAATTCGTTGATGACAAAATTAATTAATGAAAATATATAGTGGTTTATAAATTAGTTAATGAATGTAGGACAAAATTACTTAATGAAAAAAGTTGTGGTTTATGACAAAATTAGCACATTGGCACAAAAAAAGGACGGTAGTTTTATTATTATTGACATGACTTTTAGTTTTTTTTATTATGGACTTGTAGTTTTATTATTATTGGCATAGCTTTTAGTTTTTTTTATTATGGACTTGTAGTTTTATTATTATTGACATGGCTTTTAATTTTTATATTATGGACTTGCAGTTTTATTATTATTGACATGGATTTTAGTTTTTATATTAGTTTTGATCAGGATTAAAGTAAAAAAAATTACGAAAAAGTAAAATTCCATAATTAAATTCCATTGCCGCTATTAGTTAAAAAAATTAAATTAAAGCCAAAACAAAAGAAGGAATAAAGTGAAAGCCAAAAGTTTAAAAGGAAAAAAACAAATTTGCCGACTCCCTTCAATTCAATGCGGGACAAAAAACCAAAAAGTAGCGCAAAAAACAATACAATCAGAGGTGTCAGCCTCGAAAAAAAAAATCCTATAGCGGCAATAGCAATGCCGCTGTAGTCCCCTATAGCGACAATAGCATTACCGTTATAAGGCTGAGCTATAACGGCAATGCTATTACTGCTATAGCTGTGCTCTTTTTAAAATTTCAGAGGCTGTTTTGTCTTTTTTAAAATTGTTAGGAGCATTTTTGTCATTGATAAAAATTTTCCCATGATCTACTTTGATTTTTTTTTTTTGGCTGTATGCATAAATTTGAAATAAAAATATATAGTTCGTAAAAAAAAAATTAATGTATCCGAGACAAACCACGTAATCAGTTGTTTCAAATTTAAAGGTCAATCATTACGAAGATTAGTTACTCATGTCATCTTTTTTAACTTTGATGTTTCTAGCTAGGAAGTTCTGTTGCTCATGTAATGTCTCTATTTGTTATTGCTATTTTTTACCTACGGCCTTCACTAAAAAAACGATATCGTGATGAAGATTAAAAAGAAAAAGAAATTAAAGTATAAAATTGATGATTTATTAATTCGATGTGATTATTTTTTTATAATAAAAGTAGCGAGGATTTTATCTCCAATTATATCTTTGCCTCACAACATTCCACTAGCCTTCTATTTTTATCTTGGACTGCATTAAATGCTTTCTTAAGTGCCAACGTGTCATGACGAGTGTTTTCTAGCGGTATCGGATGAAAACCTGCTGCATCGCAACAAATTATAAACGTAATTTCAACAAATTACAGGGTTAGATTAATAAAATTAAAGATCCAATTGGAGATGAGATAGTGGCCCATAAAGGCCCTATAAGAGGCCGGCCTTGCATGGTGGTAGGTGGGAGTGGCACACTTGTAAATAGTGTGAACTCTAACCTAGGGTTAAGAGGCTATATAAGGCACCTTGTATTGACTCTTTGCTCTCTTCCTCTCTTTTCCAACCTAGCCGCCACCTTGCCCCATAGGGTGCGCCGCCCCCTCCTCTCCTCTCCCCTCAAGCTCATGTGTTGAGCATCCTTTTCTCCCACAAATTAGTTTGGTTCTTTGGTTGAAGAAAGGGAACGCATGGTATGGATTTAGCTGGGACGGCATGGTCCAGAGTTGGGGCGGCCCGTCCTAGTCTGGTCTACACTAGGTCGTCTAGATGCCTTCTTCACTGGTTGGGGTTGGCCGTCCTGAGATCAGGGCGGTCCGTCCCAATCTGGCTGAGCTCTTTGACTTGGTTGATTTTCTCCATTCTTCGTGCCAAAAAGTGATGAACCTGTAAAAAAAATTGTCGGGCTACGGCTGAACTTTCCTACATCCTAACATTAGCACAATTTAAAAGAAAATGAGTAAAAACACACGTATTTGAACACAATTTGCGGCTTAATTTGGTTGAAAATCAAGTATGAAACCCGTACATCAAAATCCCCCAATCTTGAACAAGCAAAACTCTAGACTTAGACCTGAATTAGACCCTAATCGAGTTCAATTATCTGTGTACTTAATTAGTCCTAAGGATTTTTTTAGTTAAACTTAGCTATTTGTGACTTTTAGGTTACAAGGGCATTTTCGTCAAAAGAGTTTTCAATAAGACCAAATCATTTTTGCTTTTGAGTGACTCAACTTTTTCTGATATTAAACCAAGGATCCTCACACCACACTGACTCTATTTCATTTTCCTAAGCATTAAATCAGTTAATTTTTTAAAGTTTTCATTCAGTTTGAAATCAAGTAGAAACGGGATCGAACCTGCTTAACTCAAATAATTTTGAATAACTCCAAGTTGCTTTGCACATACTTTCGAAATTTTAAACCACAAATTTAAAGAACTTAAAAGAAAATTTATTTACAGTTTGATACAGTTCTCCCGGGGCGAGGAGGTTTTTTCCGAGACGGAGAAGTCGGCCAGATAAGAGCGAATTTTTAGAGGATTTTTTTCCTCTTTATTTTTTTTATTTACCATGAATCTCTTTCTGTTTCTTACCCATGGTTTATGGAAGTCTTGTAATTCGCAAGTACCTATAACCTCCTATAGTGTCCATGGCACTGCACCACTTTTTAGTTCTTTTTTTATTTTGTTTTTGATTTTTCTGATTTTTTTATGTTTTTGTTGGTTTTATATATTTTTTATTATTTAAACTTAAAGTGCAGAGGTTTTAATTTCTGAAAATTTGTGCAAAACTACTTATAGTTATTCTTATTTTTGAGTTACTCAAATGATCTTAGGCGAGCTTAATCAAGCCTTTTGCCGGCTCTATTCAATACAACCGATTGACTGCTTTTGAAATTGATTGAGGTGTAAAACAGGGTCAAACAAATTAACCTTGTACTCGACTAGTCGTTTATAGCAAAGTAAAGGTGTCGATCCCACATAGATGGATATGAGTATTATTCTTATCGGTTCGTTAAATCTGGACAGTAAAAGTTTAGAAAAGTTTTCGAGTCACAAGTAGAATAAATAAAAGAGAAATAAAAGAATGCAATTGCAAGTAAGAAAATAATGCAAAACAATGCGAGTAAATATTTTTTGGGTTTTCTAACGGTTTAATATATGATGCGAAAAGTGTCTTAGGGTTCGATTTCACTTAGGTTTGGTCACAGGGTTGCGAAACATACCGCTTTCGCATTTCTGTTTCACTAATCTGGTCCGGATCGTGGCCAATCCGGTCCAGATTCCACTGCGTGAATGCTGTGATTTACTCAATTGATGATTTATTCAAGTCAAGGGTCCATCTAGCCATACCTAAACTCCCTAACCATTTGTTGTCACTTATTTTGTATGGTATTTGGTATAGAACCTAGTATTAACCCTCATCGAATGTGATCGAGGTATAAACCAAGGTCAAACAAATAATCCTTGTACTCGACTAGTCGCTTGTAGTAGAGTAAAGGTGTCGAACCCACAGAGATGGATATGAATATTATTCTTATTATTTCGTTAAATCTAGACGATAAAAATTGAGAAGAGAATTGAAATCGCGAGTAGAACAAATTAAATTAAAATAAAGGAATGCAATTGCAAGCAACCAAGAATATGCAAAACAATTGGAATGAATCTTTTTGTGGTTTTCTAACGGATAGAGATATGATAATAAAAACGCCTTAGGGTTCGATTTCACTTAGAACTGGCCACAGAGTCGCAAGACCTAGCACTTTCGTATTCGGCCTTGCTAATCCACTGTGTAAATGCTATGGTTTACCGTTTCGTTGATTTATTCAAGCCAAGGATCCATCTAGCCAAACCTAACTCCCTAACCCTCCGCTTTTGCCTATTGGGTACGATATTTGGAATGGGATCTAGTGTTGAATAACCCTCATCGAGTGTATTGCACCCTCAACTTTCGTTGTTCGGTGGACTTACTCGAGTTTACCAATGGTTTTCTACGAGGTATCTAGTTAGATTTTCGCCTAACTAGAAACGTTTACTTTTGGTTAATAATTGGTCGACTTTCGCCATTGACCTACCTCGAAATACTTGCACAGGACTCGATTAATATAATGTAAAGAAGTTCCCAACAAATGCGCGCGTACAAAAGTCGAGCAATACAAGTAGTAAACAGTCCAAACACAAGCAATTTCAATTAAAATCCCAAGGGTAATTGACTTCATCCATCAACAAAACAAATAAACCAAGCAAAACCTAGATCTAAGCTACATCGTTCCCTAAAGCAAAGAGTTTTTAGCCTAACATACTAAGAGTAACAATGCAAATAACAGAATATAGAACTAAACAATCCATAAAAACAGAAAATAGAGAAACAGTACTAGAAATGCACAAATAAACCAGTCTATGAGATAAAACCACTGCCAAATGCACACTAGAAGGTGGAGAATCCGTCGGAACAGCAAACCACAGCGAAATCTCGAGTCTAACCCCTGTCACAGTCACCCAAAGCCCAGAGAAAGAGCCAAAAAGTGGATCTGGATCTGCTGGGGAGAGAAGGGGAGAGAAATGGAATGAAGAATGACCCCCTCTATACATGGAAGGCGCCTATAACATCCCCCAGCAGCTGTCACATCAATTCCCCTTCAATTTGGGCGGAAATCGAGGCTTCCAAATGGAGAAAACGCCTCTAGAACGCTGCCAGAACACTTTCCGCATATGGCAATTCGGACCGAATTCAGGGGAATTCGGACCGAATTGGTGCCGCTGGATTTTCAGGAGGAAGGTCTGCGCAGGAATTCGGTCCGAATTCGTGGGAATTCGGTCCGAATTGAAGGGTCTGATTCGCGAAATGGCTTGATTTGAGCGGGGTTGCTTCATCGGGTCGAGTCGGGGTTTGGTCTAGGCTAGGCATGAGTCATCTAGCACCTGAATTGCTGCTTTCCTTGCTGATTTCCTTGGATTCCTACAAATAAGATCAAAGTGCAAAAGGCAGTGCCAAATCTGGCAAAGAAAGGCAAAAACAACAATAAATCAAAATTTTAGTAACAATTTCGATGTAAAGTCTGGTCAGAATAGCAATATAAATATGAGATAACAGAATGCATTGCACCCCAACTTTCGTCGTCGGTGGACCTATTCGAGTTTACAATTAATTTTCTGCGAGATATCTAACTTAAACTTTTGCCTTATTAGAAGTGTTTACTTTTGATTACTAACTAGTCGACTTTCGCTATTGACCTACCTCGAAATACTCGTGAAAGGTTCAGTTATTATAATGAGTTGATGATGAAGGATTTTATAACCTAGGATATCAAATTAATTTATAACCTAGAGCTAACCTCACTAGTTGTTTTAGTTAAGCTTTAGGGTCGAACCCAAAGGATGGTACAAATGATTACCAGACTTTACTTCTTCACGAAAGCTAGACAATTAATTTTTTTGGGGTTTTATGGAAAAGACAATTATCTAAAGTGCGAGTATTATAAATATTTTTTGTGATTTTTGGTATTTTCTGGACTAAAAATAAATGCAAATAATGTCCTAGGAATTTGTGTTCAATTAGTTTACCTCCAAAGCACCTTTGTCTACAATTTTCACCGAGACAGAGGCATATTTCGGACCGAAATATATGGATTTCGGACCGAAATCCATACTGTTTCTGTCCAAAACTTACTTTAGACCTCTTGTTTCGACTTGATATCTTTACACAATGTTATGTGAAGGCTACAAAACAACCAGACCTAAGTTTCTAATCTTAGTTGTCGCAATTTTGGTTCTAATTTGGTTTGGAACTTGATTTTTATCACGTAAATAACTAAACCTATACTTTCGTTCTGATTTAGTTATTTAAGTATGTTTGGTTGGATGTCTAGAGGTATTTAAGGTCCTGTCAGATCAATAAAAGTTACACCTTTCGGTTGCAAACTAGCCTCCTCTTTTGAGCGATTGGCTTACCTCAAGTACTAAACTAATCAATTGTTTGTTCTAGTTTATTGTCCTAGTGGTGCTGCAGTTCATCAATAGGTAAACAATCAAAGAAGCAATCAAATTAATCAAGCTAGATATAATACTCAACAAAACATATCACATAATCATAGCATAAGTAATCAAGTCATAACAAAATACTAAACTAATCTACTAAACTAGTCATTGAGTCATGAGGCACGTGGCATAAAGAAATTTAACAAGAGCAAAATTATGCATTTAAAAATTTGACACGTGAGGAGCTTGCATGAGGAATTTTTTTTTTCCGGTAAAATCACTTACTCAAAACTTTTAATATTAAAAATCACTCCAAAATATAATTAAATATTGAAGTATCAGACATTTCAAAATGTCACAAAATACACACGTTCCGTCCAAATAAAATAGCTAACGGGACGTTCAGTACGTTTCGTTATTGAAACAGAATGGCAAACGAAATGGTTCATTCCGTTTTCGTTAGAAACGTTTGTCAGGACTAACGCTACCTATTTGCTGCTTTTCACAGAGTCCTATGTCCTCTCTGATAACGATTGATATTCTAATTTTGGCAGGATTTGTAAGAGTTTGCTCCAGAATGGTGTACAAGGAGCTAAGATAAGGAATGGAAGGGAAAGAATGGCTAAGGAAGTGTAAGATAACGGTAGTACCTTGCTCCAAGTTTCAATAAACATACATAAAAGTTAATGCCATTAACCTTCTCTCTGTTATATAGAAAGACAATATTGCCCTTCTATTTTCAATTGGAAGGGAAATAATTAATTTATAAACAAAAGACATTGTAGGAAAAGTAATTTGAATCAGTGGATTTTCTTGCATTCTTGGTTACACTCCGATTTTGGAGTAATCAAAGTTCCTTTTAAATCAATTTTTGAGTAATATATGTTTTCTTTCATTTTTCACGATTCACCCAGTTTTATGACTTGGAGCAAGAAACATTGGTTACTCTTTCTTTCCTTAGCTCCCGGTACACCATTATGGAGCAAGCCCTAAATTACACAGATGCCCTTGAATATCGTAAATTTTTTAAACCATTAATTGATCTTTAAATTTAGGTATAATTTTCGTCTTTAATTATCATTTTCAATTCGCACCGAATATGTTATACAACCGTCACCTCGGTACAAAAGTATATAATATGGCTCCGTTTGGTTAGGTGTGGGAAGAAGGAAAGAATGGAAGAAATAGAAAGAAGTATTGGGAATTGTGTAACTTTGTGAAGAGTTTGAATTGTTTATAATTTTTTTTTCTTCCTTCCGCCTTCTTCTTCTTCCTTCTTTCTATATCCAAACGCATCCTATGATAAGTAGAGATTCAAGTTAATCCATGCCGTAAAAATATTTCCCGAATCATCTTAATTTTTTATATGCTTGGCAGTGAAATTATTAATTACAAACATGAATTTCCCCGAATCATCTAATCAGAGAATCAATTATACATTGTTCTCGTTCACATTCACGATACTAAAGTTTAGCTTCGGATGACGAGTTCTTTATTAGGACAGCATATATTTTGTAACCTATGGATATGTACTACATTAGCTAATTGGCGTAGCTGTTCTAGTTAAGTGTTGCCTCCAGTCTATGAAATGCTGTAAATCAGTAAATATCATTACTCTAGTTTATGTGGGATTCTCTATGGCGGTGTAAATTCGTTTGCGGTGTAGTGTTACACTGGCATTCGGCAATCGGCATACCCCAACAAAACAAAAAAAATAAAAGCCTATACATATTAATCCACGAGACAAAATAGCTCATATGAAGCTTTGCCGTATAATTTATAAAAAAAAATTAAACATAAATGCATTTTTTTTATTCGAGCAGCTCGAGATATGTCTTCGATGAAAAAATCACATACTACAGTATTAATTTTTTAATGAGTGAAATAATCAGACTTTATTTTTACAATATAGTGGATGTATCATGTAACCATTAGTTTCGAACAAATTGGAAGGTGGGCTAGCAATGCTCTTGATAAATACGCCTAATGCCTTAGTGCTTGCTTGCTCCTGGTAGTTTGTTTTTCCAATGAATTATTATTATTATTTTATTATTATTATTATTACCTTTTTAGTAGGATTTTCTTCTTCCGATCAAATATGTATGTGTTCATAATGATATTTCCCTATCAATTTGTAAAATTTGATATTGCTTATTTTAAATTAATTGCTAAATTACTAGTGAAATTTATTTAACTACATCTCGTGCTTTATCACAAATCAAATAATTAAACTTTTATTAAATTTGATTAAAACAACGGGTGTGTTTGGAAGTGGAGTGAATAAGAATGAATAAGGAAATTTATGAATAAGAATCTTGAATTAGAATTAGGAAAATTGTCTATTCATGAATAAGGAGATGTTGTTTGGATAGTGTGTTGTGAATAAGAATAAGGAAAGAAAATAATATAATAATGATTTAATTTTGTTTTGAACAATTTGTCATTACAAGAATGGATGAAAATAATATAATAATAATTTATATTCATAATAAAAATAATATAAAAATATTAATTAAAAACAATAAAGTAATAATTTAGATAATATTAATAAATACAATAATTATTATATTTATTATTTTAAAATCAATAAAATTTTTTTTAAATAATTATCATAATAATAATTGATTCAAAAAATGAATAAAATAATACTAATAATATTAATGATAACGTTTAATTATAATATTTATTATGATTACTATTAAATAATAATTATTATAACGTTTAATAAATAATTATTATAATAATGATAATAATTAATAATTCATTACTAAATAAAATAATAATTAATAAATTATTATTATAAATCATTATTATAATGTTTAATAAATCATTAATAAATAATATAATTATTATAACGCTTATAAAATCATTAATAAATAATAATTATTAATTAGTAATAAATCATTATTATAACGCTTTGTAAATCATTATTAAATAAAAATTAATAATTCATTGAAATAATAATTGATAATAATTATCATAAATAATTATAATATTTATCATAATAATAATAATAATTATTATTATTATTATAACATAAATAAATATTGATTATAATACTTATTATTACAATATATTAATTATTATTATTACTATTATTATTATTATAAAATCATTAATAAATAATAATTAATAATTCAGTGAAATAATAATTGATAATACTTATCATAAATAATTATAATATTTATCATAATAATAATAATAAATATTTATAAAAAAACTTATTATTATAATATTTTCTTAGCATCACCAAGCCATTCCAATTCTAATTCCTAGTTTTGGCTTGAATAAGAATAAGGTAGTGAATAGGGCATTATTCTTATTCCATTGTGTGTTTGGGTCACCTCACAATTGGCTAATTCATGAATAAGGCTTATTCAACTCATTCCAAACACACCCAACATGTCAATAAGCATGTTAAACTAAAAAAATTGATATGCAAGCGTAGTCTAATTATTGGTTTACTATTTAGACAAGGTAGACACGCATGTAGTTCTAACTCAATTAGATTCAAACTCCATTAACAGGAGAAATAGAAAGAAATTGTACAACTTAATAGGTGTTGTACCATTATCAGGAACAAGATTGGCATCAAACCCTAACTCCTCGATCAGATATCGGCAAATCTCAGTTCTTCCCTTTGCGGCGGCAATATGGATAGCAACAAGGCCGTCACTACTTCCATACTTTACACTAGCAATTGTTTCAGCTATTTTTTTCCCCTTTGCCTAACTTCTTAGCAGAATCTGTACATTTTAATGATCAAACAAAAATATATTTTACAAATTAAGTAACAGACCGCCATCATTGAGGATGATTTTAGCAAACAGTTAATATGCACCCTTTTAGTTACAACTTCTGAGCCTCCCAAATGTACTATACATTAAACGAAAAAAGCTTGATCAGAAGCAAACAAGTTGTGAGAACTGAGAAAGAAGAACGAACGAATGAGTTCAAGTGCCTGCCTTTATCGGATAAGAAGCTGACGAAACAAAGTTACCTACCGTTAATTGACAAATTAAAGAAAAGGTTGAGTTCCTGGAAAGCACCTTTCCTTTCTTCAGCAGGTCGTTTAGTGCTGATAAATTCTTGCCTCACCTCAATACTGCTCTATTTGATGTCTGTTTTTCGAATTCCTAAATGGGTAGTATAGGAGATTGACAGGATTCGCTTGAACTTTTTCTGGAATGGAAATTCAAATCATCGGAAAAGACTTGTCATGGTTCCCTGGGATACCATCTGCACTCCAAAAAAACAAGGAGGCCTGGGTGTAATCAACTTACAAGACATGAACACGGCCTTACTCGCAAAGCACATGTGGATTTGGACCTCCTCCCAAGACAATATTTGGGGCTCTCTGGCTGCAGCATTGCAGCATAATAATATCTCCTTAGTTCCAATCTTCAGCCCACTTCAGAAAGAATTTCAAACTATTGCCTCCTTGCTTGTCTCCTTGATCACAGCAGTGCCGGGTGATGGTAAAAATATCTTGTTCTGGAAACACAATTGGGGACTAGGAATCTTGAAATATAAACTACAAGATCTCTACAGCTTTGCATTAGACCCGGATTTAACCCTCTCGCAGTTCTTAGCTTATTGGCGCAATACAAACCTTCTCTTCAGAACATCGACCCTTACCTCCCTTACAGCTTCGGAACAATTGCGCTTGCTAGAGACCTCCCTACGCTCAATAGTTGTGTCAACAACCAAAGACAGATTCAGGTGGAATTTAAATAGCAATGGCCAATTCTCAGTGCACTCTCTGTACTGTTTTTTAAGGGAGTTCCCAAAAATCAATTCATGCATGTTCCCGCTGTGGAAATTGCACATTCCACCCCGCATGAAAATTTTTGCATGGCAGATGAGTCTAAATAAAATTGCAACGATAGACAACCTTAAGATAAGAGGTTGGCAACTCCCCAGCTTTTGTGTTCTCTGTGCATCTGACGAGGAAACAGTTCACCATATGTTCAACAGATGTAGTTTATTCAATGAAGTTTTACATTTGGCTGTGAACTTCTCACCTAGTTTAACAGGCTTGCAGTTCACCTCAAACCCACAGTTCTTAGTAGACGCCTCGATCCCAATGGAGCATCGAGAGATCATGAGTATTCTTTGTTTCATTCTTTGGAGAGAGAGGTGTAACAGAGTTTTCTCAGAACTCTTCCACTCGCCTATCTCTCCGATAGAACAAACCTTCTTCGAGTGGGAGACGCTCAGAGTCAGAGTCTGGTCAGTCCGCTCTAGCTTATTTTTAATTTTCTTTTCTTTTTACTTTTATTTACGGTCCTTTTTCTTTCTTTTTTTCGTTTTGGATTTGGTTAGCCACTGGCTAAGCTTTGTACATTTTTTATCTACGTTCTTTATAATAAAAAGATGGAGACCTGATCTCTATTTTTTGCTCAAAAAAAAAAAAGTGCTTCCTTGGTTTGGTAAATTGATACCAACTCTGGTGAAGGGTGATCTCTCTCTCTCTCTCTTATTGACTGAGACATACGCACAACAAATTTTCTACGCAAGTCTACATGTTTTGTCCTGTTGGAGCAACGCCCAGTGGAAATTTGGAGCAACAAATTG
Source organism: Rhynchospora pubera (assembly GCA_028095005.1). NCBI lineage: Eukaryota > Viridiplantae > Streptophyta > Magnoliopsida > Poales > Cyperaceae > Rhynchospora > Rhynchospora pubera. The sequence continues at coordinate 119,699,816 of CM051460.1, forward strand.
GTGTATAATTTTATTTTAATCAAGATATAAGTTCAGCTCTCTTAGCTTTTATTTAATTTATAATTTTTTAAAAACCGATTTTTTTTCATAACAACTTAATTCATTTAGAATTCAACATATTAAATATATTTACGTACTTACTGTTGTTGTTTTTATAATAAAGTTTGATAAGGAAAAAATATTATTATTACAGATAAATGTTATAGGAGGTGTAATAAGTCAAAAATCAGATTGGAATTAAAGTAGTTTATAATTTTTAGTAAAAAAACCGAGTTAAATAAAATACTTAAATTAAAATCAGAGCGAAATCATCTCCGGTGAGTCCCAAAAAATAAAATAAAAAATCAATCTCGAGTTACTAATTTAAAATTTTTATCCACTCCGGAGGCGTACAGCTGCTAGTACTAGTAGCAGACTAGCGTACTACAACCCTAATCCCTATATGTTACTAGGTATGATCATTGTTGTACGTAATTAATTAATTAAAATTCCTTTGCACAGTTTGATTTTTGTTTCCAACTAAGAAGATTCCCACTGATAATATGGATTGTTTGGATTAAGTGAGAATTTAGAAAATAATTAATTTTTAAGTATAAATTTATTATAAACAATTTAAATTTTTAATAAAATTACACACTTTTTCATACTTTATGTCTAAAAATAAATTTTTTTTTCTATTACTAAGGAATCCAAACGACCCAAAAACAATGCGACAGATTGTTGATTCGTTGCCCATGGGCCATGAGACGCAATGTCAGGTCAAATCTTGGAATCGGAAGCCTTTTATCAGTACGACCGGCTTTTCCAATTTTTTTTCCTTTCCTTTTTGGCACTTAGGATTATATCATCATTAGAAATGAGAGTTTGGTAACATTACATCAGAACCCCTTGACATGAATACACTTCACGTTATAGGCTTACAGCTTAAGCATTGGAAAAGTAAAAACTTTTTCTATTTCCAATACTTCATTTATCTGAGTAGCTTCCTCTCTGTCTCACTTGCGAACAAAGCAAAATTAAATAAAGGTTGAATGCTGCTGGGCATATTAATCTCTTTCCTTTTTATTTATATAAGAAATTAAATATTTAGGAGGCGTTTGTTTGTATAGTAAGAGGTTGCATAAGTTAAGGATGCTTAAGTGTTTATGTAGTGTTATGTACTAGATGTTTGGTTGTGTAGTAAGAATGACTGAAATGAAATCTCGTCCCGCGCGGGACTGTCCAGCGCAGTGCTGTGAGCCGTGTGATTTAATCTCAATGGCAAAGGAAGTCCCGTGCATGTAACCTGATTGGTAGGCCTGAACCGTCCAGATCAGATCGGACGGTTCGTAGGCTGCGCTGGACGGTCCCGCGCGGGAGGAGATAAGGATTCAGAATGACTAACTTAATACATGCATATATTAATGTCAAAAGACTAAAATGCCCTTCAATTTGAATTAGTATTATGTATTAATAATATGTTGTGACCTAACTATTATTATTATTATGTATTAATAATAATTAAATATTATTAAATACTAATTATTATTAATTATAATTATTATAAATTAATTATTAATGATTATAATGAATTATTTTCATTATTATGAAATATTAAAAGTAAACCTGTAAATATGTTATTTCTAATTTAGATAAATATCGTATTATGTCTCATGCAATTTAAAGATCACAGAGAGATACAGAAGATAAATATCGTATTATTTTCATTGCAATGCGGGAAAACTGGATCAGGCTTTCTTGCTCTTCCGGAACAAAAACGGCTTGCGAATATTTGACTTCTGATCGTTGCATCTTCTTGAGTTTATACTACTTATATTTGGCACGCTTGAGGTGTTTGATAAAATAATTTAAATGGCATATTTGTTTTTTTTTCCGACGATGTAAATGACTATTTGTTGCCTAATTATAATAGTTTCATTTGTTAAACGTTATTTTCTAAATTTTGTTTATTTGAATGTTAAGGCTTAGGTCAAATAGGATGGAATGAAACTGTGGATGGAATGATACATTATTATTCTTCATCAAATTTAGTATGGTTTTTTTAATTTACGCATTAAAGTACCAGATTTCTCTGTGTGCAGCTGAAATGGTCACTACCATGCTAAAATTTTCATTTTTTTCCCTACTGATCATCTCAAAAAAAAAAAAAAGAGTTTGTCTGATTTAGGGGTCAGACCAAGCTAATCAACGTTACCAAAATGGATTTGGTATTTAAGAAGGAACATTGTACGGATTGACTAAGCCTCATATTTTTATGAGAGACTCGAGCAAAATAAGGCTTTGATCGGAATAAGTTTTTTTTTTCCCATGGGAATTTCATGGAATTCTCATATTATTGAAATTCTATTATCGGAATTGGATTTTTTTTGTATGTAATTAGATCCAATAAAATTATGAACATTTATTTCTAATAATTAATCAAATCTCATTTGTGGGCTATTCCAACCAAAGTCTAAGTCTACTGCTTTTTTTTTATTTATTTTTGAGAAACGAAGTTTCTAATTGAGTAATTGGCATCTGATTGATGTCATGTGGTTTTTTTTTACTTCCCACGGAGGCACAGACCATTGTGTCAATACAATTTGCATAACTAAAGAATTGATCTTACAAAATTCCATATGAAAATCTTAAATACTTCAAATTCAAGTCAGCTTCCTACTGTTCAATTATCTGGGCCCTTGATTTTGTCTCTCGGGTGTATGGGTGCATCTCCTCCGTTGATCTCCGATTCTATCTGGGCTTGGTTATTTGGTCCGTGCTCAGTTTGATTTTCTCTTCCCGTTCCTTCTCTGTGGCGTTCCGTGTGTTGCCTCTTATTCTCTCTTTTCTGCTGTGCCTCTGCCTCTCTTCTCTCTCCGCTCTTTCTTTCTTTGGTGCAGCCGATCCGCGTCGCTTCTTTTTCCCCTCCGCCCACGCTCGACCTGTACCTTCCGGTCATTCGGCGTCGTACGGCTGCCTAGCGCCTATGGATTCTCCAGGACCTTCTGTCCGTTCTTTCTGTTCCCAAAGAGTTGCCTTGCTCTTCCTCTCTCTTCTTTCGCTCTTCTTCCTTTCTATCTTTGCCTTCTCCGTTCTTACTGTCAGGTACTCTTTCTTTTTGATTTGAAAGAGAGAACTAGCATTCTTTGATGGCTTCGTTTTTCCTCTTTATTTTTCTTCTTTCGTCGTTCTCATTGCTGTCTGGACTGATAATCGACGATATTTCCCTTCTAGGTTTTCTGTGCTTCCGGCTGCTGCGCCGTTGTTTCTGCCGGTATGTCTTTCTTCTTTTCTGTTTTAGATTTTGTTTGCCATTTGTGAGTATTATTGCGGTGTTCTTTTTCTTTTCTGCAATACTGTATGGCAGTGGTTGTTCCTGGTTAGGAAAAAATTGGTGTTGCCTTCATCAGTTCATAGAGATTGGCTCTAAAAAAATGATGCTTCTGTTTTAGATTTTGTTTGCCATTTGTGAGTATTATTGCTGTCTTCTTTTTCTTTTCTACAATATTGTATGGCAGTGGTTGTTCCTGGTTAGGAAAAAATTGGTGCTGCCTTCATCAGTTCATACAGATTGGGTCTAAAAAAATGGTGCTGCCTTGGTCAATTAAAAATTGCTTCTTCCTGAACTTTAGACCTCTTTTTTTTTTCCCCTTTTCCTGTTAAAAGAGGTGCCTGTGACAGATTTTGTGTATTTGGCAAGTTATATCGTGTTACCATTGTTGTAGTGGAAAATTTTTCTTTCTTGTGGTGCATTTATTTTTCCTGTTCAGTTCTCATGCTGCTCTTTTGTGTTCTATTGTGCAGGTCTTTTGTTTTCGGTGTTCTGCGTTCTTACTGTCAGGTACTCTTTCCTTCCGATTTGAAAGAGAGAACTACCATTCTTTCATGGCTTGCTTTTTCCTCTTTATTTTTGTTCTTTCGTTGTTCTCATTGCTATCTGGACTGATAATCAGCGATATTTTCCTTCTAGCTTTTCTGTGCTTCCAGCTGCTGCGCCGTTGTTTCTGCCGGTATGTCTTTCTTCTTTTCTGTTTTAGATTTTTTTTTGCCGTTTGTGAGTATTATTGCTGTCTTCTTTTTCTTTTCTACAATACTGTATGGCAGTGGTTGTTCCTGGTTAGGAAAAAATTGGTGCTGCCTTCGTCAGTTCATAGACATTGGCTGTAAAAAAATGGTGCTGCCTTCATCAGTTAAAAAAATTGCTTCTACCTGAACTTTAGACCTCTTTTTTTTTCCCCCTTTTCCTGTTAAAAGAAGTACCTGCGACAGATTTTCTGTATTTGGCGAGTTATATCGTGTTACCATTGTTGCAGTGCAAAATCTTTCTTTCTTGTGGTGCATTTATTTTTCCTGTTCAGTTCTCCTGATGCTCTTCTGTGTTCTATTGTGCAGGTCTTTTGTTTTCGGTGTTCTGCTGCTGCTTCTTCTTTGCTCGCTTCTTTGCTCCATATCAGGTATCCTCTTTGACTTATGTTCTTTTCTGTTGTATCTTCGTTTCATTTGTGGGTTTTCTGCACTTTATTGATAATTATGCATGCTGCTTTGGTTCAGATTTGTTCTTTGCTCTTATTAGTTATTGACAGGGTTTCAGGTAAGAAGATTTAGGGTGTCTTTTTTAGGATCAGTTTTTATACAGCTCTTACACTTAGTTTTGGGCTGTTGCGCTCATATATCTGCGTATCGATCGATATTTCATTTCTTGCTTTTTATTCTTTCCTGTCGCGGCGCTTCCTTTTTCGCTTCTGCGCGTCATTTGCTTCTAGGTGCTGCATGGCACGCAACAAAAGACCTCGGTGCTCTATTCCTGTTGCATCATCGTCTGCACAGGATGGTACATCCTCCGATCCTTCTCCCGGTTGGTTCCTGCTATATCATGTTATCTCCTTAGCTCTTTCTTTCTCTGTCCTCTCTATCCGTTCTTGATTTTTTTTGTTATCTGTTTGGTCCCCCTTCAGTTATTTCCGTCGGTATTCTCCGTCTGTATCATTCTGTTTTCCTGTCTGCTTTCTTCTTGCTGATTCTGTTGCAGTTGTCTCCTGCGGCCTTTGCTTCTGCTGTGCCACTTGTGCTATTATTTGTCTCGCTTTTCTGTCTGATTCTCATTCTAAGTGATTCTATTGTTTCAGTCTTTTCTTAGCTGGACTGTTCCCGTTGTGCTATCTAACAATCCAGTTGCTTCGTTCTCCTTCTGAGTCAGTGTATCGTCCTGTTTCTTTCCTCGTAGGGTACCCTTTGCGATCGCGCAGGCCTGGTCCGAGAGGGAGGATAGCTGCTGTTCAAGCTGATCAGCCAGTGCCTCCGCCCTCTGGTCCAGCCAATCATCGGTCTTCTGCGCAGCAGTTTCGTTCATGTCTAGGTATGGCATATCGTATTTCTTTTGGTCATTCTTCATAATTCTTTGTCAGGATTATGACCTTTTCTTATTCTTTCTTCTTTCTTTCTGTGTCTGTCGTAGGACCCTCACCAGTCCTTCTTGATTTTGGGAATCCTGATCAGGTCTGTCCTGATTGTCATGCCATCTTCTGGTATGAAGAAAGATGCAAATCTGCATCTTCTGCTGCAGGCCCTGTCTATACCCTTTGTTGTCGTCAAGGCAGAGTTTTGCTGCCGCCGATGGAGGACCCGCCTGAGCCGCTGCGTACATTGCTTGACCCATCTGGTGGTCCTGATTCTGCCCACTTTCAGTCAGCTATTAGGACTTACAATTCGATGTTTGCTTTCACTTCGATGGGTGTCAGGCTAGACCAACAGATCAATAGAAGTGCGGGTCCTTATGTCTTTCGTGTCTCTGGCCAGGTCTGTCACCGTATAGGTTCTTTGACACCGCCAGAAGGCCAACGGCCTGCATATGCTCAGCTTTATTTCTATGACACCGCCAATGAGGTTCAAAACAGAATTTCATCGATTGCAGACATTTCTCTTTCCAATAGGCCGCGCGAGCACATAGTTGTGCAGCTCAGAGATATGCTCTATGAGCACAACATCGTTGCTCAGGGCTTCCAAACTGCGCGGGATCGGATAGGTTCTTTGGCTGCCGACGATTTTTACCTTCGGATATCTTCAACACGTAGTCGGCAAGCAGTGCAATATAGTGCGCCTGCTGCAGACGAAGTTGTTGGATTAATCGTGGGTGATTTTACTGAGGACTCCTCCAGAAGAGATATCATTATTCATTCTCGAGGCGGCCAATTACAGCGCATCAATCCGCTGCATCGAAAAATACTTTGCTCTCCAGTATCCTCTCTTATTTAGTAGGGGAGAAGATAGTTTCACAGAAGATATAGAATATGATGCCTCTGCTGTTGGAGCATCGAATGTGCGCAGGCCTCATGTTACGATGCTCGAGTACTATCGGTACAGGGTACATGTCCGCACTGATGAGAGCCCCATACTATTTAGATCTGGCAGGCTGTTTCAGCAAGTTTGCGTAGACATGTATGCGTGTATTGAGGATGCTCGGCTGACTTATCTCTATCATAACCAAGATAGTCTCCGGATGGATTCTGTCCAGAATATCAGAACAGCTGTCCTGCAAGGGGATATGTTTGGCTACCAAATAGGCAAGCGTTTTATCCTGCCTGCATCATTTGTTGGAGGCCCGCGATATCTTTTTCAGAATTATCAAGATGCTCTTGCGGTCTGTCGATCTTTGGGCCCGCCCCATTTGTTCATTACCTTTACTTGCAACCCTGCCTGGGCTGAGATCCGTCGAAATCTTATGCCTGGACAACAAGCCAGTGACAGGCCCGATCTCACTTGCAGGGTTTTCAGAATGAAAGTTCAGGAAATGATCAAAGATCTGAGAGAACGCAGCTGTTTCGGTCCTGTTGCAGCGCGTCAGTGCTTATCTATATCGTTTTCTTTTCTTATCTATTGCTATCTTTTCCGATAATATTTCTTTGCATCTATTCCTCTCCTTTTTATTTTGTTCATTAGCATCCAGTTCCTTATCTATATTTCTTTCTTTCATGTAGTGATCTACACAATCGAGTTCCAGAAAAGAGGTCTTCCTCATGTCCATATAGTTCTCTGGCTAATTGATAGAACAGCACTTTCTACCGCATCTGGCATCGATTCTGTTATCTCAGCAGAACTACCTGATCCATCGATTGATCCAGAGGCTTATACGGCTGTTTCACGATTTATGATGCATGGCCCATGCGGAGCAGCCCGTCCTGGCTCGCCGTGCATGGACAATGGAAAATGCAAGAAGTATTTTCCGAAAGAATTCAATGAATCAACTGTTCTCACGCACGATGAATTTGTGCGATACAAGAGAAGGGACCATGGCATTACAGTTGAAAAAAATGGATGTATCCTTGACAATCGCCATGTAGTGCCTCATAATGTGAAGATGTTGCTCAGGTATGATGCTCATATCAATATTGAGCGGTGTCATACTTCTTCAACAGTCAAGTATCTTTTTAAGTATCTTACCAAAGGTCATGATCGTGCCGTTGTAGTTGTGCAGTCTGCTTCTGCCGCTGCATCAACATCTTCTCACCAGCTAGAGGCAGCACAAGCTGCACTGGATGAGATAGGACAATACCTTGACTGTAGGTATTTGACGCCTCCTGAGGCGATTTGGCGCATCTTCTCATTTGATATTCACTATAGTTATCCATCTGTTGAAAGACTCTCTGTCCACCTTCCTTCTCAAAACAATGTTATCTTCTCTGATTTTCAAGAGTTGGATGAGATAGCAAGTAGTGATTCTTTCTCAGTAACCAAACTAATGGCTTGGTTTGAACTCAATAAAAAGGATGAGCTCGCCAGAGGGCTTACCTATATTGAGATACCATCCAAGTATACATGGAAACAAGATGAAAAAGTATGGGCGCTACGCCAGCAGAATAGAAAGAGGCTTGCAAGAATGCTATTCGTGCATCCAAATGCTGGTGAGCTCTACTATTTACGAATGTTGCTGAACATTGTGCGCGGTCCTACATCGTTCCAGGATATTAGGACTGTTAACAGTATTGTCTATGCAACCTTTCAAGAGGCTTGCAATGCCTTGGGATTGCTTGATGATGACAATGAGTGGCTGTATACACTCCAGGAAGCAGCTGTGACAGCTTCTGCGCACCAAGTGCGCAAACTTTTTGTTGACATCCTTCTTTACTCTGAAGTTACAGATCCAGCTGACCTTTGGGATGCATGCTGGAGGTTGATGGGTGATGATATATTATATAATATACGATCACGCCACAGAATTCCTCAATTCAATTGCAGCGATGCAGTGCTAAAGGATCATATATTGTATGAATTAGAGGACATGCTCATCAGCCGTGGCTCTTCACTTCAATCTGTCAAACTCCCTCAACCAGTAGAACAGAGAATCTATGAGGCCAATAACACACTTCTTGCTCAGCAGCTATCGTATAACACTATTGAATTACGAGAGCAAGTTCCTGTCTTGCTTGGCAGCCTCAATTCTGAGCAAACCCATGTTCTTCACCAAATCCTCATATCTGTGCAGAATAGACAAGGCAGGCAATTCTTTGTCTATGGACCTGGTGGGACAGGAAAGACACATCTGTGGTCTGCATTGACAGCCAGGCTTCGATCAGAAGGAAAGATCGTCCTCACTGTGGCATCTTCTGGCCTGTCATCGCTCCTTATGCAAGGAGGCGTCACTGCATATTCACGGTTCAAAATACCGATTAATTTAACAGACAAATCAACCTGTGATATCAAGAAAAATACCCAGCTTGCAAGGCTTATAATGAGTGCTTCGCTTATAATATGGGATGAGGCGCCCATGAGCCACAGATATTGTTTTGAAGCACTTGATAGAACACTGAGAGATGTACTTGCTAGCACAGATTCAGCATTGGCTCATAAGCCCTTTGGAGGCATTACAATAGTTCTTGGTGGGGACTTTAGGCAAATACTGCCAGTTGTCCCGCGAGGTTCTAGACACGATACAATAGGTGCCTCAATCATTTATTCTTCCTTATGGGACCGATTTGAGGTTCTGAGGTTGACACAGAATATGCGGCTCATGCACTGTAGAGATGATCCTCTGCAGGCAACAAGGATTGCAGAGTTTGCTTCTTGGCTTCTTGCAGTTGGGGATGGAAATATCCCTGCAATAGCCCTTGACGATGCTGTCCTGCATGAATGGATTAAGATTCCAGAACAGTTCTTGATCAACAATGATGGCGATGAGGAACGAGCGATCATAGATGAAATCTACCCAGATCTGCATGCCTCGCAGGTATATGATGATTATCTGCGACAACGTGCCATACTCGCGCCCAAAAATAACATGGTTGATTCATTGAATGAAAAAATCCTATCAGAGGTGCCTGGCCAACTGTTTCAATATTATAGTTCTAATACAGCAGCAGGTAAGGATAGGATCCATGATGAGCTCCGCGGGACCTATCCAGATGAATACCTGCAGAGTATAACTTCTGGCGGTCTGCCACCGCACTGTCTTGGCCTAAAGATCGGTGTTCCTGTTATGTTGTTGCGAAATATGAACCAACCCAATGGGCTTTGTAATGGCACAAGAATGATTATTACTGAATGTGCCGATAAATTCCTCAAGGCACGTATCATCACAGGCAGTGCCATAGGACAGGAAGTGTATATTCCTAGAATAATCTTTGTACATGAAGATACCAATCTGCCATTCAATCTCAGAAGAAAACAGTTTCCGGTTCGCGTCTGCTATGCAATGACAATAAACAAGAGCCAAGGTCAATCATTAGACAAAGTAGGTATTTTTCTTCCAGAACCTGTATTTGCTCATGGACAACTCTATGTCGCGCTATCAAGAACAACTTCTCCTGATGGACTAAAGATTCTAATACCTAACAGAACCGATGAACACAGAGGCTACACAAAAAATATAGTGTACAGAGAAATCTATTCAGAGATAGGTACAGTACCTGTAGCACCAATTCAATGTTTTCTTTTTGTGTGATCTATGTCACCACTCTATTGCAATTTATGTCTTACTGTTTGTGGCCAAGTCTCTCCTCTTTTTTCTGTACTTCTCATTGTTATGAATCTTTTGCAGATCAACATGTTGGACCTGGTCAACATCTCTGACCTGCCAAACAGGCCCCACTCAGTCAGGATACAGGCAAGAATAATGAGGGTGTGGCCTGCAAAAGCTCCACATAATCCAACAATATGGTATTATGCTGCTATTCTGATGGATGCAGCGGTATGATTCTTTACTTTTTTTTTTCAAACCTGTTATTCTTCTTCTCTCTAGATGCATAGTTTTAGTCTACTCTCTCTTCCAGCACTAATTCATATTAATACATATTCTTACAGGGTAGTGTTATAGAGGCAAGGATACAGAAAGAGCATTACCAAAGGCTCTCAAGACTATTAGAAGAAGGCCGTCTCTGTGAAGTAGCAAAATTCTCAGTCAAAGCTGCGCCCAAGCAATATCATGCTGTCAAAGGAGATCATATCATTTCATTCACAAGATAGACTACTCTGACGCCGCTCGCTTCTGCGAGCTTGCAAATCCCAATGCACTACTTTGATCTGCACCGTTTAGATGCCGTCGGAACTGATATCACAGATACTAATAAAATGATAGGTGACTATCCCCTTTTTACAATACAAATTTTGATAGCTCTGCATGACACTGATACTATTTCTGGCATCTCTTTTCTTTTCTTCTCATTCTTTTATCATAGATATCATTGGTAGGATTGCTGGATTCAGTACTCCCAGGCCTGACAATGATGCAGACGATCGCAGGCCTGCGCAGATGATGTATCTGGCAGATGAAAGGTATCTTTCAGCACTATCTATTTTTTTTCCTCCTTCCTGCAGATACAATTGATTGTATTATTTTCCTGCATCATTTTTATTCAAACTATGCATGTACCATCCTCTTTATTTTATTTTTTTTCCCTTCTGGAATGCTCAGAGGCTACATGCTCGAAGTGACGCTTTGGAGACAATTTCTCCCCTTATTTGATACAGCCAGTCTCCATGAAGAATCCAAAAATACCCCAGTAGTTGTCATATGTGCTGCGGTCCAAGTTAACGAATGGGACGGTCAGTTTTTATATCTTACAGAGCTCTGCTCCCTTATCAAACTTACCAAAAAAAAATTGCAGATCTAAACTATTCTACATCCAGATAATGAATTAATAGACCGCTCTCCCTATAGTTTCTGAGACAAACAACGGTTTCTTATCAGCATAATATCAATATATTTTACCATCAACTTACAGACCATTCTCCTTCTACAGATACCTATAATGTCAAAGCAATAAGTGCAACAAGATTCTATTTCGACAAGACCATCCCACAGATTGTTCATTTCACTCAGAGGTACACACTGACTCTGCATATCACAGTGCTTGTGACGCATAATGAGCAACAAAACATTCCTATTGATTTATCGCATTTCTTTGTGCAGTCTACCAAACAACTTACCACCAATTGTCCTTGACACACAAGGTCCACCATATGATGGCGTGGCAGTTGGAAACGCTCCTGGGCGCATAGAACAGTCTGATCCACATGCAGTGACTATCTCAGAATTTCTTGCTATACCAGTCAGCACACAATCTGTGAGGCTATCTCCATCTCAGAAATAACACATAGCCATTCACTTTTTCTCAAAAATGAAAAAACAACTATTTAAAAAAAAAATGCCTGCATCTCATTCTCTTTCATAGACGACACAGTTCTTATCGATTCCAACCATTTAATTGATCTTTGCATTGCAGAATACTGTATACAAATGTGTTGGGACAATTGTCGATCTCATCAATAGGTACGAATGGCACTATCCCGCATGCAAAAAATGTATGAGCAAATTAAAGAACCGCTATTGCTACAGATGCAGCATGCGCCGGGATGACTATATCGATTGGTATGTATCTCTCTATCGCAGTACACCACAGACGCAAATATAAAAACAGACTGTTTCGGTTTATAGCACAAAAAAATAAATTACAGATCCTCCTACCAGAAAAAAAAAATTAAGACTGTATACATGACCTCAGAAAAAATAGATTTTCAGAATAGTATTATTTGGATTCATTGTCATTAGCACTATCTGGCCTAAACAGGTACAATCTCGTGCTCAAAGTTAAGGATCACACAGGCACAGCAGAAATGACAGCACTTGGAGGAGTTGCAAAAATCCTCATCGGTGCTGATGTGAAAGCAATGATAAAGGAAGAAGACACAGCAGGCGGTGATGTACCAAAACAAGTCCTTGCAGTTATTGGAAAATCCTGCCAGTTCATCGTCCTACCAAAAGAATCAGCAAAATTTGAAGGAGTCAGAATGAATACCATCATTCGTGTCGATGCAGTCCCTCCAACCAGCTCTCTCTTTTTGACGACCACACATCAAGATTCCTCTATTCCTATTCAGGACACAACAGAAGGAGCAACAAGGTCAGGGGCACTATATCAAACAATAACAAAAATTTTACCTTTCTCTTTTTGTGTACCGTGAATTGATTAGCACCCTTTATATCGACCTTTCCCTCACAAAAAAGATTACTGACATAAATTTTTTTTTTACAGTGAAACTATCCCACATGAAATCATCTCAACTCAGACAATCCACTTGCCACACGTATCTACACCCCCACCAGCATTTCATTGCAGAACACCTGTCTCAACCGAGCACCCACCATCTCCGGATAAAAAAGGGTTCTTTTGATTACAAGATCTTTCTGTCCTGCACTCACTTTATTACACACATTATCACACATAGAAAATTACTATTGACAACAAATTGAACAAAAAAACACAATAAACACATATTGCTCACAGAAAGTACTGCTCCTATGCAGGAAACAGCCTGCTTTTCACCAGGACCAATGTGCACCCTCTACTGTCGCTAAGAAAAGGCTCTTCTCAGACACAGAAACACCCCCTCTAAAAAGGTCACTACTTCTACCCAACAATAATTCTGATGACACTTTCTTTTCTTAAACAACATGAAATTCCTGCACAATTTCACTCATGATGTAAATAAACATGGTCTATTAGCAGTATATCTGCCCAACAAACAGATCTGCACTCATATCCATCACATGATACTATGGATCCACCAAAAAAAAAAGCTTCCTCGCCCGTCCTTGACACAGCTCCCACTGACGCCAGGTACAACCTTTCTGATAACGATAGCACTACTATTCTCTATGAAATTAGACCTTCTCAATTACATGTACCTATCACTCTATCTATCTACAGTCAAACCTGACACATAGCGTTTCCTACTGAAATCAATTTCAGCCATACCCATTGAAATGTCCTGCTCTGGAACGACAGATGTATAATATGCAAGAAACCTACAAGAACAAGGAGGTTATCTCTCCTGCGCTCTTCTATTTTGTGGTACTTAAAAAACCAGCCCTCACTTTTTACAATGTATGATATATTTCCTCTATAAAAAACATAAGGAAAACAGATCCTCTTATTAACATGCCTTACTATATGGTATCCTTGCTTTTGTGTACCGTTACAGTCTTCAACTGCATTATATAATAGCAGCATGAGACCATCCTCCTAGCTGCTACACACAGTTGAAACCCTGTAATGGCCTACTTCATGTGTAAAAAAAAATATTTTGCTTTCTATAGACAATCTCTGGCTCTCTATTGTTCTAAGAAAAAACTGTGGTGCATTTCTACCTCTAGCCATTTAAATTTTTTTGTATCATGGTGGACACTACATAGATGAACAACTCACAGACACAAAATAAATCCAGCATACACACATATAGTTGCTTCGAAAAGAAAATGAGAAATGCTGTACATACACTACCTGATCCAGGCCCTCAACACATTTGGCATTCTCTCTCAGAAGCACTATATAGGCATATACTTATAATACCATTCATACACCTCCCAACCAGCATCTTCCCTAGCAACTTAGATCTTTTTGTTCTATCATCAATACTTGAAAGATCAACACCTAAGTAACACAAATGTACAATTACTCCAGTATCTACCCATATAGTTGCTTCGAAAAGAGAACGACAAATTCTATCTCTGGGCTAACTAATGCATCCCCTCATAGCATTTCTCATTCTCTTATCAAAGCACTGTATGTGCATGCACTTCTTTTCCCTCCACATAGCTCCCCAAATTTTTGTCTGAAACCAAAAACTAAACTTGCACCTTTGTGGACTGCTACATCTATAATATATAGAGATCCAAACAGTATGCATGTGATGTGATGCTCGCCTCATGGCCATCCAAAAAAGAACCACAAGAAATGGAATCTATACCTCACATGCCTGACACGAGAACAAAACAAATATCACAGATCAAACAATGTTCTCTTTGGAATTCTCTTTGATGCCATTATTGCTTGCTTTGTAAAATAATTGAACTATTTGCTTTCAATAATTCTTCCATTTCCTTATTTGGCGTTAAGCTCTGCAGTCGCTGATTTATTAATTCACTCAACTAATAGTATTCAGAACTGATTTGAACCTGTACAAATCATTACAGATTAAACTCTTCCTTGAAAAAAAAAAACCCTTCTACCCCAGACAGTATAATCAACACAGATTAAAACTTACATCGCGCGAAGCGCGATGCGATAGCTAGTTATATATAAAGTGAACCCCCAAAATGGAAAAGGGTCCAAGGAATTTACTAGGACTTTTTTTTTTCTTCTTTTGCTGTTATTTTAACAAAAAGAACCCATGGTAGTTGATGAAGAAATTAACGTAACTGCAATGTGACGATAACACGAAGATTAAATTAAGGTTACAAATAGGAAAAGAAAAATCACCCCAATTTCTAAGAATTGATTTGCATGACATTGTTAGAGAAATTAATGCCCCACATGGGAACAAGAACATGCGTAATGGCTAATTTGTTAAAGGCAAAATTGGATATAACCCCCTCCAATCTTAGCCAATCGGATATAACCCCCTACAATCATCAAAATCGGATATAACCCCCTCTAATCTTTTTAATATTGGATATAACCCCTTATATTTAATTTAAGTTAAATCTAAAATTTTAAAAATCAATATTTAGATATACGGACATAATTACCCTTCTTCTATCGAGCAACCTTTCATCTCCCTGCTGTGTAGTTCATTCAAAAGGTCACTATTACAAATCCATGAAGCTAAAGGCACTATGCATCTTTGCAACTAACAATTAATATTTTAAATTTATGGCTTCCATATTCGTACTGCCTCAAACATTTTATTTTTGAAACTTTTTGCCGTCTTATTTTTTCGCGAGCACACCAAAAAGATATCTCTTCTTCGCTGATCTTATGGCTTCTCAGTTTTCACACTGGGCATCTCATGTCCAAATTAATGGAACATGTCCACATGTTTCTTAACCAATAGGATGAAAGACTAAGCGTTAATAAATTCTTGATTTATGAATGTCAAAATTACTTCAGGTAATTACAAAACAGAGGGACCATTAATGGATGGTAATAGTCCATCAAAGAAAAGAAAAAGGCACACCTACCAAGTATTTTTAGGATTTTTCAAAGAAGAGAACTAGCATAAGTTTACTTAATTAGCCTGCTCAAACATAAGTGGAAAGAAAATAATTTGAAGTTTGGAAGGAAATACATGACGAGAATGTGAAAGGTAGTTTGGTAGAAGATGACCAGTAAAGATAAGGGTAATTTTGTCCACATATGTAAAAAATAAAAATTTTAATATCTAATTTAATCAAAATTAAACAAAAGGAGTTATATCCCAAATTAAGAATATTAGAGGGGGTTATGTCCAGTTTTGAAAATCACAGGGGGTTATATCCAATTAGCTAAGATTGTGGGGGGTTATATCCAATTTTGCCTTTGTACATATAGCTGAAAGCGGCTTCAAATCCATGGCATTGCCATGTGTTAGTTCCTGGATCTGACTGATTTAATTCACTGTAAAACATTTTTTTAGCCATACATTTATCAATGAATAGAGGTAGAAAAATTTTTTCCAACACTTTTTCCCTTTAAAATAAAGCCATACACTTTTTCAAATATTGATATCAACATGATGATTACATTAATTAAATTTTCCAACACATTTTAAGTGGACATCGCAGATTCCTTATGAATATTTAATTTCTACCAAATATAAATATACATTTAATAAGAAAAAAATGAAATGATAGACATTGTTTCCTGTATTTATGTACTGAATCGCGTCTATGTCCAGCATGTACTGTATTAAGGCAATATATAATTTTTAGTTCTCATAGTTATAATTTGTAAAAAGAAAAATAACAAATTGGGGGAAACTATGGAAGTTACAGGCTCGGCTCACAGTTAAATTAGGCAACGTACATATGAGAAATCAACTGTATATAACATGACTAAACATTTGGCATATGAGATACATCTCCATTATTATAGGAGAGTATATTTAATAACACAATTAGCACAAAAAGAAATAGAACTAGTTAAAGCTAAATAGGATTCAAGGAGACAAGTAGACGACCACGAACATGTTTTTCAATTCATCTTTTTTTTTGCGTGTGTTCATGAAACATTATTATAACAACATTTGAAGCTCCGCATTCGGCTACTAAAAAAATATTGCATGCAACATGCGTTGCACAACTGAGTAGACGAAACTTTTGCTTTGGTTCTTTGTCAATGCTGGCAATGAAATCTTAATTTGATTATGAATTTAATTTATATCAGATCATGATGAATTCGTGACCACCAGATTGAAGGCACATTTTAGAACCAACTGTCAGATGATCGGTTAGTATCTTGTGTTGCTTTGACCTGATCCTACAATTTATAAAATAAAAAAGTGAATATAATCCGGATGATTGGAGTTAGGCTTGGAGACATTCAGGTTTAATTTTAACAAACCTTGCCATTCTTGGTAACAAATGTTGCCTATGTCGACGCGGAAAAAGAATATTAACTCCAAAAATTCTAAAAATTATAAAAAAAATGCAATTATCTATTTCAACTCAAACGAATGTATATTTAACTGATTGGAATACTCATCTAGCTAAAACAAGTATGCCTTTGAGAAAAGTTCAAACTAGTTGGCAGTCCTTCCAATTTATTTTGCTAGTTATATAAGCACAAAATCATTGATAAGCTGCGTCTTAATAGTGAAAAACTACTTTGAACTAAAATAAACAGGTATTTTATTTTGGTTTAAGAAATGTACATTTTAACTTAATAATTAAATTATGTCTGAAAAAAGCATTCTTAGTTAACTTTGAGAACAACGAATGAGAGTTCAAATTACAAATAGTTGCTAAGAATATTTTTGTTCAAATTTGAAGTGTGTGTCAACTACTTTATTTGAACCGAAAAAAGGCAAGTACCTATCCCAGTTATATATATATATATATATATATATATATATATATATATATATATATATATATATATATATGTATGTATTTTTTTTAATCTAGAAGTAATATTAAAGAAAAATTCAAAGAGTTTACATTTTTGGGGTGACTGAAAATTGAGTCCAAACTGGATGAGAAATAATTTTGTGAATTATTTTTTTAAGATAAGGGAAAAACGAGAAAAACAGGTTTCAAAATCCTTCTTTTTCTTCATGTTTTTCCAAAATAAAAAATCCTTCTCTCCATTCTCATTTGAGAATGAGAATACAAGGATTTCTCCTTTCATACAATATCTTAATTCTATTCTATAGAATGATCAAATCAAATTTTGGATTCTACTTCACTTTATTCAAACATTCAATTTATTCAAATATTCCATTTGTATCTGATGAGTGCATTTTATATGCATATTCAGGTACCATTTTGTCTCCAAACTAAGTCATTGCCTTGAGTTTACATAGCTTACATAGTTTAGATGAGTTTAGGTTAGTTTAATTAGAGTTTTTATATCAAGAATGAGTTACTACCATAGTTTCTAATTTTATTGCAGATTCTGGACAAGAAATGACTTGGATGAGTCCATAAAGTTGAAGAGCTCGTTCTAAGCTTTCCAACGGATCTTGAATCACCTCAAACGGAGTTCGGATGAAGGAGATATGCCCAAAATACTGACAGGACGCAGTTCTGACATTTTCCTGCGACCCGCTGAAAGGCCCAGCGGCCCGCAGACCTGGAACTGCCAGATTTAGCAGAATCGCCCGATTTGGCAATTCTATATTTGGATGGCGGTTTCTACCGACTCCAGGTGCATCCAGAGCACGTCTTCAGTTATTTCGAGCGTTTCTAGACGTTCCCAATGCCTATTAAAGACCTGTTTGAGGGAGAACAAGAGGGAGAAAAAAGAAGGAGACCAAATCCAAGGTCAATTTAGGGTTAGACATAGAGTTATTTGAGAGTTAGGTCTCAAGTCCAGATCGAGGCAGCGCCAAGCAGGTTGATTGTGACAGCAAGAGACGTGTTTGATAGGAGATTTCGACACACGCAAGAGCAATTGGTTGTAATCTTTCCTTATTCTCATTTTCTCTTGTGTTTGTATGATGTCTTTTAGTTGTTGATTGTTTGTTCTAGGTCTATGGTTGTAAACTCGAATTCTTAGTTGTTGATTGCATGTTTATTTAGTTTATTTGATATCTTTGTGTTTTATACCTTGCTTGAATTGCTTGAATTGATTATGCCATGATTATTTAAGTAGATTTGTTTACACCCGTTAAGTAGAGCTCGCTTAATTGCTAGGTGGTTAAGTCCAAATAAACTTAGATTATTAGGCATGATTATGATTAACTTGAAGGTTGTAAACTGAAAGGTTAAACCAGGACTAGTTAACGAGAGTTAAGTCCTTTCCAAGAGTGAAAACTCAAGGATTTCATAGGTTAGAAAGGTATAAACTTGTAGAAACTAGACCACGAAACGATAGTTGAAATCTAGGTTCTATACGAGGGAAATTGGGTTAATTAATTGATAACTAGACCTAAAACGAGAGTTTGATCTAGGACCTTAATTAAGCCATTATCCCTGCACAATTGTCAACTAAATTAAGTCAAATTGCATTCACATCGCTAATTCTAGCGGGCCGCTGAGTGAATCAGCGAGGTTGTCTATGCCCGCCAAGTAGCCAGCGACCAGTCTAATAGATCAGCGACCTAAGTTCTTTTAGCGGGCCGCTACGAGAGTCAGCGGGCCGCAGGAACTGGGACTAAGAAGAAGTGTTAGCAACCAGAAACCCTAGAATTACGTGACTTGTTGAATCTCTCTTATTAATTCTTGTTTTGACCTTGAAACTAGACTTAGGATTTAGACTCACCTGCAACCCTTAATTCACATAAGAGTTGAACCGTCTAGCTAGTTTAGTAAAGTAAAAGACTAATATTCCAACACCGTCCCTGTGGATTCGACCCTCAAGCTGTTCTACAAACGATTAGATCGGCAGACACGAGGTTTTTATTTTGAGACTTGGTTTCCCATCGATTAAAATTGGCGCCGTTGCCGGGGACGGTTTGCTCGAATATTGGTATTTTACTTTAGTAACTTGCACAGACACCCTTGTATCCTTGTATCTTACTTATTTTGTCTTATCTTATAAAAAAAAAACCAAAAAAATTCTATCACCATGTTTCCTTCTTTTCAGGTACGTGAGCAAGAGCCGGAGGATAATTGGAAAGAAATCAACCACATGAATAGTCAATGTGAACTCAATGCGAACATGAGTGAATTTGAGCTTGCTTTTCACACCGTGCAAAACACGATAAATGAAGCATGTGGAGACAACCAGAACTTCAGCAACCTTATCGGATTCGACGAACCTTTTGACTTTCAAACAGACCGTTCGAGATTCGTATGGAGGGAACCTGAAGCACAAAACATGACTGCCAGTTTCTGCGACCCGCTGAGAGATCCTGCGACCCGCTGGAACTTCAACAGACAGACATGCGATTATGGTTTGAATGATTTTCCTTCTTTTGCTTTGAACAATGATGGTTTAGTGTCTCAACCATACCATAGGTCTACTTTTTTTCCTAGTTTTGATAATTTCCGATCATCTACGCAAATGTCAAGTGTTGAATCAAGGTTTGAGGAATTTAAAATGAACCAAATCGAATTTAATGAGAAACTTTTGAAAGAAATGAAATCCATATCATCTTCTCTCAATACTCTCATTACCCATCATCAAAGGATGTTAGAGACTGAGAATTCTTCATATAGGCCACACAATGAACCAAACAATGAATTGGCTTTGCATAGTGATTGTGAATTTGAAAACTCTAGTTCCAAGAAGACCCAAATTTGGTTAGATACCAACAAAACTGAAAGCAAACAAGTTGAGAATAGGGAGGTACAAGAGGAATTTGATGAACCAAAGTACATACCACCTCCT
Source organism: Rhynchospora pubera (assembly GCA_028095005.1). NCBI lineage: Eukaryota > Viridiplantae > Streptophyta > Magnoliopsida > Poales > Cyperaceae > Rhynchospora > Rhynchospora pubera. The sequence continues at coordinate 119,720,038 of CM051460.1, forward strand.
CCCTATATCCCTCCAATTCCATTTCCACAAAGATTGTTTAGGGCTGAAATTGTCAAATCTAATGAGTTGGAATTGAAGCATCCTCCAATTGAGAACATGAATGATGAACTTGAAGAGAAGAAAGATGGTGACACTACTCTCAAAGTCGAGGCATCCGACAACACGAATGAGAAGTTCAACCAATTCGACTTGAGTATTCTTAGAAGATGTTTGGAAAAACTTGATGTGATGGAAGACAACAAACCGCAAATCAAGTATCACATCATAATCGAGCCAAGCAAGATGACATCCAAAGAAGAACACTCCAAACATGTTTCAAAGGACCCGCTCAATCACTTTTGGGAGAACTATGATGCGTGGAGAGGGAGAAAAGTGAAGATAAGATGAGTAAATGCAAGGTGGTCAAGCTAGTGACCTAAAACAAGCGCTTCTTGGGAGGCAACCCAAGGCCCAAAAATTTCATTTTCTCTCATTTAGATTAATTTAGGTTTAGTTGTTTTAGTTAGTTATAACTTATCAATTGTTGTTGTTGGTTTTTAGATTTGAAGAAAGATGACAAATCAGCTTTTGGAAGCACCATTACACGAATTGTATGCAAGAACTCAAACTTGGGGGATACACCATGAAGGAGCATACAAGCCGTTTTGCAAGTCGCACCAACCCCTATGCGAACTTCACAACCACTACGATAATTCGATGAGTTTCCTTTCCTTTCTCTCTTTTAAGTTATGTTTTCCTTGCATTGAGGACAGTGCAAAGTTTTAAACTTGGGGGGAGAGAATAGGAGTTGTATCTAGGTTTGCATCATGCATATTAGGTGTTAATTTTGTATCTGTCCCAATATCGGCGGCCCGCTGAGATTTTTGGCGACCCGCTGAGTGTATCGGCGACCCGCTGAGATTTTCGGTGGGTAGCTTAAACTGAAACTGACAGGTATAATTGTGCATTTCATTTAGGAATTGTCTCTATTGCATGATAATTTCATATAGATTGCATTTAGGTAAGTTAGGAAGATACTTAACAAGTTTTGATATCGTGAATTGAATGAATTATTTAGGGAGTTTTAGAAAAATTTTCGATTTGAATTGTGGGTCATCTAATTGATCAACTAGCCCCTGTGACCTTAGGAAATGAGTAGGTATTATATCATAATTTATCTTGATTGAGACTTAAATTTGATGATTTGATAAGTAGTATGAATGACTTGACCAATTAGAAATCGGTAAACCAAGACAACCACCAATTGAATTAATTTCCAAACTTTGTCAAGATCGATTCTACCGACCCAAATGCATGTCAACTAAGGAAATAAGCACTAAGTCTAGAGTCAAACAACCGTTGTTTTCAAGTTTATTAAAAGTCGAAGATGTAAATACACACCCTTGTATATAAAAAAAAAGTAAATAAAAAGGGGAACTAAAAAGCGTGCAATGCCATGGACATTGCGGGAAGCTATAGGTTATGGTGGATAAAAGAACTTCCATAAATCATGAGTAAAAACAGAAAGGCTCATGACATAAAAAAAAGAAAAAAAAAACGAAAAAAATCTCGAAAATAAATCCACCGTAATTTGGCTAACCTCTCCACCGCGAGAAAACCTCCTAGCCCCGGGAGAAAAGTTAAAAAGTCCAACCCAAAAACTTTGGAATAGAATGGGTGAGGAGTTGTACCCTTTTTTCCGCCTCACTTTAGTTCGATTTCCAATGTGTTTTCGAAAATCAATATAGCGGTTTAAGTACTCAAGAGCTTGGTTGTGAAATAAATTGATATGATATGTTATTTGTATTGGTAGGGTGTGATCCCGAATCTCTTTGCCAAGTCAATTGTCAAACTTTGAAAATTCAACAAGTTTAGAAATTAAACAAGGTAAGTTATGGGCAATAGTTACAAGTATCCTAAGTGTTTCACCCGTGGGTTAAGCGTGGGTCATTTGGGACAACTCAATTCAATTTGAAAAACCTTGTAAAACTGTTTAAATAATTCAATCAAAACACGATATTGGTGCATGTTAAGAATTTTCATAACTTGTAAGTCTCAAGTCATTGTTTTAGTTTAGAGCCAAATCATTCTTCTAAGATAGATATTTGCTTGGGGACAAGCAAAGGTTAAACTTGGGGGGATTTGATGAGTGCATTTTATATGCATATTCAGGTACCATTTTGTCTCCAAACTAAGTCATTGCCTTGAGTTTACATAGCTTACATAGTTTAGATGAGTTTAGGTTAGTTTAATTAGAGTTTTTATATCAAGAATGAGTTACTACCATAGTTTCTAATTTTATTGCAGATTCTGGACAAGAAATGACTTGGATGAGTCCATAAAGATGAAGAGCTCGTTCTAAGCTTTCCAACGGATCTTGAATCACCTCAAACGGAGTTCGGATGAAGGAGATATGCCCAAAATACTGACAGGATGCAGTTCTGACATTTTCCTGCGACCCGCTGAAAGGCCCAGCGGCCCGCAGACCTGGAACTGCCAGATTTAGCAGAATCGCCCGATTTGGCAATTCTATATTTGGATGGCGGTTTCTACCGACTCCAGGTGCATCCAGAGCACGTCTTCAGTTATTTCGAGCGTTTCTAGACGTTCCCAATGCCTATTAAAGACCTGTTTGAGGGAGAACAAGAGGGAGAAAAAAGAAGGAGACCAAATCCAAGGTCAATTTAGGGTTAGACATAGAGTTATTTGAGAGTTAGGTCTCAAGTCCAGATCGAGGCAGCGCCAAGCAGGTTGATTGTGACAGCAAGAGACGTGTTTGATAGGAGATTTCGACACACGCAAGAGCAATTGGTTGTAATCTTTCCTTATTCTCATTTTCTCTTGTGTTTGTATGATGTCTTTTAGTTGTTGATTGTTTGTTCTAGGTCTATGGTTGTAAACTCGAATTCTTAGTTGTTGATTGCATGTTTATTTAGTTTATTTGATATCTTTGTGTTTTATACCTTGCTTGAATTGCTTGAATTGATTATGCCATGATTATTTAAGTAGATTTGTTTACACCCGTTAAGTAGAGCTCGCTTAATTGCTAGGTGGTTAAGTCCAAATAAACTTAGATTATTAGGCATGATTATGATTAACTTGAAGGTTGTAAACTGAAAGGTTAAACCAGGACTAGTTAACGAGAGTTAAGTCCTTTCCAAGAGTGAAAACTCAAGGATTTCATAGGTTAGAAAGGTATAAACTTGTAGAAACTAGACCACGAAACGATAGTTGAAATCTAGGTTCTATACGAGGGAAATTGGGTTAATTAATTGATAACTAGACCTAAAACGAGAGTTTGATCTAGGACCTTAATTAAGCCATTATCCCTGCACAATTGTCAACTAAATTAAGTCAAATTGCATTCACATCGCTAATTCTAGCGGGCCGCTGAGTGAATCAGCGAGGTTGTCTATGCCCGCCAAGTAGCCAGCGACCAGTCTAATAGATCAGCGACCTAAGTTCTTTTAGCGGGCCGCTACGAGAGTCAGCGGGCCGCAGGAACTGGGACTAAGAAGAAGTGTTAGCAACCAGAAACCCTAGAATTACGTGACTTGTTGAATCTCTCTTATTAATTCTTGTTTTGACCTTGAAACTAGACTTAGGATTTAGACTCACCTGCAACCCTTAATTCACATAAGAGTTGAACCGTCTAGCTAGTTTAGTAAAGTAAAAGACTAATATTCCAACACCGTCCCTGTGGATTCGACCCTCAAGCTGTTCTACAAACGATTAGATCGGCAGACACGAGGTTTTTATTTTGAGACTTGGTTTCCCATCGATCAGTATCTTATCTTAATATAAGATATCGTCTTTAATAAAGACGAAGAATAATTTGATCAAAAAAGAAAATAAAAATAGGAGATTTTTCATTTTTCTATGAATGGATTTCATAGTCGATTTTCTCGATTTTAGTAATTGAATTGAGATTTTTTCTCGAATGAAATTTATGTATGTAAATTTCACGTTTTTACAGACTTATGCAATAAAATTAATTTGATTTAGATCATATCTACCTATCTCTTTATTTATCAGTTATCTGGGGTTGCTAACTCAATGGTAGAGTACTCGGCTTTTAAGTGCGACTACGATCTTTTACACATTTGGATGAAGAAAAAAATTCGTCCAAACTTTTGATAGAGTCTATAAGACCGCGACTGATCCTTAAAGTGATTTGATCTTGTAGTCCAAAGAATCCCGCACCATGATGTATCTGGTATAGTAGCCATTAGTGAAAAATGAATAGTTGTACAAATCAGTGAAGTAACCCCATCTCTAATGATATTCTTGTGGTATTTATAGGATTTGTTCTTGTATTAGGGGGTCTAGGGGTAGTATTACTTACCAATCCAATTGTATATGAAGCTATTGATCTTTGCTATTGGTCTTGTATTTATGGGACATTTAAAAAATAAGACCCGGGATAGTTATTTCACATGTTGCAAAGACTTGTATATGAAGCTATTGATCTTTGCTAATTTATCCATATTGGGATTTATAAATTAAAAATTATCACTAACATTAAAATAATTGCTATTAAATGCGTTACAGAAATACTATAAACACAGTGACACATAATAGTGCCTTAAAATAGCTTCCGAGTTCTGTCTAATTAACTATGAACCCTGCATCAGTACATCACCAGTCGGTGTAGAGCTGATCCTTTAAAAAAAAGGTCTTAGAGAGCTCTTCCTACAATAACATTCAATAAAACCGGTGCAAACAAAATTAGATATTTTTATTCCATCTGCCACATGTCCGCCTCCATCATTGCCCCATCATAAGCATCATTTTGTTTATAAAAATGAAATCATTGCACGTATATTCAAAAACAAATAAAAGTATCAAATAAACTTCAGCCGTTGGTAATTAAAAAAAAAAAATCCCTGTTAAGCATGAAGTTGCATTATAATCAAAATATAAAATTGAAAATTGTCAAAGAAAAGTGCATTATAATATTAATTCTTGTTCTATTAAAACTTTTTTAATTCTTTTTCTTTTTAAAATGCTTTTAAGAATATAATGTTACTACACCCGCTCTTATGCTATGTTAATTCTCTCTTTGTTTATCTTAATTGAACTACTCGTAATTTTAATTAATGCATCTCTCTTCTCCTTTGAAATGAACATGTATTTTTTGCACTACATAACCAATGAAAATTATGTCTGTGAAACTCGAAGAACTACAATAAATAATAATAATAGTGCAGTGGTCTAGGACCCAGTGGCGGAGCCAAAATTTTTTGTAATGGGGTTCGACAATATTGGTATAAATTCATACACCATTAATATCATTATATGTTTTTATCCATTTTTTAAACGATAGTAATTTTTATACTAAAAAGATTAAAAAATATTAAAAATAATTTTAATCAATACACAATAAGGGAAAAAATAGAAATCTAAATATAAAAATTGCACTTGTATTTTTTCGTTAGTAAAGAATTATGCATAACTTTGCCATTATAATACTCATATCCTATGAAATAAAAAATTTAACTTCATACTTTAAATAGATATATAAGATAAATTCATTATAGTTAATTTTTTATGATAACAAATCTATGACATGTAAGAATTTTCTTCAATGTTTTTAAGTTAATTTAACTTGTCGCTATCATAATATCATACTATAATGAAACATATAATAATTAAATAATTTTAATGATCCACATTCGTACAATTCTTTTTTTTTAAAAAAGTAACGCGTTCTTATTCGTTTGTTGTAATTTATATCAAATGGAAGTATGCTCCGTTCTCAAATCTTATATATTTTTTCGTGTAAAAATTAAGTAACAAAGTTATGATATTAATTCTTTTCCTAGAAGTAAAAGGTAAAAAATTACTGACTTAATTGGAAATTATTCTGTCTCATTTAATGTGTTTTTATGGAAAATTAAAAAATCGTCAACTTAACATAAATTAAACACCTCATGAGACAAATGGGATATGGTCCCGCGCGGGACGGTGCAACGCATCCATCCTAACCGTCCAATCTATGATGGATTCCCATGAATTATACCAGATTGATAGGTCCGAAAAAAATTAACCGTCAAGATCGGATCGAACGGTTGGGAGAGTGCGCTGCACCGTCCTGCGTGGGAGGAGATAAGGATTGCCTCATGAGAATACAACCATGAATCAAATGGGGTTCAATAATAAAATGAAATGTGTGTATTTATGAGGTTCAAATTAGGATAACTATTAAAAAAAATTCATTTTATAACATAAATTTTCATGTATGATAATAATTTTTAAAATAAAACGGGGTCAATTGACTCCATTTGATTTAGGTCCGACTTTTTCTTAGAAAAGATTAAGTTACTACTAAATTAGTCCATCCCCGAAATTCATTTTATAACATAAATTTAATCTGAACTGTTTAACTTAGAAATAGAATAGTCCGTTTCCGAGATTCGATCCCTTAAACTGAATTGCAAACGAATTAGTATCGGTATTTAAGGATTTTATTTGACCAGTACTCTCAGCACCGATCACACTTATTTAAATATCTTGTTAATTGCAAGTCACTCAAAATATAAAAAATTTCATAATTAATTATCTTTTGATTGACATTAACAAACTAAATGAAGAACAATATTATTGAATAATTAATAATTAACAAACTTCCTTTCTGACAAGGATGCTAAAGCCACTAGCGTTCCTTCCTCAAGATAAATTCATTAGAATTAATTTAAGTTTTCATTTATGCATTGTAATGGTAATTTTCTATTTATATTCAAACAGAAGAAAGGTGCTTGCATTAAAAAAAAATTGTGTTACCAAATAGTGATATATATGCGGATATCTTTATTGGACTTCATTTTAACTTCTTATTAGAAATTTAGAACGTAACAAAAGGAAACAAACAATTTAATACCAGTCAACATAAATTTATGTCGACTTTTAAATTACCATTAGAATAAAAAGTATAATTTTTTTCCTCAAGGGTGCGTTTGGATAGGTGTGGGAAGAAGGGAAGAAGGGAAGAAGTGGGAAGAAGTATTGGGAAGTGTGTAACTTTGTGAAGAGTTTGGATTGTTTATAATTTTTTTTCTTCTTCTTCTTCCTTCTTCTTCTTCTTTCTTCCAACGATCCAAACGCACCCCAAGATAAATTCAGTAGAATTAATTTAAGTTTTGAATTTTTGCATATAGTGATAAAAAGAGAGTAGAAAATATATATGCAAGTTGAAAGTTTGTATAAAATTTATTTGAAAGTTGAAAGTGTCTTAATTATTGGGATTACTCAAATTGAAAGTTTGAAATTGTACATACGTTGATTTATATAAATATATATACCTATGTTCTTCTGTATACATAGACTCTATATCAAATTTTTGTTCAAGTTAAAATTTTTTCCTGTTTTCCATCAAATAGTTATAAATTTCAATAATTTGAAATTAGATGTTTATTTTGTTTAATTGAAAATCTCAGATACATATTGATTTTCTGCGAAAAATCTGTGAGTGAAATCCTTTAGCGAGTGCAGTCTAACATGAGAAAATGACTCATCGCACCCATTTTTCGCCATTTTTCGCCGTTCCTTCCCTCCCATTTTTTTGCCAAAACCTAGCCGAGCAATTTTTTTTTCCTTCTCCGCCGTTTTTCGCAGTTCTCGCTCATTTTCTCCGCCAAAATTCTATCCTCTCTCAGTCGCTCAAGTTTTCTCTCAATCGCTTAATTCCATCGTCGCTGGATTGTGTTGCGTTGCGTCTCCGTTGTTGGTCTCGCTGCCAGAGGGCCCTGCCGCTCATCCTCCAAACCCTTCGCTTCCAGCTCTGCTTCTCTTTCTACTGGTAATTACGCTCTTTTTCTCTCTTCCTCTTTTGTTTTTTTCTTTTAATTTAATTAAAATGCGCTTAATTTGGGCATTTGTCAAAATTGCAAAATTGTACCAGAAAGTCTCTCTCTCTCTCTCTCTCTACACTTGCTTCTGAGATTCTAAGTTCCTTCCTTTGATTGATTTTGTTATAAATTGCAGCTTCTTCGCTCAAGACGGTCTTTTGTTGCACAGTGCACACACAATCGATTCTCACGGAAATGAAATATTCCGGGTAAGATTTTAGGATTCAATTTGCTGCTTGTACATGCTGGTAAGGTACCTGAAACATCATAGTGCCATTTTCTGAACCTTACAATTTAATACAGTTCAAACGTCTTTTTCTTTTTCTGAATCATTTGATTTTACTTTCCTTTCATTTATGCAACTGATCCCAAACAAATAAATAACGGAAAGAAAGCAAAGTGTTAAAACTTAAAAGTGTCAAATAGACACAAGTGATATGCTAATCAAGTCATAGTTGGAATAAGTTGTAACCCACTGGTACAGTAGGATCCTGGAATCTTTTATTGTAATCTTCTGTTATAATATGTTTTGATTATAATCTAACTCGTGATGTTTAGGTCAGGAGACTATTTTGGCTGATTAATAGCGCGATATTTGCAGAGGTTGACGGGAACATATGCATTCTTATCCCAATAAAATTGTGATCACCTTAGCGTTCCTTTTATAGTTCTTGTATTGATTTATAAACAATTCATACTATGAAATGGGTTGTTCGATGGTTTTTGTATTATCAATTATTCACAAATAAAAGTCATTTTGTTTGATTGAACTTTTTTAATTTTCTTTGGTCCTTTATGTGGAACTTGTATTTGTGTTTTCATTTTAGATAGGAAATTGGTGTTGTTCACTGATGTTGGCATCTATGGAGGCAGATTTGTGACCTGTACCTATGGTAATTTTGTCTTCCCTCCTTTTGTTTCTCAGTAACCTTATTTTTACATCTTTACACTTTTGCTATATTTAAACCTTGTGATCTTAATAAATGGCAGAAACCATAGCCAGTGTTATATGTACCGTGGGTTGGTGTGGTGCAATGCTGGCTCTATATTATGTTGCCTAATTTATTTTGATGTTTTAACTATCAGTATGATCCGAAATTATTTTCGACTGAAAGTTAAGGCTTAGTGTGACAGTTAAGAAAGTAAACAGCCACAGAAGAGAAGAAAGTAAGTTGTGTAGCTCTAGTAAAAATTTATCTGTACAAGATTAGGGCAAGTATTGCTTATTTATAATTGTTCTCAATCTGGTACAGCTTTTTACTGATGCAGGTCAATATGTAATTCGTTTTGGAGCTTCAGTTCCAGGATCTTATGGCTCAGATAACCATGTAAGTTCCTTCCCTAAATATATTGGTTCTCTTATACTTTTTGACTAGTTGGTTAAAACTTTTTATCTGCCATGATATCTTCTACCTCAAGGTGTTGGAATTTTTCAATACTGGTACATCGGTCTTGAGACCTCTCCTTGCTGATTGGATTTTGTAGCTAAGTTGAAGGATATGCATTCATGGTCTTCATATTTAAACTTATAGTCCGTCCTTAACAATTTTTTTTTAAGAACATAACAATTGAGCTTTTGCACGTGGCATTATGTTAATTGCATATGTGAATCCATGCATTTACTTTGCTATAACAATTTATTACTTTTCTGAAATCATCAGATCGAGGAATTAATTATCATTCGGCCCCTGACTATGTCCGAAAGAGCGGTTGCACTTGCACTGACAGTTTCCTTAGATTGTGATTACTTCTCTAGGCGTGGTGGCTGGTAGGATTTATATTTTATATTTAGTACATACGGATTCCTGATCTGAATGTTTTACCTGCTCTACTCTTTGAAATATAGTACCAATTTGTTTGACTGATTTTCTTGTTTTTGGTTTGTCCATAGAAGCTTAATATATTTAGGGCTTAAAATTGAATTTGATATTGTTACTTTTTTCTCTTGTTTTTTCTCCTCAAACTTTATTTATTTCCTCATCTTTTTCAGGCCTCCCTGTTATTTTATATGAGGAATAATCAACCAGGTGTCAGGGCTCAATCGACCATCATTACTATGATATTATCATATTCTCCTTTTCCTTTTTTCTTCTCAAATCCTTCCTTTGAATGATAATATGTATGTAAAGGCAGTTCCCGAGCGCGGCTTAATCTATAGTTGATCATTGATTAAATTTGAATTATTATTATTTGTTGTGTTCTGGATGGCGATATTATGATTTCTTTGAATTTAAATAAATTATATATGTATCATGCAAAACGGAAATAAAGAGATGACCTGGCAGCTGTCGCTAGGTTGCCAGGGTGTATATATAAAAAAAATACAGAGCTTTGCACCGGTTTTTATCAATAAACAGGTGCAAAACTTCATAAACAATTTGCACCGGTTTTTAATAAAAACAGATGCCGATGGCAACATTTAGCACCTGTTATTATATGAAAACCGGTGCTAAATTAGCACCTGTTATTCTGTAAAAACCGGTGTTAAATATCCTATTAGCACCTGCTCGTTTGCAGCGGTTCTTGTTTCTATTTGCACCCCGGTGCTAATAGGATTTGGAAACCGGTGTAAGTTATCTTTTTTGTGGTAGTGTAGCCTATGGGCGATTGGCGTACATCCAAAAAAAAATAAATAAAAAATATCAAGCCGATCGCATGTAATACAGCGGCCTGGCCCAATAGTTTATGGTGTCATTCGTTAATATAAGCCTACTCTTTCTAAAACAAATGGTTTTGCTCGCTACAGATTCTGAACTAGATTTGCATTTTCATTAATCATTACTAAGGCAATCAATAAAGTCCATCAGCAAAATAAGGGCCTGACTTTGTGATAATTTTGTAAAGGACAACTTAATTCTAATTAGCCTCAATTAAAGTATCTTCATCCCAACAATTTAAATCTCATAAGAACTTGTGTTTACGCGCGTTAGGAAGATAATATATACAAATATTACAGTAATCTAGGTAATCCCAGTTGTTCTCTAGAATAGCCACAGGATTTCTACATGAAAAGCCATGCTAACCTCTCACATGTATATAACTGTCAAATAAACCTAAAAGTCAACACGTGTATATAACTATCAAACCACCACCAACATTAACACACGCACGCTCAAAGGGAGATAAAATCATCCTTATGATGCATCAGGCCCTGACATTAAAAAAACAGGTGTTGTGAGTCTAGTTGAAGAATAGAAAACCTAAGGGCAATTTTGTTAAGGCTATCAGCGTCTTAACTAGCTCAAGCAGATCCTGGATATTTTATCAGTGTGTGCATAATTTTTAATGGTTGCAGGGTCATAACATAATTCTTATGTCGAACCATCAAACCGAGGCAGATCCAGCCATCATTGCTCTCTTACTTGAGAGATCTTATCCTCGAATAGCTGAAAATATTGTTAGTTAAATTTAATTTATCTTTGTTATTTTCTTCAATTATTCTTTCTGCAGAATTCCTTTATTTTATCAATTGAAGTTCCTGTAAAATTTCTTTGATGAAGTTTTTCGTTGCTGGCGATCGAGTTGTTACAGATCTGCTTTGCAAGCCATTCAGTATGGGAAGGTCTATCTTTCTCTCTTTATGTCTTCCGACTTTTCTTTTCTAATGGCTTGTGAGTTTGATGGGGTTTATTTCGAGCTGAAAATCGTTCTTGAAACCAGAAACCTAATATGTGTTTACTCCAAGAAACACATGGATGACCAACCTGAGCTCTCTGAGATGAAGAGGAGAGCAAATACCAGAAGTCTGAAGGAAATGGCTTTGCTTTTACGGTAAGTTGTTGTGTGTTGAGCTCTATTTTATTGTCAATTTTTTCTGTCTAAATCCGTTTTTAACTCTAAAATGTTTTGTATCATTGTTTATTCTTTTGCTGTGGTTTCATGGGAAATATTTACACACTCCCTAGATTTCATCAAAGCACCGCATAAACATTCTTTTCTTTTTACTGTTTGGAACTCCCTAATTTGTATATAGGCCATTGCATGTCCTAAGGTAAGTCATTGCATGTTCTAAAATATTGTAGTTCTCGTGGTTGAAGCTGAAATTGTTAGGGTAATTTTTAAGTATTGAGATAGAAGGGAGAGAGAAAAGACAGAAGAGAGTAGAAGAGAATTGAGAGAGAGAGAGAAATTGATGAATATTCTTATTTCTTCATCTCTTACAACTATTACACTTATAGGCTATCAGCCTAGAATATAGCATATATTATTTCCTAAACAATATTGCTAAATAAAGATATAAATTGAAAAGAAGGTATTTAAAAGCAAATTTCCTTAAATCCTCCTTAGCATCCAGATTTTTCTTTTGCTGGCTGTTTTTGAATAATACCTTAATTGTAGTTGCCCAATTTGTATCAGTTCATGATTTGATGTGGTTTATCTCTGTTACGTCTCATGTAGAACTTTAGGGGCTTGTTTACAGGTGTAACATTCCCGCCTCCATGGGAAGACGACTTGTCCTCAAGTCGGAGTTCATCCACATTAACCAAATCCTCCCAACTTGAGTCCTCGAGCAGCAGGCTCGACCACTGAATGAGAGCTTGAGGAACAGATTCTCCATTTCGAAGTATGGTACGCCTAGCGAGAATGGCAATTGGTTGGTGGACTGGAAGATTATCCTCAGCTAGATTAGGCAGATCATGAACATGTGGTGTTGCATGGCCATGGTAAGGTTTTAAGAGAGAGCAGTGAAAGACCGGATGAATGCGAGTGGTTGGTGGTAGTGCCAGGAGATATGCAACTGTTCCAATGCGCCTTTCTACTTTGAATGGCCCGTAATAGCGCAATCCAAGCTTGTGAGCTGAAGTTTGGCGCGCTGTCAATTGACGGTAGGGCTGAAGCTTTAGCAACACCAATTGGCCTGGTTCAAAAGTCATTGCAGTGCGAGTCTTGTCAGTGTAAAATTTCATGGCCTTTTGTGATTTCAGTAGGTTATCCCTTAGTTGGGCTAGTATCACATCACGAGAGCGGAGGTCTGAGTCGACTGCTTCAAAGGCAGAGGTGCCACTGCAATAATTGAGCATTGAGGGCGGTTTGTAACCAAACATAACCTCAAATGGTGTCATACCAACTGAAGCTTGAAAGGTGGTGTTGTGATGGTATTCTGCCCAGCTGAGTAAAGTGGCCCACTTTTTGGGTTGGTCGTGTATAAAGGCTCTCAAATATTGCTCAATGCACCTATTGACACGCTCGGTTTGGCCATCTGATTCTGGATGGTAAGCCGATGAGAAGTTGAGTTTTGTGCCTTGGAGCTTAAAAAGTTCTTTCCAAAAATTGCTTTGAAATATTGGATCACGATCAGAAATTATGGATTTAGGCATTCCATGAATTTTGCCCACTGACTCCCAAAAAATAGGTGCGATTCGAGGGGCATTGTAGCGTCTTGGTAAGGCAGCTAGATGCACCCCTTTAGAGAAGCGATCAACCACTACCAAAATGGCTGTATGCCCTTCGGATGGAGGCAAATGAGTGATGAAGTCCATTGATATGTCAGCCCATAAGGAAGTTGGTGGGGCAATTGGTTGCAACAGTCCATAAGGGTGTTGATTTGTTGATTTGCACTTCTGACAAATGTCACAAGAATGCACATAGTCTTTGACATGTTGCTGCATTTTCTTCCAATAAAAGTGTGGTGCTAGTCGTTGAATCGTGCGTTGCACGCCCGAATGACCTCCCAGAAGGGTGGAGTGATACTCGGCCAAAAGGATGGGAATCAGAGTTGAGTTTTCTGGTAAGTATATACGTCCTCTATATCGCAGTAAACCATGTGAGAAAGACCAACCTGCAACAGAGGTGGATCTCAGATAGTATGGATAGCACCGAGTGGTGGACGGGACTGTCCTGATCCCGTAACAGGAGAATGGCATCCGGTTAATTTCTGTTTTACCATGTTTTTATATATGTATATTGCATGCCTGTTGTCAATAACTTGCATCAATTTTGGGGAAATAATTAAAACATGGACAAGCCCCTTTTGATGCGTCGTCAGCCGATAACATGAGAAGACTTGTTGAGCATTGCAATGTACCGGGGCATATATATCCTCTTGCACTGCTATGTTATGAGCAGTGTTTTGAAAACCGTATCGGATACCGTAAATTTCCGGTAATACCGGGAATCGGAATGGTGACCGAAACGGCGGTATCCGGTATTGTGAGAGGAAAAACCGGAAAATTTCAGAAAATACCGGATTTCAATCATCTGGCCGGTAGGAGTGCCGGTACGGTTTTGAAAACATTGGTTATGAGGTCATGCCGCCTCCTCCCCAGGTAATTTTACTTTCCCTCTTGAAAGTTATTTTAGTAATTGTAATAAGCTTTTCTTTTTAGCACGATATTATATTTATTTAATTCTGATTTCTTAAGGTTGAGAAGCAAATAGGAGAGAGAAGAAAAATATCTTTCCATGGAGTTGGCTTGTCTGTTGGCCCTGAAATTATCTTCAAACAGGTTACTTCTCATTGCAAGGAAATTGAAGAGGTTAGTTCTGGCCACAAAGCCTTGCTGTTCCTTTTGAAAGGTGTGTGGGATTCCCCTGCAAAAGAGGAGTCTTATATTTACGGAATAGTACCAAGCAGACCTGTCAAATGCGAAATACGAAAGCGGAAATGGTCATTTTCGTTTCTGTTCCGTTTTGGTAACGGAACAAACTGGCTGTTTAATTTACGTTCCGTTTTGTCAAACGAAACAGATTTCTGTTCTATTTAACGTTCTGTCCTTCATTTTCTATTAATTTCAGCCCATTTCCATGTCCCGTTTAACGTTCCGTTCATTTTCTTCATTTTCATTTTCGTTCTGCTTACGAAACTGATTTTCTCTTTCGTTTAGTGTTCCGTTTGGATGGAACGGAACGGAACGGAAACGTTCGAAACGTAATGAAATTGACAGGTCTAGTACCAAGCTAATGTTCATTCAAACCATGACGGGATAGTTGAGTTCCTATGAGAAATTAGAAAGTATGAGATTTATGATGCTTATCATTTTAAATTGGAATATGCCAAAAAAATTCCTGTCTCTTATTCTGTATGAAATTCCAATATTTTTGGGGATATATGTTAATGTAGGATTGCCAATAGTTTTATATGTTAATACTACTTTAATTTTGAACATTTCTTTGTTGTTTCGTATGAACAGGGTAAGGAGGTGTTTTCACAGGCTTTGTATGAATCTGTGACAAGGCAGTATAATACCCTCAACTCTGCGATCTATGGAAACAAAGGACCGAGTACCTCCAGTGATTATATATCCCTTTCTCAACCATGGGAACCATAGTAGTTAAGGCAATTAGTTATTTCCATTTCATTGATTTTCTTGTAATTTTCTTTCCTCAAGCATGGTTATTCCATGTCGTCCTGATTCAACTTTTTGAACTTGTAATTTTCTTTCCTCAAGCAGATGTGTTGCTCGAGCTCTCTATGCTTCTATGCTGATAGTCCAAAGAAAATGAGTAAATTTTTTTTACAGTTTAACTACCCTCCATCAACATATTATGAAGTCTCCTGTGGATCCAGTGATATGAAGGTACTATGCCCAATGTTTTTGTTTCTTCTTGGGGATCAGTGGAACCTATACTGGTTTGGATACCTGCTGATGTTTTAAAATTCTCTTTGTTGGCTCATTTTGAGCCGAGTTGCAATATTTGGGATTAATTTTGTGCCGGCTTGAATAAATTGCTACCAATAGCTCTCTTAGGCTGGAGTGGTAACTATAGTACAAACCAGCTAGTTTTGTATTAATACAAATTCTTCATTTTTTGTTATAGTTTTTTCAATGGTGGCTATAGCTTCAGGAGATCAACATGCTTGAAGAATTGCAAATTTAAGTCAGGCCCTCTATGGATTTTGCACTGGTTTTTTGCTTATTGAAATATGTACTTCTGATATATAGATTTTGTTGCCCCTTAGAGGCCATACTGAGTTAGGAAATGATCTTCTGATGTAATGACCGGTTTGTAAATATAAAAGCTGCTAGTCATGCATCACTTGATTTTGGCCACTCTCTGTTATCCTTTATTCTTCTTCATCAATTTTTTTTTTAGCATTTAGAAACCTTGTTCCTCTACTTTGTGTATTGTGTAAAGTTGAAGTCTCGTAGGTTAGTAACGGTAAACGAAATAGTACAATACGATTATACGAATAACAAATTTAGCTGCTTAATTGGGTCCGTATCTGCAGCTTTAATAAAACTATACGAACGGATGGCTTTTGTTACCTTTGCTTAGTTTTTGTTGGAGCAGGATAGAGGTTTGTTCTATCTGAGCCAAACTATACTCTCGCACTTTACACAATACTCTTGCTTTTTTCCTTCTCCTTTTGTTTTTCTTTGTACTAACTAGGCTTTAATGAAAGCAGGCAATCAATTCTTTGATTGCTTTTCTCAAAAAAAAAAAAAAAAGAAGGTTAACTATTTTAAATTAAATATAACTAGCTATTGTATCGCGCTCCGCGCGATATAAGATCAACATGAAATGATTATATTGTTTGGTTTAGTAGATTCGTTATTTGTTAATAGCAGATTCAGGATCAATCTGAGTTGATTTTGACTGTTAGGCAAGTAGATAAACTGGAAAAAATATATCGCTGGATATTTTTTTAGAACATCCATAAAATTTCATGAAAAATAACAAAGGCTTACGGTGTAGCAGAATAACGGTAAAGGTAAGTAAATGAGCATTACATGTTGGCATCTATACAAAGGAAATGCAGTATTAAAAGAATGTACTAAACTACTAATGCTTAAATGAGATCTTTTATCTTGCGTGTGCCAGAGACAATTAGGCCACACAACCTGATCTTGGTGCGAAGTTCATTAGACAAATAGAAATAGAAGGATTAATTTACTGTTAGAGAACATAGATAAGGTAAGAATATACAAAATGACGACACAGAGTCTATTCTTTGGTCCCTAGCAAGAAATATATATGTGCATTGTAATAATATCGTTATAATGGCTTTCACTTCAATTCCTTTAAGCTTCATAAAAAAATAGAAACATGAATTTAACTTGAATAATTAGTTGACCACATCCAACAATCACAATTAGAAACACCATAGCAATCTTAGAAAAAGCAAAGCATAATCAATGGATAAGCTTAAGGCGCCTTTTAATCAAGCTCGATAGGCGATGAATTAGTTCCACTTTTACCTTTTTTACAGCCATCGATACAGGATTGTTTTGTCCACGAACTTCAAGCCTAAGTTTTTTTATTACAGGAGCGGCTTGTTTAGTGCCAAGTCTGCCAAAAATAAAAAAATAAATAAAAGGATTAAAAGATCAACCAAAGCTCTAATTTTCGGGGAAAAAAAGAAAAACTAACCAAGCATGAGGATTTTATTCAAACTGTAGATCTGTTCAATGCACAACAGGAAGCATAAAACTATATATCTATATATATCTAAAGAGAATCAACACAAATTTTTACAATTAAAGGCCTATGTAACCCAATGGGATCTAACAGGAAGCATCTTGCTAGCACTATATATTTTATTTTATTATAATAAAGAAAACCCAAGACTGTATCGAAAAAATGACTGGGGTAGAAAAAGATAGACATATAAAATTTTAAACCTGATAAAGCGCCAGAAAGCAAGGAAGGCCAGAATTTGGAAGAGTCGCATTTTTTTAATTGTAGTTGCATTGGATGTGATCACCTAGATACAATTGTCATTCAGAAAATGTTGGTTGCTAGTATTGATGATAAAATAAAATATAATATAAAACTATCAAACAAATGAGAAAAATAATCTAAAAAGACCAATAGTAACAGATAACTTACTACTAACTATCACTCATGGATGCATAGGTCCTTCATTTTACTAATTTTTTTTAGGTTCAAACAGATGGTCCTCCCTTTTTTTCCGAAGGAAACATATTGCACTTAGAATTGAGAAATTAAGAACAAAATTTGTTTTAAGAATAAATCGTAACTCATTGCCACCAAACATGGCTGGTGTTAAAAAATCCCTTTGCCATTTTAAATTTGCAATCACAACGGTAAATCGAAATGGTGTCTCAAATAAATAGCATGCAAATCAAAACAAAAAGTTTTAGGAGGACAAAAGCAAATAGCAAACCTCCATTTATGTATGATAGAGCATCGAAAACAATTATAAGATTACTCAGTCATATCAGAACGAAAGCAAGCCTGAAATGACCAATTAACCACAACGAATTAGATCATTAAGCTAACATGCACCTTAAAAAAAGGAATCTATTTGATATCATCTTTCTTGACATATCACCAAAACTACCAGCACATGCCAAAAATGTGCATGCCCTAGACACTCAATTTGTTTAGCCTTTTCACATTAGTGGTTCATTTTTTTGAGCGACCCTTTTGGTTGTTTTCCCGTCCTTTGAATAATTAAATTCTATTTTTAAAATAATGTATTTGGTTTAACATTAGTTAGGAGTAAGCTAAATTAGACATACATTTTTGTCACTCTTTAAGAGTTATGGTCTCTCTCGCATTTTATTATTTATTATTCCTATCTGTTGGTTCTGTTTTTGAGGAGAAGGTGACCTAGAGAAAATATATTATTTAAGGATACTTCAATTTAATAACATTTGTATTTAACCCCAAATTTAACGCACCTTATAATGCTCCTAAGCGATACCATATTTCTTATATTCTTAGCTAACTTGTCCAAAATACCCCTGAAAAGTTTCTACAAAGTCTGAAGAAGAAAAATAGTTTTTCAAAAGACATAGTTAGGACTGCAAAGCATATCCAACCGCGTGAAATGATGGAGGATTTGAAGGACAACAATTTATACTAACTCAATCACAATAATAACATTCAAGCATGCAAATCAATTTTTTTTTTAAAAAAAATGCCAACTCATAGATGCATCAGATCAACATACATTAGGGATTTGACGAACTAAAGAAAAAAAAATTAGGCCCATATAATGTACCAGCACACATGAATTAAGATAATAAAGAAACCAAAGAACATTTATAATCACTAAACATACCTTTTCATACACTTTAGGAGCAAATTGATCTGCCAAACCTCTTGAAAAAGTAAACAGCCCCTTGAAATCTCAACATCACTAAATGTTCGGCGGTGGTTCTTGTGATGATCTGATTTCATTTATAATGAAGACAAAATTTGCTATGAATCAATTGCACTTAAGAAGAACCGTGCAATGTACCCAATGAAATTGTCCAAGCAATTTTGTAAATAGACAATGACTCAGCATTGTCTGCAAAGGAACAAATATAAAACAGAATGGTTTTGCTTACCCGGCTTGAAATCTGTTCTGCCTATAACAGTAATCCCTTCAGATGTCGCCGCAATCTGCTGACATCAGCCCATTGAATCTGTAATGCATATAGCAGTTATCACTTTTTTAATATATGATACTTCCTTGCGAAAGTAAAAAATAGTTGATCGCAACAAATGCACCAGAAAAAATATAGGTCACCAAGCATTTTAGGTGGATTAAATGCAACAAATGCATGCAGTCATGTATATCTTTCCAAGCAAGTTATGTACAACAATCTATCTTTCTGTTGTATATAAAAAGGTACTAAAAAGTACTAAAATTAGATATAGCAACTGCTACTCAATTTTCAGTTTAAAGATACATCACTTAAAATGCATTCTGTCAAACAGATGGCAAGCATAAATTGTAAAACAAATTGCATGACTGTATAGACTCTATCAATGGTCCATCCTCGCTACACATGCTTTCCTCTGTTGCATACAGTCAAAATAAACAGAAATAGTTTCAGATTAGAATCGACGGTACTTAATCTACACATGGCAGTAATAATACGGTTTTGTGTCAGTAAAATCATAAGACATAACAATCTGTCTCAACCTATTTTATCATGTTCTTCTACCTTTACAATCCATGCCTCATGGTGCTCCTTTCTCCTAAAACTCAACTACTGTAAATGCCCAAAATGCAAAATAAACCTGTACAGGAGGTGGGAACATACCCAATCAGTGACCAGCTTGTTGGTGAATTAAGAAGAGAACGATCTATATTAATTATAGCAAAAGAACCTCATCTCCATCCTTCATTCCTAAAAGAAAACTACCCACGTTTTATCATTCATCTTTCAAATAATAATAGCAATATCACATTGTAAACCTAATTTTCCTTGATACTCTATCAGCAGCCAGAAAAGCTATCGATTCCACCCGTACTTATCACATAATGACCTATAATGGAAAAGGAAGGACAGCTTTATAATAAATATACCATGACTCTACAAAATAATGTATAGAAGGCACAATCAAACAAATAGTTCGAATAAAAATCATGATATTATGTAAATAAACTAATGCGTCTCTTGCTTTTGGTAAGAAAAAGTGAACTTGTAATTACCTTTCATCAAATGAGCTTCTTTGCACAATGTTTCACCTCAGCCGCCGGTATACACCTATATTCGTTAGTTTAGCCAAAATGAAGAGGTTCAGCAAGCAAAATTTTGACCTCCTCTTCTAATCCATAATACCTACCACACACAAATTGAACAATTAAAATTCAGCAAGAAAAGCATAAGCAATAGAAAATGATGAAAAGGAAAAAAAAATGTAAGGATAAAAAGAAGGGAAACATACTCTTAACTGGTTGTGCTAAGGGCTTGTCCCCATCTCTGTGAACCTATCTAATAAAACCAAAATCAAAATCTGAATCAGAAAACATATAAGAAAGAGGGAGAGAAGATCGGGAGCGGAAATGGTCAAAAAGGGAACTCACCAGGAAGAGGACAGAAGTTCGCGAGCTGAAGCAAGTGAGGTGAAAAGCTAGGGTTCCTCGTCCATCTGTGAGGAGCGAGAGAGGATGTTCCTTTTCCAAAGCCATGGCGAGAGAGGATTGTACTTCTCTATTTTGCAAAAAATAGAAAAGTAAGAAAGCGATTATATAAAAATTATCCAGCTAAGGAAACGAATCACTTCAAGGAAGCATGGGTTGCACAAACGAAAAGCAAGGGTTCATTAAGAACACCGGAGCTCCTCTACTGTCCTATAACCTGCAAAAGAGAGAGAACAACAAAAATAATAGAGTTAAAAATTAGTGCATTCTAATTTGTTAACACCAGATCTGATAGTCAAACGAAAAAATATAATTGAGATGTCAAAATGTAAAAGTGCTCCGGCACCTTGGCTTTGCATATGCACCATTTTTATAGTCACCTTGATGAACTAAACTCAACATCCGGTACAATCTCAACCTCGCTCGGAGCTGCTCCAAACAACCAAAACACAAAGCAACAGGGTCAACATCCTCTTTCATCTAAAGCAAAAATCGAAAAATTAAATTTTCCTTGCAGACTCCAAACTTGTAAATATCAATTAATTTTAAAATTAAGAAGAAGATGATGACCTTTTATCGATCTATCGTCATTAAGTGATAAAATACTGAATCTTGAACTAATCTAACACTTTATTAGTAAAGATGTAAAGTTCTTAAAGGAGGGTAAACAAAACCTTTTGAACACCACCGATTTCTACAACTTAAGCTCGAAAGTTCAATGATTCATAACCTCACTTGACCTCAGATCCCACAACCCCAGCCTAGAATTGCTCATCCTTTCTTTCTTTTCTAAGTTGTACAGAACAAAGCACGCACAGCAAAATTAATGTGCAAACCTGAGAAACAAACCAAGTAATAAGTCAGGCACATAACCAACACAATCCACGCAGAGAAAAAAACTAAACCCACCAAAAGAAAAAAAAATGGAACAACCTATGACAACAAAAGAAATAGAGCAAGAGCAAAACGACGAGAATCAAGGCAAAAAAAAAAAAAAGAAGAGACGACACATACCAAAGATTGGAGCAGCAAAGCAAGAAAGAAAGAGGAGAGAGGAAGATGGAGATTGTTGCAGTGAAACAGCATGACCCAGAGACTTCGAGAGGAGGCAGTAAGGCCAGCACAGTTCGCCGTACACATCGAAGTGAGGAGAAAGTACGGCTATTGCGAGGAGAAAAGGCGAGTCGGATCCAATGAAGGCCAACAGAGCGCATCGCGGCAAGGTTAAACCAAACTAACTCGATCGCTAGCAGCAAGAATTGTGGGTTCGCACAGAAATAGCAACATATATAAGATCGGAAGAAATAACGCCAGCTCATCGCTAGCCCACGCAGAGAGGGAGCGTATCCTCTGGATGGTTGTTATTCAACCATCCAGTGGACGTCTTTCGATACGAGCCGTCTGATTTAATCTAAACGGTTAGATTTTTTCGGGCCTATCAATCTTAGTATCATGCACGGGGCATTTATAGCCATTGAGATTAAATCAGACGGCTGAGATCGAACCATCCACTGGATGGCCATCCAGAGGATGCGAATTCCACGCAGAGAAGGCCACCAAACCAAGCAAGCACAGTCAAAGGATCGGAGGGCTGAGATGAAGCACAACATAAGCTAGGGGCGGCTGGGATTGAATTTTAATTCTACAGTTCTCCCAGGCTTGAAATTGAGAGATTTATGATATTGAGTTGAGTCGTTTTAACTGGATTCGAATTAGTTTTACAAGTACTTATATAAATCAATAAAATATATACCCACTAAAATAACATAAGATGCTCATTTTTATAGATCTAAATACTTAAATTTACAAAAAGAGAATATATTTTTTTAGGGGCCGTTTGGATCGCTTAGGAATTGGAATATTCATATGCATAAAGTATTAGAAAGTGTGTAATTTTGTGAAGAGTTTGAATTGTTTATAATAAATTTATGTCAAGGAATAGGAAATTCCTTCTATTCCCATATGATCCAAATAGCCCCTTATTAGAGAATAATAAAATCTCAATTATTATTACTAAATAAAAGTATCTAGTCGAATACGCTAAATGGAACTGTTTAAAATGTATTTTGTTTTTCATCAGAAAAAAGAAGTTTCAGCATTTTTAGAACAAACTCTCGCACTATTTAGACTAGCAACAGTGCCCGCTCAATGTGCGGGCAATTTCAAATGAGGAAATGAAATTATGCTTGTGAAATTAAAATTGAGGAAATAAGAAGAAAATAAATACTCAAGTGTCGCTAAGAAAATTTAAACTGCTCAAAAAGTTCAACACAATTTTACTGGGGCACCCTTTTTTTGTGGTTCCCGTGATGGAGGAAATGGCAAATGCACATCAACACTCTAGAATCTTTACATAAATAAAAAAAATAGTGTATTAAAAATAAACTGGCGAATGAAGTCTAGAACTTTTAACTGCACAACTTAGTAATGGTCCTTGACAGATAGCTTATCTATTATAGAAAGGGGCAAAATCTAAAGTATCTAACAACTGCCACATTATACCATTTTCCGTAAACTAAATCATCCATAACATAAAATGGTAAAATATAAATCACGAATACCTAGAGTCATGAACTTTATGCTCTGAGATTTTGTACACAATATACCTAATACCAGAGTCATGAACTTTATGCATGGATCGTAGAAGCCATTTTAAGAAACAACATAGTACCACTATACCAGTACTTTCAAATTAAGAAACAACATAGTACCACTATACCAGTACTTTCAAATTAAGAAACAACATAGTACCACTATACCAGTACTTTCAAATTAAGAAACAACATAGTACCACTATACCAGTACTAATATAATGACCACTGTACCTTGTACCACATACCCTCACTAAGTCATTATCTCATGGATTGATTCAGGTCAATCTTTTTAACTATTATGACGACTTCAAGATTGTTCATTTGCAAAATATAAAATAAGAAGAATAGTAACATGTTTCAGTAAATAGAAAATAAGTATTCCTCACGGAAACAGTGGCCAGAAAATAATACCTTTTACATATCAGACCTTACGAAATCTCTATTTCATACATATGTGCCTTTAAAATCCAAAATTTAGTTACCCTTGTAATGTTACTGTGCCATATGCAAATCCTTGTCAAAATTTCGACAGCTTATGGTTCATTCTGTCATTAAGTCCCAACAGGCCTTATTGACTATAAGTACCGTCATTGTTGATCTACAAGATTTACCTAGATGTAACACAAACAAGTCAATCCATGGTCTAAAGTTCATCAAATAGGTACTGTCATTGTTAACTCCTGGACATTAATTGTACTTCTTCTGACCATAGGTGAGTTGCATCATAAATTGTACCTTTGAGTTTGCTATTTGTTTCACAAAGATATAAGAAACAAATGAAATAACAAAGTAAAAAGCAAAATAAAACATAAAGTACAGCATACACTTGCATAAACAAGCAAGCACTCCATAAATTAGAATATGAAAAATAATGAAACCGAGATATTGCACCATGCTGGTGTTTGAATATTTGCCTATTACTTTTGGCATTTGAAGACAACAAATACAATATAAAATTTCTCAGCAGTACATATGGAAAAGTTTCAGCTGTAAAAATTATTTAAAATAAACCTGAAACTGATAATCGGAGGTTCTGGACGGTCATCTGGAGTAGGAAACTCAAACTCGTAGCTTCACAAAGACAAAAAAAAGGTAAGGTTCTCAGAAAGAGAAGCTTCATAATTCATAAATAAAGAGATGATGAACAATATGAAGTGAAAAATGAGGAAATCAATAAAAATTTCCCTATCAATGAAATGTGCAAAAAGCTTGTGAAAGACGTGCTTAAACATACTCTGGATCATTGATTATTGCATCTGCAGTACCCATGCGGTCCAATGCCTGAAAGAGTTTAAGATCGGGTACCAGTAATAAATAGTAGAAGAAAAATATGAAACAAAATATTCTCTACTGTAGAGAAATGGAAATAGAACAATTTGGCAAAATCAGTACCAAGAAGCCATAAAAAGTACCTTGATTCTTAACTGAACAAGTGAGGCCCGTTTTGCATTATAGAGGAACTTATCAATAAAAGCCTGAAATGCACACAAACACCAGATTACTGTCATTAATCACATCAACAATGTCTAAGATAAGGTACTTTGTATGTCGTCAAACTCAGCCATACCAGCTCTGAGGTATGCCTAACTTACGAGTATAAAAGGTATGCACTGCTGATTCTAAAAATCGACACCAGTACATAATGTTCTATGTTTACAAATCCTCATTTTTTTTCTCTTCGGGATCCTCATTTTAATTTTGAACATATGGAAAACGGCTAAGGAAATTGTATTAAACATGAAAGTAATTTCAAATTTTAAGAATCAGAAAAACTGACCTGCATATGTGCCCGGGCTTTCTCATTGGCTTCCAAAGCCTTGTGCTGGTTCTTAAGCAGCTCTTCCCGTGATCTCTCAAATGTGTCATAGTCACCTTTGTAAGCTGTCAGCTTTTGGTTGTGCAGATGGAGTATATCCGTTACTACCTGGAAATGGTTAATTGCAACGTTTTAAAATGTGGTTTTCACTATGCATGCATTGCACAACACATATGCAGAATGCAGATGCATATATGGATATATATTCTAAAGAATCGCTAAGAAAAATATCATTTCCACCAAACCCATTCACTTGGACATTGGGACTTATTTGTAGCATGAGCTCTTTATCTTTAAATTTTCACTTGTGGACCTAACATAGCATAGTTCTGAACTCGATTTCAACAAGACGGACCTGGCCTAACCTTTAAAACCCAGAATTGTCATTAAAAAAGTTCTAATACAACTGCATTTTAGCCAGATCTTCAGCATACTTATTATGAAAGAGAATGTTTATAGACAACTACAAAATTTCTTAAAAGGAAGGCACAGGCCTTAAAATTAGATAGGAAATTAAGCTTAAGTAATTTAAAATCGGCCATGCCAGCACCTCTGGTTTTGGTTTCTTTAAAATGGTATATGCCATTCAGAATGCCAAAGGAATTAGTAAGAAATGTGATAAAAGCTAGTAGAGGAATTTGAATCGCAAAATTATATAGAATGACCTCAACTTACAGAATTACTCACTTTCAGTTATCCAAATTAACTAATTTGAAAAAATCGAGTGAGAAACAATACCGAGATAGCAACGGAAAGGGAGTAGTGAGCTTCAAGCGTAGCTATGGGTTGCTGCAGCTGTCGTCGAGCTGCCACCATCCGCCTTCATTGATAGCCACGAAGTGAGGTGTGAGGATTTGAGAGGAACGAAGAGCGGAGGTTGATTTTGGTTAGAGGTGGCAGAGGCTACGGAGGTGAGAGAGGCTATGGAGGAGAAGGGGGCATGCTGAGGAGAGAGAAGATGGTTAACGATAGAGATGATCGGAAAGGGAGAAAGGAGCATGCTGAGGTGAAAGGCAATTAGAAATCCTAGTGGGGGCAGATAGAGCAGATAGAGGGGAGAGGCGATGGAGAGAAACTGGAGGCGGAGGGATGAGAAGAAAGAAACCAAGCGAAAAAGATCAAGATCGGATGGAGATGTCACCGTGTCATGCTGCTTTAAAACCCTAGAAGAGAGGGCGCGGCCGCGCGGCGTATTCTGGGAGAACAAACCCTAGATTTAATTCTTTCAATTTATGCCAAGGCAGGGGCGCCGTTTCCTTTTCTGTCGATAGGGGAAGGGAAGAGGGAGCAGGGGTAAGCGGGGAGAGCGAATATAAAATGGAGAAAGTCTGTGGTTTTCTTTTCTGCCGCTAGGGGGAGGAAGGCGCAGCTGCGAAAAAAAAATGGCGCAGCAAATAAAAAAACGTAAGAGCGGAGAATCGAACTTGTGAATAGCAACGAACGAAACAGGAGAGTTGCCAACGCACCGCCCAGACAGTTCGTAATAAAAAGTTGATCTTTTAGTCTGATATTTGAATCTGAACCATAGATCATAAGTAGATTAACAAAATCAATGATCCATATTTGATATTAGAGAGGTGTAATTCTCTTTTATCTCGAAATTTATGTCTGTTCTACTGATGCTTTATAAGTAGTGGAGAGGAGATTATAAATTGTTTCGGCCTTTTTTTTTATCACAAAAATAGAAAGTCCATAAAAAACTTCTTTCCTCAAATAAAAAAATTTCACATTGGACTAAGACTAAACCCAGCGGCCAGCATCTCTGGAGAGAGAAATCAATCATCATCTCTTGAGGCACACGAAAGGAATCAGACGGACCAAACCCCGCAAGTCTAATCTCTTACCTCTTTAACCCGAAAGCCCAACCAAACTGGAATGAAATCCTCTACAGCCATTTTTTGACTGCTCCAAGCAGTCCTTTCCATTTTTTTTTAATATTTCAAAATTTATAAATTCAAATGGAGAATCCAAACCGTTGATCTTGTTAAATTTTACCGGCGATGTATTTTCATATAAATTTTATAAAATTTAAAGTCGATTTGATACTAGATCAAGAGGTCAACAAATGAACGAATCTGGTTAGATTAATTCTAATACGTTCATAATTATGTCATTTAATCATGTATCAAATAGACTTCAAATTTTATAAAATTTATATGATAACGCATCGCCGATAAAATTTAACAAGATCAACGGTTTGGATTCTCCATTTGAATTTCTAAATTTTGAAATATTAAAAAAAAAGAGAAAGGACTGCTTGGAGCAGTCAAAAAATGGCTGTAGAGGATTTTAGTCCCAACCAAACTAAACTAGGGGCTGTTTGGATTATAGTAGGAATTTGAAGAATTTCATCTTCCTACCATAAATTTATTATAAACAATCTATACTCTTCACAAAGTTACACACTTCCCAATAAATTTATTCCTAGGAATTTCAACTTCCCCAAATTCTCCAAATTCCTAAGCGATCCAAACGGACCCCTAGGGTTTTCTCTCTCTTGAGATCTCGATCCGACTTCTTTCTTGCTCTTCTTCTTCTCCAAGAAAAAAAAAAGAAGAGAGAACTAGATCCATACAACTCTTTCTTCTTCCTCCTTTGCTCCGTTGTCTCCAATGGCGCTCCAGTTCCTCGAGTCGCAGAGTCAGTCGCATCCGGAGTTGGCTGAGTGGTACACTTCTTTCGCTGACTTGTACCAGCAGAAGCTATGGCACCAGCTCACGCTCAAGCTCGAGCAATTCGTCACGCTTGCGATGCAGGTTGGTTTCCTTTTCTCTGAATTTTGGTGAAGTAGGGTTTTATCCTCTTTCTCATTTCTGTTATTCATCATTATTTGATTTGTGAAATTGAGGGAGGTTTTCGTTTCCCTTCTTGGGCGCTGGACTAATGTTAAAATTCGAGTTTGTATGGCAACTTTTTAAGCTTTTAATTTCTTGGAATTCAAGGGGTAGGTTAGGTTGCAGTCGTTGTATTCCCTTTGACCTATGAAGTTGTAATTTGTATTGACTTGCTGTCAAGTTTATTTTGATAATTGTTGTGCTTAATCTCAAGTTAATGTGTTTATTGGTACGGCGGCTATTGATAGCATTCTTTGGTTTAGGTGTAGCAAAGTTTTAAACTTTGGATCAATTTGCACGAAAACAGTCTTTTTATGCTAAATATTACAGATAACTTCAAGTGCAAGTCAATATACTGACTGTCAAAGGAGTTTGACATCCGTAAGCCAATAAAATGTTTATTAAAACTAAAAAATTAGAGTTGCTGAAATGTTAATTTAGTTTAGATAGGTGGTGTTTCAACAAATTTAATACAATTCGTTAGTTACTTGGTCTCCGATTAAAGTACATATAAAACGGAAGTTTTAACGTTTCAAATTGCTTCAGATTTTGATAGAATCATA
This sequence comes from Rhynchospora pubera, assembly GCA_028095005.1. Taxonomy (NCBI): domain Eukaryota; kingdom Viridiplantae; phylum Streptophyta; class Magnoliopsida; order Poales; family Cyperaceae; genus Rhynchospora; species Rhynchospora pubera. Next base: position 119,748,440 of record CM051460.1, read on the forward strand.
TCTTTATCTTCAGATTATTATTTTTTATTTCTATGATTATTCTATCGGTTGTCATGGTTGTCAAATAATGAAGTCAAGAATATGGTGTGCGTGTTAATTCCAGTCTGGTAAAGCCTACTATTTTTGAGATTTACGATGATTTCATTTCTTCCTATCAATCTTTTACCTTACCTCACTCAGTTCTCATTCAAACTTTCTTGTAGTTTTTTCTTTATCGGAGTAATATTTTATGCATTAACTAAGTAGTAGTGACCGCTGAAAAGAAGAGGGATATAGTCAAAAAGTTAGATGTCATAGAGTGGTCAAGTGAATGGGACTTTTTTCAACATCACCTATCCATGTTCTAAATAGAGCTGATTTTATGTTATTACATTTTACAAATAAAGTTGTAAATTGTATGTTTGCATAAAATTCATTTTAGGCCGGAGATGCCCTGACACAGCTCTACAACAACTTCATCTCTGATTTTGGAACAAAAATCAACCTCCTCAAGCTCGCACATTTTGCTGTTATAGTTTCTCGTCAATACACAGACAAAGATTCAGCGATCAACTATCTTGAGGGGGTCATTGAAAAACTTCGTGAAACTCGGGAGCTGCGAGTTGAAGAGCCGGTGCTTTATGTAAAGATGCAGATAGCAACGCTATATCTGGAGATGGGAAAGCAGAAGGATTGTAAGAAGCTTCTAGAAGAAGGCAAGAGCACTTTAGATAGTATGACAGATGTCGACCCCTCGGTGCATGCAAGTTTCTATTAGATCTCTTCTCAGTACCACAAATCCCGTCAGGAGTTTGCAGACTTCTACAAAAGTGCCCTTCTTTATCTGGCTTACACCTCAGTAGAATCCCTCTCTGAATCATTTAAGCTGGTATGATTTTGCTGACCTTTCATTTTTGGTTCCCGCCAAAAAACTAATGGAATATCATTTACAGCCTTCAAAATTCATTTTCACAAATACTTGTCCTTCCATTTATTGACATCTAAGTTCATCATAGTTGTTATATCTCATTACCTATTGTGTAACAAATCACCTGCGCCTCCCTTAATGGGAATGCAAGTAATAAATATAGTATGGAATTTTTGTAGTTGGGATTAATTTTCTGCTGTAAAGATAAGTTTCTAGTATGAGTGTTTTCTTCTTAAATATTCTAAAATTATCATGATCGTACCAGGACTTGGCATTTGACCTATCTCTTGCAGCATTACTTGGGGACAACATTTACAACTTTGGCGAGTTGTTAGCTCATCCCATTGTAAGTATAAGAATGAGGATCCCTCCTTACCTCTCATGAAGATATCTGTTTTGTTACTCTGCTGAAGTGTCTCATTATTTTTGTAATTGTGTGTGCATAATACAGATAAACATTCTAAAGGATCAAAGGTTGAGTGGGTGTACCACATACTTCAGGCATTCAATACTGGCAACCTGGTAAGGTACCAGGAACTGTGCCAGGTGCACAATGCAGCTTTGAGTTCTCAACCTGCTTTGGTACAGAACGAACAAAAGCTTCTTGAAAAGATCAACATTCTTTGCCTGATGGAAATCATTTTTAGGTATAGTATCATATATATATATATATATATATATCCATACCTGTCAGTTCTTTTTACCTTTTGCTCTGATATTATTTTTCCCTCTCTTTGTCCTGTTCAACTACTGAAGCACCTGTCTGGTGTTGTTGTTCCTTGTTCTTTGGTTCTTGTATCAGTATGTATTAATTAGAACTTTTTGTTTAATGACTTTCTGTGTTGTTGTATTTATATTTTAATAGCCGGCCATCAGAAGACAGAACAATTCCACTCAGTGTGATTGCTGAGAGAACTAAGCTTTCCATCAGCGATGTCGAATATCTTCTCATGAAGAGTCTTTCGGTAAATAGTCCTTTTGACTTTTTAACTGCTTTTCAAATTCTTCACAATAAATATGATATATGCTAATGGAATGTAACCACATGCACAGGTGCATCTTATAGAAGGAATAATTGATCAAGTAGAAGGTACAGTGCACGTGTCATGGGTACAACCTAGGGTATTGGGAATCCCTCAGATAAAATCTCTGACAGCACGGCTCGATGCTTGGGTTGAGAAGGTTCATACTGCATTGTTATCTGTTGAAGCCGAGACGCCTGACCTTGTTGCTGCATAAAAACCAAAAATAGGTGTTTGTTTTTGACCTGTGTGGCCGTTTTACAAGTTCATAAACAGCTCTTTTAGAAAAGAAGAAGAATTTGTTGTAGAGCCTTGAGTGGGCCAGTTTTTTAGATCTGTTGGATGGCATTTAGTGAGGCTCAGCTGCTTAGTTCTAGAGGCTGATTCTGTACTATTTATTTCTTTGAAGTATTTATGTGTTATTGCTACTCGAGCTTAAGCCTCTACTTGAAGATGTGTAACAATGCTGTTTTTATTAATCTTATCTGTTTTTCGCAATAGTTTCTTCATCATATTTGTTGGAGTTTGTGAGGTGTTTGCTGTAGCAACTCAAACGTATTAGGTTTATTGTATTACGATTAAATTTTGGGTCAAGTGAAAAAAAGTTGCCAATAATTTTATGTTTTATTTGTTTATGAAGTTGGGATGTGCTTGCAATGGGAAAATACAAGCTAGTTTCATAATCTCGATTCTTGAAGAGAATTATTCTACAAGGTTTTTAAGTGGTTTTAGCCAATATTACCTTGAGAAAACAGAGTATCGTTAGATTTAATTATGTGGGAATTTCAACCTAAAATGATATAAAAAATGATATCAAATTCGTTCATTTGATCAAAAATTTTCGAACGAAATAAAATGCTATGTTAAAAAAAAAATGGAATTTTGAACGGGGCCTAACTAAATTAACTTATCGATAAAGAGTAAAGTAAAGACCTGTGAATCGGACGAGTACTTCCGACTCGTACTGAGAAATCCGGCTCGTACTGTTGTCTCTCCCAAATGAACTCAATTTAACCCAAGTTCGCTTCATTATCCTTCAGACCAGAGGACCTCGTACAGTCGTACGTTGTCCGTTGTCTGGTCGATCCAATTGAAACAGTTCCTTTGTGCCCTGGCTGTAACAATTCCGAGTTTCCGACGAATCTCAATTTTCTTCTCTCTTGCCATGGTGAAGCGGCTTAGAAGAAAGCAGCTGAGAGTTTCTTGGGTTTGGCCATGCTCAATCTCAATTATGCACACGTATTTCGCTCTCTGGGGCATTTTTACGAACAAGCGGCTGGTGACAGACAATCTCAATAATGGTAACCCAGAAGTGAGTGCTCAATTGTTCTATTCTTGTATTTTTGATCTACTTACTGGCTACTGTATGTAACGTATATGACTTGGCCACATAATTGATTTATGTTAGAGTGATTCCAGATTTAGTACCTGTTACTTCTGTACTGACCTGTAAATCTGCAAGGGTTGCAATGTACTGATTACAATATTTGACAGGGTGGTGATATACTGTTATTATTTTTCCTTGTTTTGGATGGCTCACGTAGTTGATAATTTAATTTTGACATTGAGACCTTAATTTGAACTTCTGAACAACTTCTGTTGCTGGAATTTCTATATACTGGTGCTCCTAGGGTTTGCTGATGTGTATTTATTCAAAGTCAAAGTCAGAGCCTTTTATCCCAAACAAGTTTGGGTAGGCTGGAAATGACACTCCGACTCTGGTCATTTCTTGTATATATGGCTGAGTTTTTACGCTGGCTCGCCAAGCCTATCGCAAATGTGTATTTATTATTAGCATTAAAGAAATGTGTGAATAAGCTGACGAAGTATTTAATTTTTTAACTCGGATATGTCAGATGTTATGAACAAAAATATTATTTGTAGAACAAACAATAGTATGAAAGCCTGGAAGTTGTCTGATAAGAATTAAGCATGACGACATTGAATGTCTGATGACAATAAAATTCACAGGCTGAGCAAACATGTTATGTGCCCTTATAAATAAGTAAACAAATAATGTTGTAATAATTATAGCCCTTTTATATATGGAGAAGATTAGTCACAGACAACTTTTCTAAGTGCTCTTACCAATTAAGTATTGATTACCACAGCATTGTTATTTTAGGTGCATTAAATGAAGTGGGCATATTTTGTTACAAGCCTTCAACATGCAACCAAGTGGTTACTCATCATGTGCTGACTTCTGGAAAGTATGCTCCTTGCTCCCATTTATTTGGACATCTTGTTTACTCTATCCTTTTCTTGTATTCTGGAGGAAATTGTGCAGATGCTGCCTTTTGATACTAAATTTTACTGCCTATGAAAATAGACCATAGGAATTTGTAGTACATAGCTCATGACAATATGATTGATCATTATTACAAAATAATATACTTATGGATATTTGTAGTTCATAGCTCACATTGTTACATTAAATAAAAGGGTTTACGAGTTTTACAAGTCATATTAGAGAGAAAAACAAAATAGAAGTCAAATTACAAATTTGTGTTGTTCCAATTTTTGTCTGATTAAATGGTGGAAACATCATGTTGTTAGTTAATGGAAATATGTTTACTTTTATTTGTTAATTTCTATTTTTCTTCCTTTAGGATCTATTCAAAGTTTCAAACAGTTATATCTGTTTAGTTGCCTTCCATTTGAAATGTGTAGCTAATCTTTGGGTGGCTATTGTGGCTTTCGGTTAGTCGCTTATTGATTGCAGTACAATCTGTTTTCATGCTGGGGTTGCATGCAGGTTTATTCTTGCTGGGTGTGTTTGCTATTTTGTTTTTAAAGCTATGGATGCTCTCTTCTCCATGATTTGGATTGAAATGTGGACTTTCTAGTTAAACTTTTCTGTTTTTGTATTTGTGGTTCAGATTTAATTGTTTTTTGTGCATGCAATCATATTAGTGTGTGGTTCATTCTTGGCTTTGATAGAGCTTCATGCGGAATTTTCTTTGTTTTACTAACTGTTGTTTTTTTTTTCACATTTAATATCTGCCTCATTTGTATTTTTTTCCCTTTTCTTTCTTTTCTTATAATTTGTTACCATTTACGGTTTAGACATGGAGTCATCTTTTCCTGTCTATTTCTCTAGCATCTAAATGTTCATTGGAATCAGCCTTTGTATCTTTGATTTCGCCTTTTCCTTTAAAGAAGATAATTAGCTCTGCTCCAGATGTAAGCTTTGTATAGTGTAAACAACTTCTTTTTTTGGGTCTGCATTCTGGTTCGATTTGGCCTTTTTGTATTATCCTCGGAGCTTTCCAATTTTTACAGCATCTACCTTAGACTTTTTTTTGTCTTTCATTAAATTTCTGCCCACTCTTTTAAATACTTTTCTTTTGTATATTTAAGGATTGTTTTTCTTTGGTATCTCTCTAATACAATCTTTCATTATTTCTATTGATTGTTTGTTTCAGATGGACATCTTGGACTCATACCGAAACTTCTGTTGGAACAATTCAATAATGTGGTTAGATGCTATATCTAATTGTATTTAATTTTAATGTCTTTTTAGAAAAGATAAGAAAACAAACTATATCGCTAAGATAATGATAAACCACATTCTAATCATTTTGGTAGTTTGTTTCAAAGAATCATTATTAACATTGTGAAGAACATATTGTTTAAATGTACCATTGTACTTTTTACACATCTTTTGGTATCTAGAACATGACTTCAAAAAATGGTGCAAAAGAATCAGAAAACCTCTTCTAAACTGGTGTGCATATTAATGAAAACTCCGAAGATTGTTTTCCCACTTCATTCGGCATCAAAAACCTATCCACGAGACAAAAAAACAAATCAAACTAGCAAATAGAATTTAAACACTCTATGTAATTCAGCCTTCCATTCAATCATTCCCTCTTCGTTCTTACCTTGGGTACATTAAACCAAAGAATTGAATCAAGGGAAGGTAAAAGATCCTCCAACTTGGTTAGAAGCTTGAAGTGAGGGAGGCTTGATTGCAATCCAAAGGAGTGAAATGGTGATGGCCACAAGTCCCGACCATACGTAAACAATTGTTGGAGTCCTTCCTCTCCTTCCCATGAGACCCTTTGCAAACGGATATAAATGTGCCAGCACCCAGAAAGCGAAAAACACTCCACCGAGAAGCTTGCTCCATTGTGGTATTGTGCTATATATAGTTCGGCTGAAACCAACAGCAATAGCCACAAGGTTGATCATGATGATGACAAGTGGTGGGATCATCAGGGATGTCCATTTCACTTCATAGAGCTCAGCATACTCATCCTCTTCATCATCAGTAGCTGACTTCGATGTGAGCGTGAAGGAGATTTCTATTCCAGCCACGACTTTCAACAAACCCTGAACAACTGCTGCTAGATGCGCACTGGTGCCTCCAATTAGCCAAAACTGCTCATTTCGCCACCATTCTTCCAGAGCAATTCCTGACCACTTGATTTCTAACAGCGCAAGGAGCATGAGGGTCACAGTAATGATCAGTAGGTATACAAGGAAAGTGATATTTAGGGTTTGGACAATGAACTGGCCAGAGAACAACGATAGTGCAGGGAGGAAGCAATAGACTATCAGGAAAATGGAGGTGAATGGATAAATGCCAACGTTGAGGTAGGCAATGCGCTGAAGAATCTTCATTTTCGAGGAGGCAAGGAAGGCATTGTTGCGCGAGAAAAAGATTTCGACTGAGCCGGTGGCCCATCGCAGCACCTGGTGCAGACGATCTGTCAGATTGATTGGTGCAGTCCCTCGAAAGGCATCACGGGAAGTCACACAATAGACTGATTTCCAGCCACGGTTGTGCATGCGGTAGCCTGTGACCACATCCTCTGTCACGGAACCATAAATCCAACCAACACGTGTACCCCACTCTGTCTTCTCCTCATACCTGTTTCATAATTTAAACTAGCTTAAATAGTGCCTTTTATTTGGGACTATGAATGTGTGGTTGTTTTAATAATAAGGATGAGCATATCATTGTTCTTTCTACTGGGCTAGGTTTTACATGGTGAACTAAAGAAGCTTGTGTTAAGATACTAACTCAAGTAAACGCTATAAAAGAATTATATTTTAACCTACTAATCGAGGGAAACACAATAAATAGAAAGTAAAACAAAAAATTAGAATATAACTTTGAAAGAAAATGGGTCTTGCTGAGAAAGAAGAAACTTTTTGTATATTTCCATGAAAAATTTTAATAAAGTACCAGCAAGAGATGACAGAAATGGCCTCAGCAACAATGGAAGCATCAAGCATCTCACGGGGAACAGTGAGGGCACCTGGTGGGCGGCCGTTCTTGACTGAGGGGTGATCAGCCAATGGCCGGCCTTGAAACTCAGCGACCGGAATGGAGTCAATAAGGAAGGATGAGTTGCCGAACTTTTTGGGGAAGGATGCAAGGTTCATATCATCACTGTCGAAGTCACCCATGCGGAGGGCAGTTGTCTCCTCAGAGTTGGCTGAGGCTGATCCCTTTCTCCTCCGTGGTATGCAACAGCTGAATAAACCTGATGACCGGTCCTTGGATCTTGGGGGATCAAACCCGTATAGGGCAATCCTGCGGAAGAGACAACCCGTTCCCACATACACAGGACCCTGTTGGGATATTGAATGAGTTCAGATGTGTTGCAAAGCTAAAATTGAGTTTGGATGTTCTTGCTTAAGATTTGAAGCCAATCAAACAGACTGACTTTCTGTTTAGCATTATAGCGATTGCTGATTAAATAATACTTAGGGAAAAACGAAAATTAGACGTTATTTTATTTCAAAAAGATGGAAGAGTTAATTTTATTTGGAGAAATTCATCAAACTGAAGCAAAAGCTTTAGAAAAGTTGATGCACAAAAAGTGTATAATTCTAATTGTCTTTTTTTTTTTTAACTATTAAACATGATTTTAGAAATGAATTGGCAAAGTACCTGAAGACCATCAAGGGCACGCATGTTGACGTCAAAGAACACAGTGTTATGATTTGCATATCGATCAGAGGGATCAATCCCCTCAAACCGTTGTGGGAACTGGACATAACACAAGCGATCTCCGCCACGGTCCATCATGAAGCACAATCCTTCACGAAAAGCAAGGGAGTTGTATACATAGTGATCACAATCCAAGTTGAGAATGAAAGGCCCATTGGACAATATGGCGGAAGCACGAACAAGGGCATTCATGGCGCCGGCTTTCTTATTGTGGTCATAGCCAGGACGTTTTTCACGGGACATGTAGACCAGCATTGGCAGACGGATGTCTATATCATGGAAGTCAATTGGAGATTTCTCACCTCTACCGTAGATAGGCATGTCAGCTGGTGGCTTTAACATAACCTGAGAATAGCAACAAGGTTAGAAAGGTAATTTATTTTACCCAACTGTTTTATATATTGTAAAGATTGAAAAATTAAACTGCTATATGCAATTTTTTCTTAGATCAATTTGGAGAAGTAATGTAACATTTCTGTCACATTTATAAAGAAACATTTTTACTGTATCGATTTCAAAAGCACACTATTTTTATTAATGGGCAATCATCATTTCAAAGGAAGATTCCTCCTTCTTTCTTGTGAATGTTGCTTTAAAACTTATTTGCTTAGATATACATTTTGTTTTCTTTTTTTATTTGTTTTAATAATTTTTATTAAATGATGGGCTGCTACCAGAGCTGTTTGTTCAATCCCGTCAAATGTTGAAATATATCTGAAATGCCACACACTAAATAGGCAAAACATGTACCTGAATGATGCCAGCATGGTCGCCACGGGAATGGTCCTGGGATGGTTGCAGCCAGGTACCTGGCCAGTGGGTTCCATCAGCCATCCATGTTGCCTTTGGTATCTTTATTGGCTCGATTATCTCATCTCCTCCTGCCTTCGCCTTCTCTCTCTGTTGGTTCATGGCCTGGATCTCTTCCCTTGCATGGTATGCATCAGATCGGCGCCTAATTGCATCAGGAAGCCCGTTAATACGAACCTTGTACTCGTCATACTCTCTCTTGATTCTTCTCCTGTCTTTGACAAAATCCGACTTGACCTTGTTCTTAAATGGATCCCTTTTCTGGTTGAAATAGCTCTCAGGATTTCTTGGCTCAATGTTGTGCTTTTTACAGAAAGGCACCTGTTATTGCAGCAGTAATGTAATTGCTATCTATCAGTTTTTTTTGGTAAAGTGAAAGCTGTTTTTTAATTTAATTTAATTTTTGCTGTTTACATAATTGGCATTAGGTTCCTAAATTATTGTTTATAAAGAAGTGAAATTTGTCTAACAGTATGTTCTTTTTTAGGATGATCAGTTAGTTACAAACCCATAGTTGTGCAAAGCTTGCTGCCTCAGCCATAGCTTCGAAAGTGAGAAGGGCCCCACCATCATCAGAGACATAACAAGCAAGTTTCTCTACTGGATAATCTGCTGCCAGGATAGAGAGGATAGTGTTAGCCGTCACAAGAACGGGTTCCTTTTCAGGATCTGCAGTCGAGACGAATACATCCAGCCCTGGTAGATCAGACTTCCCTGTTGGGTTGTTGGGACGAGGTGTCTCGAATTTTTCTTTCAAGACAGAGAGGTCAGTGGCACGGTTAACTGGGCAGAGCTTCGGCAGCTGGTCAAGCAACCAGGAAAAGGCAAACCAGAGCTCGCAAATGACTGACATGAACCATAGCCAGATGGCATCCTCATTCACGTGCTTGATACGCCACATCAAGAAAAGGGCTAGGACAACTATACGAACGAACACCAACAACCTACACATTTCAATTATAATTTTAGTGCTGATTAACACTTATGATCAAAGAAAAAGAAATAATGTGTGCTCATATACCTATATGGACTGATGACTCCTGCAGGCACCTTCAGCTTTCGAGTGAGGGGTCTCCACGGCTTTGCGACTAGCTCCTTGGGATGTCCAGTCGGGATGTTCCCATTGTCATCTTCCCCATTTTCATCCGTCCAAATCGCATTTCCATACCCATAAGTACCTTTGGTCTCAAAGAGCCACCGGTTGTGGTCGAACTCACCGCTCTGGTTATGGTTTGACTGTTTCACTAGAGAAAGATGCCTATCAAGCTTGCCAGGGCCCATTGTGGACGGCAGAGATAGGGCCTTGGCCTCATTGCTGGCACTGACAACATCTTCCCAGCTGATGTTCTTGTACATCTCCTTGCAGCCCGGGCAGGTTGCTCCCTCGGACTTCACTGAGTCGTTGAAGCAGTCAATGCATATCTTGAAGTCACAGTCACAAGGTACAATGTCCTCACCCCTGTTGTTGCACGGTACTTTACCATCACACCCCTGTTAGATTCGGTTGAGATTTAGAATGTTAGAATTCTTTTGTTGCCTGTTAATTTAGGCACATTATTGATTGATGCATTTTACAAAGTCTCTGAATGATCTTGCAAAAGATCTTTGCTTTATTAGGCATAAAACAAAGTTTTCAACTATTTTTTTCTTTTTCAAGGATCCTAGCCTTTAATCAATAGATCTTGACTCGACCTATGGGGGAAGAGGGGAATCTGGTTTTTCGAGCGTTCTAGGGCCCCATTTGTTTATAACTTCATGTTTTTAGCCCGTTTTCACACCCTTTGTAAACAAAGTATCAATTTCACTTTTTAACTTTTCAAGTGAGAAGCAAATTCTCCATATGTAAACTAATAAGAACTATAATGATTAAAATGAACCGAGAATAATTGGACTTGGAGAACTCTTTGACCCAATGACCTTACTTCTTTTGACAGTCTGTCATTAATATTTGTGAAGAGACCTTGCAAAATTTTCGATTTCTTACTATATCACAAAGAAATGTAATGAAGAATGTGACATTTGTTTCTAGAATAATAGATAGCACAAATGATTATTGATAAGTTGAAACAAAATAAATTCTTATTGGCATATTTTCTTTTTCTGTTCCGTTTTTCTCTTTCTATAACAATAGTTTATACGTTTTGCTATGGGATTTTTATGCACTAAATGCATACAAGTCTAAATATATTTCACATTTATCAGGTGATTATGTATGGTTAAGTAACTAACCGGGAGCATGCATGTTGAACCGGCATTCGACATCTGCACATGTCCGCCACTGCCACGTGAATCCGTCATGACGTGAGCTCTTGTGGCCGAATTAAAGCCACCTGTAAAAATTGAGCCTGTGTACTGATCTTCTTGCTTATGAGGATCCATGTCATCCATTGGGGGATCATGATCAGGCGTCATGGGGATGTGCACATGGTAGTCCATGTCTACACTGCTTATCTCACTGTCAAGGTCATCTCTTGAGTAGCTGATGAACCGGCCCGAGTCGGTTCGGCGGCCAAAAACCACTGTTGGTGGAGGAGGCGGTGGTACTAGAGGTGGCTTACCGGCACTTGATGGTATCCGGCTTGGTTGCTTCTTTAGTATCCCTTTCGAAGCCATGGCGGCGCGATTCTCCCTGTTTTTTCTTCTTTACTTGATTCCTACTTTCTTTCTTTTTTCATTGGAGCAAAAGAAGAAAAAAAAAAAAAACAAAAGAGGGATTTTGTTAGGAGGTTAGTAGGTAAGAAACAACAATGTTGATTGAAATGTACTTTTGCAAAATGAAAAGAAATGAAAGATTAAATCTCTTACCTGTTTGATATCGGGTGGAAGTTTGACTTTATGCTGGTTAGAAAAATCAGATCATGCCGACCTGATACTGAGTTAGGCTGAGATCCAAACCCAGAGAAAGACGGATTTGCTGCTTACAACTTTTTTCTCATCTAATCTTCTATGTTATAAAGAAAATGTCCACACCTTAGATGGCAACCTCTCTTCGGTGGAGAACATCTAAGGTGTGGAGTACCAATACTTCTTCGAAGAATGCAACTCTAACTTTCTCAAAGAATCAAACTTGTTATAAGGAGAGGAACGGAGATTGTAACCAGGTTTATAAGAGAGAAAACAGAAGTTTTGTGCTCTGTTTCTGGGTCAGCACTCAGCAGGCGCGAGGAGAGAGATGAGAGAAGAATAAGCAGAGTATATAAGGTGTGCCACGTGGCTAGAAGAATGTCTTTGAGAACATCTAAGGTGTGGAGTACCAATACTTCTTCGGCCGTGGCTCGGTGTTTAAACAAATTAACGAGGGATTTCCAATTTTACCCTCACATTTCAGCTGGAATCACATGTTTGATTGTTAATTGGGGAATTATTACCCTTGTTTATGAGATATTATCATCATCAATAGAGAACTATGTTTAAAACGGAAAGAGGACTGTAGAAAAAAAAACTGTAAGAAAATGAGAGGTAAGATGTGCATATTCTCTGTACAAGACATTTTCAAAAGGTATTTTTTTACAAAAAAAGGTTTTAGGCTGGAATTGTCCTCAAATTTAAAATTCTATATATAGGGGCCGTTTGGATCGCTTAGGAATAAGAGGAATAACTCCTTTCTAGGCGTAAAGTTATTCCTAATTATCCAAACTCTTCATAAAGTTATACACTTTCCAATATTTTCCACCTAAGAATAGACTATTCCTCTTATTCCTAAGCGATCCAAATGGCACCATCAGTTATTTTGATTAGGGCGGGAACACGAAATACAAATTAGAAAATCAAATAACTAATGCAATAAAAATTTAATTTATGAAAATATTGACAATTTACTGATTCGTAAAGTGCCACAAATTATTGTTAGAAATACATGAATTTGAAGACATGCCAGTGATTTTTTGAAATAATATAATCACAAATTCCCCCCCTCAAATTCTTATTACTTAAACTTCTCGAAACTGAGATCAAGTAATAGATAAGTCAAAATTGATAGATTCTTGATTAATAAAATACGTGTGCATCTCAAAAAAAAAAAAAAAAAAAAAGAGCACAAGTTAGTGGATAAATTTTTTTTATACAAATAGATGTATATCTAAAAAAAAAAGCAGCAGTAGGTATAAACGAATATAAGAATTAATGAAGTTTACTATAAATGCTCACAGAAAAATAAAACAGTTACTGACTCTGAAACTAGTCAATTTATCTCGTTAAGCGGCTTGTGTGATTCATAATTTTATCGACAGAAGTTCGTCTTCTTAACTAAAGATATTTGAACTAAGTAATAACAACTGCTTGTTGATTATTTGTCAGTTTAAATAAAAAAATCCTTTTAAAAATATGGAATATATATTTCTTTATATTTCACTTTTAACCGATCATCTGAATCCAATATGTTTGATGAGCCGTGAATAAGGAATAAGAATAAGAAATTTCGGTATGCGTGCTTATTCTTATTCTTGTGCAACCCAAACAACACAAAAATAAGGAATTTGGGCACTTATTCCTATATTAACAAAACCATGATATAAGAATAAGGAATTTGAATAAGCACGCATACCGAAATTCCTTATTCTTATTCCTTATTCACGGCTCATCCAAACATGCCAAAATCTCCATCAGTGTTTAAAAAACCGCACCGAACCGGCCGGTTCAACCGGGTTTACCGTGAACCGGACCCTGGTCCGGTAGGTTTAGCCCATAAAATCGGATTTCTGATGAACCGGAAAAAAAACCGTTTAAACCGGGTAAACCGGTAACTGAACCGGCCGGTTTATTGTTTTGAACTAGAGAAACAAGTTAAATTGAAAACAATACAAAATTTGTTGAGATGGGGAATCGAACCCTAGTCTTTATGCATAAAAGACAACAAACTTAACCATTTGGCCACATTATTCTTTTGATATAAATGGACTTTTATATATTATTATACCGGTTTGTAAACCGGTAAACCTCGATAAACCCCATACCGGCAGTCTCACCGGTTTGATCGCCGGTACGGTATTTAAAACACTGATCTCCATACTCGCTTTTATTCCAACAATCAACAAATTGGGTAATTTTTATTATAATAATAATTTTCAGTTAAAGAAAATCATCTATTTGTTGTCCACTTTTTGATTAATTGACAACATGCATGATTCAATTGCACTTTTTTTTACAAGAATAAAATCATATTTGATCAATCGGCAGTGTTGTTATTTCATCAAACAGCAGTGCTTAATTTGTGCTTCCTTGCCATGCCACAAGCCCACAATTGTCATTGATCTCTCCCTTCTGTGAAAGGATTCTTTGCATCCGTATCTGTACACTATTTGTACGTCCACCCGTTATTGCTTAGTTTATGACTTTATGGCTAGCCACAGGCCCGCCACTGCGCCACACAAAAACGGGAGAGAGCGCAATAGAAAATTACAAACCGGGGCGTCGTGCGTCTAACTCTTCGCACGAAGCGCCGAGACCACGAAGTCGTTGGATTCACGTCGGACTGAGACGTGGGACCCACTCACATTCCTGTGGGCAAGCCGGCGCAGCGCTCTCCGCTCCTCTTTGGCAAAAGAGAGAGTGTGTGAGTAAAAAAATTGGTACCGTTGATCCCAGGATAAGAAAATCGCGCTGGCAACATTTTTCACCGCACTGCCTACATTTACAGCCTTTTTAAGTAGGGCTGCTAATAATAATATCATGTTATTTTGCACGTTTCTGTTCCGTTTCGCCCGAAACAAACAGAAACAGAGGAGGAAAATTGCTTCGTTTTCAAAAACATAACAGAAATGGAACAACATTTCAGTAGACGGAACACCCAAATAAAGAAATTTATATAGGAAAATGAACGCGGGACGTTAATTTCGTTCTGTTTTGTTAAAACGGAACATGATTTCTGTTTCGTTCACTAGAACAAAACAAAAAGAAAATTGATATGTTTCACTCCGTTTCTACACGTTTGACCCCCTGGTTTTAAGCAGTGTTTAAAATACCCTACCGGACCGGCCGGTTCAACCGGGGTAACCGGTAACCGGACCCTGGTCCGGTAGGGTTAGTATTAAATACCGGCTGGCTGGCGAACCGGAAAAAACCGAATAAATACCTGTTAAACCGGGTAAAAACGCCTACCGAACTAGCCGGTTCTCATATTTTACTGGTTCAAGTCTTCAGCGCATCGATTCATTTAATGACCCAAGCGGGAAAAACAGGAAACCAAGCTGCGCAATTCCCAAAATCGTGCCTCCATTCACGATTTCACGTGGACTGCCTTTCTTAGTGTAGATTTTTATTTTTCTTTAATTGAACTTTCTTAGTGTAGATTAATGTAATTTAGGAGAGCATCCGGATTTACAATTCACTATTCAGGATAGAAAATATGTTGAAACTCATGTAAACCTCATTCTTTTCATTAATGTAGGCTATAGGCGTTTAATAATAATAATAATAATAATAATAATAATAATAATAATAATAATAATAATAATAATAATAATAATAATAATAATAATAATAATAACAATATGCATGTGCGGCATATTGCTATTATGTTACAGGTTTAAATTCTTGTTTTTCATTTCAGTAAATGACAAGTCAATTTAGTGCACATGAGTGTTGAACTATTGGATATTAAAGTATTTTATAGTTTTTAAAATTAGGTATATTTTTGCTATATAGATTTTTATATATATATTTTAATTTTAACATATATATAAATATATTTAAAATAATAACATGAAGTCGTCCGGTTTTTGAAACCGGTTTAACCGATTTTACCGGTAAACCTCGTACCTATAGCTCGACCGGTTTGACCTCCGGTACGGTATTTAAAACATTGGTTTTAAGTCTTAAAGGCCACGGCACTCTGCAGCGAGATTATATATAGATGAAAAGTTTTGGTCGGCGTAATGATAAACAATTGATATATAATTATAAGTTATTTCAAACAACACAGGGATTACCAGGCGATTTACGAGGGTTAGGTAGAGCTCTCCGTACAAGGCGATTTTGGAGGCGATCTTGGAGCTCCTACTCCCCGAATCAGATGGCCACTGACGCTGATGGATGGCAGGCCGTTCGTCCTCGCCGGCGATCCCGACCAGCTCCCTCCGGATCCACCCAGCAGCCACCTCGTCTTACTAGGGTTTTGTCCCTACCTAGCAGCAGACCAACCTATGCTCAAGCACTGGCTTCCCAGTCCCCTTCCCCTCCCCTTGTGCCAAAGTTCCCTCCCACCGACCACCATCCACCGCCACCCTCCATACCTCACCCAACTCGTCCCAAGCAGCCGATGCTGATAACCTCCCCTGACAGCCCCACAACCCTCCGCTTTCCCCCTTCTGAGGATGACCCTGACTGGTTCAACCGATGCTTCAGATGTTTTCGAAAAGGACACATCTCTAAGACCTGCACTGAAGCAAGGCGTTGCGCCTCTTGCTGGGGGATAGGCCATCCCTATCTCGAATGCCCTGACATGCATGCCAAGCCCTCCCGCCCCTACCGTCGTCGTCCTGCCCGGCGATACCAACCAGTCAGGGGTTCAACCAAGAAGGCGAAAGGCTTGCCTTCTGTCTCCACTGCCCCTGTCCGAGGAGTCTCTAAGGAGGCGGCTACCTCTCGGAACCCGACCAGGCGGTGGGTCCCCCGTGATCCTCTTCTCAAGGGAGAAGAACCTGATTTCCAGGAACTTTTGAGCGACTCTACCAAGACTTTCACTGAGTTGCCGCCGGCTTCCGAGAGACCAGACTCTATCCCTTGTTTCTTCTCGAGGGACAGTGGCTATCTCTCTCGGGTCTCTGTGCTTGCCAAATCCTTGGTCATCTCCCTACCACCTAACCCTGAGTTTGATCTTTCCTTAGATCAGGTTGCAACGATGGTGGCCTCTACTGGGCTGGTTACCGCTTCGCAGCTTAGTGTCGGCTTCCTCACAAGGGGCCGATTCTTGGTGTCCCCCCCAGCGAGTGTCAGCGCTCAAGACATATGTCTTGCCTTCAAGGATGACTGGTGGGATTTAGGATACTCCGCTACTCTTTGGTCCCCCCACATTGATGCTGACATCTCCATCCCTAGGTTCAAAGTTTGGATCAGACTGTCAGGCCCTCCGACCCAGCTTTGGGATGAAGACTGCATAGTTCAAGCTTTTGGAAGGTTTGGCATCTATTTAGGTACAATTGCCTCTAACTGCCCTGGCAATCTTGCGATTTGGGAGGCAGCCATTGCTGTGCATGATCTTAGGAGAATCCCCCTTCGCCTCTCTTTCTTCTCTGGAGCTTTGGAGTACAATGTACCGTTAGAGATTGTGCGTTGGTTGCCTTGCCAGCTTTACTCCATCCAAGATATCCCCCCACCACCGCCACTCATTGTCAGGCCAAGAGACCGACATCAACCCACCCCGTCGACGCCGAGTTCTGACACCACCTCCCTGGTGGAGGAACAAAGCTTCACTTTTAAATTGACTGACCTCAAGCGCTTATTCGGGAAGCTGGATCCGGTTGAGTTACCAGAAGACCTGGTGGCAGCACTGTACCCACCGAATGAGGCGGTGAGGCGTGGGAAGCAGCCGGTGGCTGGAGATGTTACAGTTCTCAAAAGAGACTTCGCCCTTCCCAGAAAGGAGAAGGGCATAGTAATCGGATCCGATACCCGTAATTTTTTAGCTTCTTCTACACCCGTTAACCCGACAAGTAAGGCGATTGTGAGAGCAGCAGATTGCTCGGGATCAGCCAGCAGCCATAATGGATCGGGCAGAAGTGAGGCCAATGGCGATCCGATTGTTCCGCCGGGTTTTGATACACCTAGTTTCTCTGTACTTGAAAGAAATGACATTGTGTTACTAAAGGGTACAAGACCCGAAAATGCAACATCCGATTCTCATTCAGGACCTGCGGCAAAGGCAAGTGTACAGATGGTAAACAGGGCTGGTAGAAGTGGGGCCACACTGCACACTGCCAGACAGGGTACTACTAGGACACTGTCCAGGATAGATGAGGTGGAGCTACACGCTTCTGTCCAACCACGTGCCTAGTCGAGACCCAACAAAAGACCTCTGCCGGTAGAAGACACGGCTTCTCAGGTTCTTATCCCTTCTTCTCTTGTCTCTTCTCCCTTGCCTTGCTCTTCTTTGGAGGCTGGCACACTGTTTCCGGAATCGGTTCTTTTCCAACGGGACCCAACTACACAGTCTGCACCTGCAGCCTGCAAAACTGCAGTTTTAAAGCAAAAAAGACAGGGGTACCCAAGAGCCTGCAAGGCTGGTTTTAAAAATGTGCCTGTAATTACTTCTTTAGATCATAAGGCCATGGTTAATGTACCGATTACTTATAGTGAGTCTGTTGAATTAGCCTCATTAATGGGGTTAGACGACAGGTCATTAGTGGTGTTTAACCCAAGTTCTGCAAACTCAAACCGGGCCCCTGTTTCTACTAGCACAACTAGTTCGGCCCATTTGGACTCTAATAGAATATCCGTAAAGCCTGCTACTAATGCTCAAGTCCATCAGGTTGTTAGCCCACCGCAGAATGGCGTGAAAAAAGCAAAACAGACTCATACCTCAAAGACTCAGCAGTTGGTGGCAGACTTGAACAAGTTCAATCAGGGGTACACGCTCCAACTTGATGCAAGCTCCGCTGACGAGCTTTCTTCTGAATAGCCTTGCATCAAGTCTTTTTGTTTTCCTTTTTTGAAGCATTAAGCTTTGTCATGAATTGTAAACCTTATAATTTGGTTACTTGGAATGTAAGAGGACTTGGGGATGTCTCCAAGCGTAAGATTGTCTCTGACTTGATTCGTACTTCGCATTCCGACATTGTCTGTTTGCAAGAAACGAAATTGGATTCTGTAGATCCTTTTTTGGCACGCAACTTTCTCCCTTCTTTCTTTGATTCTACTATAGTTGCGTTAGATGCCATACACACCCGTGGGGGATGTATGATAGCCTGGAAGCACACGTTTTTCTTACTCAACTCTTGGGTCACGAAACACTCTTGCTCAGCACTTTTACGTGACTCTAGAAATGACTTCTCTTTTCTTGTTACTTGCACATATGGCCCTACTGACTCTCTTCTTCGTCCCTCCTTCCTGCGTGAGCTCCTTTTCACCTCTTCTCTCTCCCCTGGATTGTGGATCCTGGCAGGTGATTTCAATGTGGTTCGATGGGCAAATGAGCGGTCAACTACTTGTTTGGATTTTGCAGCAATGGGTCTGTTTAACAATTTCATAGATGAGGCCCATCTCCAAGACATACCCTTAGAGGAGAAATGCTTCACTTGGTCTAATAAGCAGCCAGAGGCTATCCTGTCCAGACTAGATCGAGTACTCCTCTCGGGTCCCTGGAATTCAGTGTTTCCACTAATTAAGTTGATCCCTCTGCCAACAGTAGTCTCAGACCACACACCTCTGCTTCTCAAATGCAGACAGCTTAGTACAAACCCAAAACCCCTGAGACTTGAACTCTTCTGGCTGTACAACGCTGAAGCTAACAATATCATTCAGAATGTTTGGCAAACAGTACCCACTTCAGGCATGGCCTTGGATAAAATTAATGCTAAAACTTCCTGTTTGCATAGGGCGTTGCGTGATTGGCACGTTTCAAAATACTCCATGGCCAATGTCTACCTTCATAATGCAAAACAAATAGTTTACTACCTTGATTTGCTGGAGGAATTGAGATCTCTAACGCCCCTTGAAAAACGTTTGAGAATTTTAGCTCGCGAGAGGGCATTCGAACTTGCTCTTATCAGTGAGTCAAGATGGAGACAGAGGTCTAGGGCCAAATGGCTGAAAAGTGGTGATCGCAACACTAAATACTTTGCTCTGGCGACTTCAAGGAATCGGATCAATCATGTCTCAAAACTGATTGTAGAAGGCACTCAGTTAACGGAGCAAGGTTGCATCACAAATGCTTTCACGTCCTTCTATGTTCAGCTTTTGGGAACAGAAGTTGCTACCTCAAACTTCAATCCTTCAGCTTTATACAGTGATCTTGGAACCGACCTGTCGGCTCTTGCATACCCATTCTCTGAATTGGAAATTAGGAATGCCGTTTTTGCCTTATCTAATGACAAATGCTCGGGTCCGGATGGAGTACCAAATGAATTCTATAAGCTGAACTGGATGTTAGTTAAACACGAGTTACTAGAGGTTTTTGACTTGCTGTACCAGAACAATCTTAATCTCGAAACCTTCAACCAAGCAAACATCATTCTCATACCTAAAGAACAGCACGCTTGTACACTACCTGCTTTTCGACCAATTAGTGTGATTGCCTATGTTCCTAAGCTTATCTCCAAAGTACTAGCTAACCGAGTGGCTGCTTTCATTTCCTTCTTGATCCCTGAGACACAGACAGGCTTTATTAGAGGGAGACTAATTGCAGAGAATTTTATTGTGGCGAGAGAAATGGTTACCTTGATTGAAAAACAGTCGGAACCTGCACTTGTACTCAAGCTGGATTTCAAAAAAGCATTCGACTCAGTAGCCTGGCCCTTCTTATTGGTTGTTTTACGCCACAGAGGCTTTCCTGAAAAGTTCTTACAGTGGTTACAGTTGCTCCTCTCCTCTGCTTCCTCCTCCATCTCGATAAATGGGCGTTTGGGCCCCTCTTTTAAACACAAACGGGGTCTCCGACAAGGAGATCCGTTATCACCCTTTCTCTTCATTCTAGCTGCGGATGTACTAAACAAAATGATTATAGCTGCTTCTGTGACAGTCCCATTTTGCATTTCAGATAAAATCCAAGAGCCGTTCTTTTTGCTACAATACGCCGACGATACCATACTTTTTTCAACTGCCAAAGGGACTGCGGTACACGTTCTTAATGGAGTGATCCATGCTTTCTCTTCGGTTTCGGGCATTGATCTGAATCTCAGCAAATCGACCCTCTTACCTTTCAATCTTACTGAACAGCAAGAACAGGCAGTAAAGGCAACCCTGCACGTTTCAATTTCAACCTGGCCTCTCACGTATCTTGGTCTCCCTTTAACCTTACGTAGGCCTGATCGTTTGGTTTACCAGGCTTTGATTGATAAAGTTCAGACCAGGCTCGCAGGTTGGAAAAGTTCTATGCTTTCGAGGGCAGGTCGGGTGGTTCTGGCTACCTCCGTCCTCTCTACAATACCGGTCTTCTTTATGTCAGTTTTCAAATTACCGGCGTGGGTAGTCAAATCGTTGGACCGTATCAGGCGGAACTTCATCTGGGGTAGCTCCAACAACACTGGCAGAGCCATGCACTTACTTTCATGGAACAAGGTTTGTCTGCCTAAGGCACTTGGTGGATTTGGCCTCTTAGACTTACGCTTGCACAACATCTCACTTCTTCTCAGATGGTGGTGGCGGTTATACCACGATGCTGCCTCCTTATGGGGTAAGCTTGCTAGCAAGCTCTTTGCTAAAAGAAATGTTAATACGCCTCCATTGGCTTGGAACAAGATTGGTTCCTTCTTCTGGACTGATCTTTTTTCTATCAGATTTCTGTTTCAAATAAGCACGATCTCTGTTATTGAGTCGGGGCAAAATTCGCTCTTCTGGTATAGTAATTGGGGAGGCTCTTTCTTGTTCTACTACAACTCTCCAATCAGGCCTCCCTCAAGGACAAACATTTCGCTACGATCGGCGTTATCGGTGTGGCAAACACTCCTACCAGCACCCCTCACCTACCAACAAAACTTTTCAATCCAAGAGGCGCGAGCTTTATCTTTTTCTACAGAGCCTGACCATTTAATCTGGAAATGGACTCCTCATGGTAATTACACGGCTGCCTCCGCTTATAAGAGTTTCATTTTTGCAGGCAAAATCCGCAGCCCTTTCCATTTTCTATGGAAAATAAAGGTTCCGCCTTCTGTCAAGTTTTTCTTGGTTCTCCTGGCTCATGGTCGCCTACTGACACAAGATCAGTTAATTAGGAGGAATATCCACTGTACTCAAGGTTGTGTCTTGTGTGGTCACATGGATTTGGAGACCGCCAATCACCTTTTTTTCAATTGCACTTTCTCTGCCCTTTTATGGAATTTTTTGGGTTTTCCCCTGGCTAGAACTGTCCTACAACCCGATACCAGTCTACAGGAGAAGCTGCTTTCGATTTTTGCAAGTACATCTTCTCAACAGCACAAGCTTGCTCTCATAGCCACGACTTTGTGGTGTATTTGGCTGGAGAGAAACAATCGAACCTTTCGTCAGCAGGGTAGGCGGCTAGATGCAGTTCTTCAATGGATTGTTAGTGAGTCAACAGTGTTTATGAAGTCCTGCTAGGTACTGGTGCTAGTACCAGTGCTAATGCCACAGCTGTTTTCTAGTATTGGCTGTTAGTTGCTGGTTACTGGTTTTTTTTTTTTTTTCTGACTAGGTAGTCACTACCTAGATTGTCAAAAAAAAAAAATTATTTCAAACAATAGATAAAAAAAAATATGTTATTTCGCCATATAAATAGTTATCTAAATAATTTTACACTGTTTGACTTGATATTGAACTAAGAATCTTAATTTCATATCATTAAATAGATCCATATCATCATATTATGTGTAAACATGCATTTTTTCATCGACGAACGGATTTAGTTAATTATGATAGATTAATTTTAACATATTTATTTTTAATATCTTGATCTAGTATCAAATGAACTCTAAAAATTATAAACTTTAAGGTAAAACATCTCTTATGAAATAGAACCCATCAACGATTTGAATTTAACGTTTTGAAATATAATTAAAAAGTGAGGCTGGACATTTTATGATAAAATAACTGTTGTATTTTTTTTTATATAACCATTAAATTGGTTGTCGTAGTTAAATAACTTATTTGCAATAAGATATGTCCCATGTCTAAATATAGAATTACAAGTCATTATGAAAAGTAGATATCTTAAGGTCATCAATATTTTGGTCGAATACCTTAAATTGTGGGGTTTCGGACACTGGAGAGTTTGTGTGAGTTTTGAAAATCATTGACCCGTTTTAGAACTTACAGCTTTTCGTAAATTTGGTTTATTTTGAAAAAAAAAAGAGTTTCATTTCTCCAAAAATTTTGAGGTTTTTCATTTTTTTTAAGAGGGAAAACTCTAAACAATCAAATTTCTTAAAAAATTGGAAAAAAAGTAAGTTGCCAAGTTCTGATATTCTTTCATATGAATCGAACATAAAAGAACACTCGGAGCTTTTTCTAAAATTGGTGAACTTACTTTTATTTTTTTCTAAACTGAAAACAATTTCCAAACTTTCTTATGAGTAGTATCATATATTGTATATTTTATTTACTTAAAAAGCAACTACTCAAGATCTTTTTTTTCCGAAATTTTGACTAAGCTATCATTAGTTTATTTAGAAATTCATTTTAATGTTGATGAAGTTTAGTATTTCATTGTTTAATAAATTACATAAATTATGTTTGTTTCGAAAAGCTATTATTGTTTCACGTAAATGTGTGTTTGCCTAGTATAAAAGAATAGAGTGTTTCATGAAGTAAAATTTCAATTTAATAATTTATTAAATATAGATATCAATAAAAATGAACTACTGTATAATGCAAATGAATACAACAACAACAACAACTAAGTCTTTTGTCCCAAACAAGTTGGGGTAGGCTAGAAAGAAACCCAACAAGAGAACACATCCAAGAACAAAAAATACAAAACATAAAAATACTAATAGTAAGACTAGCCATACTAATGCAAATGAATACGATCAAGATTAAGTTGTGGCATGATCTGCATTTCAACTTCTTCATATCTTCAGGAGTAACTATCATTGTTTTTATGAAAGTCATATTCAGTGGCAGCTTCCTTATATATAATATAATTATTTTGAAAGGATTACAGAAATAATGGCCAGATCGCTGTATCTAGAATTACAAAGTGTGGATTTAATAGTGCCCAAACGAACAACAAAAATTACTAATTTCACACAAATGGTTGACATTTATGTCAGCATAATATTTAAAATAATTCATTGGTGGCAACTGAAAACAGGTCTGATCAAAATTAAAACAAATATGTGTTTGGATTGCATCAAAATTGGAAAAGCACTCATTAATTACCCAAACATCGCCAATAGTTCGATGGCGATAAGAATCCATACTCGGGGTGCATATGTTGCTGAACTATATACTTAAATTTACAAAAGCATGTGATCCACTACGTGAATCAAATTATCAATTTATGGTGAGTACCTACTATATCCACAATCAACCAAAAAGGGAAAAAATAATTCACACAAGTGCCGCTATATCATCTAGTAATTTTATATATATATCTGCCAAAAAAAGCGATGCATTTTATACATTATCTGGTAATTTTATATATCTGTCAAAAAAAAAAAGATGCATTTTTTATAGATTGCATTGGCACAAAAAGATCACGTTCTTATGAAACTTGCCTTAGCCGCTGTCATGCTTTTAAAATAAACTTTCTTATGAAACTCAACCTAACCAGCTATAAACCAGTATGAAATGTATCTTGAATTAACAACACGCTAGTTATTGCTTTCGATTATTTGATTATTTCTAAGTATTTTTGTTGTGTAGCAATCAACAATACCTCTCTATTGAATTATAGACTCTAGCAAGGAAAAATAAATAAATTTCGTGACAGAAATAGAAACATATATATTGTTTTTTTTAATATAATATATTCATCGTTTCTACTGAGTTTTTTATTAAAATAATTTTGGCCACAAATGATATATATTATAACATATTGTAGTTGCTATAAGTTTGAGAGCAAGTTTTATATATAGTGTACGAGATCATATTTATAATATATTTAAATAATACTAACGATAATAGTAATACTAGAGTCAAACGAGTTTGACACTTGAATCCATCAAATATAATCAGATCTCAATTTTTGAAAAAAGAATAAATTTTGGTCTCCAAAAAACTTCAACATAAAGATCACATTGTACGATTTAAATCGGTTATTTGAAATTTCAATATTTGAGCATCAGATTGCAGTTGACTCTACCATATGTTTTTTTTTTTTTTTTTTGAAATGTGACTCTACCATATGTACCAGAACATATTAATAATATATTAAAAAAGAAAAAGCTGCGACGTAGCCACATAGGATAGCTTCCATAATAACTTCCATCTTATAAAGTTCTATAGCAAGCTAGTGTTTAAAAAACAATTTTATCAATTTGATGAATTATTATGCATAAAGGCATTTTTTTTTAGAAATTAATTTTTGGTAGCTAGTAAGTGAAGGTATCAAACTTGTACTTTAATTTTTTTTTTCTGAATTTATATCATTACCTTTTCTTATGTTTGTTTTATATATTAAATAAGATGCCTGATTCCAATCAGTGAAGTATATTTTTCTGATCATTTGATTTTATAAATAATTTTCATTTTATTTTGGTATGAAGTTGACTGCAGATGTGTATTCTGTCAGGTACCACTGTACCAGGCATATTCCAGACGTTGCACTAGTTTTTTTTTCTCTTCAATGGCAGCATAATTCGTTCAATGGTCAGAATTTGGAATTCGAGCTAAGTTCAAAACTCCTTCCTATCTTTCTCTTCAAACTTCAAGCAAATCTTATAATTGCCTGTGTGGCTGTGTCAACGCCGGTTTCTCTAATTCCATTTTTTTTTTCTTTGACGCAAATGTATGATTGGTGTTGTGTCTGGATCCAAGGGGAATGTTTGAATTGATTTTGTCAATATTCTCTATTAGTAATTAAATTGTTCTTTAAAGAGATTTATGGACAACCACTTAGCTTCCACAAAAGGTTACATTATTTACAGGTCAAATAGGTTTGAGCTCAGAAGAATGTTTGGATATCATAATACAAGTCAATATAAATACTATATAAAAACTTTAACCGTTGATATCAGGCATCTATATTTTTTTAGTATAAGTAACATGTAGATTTTTTGTATTGTACTTGTAGAACAAAACGAAAGCCAATGAGTAAAGGATTCTATAAAGCGTTTAGAAATTTCAAATTTAGCATTCTTTCTCTCAGCTGGTACTGGATTTTAAAATTGCATTTAACATGTTAATATGAGAAACTTCTTAATAGGCAATCGACTACTTTAGTAGTTAAGGTGGCTATATGTACAATATATACAGTATAGGACTAAACCTCACATAAAATGATAAAATTAAAAATCGTAAGCAAAATAGCATCGTCCTTTTTAACAATTCGATCGGACAAAAAGCAAGAACATGCACCGAAATAGTTGTCTCAATTATACAGAGGATTTTATGTAGCGCTGCTAGTGGGCCAGTCCGAGTATTTGGCCCTATTTGGATAGGGCTCGGTCCATTCACATTTTCAGTACTGTCCGGTCCGCTTAGCCCACGGACGGCACTACCCATTAGCAGCCTTAGCCTCATTGATATGATCCTCAAAAATTGCTATTAGTCCAACACTACAATGTTTTTCCTTCCGAACTAGCTACTTGGTTGTTCGTTCCGGAGATTTATATTTCTGGATTAATTAAAATTCTCAGCGGCGCCTCATTGGATTTTAGAATGGGCAGAAGGGACGAGCTCTGAACGGTAGATCATGGAACTCTCAGTCGTTGTGGCTAAAATGATCTCAGTACGACAATCTCAAGAAATTGGGATAGAATTTTCAAAAAATCTCGTTAGAGAGCACTTAAATTCGAAAACGCATTGCTGGAAACCCAAGACCTTGATAAATGCTGAAATATTATGTTGTATATATTAGACTATTAGTTTTTATATTTATTAAATTGAGCTTGGAGCATTAATTTACAGACGTTTTCATGTGTTTAATCATTAATGTGATAGATACAGTACATATGCAGTTTATATTGTAGCAACATTTGTTTACTGTTTAGATCGACCTCATAAATCTGCCTTGCGAGCTTCAAAGTTTGGTTGGTGAGTAATGAAGTTTACTACATTGTGGTTCATAACTAATGAGCCGGAACAACTAAATCTGTCACAGCAATATCTCCCAGAACCAGTAACTCCAAGATACATTATCCAATGCAGATAACAATCCGGTGGTTCATAACAGAAACAGAGGGTTCCAACCATTAGTAGTGGTATTCAATTTTTCAAGATAATATTCACAGCCATCCAACACAGCATGTCCCCAAACAAAAGACGGTAAAATGTTAATCAGTTGTGAAACATAAGTACACTAAGACAAAATTCCCTTAATATGTCACAAAAAATGCTATTTTCAAGATGAATGGTGAGAAACTGATAGAACGTGTATAATGTTGTTGTATGAAACTATGTACTGTCAGACTCAGGTTATGGAAAGACATCCAAGAGAATTCACAATGCTTGGACCAGTCAATTGTGTGTCGTTAGCTTTTTGTTCCAATGTCTGTCAGCAAAATTGATGGAAATTAAAATAAATCAGTCATGCAATATTGGTTGCATATGGAATCGATATAGTTAGAATAATGAAAAGAAAATGCCATGAATATTTACTTCAGTGCTTTCTCAATGTCTCTATTTGTTGGATCCAAACTCAACCCCTTTAGAAATGCCATAAAAGCTTTGTCATATTCCTGGCATAGATAAAGATAACCAGAGTTGTCAAAAAATTTCAGACGTCTAAGTGCAAAACAAAATAACATTCAGTCTTTATGCAGTTAAATTCAAAAAATGAAACCATCCAAAGCCTAAAATCATTTAGTAGCTGAACAGAACAAACCTAAAAAATAATGAAAAATGTGAAACAAAAAGGCCTCATATTCAGTCCAGCAAGACCAGGCCAGATCACTGTTAAAGTGTTAATATATTCAGGTACCATTCTTGCAGTTTGAGCTACTTTACCAAACTTTCAAGTTTCAGCTTCAGATGTAAAAAGCTAAATAAATCAGAATTAAGTTGCTATTGAGCAGTACTCTTTATTATGATCGGCAGACAAAGGAAGAAAAGAAAATAATCATCCTGCTACCCCGCCGCCTTACAAACACACCCAAAAAATAATAAAATAAAAATAACATAATACAAATAGGACCATACCCCCAAAAGCATGTTTCCCATCACCAAACTGCAACCAACATAGGCTGCTATTTGCATGTATGGTCGCATCATTTGGGTCCTCCATCATTGCCTACTTATACCCAGAAATAGGGGTGAGCAAAAAACTCGTAACTCGTGAGTTACTCGAACTCGACTCGAAAAAAGCTCGATGAAAACTCGAGTTAGAAGAACTCGAGTTATAACAACTCGAGTTATGCCAACTCGTTAATATTACGAGCCGAGTTCGAGTTGGACCCAACTCGACTCGGTACAACTCGAGTCAGAATATACAGGCTGAAAAAAATAAAATATTATCATATTAATATACAATCCAATAATTTTATTGATTTGCAGTCCAATAACTTGTTCGCTAACCCCTACTCTCCAAGTCCCCAGACCTTTTTCCCTCCCTTACACCCTCATGACTGCTCCTCTTTTTTATTTTCTAGCAAAATTTTAAGGTGACTAGTACCTCAACACCTTCTCACGAGTTCGTTGCCGAGTCACGAGTTGGCTCGAGTTAAAATGAACCGAGTTCGAATTAGCTCGAATAGCTCGGAACTGCTTTGCTGTCGAGTCACGAGTTGACTCGAATTGTGACGAGTTCGAGTTCGAGTTGAGGCTAACTCGCTCGAACTCGGCTCGTATACAGCCCTACCCAGAAAGAGTAATCAAACAAGGAGTATTTTCACATTGGACTTGCAACATCATTTCCAATGAGAATTTATTTCACTTTAGCCTCTATAAAATCATGATAAGATATTAAAATTTTAAAAACAGCAACTTTATTTGCAACTTTCCAAACCTCTAAATATCTATTATATGTCAATATAACAACAAAATATTGAGTGTTTTCAATGTATGTCCATAAGAACATGCGGCAATGTTATACTTTGAGAGGAGGATATGCTGCATGTTCTTAGGTAACCATATTATGGTTTCTCAATTAATTCTAGAAATGGTTAGGGATTTGTATGACCAGTGTCCTAAGACAATGACATTTCCTGCAAACATGACAATAGCACAAGGGCCAGTGACACAAACTTCTACTAGAAGCATTTTTTTATTTTGAAAAACAAAAAGAATCAAGCCCTGAACTTTTTTATTTGAACCTCAGTTCATTTTACTTTTTCTAAAACTGCAATCATCCAACAACAACAACAACAACAACTAAGCCTTTTGTCCCAAACAAGTTGGGGTAGGCTAGAAAGAAACCCAACAAGAGAACACATCCAAGAACAAGAACAAAAAAAAAATACAAAACATAAAAATACTAATAGTAAGACTAGCCATACTAATAATAATACCTCTAATAATAATAGTAATAGTAGAAACCTAGACCTCGACCGTGACCTAATAGAGGGACCTACAAACCTATGGCATCGCTCCTACCCCTAAGTGAAGAATTTCATGATGCGAATCGGGTAATTTTAAAATTTTTATTAACCGATAACATCTAAGATCGTTCTTATTATCGCTAACTTTCCTATATTATATTTGCATCACAATCACATATATTCCTATAAGAAGGATTGTTGAGCCATACCTATGGTCTCTAACGAAGCTTTGTTCCTCTTGGTTCACCTTGAATCCGAAACAAGAATGACAATTGAATCCGTGCTAGCGAATTCCCCGTCAACACCTAGCTCCACCACCCGTGTCTTGATCGATTGCTTAATCGATAGAATATTTTAACAAATATTTAGAGGATGAGAAAGCCAAAGCTTCAACACATGAAGACTTACTTGTGTTTTCAATTTCTGATCTGTTTTACCTTTAAAACATCAGAATAAACCTTTCAAATTCGTATAGCAATTAAAGCCACTAATCAGAAATTAAAACATCACTTTAATTTCTGACGTTGCAGCACGAAAACATTGATAACTCTCTGTAGGAAACTCCAAACGACATGAAACTTGAACCATTGGATTCTACACGTCCAGGGCTACAATTTTCATATATCATTTGTCCAATTTAGTTATCATTTGCTATACTAATTGTCAGTTTAATGTTGGCTCAAATTCTGACCCGAATTTAAAACCTTCTTTCTCTCTTCATTTGTTAAAATATTTGGGCTTGGGCTTTAAATAAATTTATGCACTCTATAATAATATTCATATATTATTATATTATGTGAAACACATATTATACTCATAATATTCACATCTTAATAAATTTATTCCTTGCTAGTTAATCACGTCAAGTGATATAATTTTCTATTTGTACACTTTGTTTCATACAACATGAAACCTTGTACATAGAAAATATATTTCTTGTTTCCCATTCAGTTGGTGTGACCTATATTGAGGATCCATATTATGTTGGCAATGGAATAAAATATTTTATTCCATAAACTGTAAGCGGTACTCTAGCATACATTACAGCTACCCAAATAATATAGATGTTTAGCAAATCCTTTTACGAAACACGATCCTTCTAGTAATGCTATTAACATTACTTGTGTCTATTCCTTGCCATATGATATTATGATTATTATACAAAGTAGGGCTGTGTCATCTTCGTATTATAATCTTTTCTTGGTCTCCAATAAGTAGGATTATATAATTATAACTGCACTTCAGTTATATATTGGATCCATTTATAATCTTACTTTACCAAGGGGCCCTTTATAATATCATTCCTCAATTCATGAGTGGCAATTAGCTATTGACATATATATTTCCATCCTACACAAGTTATATACAAAGAACTATTACTTTTATCACCACAAGTTTCAAATGGCTTTAAGTAATAATCACGTTGCATATTTCTTATGTGAAAATATATCATATCAATCTTAGAATTAATGACACGATAAAAATATTAATGACACAAACACAATCCAGATAATATTTTTATCAATTAGGTCTGTTCAATATATGAAACTTTTCATATACTCGTGTTATTAAATGATAATCCTTTATCAACGTTTACAGAACTACAACGTACTTTTAATCAACACGACAGTCTTGTATGGCATATTAGTGTTCCTGCTAATATCCAAGACCTGTGAACATTTTAGAGATATATATTCATTTTATTTAGAGTTCTGCGGTTCAAGACCAAGAGCATCTTCTTGAACACTTCTAAATGCGAATATAAACTCATGGAACAAAATGTAATAACATCCAATTCATAAATATAACATATAAAAGTAATCACCATAAGATAACTTTTAGAACACAATTCCAACAATCTCCCACTTGTTCTTAAAGTTACTTCTTATACATTCTTATGTATTAACTTTAAAACTAGGGTTGCATTTTGACTCATTCTGTTATCTCTATCCACTCGCCATGTGTTTTCAAACCCATGGAATCAAAGTGAACTTCACTTTTGGCTTGAGATAAAGGCTTTGTTAGCGGATCTGCTGTGTTACCATCCGTGTCCACCTTTAACAATTTTATTTTACCATCTTCTATGAAGTCCCGAATGACAAAGTACTTTCTATCCATGTGTTTGATCTTGTGGTATGCCTTCGGTTCTTTGATTTGTGCAATAGCTCCACTATTGTCGCAAAACAATTCCAATGGCACCTCAATTGATGGTACCACACCAAGCTCCTCAATGAACTTCTTGATCCAAACACCTTCTTTGCTTGCTTCCGCAACAGCCATCACTTCTGATTGGGTGGTTGAGTCAGCTGTTGTTGATTGTTTGAAACTTCTCCAACAAACAGCACCCCCATTCAGAATGAATACATATCCAGATTGCGACCTTTTATCATCATAATCGGTTGCAAAACTCGCATCGCTGTAGCCTTCTACAACGAGTTCCCTTGTCCCTCCATACACAAGAAATTTATCTTTAGTTCTGTTAAGATACTTAAGGATATTCTTGACTGCACTCCAATGTGCAGGACCTGCATGGGCTTGATGACGACTTGTCATACTTAGAGCATACGCGACATCAGGTCGTGTACAAACCATAGCATACATGATAGAACCAATTGCAGAAGCATATTCTACATTCTTCATGATATCAATGTCTTTACGTGTCATAGCACGTTGAGACTTGCTAAGTTTTACACCTTGACTCATTGGCACATTTCCTTTCTTGGAATTTTCCATGTTGAATCGTTTCAACACTTTGTCAATGTATGTACGTTGACTTAAGCCAATGAGTCTACGTGACCTGTCTCTACATATCTTGATTCCCAAGATATATTGGGCTTCACCCAAGTCTTTCATTGAGAAAATCTCTTTCAATGAAATTTTTATTTGCTCCATTAAGGGAATAAAGTTGCCTATCAATAGTATGTCATCGACATATAGGACCAAGAAAAGTACATAGCTCCCACTTACCATCTTGTATACACAAGGTTCTTCCTTACTTTGAATAAATCCAAGGCGTTTAACCTCTTCATCAAAGCGCTTGTTCCAACTCCTGGATGCTTGCTTCAATCCATAAATGGACCTTTGAAGTTTGCATACTTTACTGCCATTATTTGGATCTTCAAAACCAGGAGGTTGTACCATGTACACATCCTCTTCCAAATTTCCATTAAGGAATGCTGTTTTGACATCCATTTGCCATATTTCATAATCATAAAATGCAGCGATGGCTAGTAATATCCGAATTGACTTAAACATTGCAACAGGCGAGAAAGTTTCGTCATAATCAATCCCTTGAACTTGACTAAACCCTTTCGCTACAAGCCTTGCCTTGTATGTTGTCATGTTTCCATCCATGTCCATCTTCCTCTTGAAAACCCATTTGTTTTGAATAGCTTTCTTATCTTGAGGAAGATCTACCAAGATCCACACTTGGTTGTCATACATGGATTGCATTTCAGATTTCATGGCTTCATACCATGATTTTGAGTCTTCTCTTTTCATTGCTTCTTCAAAGGTCTTTGGATCATCCATATCCATTACCAAGATCTCATGAAGTCCTAGATACATATCAGGCTTCTTCCTAGATCTTGTTGACCTTCTTAGTTCTTGTGGCTCTTCATGTTCATCTTGAGTACCTCGAACCTTTTGCACAATCTCTTGTGGAATTAGTTCAATACTCGATTGAACACCATGTGGTGATTCGTGAACCTCTTCCTCAATAGGTTGAGGAACTTGTACACTAATACTCCCACTAGCCGTCGGAACTATGGTTGGGCTACTTCGAACTACATGGTTGTCATCCATGACCTGATCGAGGTCTTGTAGTGTTTCTTGAGTTTCCTCAAGCATTACACTACTCCCACTACTTTTGATTCTTTCGAGAAATTCTTTCTCTAAGAAAATTGCACCCCTTTCAACTAATATTCTATTTGTTGTCTTGTGCCAAAAGTAGTATCCTTTTGTTTCTTTCGGATAACCTATAAAAAAGCATTTTTCTGCTTGGGGTTCTAGTTTGGTTGACATCAATCGTTTGATGTAAGCCTCACAACCCCAAATCTTGAGAAAAGACAAGTCAGGAGTTTTTCTTGTCCACAACTCATACGGAGTTTTCTCGACAGATTTAGATGGAACAATATTCAGTGTGTAAGCTGCAGTTAGCAATGCATGTCCCCAAAAATAAAGAGGCAATTCTGTTTGGCACATCATTGATCGAACCATATCAAGCAATGTTCTGTTTCTCCTTTCCGATACACCATTCCACTGAGGTGTTCCTGGAGGAGTCAATTGTGGTATGATACCACACTCTTTCAGATATGTACCAAATTCATTACTCAAGTATTCTCCACCACGATCAGTTCGTAAAATCTTAATTCTCTTACTCAGTTGATTTTCAACTTCATTCTTGAATTCTTTGAACTTGTCAAAAGATTCACTTTTGTTCTTCATTAGATAAACATAGCCAAAACGACTGTAGTCATCTATGAACGTAATGAAGTACCTAAAACCATCTCGTGCACTTGTTCTCATTGGACCACATACATCAGAATGTATCAATTCCAACAAGTCTTTCGCCCTTGAACCTTTCTTCTTGAATGGTTTCTTAGTCATTTTACCAACTAAACAAGATTCACATGTCTCTATTGCATCGCAATCCATGAGACCAAGAAGATTACTATCATGTAACTTCTTAATGCGTTTCTCATTTATATGACCAAGACGATAGTGCCATAAGAGAGTGTTATTTTCATGAGATACTTTGAGTCTTTTGTTATTGATACTTAGAACATGTTTATCATTCACTTCTAGCAAATATAAACCATCATGAACAGTAGCATTTGCATAGAAAATTCCATCTTTTGCAATACTCAAACACGAGTTTGAAATGGTAAAGACATAACCATCTTTGTCCAAACATGACACATATATAATGTTCTTACATATAGATGGAACATAATAAACATTATTCAAATTAAATATTAAACCACTAGATAAATGAAGATTTATTGAGCCAATGGCCAATGCCGAGACACTAACACCATTGCCCACCTTCAAAATGACTTCTCCTCTCTTGAGATGTCTTCTATTCATTAGTGCCTGCATATTTGCACAAATATGAGCACATGATCCAGTATCAATTACCCAATCATGAATAGATGTGGTTAAATTAATCTCAATAACATAGATACCTTTCGGAACCTTGGGACGCTTCCGCTCTATTTTGCCTGAGTTTAAGTCAGCCTTGTACTTTGGACAATTCGCTTTGAAATGTCCCAACTCATGACAATAATAGCACTCGGTTTGCGGAGTTGGCGAATTTTTCTTTTTGTCTTTGGAGGTGCTCGCTTGAGCTTCTCTATTCCCCTTGTTCTTTTTAGATATCTTTCTTTTGCCCTTTCCTTTTTGAACTTTCTTACCATTCTGTGAGATCGCAAGAACATTCTTCTCTCCCTTATGTCTGTTCATATCGGCCTCAGCTTGCTTCAAAGTCTGATGGATCTCATCCAGGGTCATTGCCTTTTCACGCAAGTGAAGATGCATGACTACATCTCTGTAAGATGGAGGCAATGAACCAAGGATTATATCCTCAGCAGAGTCAGCATGCATTGGAGCATTTAGCTTCTCCAATTTCTCAAGGTAACCTAACATTTTCAACATATGTTGGTTGACAGAAGACCCTTCTGCCATGTTACACCTTGTGAAAGCTAAGGTGATCTTTGAACGCTCTTTACGAGCATTCTCCAGAAACATCTTGGAGAGACGTTCGATTATCTCTTTTGGAGTATTGTTTATGAACTTTCTAGTAAGTTCAGTAGCCATACTTGCCAACATGAGACCTTGAACGCTCAGTTCGTCCTTGCGGTACTTTTCAGATTTGGTCTTTTCTTCATCAGAGGGATTTGTACTTAGTACTGGAGCATCTTCCTCCAATACATTAACAAGATCCTCTGACCTGATGATAAGTTGGAGTTTCAATTCCCAATCAAGGAAATTAGAACCATCATTCTCCAACGGAAACTTTTCGAGTATGGATCGGATAAGTACATTGTTTGTCATTCTATAAAATAAATTAAAGGATTTCATGTTAATATTTATGTAAAACTTCATACTACATATTTAAAATTTGTCCATTATGCAGTATATTCAAGATCCCATCATAAATAAACCGAACTCATCCGAAATATAAAATCAAGGTAAGTAATCATTTACTAATCATAACCTTTTAGAAAACTTTTGCAATCGTTTGCAATTTTCTAAACTTTATGACTCTTGTTGTTTATTAAGAAATTTTTCTTACTAAACGATTTTCCCGAGACTTCAAGCCTAGATCTTGACTGCTCTTTAAGCAAACTTATTTTATTGGTCAATATGTTTGGCTATATTATCTCCATAAAATGAATGTATCAAATGCCTCACATTTAATCCACTTATCAATGGCCTGATAATATATTCGAACACATTCCACGATTTCTAAAGATTAAAGATTACACTCATGCATCTCAATAATCTTTAGCTTAAAGTGGATAAAATAAGAAGGAAAAATACTTAATTTTTCATTGGACAATTCAAATGTGACTATAGTTTGGTAGGTCATGTTTCCATACACCATACCTATCCTAACATATCATTCACATATAATCATAAAGCACATAACATAACACAATCACAAAACATTTGTGAGTTTGTATGCCTCTTGCGCTTCTCTTCATCCACCGTTTTGTCTTCTTGCACCATTGGATGAAAAATTGCATATAAAATAAATATGCTGCCCCAAACTTTATTATGAATCCTTTCAAAATAAAAATTTGCTAAGTGCAAGTATTAGGAACCTATCTCATTCTCACAATGCATATGATGTAAATAATAAATAAAGGCATCCTATACATAAATTGCCTTTTGTGCCTAATTAATAAACACTTATTAAACTTGCTTACAATCAAACAAACACATCACATCAAAATTTACATCACACAAGGCATTGAAATGAGACATACAAACTCGGTTCCCTGCAAAATAAAATTAGAATAGGAATTGCATACCGATGCACTATTTTGTATATTTTAGTTAATTTCCATTTCTTATGCAATTGCGGTTCTCTAAATCATTTAAATCCTAGAAAAATGATTTATAATTCTCTGTTACAATTTGCACCATAGTTTGAAAAATAATCTTTTAAACATTTAAAAGAAAACTCAAACCGTTATTGTTCTTGTCACAGAAAAACTGCGCACTGTTGCTGTTTTGCCTTTGTGACGAAATTCCATAAAACTTTTGTATAGGAAAGTTTTATTATTTAAAAACTAGACTTCAATATCTAAATTTAGAAACTGGTATCATCAAAATACGATAATCTATTTGAGAGAAATCGTTATTTTAATTTCAGAAAAATCTGCTACTGCTGCTGGAAAAATCCAGCAACGCGCTATTTTCCATATTTTTGTTTAACCTCATAGATCTGTCCAGAAATCTTAATCTATATGATTATCCTATTCTAAATTTCTTTTACAATAGTAAGAATTTTAGAAATTACAAAAATAATCAACCAGTAATCTAATAACAATATTGCAAAGCATGTAACAAAAATTCAGCTCGAATTTTAGAACCGCAACACAAAAGAACAATCATCCAACAACAACAACAACAACAACAACAACTAAGCCTTTTGTCCCAAACAAGTTGGGTAGGCTAGAAAGAAACCCAACAAGAGAACACATCCAAGAACAAGAACAAAAAAAAAATACTAATAGTAAGACTAGCCATACTAATAATAATACCTCTAATAATAATAGTAATAGTAGAAACCTAGACCTCGACCGTGACCTAATAGAGGGACCTACAAACCTATGGCATCGCTCCTACCCCTAAGTGAAGGATTTCATGATGCGAATCGGGTAATTTTAAAATTTTTATTAACCGATAACATCTAAGATCGTTCTTATTATCGCTAACTTTCCTATATTATATTTGCATCACAATCACATATATTCCTATAAGAAGGATTGTTGAGCCATACCTATGGTCTCTAACGAAGCTTTGTTCCTCTTGGTTCACCTTGAATCCGAAACAAGAATGACAATTGAATCCGTGCTAGCGAATTCCCCGTCAACACCTAGCTCCACCACCCGTGTCTTGATCGATTGCTTAATCGATAGAATATTTTAACAAATATTTAGAGGATGAGAAAGCCAAAACTTCAACACATGAAGACTTACTTATGTTTTCAATTTCTGATCTGTTTTACCTTTAAAACATCAGAATAAACCTTTCAAATTCGTATAGCAATTAAAGCCACTAATCAGAAATTAAAACAGCACTTTAATTTCTGATGTTGCAGCACGAAAACATTGATAACTCTCTGTAGGAAACTCCAAACGACATGAAACTTGAACCATTGGATTCTACACTTCCAGGGCTACAATTTTCATATATCATTTGTCCAATTTAGTTATCATTTACTATACTAATTGTCAGTTTAATGTTGGCTCAAATTCTGACCCGAATTTAAAACCTTCTTTCTCTCTTCATTTGTTAAAATATTTGGGCTTGGGCTTTAAATAAATTTATGCACTCTATAATAATATTCATATATTATTATATTATGTGAAACACATATTATACTCATAATATTCACATCTTAATAAATTTATTCCTTGCTAGTTAATCACGTCATGTGATATAATATTCTATTTGTACACTTTGTTTCATACAACATGAAACCTTGTACATAGAAAATATATTTCTTGTTTCCCATTCAGTTGGTGTGACCTATATTGAGGATCCATATTATGTTGGCAATGGAATAAAACATTTTATTCCATAAACTGTAAGCGGTACTCTAGCATACATTACAGCTACCCAAATAATATAGATGTTTAGCAAATCCTTTTACGAAACACGATCCTTCTAGTAATGCTATTAACATTACTTGTGTCTATTCCTTGCCATATGATATTATGATTATTATACAAAGTAGGGCTGTGTCATCTTCGTATTATAATCTTTTCTTGGTCTCCAATAAGTAGGATTATATAATTATAACTGCACTTCAGTTATATATTGGATCCATTTATAATCTTACTTTACCAAGGGGCCCTTTATAATATCATTCCTCAATTCATGAGTGGCAATTAGCTATTGACATATATATTTCCATCCTACACAAGTTATATACAAAGAACTATTACTTTTATCACCACAAGCTTCAAATGGCTTTAAGTAATAATCACGTTGCATATTTCTTATGTGAAAATATATCATATCAATCTTAGAATTAATGACACGATAAAAATATTAATGACACAAACACAATCCAGATAATATTTTTATCAATTAGGTCTGTTCAATATATGAAACTTTTCATATACTCGTGTTATTAAATGATAATCCTTTATCAACGTTTACAGAACTACAACGTACTTTTAATCAACACGACAATCTTGTATGGCATATTAGTGTTCCTGCTAATATCCAAGACCTGTGAACATTTTAGAGATATATATTCATTTTATTTAGAGTTCTGCGGTTCAAGACCAAGAGCATCTTCTTGAACACTTCTAAATACGAATATAAACTCATGGAACAAAATGTAATAACATCCAATTCATAAATATAACATATAAAAGTAATCACCATAAGATAACTTTTAGAACACAATTCCAACACTAAGTTCCTATGTCATGGCTCCGGTACATGAATTGCTAACTTCCAAGCGCTCCTATCGATCACCAACTCCTTGGAGACGTTCCATTCTTTAAGGTCTATTTTCACCGCTTCTTCCCATGTCAATCTTGGTCTCCCTCTCCCCTTCCGGGTGTTCTCGAAATGATTAAGAATTCCGATACGTACCGGTGCCTCTGGAGGTCTGCGTTGGATATGTCCAAACCATCTCAAACGATGTTGGATCAACTTCTCCTCTATTGGTGCGACCCCAACCATATCTCGTATGTCATCGTTTCTAATCCGATCTTTCCTCGTGTGACCGCAGATCCACCTCAACATACGCATCTCAGCTACACTCATCTTCTGGACATGTCGTCTTTTAGTAGCCCAACATTCTGCGCCATACAACATCGCAGGTCTAATCGCTGTCCTGTAGAACTTGCCTTTTAGCTTCTGCGGGACTTTCTTATCGCATAGGACGCCTGATGCTTGTCGCCATTTCACCCACCCCGCTCTTATCCTGTGACTAACATCTTCATCTATCTCGCCATCGCTCTGCAGCATCGACCCTAAATATCGAAAAGTATCTTTCGTAGGTACTACCTGCCCGTCTAGACAGACATCTCCGTCCACTGGTCGTATCCCACTAAACTCACACCCCATATACTCCGTCTTAGTTCTACTAAGCCTAAACCCTTTGGACTCTAGAGTTCGTCTCCACAATTCCAATTTCCTATCGACCTCCGTCCTACTCTCATCGACTAACACCACATCGTCCGCAAAGAGCATACACCAAGGAATCTCTCCCTGTATATCCTTCGTGATCTCATCCATCACTAAGGCAAAAATATACGGGCTCAAAGCTGATCCCCGATGTAGTCCTATTTTAATAGGAAAGTCACTAGTTACACTATCACATGTCCTGATGCAAGTAACGGCACCATCATACATGTCTTGGATGAGGGTAACATACTTTGTGGGGACTTTCTTCTTTTCTAGTGCCCACCACATAACTTTCCTTGGCACTTTGTCGTATGCTTTCTCCAAATCAATGAAAACCATATGTAGATCCTTCTTTCGCTCCCGATATCTCTCCATCAATTGCCTTATTAGGAAGATGGCCTCCATGGTTGACCTCCCAGGCATTAAACCAAATTGGTTTTTCGAAACGTTTGTCATCCGTCTCAAGCGATGTTCTATCACTCTCTCCCAAAGCTTCATTGTATGACTCATAAGCTTAATCCCTCTTTAGTTTGTACAGCTTTGAGCATCCCCTTTATTCTTGAAGATTGGTACTAGAGTGCTTCTCCTCCACGCATCTGGCATCCTATTTGATCGAAAAATGCTATTGAATAGTTTGGTTAACCAAACTACAGCCACATCTCCGAGGCACCTCCATACTTCGATTGGTATGTTATTAGGTCCTAGAGCCTTACCTACTTTCATTCGTTTTAAGGCTTCTTTCACCTCGGACTCTTGAATTCTCCTAACAAAACGTCTATTGGAGTCATCAAAGGAGTCGTTCAACACAATTCCTAAGTCGTCATCCTCTCCATTGAATGACTTGTTGAAGTAATCCCTCCACCTATTCTTGATCTCGTCGTCCCTCACTAAAAGCCTATCAGTCTCGTCCTTGATGCACTTCACTTGGTTTAAGTCTCTCGTCTTCCTATCTCGAAGCTTGGCTATCTTATACACGTCCTTCTCACCCTCCTTCGTACTCAGCTTCTGGTATAGATCCTCATAAGCCCGACCTCTTGCTTCGCTCACAGCTTTCTTTGCATTCTTCTTGGCCAATTTGTACTTCTGCGCATTCTCGTCGGTCTTGTCATGGTGCAAGCGTTTGTAGCATTCTTTCTTTTCTTTAATAGATTTCTGCACTTCGTCATTCCACCACCACGTATCTTTGGGTTCGCGGTTGCTTCCTCTAGTAACTCCAAGCACTTCCGTAGCTACCTTTTGAATGCTAGCTGACATATCTTCCCACATCTTGTTTGCTTCTTCTCCTGCTTTTCACGGACCTTCTTCAATCATTCTGCCCCTAAAAGTATGAGACACGTCTCCTTTGAGCTTCCACCACTTCGTCTTCACAACTCGAGCGCCTCTACCTACTCTAGAACGCAGCGGAAAGCGAAAATCAGCAACCACAAGTTTGTGTTGTGAGACGACACATTCCCTAGGTATAACCTTGCAATCCATGCTGGCTCGTCTGTCCTCTCTCCTGGCAAGAACAAAATCAATCTGGGAAAAGTGTTGGGCACTACTAAAGGTAACTAAGTGGGATTGTCTTTTTCTAAAGAAGGTGTTAGCTATCATGAGGTCGTAAGCTATGGTCAAGTTCAAGAAGTCCTCACCTTCTTGGTTCCTATCGCCATACCCAAAACCCCCATGCACCCTCTCAAACCCTCCACTAGTTTCACCTACATGTCCATTGAAGTCTCCTCCGATGAAGAACTTTTCAGTGGTTGGCACACTTCTAATCATTTCGAAAATAAACCAAAGCCCATTATATCACCTTTAATACTTAGATTTTACCACCAAACAACAACAAACAATCAGCACAGTGCTCGGACCAGATATTATTTTTGGTGAAATTCAGGATAAATATTTACTTGCAACTTCATAACAAACTTTCTTTAAGAAAGAGTCATTTTGCAAGAGTGGTACTTACATAGGAAAAGAGAAAGATTGACACCATGTAATCCTTTCGGCTCAGTGCACTCTCAGCTTTCCATTTCAACCTTTCAAGCCTCTTCTTAGATTGAGCCATCTCCTAAAGCACATGCAGAGACAAAGCATGGGAAACAAATTGTACTCGCTTTTCTACTACCTTCCTCTTTCCTCTGACTGCCGCAATTTCAATTGGCAATCTCCCATACTATAACAGAGAAGACAAGTTTTTAAATTACAAAATAGTTGCAGGAACTGTAGGAATTAGAAAGAAAGAAAGAAGGAAAATATTTAAACCAACATCATTAGGTTTATTGGGGTCAGCACCAGCTTCCAACAAATAGTCGAACATCTCCCCTGAATCAAAGGCAAGCTCTAACAGAGGTGTCTTGTTCACATCAGCACCAGCCTATGAATATTATGAGGAATAATTACTCCTTGACTAGGATGTTAGCTAAGAAATGAAAGAATAATAAAAAATGAACTTTTGACAAACCTTTAGAAGAGCCTCTACACATTCGATCGAGTCATTAATCACGGCAACAAAAAGAGGTGAAAAGAAGCCACTAGTTACCCGGTTGGGCTGGTAAGGTAATAAACTAAACTTAGTTGAAATAAACTCAAAATTATTATAAGGACACACGTTAGGTCAAGACACAAGTAAACAGCTAAGCTACAACACAACCATATTTGCAAAAAAAAAAAAAATACTAAAAAGAAAATTTGGAGCTAATGAGAAATAATAGAAAATTTTTTTGAACTCATCATAAGTCAAACAATTGAATATTCTAGTTAAGGAACACCTTTAGAAACTCTCCAAAGTTAGCACACATTTCTAAAATATGATCACATTCTTAAGACCTAGATGCTTTAAATAACAATGTAAATATCTATGATGTGTAAGTGAGAGAAGACAATGTTGCATACATCGGCATTGTAGCGCAACAAAGCCTTCATGCAGGAACAATCAGCCATACATGTGGCCAAAATGAGTGGAGTTCCTGCAATATTTCTTGCCTCGATAGGACCTCCTCTAGAGAGAAGCATATCCAATATCTCAGCATTACCTAAAATACAAGTACATTTTAGAAAGAATAATTACTAAAGACATTTTAATCATTTGGGTTCATCCAGGAATAAAACCATGCTAAACATCAAAATGTAGCAAGTCATTTCCCAAAATCAATATAAAGTATGCTGGCACCACTAAGTTCTTAATATGATTATTAGTAAGTTAATTTTATATGTTCGTTTTGCATATATGCATGGGATTTCGTTTCATTTTATCTTTGGCTAAACATAATAAAACAGAAAATATAGAAAGAGCTGAACCTTGAAGAATTGGCGAGTGGAGAGAAGTAAAGCCATCTCTGTCTCTTGCATCTGGATTAGCGCCATGGTCAAGAAGATATCTCATCGTGTCAACATGCCCCCCATAAAATGGCTTGAAAAATAGGAGTTTTCCCTTCAAATAGAAGAAAAAAGCAATTACCATTTGAGTGTACTTTTACTTTTAGAAAGCTAAAAGTAATGTCATGTATACTGCTAGTTTGACAAAATATTGGTAGAT
The DNA here is from genome assembly GCA_028095005.1 of Rhynchospora pubera. NCBI lineage: Eukaryota > Viridiplantae > Streptophyta > Magnoliopsida > Poales > Cyperaceae > Rhynchospora > Rhynchospora pubera. Next base: position 119,791,287 of record CM051460.1, read on the forward strand.
TGCAGCTGGATAAATTATCCTTGTACTTTTAGGCGCTAGGCCAACACAATTTATTTCCAAATTTATTTGGCAATGCTTTTTATTTTTTAAGAAAAATACAATAAACAATTTAACCATTACAGACAGGTTATACTTCAAACTCGATAAAAGTTCTATATCATCACTTCAACACTTAACGGAGACCAATAAATCAAGTTATAGGTGTTGTACTTGCATCACCACCAGGAGCCAGATTGGGATCGAAACCTAACTCCTCAATCTGGTATTGGCAAATCTCTGTTCTTCCATTAAATGCAGCAATATGAAGAGCACCAAAAATATTATTTTCTTGGCGATGCCCTACACCAAAAATAGTACGAGTACGGTTCGCGTGCCGAAAGGAATAAGCAGGAGTATTTATCGCAATAGACCGGGTTCAGGTAATTTCTTCCTCGGTAAATGAAATACGAACTCTGGCGGACCTTACTAATGAGATATACGCACAACAACTATTCTACGCAAATTTACGTATATATGTCCTGTTGAGAGAGCAGTACTACTGTGGGAGAAATTCAGCGTATAATTATGCTCGTCTAAGATTTCAAACTTAATCTTCATTAATGAATTATATTTATTTTCTCTTATTTTTAATAATTTTTTAGTTTAAAAAAATAATAAAATAATATGACACGACTAACACGACATGTCAATACGACACGACTGACGTGTCAAAATGCGTGTCGTGTTGTCTCTTCTCACCACTAAGCACGACACGACATGACACGATTAAAAAAGTAATTCGTGTCAACACGACACGACACGCACGATTGGAGAACAATAGGTGCCGGTGTTATAAGTCTTAAGTGAGATGGTATTAGTTCTAATTTGATTTGACTTAAATAGTCCAGTTATATTTGAAAAATCAATCTAAGTTGTCCAATTCGAACTAAATTTGAATATATTCCAATCGAACTCGAGCTCAAGAGATGCCTCATTATTAATAACAATTTGTACTAAGATTATCTTAATTAATTAAAATGCAACATAAAAGAAGTTCATTATTGAATTATATTTATTTTCATACTAATAAGTTAATATATTATTCTTTTTTAAGTAAAATTTAAAAAATTGTTAGTTATATCTAAAGTATTACGAATAATGTTATTTTAAAAACTAAATATTAAAATTGTGAACATGATATTTTATATGTTTAAAAAATGGATTTAAAATAATTTATAATAGATAATTTGTTAAATTCAGATATTTAAATTCAAATCAGAGCCAAAATAATCTCCAGCGGCTCAATTAACTGTTTTACAACGGCAGGTGTATTGTTGTCAGGGATGCAACCCAAGTCCCTTGTAATGATAATCATCAAAAAGAAAAAAGTCCCTTGTAATGATCATTTTTGTTAATTAAATCCCCGTTGCATAGAGATTAGAAACCTTTTCACTGTCTTTGTTCAAAGACGAAAGCTGATTTGTTTCATGTACGAAGTCTCAGAATAGAAACCTTTTCATTATCTTTTCCAAAAAAATAATAATTTCATCCGTGGGACCAGCTTTTTCTACTTCCAAGACCAAGACCAAGACCAATCCGACTCTGCTGTTGCACGACACAGCGTGTAGCGCAGTACGAGCCGTCTGATCTTGATCGGACGGTTCATTTTCTACGGGCCTATCAATCTAGGTTACATGCACGGAGCTCCCTTGTCCATTGGATCTTAATCAGACGGCCAGAGTACCGCGCGACATGCTGTGTCGCGCGGCAGCGGATCTGAATTTGACCAAGACCATTAATCTAGCTTACCTGTAGTCCCTGACTCCCTTATTCCTTATTCCTTTTTCTACTCCATTAATCTATTTGCATTTAAAAAAAAAAAAAGACCATTAATCTGTAGTCCCTGACTCCCTTATTCCTTTTCTCCTGTTATATGTGTTAACTCAACGGAGCACTCAAAAGTTGTCCGAAGATAAAGGTTAACTACTGTCAGGACGGAGCCAGAAAATTATGATAGGAGGGACAAAATTTTAAAAGATTGAACAATGAAATAGAAATTTATTTATGAAGAATGATATTTTTTTTTCTAAATCAATAATTCATGATTAATTAGGGGGACAAATTATAGAAAATTTCTAAAAAAAATATATATACATAATTTTTTTTTTTTTGGAGCACAAAGGGGGCAACTGCCCCGAGCAGCCTCCTATTGGCTCCGCCCCTGACTACTGCAGGTATATATTAGCAGTTAGCTGTATTTTGGCGTCTACGACATCTTACTGGATAAGCATGCTTATAGTTATAGATAGATATATTTTTATTTTTTTTACGAAATCAAATATATATTGGAATAAATTATAACATCAATTCTATAATTAAACATGGAAAATAAATTGAGAATCTTTTAATATAAAAATGTGAATATTTAACGTCTTGATTATAATAATGCCATAACTGTAGCATCAGTTTACAGTCCAAATTGATATGCTTGGGTAGAATTCAACGTGCATAAGTATACATGTTTTTTTGTAAAAAAAAAATAGTAATAATGATCGCGTGTTGTATGATATTATTCCTCATATGGCAGATGCAGAACTCGAAATTGAGATCTAGTCCCGCGCGGGACCGTCCGGCGCATAAATCACAGCCGTGTGATTTAATCTCAATGGCAAAGGGAGCCCCGTGCATGTAACCTGATCGATAGGCCCGAACCGTCCAGATCGGACGGTTCGTAGGCTGCGCTGGACGGTCCCGCGCGGGAGCAAATTCGGATTGCAGAACTCGTACCGCTGCAATTATGGCTGCAGGCAACTTATTTATATATGACTATAACAACTATGACAAAACAAATTATTATTTTTTAAAGTAATAAAGTTCTAAATATGTTACTTTTAATTTAGATAAGCATCGTATTAAATAGGATGCACTCGTTGAATTCACAATAAAATGTTTACGAAATAAAAGCATCGATTTTCTTTTCATCACTCATACAAGAAGATGCGTACGTTATATATATATATATATATATATATATATATATATATATATATATATATATATATATATATATATATATATATATATATAACTATTGTTTAAACAGAAATTATAAGTGCCATCGGCAAATATATCATCCCAGCCATCGCTGCTATGTGTCACAAATATTCAGTTTAATAATAAGAAGTGTTCAGTCTAATAATAAGAAGTGTTTAGTTTAATGCGTCGGAATCGCGCTAGAGTCAGAGTCGCGCGTGGTCAAGAGGTGCGCTAGGAGGCAGGGGTAGAATCGGAAAAAAATTAATTTGAACCGGATCGGTTCATTTCCAATTCTAATTTTTACATGTATTTTTTGTCCGGTTCGTGACCCCTTCGCTTGGTTTTTTTTCTTATAACAGTTGTATTTCTGTTGCAACTAACTGAACATTCATACTTATTAAACTGAACATTCGTACTTATTAAACTGAACATTCGTACTTACTAAACTAAAAATTTATACTTAATAAAATAAACATGTTTGCTCATAATATTTATATTTTCTGTTGCAACTAACTGAACAGTTCTACTCAATTAACTGAACATTTGTATTGACCAAACTGAACTTTTGGCAAAAAAAAAAAAATCAAAATGAACATATTTGGTCTAGCAAACACTTATAAAATAATGAACAATTCTACTACAAAGTGAACATTTGTACATATTAAAGTGAACACTTATAATAACTAACTGAACAAAAAATACGCGCTGGATGAGTAGAGGGGTCAGAACGCTAGTTGAGGCGATGTGCAGTGCGATGGCTCGGATGGCACGGAGTGCGATTCACTAATCAATTTTCATTGTTTAAATAGTTAACGGTTGTCTAATAAATCTAGTAATATAATGAATTCGTATGTATATTTTGAGTTGCATAAATATGGTTCATGAAAAAAAGTGAAAATGGAAATGAGGTCTCAGTCATGCAAGTCTCTTGTTTGAGACGTAACAAATGCAGGACTCCAATTTACATAATAGGATTTTTTGTGGTGAATGTATTTATTGTACACTATTTACCGTTTGTTACACTATATATTTGTTTAATATATATATATATATATATATATATATAAATTGATTTAATAAAATCTTGCAATTTTAATTAGAAAGTCTTAGAATATTTTTGGAAGTTCTAAATTAATTATTTAATTGTTTAGTAGTATTGCTTATATGTATTTTGCACAATAAATAATTTAGAACATTTTAAAATGAAAGCGACCAAGTAAATAATTTTGGACGGTTCAAATGTATTCTTATTTTGAGTTTTTGTTCATGAACTTTGTATACTTTAAAATAAGAGAATGACAAGTGGGGCCTATATGTCATGTACCGTCCAAGACTTCTGCATTAATTTATATGTCATGTTTAAATATACACAAAATTGTAAAGGCATGGCATATCATTAAATGTGTCATTGATAAATGGGACCCACATGTTATTTGGTGCTTATGTCTAAATAATAATGGTGCACTTTGTTTACTAAAAATATAAAAATCCACCACATAGTTTGTACCGTCTCATTGGGGCCGTTTGGATGGGTTGGGAATTGGGGGAATAACCAATTCTAGGCATAAATTTATTGGAAAGTGTGCAACTTTGTGAAGAGTTTGGATTGTTTATAATAAATTTGGCATAAGAAATTCCGGTAATTTGCAATTCCCACCTATTCCAACCTCATCCAAACACCCCCATTGATAGCATTTATTTAGTCGGTTCTCCTTGATCTTTTCACCACCTCATTCCACATTCTTCCTTATATTTTTCTGAACCATTTACAACCGGTGTCAAGAGAGAGTAATCAAGGAGAAAAGTTGAGCAATTAAATTAAAGCATAACCTTGTACAGAAAATCAAATCCAATAGAATTTGTAGTTCATGATGATGCAAAAACCGAGAGTGAATTGAGAGGGAAACCAAAGTGGAAATAAAGGCCGGTACCAAAGTGGGATGCATAAGTAAACTCAATGGTTATTAGACATACAAGTCTTGAGGTCGAGTATCTGAGCCGAGGACGGCCGGTACGATCGAGTAACACTAGGATTGTTTGTGTCTTGCGTGTTTTGCCTTCTTGCTTTCAGATGCGAATTTCACACGAATTTTAATTTGCATTTTCAGGACTGAACTGTGCTTGCATTTGCATATTTGAAATTGTTGAATATCCATGTGACATATTTGCACATTTATCATTTGTTTATTATTATTATTGCTATATATATATGCATATTGAATGGTTTCCACTTGGTAATCTGAAATTGAAATTGTTATATGTACTGCTTGTGCGATTGAATATACACTCATTTTTTTGTACGGGGGTTTGGGTCGCGCCCAGACTTGGCTGTACACCGTGAAGTAAGCGCTTATATTCCGGATCTGGTAGTGTTCTCGACTTGTAGTACTTTTGATTATCTGATTGTCTAAATTGTATCTGAAATTTGAAATTGGTCATGATCCTCCTGAGTTTGGGGAGGGACAATTGTATTGATTTATGATCGTGACTTATGATTACCAGACTTGCATTAGATAGTTGTCCAGATTTGAGCCGGCTTTTGAAATATTAAATTGTATTTGAATTGCAAATTGAATAAGTAGCCGTGCTCCTCTGCATTACTGTTAGGAACTCAAGTCCACGTGCAATTTTAATTTTTATTAACATTTAACAAAGAATTAATACGCACTAATAACGGATCTAGTTATTCAAGTCATTTAACATCATAAAAGGAGAAGCGTAGGAGGTTACCTCTTCCGAAATCGTATCCGGAAGGCTCGATTCCAATCACTTGGAGTCGGTGGCATGCTCATCTCTTCACGACTGCCTCCGGCTGCCTCGAGTCCACCTAAAAGATTAACCAAAGTCTCAAGACAAGTGCTAGCTTGTCCGAGACGATAGCTAATTCCCTGTTTTCTTCTTCGCGCGATTAACTGATTAATAGGAAGAAGCGCTCAACACATAAGCTATTGAGAGAGGTGGTGATTAATCCATGGAGAAAACTATTTTTCTCCTTTGATTTTTTAGGGCCGGCCATGCAAAGGAGAAGGAGAGAACAAAGCACAAAAAAAATTTCGGCTGAAATTTTCTTTCCTTTTTCTATTCCTTTTATAGCCAATCATCCCATTAACAACTTTGGATTAATTTTATAAAACTGCCACTAGGTGGCCGGCCTTGACATAGGCCATGTTGGGTCACAACATATTTTGTTATTGGTCCATTTATTCAATAATCAATGTACCTCTTATTTGCTCTCAAATTAGCCCTTTTAAATTACCAATTAAATAAAGGCATGTTGTCTCAATTTAATTCCAATAATTTAATTGTGTTGAACAAAATTAATTATCAACTATTTGATAATTATTTTGAAATTAGCGTATGCATTATATTATTTCTATATGATCCATTTGAGATGATTAATTATAACAGTTCGTAACGGTATATAACAGTACTCGCTACTGCAAACAAACAAATAATGCATGTATGGTTAAAGTCCTATTTGTGTGACCCTTTGAGGATTTATGCTATGTTGGTCATGAAAATAAATCACCATTTATTTCCAATAATCATAAGCGGTATCTAGCGACACGTTATGATTTCCAATTCGCATAAATAAATACTGTACCAATACAGTACTTCAATCCTACATAAAAAAAAAGTATCTTATTGTTTTGATTCTTATGTCACATGATATCCTTGTATAATCCAAGATAGGAATGTGTCATTCTTGCAGATTATACGTTTCTTGATCTAGAGTTGATCGCCTAGTTGCGCGCATACGATCAAACTCCATCAAGGGACCCAGTAGATATCATCACTCACTAGGTGAACTAATGAGAGACATATGGTTGTCTTGATGAACAGTTTCTCCCCGCACAATTCAAGAGAACATAAATAAAGTCCATATAGCAGCCCTTATCAGGAATCAGCGTTAGACGATATTTATAGAACCTATCCTCATGTGGAGAAACTGAATCATCTCAAACTCAGAATCAAACACGTATGAAATAAATAATGACACACAACACAATCCATATATTTATTTCGTTGGGTCATGTCCTGTGCTATGTTCCAGTAACATACACCTATGCAATTAAGTCGGTAACTCCTTACCCATGATTTGTAGAACTTAATCATCACTTAACTTGCAAACTAATCTTATATGATAATTAATGTTCCTTGTTAATTATCAAGATTATGGACTCTTTAGAGATATTATTGTCATTCTAACGAATGATCCATAGAGATCTACAATTCAGATCCTCAACCTGAATGATCTGTCAATAATAAACTCTAGGAACAAATGATCAAGTATCATCAATAACATAAACTAAAATAATAGCCACCAACTGATTGGCTTCTAGGACATATCTCTAACAATTACACCTGTTTATAAATGATTGCATTTGATAACTGATTTGTTTATGTATTGCTTGTATATTTTATTATTATTATTATTTCAACTTGGTACGGTGGTTAGTTCCTGAACATGTATCATTGAGATTCGTGTGACTGGAACTAAAAACCGCACTGAGATAAATTATATTTATCTCACTCTTTGCTTTTGCATTCTTTCCACAATTGGTTGTGGGTTCCAAGTTTCAAACGAGTGCTGGATAGTGAGACGAGTAGCGGCCCGTTGGATTTATGTTAGCAACCTGTATGAACCAGACTGTTAATTGCTATTATAATATTTATATTATATTTAAATAATATTTTTCAGTTTAGATTTGACATATATAATAATTTGTTGGAGTTATGTCCTAGAAGTCAATAATTTAATGACTTAAATATTAGTTTATGTTTTGGATGATATTTTATCATCTGTTCCTAGGTTTATTATTGACATATCATTCAGGTTGAGGATCTGAATTGTAGATCTCTGTGGATCATTCTTTAGAATGACAATAATAAATCTAAACGGTCCATAATCTTGATAATTAACAAGGAACATTAATTATCATATAAGATTTGTATGCAAGTTAAGTGATGATTAAGTTCTACAAATCATAGGTAAAGAGTTACCAACTTAATTGCATATGTATATGTTATGGAACATAGTACAGGACTTGACCCAACGAAATAAACATATGGATTGTGTTATGTGTCATTGTTTATTTCGTTATGATTTTGGTTCTAAGTTTGAGATGATTATCTTTTCCACATGAGGATAGGTTCTATAAATCTCGTCTACCGCTGATTCCCGTTAAGGGCTGCTATACGGACTTGATTTACGTTCTCTTGAATTGTGCGGGGAAAAGCTAATCATCAAGAAAACCGTATGTCCCTCATTAATTCACTTAGTGAGTGACGATATCTGTTTGGGCCCCTTGATGGAGTTGGATCGTATGCGCGCAACTAAGCGATCAACTCTAGATCAAGAAACGTATAATCTGCAAGAATGACACATTCCTATCTTGGATTATACGATGATATCGTGAGACATAAGAATCAAAATAGAGAAACATATTTATTCTCTTATGCAGGATTGAAATATTGTAGCAGTACACTATTTATGCGAATTGGGAATCATAACGTGTTGCTAGATACCACTTATGATTATTGGAATTAAATAACGATTTAATTCCATGGCCAACATAGCATAAATCCTCAAAGGGTCACACAAATAGGACATTAATCACACAGTGCATTATTTATTTATTCACAGCAGTAAGTTCTGTGGAAATATGATAAGATTGATTAATTAATTATATACCGTTGCGAACCGTTATAATTAATTAAGTCAATGGATCATATAGAAATAAATTAATGCATTAAATAATCCTAAAATAATTATTAATGAGTTAATAATTAATTTAGTTCAACACTTATCAATATAAATGGTTATATTGATTAATTGGGCCGTTATTTAAATAGCAAATATATAGCCCAATTAAAGAGCAAAGTTGAGGGACCTTAATTATATGAATTAATGGTCCAAATGAAGGGGTTTAATGGCCCATAAAGGCCCATTTCGTGGCTGCCCATTATGGTGGTAGGTGGGATGGCATAGTTGTAATTATGCAAGAGGTCAATTAGGTTTTGTGCTCTATATAAGGACCACTTATGAGAGCCTCCACCTAGACTTTTCTCTCCCCTCTCTTCCTCCCATTCTAGGCCGCCACCTTCCTCCTCTCTCCCTCTTATTTGCTCATGTGTTGAGCTATTTTCTCTCCACTAAATCAAGGTTGTTGATTGATGCAAGAGAGAAAACCATAGGGATTAGGCTTGTTCTTTGGGTATGCTAGCACGTACCTTGTAGAACGTGATTAATCCTCCTTGGTGGACTCGAGGGCGGTTACGAGACGTGGTGGAGACGGTGGAGAAGGCACGCCATCGATTCCCATGCCTTGGTCGAGCCCCGCGAATACGATTTCGCGGGAGGTATCGATTTCTCCTCTTTCTCTTTGTGTCTATTGCTTAAAGTACTAGATCTCGTGTTGCTTATGTTTTAATTGGATTAATTAATAGTAATTAGTCACAAAATTAAAATTGGGCAATTTTCTAACAGTGGTATCAGAGCATATGGTCGTACTTAAGCTATTTTGACACTTAATTAAGAGAAATTGGCTAATTAACGGATTAGTAGAGATGATGCGTTTGTTTGCTGTCTGGAAATGTTATTTTCTGTGTTGTTTCGCGTTTTTCGCTTTGATAAGTTCTCTGGAAGTTTTTTCCATCTACATTAAAGTTGTAGATCTTTGGTTTGTGATTCTTTTGGCGTTGGATTCACATTTTTCTGAATTAGTATAGATTTATTGTGAATAAAACGGCGACAGTGCGCAGAACCAATTTCTGCTCGCACTGTCCTGTTTGAATGGCTTGAAAGATTTATATTTTGAATATAAGTACCAGTGTTCTATGGCTAGATTTAAATAGAACTTGAAGCTCTCTCTGAGCATGTATAAATTGTTGCATGACTTGGATTAATTTGTGGGTTTTCAAGTATGAAAAGGAAGATCTCGTCAGATCCAGTTTGTTGAGCAAATCGATTGTTCTAATAAACTGTACCAACTGAGAACTCCTTTAAAAATTCTGTTTAAATGAAGTTGTTCTTTTTTGAGTTAGGATTCCAGGAAAATTAATTTCATAATTTTTCGTGGAAGTTTGGACCTTCAACTAGGTTAAAATATTTCGATCGACAGTCTGTTCCAGTACAGAATTTGTTGATTGTTTAGTATGTAACTCGAACTTTTTGAACTGAACTCAGTGGTTTTCTTTTCATGGATAGCTAGCCTATAGTCTAAACTAGTTTTTCTGTGTATATTGTATATATAAAAACTGGATAGAAGGTGGTCTTACAGACCAAATGGTTGAGAGGATAAGCTGAAAATCTCATAACGGTGTTTCGTGCACTTGTAAGAGATTTGTCATTTTTTATTCTCCCAGATGGTTTAAGATCTCTTCTTGAATTTTTTACTGGTATTCACAACTATGATAAGGAGTTTAAGTAATTTATTTGAGAATTTTTGGAGACCTAAAACCTTTGTTTTTATTGGATTCCATTAGTTACGTTTTTTAATAAATTACTGTTTTTCTAAGTATTCAAATTAGTTGAAAATAATTAGAAAACTCCTTGTTTGATCTCCTTTCAGTTATGGGATGTTGAAAGAACTTTCTAAATGAATTTAAACAAGTTTTGTTGTTTAAAATTGAGAATTTGTACATGGAATTTACTTATGGCAAACAAATCGCAAAGATGCTTGAAAATCGTTAATTGGAAACAAAGTGCTTGTATGTGCTAACTTTGTTTTGTAGGTGGATAGTGGGTTTAGTATGGCTCAAGATTCAATGCCTTGTGGTTGTATTTGAATGCATGTGTGAATGTTTGTAATGCGGCCTTTGGTGCCATTAATTAATTAATTTGTTGATTAATTTTTTATGTAACTTGTGAGGCTTGCATGCCCCTAAGGTTAGGATGGGAATAGAATGTTTTCACATGTATTTTGTACCTTTATTTTATATAGGATTTAGATCCTTATAGAATTTAGTGGGAGGGACAAGGATTAGATTAGTTTTGCTCCATGGACGATGTGGCGAAACTAATGCAAGCGGGAGCCATACAAACTCACAACTATGAGATGCTTATATGTGATTGCTTGTGATTGCTATGAATTGTCATAGGCTAGGTATGGGTGTATGCTTACACGACCACCAAACAAGTGTCATATGATTTGTTAGTCCCAAAACTAAAAACGAATAAGTGAAATCGCCCTCCTTCTCTCTATCCCCTTCACGCCGATTGTCACTCATGGCGCGGTCCGCCCAAGCGGACGTCATGGTTGCCAATTCGGTAGTCGGGGTGCAAATAGCTAAGATTTGCAAGGAGAAAATAGTGAGAAGTTACTTTTCGATGGACCCAACTAGAGTTTGGACATCGGGGCGAAGTTTGTAAATATACTTAGATATTCACAAACCAAGAATCATATAGAACGATATGATTGGTTGGAGAACCTACCTTGTCTAATTAAGTAGGGTGACGTGCCATAGCAGGCTCTACTTGATGAAAACCGGGATCTTGGAAAACCAACTACATTTGGGACATTAAATAAATGTAGTGGGAGTTTTATTTGTTATAAATAAAACAATTGCATAAACTAAATGACCTTAAATTGATTTTGTTATAGATGTTTAAATTGTTAATTTTGTTGCGATCAATCTTTGAAAATGTACAAACTCGTTTCTAAAAGTATTTACTTAAAGAAGTAATACCGCTTCCTAAGACACGATCTTAGTGAAAAGAAATTTGAGTATGTCAATTCCCAAAACTTTCCTCAAACTACCCGAACGTAGCAACGCGATGATTGATTGACTTTTGGCGAAAAGTTATTCAATAAAGCGTATGGCTAATATCCTCATTTGAAATTTCTAGACCTTTGAATTAGAGAATTCATATGGACTAGATTTAACTCGTACGCTCTTATCCACTTACTCAAGAAAGTGTTCTTGGAGAAAGTAGATATTAACTCCATCATTTATGATCGAGTATAAAGAGTATGAGTTGACAAAGAGATTCTTCTTTTATACATGAACGTTTCATTGGCTTACAAATCGAAAGATTTAAGTAGCTAATTGATAACTAGAGATATTGATCTCCGATATCAAGGATTATTGATATTGTCATACGATCTCTTTCTAGTATTAAAGGATATGATGTTACCTTCTTCGCACACTTGTTGATGCAAAAAGGTAATTGGTTAAGTATTCAAGAAATACTTTGCCAAGGTATGAGTTAAAATTTCGAGACTCTTGATTGTGATTATGTATCACATGAGATGTTTCATTTGCCGTTTATTGGAGGCAATTTGAAAGGTTGTCCGAAATACCATGATTGTGACGATTAGAAATATTCTAATCCTAAGGTGTATTTGTCGTTCAAATATCTCACTATCTCTAATTTACACTAGTAACTTGATACTAGTTCATATGCTCGCATTTAACGAAATGTGTTAGCAATGAAGAATAAGAGAATGTTCGAGAGATGTAAAGTAAACTCCGTATAGGAAATGACTTGTTCGTCTAAGTCATTACCATTGAATACGTAGAGTTACCTTTATTAAGAGTTTGTTTAGAATTGAAGGTTGCATACCTTAATTCTAAAACCTCTCAAAAACGTCTCCATTTCATATTCGATGATGGATGATTATGTTTAGTAAAAGACAAGTTCTTTTATTATGGATTTGTTTATATGATTTCATGCATCTTGATTGAATTTGCTTGAAATAGATAAGCAAGTTTTGAATGACAAATAGGATGCGTAAGACTTGACATAAAGTATTTGACTTTCATGTTATATATAACCGCTTAGTCACATACATAAACGAGAATCGCATTACGAGAGTCTCCGTAACGTAGAGCTCGTAAATTCAATTCGATTGATATGCGAATCATGTTTGTTAAATGACAAAAGCGCCTTTAACCTACAAAGGTTTAAGGACAAGTGACTTGATTAGGACTTTTACATATCGATGTATAAAGACCAATAAGTACTTGTGCGATGAAAGGTTATTGATACTTTACTACTTAACCAACGATCATTGTAGATATTAACATATCTATTTGATAAGGTATAAGTAGAACCTTTTGACTAGTTCAAAGGAGTTCAAGTGTAAAGTTGAAAGACCGTTCAACAAAAAAAAAAGTCTTACAATTAATCACGGTAAATAGTTAAGTCACATGATTTGAAATATTATCTAAAGAGTATGAAAGTAGTTTCACAACTCGCTCCATGAGGAATAATATGTCCAAGAGTGGAGGTATCGAACAATATTTTGTATAGTTCGATCGATAATAAATCAAATTGACTTATTTGACTCGTATTAGGGAATTATGTTTGAGGACAATATTGTTTACACTGAATGGTGTTCCATCGAAGTCTATTGAGGAAGATATCTTACGAGATTTTGATCTCTAAGTATAATGCTTCTTAAGATTTGGTGTTGAGAAGCTTATTTCAAGTATTGTTGACTTGTAAGCTTAAACCAAATAAGACACTATATATTTGTAGGATGCTTTATATTAAAAGGCACTACTTCCACGAATATGATAAGAACAAAGTAGTTGTTGCTAATCATAATGTAGTCTTGATGAATTGAAATTCTCAAGAAGAAGTAGTGGGAGTAAAGTGAGCATTAAAATAGTTTATGCGTCACTACAAGAAGTACTGTTATGGGAAACTTGTCACTCCATACATGGTACTTAGTGGGAGTTGAGCGAAACTTCATTCACAAGTTGTTTTGAAAGAAGTTTAATAGTACGCTCCTTCCAATGAGGACTCAACCATCTCACGAGTTGATGATGATTCGAGAAACTCATGGAATATATAAGTAGTCAAGAACTCGTTCGACAATTCATTGCGGAAGTAGTTCATGAACCTCAAGTACCAATCCTACAAAAGATCAACGAGAGTTGATTGCCTAAGCCGTTTGGTGCATTGGCTTCACGACATTCTCAAACTTAGCATATGAGAATCCGTTGATAAACAAGGAAACGATGGAACGATCCGATTCCACATATATGGTTTGAATTCATATGATCTTTAAATAAAATCTATGTATAACAACAAGGTATAGACCTTGGTTGATGTTCATGAAGGAACAATCCATCAAGAACGTTTAGATCTTCAAAAAGAAAGATCGACATGGATAACAAATCGACTATGCACAAAGCGCGGCTTCTCGCTTGTAGCTATGTCTAAGTCGATGGCTAGTTGACTACGTACAAAGCACAACTTCTTGCTTGTGGCTATGTATAAGTCAATAAAGATCATTCTAGCAATAATTGTATTTCATATATATTGATATATGGAAAAACACATAAAACCGCCTTCTTCGTATGAATGAAGGAAGATGTTGTGCATTTGACACAAATCGAGGTTTTATTTAATGTATTGCTAAAAACATACGCATGCTTCAAGGATCCATTAATGGATTAAAGCAAGTGTTGTGGAGATTGGAATAAAAGTTTTGACAAGAAAGTCAAGGAGTTGAGCTTCGTCAAAAATTATCTTGTATAAACAAGATATTCAGTGGGAGCATAATTGTATTATTTGTATTGTTCAAGATAACAATTCATTAATTGGGAATAACATTAAGAAAAATGAACATTGTCAAGATCTCTTTGGAGAATGTTTTCTCAAATGAGAACTTGGGCGAAATCACCTGATCCTAGGAAACAAATTTATGAAGATAGATTATGATGGATGTTAGGTTTGAGCAAATATGCATATATTGACGAAGTGTTCTAGAAACACGGAAGTTACACTCCAAGAAAGGATGTCTAACTGTACGTCACATGGCATGACTTGAGTGTTTAACTCGGTTTATTACAACTCAATTCGAGAAAGTGCATGAAGTAGTTCAAGCATTCTTTCATTGTGAGTTTCATTTTGTATGCCATATTTATGCATATGCCCCAATGTGTAATATCCAAATGATATGACAAACAGTTGTCAAATGGATACAAGAGAGACACATTTGGACGATAATCAAGGATATCCTCGAGTACCTTATGAGAAAGAGTGATATAATGTTTCATCTCTTAAGATGAAAGAAATCTCGTGTAAGTTGTTACATTGATAAAAGTTTTTTCAAAGGATTGATATAATCACGATTGAGCTACATATTTTGCTTAAAAGGTGGTGTTGTAAGTTTAGAAAGTGTTCTAAATGGAATATTACAACCGTTTCCGTCACCAAAGCAAAATACATAGCAACTTGTGAAGCAATAAAAGAAGTTTATTTTGGATCGAGTTCTTAGTCGAGTTATTATGGTTCTATGCATCTCGAACCATTACTTACTCCTAAAGAACCCAATATTACATTGGAGATTCAAATATGATCTATAACGATATCACTTGATATCATATGATGATGATCAAGAACATATATATAGTAGTAGTATATATATATATAGGGTCAAATAAAATTGGACAAGTTCGCGAACACAGTGAACACTCTGACTAGACCTCTACCTTGAGCAGTATACGAGATGCACTTATGCATCCATACGTGGTGGACGTATGAGTAACTAGCTTTAAGCGTATTATTTATTTTGAGGTCCGAGACATGTATATATGTAGATATATGACATCGTTCTCAATTCTTCGTTGGCTAGAAGTCACTACTGATTGACTCTAGGCCAAGTGGGAGATTGTTGGAGTTATGTCCTAGAAGTCAATAATTTAATGACTTAAATATTAGTTTATGTTTTGGATGATATTTTATCATCTGTTCCTAGGTTTATTATTGACAGATCATTCAGGTTGAGGATCTGAATTGTAGATCTCTGTGGATCATTCTTTAGAATGACAATAATAAATCTAAACGGTCCATAATCTTGATAATTAACAAGGAACATTAATTATCATATAAGATTTGTATGCAAGTTAAGTGATGATTAAGTTCTACAAATCATAGGTAAAAAGTTACCAACTTAATTGCATATGTATATGTTATGGAACATAGTACAGGACTTGACCCAACGAAATAAACATATGGATTGTGTTATGTGTCATTGTTTATTTCGTTATGATTTTGGTTCTAAGTTTGAGATGATTATCTTTTCCACATGAGGATAGGTTCTATAAATCTCGTCTACCGCTGATTCCCGTTAAGGGCTGCTATACGGACTTGATTTACGTTCTCTTGAATTGTGCGGGGAAAAGCTAATCATCAAGAAAACCGTATGTCCCTCATTAATTCACTTAGTGAGTGACGATATCTGTTTGGGCCCCTTGATGGAGTTGGATCGTATGCGCGCAACTAAGCGATCAACTCTAGATCAAGAAACGTATAATCTGCAAGAATGACACATTCCTATCTTGGATTATATGATGATATCGTGAGACATAAGAATCAAAATAGAGAAACATATTTATTCTCTTATGCAGGATTGAAATATTGTAGCAGTACACTATTTATGCGAATTGGGAATCATAACGTGTTGCTAGATACCACTTATGATTATTGGAATTAAATAACGATTTAATTCCATGGCCAACATAGCATAAATCCTCAAAGGGTCACACAAATAGGACATTAATCACACAGTGCATTATTTATTTATTCACAGCAGTAAGTTCTGTGGAAATATGATAAGATTGATTAATTAATTATATACCGTTGCGAACCGTTATAATTAATTAAGTCAATGGATCATATAGAAATAAATTAATGCATTAACTAATCCTAAAATAATTATTAATGAGTTAATAATTAATTTAGTTCAACACTTATCAATATAAATGGTTATATTGATTAATTGGGCCGTTATTTAAATAGCAAATATATAGCCCAATTAAAGAGCAAAGTTGAGGGACCTTAATTATATGAATTAATGGTCCAAATGAAGGGGTTTAATGGCCCATAAAGGCCCATTTCGTGGCTGCCCATTATGGTGGTAGGTGGGATGACATAGTTGTAATTATGCAAGAGGTCAATTAGGTTTTGTGCTCTATATAAGGACCACTTATGAGAGCCTCCACCTAGACTTTTCTCTCCCCTCTCTTCCTCCCATTCTAGGCCGCCACCTTCCTCCTCTCCCTCTTATTTGCTCATGTGTTGAGCTATTTTCTCTCCACTAAATCAAGGTTGTTGATTGATGCAAGAGAGAAAACCATAGGGATTAGGCTTGTTCTTTGGGTATGCTAGCACGTACCTTGTAGAACGTGATTAATCCTCCTTGGTGGACTCGAGGGCGGTTACGAGACGTGGTGGAGACGGTGGAGAAGGCACGCCATCGATTCCCATGCCTTGGTCGAGCCCCGCGAATACGATTTCGCGGGAGGTATCGATTTCTCCTCTTTCTCTTTGTGTCTATTGCTTAAAGTACTAGATCTCGTGTTGCTTATGTTTTAATTGGATTAATTAATAGTAATTAGTCACAAAATTAAAATTGGACAATTTTCTAACATAATTGTATAAAATGAACTTTATTTTATAAGTTAGACTTAGTTAAGCCTTACGGGTGCAGCAGGCATCCGCGGCGGGCACTCCGTCATGTACCGTCCAATTACGGTATTCGACGGGGTGTCACACCGTTACACATTGATTATGTGTATTTTGCATCAATCATCATAAAACAAAACCATCCTTTATATTGCAAAATATTAAACATAAATGCAGAAGTGTTAACATATCTGGGACATAGCAGGATCTCATGTTCACTTTTATATTTTGAAAACAGACTATCACATATTCACATTCGAATTTTCTTAATTATTATTCTCTGTTGGATTTTGCTCAATTTGTTAGGCCCATTTGTTTAAAAAAAAGCCTTGGTAGCGGCTCATTAGGCCCATTTTTGACGAAGCTATAACAACAGCCCAAATTTTGAATTATAGAATTTGAGTCTCTCCTCTAAGCAAAGCACTAAGGGAAGAAGAAGAGATTTGCTTTCTGTTTTCTACACGCGTAGAGAGAGAAAGAGAGAGAGAGAGAGAGAGAGGAGAGGAGAAGACAGAGAAGTGACAATGTAGACAACTGGGTCACGTTTTCTCATGGAACAAAAGCGGTTTGTTTTCTTTTTTCTTTTTTGTTGTCGCATCTGATTAAGTTATATTTGACGCACACAAGGTGTTTGACAAAACATCTTAATGACACATTTGTTGGCTAATATAACAGCTTGATCTGTTAAAAATTGTTTCTCTAAATTTTTTTTTGTTTGAATGTGTTTTGTTTATTTACCTTTGAAGCAATGCATGCTCAATAAAGCTTAGGATAAGAAATAGGATGGTATGAAACTTTACTATTCTTAACCAATTTACTATTGTTTTTTAATCCATGCATTAATGCAACTAATGTTTAACAACTTTGGAAGGAAAAGAGCAATGACTAACCAGGAAACCTTCTTTCTGAAGTACTACATGTGTTTGTGTGGAGCTGAAATGGTCTAATTTTGGGGTCAGACCAAGTTATTTACTTATTTTGGGGTCTAATTTTGGGAGAATGAGGTAACAATTATTTACTTATCTTCATATGCATCAAAAGAAGGAAAAAAAATTGTCCACCCTTGTATTAGCATATATTTTTTTGAATGTCACCTTATAGTTTGGGAATTGCTTTCCATCATTTCATTAATTCTATCATCCTCATCATCTCCAAATCTTCATTAATTATCTAACATGTCTTTATTAATAAAAAAAGTCTAGTGGAATCATCCCCTCTTTTTTTCAACAAATGATTTCACTTACCATATATCGCGCATGCTAGAAAAGGGTGCGCGGCAAAAAATGTCCCGCCAGGAACGAAAACAGGTTCGAAGGGACTAACCATAGATTGAGTTCGGAGAAAAATAAGACCCATAGAAAAAGAAAAAAGATGTTTCGTAAAGGTTTAAGTCCAGGCTAGTTCTTAAAATATATGTAATTGTTGAAGTTAATATATATAACTGTTGAAGTTATATGTGTAACTGTAGAAGTTATATATGTAGTTGTTGAAGTTATATATGTAACTGCTAAAGTTAATATGTTATATATGTAACTGTTGAAGTTAATATATATAACTGTTGAAGTAATATGTGTAACTGTTGAAGTTATTTCACTTCAAATCTTCTGTGACATGTCTTGTATGACCAAATATGTGGCTTCAAACGAAAATCTGCATATCATTTTGGACACGGGTCATGCCATATCTTAAAAAACTGGCATCATTCAAAAGTTCTAAATCAAGAGCACAGACCATAGGAACACGACAAACGATCCGAAACTGCCAAGTTTTTATTTATTTATATTTTTTTTGGTCGCTGCCTGCCAAGTCACCCACCTACAAACCTGACCATGATAACATGCTTATAGTACGTAAACGTACCAAGAAATAATTGACGCATTACATTATACAGAGAATACAGAAAATGACCAAAAATAGAAAAGATGGGAGGGAGAGCAACAATGGGGACCGAAATAGAAAAGAATGAGAAAGAGAAAAATAGTGGGGACAAAAAATATTCCAAAAACAGAAAAAATTAAAATGTGTTCCCACTGAGAATGATAGGGATGATGAATCTTGGAGATGATCCTTATCACCCCCAAGTTTTAGAGCAATTTAATATACTGAGCTGCTTTATGGAAAGTTAGAGATTTTATTTGATCCTTAAAAACCGGATCCAGTAAAGATTGACCTGCCTCCCTCAATGCCTCAACAATAATGGAAATAACTCTTTCTCCTCTCTCGTCTCAAGTCTGAAGTCTCAACCACGATCTCAAATCTTCATTTTTTTTTTTCTGTTGACGCAAGCACAAATCGCAAAATTGAAGAAAAAACGTTGCCAGGTCACTTGAAATCGCGCTCTCTTCTTGCCAGGGTTCACCTCTGTCCATTATTATTTAGCTTTTGGGAATTTTCATTTCTGGGGTTCTGTATTTCTTAGGAAATTAAGAATATTAAAATCGAAAATAAAAAAAAACCAGCGCATTCTTCTTGACTTGATTTAACCGCCAACCAAAAAAAACATATAGGTCACATAGTTCAACTTTCTTTTTTTCATGTCGTACTTGAATTTCCTGAAACAAATTTTTCTAATTTTAGACTTAATAGTGGAAAAGTCCAGTACTTATTCTTTGGATTAAAATATGTATAAGATGTGCATATTTGGATCTATATTTCCAGTCCGCTATGATCCGATAGCGCTCGCTAAATAACCGCTATCCACTATCCGCTATGACATGAGCATTTCGCGATGGAACCGCTATCCGCTATTTAAACTATTGACAGGCACAATGCTCTGTAGGCATAATGGTGTACCACAACTTGACAAGAGTTGCATCAACTTTACAAGGCCACCAATTCTGCATTGGTGTGGTTTTTATAGGTGGTCCAGATGATCGTGAGGTGATTGCAATCGCTGGCCGCATGACATGTCATCCATCTGTGCACCTCAACATAATGCATTTTCGCATACCCTGCATTATTGGGAGTAAAAGAAGTGATCTGGTGGAGCTTTGCGTTAGAGAGCAAAAGTTGGATGACCAAGTGATCGATCAATTGCAACGGGAGAATGCTCACAACGATCGCCTGGCTATTGGCGAGGTCGCTAACTTTCCATAAAGCAGCTCCTCTCAAATTCTTAAGTTTGCTTTTCCTGACCTGTACTCTTTTGCCATTAACCCCTATCTTTCAGTCTCCTCTTTTGCCTCTTCAATTGGTGATCCTCTACTATTGTTCAATCCTTCACTTCCTACTTCTCAAATAGCCATGTTACATCTTCATGTCCTCATTTCCAGTGTTTCTGGTACTTTACTTCAGCTCACTGCTAATGCTCAAGATACAGTCTCTTGGAAACTTAAAGGGACAAATGGGTCTTTCTCCACTTCTTCTGTTTACTGCCTAATCAAGGAACATCCCTCAATTGCTTGTACTCTTTCTCAAATTTGGAACTTCAAGATACCTCCAAGGTTCAAAATTTTTCTTTGGCAGTTATTTCAAAATAAAATTGCAACTCAAGATAATTTGCAAAAAAGAGGATGGTCACTGCCTAATAGATGTCACCTATGTCTTGCTGACTCAGAAACAGTGGTTCATCTCTTTAATCACTGCTCTTTCTACAAATCCTTTATGACAGCCCTTTTTCATCATGCTGCATCTTCTAGCTTAGGTGTTGGCCTATCTCTTCCTCACAGTCACACATTCCTACTCAACAACTCAACTTCTCAAAAGCCTTTGAAGGATCTAGTAGCCATTGGCTTTTTCATTTTGTGGAGAGAAAGATGCAATCGGATCTTCAAGGATGTGTGCAAAACAATAGCTGATCTTTTACTTGAGACTTTTCTGGAATGGGACGCACTCAGGAAACCACCTTAGCTTTTTTCCTTTACTCAATCATTCTTGTATACAAACTTTTATAGATCTTACTTTTTCTTTTTTATCTTTTTGACTCCAAATTAGCCTCTGGCTTATTTGTTTTGTACAGAATTTTATTTAATTATAAAAGGCTGGGGCTTGACCCTTGTTTTTTCTTCAAAAAAAAGACAAACATTTGTCGATTTTAGAAAGTGAGGCATTAGTGGAATGGACTGAGTGGCCAGAACTTGGTGTGATTGGGGACCTACTTGCCTCGCCAGACTTCAAAACATCAGCAAACATACTTGTTGTGCAGCAACATGGCTTTAGTTGATCAATACATATCTTTTTATTGTATTAATTTTAAAATGATATTAAATACTCGAAACATAGGTTGACTCGATTAGATTATGTTGTTGATTTATTGATTTTTTTTTTAGAAATGATGGAAATATTTTTTTTTTGTATTATTGCTTTCTGATTTATTTACACATTTCATAGCCTCTTATATAGACTCTTTGCACTTTTGCATGTTGAACCATTACCAATTTTACAAAATTGTAAATACTAATTGGTTATTAACAGCTTGTGATTCTGATTATTTGATGGGTTGCTGTGCTGGGCTGATAGGCTTGATGTTATCTTGATCAATGACAAACATTTCCTTGAAATCAAGACCTTTTTATTCTATATTCTCAACATTTGTTTCAAGAATATCGTAGAACGTTTAACTCAATCTATAGTCCTATATATGGCTAGTAGATTTATATTAGAACATTGGCTAGTAGATTTATATTAGAACATTCTGCAATGGTAACTTCAGACCTGTGACTCACTAGATGGCATCTATATATCTAGACTATCCAAAAAATAAACTTCAGACCATGGTTTTCAATACCCTACCGGCATCCATACCGGTCAGTGACTAGGGATGAAAACTACGCATATTATCCGAACCGTATCCGTATCCGAACATATCCGTATTCGTATCCGTATCCGTCAAAAAAATATGGATGCGGATATGGAAAGACCAATATCCGCTCTTTATCCGTATCCGACAAGGATATTATCCGTATCTGATAAATATTAATCCATTTATCCGTATCTTTAACATCATAAGATGATTAATATAATATAATTACTTCTCTATATTAGAGAATACTTTTAATTAGATAATACTTAATTTTTATTAAATAAATTTTCTTATAATAAATATTTTTATTTGGACTAGTAACATAAAATTATTTTTACTTTCTATTAATTGAGACGATTATAAATGATAACAACACTAAAATTAATTTTTTTCTCTAATATTGACAAAGTACTAACATAGACACGAGTATATTGAATATCATTATATTTATAGAAACTACTATTATAAATAAATAATAAAGATTAAAATGCAATCCGTATCCGACAAAATATATTCGTATTCGACTCCGTATCAGATAATATCCGAACCGTATTCGTATCCGTTTAATATCCGAACCGTATCCGTATCCGAATGCATTCATATTCGTACCCGTATCCGGAAAAAAAATGCAGATGCGGATATGGAAAGACCAACATCCGATCCGTATCCGATCCGTTTTCATCCCTATCAGTGACTGAAACCCGGTATTTTCCCGAAATTTCCCGGTATTTCCTCTCTAAATATCGGATACCGCCATATCGGCCACCGTTCCGGTATCCGGTAATACCGGAATCTTCCGGTAAGCGGTAGGGTATCGAAAACATTGCTTCAGACCAGTGACCTGTCTAGATTTTAATTTTATTGTTTTTATTTTATTTAAGTAGATAATTTATTTACTTGTTTAGATAGTTATTTAACTTGATTGAAATTTAGAATTTCAGATTGCAATTTTTTATTATAATAATAATTATAAGCCCAATTAGTATTGTTGATAACTAGAAATTTAGAATTTTGTCTTCTTTATTTGTAGCTGGTTGTTACAAATTCAAGAGTCTATTCAAATGTGTGCTTGCGAAATCGAGTCTGACTATCAAAGCAATGCCTATTTTGTCCCTCAATTATAAACAATTCCGCCTCTTGATTTTATAAGCCGAACTTAACAATGTTTTTGAGCGCATAAATGCTCATTTTTTTCTAAAATAATACCCAACTTCCCCTGCATTCCTAATTAGCTGCCAGGATCTGGTATTGTTCAAATGCGATCAACTGCAAGTTAAAATTAACAGCGATCCATGGAAGAGCGAATTAAGCATTAATAAAATAGCAGTTTATCAGTACAGAATTACTTCTTATTTTCTTGGAAACACTCTACATAATCACTACACATGGGCAAGTCTTCTAAAATAAAGTTATTCAAAGTTAATTAATACCGACACGATAATGCAATTTAGCAGATGCCGAGCAAATTATAAAGCATCAACTGCCCATTTTACAACGTCGGATTAACAAGCTATTCAACAACATATTCAAAAGGAAAACTATATATGTGAGCATCTAATCCTTAGCAAACTACCATCCTTACAACTCTTAACTGAAAGAGCAATTAAAAAAATGGCAAAATCAGTCATATATCCCTGAAATCTTTTCTAATCAGTCATATATCCTTATGTTTTTCAAAATCAGTGTTTATCCCTCTAATCATCATTATCATTGAAGGACTCTTGTCTATTCGGAACAGACTATCCTATTATCCTATATATGGTCAATATCCGAGTACAGAAGAAGTTGCGCAAACCTTTTATTTTTTAAGCGACATAGTAAACGTTTGAATAAAAGCATGGTTCCATATATAAAAGCACCCTATAGTTAATTCTATTTAAGAGCGAAGACAAATAGATAGGGGTGGGTAACGTTAATAACGGAAACAGAATGGCCCGTTCCATTTCAATAACGGTATGTACCGGACTGAATCGTTATTCGTTCCGTTTTGACGGAACGTGGCGTACGGCTATATTTGTGACACCTCGTCGAATACTGTAACATGACAACACGCGACGGAGTGCCCGCCACGGATGCCTACTGCACCCGCAAGGCTTACTAATACTTAATTTATCCATTAATATTGATTTTACTCAAATAATATACCGATCAATTAGAAATTTATAATTTATTTACTTAATATAAAGTAAATACTATAAAGGTCTGGTATATTTGGATTACTAACCACAATATCCAATGGTCTGCTACTCGTCTTGCAGTCCCGCACTTGATCTGAAACCTGGAACCCACAACTAATCGTGGAAACAATGCAAAAAGCACGGAATGAGATAAATAAAATTTATCTCAGTACGGTATTCAGTTCCAGCCACTTGAGTTTTGATTATCATGCGTTGGAACTAAATACAAGACTGAGTCAAATCAATTCCAAATCAAATTTCATTTCTTTTTATTTCAAATAACATTAAAACTAGACTTTCGATCAAACAATGCAATTAGACAAATAAATTCAATACTCTTAAAAATCAATTTTTCCTTTCTTTGAATTCAAAATATGACAATTAGCATTTCAATTACTTGAACAAATAATTAATAACATGTAATAACTAATGTGCAAATTAAAAGCAACCCTTACCACTTGTTTCCAATAGAATAGCAAGGTCAAATCAATTCAATCAATGCAATATGAAATGTGAGCTCGGCATCAATTCCATAACAATTCAAATATCAATGAATAGCAACAGCCGACTCATTTGGTTGGGCAATTACCTAATATGCAAGTTTGGTTTATCACAAGTCAATCATTTCAGTCATTTCCTTCAGATACCGCGAACCACCCTATAGATGGATGCCAACGGCCAATTCAATTCATACATAATTCAATCAATTAAATCATCAAAATGTACAAGCAAGCTGGGAACACTCACACTCCGGTCCATTCCAGACTAGACCTACTGAGTCCCGGTACATAAGCGCTTATTACACGGTGCTTGGTAGGATGGGTCATGACTCCACCTCCAAACATTACGAGTGTCTATCTCAACCACACAAGTTGTACTTACCTCAATCAAATCACATTTCAATCGGATACCATTCAATATGCCATTTTCCAACATTTCAATCTGATACCATTCAATATGCCACTTTTCAATCATGCATCAATATACAATTTCACAAAATGATCTCATGAACAAAATTCCAATTATGAATTCAGAATGCATAATGATAATAATAATAATAATAATAATAACAATAATAACAATAATAACAATAATCAGAATATATATCACATATAATTAAAACTCAAGTGAAATCCGTACCTTATACTGCAAGCAAAATCCAAAGCATAAGCAAGCAAGCAAAATAATTCTACAGTGGCTCTATCAAGTCAGCTGCTCCTAATTCCGACACATAACCGCCCAACTCTAAAACAAATATAAATCTCCTTTTAATTTTTATAACACCTAATGTATGCTACTTATAATTTTTATAAATTAGAAACTATACTACCATGCATATATGTCATGATTATACCATGCATTTACTAGACTCAATAATCGTAAGTCATGCAACTCATTTATAGATCATGTAACTCATATAATATCCTTACCTACCATTTATCAAATGATCAAGTATCCTAATCCTAATTCAATTAATTTATGTAAGTCTAGTATGCCATGCAACTCAATTGGTACGATTCGAGTACCAATTATACATCTCATCTCACATGCAATACTCATGTAAATGCTAATACACTATTTATTAGAATCTATTATGCTTACCTTTCCAATCAATTCAAATAAATATCATTAGTTATTTTAGAAATCATTTTTCTTTCCTTAATGTATACATGCATGCACGATATGCGTGTCGATCAAGGTTTAAGGCCAAACCCTAATCCGAACCCAATATAATCCCTTTTTCATAATCAACCCTTAAAATCCATAAAAATCAATATTACAACACGATTAATAATCATCCAACCCAAATGCATGACATGCAAAACCTTATATTTACCCTTTATATACATGCATCAATTTATATCAAAATTAAATGCGATACTTAAATTAAAATAATGTCATATTCTTAACTATGCTTAGCAATTCCTATTATGCATAAAATCCTCACATATTAATCATCACACACAAGTATTCAATCCATCTCAATTTCGCATTACTCAGATTGCACATATCAATCAAATTTTATAAATTTCCCGATAAATCCTAAAAATTTCATACACATTCCATCTCAATTAAAACTTGCAATTAAATCAAGAAAATAGCAAGGAATAACAGTATAGAACTAATCCAAAGAGATTACTCACTCAATTTCGATCGAAGACCGGTGGCGCGAGAAAAAGAGCCGAATTCGCCATTTCTCGATTTTCACCACTTATCCCCGACGAAACATTGCAAGTCCACTTGGAAATCGACGGAGAGGACCCCAGAGTGCTCCAGGTCGAACGGCGGTCAAAACCGACGAGTTCGCTCCATTTTCTGAAAAACTTCCGTCGAGAAATACGACGAGGAGAGGCCATCAATCGACGATCCGAAGGTAGATAGTGTGAGAGGGTGGTGAGGCGAACGCGTGGGTACCTCGATCCGGTGAAACGGTGGAGAAATTGAGGTGGATGGATTTGGGGGGGGCTTCGGTTTGGGAGTGAAGAGAGGCGCAAGCCTCTCTCTCTGTTGGTGCCGAAAGAAAAAGAGAGAGAGAGAGCTGGGTCTTTTTTTTTTCCGATTTTCTTTTTTTTCTTTTTTTTTTACAAAATTCAAAAATTATCCCATAAACCAAAAATCAATATTCTATGCATAAAAACAATTATGCAACAAAAGAAAAATAGCTAATTTTTTTATAATGCCAACTAAAAATTTAGAAATTTTCATATTCTTATTTTAAGAGTACCAGTAAGTATAAAAATTTAATTTCCAGTACAGAAATTATTCAAAATAAAACCAACCACGTGCACCCAATTTTATATAAAAAAATAATTTCAAAAACAGTAAAAATTTCGGGTGTCACATTCTTCCCTCCTTAAAAAAAAATTCGACCTCGAAATTTATCTAAATACATAGCAATCATGCAATCAATAATACAATCAAATAGTACAAACATATTATGCAAGAATTATCGATTTATGTAATGCAACTCAGCCCGACATTTTATTCAATTCAAAATTAAAATACTAATGATAATACTAGAATGTCGGTCCAATATCGGTAACTTAAATGCAAGCATGGCAATCACAAGTCACAATTACAGGTCAATCAGTTCAGAGTCAGATATCGCGAGTCTCTTTCTCAGAGAGCAACCAGCGATTACAGATATTCGGATATCGTGAATCACCTCTAAAGAGGGTTGCCAACGGTCAATCTATTCCATTTACAATTCAGACAATTCCATATCAATAACATTATAACAATTCGAATAACAGAGTACTACAAGGAGAAAATACTACCACTTCTTACGTTATCATTTAAAAAAAAAACAAATCTTTCAATTCTTGTAACTAGTAACATTTTGAAATATCCAGTTCTTTTCTTATCTTTTAGGAAGCACGGTAATATCAAAATTATTCTTGGCTGCCTTGGTGATCAGTCAAGGAAGTAAGAATAATTCTTATATTATTGAGATTCAATTAACAAGTCAGATGATCAATCAGCTTGTTTGATCCTTGTGCCAACAAAAGATAAGAAAATCTTTACTCAAATAAGTTCCAAAAGTTTGTGCATACTATAGTAAATTAATAAATCCTTAACATTCCAATCAAGCATTAATATAACATAGAACATGCTTACTATAATAAACAAAATGCTTTAACTTGCCATACCAACTTTTTTGTGCGCTTATCAAAATCACTTTACATTTCAAACATTAGAAAATAAGCTCTATTAATTTCATCCACAAAAATTGTTACAACCTATTAAACATAACTTTTAAAATTACAACGCATATAAAAAAAAGAATCAAGCAACTATAAACAATTAATATATTAGATATATGCAAATACAAAGTATCTGTATCCTATACTTATAACTTAGCTAGACAAATGTTATTTTGCTAGCACAAATAGTAAGAAATCAACTTATCTACAAAACAACCCTTTAGACGTACCCATTCTCAAGCAATTTATTGGTACGGTTTGGTTGTTAAACCATTCTCTGATACCATCTGTGACACCCCGTCGAATACTGTAACATGACAACACGCGACGGAGTGCCCGCCGCGGATGCCTACTGCACCAGCAAGGCTTACTAATACTTAATTTATCCATTAATATTGATTTTACTCAAATAATATACCGATCAATTAGAAATTTATAATTTATTTACTTAAATATAAAGTAAATACTATAAAGGTATGGTATATTTGGATTACTAACCACAATATCCAATGGTCTGCTACTCGTCTTGCAGTCCCGCACTTGATCTGAAACCTGGAACCCACAACCAATCATGGAAACAATGCAAAAAGCACGGAATGAGATAAATAAAATTTATCTCAGTACGGTATTCAGTTCCAGCCACTTGAGTTTTGATTATCATGCGTTGGAACTAAA
Source organism: Rhynchospora pubera (assembly GCA_028095005.1). Classification (NCBI taxonomy): domain Eukaryota; kingdom Viridiplantae; phylum Streptophyta; class Magnoliopsida; order Poales; family Cyperaceae; genus Rhynchospora; species Rhynchospora pubera. The sequence continues at coordinate 119,820,024 of CM051460.1, forward strand.
TACAAGACTGAGTCAAATCAATTCCAAATCAAATTTCATTTCTTTTTATTTCAAATTACATTAAAACTAGACTTTCGATCAAGCAATGCAATTAGAAAAATAAATTCAATACTCTTAAAAATCAATTTTTCCTTTCTTTGAATTCAAAATATGACAATTAGCATTTCAATTACTTGAACAAATAATTAATAACATGTAATAACTAATGTGCAAATTAAAAGCAACCCTTACCACTTGTTTCCAATAGAATAGCAATGTCAAATCAATTCAATCAATGCAATATGAAATGTGAGCTCGGCATCAATTCCATAACAATTCAAATATCAATGAATAGCAACAGCCGACTCATTTGGTCGGACAATTACCTAATATGCAAGTCTGGTTTATCACAAGTCAATCATTTCAGTCATTTCCTTCAGATACCGCGAATCACCCTATAGATGGATGCCAACGGCCAATTCAATTCATACATAATTCAATCAATTAAATCATCAAAATGTACAAGCAAGCTGGGAACACTCACACTCCGGTCCATTCCAGACTAGACCTACTGAGTCCCGGTACATAAGCGCTTATTACACGGTGCTTGGTAGGATGGGTCATGACTCCACCTCCAAACATTACGAGTGTCTATCTCAACCACACAAGTTGTACTTACCTCAATCAAATCACATTTCAATCGGATACCATTCAATATGCCATTTTCCAACATTTCAATCGGATGCCATTCAATATGCCACTTTCCAATCATGCATCAATATACAATTTCACAAAATGATCTCATGAACAAAATTCCAATTATGAATTCAGAATGCATAATGATAATAATAATAATAATAACAATAATAACAATAATCAGAATATATATCACATATAATTAAAACTCAAGTGAAATCCGTACCTTATACTGCAAGCAAAATCTAAAGCATAAGCAAGCAAGCAAAATAATTCTACAGTGGCTCTATCAAGTCAGCTGCTCCTAATTCCGACACATAACCGCCCAACTCTAAAACAAATATAAATCTCCTTTTAATTTTTATAACACCTAATGTATGCTACTTATAATTTTTATAAATTAGAAACTATACTACCATGCATATATGTCATGATTATACCATGCATTTACTAGACTCAATAATCGTAAGTCATGCAACTCATTTATAGATCATGTAACTCATATAATATCCTTACCTACCATTTATCAAATGATCAAGTATCCTAATCCTAATTCAATTAATTTATGTAAGTCTAGTATGCCATGCAACTCAATTGGTACGATTCGAGTACCAATTATACATCTCATCTCACATGCAATACTCATGTAAATGCTAATATACTATTCATTAGAATCTATTATGCTTACCTTTCCAATCAATTCAAATAAATATCATTAGTTATTTTAGAAATTATTTTTCTTTCCTTAATGTATACATGCATGCACGATATGCGTGTCGATCAAGGTTTAAGGCCAAACCCTAATCCGAACCCAATATAATCCCTTTTTCATAATCAACCCTTAAAATCCATAAAAATCAATATTACAACACGATTAATAATCATCCAACCCAAATGCATGACATGCAAAACCTTATATTTACCCTTTATATACATGCATCAATTTATATCAAAACTAAATGCGATACTTAAATTAAAATAATGTCATATTCTTAACTATGCTTAGCAATTCCTATTATGCATAAAATCCTCACATATTAATCATCACACACAAGTATTCAATCCATCTCAATTTCGCATTACTCAGATTGCACATATCAATCAAATTTTATAAATTTCCCGATAAACCCTAAAAATTTCATACACATTCCATCTCAATTAAAACTTGCAATTAAATCAAGAAAATAGCAAGGAATAACAGTATAGAACTAATCTAAAGAGATTACTCACTCAATTTCGATCGAAGACCGGTGGCGCGAGAAAAAGAGCCGAATTCGCCATTTCTCGATTTTCACCACTTATCCCCGACGAAACATTGCAAGTCCACTTGGAAATCGACGGAGAGGACCCCAGAGTGCTCCAGGTCGAACGGCGGTCAAAACCGACGAGTTCGCTCCATTTTCCGAAAAACTTCCGTCGAGAAATACGACGAGGAGAGGCCATCAATCGACGTACGGATATGTTCGGATACGTATGCGCGGATGTTAAACGGATACTAATACGGTTCGGATATGGATACCAATATGGATATATTTTATCGGATACGGATAATATTTTGCTCAATTTATTTTATTAAACAAAAGACAATATTCAATTAGAAGTGTGTGATGTTTACTTTTTTATGACTAGTATAGAATTAACTAAAAAAAAATAAAGGCAACGACAGAAAAATCAATACTTATTCACACATATTGAGACATCAAAAAAAGCAAACTTTAATCAAACTTATACAAAAAATGGCATCATATTATAGTAAAAAAAAATCATCAATTCTAATGCTATATAATTGAAATAGCTACACCTATATAGACATCAAAATCCTTAAATATTCCATCAATTTTTTTTTTCACACATCTCTCTAAAAAGGTAATAGCTATCATGTGAACTCTAACGATTCCACATGTGATCCCTTCCCCACAAGAGGATTGTGAGAAACTTCACACTGCATTCTCAGGTTTTCTTAAAGGAAATTGATTACTGCCATCTGTAATTTTGCCATCCCTGCAATCGCTAAATATAAAGTGAACATATACAGCAAACAAAGTGAACATATAGACGATCTAAGTGAACACATACAAATAAATAAATTCAATGAAAATAAGTTGAATATGCATATAAACTTCTGAACAAGTGATGACAACACTTATTTATTTGTAAGTGTTCACTTAGATCGTCTATATGTTCAACTTATTTACTGTATATGTTCAATTTGTATTTAGCGATGGCTGGGATGGTATATTTGCCGATGACATTTATAATTATTGTTTCTTAAACGTTATTATTTACCAATTGATGAAACAAGGTGTTATCTCATTTTTTTTGCCATGTCTAAATGACGAGCATTCAATAGACCTCCTCACATTACCAAAATATTATAAAAAAAAAAGAGTTTATCCACCCCATCAAGCAGATATAGGATAATAATTTTCAAATTCAAATCATAGGAGAACAAGTGCAGTGCAACAAGATGTTTCATTTGTTTCTGTATAAACACGTCCACTGATCCAATCCAGCAGAGCAAACACGTCCACTTCCAATTTCCTAGATCTTCAGCTTTTGTTTCTGTGTAGATTGCATTGTTGCTCATAGTTGGACCGCTAATATCTTCATTTTTATCCGTCACATATTCTTTGCACTGAAAGAACAACAGCAATTGGTACTGTTCCAATCAAAAGTATAATAGTGTCTTACTCGTGTTGCAATTTTTGGAATAACAAAAAGAGAGCCGAGTGAATTTTTCAGTCTCACTTTGGATTGTCAATTGGAATGACGATTCAAGTTTGGATCGGCATTTCAATTGACGATCCAAGTCATTTTTATTTTCGTCAATCCGAATACCGATCCAACAACGTTATTTTTTAAATTTTGAATTTTTAACAGTTATTATCGTAATTCGTGTGAACAGTAACGTCATTTTTTATTTTTTCGGGATCAAATGTCGGTCATGGACTCATGGGTCGAAGGTTCAAGGCAAACGCGGAGGTGGAGGCGGTTGATTTGGGCTGACAAAGTGGGCTTAATATGGGCTGGCGCATGCAATAATAGGCAATAAAAAATAGAAACTCAATAATACAAATGCAAACTAAGAATGTTTTTAATGTTTCTATTCTATTTCTCAAACAATGCGAATCTGAGTAGGGCGTGGTAATATAAATAAATTGCTCTGTTTAAAGGAAAATCCGAGAAAAAAATATTATTGCTGTATTTATAATTTCTTGTTCCTGCGTTTCTTTTCCTCCTCATCTCAATTTACATACAACTTAGAAATCATGGACGGCAAGGTCTCAGCCCCTACCCACAGGGTCCGCTCCTCCAAGGGCCGCGGCTACTTCCGCGGCCACGACTTCGACTCCCTCGATTCTTCCGACATCGGCCCACAGCGCTGTATGTATTAATTATTATATAGGGTTCTCACCGGTTCTCTTTCGGCTTCCTTCAATTCCTTCGTCGTCTTTAGCTCTCTACGTTGTCTTTCTTGAATAACATATATAAGTTATTTGATAAGTATTGTTGCATTGAAAATTATTTTCTGTTACCAAGCACTGGGTATAAATTAAGAATTTAAGATCAGCGTGTGCATGTCAAATTGTTGCAAGGGTATTCATTCTGTAAAACTTGGCAGCAGAAAATATATAGTTGAAATACAATATGCAAGTACGGTAATTTATGTTAAATTCAAGGGCCAATAAAACAGAAAATGCTTAATCAACCGACTAAAAATATGTTAAAAATGTGGATGTAGCAATCAAAGGCTGGATCATACTGGTGACTGGAATCCATGAAGAAGCAAAAGAGGAACACCTGTATAACGTTTTTCAAGAATTCGGGCAGGTGAACAACTTGCATCTCAATTTGGACCGTTTTACCGGATTCGTCAAGGTCTTAATTTCTCTAATTACTCCACTCTTTATCTCCTTCTCTCTCTGTTGAAATTTCTTTTTCATTTTTAGAATTAGAAAAAAAAAAAAACTTTGATTGATGTCATTGTCATGTGCTCGCTTTGTTCTGATATGAGAACCATTGGTAACAGGGGTATGCACTGGTAGAGTATGAGAGATATGAGGAGGCAGCGAATGCTATAAGGGCAATGGATGGCACTCAGGAACTGTTCCACCAAACAATCCACATTGATTGGGCATTTGGTAAGGGGCCTGCCTCCAGCGGCAGCACCACCGGCTCCAAGCACCACAATCTCAGGAGTCGCTCTCGCACTCCTCCCAGGAGGCAGTACTGAGCATCTCTGGCTATGTCTTGTTTCAGATCCTTGTTATATGATACATGTATCACCCTTTTGCTTTACATTTTTCTGCTTGTTTTGCTGCTAGATTAATGAATATTAATATGGTTGGCATTAGTATGTGTTCTGTAGCCATTTCCATTAATGAATATTCTATCTAATATGGTTGTAGTTTGATTTGAGGAGGTAGAACAAGTTTGTTTTTTTGTATCAAGAGCTAGCCACCCATATGCTGCTGCTTTTCGAATTAGTTTCTCCACCATTTTTATTGTTTTGTATCGTTTCTCCCCATGTGCACTGCTTCTGCTTCAAGGAAAATTCATTTGTCAATAACAAGAACTTTGGAAGTTGGAATTTGGCAATTAAGCTTCAAGCTTGGTTCATCTGCAGAAATATTACTAAATAATATTAAATTCAAAAATGAAATAAAAAAAAAATGCCACAAAGCGTCAATGAGAGAGCAGAGACTCTGTAATTCTAAATCTGAAAATGTATCCTAATTTGGTGGCAGCAGTCTAATATATTTATTACAAGATTATATGAATTTATTTTTTAAGATTTTATTTGTACTATACTATTTTGAGTGTGTACTTTTCCTCTTCTTCTTGCCATGCATGATGACCCCGTCAGAGAAAAGAATGAAAAGAAATTACAGAAAGGAACTCTTCTCAAGGCAGGAAAAAAGTGTTCTATTGATATTATGTACAATTGATCAATTTTTCAGTATTGTCCCATAATTAATCCCATTAAAGTTCTTAAGCATCGTAGTATATTAAGTTTTCGTTTTTCCATCGTGCTTGAAGTTTATGGTAGCTTTTGCCCCGTATCAAAATGGTTGCAGCAGCAGCAATAAGAATTTGTAGATAACTAAGGCCCTGATCAAAATCCCATTTATTTAACATGGGATTTCATTTTACTTCATTTCGTTGGAAAATTCTTGATCAAACTGAAAGGATTTAGTATCATTTGATTAGAATTCTCATAAAATTAAATCTAACAGAATCCTATAAAATCAATTCAAATGAAATGAAATGAAATCCCACATAAAAAATCATTTTGATCAGGGCCTATAAGTCTTTCAATTTTGAATTTAACTAGGTCAGATTTTACATTATTTTGAACCTTGATAATTATAATTTGGAAGTAAATATATAATATATATCCGATAAATAAGTTGAGCATCGTACTTCAATTTTCTGCTTTTCATTACAGATGGAGATGGTACTTTAATCGTTATAATCCCTTCTTGGTTTGTGACATTTATTGAGTTCCATAAATTGCAAGATCATACAGCTGCTATCAAGTATGTTAAAGAAAATAAATAATCTATTGTTTGCAAGATAGTAAATCAATTAAGTGGTTGTTCTGTCGCCTTTAGAAATTACAGAGAGGGTGTTCAAAATATGACGATGGCTTATTTTTATCTATTATCTATCTAGTATAAACTCTTAAGGAATTTTTGTACAATAAGTAAATTACTAAATTATCAAAACCGTGGAGGAACTAGTAACATAATATCTTTCAATTGAAGTGGACCAATATGGAAAAGTAAAAAGTGAGCCATATTGATCGGTAAAATCTAACTCAGTTTGGATTGCTTCGGAATAAGAAAGAATAGTTTTTTTTTTCTGGACATCCAAACAAGTTAGGAATAAGAAGAAAAATAATTTCTGTTTAGAAATAACTTCGTCTTAGAAATAGCTTCTTCCAATAATTATATATACATAATTTCAACAAAATTAGCTAAATACCAATAGTGAAATAATAATAGTAAAATAATAATTTTAATAATTTACTTAAATTAATATTAATTTGTTTATTCTTAACTCATCATCCAAACAACATTTCTTCTTTCCGAAATAACACGCTTCTCACTCTTTCCAAAGTTACACTTTTTCTAATATTTTTTTTCTAAAATTTTTATTTCTTTCTTATTCTCATACCATCCAAATGAGTCCGTTTTGCTTATTACATGAGGAGTACCGTTTTGTTGAGAACCACCGCCTTGATTTTTGGAAGAAGAGGAATGCTACGAAGTGGATAGGAATTGCGGAGTACGAATTAAATGTCTATTTTTTTAGCATTAAATGATTCTATATTCATTTCTTATCTCTGTTTCTTATTTTAATATTTCAGTACATCACACACAAATGATATTACATTAACACTTTTATTGTATACTTGCAATGCGATTCCATTCAATTTCTCGACTCCTCTTCTACTAAAAGAAATTGTTTCGATCAAAGTAGTTTTTATCCAGGATTTTATTTGATTAGAATTGATTTTTAAGATTTTTTTGGATCTAATAACACATAAATTCCGTCCAAATTAAATCAATATTTTTTGCTTTGATAAAAAAAATTAATAAAACAAAATCTAGTGTAAAAAAAAATATATGTACACATAACATCATGATTCTATTGAATTGAATTGAATTGATTCTCATCTCATCCCTTCCTTATCCTGTTTAATATTTGCACTCTCTTCGTTTCGTTTCGTTTCGTTTCATTTCATTTCAACAACCTCCAATCCCAACTCATAGAAATGAAGAAGAAGAAAGAGCAATTGCGAGTTCGAGTAGGGACCCAACTCCCATCCGATCCCTCTAGGCTCACGCCGCGCCAAATACACCGACACCATCCATGCCAGGCCCTGGGGCCCACATGATGTACACTCTGGCGGTGGGGTCAGCTCTGATGAGGCTAACACGAGGCAGCTTCAGTCCCCACCACTGCCTGGTCTACGCATTAAATGCCTTCCTAGGCCCCGACCTCGGCTCCTTCGCCGAGTGGCTCTCCTCCGTGCTCGGTCTCGGACGTGGACTCGGTTCCTCCCTCATGGACCTGGTGCACGATCCCTTGTGGTACACCGTGCTGTTGGGTTTCCCTCTCTGTGTTTTCTATTCGTGGGTTTCTTCCAAATTGCATCGTTTGGGGCTTCTCGATTCTATCTCTGGAGTGAGCCTCTTGCATTTTCAATTCTATTCCTTAATTGATTGATGTATTTATTATTGTGATTGTTATTTTGATTTGATTTTGAATGGATAATAAATTCAGGTTCCCTTGAATAGGAAACAGTGCTTGTTTCTGGTGTCAGCTGGTTCTCTCTCCCATTTCTTCTTGGATCACTTATTTGAGGTTACTCATATTAATAGCTTTTTTAATTACTAAAAATAGGTTTCCTGAAATAGTAATTTTTTTAATATTATTATTGTCAGTTTTATTCATGCATAATAACTGTCAAAATCTCAACTGCTACTGGCTTGGCTCCTCTTCCCTATATATCATTATGTTATACACTGCTTAATATTAGTAATTTGATTTCTAACAGGAAAATGGAAACTCAAAAATGTATAAGTGGGTATTGAGTACTGGTTGGTGGAAGGGAACTGCTCCAATTGATGTTGATTCTGTATTTGTTATCGGGTTACTTTGCTCCATTCTTCTAGCTGGTTTTGTCTACATAAACCGGTACAGTACCGTTCTAACTCTGGTTTCCCAGTGTAGCTTTAATTTTACAATGTATTAAGTTCTCTTAATATGTATATCAGTACATGGGCAAATAACCCAACATAATGTACTCTACTGTTGTTATTGCTGCATTGTACCAATATGCACCTGATTGGTACATTTCTCAGCTGTTTTTAGGTAGTCTGCATGGGTTGTTTGAGTTCCTCAATTTTGATGTGCATTCTTTAACATCTCAAATACACTACTCATATTATAGATTTACCAACAGCTTCATTTAAATACTTGTAGTTGGTACAGCTGAGACTACTTGTACAGTTCTTTGTTGGTTGAATCAAGATGAGGTCGATTCATGATGAGGTCGACCATGAATCGACGCATAATAGACTGAAAGTCTGTTGGGCTAAATTGATAAATCATTTTCCAAGCAAGTGGATGGTGTGTGTGTGATTCCTAATTTCACATTTTTATAAAAACTGGAGCTTAATTTTCTAATGAGCCAGTTACATATATTGCAGTGTCAAGAACGGGCAGTCTGTGAATTCAAAATCGAACAAATCCTTGCTCCTAATTTATGTCGTAGCAACTCTATACTGCATGTGGTGTGCTTTTCAGAATTACTTGCGGAACCCACCTCGGCCTGCCATTGGAGAAGAGGCTGATCTTGGTGTAATAATATTTCTGGGCATATATTTTTTCATCCCACATGGCCTCTGCATTCTGTCCATGCACCAAAGAGACCTTGTCCAGGCTTCAAATCAGCTACCACTTTAGAACATCTTTTTTTGGAAACAAGAATATTTTAGATTTCCCTGTGAAACCTAATCTTTGGTTATTACTTTCTTACTCATTCATGGGAGGGATTATTGGAAATAAAATGTATATGGCATGCTAATTCCCTTCCTGTAGTAATTAGTGTATGATTTTTGTGCCTTTATTTGTGTCTTCCATACGAGAAATTTTGATCTTTGTTTAAAGAAGGCTTAGTCTCTAAAAATGGAGAATAAAGTCATAGAAATATCAAGAGCCAGAGAGATAGGTGCTGTATACTTTGGAAACATGCAAAGATGGTAGCAGACAATAATCGGTCTGAGTTATAATAATCCAGACAGGTCTGCACAAACCATAATCAATATCAATAATCAGTCTGAGTCTCAGACTCTGAGTCCTGTTTGTCCATGTTTGTTACATACGCAGTATTTGGTGGAATTGCGTCACCCAAAGCATACAACTCATTTTGCTTGCAATATCTGTGAAGATACTGATTATTACTTTATCCATAGTGAAAATGAAACCCCTTTTACCTCTTTCACTCATTCATTATAAAAGCTACTAAAGAGAAAATCTTCTCAAGTAAATATCATTCATTTGGACGGGTAAACTACCCATAACATATGCAAAAAATTTCCTTCGATTCAAGGAATCAATGACTTAGCCCCATCCTCTATTTCTTCTTTACAACAACAACATCTATTTCTTCTTTAATCACACAAAAAAAAGAATGTAAAGATGAATAATGTTGGAGCATCTACTTCAATAACTCAAAATTCTGCGGCCATCATTTGTACTCCTATTTCTTCTATTTTTGTTCTTCACATAGCCTCGTGCCAAGGAAGGTAGCCACGGAAACAACTTTACAAAACTTTCACTTCCTGTAACTGTATTTGCTTGGTTTTCTTTTATCCCGAATTTCTCCCTCTCAATTGCCTCTACTATATCCTCTCGCATCACTAAGCTGCCCCCTGCACATGCCAATTTACTCATAAAATTTAAAATTATAATCATCCTATATTTCTTATTATCCTGCAATTAATAAGCCCCTCAAAACTATCACCATTTTCTTGTGAGTTGTCATTTACAAACTAATTAACCAATCCCAGTAATGAGGCTCTGGCTACCTCCATGTTGATACACTGTACCAGTTGTACTTGTATACTGATTATGTGTTGAGTTCATCCTAACAGATGCTGGCACCAGGGCGACTGGCCGAAGTTATGTCCCAAACCAATGTTTGCTAGTCTGGCATTAACAAGCTAGTTTAGTTACCTAGTACCAATTAGGAAAAGTGATATATCTCTGGCCCATCATGTGACAAGAACTGCCTATGACCATGGCTGTTACAAAAATGAACATGTCGGACTAAACGAGAACATTAATACCTCTTCTAACAGCAAGTAAAGCGGCCTCATTGGCAATGTTTGCCAGGTCAGCTCCAACAAAGCCCTCGGTTAAACTTGCGACTAACTCACACACCACCTCCATCTCCTCCTCCAAGGGAACTCCTCTTAGGTGAACAGCCAGGATCTTCTTCCTCCCTTCAAGATCGGGTTCTCCTACATACACCTTTCTGGAGAACCTGCCTGGTCGGAGCAGTGCCGAATCCAATGCAGCCGCCCGGTTCGTAGCTGCCAGTACAATCACTTTCTTGTCAGAGTCGAAGCCATCCAACTCCGTAAGTAGCTGAGTTGCAGAATATGGAATGCATTGAATTAACTTCAATTATTTTTCTCTCTCAAAATTTAGCAGATGTGGTTGAACAAGTGGAGGGCAGTTTGTAGTTTGCACCTTTTGTATCTTTAAGGAATTGGTTTCTGGACCAAAGAAGGCTTTCAGTTATATACTTGAACAACAAATTTTGCTTTCCCCTAGAAGGGCAAAGGCCAGTATACGATCTGAAATTGGACTTTATTCTATTCAAATAGAATCTTCCAAGCATTTCTTTTGTCAGAGTTAAGACAAATTAAGATAACAAAAAATTGTTGTATTCTTGAAGAATAGGAACTTTTTTTCAGCACTGGGATCAGACAAATTTTTTTTTTGAGGTCATATTCTTGTCAAATTACACATAATATGCTAATTCCTGGTAGGATTTAATGCATACAAAGGAACTCAAATTTCCTGGATGGACTCTCTTGTTGAAATTGCTAATTCCAAATCACATGCTACTGCACTTTGTATTTCAAGTGCAAATAGAACCGCCAACACTCGAACCGACCCCAGGAGCTCATAATACAAACCGGAATGCACAACCAACAGAGCCGTTGCATGAACATACATACCATAAACTACATCTTAGAAATTAGATTCAACCAACGCAAAACCAATACCAAAATCCATTTAATACCAAATTGGATAGTCAACCCCATAGAAACATAAGACATACCTGATTTAGAGTCTGATCTTTCTCCATGCTAAAACCATCTCTCTCGGTACCAACAGCATCCAGCTCATCAATGAACACAACAGCCGGTGCCTCTCTTCTTGCTTCTTTAAACAGTTCCCTAACCCTAGCTGCTCCTCTACCAACATATAACTCTACAAACTCACTAGCAGAAAATGAAAAAAATGGCACGCCAGCTTCACCAGCTACTGCACGGGCCAACAATGTCTTGCCTGTACCCGGAGGGCCCACCAGTAAGATTCCAGATGGTAGTTTAGCACCAAGTTTTTTGTAATCCAAAGTGCCTCGCAAACAATCCACAACCTAGTAGTAATAATACAAAGCATTTGGCAAAATAACTGAAATTTGCCATTTTGTATCACCATCTCAGGACCAAACTTAAACATATGAGAACTTTCTATTGTTCAAATCTTATTATTTTCTTTTTGGTAAACAATAAGAGAGACCATTTTGAGTATATCTATTTTAATGTCCTGAAGATTCTTCTGTAAATTAGAAATTAAGAATGTTAACATTTTCCTTTTTCTCGTACAAAGACTCAGAATATTTTCCAAATTATTTGCTCTTATGAAAGAAACCAGACTTATAAATAGATAGGTAAATAAAGCAAAGAGAGATATTAAAATCACCTCAAGTAGTTCTTCCTTGGCTGAATCTACACCTTGTACATCATCAAAAGAAACCATTTGTCCAGAACCAGTTTGGTTTTTCTTTCTTCTGTTACCATTACCATGAAGCCTCTTTTCTAAAATCCAAATTACAGGAATAACCCCAATCCATAATCCAGCTATCGTGCCTATGCATGAAACCAGCAATCGGGAAACAGGAGGAGGGACCGAACGGTAAATTACATCTTTCTCACGCAGCAATCCAAGAAGAAATTTCTCGTCTCGGTCTATCTTTCTTGTTCGGTACCTGCAACATAGCTTCTTCTTACAAAAATGTGAACCTAATAAATTAGGTCATTTCTGCTTCAGTCTGCACAACTGATACTGGCTTTCTGTTTATGATTGGTTGCCATAATTATGTTAGGTACAGTACTGGTACAACAGGGAGAAAAAGAAAAACCTTATCCTAGTTGAAGCATCTTCTTCTTCATTAGATATTCTATGGAAATGTATGCATCTGGAGCCCTCTTCGAAATCGACAGCTGCTATATGGCCAAGTTTGATGCCATTGACAAGCTCTGAATAAGGCACCTCCTTTAGAGTATTTTTACTGGTACAAGCACCATACACCAAGAGAAAGACACCGAATAGTGGTAAAGCTAAGAACTTGGGAGAGCAAGGTATCTTTTTTCTGACCCACCAATCGGAAGCGGGTGCCCACAATTTGTCTCTGAAGAAGACCCCAACATGGTGAAGAATGAGCCTTATCCATGGCCATGGCCATGGAGGCTTCTGCTTTTGGTCCATTACTAAATCATTGTTGGAATTGGAGGTGCAGGCCGTACTAATACTGGTACTAAGAGGATTTCCTTTTAGAAGCAACCCCCTCCTCCTCAGTGTGAGGCGCTTCTCCAAGGATTTCCTTTTACCAGAGATAGAATCAGGAGAACGAGAAGGAGAAGAAAGAGGCATTGAGAAAGCAAAAAACCTCCTTCTCTTCTTCGGCAAAAGACCACCACAACCTCCTCCTGAGACCGAGAGATGCCATGGTATTGGTAGCGCAAGTGAACCCTTCTTCTTCTGGTTTTCCCGAGGGAATTGGAAATGGGAAGGTACAGAAATGGACAAAAGCGCCATTTTTAATTTTTGGTTTTGGGTGCTTTTGTTTATCGCTTTTACACCATTACTTCAATTTAGAGAGAGAGAGAGAGAGAGAGAGAATTCGGGAATGGTGAGGCGCGAAGGACAGTAGGACACACGGAAGAGGGGAGGAGAAGAGGGTGAACCAATTAAGTTAGAATTATAATAAGTAATTTTCGCCTAGGATGTGTTTGGATACATCGGGAATACGGAATAGAACCAATTAAGTTAGAATTAATAAGTAATTTTCGTCTAGGATGTGTTTGGATAAATCGGAATACGGAATAGAAATAGAGATAAGCTTATTCCTTATTTTTTATTCAAATACCAAGGTTTTATTAGAATATAAATAAGGGCCGGAATAAACCTAAATTTTTTATTCCTTCGTTGTTTGATTTTCACCGGGATAAGAAATAAGGGGCTTATTCCTTATTCCCAATGTATCCAAACACACCCTAGGAAAATAAGAATTGGCATTCGAAATTTTGGATTCAGCTTTTCCTCTAGATAGTCACTGTCTAGTTTATCACAAAAAAAAAAAAAATTGGGTTCAGCCTTTTCATTTTATTTTCACTCTTCAAGCACATAAAAAGCATTTTTATTTCATCCTTATTTTTATTTATTTTTTTGGCAAAATCGAATGTAACCCCTCAATTTTTTTCAATGTCAGTAGGAAATAACGCCGTCAAATCTTCGAATTCAAATAGCATTCATTATACATACGATCACATTACTCCTGATAATGAAAATTTATAGGAATACTTCTATTAGCACTTAGACCTTTTGATAATGAAAATTTTATCAAAATAAAATATTGAAACTACAAATAAGTCACATGATTTGAATCTGTACAAAGGTGATTTAATAGTTTCTGTTTTCCCACGATGAATTACTATGAGAAGCCCTTGTGGCGTGTGTAAAATTCAAATCCGTGATACCAAGAATATATTTTGAATTAACTAGACTTTTCTATTTCTGAACTGTCATCGATCTATTATAGCTCCAAATAATAGTAAGATATATAGAAATACATATCTCATGAAATTGAGTAAAACCAATCGTTCGAATCCGACACTTAAAATTTTAAATTTTAAAATAGTAATAAGAAGAGTATTGATTAATGGATGTGATAATTATGGTATTATAACCCACCCAATTAACTATAACCATATCCAAAGCGTCAATGAGTGCTTTTTGGCAGAGGTTTTATACGTACAACGATTACACAGTAGCATCTTTGAGAGGTTTTGGTTTTCGTTGTATACAATCGGAAAAAAAAATCACTTTGACTAGATTATTGTAACAAAAATTTAAAATCAAAAGACAATACATAATTCCGCAGTTGGCTGCGCACCTGTATTTCTACAGTTCTCCCGACAGTTCTTCCATCCAAGCCGTCCGTTATGGTTCGTTCCATCCTGGCCGTCTGATTGGTTTCGTCCCGTTTTGTCCCTCCGATCGCATCTCTCTCTGGGTTTCTCCCTGATTGACATCCATCTCCTTTTTGCCATGCCGTTTCCACCTTTTCTGCCCGCGACGTGGCTCGGTGGACTATGGGGATCGCAGCATCCATGTGGTCTGTGTACTGTCAGGATTGGCCGCGTGGTCGCGGTGTGTGCGCTGCTGTGTCTTTCCGCTCCCACCTTTTGCTCCGCTGCTCGGTCTTGGTGTATTTTCTTTGCCTTTCTCAATTTTCCTTTCGATTTCGCACTGTGCTGTGGGTGGTAGACCGTCTCTCTGTTAGGTGGGTCAGTCCTGCTGCGGTTTTGTGCTCTGGATCTTGCTCTTTGATTCCCTATTACTTTTCCTAACTGCTCGCATTGTGTTTTTTGCGCAGTATACTGTGTTGGCTCTGGGTATATGTCTGTCACTCTTTCTTTCTCCTCTGTGATCTGTCTGCTGTGAGCTTTACTGTGCTTTGCTCTGGTCCTGTCCTGCTATATTCTTTGCATTGCATGTTTCATTTCTTTCCTCATTTTTTCTGTTGTGCCTGTTGTTCTGAGTTCAATGCTTCCTTTTGTTGTGTGTTTTGCAGGTGTGGAGGCTGCTGTCTTCTTTTTTTCTGCAGTGGTGGTTCTGTCTTCTTCTTTTGCATTGCAAGGTGACAATTTATTTCTCTGCCGTTTAATTTCACTAATTTGATTTTGTTTGTTGTTTCTACATTTCCATGTTTCTGTTGTTTGTTGTATGCTGTTGTTTGCATTGTCCGGTGCTCATAGGTTAGTTGTTTAGTTCCTTATTTCTTCTCTATTTGTTGTGCCAACTCTGATTCTTCTTCTCCACTGAATGCATGTGCGCTCACCATGTTTCTGTTGTGGGTATAATTTTCTGCCAGTTACTATCTTTTTATTGTTCATGTTTTTATTGACTTCCTATGTTTTCCCTTCTGTCTATCTATTGTGTTAGGTTTTAGTGCTTTTGTTCAGTCATTGTTAGTTTCATTCTGCCTGCTGTTGACCTCTGTTGTCGTTTTCTATTTTCTCTGATTGTTCACCTTTTCTTTTTTTTTAGAAACCCCCTGCTTTTCTTCATCTTGATCATTATAATGCTTTTTCTCTCTTTGTCTTTGCTGTCGTTTTCTTTTGTTGTTTCATTATTTTGTTTGTTTTCCATTTCCTCATTATTTTTTGCTGTTTTTTGTTGTTTCTGCTGCTGACCAATGTTGCTATTTTTATTTTCTGCTTTGCTGCAGGTTAGGAGCATCTCAGGTGGTTGTTCTGGTTGGTTGTTGCTGCTCTGTGTTGTCGTTTGTTGCTCATTTTATCTGCTGCTAGGTAACAATTTTTTTTTTGGAGATTGTATTTTTTTCATACCATTTTTCTTTTCCCTTTCAATTTTTATGGTACAGGCTGATTATGTTTTAGTCAGTTGTATAGAATAATACTTCTAGCAATCGTACATTTAGTGCGTTACGTGTCAGGTTAGATTTATCCGTTGATGCTTATTGTATCAGTTTTTGGTTATCAGGTGCACTTATAGTCAATCTTAGTTTGTGGGTTGTCTGTTATTAATCGCTGCCTTTGTTCGTGTTCCTTTCATATTCTCTCCCCTGCAAACTATTCTTGGACGTCAGTTTTTTGTCATGCCATGCGCCGTAGCACAAGGATCTTGCTTGATTCTCTCCATGGAGATGGTGTCATCCCAGATCAGTCATCTGATAGCACAGATGGTGCCTCAGTCCGACTCGCAGGTTTGGGTTGGATGTTTGTTTCTATTTTTCATCGCAATGTTTACTTTCTTTCCTTAGTGATCCTCTTAGCCTAACATTTGTGACTTCCCTCGCTTTTGTTTCCTGTGCTCTTTCACCCTGCGAGACCCCATGTGAATTTTACCTATCGCGAATTATACTGCTTTTTCCTACTGCGTATTAGGTGTCCGTTCTTGCAGCTGCTCTTCTTTCCTGTTGCCTCCCTATCATTTGGTCTGCTCTTCTCCTATTCGCGTTCTTTTCTTCGTGTTGTTTCCTCATTCCGCATGTTCGTTTACTATCAGTTTATTCTTTTCTTTTTAAGGTCATCATCGTACAGCACAGCGTCACAGGCTTATCAGCAATGGTAGTATGTCTATTTCAGCCTCCAATAGTGGTTCTTCCCGAGGTACAGATTCACGAGGTTCTTCCTTGCTAATCTTTCATCTTCTGTCCATCAATTGATGTGTGCGCCATACAAATTGTTGTTCTTTGTTTCTTAGGCTAGGCTGTTTCTATCATTTTGTTTCCTATTTCTTCTTTCTGTCAGCTATTTTCTTTGTTACTTAGAGTGTGCCTTCTTTATATCCAGCACGGAGTTCCTCAGTTCCTTCCGCAGTGCCTGTCTCTGGTGAACATCCATCCACACCTTCCTCTACAGATTCATCAGACTGGGAAATGACACTATCTCAATATCTTGCTCACAGTTGAGTGTTCTCTTCTTTTGCATGAGCCTTTCCTGCTTTCTCTTTCTCATAGTTGACTACCTTTGTTCTTTCTCTTCTTCTTATGGTGACTTTTTGATGATGTATGATGTTCTGCTGTTTTTATCCTTCATTTCATTTTTTAAGGCAGAGCGTCTACATCGGCACCAACATCTGATTACCATTCTCATTCATACTTATATGAGGCTTCCATTGGAGTGTACCCTACACCACCAGTATCACCTCTTCCGCAAACACCACCGGCTATTCCTGTTGTGGGCATAGGTTTGTTTGTTTGTTTGTTTGTTTCATTCATTCTATCGCTGTCATATGTTGTCTTTTGCTGCTAGGTTTCTCTCTCATCCCGACAACTTATCATTCTTCTTTTCAATTATCTATTATTCTGTACTGTTCGCTAGGTGAAAGGCCAGTGTATGATGATTTTGGGGACCTGACTGAGATGTGTCCTAAGTGTTATGCTCTTTACTGGTATGAAGAACGGTGTCGATCAGCATCGCGAGTGGGTGCACCTGTATACAATCTTTGTTGCAGAGGTGGCCGTGTTGATCTGCCATCTCTAGGACCAACACCATCACCTCTTTCAGAGCTCCTTGATCCTTCGAATGGTCCTGATTCAAGGCATTTTCTTGAATCTATCCGAGTTTACAATTCCATGTTTGCATTCACATCAATGGGAGTTCAGATCGATGAGGGCATCAACTCAGGCCGTGGTCCATATGTATTCAGAGTATCTGGTCAGGTCTGCCATCTGATCGGGTCCTTACTTCCTGCTGATGAGGATCCCCCCCGGTTTGCTCAGTTGTATATGTATGACACGCATAATGAGATTGCCAATCGGATCAGTTCCTTTCCTGCACTTGATCACTCCTCTTCGCCCTGTCCGCATATAGTGCAGGCTCTCATAGAGATGCTTGATCAACATAATCCTTATGTGCAAGCATTCAGGTCTGTCCGTGAGCGTGTGCTGAGCGATACCACTGATACACTCCGCCTTAGGATCACCGCACAAAGGTCTGGTGATGGAAGGCAATATTCTGCTCCTGCTGCACCTGAGGTTGTTGGTCTCATAGTGGGTGATATTGATGGACAGCACTATAACCGTGATCTGATCATGCAGCGGCGCTCAGGAGCACTACAACGTGTCAGTTCACTGCATCCTTCTTATATGCCATTCCAATACCCTCTTCTGTTTGTGCGTGGGGAGGATGGTTTTAGGCTTGATATACGGTGTGCCAATCCTGATTCGTCAAGATCTTCAAGTGTGCGGCAGCATGTAACGATGAATGAATATTATTATCATCGGTTGCATGTCCGTGCTCTAGGATCCAACATAATTTTGCAGTCACGGCGGCTGCTCCAGCAACTTTCAGTGGACATGTTTGCATGTGTTGACCAATCCCGCCTTTGGTATATTCATCAGAACCAGGCATCATTACGATCTGATACATACACAAATGTCAGGAATGCTGTTCTTAATCATGATGTGTTTGGGCAAAGTATAGGAAGGCGGATTATTTTGCCAGCATCACATGTTGGGAGCCCGCGGTACATGTTTCAGAATTACCAAGATGCCATTGCTGTTTGCAGACACCTTGGCCCTCCACATCTATTTATCACTTTCACCTGTAATCCTGCATGGCCAGAAATCAGTCGTAACATGTTTCCAGGACAACAAGCAAGTGACAGGCCAGACTTAGTGTGCCGTGTTTTTAGGATGAAACTCAATCAGATGATGCGTGATCTGCATAGTGGTCTTTTCTTTGGACCCATCTCTGGATGTGAGTTCAATTTTTCAAATGTCATCTCTTCTTTCCTATTTCATATCAATTCAGTTATTATCATTCATGTCCACTTCATTCAGTCCTTTTCTTATTGAATATCTAATCTTCTTTCTTCTCTATTCTCTATCACGCTAAATTCTTCCTTTTCCTGATTATTATTGCCAGTGATACATTCAGTTGAATTCCAAAAGAGAGGCTTACCACATGTCCATATTGTAGTCTGGTTGGCACATCAAAACAGTTTATCTGATGGTGCTAGCATTGATCGGGTGATTTCTGCTGAGTTACCTGATCCAGTGTCTGATCCAGATGCATATGCAGTTGTTTCACAATTCATGGTGCATGGGCCATGTGATGCAGCGCGGCCCCGTTCGCCTTGCATGCAGAATAATCGCTGCAGTAAGCGTTTTCCAAAACGTTTTCATGATGCAACATTGATGGCGGAAGATGGTGTTGTGGTGTACAGGAGACGGAACACAGGTGTTACTGTTAAAAAAAATGGGGTCACCTTGGACAATAGATACGTTGTCCCATATAACTTGAATCTTCTATTCAAATACCGCGCCCATATTAATGTTGAACGATGCCACACATCGATAATGATCAAATACCTTTTCAAATATATTTGCAAAGGTAGAGATCGTGCTAGGGTTTCTATTAGTAGAGGACAACCTAATGCTCAATCCAGTACCAACCGACAAGAGCCCAGCACAAACCAACAAGGAGAGCCTGAACATATTGTTGATGAAGTCCTTGATTACCTAGATTGTAGATACCTTACTCCACATGAATCGATCTGGCGCCTTTTCCAGTGTCATATCCATTATAGTTACCCTTCTGTTGAGAGGTTGCCAATCCATCTTCCGTTTGAAAACAGTGTTCTTTTCCGTGACACACAACGCCTGGCAGAAATTGCGGCTAATCCTGTGAACCGGCGCACAAAGCTTACTGCATGGTTTGAACTCAATGCCAAAGATCCAATAGCTCGAACACTCACGTATCCAGAAGTCGCAAGGTTATATACCTGGCATGATGATAATAGAGTGTGGGAACTGAGACAACAGGGATACCGATTGGCACGCATGAATTTTGCCCCCCCAGGACTTGGTGAAATTTACTACCTCAGAATGCTCCTCACTGTTGTTCGAGGTGCAAAATCCTTTGAGGATCTGCGTACAGTACATTCTGTTATCCAACCAACATACAAAGAAGCTTGCAATCTTCTTGGTCTGTTAGATGATAACACCGAATGGCTGTCCACAATGCAAGAGGCAGCAGCAGTAGCTTCATCTGAACAATTGCGACAAATCTTTATAGATATCTTGCTTTACTCTCAAGTAGCTGATGCATGTGATCTTTGGAACTCATGCTGGAATTACATGGGGGATGATATAATTCAGAGAATAAGGCATCATAACTCCAATTTTGACATGGTGATCGACCCTCAAGTTCTTAAAGACCACATACTGTATGAGCTCGAGGATATCTTATCGGTGCGAGGATACTCATTGCAGTATGCGAACCTTCCTCAGCCAGTAAATCCACGCCCAGTGTATCATCACAACAGGCTCCTGACAGAGCAGTATTCATTCAATACTATTGACCTACAAATGCGAATTTCCAGTCTGTTGTCAGGACTAAATACTGAGCAAAGAACAATCTTTGATTCAATAGTGCATTCAGTTATGTCTCGCATTGGAAAATTCTATTTTGTTTATGGTCATGGTGGTACCGGAAAAACTTTTTTGTGGAGAGCTCTAACAGCCTATTTGCGATCAAAGGGCAAAATTGTTCTGACTGTGGCTTCATCCGGTTTATCTTCTCTACTACTAGAAGGAGGTGTGACAGCATATTATAGATTTAAAATACCTGTCAAGTTAAAAGAGGGTGCAACATGTGATGTTAAGAAAAATACACACCTTGCTCATCTTTTACTGCAGACCTCCTTAATAGTATGGGATGAGGCACCAATGAACAACAGACTATGCTTTGAAGCCCTCGATCGTTCTATGAAGGACATCTTTGCTGAACAGTATCCACTCAACCAGAGTAAGCTATTTGGAGGAATTACTGTGGTTCTTGGCGGAGATTTCAGACAAACCTTACCTGTTGTTCCCCATGGTAACAGATTTGATACTGTTGCTGCTTCAATCACAAATTCATACTTATGGCCATCATGCCACATCATGAAGCTGAGTATCAACATGCGACTCCTGTCATCACCCCACCCATCATCACAGGCACAGCATCTTGCATCATTTGCACAGTGGCTTCTATCGATAGGAGATGGCAGTGCAGAAACTCTACAATTATACAATAGTACAGAACCAGATTGGATTAAAATTCCTGATGAACTCCTTATACCCAATGGATCAGACCCAGAACAAGCAATTATCAATGTTGTGTACCCTGACTTTGCACAAAAATTTCAAGATGAATCCTACCTGCAGCAACGTGCTATCATAACACCCAAGAATAATGCTGTCAATAGTTTGAATGACACCATCCTACAGCACATCCCTGGCCAACAGCATGATTATTACAGCTCTGACAGCATACAGGGCTCAGAAAATCTCCCTCCGCATCTGCAGGCTATGTTCACACCTGAAATATTAAACACAATCACAACAGGCTCTATGCCATTCCATAAGCTAAGTTTGAAAGTAGGAGTCCCAGTCATGCTCCTTAGAAACATGGATCAAGTTAATGGCCTTTGTAATGGTACTAGGATGATCATAACAGATTTAGGGACCCGGGTGTTGCATGCTAAGGTCATGACAGGTCCAGAAAGAGGGCGCAATGTGCACATTCCACGCATACTATTTTCCCATGAAGATGAGAGACTCCCATTTGTAATGAAAAGAAAACAGTTCCCTGTCAGAGTATGTTATGCTATGACGATAAACAAAAGCCAAGGACAATCCCTTGATGTTGTTGGTGTTTATCTCCCTGAACCAGTCTTCAGCCATGGTCAGCTCTATGTTGCACTCTCAAGAACAACCTCACCCAATGGACTTAGGATTCTCATAGTAAACAAGGATGATGAATACAGAAATTACACAAAAAATATAGTATATAAAGAAATATTCTCTGCATTGCAATCAGCATCATCACACAATGGTGATTTTCTCTTTTCTTTTCTTTTTCCACTCACCATCAGCATCTTTTTTTCCCTATCATCATATCAGGCCAACTTTTGTCTTTCAATTACATGTGAAATTTTATGTTTATGTGTGTGCAATTGCTTTTCAGCTGTTCTTCTTTCAAACCTAACATAATTTGTTCTTTTGCAGCTCACAATGGATCCTCCAATCCCGGTCTCAACCCTGACCATCACAACTGACATACAAAGAGCAAGAATCCATGCAAGACCTGTACGCATTTGGCCAGCCTCTGATCCACGCCATGGAAGAGTCTGGAAACTCAGTTTCTTGCTACTTGACCACGTGGTATCTGATTTCATCTTTCAATATTTTGCTGCGTTATCTCTTATTTGCACCTCTGCACTCCATTATTCCAAAAATTCCATTGTTATCGTAGTGAAAACAGCAAGTTTATCATCCATTATCCCTGTTCACATTCTGTATAGTACTCCTATAATAATACTTAAATTTTATATTTATTTGATTTTCCTTTCTTTAACAGGGCGGCAAGATACAGGGACTCATTGCCGCAGCCGACTATGACAGACTCTCAAATATTTTTGCTGAGGATAATATAGTGGAGATATCAAGGTTCAGCATGGAAAGTTCAACAAAAGACTATGAGGTTGTTCCTCATAAATGCATCATCAAAATAACAAGAGAAACAAACATCCGCCTCCTATCTTCTGATGCGTATCCAATACCCATCTATAATTTTGATTTCCGACGTTTCGAGGATGTCGGCACTGAAATCACATACAAAAAAGCAGTTTTAGGTATAAAAATAAGAATGCAACTCAAAAAATATTTTTTTCAATCCTATCTATTGTTCTATACATACTTACAATTGTATTTTTATGGATATTACCCTTATCTGTACAGATGTCATAGGCAGACTCACAGGCTTTAGTGATATTAGGATCCCGCCAACACAGCCACACACAAGAGTTCGGACCATGTATCTCACAAATGAAAGGTTATTCTCATATATCTTCAATAATACAGACATAACACTGCCACTTTGCTATGAATATTGATCAGTTACTGAAAATTTGTTCTCTGAATTGTATAATTTCCTAATGACAGAGGCAAGGTGATGGATGTTGCATTATGGGGGGACTTCATCAGCAAATTTGATGTTGTGGCATTGCATGAACAATCTCAGTCTTCCTCCATTGTTCTCGCATGCAATGGTCTTCAAATAACAGAATACAAAAGTAAATCAAACAATCCAATCAAAGTGCAAAAAAATATTTACTCTATGTTCATGCACACTACCATACTAATAATAAAAACATGGAATGCAACAGAGCTATATGGATTGAAGACTTATACTGGCACAAGATTCCACATTGACACTGCCATTGGAGAAATAGCAGACTATCTCCAAAAATACTGGTGCACTATCCTCTTTTCATCCTTTCTTTCTTTTTATTTTGTTCTCGCTCATTTCATTTATCACACCATCATTTGTCCTATACTATCCTTATATTATGAATGATATGCACCTCAAACACCATTACTTTTTCGCACGAATACTAATAAGAACTCTTATTACACAAAACTCATACTGTGCTTTCTTTGGTAGCATGCCATATGATGGTCGCCCTCTGCTCCTGAATGCAACACCACAGATGTTTGGCCGTGTCCCACAGACGCAATCCTTACTGCCTAAACGAGATCCCATCAACATAACTCTTGCAGAATTGAACACCCTGTACCTTGACAATTTTACTGTCAGTATTCCATCCAATCTCAAAATTTTATCCTCAAAAACCTTTCTTTCGCCAAAATTGAATGCACAACCATATGTTCTTCCATCTTCTTTTATTCTCATTTTACTTTCTATTGCTGCTCATCATGCATGCATAAAATAAAATTAATTTGTCCTTTACAATTTTTTTTCAGGAGGCGCTCTACCAATTCCCAGCAAGGATTGTGCAGCTCATCAATCCTTTTGACTGGCACTATCTAGCATGCACAGAATGCCACAGGAAACTAGAGATTGAGGGCAAAGGCTTCTACTGTTCGGAGTGCAAGATGAATCGCCGCCATAGTATTCCATGGTATATGCACTCTATCTCTACTTTTTTCTTCACTATATCTGAAACACTATTTTTCTCGCCATCATAACTGGCTGCCATGTCTCAGGTACAGGATGAGGGTCCATGTAGCAGATCAAACAGGTCAAGCTCAACTTATGTTGCTTGGTAAAACTGGAGAAATGATTGTCGGCGTTGATTCGATGGCACTTAAAGCTGAACATGATAATGACAAGGAAAAACTGCCACAGGCACTCCTTGCCATTGTCAACAAAGCATACCTATTCACTGTTTCAGGCAAGCAACCAGGCCCAGAGCACACATTCCGCAGCTACACTGTTGCACGCCACGACCCAGTACCAGACAATACGATGGATCTCCTGCCAGAACCAATCCTTCTCATCAAAGATTCATCAGCACAACAAGAACAAACATCAGTACCACAGACACCATATATGGACAAAGGAAAAAATATCATTCCATCTTCCACTGGCACAGGCCAAACTTATGATGCCGTATCAGAAAAAAGGTATGGTGTTGTGCAACATCTTCTGCACTATGATTCCTCAGTGAATACTCATTTAGAATATATGATTATAACACATTATATTTTTTGCTCCATAAAACAAATATATGAAGAACCGCCCCGGACGAAGCAGCATCAGAAGCAGAACCACATAGAAAAATCAGACGGAGGCTGATTTATGATTCTCCTCCAACAGAAGAAACAGAAAGGTATTACTGAAATTTCCCTTCTCCATAATTGAATTAAAATAGAAATTGAATAAAACCCTGGTCAATGTACATAACTTCAAAAATGTTTACAATCCTCTATTTCCATTCACTTATCAAAGTCTCATATAAGCACATTGATCCATATTTACAGTGCTGCTGGCCTGGAGGACCCACTCCAGCATGATCCTGTAGGGCCCAACTGATCAATGGACTCTCTTTACGCAACCTCCTCCTTCATTGTGTATACCACAACTTTTGTTTATCCTGCAGAACAACAACAGCGCATTGTTTTGTAATATAACTTGGGCGCCCATTCACACACTCATAATCTGCCTAACTTGCCAAAACAACCATCATGCGACATCTAGAACCATCACCTCTACTTTTGTTTATACATATGACCACGCATGATATATGCTGGACTTACAACTGGAAATCAATGCACTACCATTCTAATTGTGTAGTGCATTTCTTTCCTGATAGCTTTCAGTTTCAGTGCACCTACAATGTATATATAACCATCTAGGGTAGCTATCAAGCACCCATTGTTCAATCTATGCTTCTATATCTAGATACTATCAAGACTGCTTTGTATCATCTGCATTTCCTCTCTTCAAATGCTATCAAAACTGCCTTCTACTATCCTGATTACAAATTCATTTTGCGTCTCCTCATACCTTTACCAAAGAAAACTAGATCGCGCAACGCGCGAAAGACCACTAGTATGTCATTCAATCAGCTTGCAAAATCTTTTATCCAAACAAAAAACAGAAAGAAAAGTGTAGAATCAACCTCAATGCCAGTAAGTGAGATGCTACTGTGTAATCGACGAGCATTATTTCTCTCTCTGTTTAGCACTTCGTCACAATAATGGACAAAAAAACAGAAAGTTTAATTACATCAAAAATTTTCTCTTGATATACCGTTGTGTCATTGACTGCCATAAAGGAATCCACAACACAGATCAGCACAACATTTGTGTAATATAAAACTTGGCTCCCATATTCTATGTGATAAATGATAACACATTTTAGCCCCCTGTTTTCGTTAATGGTATAGAGAGATACACCAGCCTTTTAGGTGGAATTGTAACTCATGAAACTATAGTAAGTTAGTAACGACAATTTTGTCCAATAAAAACGAAAATTTACAGCAATAGCCCTGCAAAAGCTCCTTTTGACAGGCAATTGAGAACCAGGCTCACGTTATTTGCAGAAATTTACCAAACTGGCGTCCACTTACATAGTCTTTTTTTTATACAAAAGCTCAGATTTATCACATCACAATAGTTTTGTGTATTTTGCTATAAATGTTTAGGCTTCAAAAGACTTCTTTTCAATCATCCTCAAAGCAAAGTGTGCCTTTCCTCCTTTCCCTTCTCAATATTTGGAGATAAGTTTCATTAATTAGAAAATATTGCAGAAACAAAAGCAAATCAAAGAAATGGAGCAGATGCTGAAGAAATACAATGGGATGAAAGCTGCACTCTTTCATGAAGTACGCATATATTACTGTTAAAAAATCTTCTCTTCTTAATTATTCTATTCATTTTGTTCTCTTTGCTATGAGCAAGATAAATTAGGGTGAGAGACCGGGATATTGTACCAAGGTGTACTTCCTTTTCTCTTTTTATTTGAGATCTTTACACTTCCTTATGTCACAGTTTCTGATTTGCCTCTCTAATATTTGGAATGTCAGAATATTGATGCGATAAAGCATTAATATGCGACAAAAATAACAGAAATGATTGTCTTTTGTTAATGTATATTCTTAATTACATCTTGCAAAAAGTGTTGAATAATAGGCTATTGATCACGTATCTCTGTCGTTTTCTCAATAAACGTCTTTATGTGACGGCTTCGATCAAAATTTGATATTTATGATTCAGTCAGATCTTTAAAATTTTGAAATATTTTGATTGTTGTTTAACTTTTGAGATGATATTTGTTAGATCGTAGCTATAGTAAGCTAATTGTAATTACAGAAAATCTATTTAGCTTAGCGCTCAACACAAAATAACAGTCGAGAAGTCACAAAGAATTTAGCTGACGTCCAACTATTTTATTCTCACAATTGGTCCAAGTAATTATCTTTTTGGAATGTCCAGTATTATTAGAAATCGATTTGACTTAATTTTTTTTTTTTTTTGTATGGAAAGGGATTCCTTGATGAAACTTTTAAGATATTAGAGGGAATGCGAGATGACAAGAACCCAGAATTCCCCTTTGAAATGCTATCGATCTTCTTAATGAATGCCACCACCATGCTCCATGATTTACGCAGAGCTGTGTGAGTTACTTGACGACTTCAATATTTTTCTTCTCCATTAAAATTGTTTTCAATTTATTATGTATAACGGCTTTACTTCTGTTTCATGTTTCATAGTATGTATATATATTTAGCTGCTTGTTCATCTTATATGGCAAATCAATGTCACTCGCAGAATATATGTTTTAAAATCAGAAGTATAGATTAAATCAACTCAAAAACGAAACTGTGCAATTAGATAGTGTACTTTCTGATTTTAGTCATGATTTTGTTCCTTGGAATTGTACTGTTCAGAAAGTTAACTCCAATAAGGATGCACATGTTAATTGCAAAAAATATATTAATGCAATAGAATTAATTAAGTTGCTTCTTCCCTGATATATATATTATACATTTATGTGATAAAATGGATCAAACTGTCTCACCGGTTATTTATATATAATTTATAATAAACCATAATTACCCTTGCTCAAATTCTGTGCTAGAAATGGAGGATATTTAGTGCATTATTAGATTATGTTGTACTGTAGGACCATGTATAGAGCCATAGACAGAAACTAAAGATTACTAGAAGGACTCGAACTCTGATTGTAATTAAGTGCACAATAGTTGATTCTGTACTGATATTTGCATCGAACCCAAGAAAGTATGCAATATTGGTCATTATCTAACATAAATTGAATATCAGCTTAAGATAATCTCTACTATTTGTTATCCCTGGGGAGTAAATTGCCAAAGTTAATTAAATATATGGACGCAATAAAAACTAGGCTAAATTTTAATTTCCAGTGTTCTGAAGCAAATTATTTTATCTCTGTAGGACACCAAGTACTGAAGATGTTAGTAGAGCAGATGCACTAGTTCATGACATAAAAGGGATTTGTCTCAGGTATGGACATAAAATATATACATATGTATATTCCTTGAGGCTCTAATGCAATTATGCAAACTTGAACATTTGTAACTTCACACACGCCAGTGTCAATCCTTATTGATACATGGCGAATGCCAATAATTTTAGTACCGAATAGGGGAGTACCAGAGATAGCAAGGTGGTGGACTAAATACATCTTCAAATTTGATACAAAATCCTAACTCTCTTTTATTCTTTTTTTTTTCTTGGATCAGCATCGGTGCAATGAGGATAAAAAATGTTGCAGAAACTTTTCGACTGTATTTTCTGGCGAATAATATAAAAGGGTAGCATATACACGTCTATCCCCTATAGTCCGATGAGAGCGAAATTATTTAATATAAAAATTCAGACACCAAAAAATTTAATACAAAGAATTATTTATTTTTTTTTAATAAGAAGAAAGTTCCAACGCGTTTATAAACCACGCCTCTCTCTCTCCTCTCGAACGCGTTTTATAAACGCGTTACAAGCCTTAAAACGCGTTTATAAAACGCGCTAGAAGGCTGAACTTTCGGAATAGTTAAAACGCAATTAACGCGTTTATAAAACGCGCTAGAAGGCTTGTTACCCGTTTATAAAACGCGCTGGGAGGGCAACATTCCAACTTCTATCACTTCGATCAAACTTTAGTCATTTCGATCGAACTTTAGTCATTTCTGTCTATAAGTTTGTGAATTTATAACCGCGTTATTTGAAGTTATATAAGACTATACATTCTCGCAGAATTGAAATCGTCAACAACAGATTATCTCTTACAATTTAAAAACCTATCAATCAAATCCAAAAATGTCTACAATTACAATATATGTCAACCAATGTCCAACTTTTGGTGCTTCTTACTTCCACATCGGTTGTAGTATGCATACCACATTTGCTGAAATTCGAAATGAATTATACAGCAGGCTACAGATTTTAGAAACCCAGTACACTTTGAATATCCATGGTCGTTACAACGATATTGTAAATGGGAGATATGAATCGCTATTTCTTCCTGTAAATTCTGAAGATCAATGGCGCCTTTTTTACCACGAGACATTCGAGACGAGAGGGTTACCGATTATTGAGTTGCATGTTGATTTCATCCCCGTATATGGCACGGGACCAGATCTGAACCTAACACCCCTTGACGAGCCCGGTAGCAGTGAGCCAAACACTTCCTTAAACCTTATGTGTGGCCAGCAATCCACCCCTTACCAATACACTGGCGAACAGTCCATTCCCACACAAGACAATAACATATCAGGAGATGAAGTCGAGGTTGCCAATGGTGATGAAGATGAGGGTCCGGCGACTTACTCCGACCTTCCTACCGGAGAAGAATATACCGATGTGGAGGACTTCTCCGAGAGAGAAGTGCCTTTTTATGCAAACTGCGACCAGCCATACGTTTCAGGAAGGACGGACTTGCACCATCCTGTAAGTGAATTGTGTGATATTTCCATGTTTGAGTATGCTGGTATGCCGGAGCGTAGTTTAGGGCCACAAGGCGAACTTGCTGTTGGTAAACGATTCGGTTCCAAAAAATAACTAATTCTAGCTGTCTGTGATGTTTCATGCAAAACAAATCGAGAAGTTCGAACGGAAACTAGCAATAAACAAAAAATTGTAATGGTTTGCATGCAAAAACCGAATTGTAAGTGGCGATTGTATGGTAGACGTGAGAGTTATAATACAAATTGGAAGATCTCTACCAATCCAAATGAGCATATTTGTTCGAGACCCCCGGGCCAAAAAGGTCACGCAAACCTTACAGCTAGTCTCATTGCCGAACACGTTAGGGATGAATTGAAAAAAAATTTGGGAAAAAGTGTCCAGGACATAGGAAGCCTCATAAGGGCTAGATATCCACGTATTGAACCGACTTATAATAAACTATGGCGTGGGAGGGAGCGAGCGTTGGAGCAATTGTTTGGGTCTTGGGAAGGGGCCTACAATAAACTTCCACGCCTCCTGGAGGCAATGAAGGCGACGACCCCAGGAACGAAATACACAATAGTTTCTTGGCCTACAAACGATCCTAACGTTGGCGTCTTCAAGATGGCAGCCTGGGCTTTTGGTCCGTGCATAGAAGCGATGAAATATGCCAGACCTGTTATCTCAATTGATGCTAGTTTTTTATCGGGCCGATACAAAGGTAGATTGTTCTCAGTGTGTGGTTATGATCCAGAAAATCGATTAATTCCGGTTGCATTCGGATTGGGCGAGAAAGAAGATAAGGATACTTGGGGATGGTTTATGTCTTGGGTTAGATGGGAAGTTTTAGGGCGGAACACTAGATACTGTGTCATATCTGACCGTCATAAGGCAATAAAAGCGGTATTTGCATCCGTAGATTACGGTTGGAAGGCACAAGGTGCGCATGCAGTAGCGATTCATCGGTTCTGCATGCAGCATGTTGCGGAAAACTTATGGAAGGAGGCTGGCGGGTCACAAGATGCTGATTTGAAAAACTTTTTCAAATGTAGACTTGCTAACAAGAAAAACCCTAGACGTTTTAGAGAGAATTGGGGAGTACTGAAGGAAAACAACCTGAGGGCTTATCAGTACCTAAGAAATTGTGATAAAATTAATGAAAATGACAACAACGAGCGGCCAAAACTATATAAATGGGCTCAGAGTTTTGACAAGGGGCATCGGTGGGGTATAATGACGAGTAATGGATCGGAGAGTCTGAATAATGTGTTTAGAATAGAGAGAAGATTACCAGTGACAGCACTTATAGAAGGCACGTGGTATAAATGTGCCAACTGGATGAACAAGCGAACACAAGAAGCACTTCAAAGGTTGAGTTTAGGAGAAAGATGGCCGGAAGGAGTAAAGAATAAATTGATCAAGCATGATGGAAAATCACGTAAGTACTTAAAGAAAAAGAATTCAATTCATTCATTCATTTTAATCCATTTTGAACTAACTTCATCTTTTTGTTGCAATCTCAGAGGAGTTTATGAGCACATTCGTGTTAAGATTGGACCTTGGAGAATTTCGCGTGAAAGTTCGCGAGGAGTACCGTGATGGTGTAGGCTACGATTATTCCCATTACACAGTTCAAATTCCACCCGACATGGAGCAAACCGATGTGCAATTGCCCTTCACTCGAACCACATGTGAGTGCCAAAAACCACAATTGACAGGTATCCCTTGCGCACATGTCATTGCTGTTTGCAGGGAGACAAATTACAATGTAGATCAATTTGTGGATGGTCACTATAGCATGCAAAACCAGCACATGATTTGGTCAGCAGGTCGGTTTCATTGTTACAAAGATGAGGAAGAGTGGCCAGTTTATACAGGTCCGATAATTGTCCCCGACAAGAGTTTGGTCAATCGAGGAAGGCGCAAAATCATTCGTGCAGAGATGTGGATGGATAGGATGGAAGGAAGGAAAGGTGGAGGTTCCACAAGAACAAAAAAGAAAAATCAAGGTGAAGCTTCAACCAGTCAACCGCGACAAGCAGCACCCCAACCGCCATATCCGATGGACGCATTGCAATCCGGTCGATACACCAGTAGACCACCAACAAGGGCCAACAGTCCAAGAAGGGCAGCGAGTACTGAACATACGGTTCGTACTCGTCAAACACCCATTCAACCAGGACGAATGTCATTGCATGTTGATCCACGAAGCAACAATAATCGGGAGGACCAAGGATCTGTACAACCACAGAGAAATTCTATAAGCATTGATCCACGGATAAGAGATGTCGCATCTGGAAATATGAGAAGTGAGTCGGCTAGATTTCCAACAGATGAAGGCAATACATCAAGGGAGAGAGGACGAAAAGGATTGTTTGGGGGGAAATTTGGCAATATACTGTCTTTCGGTAGGAAGAAAAAATGAAATAATTGAAGATTAAGTGTTGTCGTAATTTTATATATTGTAATGGAATGTATTGTAAGAGAATTTTACAATTAACTCGTATAATATAATGTTGAAAGGTTTAGTGTTAGCTTGAAGACATGCATTCTTGTTATCTACAAAAAGCCCTAATCCTAAAAGGCTTTGTACTCTATAGTTCATCCGACCTTCATGCAAAGACTGAGGCACTTGAACTGTTTAGTGTTGAGAAGCAGTTAATTAACTCATATAATGGGACCCTCAGCATTCAATTAACTATTTAGCGTTGAGAAGCAGTTAATTAACTCATATAATGGGACCCTCAGCATTCAATTAACTATTTAGCGTTGAGAAGCAGTTAATTAACTCATATAATGGGACCCTCAGCATTCAATTAACTATTTAGCGCTAAAAGGCTTTGTACCCTTTTATAAAACGCGCTAAAAGGCTTTGTACCCTTTTATAAAACGCGCTAAAAGACTTTATTCCCTTTTATAAAACGCGTTTAAAGGCTTTACCCTATTATAAAACGCGTTCAGAGGCTTTGTACCCTTTTATAAAACGCGCTAAAAGGCTTTACCCTTTTATAAAACGCGCTAAAAGGCTTTACCCTTTTATAAAACGCGTCAAAAGGCTTTGTACCCTTTTATAAAACGCGTTAAAAGGCTTTGTACCCTTTTATAAAACGCGTTAAAAGGCTTTACCTTTTTATAAAACGCCCAATTCTCGCATCTCTCATTCTCACCTCTGAATATCATTCTCATCTCTCATTCTCACCTCTCTCATTCTCACCTCTCAATGTTAATAAGTGCGAAATTGTAATAAGAGATTTTCCCGTGGAATCTGTTATTATGTACGAAGGTCGGCCCAGATGGACAGCTCGCTAACTTCATCATCATTT
This sequence comes from Rhynchospora pubera, assembly GCA_028095005.1. Taxonomy (NCBI): domain Eukaryota; kingdom Viridiplantae; phylum Streptophyta; class Magnoliopsida; order Poales; family Cyperaceae; genus Rhynchospora; species Rhynchospora pubera. The sequence continues at coordinate 119,852,865 of CM051460.1, forward strand.
GAGGTAGACCAACACTCTGCTGTCTACGATCATGGATAATGGGCGGTAGAGTTCTGCCGACCCAATTAGGGGAGAACTCGACGACTGTCGAAGGCTCTCGCAGAATTGGGCAACCGTCCATGAGTCTCCGCAAATCGTTGTTTTCATATTAATGAGAATTATTGTAATGAAAATTATTATTAATTTAAAATCGTTGTTTTCATATTAATGAGAATTATTGTAATGAAAATTGTTATTAATTTAAATCGTTGTTTTCATATTAATGAGAGTTATTGTAATGCAAATTTTTCTTAATTTTTATATTAATTAGTTATAAATATTAAAACATAGATAAAACATAAATTCATACAATAACATAAATTCATACAATAACATAAATTTCATAAGAAATAAAATAGATAAATTTCATTATTCTAGCACAATTAAACTCTAATTTTTCTCCACTTCCTTAACCTCTTTATTCTTCTCCTCCTCCTTATTCTCACTAGAACTCTCATCTATTTTAACCCCCATACTAAAATCAGGGCTCCTGCCACATCCTGGAGGGAAACGACGTACAGCCGAGACGGCCCTTCTCTTCGGAGGGCCGTATAATGGGATCCTTTTTGCTCCCACATTAGGTGTTCCCTCCCCCACCTTGGATGTTTCCTCCCCCATCTTATTATTGTTTTGATCCTTCTACATTTCTCAAATTTTTGATTTTACGCGTCTTTTGTTTGTGATTTTGTGATACGAAATAGGAGAATGAATTGAGATATATATAGCCAATTATTTAGCCGTTTATAAAACGCGCTAGAATAGGGGTCTGCTCAAAAAACGCGCTATAAAACGCTGCTCAAACACAGTATCACGCTGCTCAAAAAGTGGACACCACCTTCGTACGTGTTTATAAAACGCGTTGGAGGCCTTCGAACGCGTTTTATAAACGCGTACGAAGGTGGAGTCCAGGTAAAACAGTAAAACAGACTAACAGCCTGCGAAAGTATTGAATTCCATTAACTTAGCCCTTCGTACGCGTTTATAAAACGCGCTCAAACCTTATTACGCGTTTTATAAACGGGTAATAAGGGTTGAGTCTATAAATAGTCCTGCTTCTCCGCAAATTCATGTCGAAAATTCAGAAATCAAAAACCAAAACTTTAGAGAAGTTACGCAGAGAAAAGAAACCGAGAAAACATAATGTCAACTAAACCACGTCATGTTTGTACCGGTGTGCTTCTACAAGGAGATGGAGGAATAAGTAAACGAGATATTCTTCGGCACGTCTACTTGCACTATCCTTCCGATAAATTTTACGTGAAGGTTTTTCAACGCGACGTTTTTGTAGTGAGAGGGCCGAAATATTGGATGGATGCAGTTAAGAGAGATGGAGGATATCATGTCCGACGTGGAGATGGAATCGTTTGGTTGCGTTTGCAACAGGCATGTCCTCCTGGATTTGAAAATCACCCGTTAAATGGAAATGACATATATCATTTGGACTGATTATTAGGTTTTCTATAATTAGATGTTTTTATTATTGTGTGTTCTATAATTAGGTTTTCTATAATTATATGTTTTTATTATTGTGTGTTCTATTATTATCTGTTTTCTTTTATGTTTTAGTATATGTATTAATTCGTGTTTTAGTATATGTATTAATTCGTGTAGTATATGTGTTGTAAGTTTTATTATCTAATTTATTTTAGTTTTTATTTTATCCATTTTCATTTTTATTGTGAAATTCGAAATATTAATATTAAGAGACTTAATATTTATTTAAATTATATTAGACATTACAACTCAATGAACATTATAATAAAAAACACAATACAAATTAAAAATTACAATTTATTAAAATTTTGAACCACACAATACAAAACAAAAAAAATTACAAAATACATGATATTAAAATTTTGAACCACATAAAAAAAAATTGTAGAGGATCCATTGCTAAGGGTGGGAAGAGAAAACATCACCGCAACTAATAGACAAGAGTCGGGCGACTGATTGTCATATTGACCCCCTCTTTTTCTGAGACTTGGATGAGGATGACTGCATGTATGCAGATTCTCATCCAAGGATGTCGGCTGCGGTGTTATGGCTCGTAGACCCAGCCCAACAAACCGTCCTCTACACGTAATAACAGATTCCACAGGAAAGTTTTTATTTTAAAGTTGGTGGAATATTAATAGCCATAAGGATTGTGTGCGACTCTGTATCAGTGAATAAGTGTGCCGCATACAACCCTTATGGCTATTAGTTTCGCACCAACTAATATTATTTTGCATTCCACCATCTAACTCTTCTTTTCCTCTCATTTTTTTCTTTTTTCAGGTCTTTTCTCTTTTTTTTTTTGATTTTGGACGACAGAGGGATGGGTATTTATATAGAAATTAGATCTCTCGAACGCGTTTTATAAAAGGGTAAGAAGGCTTCTTACGCGTTTTATAAACGCGTAAAATCAGAAAATAACGCGCAAACTCAGAAACTTTCGCCGCAATCACTGCAGCTTTTAGCGCGTTTTATAAACGCGTTTTAAGGCCTGTAACGCGTTTATAAAACGCGTTCGAGAGGAGAGAGAGAGGCGCGGTTTATAAACGCGTTGGAACTTTCTTCTTATTAAAAAAAAAATAAATAATTCTTTGTATTAAATTTTTTGGTGTCTGAATTTTTATATTAAATAATTTCGGCCGATGAGATCAATACCTCTATGATTCTCTAAATTTGTAAATTTTGCTTTGAAAATAGGTTGCAAACATACCGACCTGACTTGCTTTATTTCTTATGGCCGTGGGAATACAGGTGCATTGCAACTGCACACCATCTAATGGATGAGTATTCTCTGTTTAAGCAGCGAATTGATTCTCTCATGAAGGTATGCAACTTTTTTGTTATACATAGTCATTTCAGTTTATTTCTACCTTATATTTTATTATATTTTAGCAAAATCTCATTTAGACCTTGATTAAAATACTGCTTTTTTAACGTGGGATTTCATTTATTTCATTTCTTTAGAAACTTTCTGATCAAAATTAACAAATTCGGCTTCATTAATTTGGTTAGAATTTCCATATAATTAGATCCAATAAAATCCCACGCAAAAAACATTTTGATCAGGGCCTTATTGTTTACATGATTTTGTGAAATGTATTTTCAAAACATAAGTATTCGCAATAGGGAAAATTAGTCCATTTTTTTTCCATTTTAGTCCTTTTTGCCGCTTCTATTAAATATGTAGCTGAGTCCAATTTAATTAAAATCAAATCTGTTGCAGCTTTCAGAGGAGATTGTTTCTGCAGGGGGGAAGTTGACATAATTCAACGCTAGCTGCAAAAAAAAAAATAATTGCGATTGTTTCTCGTTATTTATTTATTTTCCGTTTCCATTCTAGCCGAATATGAAGATCAGATGACCTTTAGAGCCGTTTAACATTCCGGTGGTAGATGTAATGGATTGAATGTTTCTAAGTTTTAACAAACTAAAGCTTTTAAATTTCTCTTGGTCATGTTACAATATTATAGTTTTTTTTTCCCTTAGGGTACTTGCATTATATGTTTGGTTGGATGTGAAATTAGTACATTTGAAGTTAGTGGTTGAAATTAGAGAAATTAAAAATTTGGAAAGTTAGTGCTAACTTGAGATTAGAAAATATTGTTTGGTGTGATATTTGAAGTTAGAGATGAAAGAAAATAATAATATATTAGTTTATATATTTTTATCTTTTTTAACTAATTACATCTGCAATAATAAATATTATATTAATTATTATAATTATCCACCATTAATATTATGATTACCGAATTATGATATTAATTATTATGTATTTTCATAATTATAATTATAATTAATTATACAATTGTATTTTAATCAAAATTGATGTCATAATTATTACTAAATAGTAATAATAATAATAATTATTATTATTATTATTATTATTATTATTGAATATTAATATTACAATAATTTTATTGAAATAATAACAGCAGCAGAAAATTTTTTATTGATCTTTAATATTATAACTATAATTAATAAGTATAATTAATATGAATTACTACACAAATACTAATAATAATATAACAATAATAATTATTATTTTATTGTTATCATAATTATATTAATTTTTTTATAATTTATTATTTTAATTACAATTACAATTAATGTTATGTTACTAAATAACAATAATCATTTATATTATTTTAATATTATAATTATAATTAAAATAATGTTTATTCAATAGATAATAATAATAATAATTTTATTGATTTTGTAATGGTCATGAGAACAAACTTCTCTAACTCAATATTTTATCGAATTAGAGAAGTGGAGTGAGACTGGTACTAACTTTGCTAACCTTAAATGTGTTTGGTTAGTGAGGATTTAAAAGTTAGTGTTCTAACCTCAAGTTTACTCAATTCATATGCAACCAAATATAGCCAATTAGCCATATATATAGCTTTTCTGATTGGTTGAAGTGCTGCATAAGTTACCGAGATTACAGTAGAAAAGTAATTTTATTTTATTTGGTGGGTAGAAGTAAAAACTGAAAAAAAAACTATATATTATTGGCAGATCGATCAGTCCGACATGGGTTAAAATAGAAGCCAGTTCGACAGAATTAGCTTTTGAAAACAAAATAATTGAGATGAAATATTGTGTTACAGAGAAATGAATAACACATGTTATCGCACACATGCAAATATACAAAACATGAATGACAAGTTTCAGTAATGATTTAAGTTTTAAATGGCCCCAAAATGAACCACAGTTTCGCCAACATCCTCCGCATACGTCTCAAATAGAATCCGCCAACCAAAAGGACGACATCCGCCCTTCATCATTGAACATCAAATTAATAGTTGCTCAATTGCACTTTTTTTCCTCAAAAAAAAAAGAATATTGTTGCAATAATAATAATAATAATAATATAACCCAACAAAGACAATTTCATATTTCAATCTTAGATAACTAGTTTATTACAATCTCACACACATCACACAACAACAACACACAAGACAAATGTCCTTCCGGAATAACGCTCCATGGCATGACAAGGACATATTTTATTTTTGTTTACCAAATAAGGACGCATAATTATTTTTGCAAATAGTAGTAGAAAATTCACACAACAATTGCAGGCAACCTCAATCCAAGAAGTTGAAGGCGTTCAGAATGTCAGTGAGCATATGGAGATTGAGTGGCTTAAGGAGGAACTTGTCCACCCCCGCATCCACAAATGCACCCATCGAATTTGCATCAGCAGTTATTGCCACAAATTTCGTTGAGATCCCCATGCCCCTCAGTGTTCGAATTGCCTATAAAATGAATCTGACATTAATATATATTCAAAAATATTATTTGTGATCTTTAAGCTTTCAAGTAAATGAAACAAAAGAGAAATGAGAGAAGAATCAAATGAAACATGAGTTAAGAATTAATATTTAACAAGAATGGTGTTAAATCAATTTAATATTTTTTCTAGACATTTCAAAAGGTTTTTCAATAATTCATCTCTTTTATTTTGTGGACCAAATTTACTAGATAGTGAAATATAATAATGTGGTTTTGTGGATTTTGATGTAACCCAATAGTCATCGACCATTTTAAGCAGTGAAATAATTAATTACCTCCACACCATCCATATTAGACATTTCTTTATCTATTAGAACCAGATCATATTCATTGCCATCCAGAATTTGGTTGATGGCCTTCTTTGCATCTTCTGCTTCAATTATTTCAAAACCGAAGCGAGAAAGCATCGTCTTATATATCCTCCGAGTAATGATATCATCATCAACGATTAGAACTTTCACAACTTGAAAGCTCGCCATTAATTATTAAGTCTTGTCTGAAAAGTTTGAAACAAAATTACTAAGCAATTTTCTTCTTGGCATATGCCTATTGTTTGAATATAATTAGTTCATAAAAGAAATGCTATTTTTCTAATTGAATTCAAGAAACTTAAGCTTTAAACAAGGATTAAATCTCAAGGATATGCATGAATACTTTAAACCTTTAGCGTGAGAAATATGTGTGTTATACAGTAAAAAAGCAATGCAATAGAGAAATATGTGTGTTATATATATTCAAAAAGCAATGCAAAATAGAACAAATTATATGGAATGAAGACTGAAAAAGTATCAACAACTTATATATAAATAGAAACAAAAACAAACGTAGAGATTACCGTGAAGAAATAAAAATCCTTGACGAACTTATTGGAATGTATTGAGATTGTAAGTGTCTGAAGCAATTATTTATAGAAGAAGCGATGGTCGCATTTAATGCATAAGATATACTAAATGATTTACTCAAAACACTTGAAGAAGTAATCTATGTCATTAAGTTGGCCACACATACACGTGATTAAAAAAAAATTTACAGCCAGCATATCATTTGCTTTTGTCGGTTTCTCACAACTTCGATATAGTTAGTTTCAGAGAGAGAAAATATAAGAAACCTGCATTATATCGTTTATTATGATGAGTGTATCTAATTATGTATGAATGCGATTTAGTTTAGTTGTTATCGTATTAAGTATTTTCACATCAGTTATGGATATTTTATCTTGACAATTGATTCACTGAACTCTCGTCCCATCTAGAAAATTGTAACACATGGGAAAATATCAAATTAAATTTAGTTCAGTTAATTTAGATTAATTTCGTTAATAATATTGAAATAAATAAATCTATAAAAATAATATCTAAAGATAATTTAAATCCATAAGTAACAACCAATTTTTTTGCTACATAAATAATAAATAAATTAGATAATAATATCATAAAATTAGTCCTAATTAAGAATAAAGAATTGTTAGTAATAAAAATTAGGATTTTGTTAACTAACAACTAATTATTATAAAAACATTATTAAATTAATAACTTAAAGAAATATATTCGATGCAACAGGAAAACCTAATCGAAATCGAAAATTTCTATTTTATGTAATATCTATAATTAGTCTACATAATTGTAGCAAAATCAAAACTTAATTTATATTGAAATTTATAATCAAATTAATTAAAACCCTAATTAAAAGAATTATAATTATTAGACTATATGAGTTGCAGCATCCTGGATTATACAATTCCTGCCACAAAAGATCTTAGAAAAGAAATCTTGATAAAAAAAATCCCGAATTTCTCTCTCTTCCGTCTCTGGCATCATCTCCTCTTTTCTGCTTTCTCTCCGAATTATCTCCTCTTCTAGCCTTGAGTCGGTTAACCCTCCCTCATTCTTCTCTTCTGGCCTAATCCGAGTAAGGCGGTAAGAAAGGTTTGTTGATGGATTAATCTCCATTGTTCTTTCTTCATACTTTCTCATCTTCCTTTCCTTGGTATACCATATATGTTTTTTTTTGCGACACTGGCACATGCCTTGTACCAGCCTCAATCGAGGCCAAATGACCTCTGGTACCGCTCTGGTGCAGGTTTCCTGGATTCAGGGGCTGTTGTGTGAGAAAATTTTGGACTCATGGGCCTTCCTGTAAATAAATAAAGGCTTGTTTATAAATTTTAGGGATCTTTGTGAAAGAAATTTAGAAAGTTAAGGGCCCTTCTATAAAACTGAGAGTCTTAGATTGGAGTAGCAACTAGCAAGAGAAGGGAAACCTCATCCACTCTCAAAAAGAGAGGAGAAAGAGAAGAGAAGAGAAGAGAAGAGAGAGCGCGAGAGATGGAAGGAATGACAATGACAAGGACAAGGAGCTGCTTCTCGTTTTCTCTTCCGCTTCAGCTTCCTCCTCCTCCGACGACGACGAGGATGAGGATGAAGTGTCAGTACTCCCGCTCGGTGGCAGTTGCAGTGTCAGTGCCTCCTCCGACGACGACAAGGATGATGAGTACTTGTCCTCCGACTCCAACAACTGGCAGAGTCGACCGAAGCGGCAGGTTTTCTAGCCCCAGATCTGCGCGGGAGCTCGCTCTGTCTGTTTTCATCTTCTCTAATTCTCTTTTGCTTTTCATTTTCTTTTCTTTTCTTTTCTCAACTAAACTCTCTAATTCCATATTTCCAGCCTGATTTCTTATGCTGCCTGCTTAGAAGGCACTGATCCCCTGCTCCTCTTTCATCGCCGACTCAACGCCAAGCGAGGTAACGTCCTTTCTTTTTCTTTTCTCTTCCTACTTCCAATACTATTCCTATATACAATATACAATATACAATACCTTCCTTTTTCAGTCCCAGGTTTTGTCTTTGACAAGCAATTGCTCTTGCGCTACGACCACATGTCCTTTGCCTCCCAACCCATTCACGTTGCAACCCACCAGGAAGAACAGCACCTCATCCACCAGTTTGATACTGACTCTGCCTTTGGTAATTGGTACCATTTCATTTCATTTCATTTCCTCTTTACCCATTTTTCTTTTTCTTTTTCTCTACCTCACCTTTCTTAATTTCTTCCCAGAAGCTGATGTCCTTTCCGCTCCTCTCAAGCTCGTTTATACCAACTTTGTCTTACGGTAACGGTACCCCCTACCTATTCTTATTCCTCTACTTTTTACTGCTCTTCTGCTCAATCTAATACTTGCATCCAGTTTTACAAGGGAAATATTGGAGGCTGTCGCTACTGGTTGGAATCAGCGTATCCATCTCATCAACCAAGTTATTCCACAACGTTGGAAGGTTTCTTCCTTTCTCTTTTATTTTCCATCAATTTCTCATGCCACTTTCATAATGTTACTCCTGTTTCTCTATGAGCTTACTATTCATCTCCTTTTCTGCCAATTAAATGTATTTGTAGTTGCTTATTAATTTCAACTCACAATAGTACAATACTCTTATATCTACCTCTCTCTCATACCCCTCCCACCAACAATTCTTTTTATACAGAATGAAGCACCGTCAAAGATAATAGAACTATGTATCCTGCATATTGCAATGGCAGAGATAACATCTAAGGGAACCAAGCATCAGATAGTCATTAATGAGGTGCCTATTCATTCTTTTAGCTACAACTGTTGCTCATAAATATAATGCATACCACTTTGATTTTGCCTTAATTGTAAACTTTCCTTCCAACTTTTCTGGGCTTAATTGCACATAATCTCCTCAAGCCTCAATCAACATATTATGCTAGCACCTGCTCGCTGCCAGTGGACCAGAAAGCATCCTACTAGTAAAACCAGTTTGGTACAGCACCTGTATGTATTCTGTTGCTGTACAGATAACCAGTGTGTTACCAAAGTGAGGTTATCACCTGGTGGCGTTCCTCCCACCACAACCATAGTACTGTCTAAATTCCAAATTCAAAACTACATTGAATTATGATTAAAAATGAAATATAATTGTGCCTATTTCAATGATAAAGGCAGTGGATCTTGCAAAGCGATTCTGTGATGGGCAGGCTCCTCGCATAATAAATGGGTGCCTTCGTACTTTTGTGAAACAGCAATCTGAGGAGTCTAGAGCTGAGGACATATCAGAGTCTGAAGCGATAAGGCTAGCATGAAAGAAAACAGTGTACTTAGGTAGTAATGCCAAATGCTAAATACATTTCTTTTAAGCTAATTGTATGTTATGCACGTGGAATGAGTGTAATGTATGGAAATTTTGCCGTAACTGTTAATTTCAATCAGTTAATAAGAAGTATGAGAAGATGTGATTTACTTTTGTGTTTGGAACAGCATAAAAGAAGGATAAATTTCACAAAGGTTCCTAGAAATGAATATCTTTTATTTTGCTCCCTACAAATTAAGTTAAATTCCCTAAAGCTTTTAGCTAAACCAGATTGGTGCCGACATTTTTGTCAAAATGAGATGAAAGTTTTGTTTTCTTTTGTTTTGTGGGATTTGGTTTAGCTGCTTGATCGATTTGACACTGATCAGATCTTAGATCTAGTATTAAGTATTGTATCGCAAAGTGAGAAAGGGAGTGGTTCCTTCTAATTCTAATTCGGAAAGGAAAGGTAGCTCACTTGTTGGATGGCAGATCAAGGCTTAGAAGGGAGCCAACCTGTTGATCTCTCCGAGCATCCTTCTGGCATTGTCCCCACTCTTCAGTAAGATTCTTTCCATTCATTATCTCTCTTCCTTATTTCTTTCTATTTTCTAACTACCTTCATTCATACCCAAAATCAAGGGAGGATAACAAACAAAACTGCTTGCTAATAGGCCTAATACAAGACTACATCCAACAAGTTCCAACTGCTGCCCACATAAATAAATATTGGGTTTTTCTCCATTTTATATTTATCTTACCCAAACATAATTAATTGCTCTTCATGGCATACGGATGCTCAATGATGATTGAATCTCCCATGGAATGGAATGGAAAGGGAGGTAACAGACCAAATTTTTTTTTTAAAAAAAAAAGTGAGCTGACTGGATTGGGATTGGGTTACTCGCTCCAGACAGAAAGGTACCGGATGGAAAGGAATCGAAGAGAAGGTTACCATAGAGACAGACAGATTTCTGAAGAACTTACCTCACAGCTGTACCCCTCTATTTGGAGGGTAACAAGTTCCGGTCAACCCTTACCTCCTTTTCCATTCCTTTCCTCTAATGAAAGGATTCTGGAACAGACCTACTAAGACTTGCCATAAACCAGAATAACATCAAGTCCCAAATATAAAAAAACTTTAAACTAGGACAGAACTGACTTGACTTGACTGATGCCAATTCATTTCATTTCACCAAACACATGCAATTCTGACCTTGCCCCATGCCCCACTAACCTATGTTCTATATTCCTGCATAAGTTAAGTTATCTATGTGGTTGCTATTCTGTGTTACATTGTACTGTGTACCCATGGTGATCTCTTCATTTCTTTCCTACAACTTCTCCTTATTCCTTTCTTCTTAATGGACAGGAATATAGTGTCAACTGTTAATTTAGATTGCAAGTTGGATCTTAAAGCCATTGCTCTACAAGCCAACAATGCTGAGTATAACCCCAAGGTACCTTACATTTATTGTCATTACCATCTCCTATTTGGTTTTTAGTATAAAGTTTATTTCTGTTATTCTGGCAATAACTAATAATTTATGTATTATACAGCATTTTGCTGCAGTTATCATGAAAATTAGGGAACCTAAAACCACAGCTTTGATTTTTTGCATCTGGGAAAATGGTGACTTCAGCTGATATTTTGCACTAATGGAAACTTCTCCATGTTGTTCTTTTAGTTTAGTTGATTGCTGGATCAAAAGTGCCATAATTTCATTTTATTTTTGTGCTTTCCCTAGGTTTGTACTGGAGCAAAGGGTGAGCAACAATCAAAGCTCGCTGCCAGAAAGGTACTTTATTTGGAGTAAAGTGAATGGTGTTTAATTATAACAACACTTTACTCCATCTAGCATTTAACCAAAATTTTCAACCCTAGATGGCAAACCAGCTGATGAATTTTCTTCATATAGCACTTCTCGCTTTCGTCACTTCACAGCGATCTGGCAGCACGGTAGCTAACCGGCCCCAGACGAAACCTTGTCAATCTGATACTCTGAACAAGTAGTAACAAAATCCACATGCACATCATCCACAAACAATCAATCGAAGTACCATACAACATGTTCACAATTCATATGCAAATAATAATATAATAACCATAATATAAATATAATATCAACTTCATGCTCAAATAAATGCATTCAAGAAACAACATGCACAGTTCATGTATTAAATTTCTAATAATGAAAATCAAGGTTCATGTGAAGTCCGCACCTGACAAAAGTAGAAGGAACTCGTGAGCTATCGATCTATCGTGGTTCAGTCGTCTCAACAACTGCGTATTAGTCTTCTCGCTCTCAAAGTCTAAGGTTAACCAAAATCCAAAATTTATTCTTTAAAATTTCACGATCTTCATTCAAAGTTCAGATTTAATAAAGTTAATAATTTCTTTTGTAACTTCCAATTTAACTTGTAAAACTATGAATTATTACATTCTAATACTTCCCTAATGTTACTGTTCCATCTGTTAAGGTCTACACACGTAGACTAAGGAAACAACTACAAAATGCTACAATTTAGAATAATCTCCATAATTAGCAATATGTAATAATATGGGATTTTCATGTCCTTGACAATATTTAATTTCTGTCCTTTAGATAGTTTCCTTAGATTGAGAAATTACTATAACTTTATTATTCTGCTTATTTATATGTAAGAGGTTATGAGAAAAGAATATAGAAAAGTTTCCAAATTTCTCTCTTTTCTTTCTCTCTCTCCCCTTTCTGTCTCTCTTCTCCTTCCCTTCTCATTTGTACCCCTTACAATTGGTGCTTTCGTTCTGCCCTCATCCTCCACCATGCCTAAAAATCGATCCCAACACTCTGATGATCCAAAACCTGATAATCTGGAAGTTTCTTTTCTCCAGCAACAAATTGTAGACCTCAATTCTAAATTGGCAGATATGCTCACACCTGCTTCTCTACCTACCTTCCTGACCACATTACGGGAAGAATTGCGAACAGACATGCAACAACAACTTAATACGGCCCTAGCAACCCGTCCGACCAGCAGTGTCCTCGGGCCCCACCCACAACCAACCCTTCATGCTGACCATAAACTTCGACTCCACTTTCCTCGTTTTGCATCAGGTGACCCCACAGATTGGATTTTTTCTGTGCAACAATATTTCACCTATTATGCAACACCACCATCGGATTGGCTTCTCATTGCATCTATGCATCTCGATGCCCCTGCTGCCCGTTGGTATCAAGGTTTAGTAGAGGACACACATCTCTCTTCGTGGCAAGAGTTCACCACAGCATTGCAACACCGTTTTGGTCCATCCGAATATGAGGATCCAATCGGACAGCTTTCACGTCTTACACAAACGGGTTCTGTACTTGATTATCAATCCTCTTTTGAAGAACTTGCTAGTCGTGCTCGTTCTTTCTCTTCAGAACAATTGCAGAGTATCTTCATTGCAGGATTACAACCTCGTATTCGTCGAGCTGTTCAATGTCAGAGGCCTCGTGACCTCCATGATGCCTTTGCTTTAGCTCGTCTACATGAAGCACAATTTGCCGAAACATACACTTCATTTAACCGACCCTTGAACCCACGAGCTTCAGCCCCAAACCCAACCAAACAGCCCCAAGTGTTGCCTACCATTATCACAGCACCACCAACACCTTCGCGCCTTCCAGTCAAGCGATTAACATCCGAGGAAATGCAATCCCGTCGCCAACAAGGTCTGTGTTTTAACTGTGATGATAAGTTTACACCAGGTCATCGCTGTAAGGGTCGACCATCATTACTCTACTTGGAAGGTATAGAGGACGACCCAGGTGATTTTGACAACCATAGCTCCAATCTCTCAGATTCTGAGCCACCAGAACCTGAAATTAGTTTAAATGCTCTTCTTGGTCGCTATGGTGCTAAATCAATGCGCATGCTTGGCTATGTTCAATCCCGACCTGTTCAGGTCTTAGTTGATGGAGGCAGCACCAACAATTTCATTTCACGTCGGGCTGCTCAGTTTCTTAACCTAACATCTACTCCTACACATCTATTTCGGGTTCGTGTAGGAAATGGTGAGGTGCTTCAGTGCACCGCCTGTTGTCAAGCTGTTCCTCTTTATATTCAATCTCATCTATTCACTATAGATCTCTTTATTCTGGATTTGGAAGGCTCTGATATGGTTTTAGGGGTACAGTGGTTGGAAACACTTGGACCAATTTTTACAGATTGGTCTCAGCTCACAATGGAATTCACATATAAAGGCAACAATATTCATTTACAAGGCAATGCCTCCCTTCAGGCACAAGCTATTTCACCTGCTGCCTTGCATAAGTTAATTGCTACAGATGGTATTGGGTCTTCTTACATGTGCCTCACTGTTGAACCTACTGACCACAACAAGTTGATCCCTAACTTCACTACTTTACCACCAAAAGTGCAATCTACCATCACATCCTTCTCTGACTTATTTGCTGATCCACAAGGCTTACCACCATCTCGACCCATTGACCATCGCATTCCATTGAAATCAGGCACAGATGCAGTGAATGTTAAACCATATCGCTACCCTCATTTTCAAAAAAGCGAAATTGAACGCTTGGTTGCAAATCTCCTAGAATCTGGAGCAATTCGCCCAAGCTGCTCCGCTTTTAGTTCCCCCGTCTTACTCGTCAAAAAGAAAGACGGTACATGGCGCTTTTGTGTGGACTATAGGGCCTTAAATGCAGTTACAATCCGTGATCGCTTTCCAATCCCAACTGTGGATGAATTGTTGGACGAGCTAAATGGTGCCACTATTTTTTCTAAATTGGATTTGCGATCCGGGTACCATCAAATCCGAGTACATGAGGCTGATATCCACAAAACTGCCTTCCGAACTCATCATGGTCACTTTGAATTTTTGGTTATGCCTTTTGGGCTTTCCAATGCACCCTCGACATTTCAAGCTTTGATGAATGAGGTATTTCGTCCACTGTTACGCAAATTTGTGGTTATTTTTTTTGATGATATTCTTGTGTATAGTTGCAGCCTGGAGGCTCACATTGATCACCTTACACAAGTACTCCACATCTTGCACTCCAATCAGCTTGTTGTCAAGCCTTCCAAATGCACTTTTGCGGTTTCACAAGTTGCATTTTTGGGCCATCTCATTTCTGCTTCAACAGTAGCTGCTGATCCTGACAAACTGAAGGCGATTTCTGACTGGCCTCCGCCAAGAAATCAGCGACAGCTTCGCGGATTTCTCGGTTTAGCCGGTTATTATCGGCGTTTTGTTCATCGGTATGCTACCATAGCTGGACCACTCACTGATCTCCTAGCCAAAGACAATTTTTTTTGGTCTAATTCAGCTCAGGAGGCATTCCATGCTCTTAAAACTGCACTTATGACAGCCCCTGTGTTGGCATTACCAAACTTCTCACTTCCTTTTATCTTAGAAACTGATGCAAGTGGAGTCGGTATTGGTGCTGTTCTCATGCAACAGCAGCATCCAGTTGCTTTTTACAGCAAGAAACTCTCTCCATTAATGCAAGGTAAGTCTACATACATTCGAGAAATGTATGCCATACAATCAGCAGTTTTGAAGTGGCGACAATATTTATTAGGTCGACCTTTTGTGATACGCACTGACCATCGTAGTTTACATCACCTTCTCACTCAAACAATTCAAACACCTGAGCAACAACAGTTCTTATCAAAGTTGGTGGGATATGATTTTTCCATTGAATACAAGTCAGGTTCCTCCAATGCAGCTGCTGATGCACTTTCACGTATGCATGAAACTGAAAACAACACACCAACAGTGTCGCTGATGGCACTATCCAAACCAGTTTGTGCAGATCTTGGTTGCCTTAAAACTGAACTATTGAAAGATGATCACACCAAACAGATTGTTCTTGGTTTGAACAATTCACCTAGCAGTTGGCCACACTGGACCTATACGGATGGTTTCCTCCGTCATAAAGGTCGGTTGTATTTACCGGCTACCTCTTCCCTCATTCCGGCCCTGCTAGCTGATTACCACTCATCTCCTTTAGGCGGTCACTCTGGATTTCAGCGGACTTTCAACCGATTAGCACCACATTTCATGTGGAAGGGAATGCGCAAATCTGTGGAGCAGTTTGTTAGCATGTGTGATATATGCCAAAAATGCAAGCCCACCAATCACTTTCCCTACGGTTTACTTCAGCCGCTGCCCATCCCCACCACCATCTGGACAGATCTATCCATGGATTTTATCACACATTTGCCTCCATCAGCAGGCTATACTGCAATCTTGGTGGTAGTCGATCGCCTATCAAAAGGAGTTCATTTGGCACCATTGCCTTCACATTATACTGCCACTCGAATTGCCCAAGTATTTTGGGACACGGTGGGCAAGTTACATGGCATGCCAAAGAGTATTGTTTCAGACAGAGATCCTATTTTTCAAAGTGCATTTTGGAAAGAGCTTTTCAAGCTACAAGGCACTAGGTTGCATTTCTCTTCAGCTTATCACCCCGAGTCAGATGGTCAAACGGAGCGTATCAACCGTTGCATCGAACAATTCTTGCGCGCCTTTGTCCATGAACAACCCTCTAGATGGTCTAAGCTTTTGAGTTGGGCTGAATTCCATCACAATACCACCTTCTCTGCAGCAGTAGGGATGACTCCGTTTGAGGCAACATATGGATGCAAACCACCATCTCTTGTCGCGTATTGTGCAGGTTCAAGTGCCCTTGAGGCAGTGAATCAAGATCTCACAACACGAGATAAAATCGTGCATCAACTCAAGACCAATCTCTCAAAGGCACAAGATGCCATGAAGTTTTTCGCCGACAAAAAACGCAAGGAGCAAGAATTTCAGCAAGGAGACTTGGTTCTGCTGAAACTTCAGCCATTTCGACAACTCTCCTTGCGCCATCACTCCCCACATAAACTCGGCTTACGCTTTTATGGACCATACAAAGTTCTAGAGCGCATTGGACCAGTTTCTTATCGTCTTCAATTGCCTGCCACCAGCCGCATCCACCCAGTCTTTCACTGCTCTCTGCTCAAGCCGTACAAAGGATCCACTACACCGGTCATTCATTCCTTACCAGCCTCCAGTTCTACTACCATGCCAGTGCATGTTCCAATTGCCATACTACAACACCGGACCATACTTCGTGGCAACAAACAAGTTCCACAAGTGCTGATACAATGGTCTGATCTTGCACTTGAAGATGCTAGCTGGGAGGATGCTGATACACTGGACTCTTCTCGCCTTGAGGACAAGTCGCTTTTCCAAGGGGGCGGGGATGTTCCATCTGTTAAGGTCTACACACGTAGACTAAGGAAACAACTACAAAATGCTACAATTTAGAATAATCTCCATAATTAGCAATATGTAATAATATGGGATTTTCATGTCCTTGACAATATTTAATTTTTGTCCTTTAGATAGTTTCCTTAGATTGAGAAATTACTATAACTTTATTATTCTGCTTATTTATATGTAAGAGGTTATGAGAAAAAAATATAGAAAAGTTTCCAAATTTCTCTCTTTTCTTTCTCTCTCTCCCCTTTCTGTCTCTCTTCTCCTTCCCTTCTCATTTGTACCCCTTACAGTTACCATATTATTTAGAACTAAGTTTTTTTTTTATTATTCTACTTTATTTTTTATGCCAAATTTCACCAATAATTAAATATTTGCTTGCTGTCCAAATTTTAGTCATAAAGTATTATATGCATGCAAGCCATTTAAACACGCAAATTTATTTTCTAAGCTATAACTTTATGCACTTACAAATACAAGTTACTAAAATGTTAATTTATGCAAAATTTCCTCAAAATTCACACATTTTTCAAATAGGCCAGATTTTAAAAGAAAGAAAAGGAGTATTCATTCAAAAGATTAAATATTTGAACAACACAAAGTCAAGAATGCATTTTCAACAAGTTATCACTTGCATTAATATTCTCAAAATCTTCATATAAACCCCTAAACTTAATAAAATTTCATAATTTAGTAGAAATAACTATATATGGCACATATTACCATAAGAACACTAAAATTTTATCATGCACAACCAAAATCTTCAAAAATTATCAATAAATCGAAATATTCATACTTTTCAATTCAAAATCAGCATTTTTGCTTAAAAATCCGAAATAAATATTTTTCTTAACTCAAATAAATTTTAGTTCTTACATTTTAGTTGCATGCAAGGTTTGTAAGTTGTCATGACCTCTAAATATCATACAAACATCAAATAATTAGTTTGTAAATACTTTAATATAACCACCTTGACAAAAATCCATAACAAATTCGGATAAATTCAACAAATATTTTAGACATTAGTCATTTGTCACAATAACTAAGGATTCAACAATAAATTACTATTTTCCAACCATACAAACTTTAAAACCGAAATAAATAATAGAAAAATAAAAACTTACATGAATATGGCTCAAAACCGAAAATAAATAACTTGCATGT
Source organism: Rhynchospora pubera (assembly GCA_028095005.1). Classification (NCBI taxonomy): domain Eukaryota; kingdom Viridiplantae; phylum Streptophyta; class Magnoliopsida; order Poales; family Cyperaceae; genus Rhynchospora; species Rhynchospora pubera. The sequence goes on from CM051460.1 coordinate 119,870,706, forward strand.
TCATCTCTTGACTTCTATTTTTTTTCCATTTTTCTCGTATTTTTCAGATTTTTCTTCTAATTTTTATAGATAGATTTTTGTAGGCCGAAATTGGAAAGAAACCGTGTTAAGAGCTTAATTAATCTTACTAATTGAGTAATGTTCTTTTTTAAGTATGCTCGTATTATTCAGAAGCTTGGGTTTCCAGCCAAGTTTAAGGTAAACATCTTTACACACTGTTCTCCATTTTTACTATCAACATAAACATGAAATAACGTACAGGGTTTATTTATCATATATCTGATTATTTGGTAGGATTTCAAGGTCCAGAACATAGTTGGTTCTTGCGATGTGAAATTCCCTATCAGGCTTGAAGGCCTTGCTTATTCTCACAGCGCTTTCAACAAGTTATCACTTGCATTAATATTCTCAAAATCTTCATATAAACCCCTAAACTTAATAAAATTTCATAATTTAGTAGAAATAACTATATATGGCACATATTACCATAAGAACACTAAAATTTTATCATGCACAACCAAAATCTTCAAAAATTATCAATAAATCGAAATATTCATACTTTTCAATTCAAAATCAGCATTTTTGCTTAAAAATCCGAAATAAATATTTTTCTTAACTCAAATAAATTTTAGTTCTTACATTTTAGTTGCATGCAAGGTTTGTAAGTTGTCATGACCTCTAAATATCATACAAACATCAAATAATTAGTTTGTAAATACTTTAATATAACCACCTTGACAAAAATCCATAACAAATTCGGATAAATTCAACAAATATTTTAGACATTAGTCATTTGTCACAATAACTAAGGATTCAACAATAAATTACTATTTTCCAACCATACAAACTTTAAAACCGAAATAAATAATAGAAAAATAAAAACTTACATGAATATGGCTCAAAACCGAAAATAAATAACTTGCATGTTCATCTCTTGACTTCTATTTTTTTTCCATTTTTCTCGTATTTTTCAGATTTTTCTTCTAATTTTTATAGATAGATTTTTGTAGGCCGAAATTGGAAAGAAACCGTGTTAAGAGCTTAATTAATCTTACTAATTGAGTAATGTTCTTTTTTAAGTATGCTCGTATTATTCAGAAGCTTGGGTTTCCAGCCAAGTTTAAGGTAAACATCTTTACACACTGTTCTCCATTTTTACTATCAACATAAACATGAAATAACGTACAGGGTTTATTTATCATATATCTGATTATTTGGTAGGATTTCAAGGTCCAGAACATAGTTGGTTCTTGCGATGTGAAATTCCCTATCAGGCTTGAAGGCCTTGCTTATTCTCACAGCGCTTTCTCCAGTGTATGCTATTTCCCTATTTTTGTTTGTTTTTTTTTTATATGTTTGTGCTGGTTTGTTGGTTGAGAGGCTTCTTTTTTTTAATTAATACCATTGTAGGTGTGTTTGGATAGGCCGGGAATAGAGAATAGGAATAAGAAATTTCGGTTTGCATGCTTATTCTTATTCTTGTGCAACCCAAACAACATAAGAATAAGGAATAAGGGCCCTTATTCCTATACTAACAAATGGTATAAGAATAAGGAATAAGGATAAGCACGCAAATCGAAATTCCTTATTCCTATTCTCTATTCCCGGCTTATTCTGTTGCATCCAAACACACCCTATAAAGAATAGTCATTTGTTGTTTTGGATTCGCTCCAATGACATAATTGACTTTCTTGTTTAGGATTCAACACGTCACATATGAATTTTGTACACGTAGGCAATTACAGCTTTGAGCTGGTACTGTTGATTTGTTGAGCCTATTTATAAGCAAGCTCAAATTATGGAAAACATAACTGTAAGTTCCAAAAGAGATTTCTGCTTATCCTCTCAAATTTAAGTCTTGCAGAATTGAGTTTAGAAAGTTGGATTTGTGATATGTATGAATGTTTATAGTTATGTTGGTCCTTAAGCATTTGATTACTTCTATCAATTTTATAATTCATCACTCTTGGACAGTATGAAGCAGAGCTGTTCCCTGGTTTGATTTATAGGATGAAACAACCAAAAAAATGTGCTTCTCATTTTTGTTTCTGGCAAGATTGTTCTAAGTGAAGCTAAGGTAAGCTCTTTAATTAACATGTTATTTTACATGAAAATATACACATTTTATGTTAAGATTTGAGGCATCTTTGATATACATTTGGATTAATTTTCAGCATGACTTGTTTTATCATCAGTTATTTGTATGGATGCATGCACTTAGAATAATGAGAAATTGAAAGTAATATTTCCAACTTTTGCAGTTGTTAATAATGTAAGATTTCTGTCAGTTTTTTTATTTTTTTATTAATTTTCCTTTATGTTATTTTTGCATTTTTTTTCAGGTGAGAAATGAGACTTATACTGCCTTTGAGAACATATATCCTGTGCTGACAGCGTTCAGAAAAGTTTCACAATGGTATGATTTAAGACTATACATGTCTGGATACTTATGGTTTAGAGTATTGATTCTGACAGCATGGATGCTGTTATGTATTTCTGCAGATAAAATCAGGACTCCTTACTGGATCAGTGAGGTGGGGCCTACTGCCAGTGACAGAATCATATAATTATGTCTCAAATGTACATACATCCAAACAATCAAGAGGGGCGTGTTTTATTGATGGAGCTTTTAATGCATGTTTGTCTTTTAGTTGATGATGATGTGTACCCGAACCAGTTCCAAATGTCAAGGGCTGTATTGGAATTTTGTAATATTGTTGGTTCAATTGCCCTTTTTAATGTAACTGGAGGTGATTTGTGAAAATTGTAAACAATTGAGCAGAACCGAGGTATCTTACCTTGTTTCATTGGACAGTAGTTGATGTTTAGGCTCAGTGACTAATCCGGTGTTTGTTTTGCTGCTTTAATTTTTCTTTTTACTGTTTTATGTGCCAGGTCTAGGCATTTTTTATAATTTTGAGGACGGTCCAAATTATATAAATGCCGAAAGTTTGATCTGGATCATACCGACAGAATGAACTGACGAAGGCAAAATAATGTAAATGCAAAGGAAATAGAAATGCAAGTTATTGGACAATTAATTGCTGGTTTTCTTTTTCTGTTCATTACATATTTAATAATTTAGAGAGTCAAATGTTGAGAGATTACACGATGCCTTTCAAAAAAGAGTTGAGACTTGAGAGTATTGGCGACTCTTCTTGTTTCGTTTGTTGGGGTTGTTTCGTTAGATGACTAACTATAACTATTGATTAATGCCTGTCTGGTTCTCTTTAAATGAGTCGAAGTTGTCAGAGGACCCGGCTGGCAATCTTAACATTTTAGCTCTCGGAAAAAAATTATTCGCTTTCTGGGATTCCTGATAATTGTTTCTACCACGTCACTGTTGCAAACCCAACCCAAACCGGTACCAAGCCATGCCTATGCTATTTATGTAGTTATATGTATAATACTATAATATGTATACGTTTGAGGCTTTCCTACATTTTGCCTTCAAGTATGAGTTTACTTTTGACGTGTGAGGGTTTAGGATACAAGGTTTGTTTGGATGATGTGGGAGCTGATGTTTAATTTGGTTTAAACATCATCTTTTATGGAAAATCTTGCATTCTCACTGCTCTCCAAAGGAATTTTGTGATAGTTATTATAAGATATGAACCTGGGAATTGAAGAATTAATCTGGTTGTACTATAACTTCCTTTACCTAAGATATGGAGGCCCTACTATAATTTCCTTTACTGGACAAATTAAAGAACTAATCTGGAAATTGAGATTTCATAGCATAATCTTTATGTATTTGAACTCATGAGCTCGCCAAATTCAACACTGTGTCTCATGCTGTAATATCAGTAAGTCTGGCATTGTAGCTGTCTACAAGAGGATTTACTAGCATGCAATGATGGTCAATAAATGAGAAGGCTTCTATTACTTCTTAATGACCATTATTTGGTTCATACTGCCATACATATTAATGACTAGTAAATATTAATGATCATTAAGTAACAAAAGCCGCATGGGCATCTTGATACTGCTGTACTTACTAGTCATGGTCATAGACCAAAAGATGATTGTGGTATGCAAATTTTCTTTGTTTTTCACCAAAAGCTCGCTCAGATCTTCTTCTGAATTAGACCTGATTAAATGAACGTGAGCATAAGACTGACATGCAATGAGGCTAGTGCTATCTACCTTTGGTGCTAGCAAAGCATTGTTTATAAGAACATGCTCTGTACCAGTAAGATACTATTTTCTCTTATTGCAACTGTGTGACAGAAGTAACAGAACTGGGCGTTTGGCAAGCCCAAGTTTTACTGGACACCTGAGTTAGTTGCTTTCTGTATAGGAAATGGTGCCTGACCACAAACCATGTTTGGCCGTTCTCTACAAGGTAATGGATCACTTCCTCAATTCCTATTATTTCACAACTACCACACTTGATTTTTAAAAGGTACTGGTGGGGACCATTTGGTCTGACTTAAGTGCACTGCTGGTATAATTCAAATCATATGTACTGTTATAGTGGAGATTGAAGTACCACTAGGGGATGCTAAATAGATTCTTAGGACTCCATTCAAATGATGTTATTTTGCTCATAGGGAGTATTGTTATTTTCTTGCAGTTTTTGTCAAGTTAAAGGATATCTGCAACTGCACTTTTTTGTGGCCATGTGCTTTGTGAGGAAGGGATGGCAAAACGAGTCTGCAAAGCTCTTAATAAGGTGGTAGATATCTCTGTACTTGGTAGAGAATTGTCCTTATTCATTATGGGAAAGGATATATAAACAGCCAACTTATTTGTTCCTTGTTAAAAAAGAAGAAATAAGCTCACAGAGATGCCTTTTCTCCTTTTTTCTGTTGATGGTTCAAAGGATCACATAAATGTGCTATGTGAGATATTGGAAGGTTTAGTCCTACGTGTTGTCAGCCATGACAGCTCGATAAAAATGAAGAAAGTGTTACGAGAATTTCCACCGCCGACTTTGAATGGAGGTAATCAGCATCATGCATAACAAAGGAGTTAATTCTGTAATTATAGTCCAAGCATCAACATAGTTCTTCTCGTCCTTTTATATATTGCAATAAATATTCCATAAGGAGACTATTAATTATGCCAAGACCAGCTGCATGCCTGCAACAAAAATTATCAAGGAAACTGAAAAAGGAAAATTCTTCAGGGCATAAGATAGTGGCTCTATGGACTGGATCGGTATCACCTTAGAGATATCAAGCACACAAAACTGGTACACTGTCAAGCCACTCATAATGGGCAAATGAAATACTGTAAATTGACCTTTTCACAACTTTCTTGTTCAGCATCATGCATAATAAAAGAGTTAATTTTGTACTGGCCGTTTTGTTTTCCTTGGATTTTACTGACCGGAAGGATTTACCATCCTGAATTCGGTTTACAATTTTTGAGGTTCATAAAGTATACTTCACATCTAATACAAGAACAGAAGATTATCCTACAAAAAATGAAACTGATTGTTCTAATTTTGCATTTGCATGGCAACATATATTGCCAGAAAGTCTCGCCATGAGAAGCTCTCGTCCATGGACTTATCTCGGTGACTCCAAACCTTGCCTGGAGTAGTATGGAAGCAAAGTCATGAGAAGCAGGCTCTAGGCTCTCGTTGTTGCAGCCACCGGCCTTGTTAGTTCAGAGAATTTCCTTGCTCTTATTGGAGGAGACAGAGATGAAGAGGATGACCTTTAGCCGGACCAGGAGGCAGTCCTGCTGATATAAAAAAAAAATTGCTTTTCAATACCGATCTATATAATTGTTTAAGACTATAAGATACCCTTTTTGGTCATTCAGTTTATATAACAGAAGTATTTAAACTCAATGAATTCAAATTACCTCAACTAGGAAATGTAAAAAAGAAGATAGATGTGAATATACAATGTAGTAAATTATGAAACAAGTTAAGTCTGAATTATGTACAAATTATCTCAGTAAGTACAAATCCTGTGAAAATTTGAATTTGTACATATATATCTATTTGGCTGGTGTGCTAGGGGTGAAATTTCAACTGGCCAGTTGAATCATTCATTAAAGTATAATGACTTGGGCAGTTGAATTTTGATAACAAGAGGGTTGGCTTTCTAAAATTGTATACAATCTCATCCTTGTATCAGGGAATTCATCTCTGTAGAGTAGCAACTATTTGTTCAGTTTTTGGATCTTGGGAAAATTTTCATATAGTAAAAGCAACAATGGGAAATTGGTTATTCATGAACTTATATCGGGTAACAGAAAAGCGTATTATGCTGATCTGATGAGCATAACACTTGATAGAGGTAGATTAAATCTAAAAAAAAAACAAAAAACTAAGCAAAACAAAAAGTTACATTATGTGGTAAAGTTCCCAAGTTACATACCACCCAATCAGGTATCGGTTAAAAACATCATATTTATTCGGCAATTATGCTCCTCTCCAATTGTTCTAGAATTTACTTGAAATTCCCTATCAGATGTAGCCATGTAGGCCTTCAATTTCAGATTAGATGGTTTAAATCATACAATGCCGCATAGCTTCTTCAAATGTTGAAAGGCTGGTTGGTTTAGAGCATTAAAATTGAAATGTATAGCTCATATCAATTACGTGCCATCCAATGAATTAAACCTTGTTTTTATGTTTTGCATTATGCTTCATATTTGCAACATCTCATTGAAGTGGACAACACCCAATTCGTTTGTTTTGACTTTTTGAGTTTCTCACAGATTTAGCCGTCCTGTGTTATCGGAACAGGATTGACGGTTTCATCCTGTGAGAGAACCAGACGATGTGAACTGGTAAAGTATTATTTTGTGGAGTGTTTGTCATTCTATTTTCCATCAAGAAAAACATGTAATCCTTTTGATGTCATGAATTTTGAATTCCATTGATTACTTAGCATTCCAAAGTGTTGCATCAGTTGAACGATGAAGTCAAATAGTCGGCATCAATGAAAATGATCAGAATCATACATTCATAATTACAATTAGTATGGGCTGAAATCGGTAGTCTCTAATTTCCTGTTCCAATATTTTGGTTGAATCCTGGGGACCATTTCTGTAATTAAATGCTACATCAATTGAGAACTCACTTTACATTTCTATATGGAAAGGGAAAATGAATAACAAAAGTAAGAATATACTTCACATGAAGCATTTGAAATGTTACATGTCTTATCCACAAATAATGAAATACATTGAATTATAACAGTGATTCAAACCATACAACGCTGCCTTGCCGTACGCCAATTCCAATCCCTCAGCTAACCTTGACTATATGCCTCAAACCACACACTAATTTATGCATTCTGGGCCTAACACTCTAACAGGAACAGCAAAAATTATTTAAAATTGTCGGTTTGTGAGGCTTTGCAAGTGCAACTCTACTAATGTTAATGTAACCTGTAGCTTGTAGGAGTAGGTAGGACCCTTTCTAACTTCTAAGAGGTGGTGTCTCAATCTTGGGCTTCTCCTATGACCACAACCTGTCAATTTACAAAACCCTAGCTAATAATGCCACAATTATTGTGTAACACCCCATATTTGTTTTACCGACTTTGACCAAGGTTGACCACTTTGACCGAAATATGACCTTTGACTAGTCAATAATTTTTACCTTTGAGCTTTGACCGAATGGAAAGGATAAAGTTTATGCAGCCTATTTCTTGTGAGTTTGACCACCGAATGAAATTGAGAAATCAAATAATATTGCCACCTCCTACTTTGACGTGTCACTTCTATATTCATCTTCCTTATTTTATTTGGACATTAGCTTCTCTCCTATTCGATAAACCGTCTCATATTCTTTCATTACAAGCACATTTGCTTCTTTTAAGCTTATGTTTCTCGTCATTTTTCTAGTAAAGAAACCATCGAACCAATAACAATTTGATTATGGAATTTGAGTATTGATTATAATTTGATTAGTTCGGCCGATTGGATTCGAGTCTACGTCGCAGTCGAGATAGTCGATTGGATTTGTCTATTGTTTCTGAACCACCCTGTCAGGTAACCGAACTTCTTTATATTTAATTTCGTATTGATTGAATGATTGATTTGATTTGTCGTTTGATTTTGATTGAATATGTTTATCTGAATTGTGATTGGTATATTTTACGGGATATCGGAGTTTGGAATTGGATATGGAATTGAATCTGAATTTTGAGCCCTGATCCTCCTGAGTTCGGGGAGGGGCCGGTCCTGATCCTCCTGGCATCCGGGAGGGACCACTCTGACTGATTGTCTGACTGTCTGGACCCGATTATCTCCGTAAAATATATTATTTGTTAAGTGGATTAATCCGATCTGATTGAACTTTGTGATAATAATTAAATGTAGAGAAGCTACGTCATTAAATAACCGGTTACTGAGGTTTGTACCTGACTCTGTTTTGTTTTTCTGTTGCGACGTAGGTTGACGGGCCGTCGGATGGATGTAGAAGATACCGTTCTCATCTCGCGCCCCGCGACCCGTCGGTGCGGGACGTGACATATTGAACTCCTAGAATGAGATTTCTATTTTCTACTAATGTAGGAACTCTTAGTCATAGTCCCGATCGATATGACAGACATGTTTATTGGTAATTTTGTATAAATGCATGCAACACCTGCTTAATTTTCTCCTTAATTTGTTTAAAAAGGATATTTAAAATAATTTATTTCTAAAAGTTGTCCAATATTTAATTTAAAGGAAACATTGACTTAAAAAGTTAAAAAGGATTACATATAGCAATTCTGAGAGGCAAGACATATGAATAAAGAATTGATGGACAAAAAAGAAAAAGAATGATTCGGAGACAAGCCTCCATGGATTCACACTATATCCAATTAATTCCAATTCCAAATATATATCATATTGTGGTCCTAATATCATATGATGCATTTAATACTTAATAGGGGTTAAATATACTCTCTTTGAAAAAAAAAATTAACAAAGCAATATCGTCTTAATTAAATTGCGCCAGATTTTAACGTGAGTTGAAGGGAAGCTGTTCTCAATGACAAAATCTGGACCATCCAAATACAATGGAAGCATCATGCGGCGACACCTTTTTCAGGGGCAGGTTAGTAGTCTGTAGTCAATTATATATACATATTTTAATAACGAAGCCTGGTTCTTTTAATTGAAGTAAAACCGTAAAGAGACTGTGAGGGGGGGGGGGGGGGGGAGGGAGTGTAAAATTGATTACTGTAGAGAACAGGACATGTCCAGTTTATGGAGAGGATTGAGAGGGTAGGACAGCAATAGATGCTGTGACAGCTGTGCAGGGGTTGGAAGCCATCGGCGCCGCGCCTCCAGTCCTCTGTGTAGGTGTAGCCAGTCCGCTCCAGTTGTATTTTTCTATTCTCTCTGTTCATGAAATAAGAGAGAAGTCTATATGTGTTTCTCTTGTGGCACTGAAAAATGTGACGCAGCGTAAGGCGGGTTTCAGGAATTATAAGTGCAATCGGCAAATATACTATTCCAGCCATCTCTAAATACAAAGTGAACATATACAACAAATAAGGTGAATATACAGACGATCTAAGTGAACAATTATAAACAAATAAGTGTTGTCATCACTTGTTCAAAAGTTTACATGCATGTTCAACTTATTTTCATTGAACTTATTTGTTTGTATGTGTTCACTTAGATCGTCTTTATGTTCACTTTGTTTGTTGTATATGTTCACTTTATATTTAGCGATGGCAGGGATGGCAAAACTGCAGATAGCAGTAATCAATTTCCAGGCGGGTTTCATTTTAGTATCACAATAACAATAATCGCTGATAGTTCACATGCAACGTTGTAGATTTAAACTAGGGTTAATTAGATTTATGCCACTGTGAAAATTTTGAAATTAGTAAAATATCATTACTAAATTACAAATTAGTTTTATGTCACTGTGAAAAAGTAAAAATTACTTTTTTGCCACCGAAAAATTGATTTGGCAATTTTACCTTTTTAAATATGTCACTACAAAAATTTGAAATTAGAAAAATACCATCACCAAATGACAAATTGATTTTATGCCACTACAAAATTTTGAAATTATAAAAATATCATCACTAATTGACAAATTAGTTTTATGCCACTACAAATAAATAAAGAATTAATTTTTCTTCCAAAAATAATAAGCAAAGATTTTCATATTTGAGCAATATTTTATTTGTGATTTTTTGTCTTCTAAATTTGCTCTAAAAGAAAAATTATAATTATACTAGTTTGAATAAACAATAAACTTAATTATATTGTATTTGAACTATTTTATTAGGGTGCAATATGTTATATATTAACAAACTTTAGTATATAATAGAAAAGTTTTTCATATACAATTACACATTTTTTAAAATCTTAGGGAGGTCAAGCCCCCTTACTGGCTCCACCCATGTTCCTGTTGTATAAACTATAGGTATCGTAACACAAGCTATCATAAAAAAGAAAAAAAAAACACAAGAGTATCTGAAATTCTAAAGTTTAAAAAAAATGATAAATTCACATCTTATCATTAGGCTCTAAAGCACTAAACGTGGTGTAAAAGCCAAGTGCTTCTATAAAGGCTTTATTAACAAGTGCTTATATAAGGGCAATTTGGAGTTTTTGAAAAATATTAAGAGAAATCACGAAGGTATTTTTGGAATTGAATCTTTTTGGAATGAGATAATGACATATTTTTTATTTTCATAATTTGATGATGGCATAAATCTAATTTACAATATAACAATAGAGTTGCTAGTGTCAAACATATAGGACACATACGCCTGTCCAACATGATAAAATTTTAATTTTTAAGATAATGACTGATCCAAACCGCTCAAATTGTTCTATGTTATAAAAATCTCCTTGGAGACCGAATTTTATATTTTTTTCAAATTTTTTTACTATTTATTTGGAATTTTTTAATATGCTCAATCTAAAATGTTATGAGCCCTTCAATTTTAAAAATTCGAAAAAAATAGTTAGAAAATTTGAAAATATATAAAATTTGATTTTCAAGGATATTTTAATATAGAGATCATATTGAGCGGTTTGGATCGGTCATTTGAAGTTTTAATAGTCGACATTTGGATTGTGTTTGACGTCCTATATGTTTGATTTTAGCATTACTCATATAACAATGGCATATCTCTATTTAGCTAAATTTCACATAGGCATAAATCTAATTATTCCTTTAAACTAAGACTCAAAAGATTTTAAATAAATCACTCTTACTTTATTGTTCGATAGATTATGTATACAGTTTTTCTTAAAGTAATGCATTTATCTTTATAAGCAAATATAGATGCATAATAATATCATATGTTTATTAGAAGTAGCTAATTATTTGAGTGACATTTCGCTAACATCTACTTAATTTCACATTTTCAAAAATAATTAATTGACAGAATTTAATTTCAAAATCTCATCATATTAAAAATGATGAAATTTTACAACCTATATCTTCTCTCCCGTGCTATCTTTTCGCTCTGTTACTTGACATCTCTTCTCTCTCGCCAAAGTTCCGCTGCCACGGTTTTTCTCCTTTGATGTGTTCAAATAGCTTGACAAACCGTGGCAGTAGAAAAACCGTGGCAACGGAACTGTGACGAGAGAGAATAGAAGGCAAGCAACAGAGCGAAAGATAGTGCGGGAGAAAAGAGAAAGGTTGAGAGTTGGATTGACTGTTTTCTACGTTGCACGAATACTTCTAAAATACTGCCACCACTCGTATCGCACCGATATTCGATACCAATTCTCGTGCGATTCTCACCCGATTCTCCACGTGATGAATCATATTATTTTAATGTGTTTGACCGATGAATTTGATCTAAATTCGTCAAGATATGCGTTGGATTCATTTTTATATGTTTTAAATATATTTTTGGGTAGGATACACTATAGTGGTAGTTCAAGTCTGAATTAGCAGAAATTGTCCGATTTAGAGTTTTAACTTGGGAAGACGGTTATTCTCTATGCCCATCACGTCCAGAAGCATTTTCCTGCTATTATGAACGCCTCCCATCAATTCTAAAGCCTATATAAACATGGTTTGAGGGGAGATCAAGGGGGGATGAAATTTTGAGAGAAATCAAAGTTTAGAGAGAGATTTGAGAGTTTCTACACAACGCGACAACCCAAGGTCCAGGCGGATCCGCCCAAAAGGAGACGGAGTCATTCGAAGGCAGGCGAAGGAGGAAGAAGAGAGGAATCGAAGTTTATTTGTTGTATTATATCTTTTCTTTTTATCTTTTGTTTGTTTATTCGAGAAAATCTTGGTTTGTATGATTCTATCACTACGCCAAATTTTATTATTAGTACCGGTTTTTTTCCTATCATTAGTACCGGTTTTGCAGCGGTACTAATAATAGGGGGTACTAATAGCAATAAAAAACCGGTACTAATAAGCCGGTAGTAAAGGAGGCGGGAAACGATATTAGTACCGGTTTTTTATAAAAAACCGGTACTAAAAATAATACAATTAGTACCGGTTTTTTATAAAAAACCGGTACTAATTATATATAAAAAAATCGTAATTAAATATTAAACATTTAGTACCGGTTTTTTATAAAAAACGGGTACTAAAAATAAAATAAATTTATATTATTTTTAGTACCGGTTTTTTATAAAAAATCGGTACTAAATGTTTAATATTTAATTACGGTTTTTTATATATAGGTACTAAAAATAATATAAATTTATTTTATTTTTAGTACCGGTTTTTTATAAAAAAACCAGTACTAAATGAATTAAAATTTCGGTTTTTTCTTTTTATTAATTTTAGTACCGTAATTGATGCAGCAATCTTCCATGCTATATTAATTTTAGTACCGCAATTTATATTATTTACTATTCTTAATATGCATGGGGATTGATTTGATCTTGACAGGAGAATCCAGCCATTGTTCGAGGACCAAATCTTCTCACATGACTCTAGTTCTTTAATTTCACAGCTATATTGATAATCATATATATGATCATAAAGTCTGCAAGTAGAAGAGTTCTTTGAGTATTGCAAGAGCAAAGGCCATGCTTTTTTATCATCTATGGAATGCGTGGGGAGAGAAGTCCATGCCTTGCAAACAGAAGAAAGGCGCATCAGTTCCACCACATTGAGTCGCGAGCATAGTAGATTTACAAGGTCTAGAGGCATATCGGTCCAAGACCTTGTGACATCACTTGTGTTTTCTATTCTCTTGTAGGTGGTTGTAGTATTAGTCTACAAGAAGCACAATAAAAGGAATTATTAACTTTTATTTCTCTTTGTTCGAGTGGAACTTTTTTACTTTTACAGGACATACATATGATTTAAAGAAGTGAAATACTAAATCCAAAGTTTATGTTTTTCAAGACATGTTAGTATATATTTGCAAATAAAAAAAAATTTAACAAAGCACAAACCTCGTTGGAAGAAATTGAATGGGATAGTTTTGAAATCCCCCACTTGTTGCCCTTCTCTTGATCGATCCTCTTCAATAAGAAAACGTCAAATGCGAATTTTTTTAGCTTTCCTTTGATCTCCTTTGCTTCCTCCAATGATTTTCCAATTTTTCAGAATTTTTGAAAATTTTTTGATATTTTCTATAAATAGTTTTTGAGAGTAACAAAATTTTCGGTTTTAGAGAGAGGATACAATAGGCATGAACAATATATGACTTTGAGAGGCAAAGGAATAGTGAAGGAAGACAATATAGTTCGACTAAAAAATATCTGCCTATTTTTAGTACCGTTTTTTTTATAAAAAACCGGTACTAAAAATCGCTTGAAAAAAAACCGTTATATATTTAGTACCGTACCGGTTTTTTATAAAAAACCGGTACTAAATATATAACGGTTTTTTTTATTCTTCAAATCTTTAGTACCAGTTTTTTATAAAAAAATCGGTACTAATTTTAAACTATTTTCTTTTATTCTTTCCAAACTTTAGTACCGGTTTTTTATAAAAAACCGGTACTAATAATCAATTAATTAGTACCGGTTTTTTTATTTTTTATAAAAAAACCGGTACTAAATTAAAAAACGTTTTTTTTTCAGACGATTTTTAGTACCGGTTTTTTAAAAAAACCGGTACTAAATAATAAATCGGACAATTACGAAAATGCCATGATTTATTATTAGTACCGGTTTTCTTAAAAACCGGTACTAATGAGCCGGTACTAATAATCTTTTTTGTTGTAGTGTATGTCTTGTCTAGCTTAGAATTGTTGTTAGGGGCAATTGTAGGGAACCTTTACTTGGTAGTTAATGAAGTTTAATTAGGTTTTTATATTTATCTATTTGCTTTGCTTTACTTGATCTTAATTGCTTGATTTGTGATTATGAATTGCTTGTCTTGAAGGTATGCTCATTAGGTTAAGACCTTGCCTAATAGTTAAGCACAAAGAACCCCAAATTTCAAGTCAATTCGTACTCACTTACCATAGGATAGGTAGTATACTCAAAAGGTGAAATCGAAACTTAGCTGAAAAGTTTATTCCCTCTTAAGATCGAGAGATCTAGGATATCCTACCGAATAGTTAAAGCAAACCCTAAAACTTAAGCTAAGAAACGAGAGTTGAAACTTAGGATTTTTTTGGAGGTTTAGAGGTTAAAACTTAGTCATACAAAATAAAAAATGACAGTTAGTATTTGGACCAGATTTTAAGCCAAAGAACCTGCACTTAGAAAAGATAAAACCCAATTAAACTGATTTATCGTACTATTCTGGCGACCCCGCCGGAAGCTGGCGGATCCGCCTGAATAGGCCAGGTAAGGCAATCCGAACAATTGATCCTAATTCGTGTTATTGTGTTAGAACTCGCATTCTCAATCAAAATTAGATCAACCTTAGGATTTGATACTTCTTCAATTCATCAATTAAATCCTAAATTGATTTGAACCTTCGTCTAGCTAATTAAATAAGGTAAAAGATCGATATATTCCAACACCGTCCATGTAAATTCGACCCTTAAGCTATCACTGCAAACGATTAAATCGGTGATTCCTAAAAAAACTGTTTTGATTTAGGTTTTCCCGCGATCAATTTTCATAAATAGCGACCATTTATAGTCATATGAGTTTAAAACAAATAGGAATTTTGAAGAGCAAAAAAGTTGTGTAGGTCTGTATCACTTAAAAATCGTAGGAGTCATTTTCCTTAGTAAGGACTCATTTAGTAACAATTAAAAATCGTAGCAGTGCTTTATTATTTATTGACCAACCGTAGACCGTAGTCCATTGTGTATTTCTGTCCTGTCCTCTGGTACGGTGCTACAGTGCTACTGGTAGAGTAAGACTGGTACTTGGTAAATTTGCAGGGTTAAGGGTCGGATCTTAGTCCCTTGGCTGACCCCTATATGGACCCGATTAGAGTGATTCGGGTCAACTGGGTCAGGTTGACCCGACTGGACCCTATTGCGTAAGGGAATTGTTCAGTGTCATCCCGTCAAATATCACATGTCTCATCCCAAAAGTCCAAACTAATTCGGTAATACCGTAATTATGCGCTTTACACACGTGAAGGTCTGTTAATTAAACAAAGAAAAACCCTTCCCTCTTCATCTCGCGCTTCTATGATTCGATCCAGCGATCTTTCTCCGATCGCCACGGATCCCATTTCTTCCTTATCCCTCACCATCGCGCCTTCAAGCTTCTCCTTGTTGCTTCGACCAGCCCGGAGAGGACCTCTCCAGATCTGAGATCTGATCCGCCTTAAGGTCGCTGTTGCGCTCTCCAAGACCTCTGCCTCAATTCGATTCGTCTGCAAGAAATTCTTGTCCAGGAATCACGAGTCTGTGAGTCCAGTTGCACAGTTGTAATCTTATTGAGTAAAAATGTTCACTTTGTTTGTTTATATGCTCAACTTCTTTTTTTGTATGTTCAATTGTTTTTCCTTTTTATTTGTTCTGTGTTTTTTTATATGTTCAGTTTGTGTATTTAAATGTTCATTTTGTTCATTCATATGTTCAACTTGTTTTTTTGTATCATATTTTTTAATTTTGTTCGGTTATATGTTCAATTTGTTATTATATATGTTAAATAAGAGATCGGCTTGTAAAATCTATTAAATATAATAAGTGATCGTCTTATAATTATAAATATTCAGTTAGATGTAACAAAGGATTAACTTATTAGTACATATATTAAATATAATAAAGAATCAAATTGTAAGCATAAATGTTCAGTTAGGTGGAATAAGATATCATCTTATTAAAGCGCAAACAAGAGTCGGTGTAATAAGTGATCATCTTATTAGAGTGAAGAAGAGAGTCGAGAAACAGAGGAAAGAAGAGAGAGAGAGAGAGAGAGAGAGAGAGAGAGAAAACGCGTCAAAAATTAAAAGGTGCACCCAGTGTGGCACCAAAAAAATAAAAATTAGGGTGAGGGATGCGCGTGAGACAGAGGGATGAGAGGGAGGGAGCGAAAGTTAAAGGAGAATTAATGATGGCGCCAAAAAAAACTGAGTTAACGTTCTATTTGAATCTAAGGTATAAACTAACAACCTGCATTTAGAGAAGGTATAAACCAATTAAACCGAGTTAACGTTCTATTCTGGTGATCTCGCCAGGAAGCTGGCGAATCCGTCCGAATAAAGCTAGGTGGAGCAACCCGACCAATTGATTCTAGTTTAAGCCTTAAATTCGAGTTAGTTAATTCTCCTTAATTGTTAGTTTAATTTAGAAGTTAATTTAGCAATTTAGATTTAATTTCTGCAGTATAACCTTTAGATTTAAATATCCAACTTTAAATTTATTTATTTATTTGAGACTTTTTTACCCTAGATCAAATTGAATTGAACTGCTCAAAATTAAGAGTTTAGAAAATCTTTTCCTGAAATTCAACCTCAAGTTGTACCGCATAAGTTTAGATTTGAGATTTAATTTGACTTAGATTTTTCTTCGGATTATTTGAGATAATCAGGATGAAAAATTTTGGAATTGCACTTATCACTCCCGGTCGTGTAATGTTGCTGACACGGGCTGAGGAATTTTAAATGGGCCCTGACTTTTTTTTTTCCTCTAGTTCAGTGTAGAGGAAAAATATAGAGGGTGTGTTTGGATGCAACGGAATAAGTCGGGAATAGGGAATAGGAATAAAGAATTTTGATTTGCGTGCTTATTCTTATTCCTTATTCTTATACCATGGTTTTGTTAGTATAGGAATAAGGGCCCTTATTCCTTATTCTTATATTGTTTGGGTTGCACAAGAATAAGAATAAGCACGCAAATCGAAATTCCTTATTCCTATTCTCTATTCCCGGCCTATCCAAACACACCCATAGAGAATTGCTAATCAGACTCGATCGCGCATCTCACGTAGACACGTCGCCTCTTTTCCTTCCGTCATACTCTCTCTCGTTCACCCTCCCGCTCTCTCACCCCACATCTCTTCGCTTTTTTTCTTCTTTGATGATTTTGAATCTTTCTTCTCTCCTTAGCTTTGGCGGGCCCACGCGCTCAATAAATCTATCTGAACCAAGTGCATAACTTAATGACTTTGTAGCTTCTCAACCAGCTCAAACTGTCAGAAGAGGTACTCAATACCCTCTGGCACAACACTGGACTCCTCCCAAAGGTTCGGCTCTTCCTTTGGAAATTGGTCAAACATGCGCTTCCAGTTGATCATCTTTTAGCCACAAGACTGAGAAGACAAAAATATGGGTGCTCTCTCTGTGGGGATCCCAATGAGGATGTTACTCATGTAATATTTAAGTGTCACCTCGCTCGCCGGGTCTGGCTCACATCAAGCTTGGGGATTCGAACTGACGCTTTGCCAAATGATACTGCTGCCGTTATGGCACAGGTGACGGCACATCTAGATGAACAACAACTTCAGCTCTTTGCCTCGCTTGCCTGGAATATTTGGAAACATAGATGTAAAGTTGTTTATGAAGGGGGTACCTTTGATTTTAGAAGAGTGTTGAGCATGGCAGGTCATATGTTACAAAATGTGAACATGGCCAGTTCTCTCTACTCTAATAGGTATAAACAACCTACACAAAGTCTACTGGTACAAGATTTTGATTTTACTGGCTTTGTAGATGGATCTTGGGTCTCAACAGGTAAAGGAGGTTCTGGTTGGGCTTATGTTCTCATTGACAAAATGGGCAACCTCATTGAATTTGCATGTGGTGATGAAGCTTCTGCATCGCCTATTCATTCAGAGACTCTTGCACTCAAACATGCAATCAATGCAGCCAAGCGGCATAAATTTACCTCTTGCTCTTTCCTGACGGATTGCAAGCTGCTACATCAAGTCATGCTAGGGGAACTGAGCGTAGAATCAGTGGATTGGAGATGTTTTCATGAAATTCTGGACATCAAATGTTCACTCCAGGATAGTAATTTTTGCTGTAATTTTATTAATAGGGAACTGAATCAACTAGCAGATAGTATTACCAAATTCGCTAGAATTAGAGGGGTCTCAATGTTAGGACATACCCCATTTTCGCTCCCTTGTAATCTCTGCTGATGTACTTTTTTTTTTTTAATCTTGATGAATGAATGCCTAAGGGCCGTTACAACCTCAAAAAAAAAAAAAAAAAAACTTAATGACTTTGTGTGCCTCATTCCTTATATGGTATTATATTCAAGTTAGGAATCCCATGTGGGATTAAATATCGGAATTGATTAGTATCATCTCAGCATTTTTATCATCCCCATCCTTTAGAAAACGCGTTCTTTTTTTTTCATTTTTAGAAAATGTGTTTGAAATTCTCTCTTCCATTTTCGGAAATTCAGAAAACATGTTTCTATGCGTACGCTACTCCCCGCCCCACCCCTCCCGCGTACGCTCCCCCCTCCCCCTCGCCCCCACCCTCCCCCTTGCCCCTCTCACACACTTCATAACCCGTTGAAATTAATATTCATAAATGTTGAAGCTAATGTCATAATTGTTGAAATTGACATATTTAAATGTTGAAGGTAATAGTTAAAGTTGGCATATTTAAATTGTTAGAGTTGGCATATATAACTGTAACAGTTATATATATTAACTTCAACAGTTATATATATTAACTTCAACAATTGCAGTTCGGATACTAACTATTGAAGTTAATATGATTAATTGATATAGTTCGAATACTAAATGTTGAAGTTAATATGAGTAATTGTTGTAGTCTGAATACTAACTGTTGTAGTTAGTATTAGTAATTGTTGTAGCTCAGATATCAACTGTGAAGTTAATATGAGTAAATATTGTAGTTCGGATACTAACTGTTGTAGTTAGTATTAGTAATTGTTGTTGTTGTAGTTAATGTGAGAGGGAGGTAGAAAAACAGAGGGATATCGCTGGGTACAGAGGGACAGAGAGAACAAAAAAGAAAGAGGGATGGGATATCGCTGGATGGGGATGAGAATTTTTTTCCATTTTTAGAAAACGCGTTTGTTATTAATGAAGTATCACTGGGAATGATGGGGATGATGAAATACGGGGATGATCCTTATCACCTCCACTTAAAAAACCGGATGCCAGATGGACAATTATGGGCTTTAAATTAAGATAATGAAAGAATATGCTATTGAACCTTCAACAATTTCTCAATAGGCTGCCATTAATGGCGACCAATCCGTTATATTTCTCAATGGGTGTTATTCCAAATGTTATATCTTAATGGATTATTGGACTTTGACCTATGCTAATTAAAACACTAAAAATTACTAAATGTTACATATTGTCTAAATTCTCTATGTAGTAGCATATCATAATGTAATTAGTCTACACAAAATAATTTTGCTTCTCCATATTGTTTGTAAATAAATTAAAATTGTGTATATATATAAATTAAAATTATATATATATATATACACACATTGTCGTATCCATACCATAGTTTTTTGAAATTTCGTACCGTCGTACCCGTACCGTACTGGATATGGTACTCGTACTCGTATTCATGCAACATCAAAACATATATTAATTCTAAGTGAGGATCCGGGTCCTAAATTCAAATCCGATACAGTTGGCCAACAGTGCTCCCGACAGTAATTTTGGTCGGATCTATTGTTGCAGCGGATTAGAATGTGGTCAAATTTCAAACACAAATAAATGAGGATGGTTACAAAGGATCAGAACAGTAATTTTCGCTAGATCTGTTGTTGCACAAGATAAGAATGTGGCCAAATTTCAAACACAAATAGATGAGGATGGTTACAGAGGATCTGATGTCTGAATCATGTCATATTGGTGGGTCACGCAGTTTCTATAAATTTTCAAGTTTTTTTGTGGTAGTTAAAATAAGAATCAAACACTTTCGAAAAATAAATTATCGCAGACAATCTGCCCATGAGTCTCTCTCTCTCTCTTCCTTGGCAGTGGAGCCGTTTAGGAATTGGGATGCATGTGTATCTCTCCTATGTCTATCTCCATTTCATTCAATAATGGATGACTCTATTGTTCAATTTGAGAAAAAATATAGTTTTATTTTTTTAATTGTTTGGAGGGCTTAAAAAATTCGTTTCGCTGTGAAAATTTATATGCTTGCTCACATATATATGAGAAATCCCGTCATGTAATATTTTCTAATTATAAAACTATAAAATATTTTAGGCTATTTTTTAAGCCTCATAAAATTTAATGTTTATGCACAGTTTCATTCTTTGATTGTTTGAAACCTTTTAAAATTTTATTTTCTTTATTTAAATTTGTGTACTTATTTATAAATATATGGAGAATTTTATCATGCAAGTTTTTTTTTAATTATGGACTTATATAATTATATGGAGAACTATTGAGGGTGTCTCAAAAAAATTTAAAAACATATAGCATAAGATTTGAGGGGAAAAAAATAGCGACAAGCAAATCATTGAAGATTGTGTGAAGATGCAAAGAGGAAATCACGCCACCAAAGCAGAGAGCCAAAAAAAAAAGGGCATTGTTGTCATTTGTGCAAAGAGTATATTGCGCCAATGAGGAAAACTGTTCCCCTCCTGATCCATTTCCCTTTGGGATTACTCTCAATCCAAACAAGATTAAATTACAAATTTTACACCCATTTCCGTTCCCTCCCGTCCAATCCCTCCAATCCAAACACTATGTAAGCCCCAATTTCAACTTGTTGATGCAAAATAAGAAAAGAGAAAACGAAATAAGAGGAAGGTGAAGATAGCAATAGTAGTTAACAGGGGGAGGTTTGTGAGGAGGAGGGTATTTGGAGGAGCGAAAGGACCTAAACCATGAAGAGGAAGAGCATAGACCCAATTTGGAGCAACTCGCCCCCATTCTCTTATTATTATAGACTGATTCAATTCAATATGCTTTGCTTGTTGCTTGCTTGCTTTCTGTTATTATGATTATGTCATTGATTCCTAATCAATTAAAATTAAAAGGGAGTGGAGTAAAAGACTTAGACTTGCTTGAATGATGCTAGGAATAGTACAAGTAAGATCAGTAAAGTAAGAGACCAAGTAATTAAGAGTAGTTAGTGCTAGTTACACATAAAAAGCACAAATAATGCATATTTTGAGAATCATTTGAGCAATTCAACCATTTTTGCATTCATTCTAAGTTATTTTATCTCAGTAATCTTCATTTGGCTTCTCCATATGGTCTAGAATATGTTTCATATACTATTTATTCAAAAAGATTGGATTATACATGGTAATTACTAATATAAAGTGCAAATAATGCAATTTTGAGTATCATTTGAGCATTTCAAACGTTTCTAGATTGAATTATTTCTTCACAATAATATACATTTAAACTCATTGTACTGTCTAGAATATGATTCAGTTGTTATTTATTCAAAAAGATTGGATTATACATGGTAGTTACACATATAAAGTGCAAATAATGCAATTCTGAGCATCATTGATCATTTCAATGGTTTTTGGATTCATTCTGAGTTATTTCATTACAATAATCTACAATTAAACTCTTTATACTGTTTAAAATATGATTCATATGTTATTTTATTAAAAAAAATTAGATTATACATGGTAATTATGAATACAAAGTGCAAATAATGTAATTTTAAGCATCATTTGAGCATTTTAAACGTTTATGGGTTCATTCTAAGTCATTTCATCACAATAATGTAGATTTAAGCTCTTTATATTGTCTAGAATATGATTCATATATTATTTATTCAGAAAAAATAGATTATACATGGTAACTACTATCCAGACCAAGGTTCATATCTTGTCTATTCAAAAAGATTGGATTATACGTGATAATTATGCATATAAATTGCGAATAATGCAATTAATATGAGTATCATTTAAGCATTTCAATCATTTCTGGATTAATTCCAAGTCATGTCATCACAATAATCTACATTTAAACTACTTATATTGTCTAGAATACGATCCATATCTAATTTATTCAAAAAATTGAATTATACTTGGTAATTACGCACATAAAGTGCAAACATTGCAATTTGTAGTATCGTTTGAGAATTTCATTCATTTATGGATTCATTCTAAATTATTTCATCATATTAATTTCACATATAAATTACAAATATTGCAATTCTGAGCATCGTTTGAGCATTTCACTCATTTCTGGATTCATTATGAGTTATTTAATCACAATAATCTACATTCAAACTATTTATATTGTCTAGAAAGCATCCATATGTTATTAATTTAGAAACATTGGATAATACATTGTAGTTATGCATATATATTGCAATTCGGAGCATCATTTGAGCATTTCAATCGTTTCTGGATAAATTCTAAGTCATTTCATCACAATAATCTGGGTTATACATGGTAATTTCACATATAAATTGCAAATAATGCAATTCTGAGCATCATTTGAGCATATCAATCGTTTCTGGATGAATTGTAAGTCATTTCATCACAATAATCTACCTTTGTACTCTTTATAATGTCAATAATATGATTTATTTGTTATTTATTCATAAAAAATTTATTATACATTATAATTACACATATAAAGTGCAAATAATTCAATTATGAGCATCATTTGTAATTTCATCATAATAATCTGCATTTAAACTCATTATACCGTTTAGAATATGATTCATATGTTATTTATACAAAAATGTTGGATTATACATGGTAATTTCACATATAAATTGCAAATAATGCAATTCTGAGCATCGTTTTAGAATTTCGCTCATTTCTGGATTCATTTGAGTTATTTAGTCACAATAATCTACATTTAAATTCTTTATATTGTCTAGATAAATATCCATATGTTATTAATTCAAAAAGATTGGATTATACATGGTAATTACGCATATAAATTGCAAATAATGCAATTCTGCAGATCATTTGAGCATTTCTATCGTTGCTGCATTCATTCTGAGTTATTTCATCATAATAATCTACATTTAAACTCTTTATATTGTCCAGAATATGATTCATATGTTATTTATTCCAAAAGATTGGATTATACATGGTAATTAAGCATATAAAGTGCAAATAATGCAATTCCGAGCATTATTTGAGCATTTCAATCGTTTCAGGATACATTCTAAATTTCATCACAATAATCAACATTTAAACGCTTATAATGTCAATAATATGATTCCTATGTTATTTATTCATAAAGATTTTATTATACATTATAATTACCCATATAAAGTGCAAATAATTCAATTATGAGCACCATTTGAGCATTTCAATCGTTTCTGGATTAATTCTTAGTAATTTCATCACAAAAATCTGCATTATACTATTTAGAATATAATTCATATGTTATTTATTCAAAAAGGGTGGGATATACATGGTAATTTCACATATAAATTGCAAATAATGCAATTCTGAGCATCATTAGAGCATTTCAATCATTTTTAGAGTCATTCTGAGTTATTTCGCCACAATAATCAAAATTTAAACTCTTTATATTGTCTATAATAAAATCCATATGTTATTAATTCAAATAGATTGGATTATACATGGTAATTACGCATATAAATTGCAAATATTGCAATCCAGAGCATCATTTGAGCATATCAATCATTTCTGGATGAATTATAAGTCATTTCATCACAATAATCTACCTTTATCCTCTTTATAATGTCAATAATATGATTCAGATGTTATTTATTCATAAAAAATTTATTATACATTATAATTACACATATAAAGTGCAAATAATTCAATTATGAGCATTATTTGAGCATTTCAATCTTTTCTAGATTAATTCTTAGTAATTTCATCTCAATAATCTGCATTTAAACTCATTATACTGTTTAGAATATGATTCACATGTTATTTATACAAAAATGTTGGATTATACATGGTAATTTCACATATAAAGTGAAAATAATGCAATTTTGAGCATCGTTTTAGCATTTCGCTCATTCCTGGATTCATTATGAGTTATTTAATCACAATAATCTACATTTAAATTCTTTATATTGTCTACATAAATATCCATATGTTATTAATTTAAAAAGATTGGATTATACATGGTAATTACGCATATAAATTGCAAATATTGCAATTCGGAGCATCATTTGAGCATATCAATCGTTTATGGATGAATTCTAAGTTATTTCATCACTACAATCTACATTTAAACTCTATAAAATGTCAATAATATGATTCATATGTTATTTATTCATAAATATTGGATTATACAATATAATTACACATATAAAGTGCAAATAATTCAATTCTGAGCATCATTTGAGCATTTCAACCGTTTCTGGATTAATTCTTAGTAATTTAATCACAATAATCTGCCTTTAAAATTATTATACTGTTTAGAATATGATTCATATGTTATTCATACAAAAATGATGGATTATACATGGTAATTTCACATATAAATTGCAAATAATGAAATTCTGAGCATTGTTTGAGCATTTCGCTCATTTCAGGATTCATTATGAGTTATTTAATCACTATAATGTACATTTAAATTCTTTATATTTTTTAGATAAATATCCATATGTTATTAATTCAAAAATATTGAATTATACATTGTAATTACGCATATATATTCCAATTCGGAGGATCATTTGAGCATTTCAATCATTTCTGCTTGAATTCTAAGTCATTTCATGGCAATAATCTACATTTAAAGTCTTTATAATGTCTATAATACTTTATTCATAAAGATTGGATTATACATAATAATTACACATATAAATTGCTAATAATGCAATTCTGTGCATCATTTGAGTATTTCAATCATTTCTGGATCAATTCTTAGTCATTTCATCGCAATAATCTGCATTTAAACTCATTATACTGTTTAGAATATGATTCATATGTTATTTTTTCAAAAAGGTAGGGTTATAAATGGTAATTTCACATCTAAATTGAAAATAATGCAATTCTTAGCATTATATGAGCATTTAAATCATTTCTGGATTCATTCTGAGTCATTTTACTACAATAATCTGCATTTAAACTCTTTATATTGTCTAGAATAAGATCCATATGTTATTAATTCAAAAAGATTGGATTATACATAATAATTACGCATATAAATTGCAAATATTGCAATCCGGAGAATCATTTGAGAATAACAACTGTTTCTGGATGAATTCTAAGTTATTTCATCACAAAAATCTACATTTAAAGTTTTTTATAATGTCTATAATATGATTCATATGTTCTTTATTCATAATGATTGGATTATACATGATAATTACGCATATAAAGTGCAAATAATGCAAATCTGAACATTTCAAACGTTTCTGGATTCATTCTGAGTCATTTCGTCACAATAATCTACATTTAACCTCATAATATTGTTTAGAATATGATTCGTATGTTATTTATTCAAAAAGATTTGATTACACAAAGTAATTACGCATATACATTGAAAATAATGAAATTCTGAGCGTCATTTGATCATTTCAATCTTTTCTGGATTAATTCTAAGTCATTTCATCACAATAATCTACATTTAAACTCTTTATACTGTCTAGAATATGATTTGTATGCTATTTATTCAAAAATATTATATTATACATGGTAATTACGCATATAAAGTACAAATAATGCAATTCTGAGCATCATTGAGCATTTCAATCGTTTATGGATTCATTCTAAGACATTTTTTCACATAATCTAAATTTAAAATCATTATACTGTCTAAAATATGATTCATATGTCATTTATTCATTAGATTGGATTATACATGGTAATTACGCATATAAAATGCAAATAATGCAATTTGGAGCATCATTTGAGCATTTCAATCATTTATGGATTAATTCTAAGTTATTTAATCACAATAATCTATATTTAAACTCTATACGGTATAGAATATGATTCATATGTTATTCTATCAAAAAGATTGGATTATACATGGTAATTACGCATATAAACTGCAAACAATGCAATTCTGAGCATCATTTGAGCATTTCTACCGTTTCTTGGATTCATTCTAAGTTATTACACCATAATAATATATATTTAAACTCATTATACTGTCTAAATATGATTCGCATGCTATTTATTCTAAAAGGTTTGATTATACATGGTAATTACGCATATAAAGTGCAAATAATGCAATTCTAAGCATCATTTGAGCATTTCAATTGTTTCTGGATTCATTCTGAGTTATTTCACCATAATAATCTACATTTAAACACGTTATACAGTCTACAATATGATCTGTATGTAATATATTGAAAAATATTGGAATATGCATGATAATAACGTATATAAACTACAAATAATACAATTATGAGCATCACTTGAGCATTTCAATCGTTTCTGGATTCATTCTAAGTTATTTCATCATATTATTCTATATTTAAACAATTTATATTGTTTATAATAAGATCCATTTGTTATTAAATAAAAAATATTAGATAATACATCGTAATTACGCATATAAATTGCGAATAATGTCATTTTGAGCATCATTTGAGCATTTCTGACGCCGTTCGAATCAGGAGACTTAGAGAAACCAGCAAGTTTAACGATACATCACTAGAAGAGGAGTAAGAACTCGACCCAACACTGGATAAAAGAAGAGATAAACTCAACTCACAAGCAAAATTCGTAATAATTCATAATCCCTTATTACATCATGATATTCAGCTTATATAGCATTCTACTACATTGAAAACCCACTACACATTAATATAATATATCAACCACTTTTTCTAATCCCAAAACACACTTAATTACTTCCTAGAAGACCACAAAAGACAACACAAAATACAACAACAGATTATTAACTCATTTGACTCATTAAGACTCAAAATAACTCCCAACTTATTATTAATAACTTTTGACTGCTCCTTTGATTGGATGACGTGGCTCAGATAATTAGTCGGTATCTTGATCGGTGTCAATTTCAATCGTTTCTAGCTTTATTCTTAGTCATTTCATCACGATAATCTACCTTTCAACACATCATACAGTCGAAATTATGATTCATATGATATTTATTCAAAAAGATTGGATTATACATTATAATTACGCATATAAATTGCAAATAATACAATTCTGACCATTATTTGAGCATTTTAATCGTTTCTGGATTCATTCTGAGCAATTTTATTCACAATAATATACTTTTAAACTCATTATACTGCCTAAAAAACGATTTGCATGTTATTAATTAAAAAATATTGGATTATACATGATAATTACGCTTATAATTTGCAAGTAATGCAATTCTGAGCATCATTTGAGAATTTCAATCGTTTCTGGATGCATTCTGATACGGTCAGATCAGAATATGGGCCTAATAGTTACGAAAAGCCTTGTGTAAGGCCTTTTAGAGAAAGGAGCCCACAAGTTGTTATGATGAAAGTGGACCCGAAGCCGTTGCGCTCAGAATGGGGTCAGGGTCAGAAACCGTTAGAGGGAACTCCCTCCGGTGGGCCCCCTAGAGAAAACGGTTTCTGAGCACGGGCGTCCTTTCCATAACGGTCGCGGGATGTTCTGTGACCTTTGGGCGACAGCCGTTCAGGAAGCCTCGACTCAACCTCGCACTCAGCTTCGCACGGATGAACGCTGGCCATAAGTGAGAAAGGAGCATGTCGAGGTTGAGGGACGTCACAACGACCTTCGTGCCGCAGTCGAATAAGGGAGATGAGAACACGAGGAGGCCACAAAAGATCCGATGCAATGGGGGACCACCAGATGACTATAAATAGGAACACCCCTCCATAAGGAAAGGGGGGTAGACATTCTGTAAACCAAGAGAAACTATGTATTAAGCTGATGAAGAATGAAATAAAATTAGAAATTCCTACTCTTCTTTATCAAAACTCTTTGTTGAGATCTATGAGCTAGATAGTAGGTTATCACATTCTAAGTAATTTCAGAACAATAATCTATATTTAAACTTTTTATAATGTCTATAATAAGATTCAATTGTCATTTATCTATAAAGATTGGATTATACATGATAATTAGGCATATAAATTGCAAATATTGCAAATCTGAGCATTTCAATCGTTTCTGGATTGATTCCTAGTCATTTCATCACAATAATCTGCATTTAAACTCATTGTACTGTTTAGAATATGATTCAAATGTTATTTATGCAAAAGGTTGGATTATACATGGTAATTTCACATATAAATTGCAAATAATGCAATTATGAGAATCATTTCAGCATTTCAACCTTTTCTGGATTCATTCTGAGGTATTTCATCACAATAATCTACATTCAAACCATTTATATTGTCTAGAATAAGATCCACAGCTTATTAATTCAAAAAGATTCTATTATACATGGTAATTACGCATATAAAGTATAAATAATGCAATTCTGAGCATCATTGAGTATATCAATCATTTCTGGATTAATTCTTAGTCATTTCATCGCAATTATCTGCATTACAACTCATTATACTGTTTATAATATGATTTATATTTTATTTATTCAAAAGGTTGGGTTATACATGGTGATTTCACATATAAATTGCAAATAATGCAATTCTAAGCATCATTTGAGCATTTCAATCATTTTTGGATTCATTCTGAGTTATTTCATCACAATAATCTGCATTTAAACTCTTTATAAAGTCTATAATAAGATCCAAACGTTATTAATTCAAAAAGATTGGATTATACTTTGTAATTACGCATATAAATTGCAAATATTGCAATTCGGAGCATCATTTGAGTATATCAATCGTTTCAGGATAAATTCTAAGTCATTTCATCACAATAATCTACATTTAAAGTTTTTATAATGTCTATAATATGATTCATATGTTCTTTATTCATAAAGATTGGATTAAACATGATATAATTGCAAATAGTGCAAATCTGAGCATGTCAATCGTTTCTGGATTCATTCTAAGTCATTTCGTCACAAAAATCTACTTTTAAACTCATAATAATGTCTAGAATATGATTTGTATGTTATTTATTCAAAAATATTTGATTACACATGGTAATTACGCATATAAATTGAAAATAATGAAATTCTGAGCATCATTGGGGCATTTCACTCGTTTCTCGATTAATTCTAAGTCTTTTCATCACAATAATCTACATTCAATCTATTTTCACAGTCTAAAATATGATTCATATGTATTTATTCAAAAAGATTGTATTATACATGGTAATTACGCATATAAAGTACAAATAACGCAATTCTGAGCATCATTGAGTATATCAATTATTTTTGGATTAATTCTTAGTCATTTCATCGCTATAATCTGAATTTAAACTCATTATACTATTTAGAATATGATTCATATGTTATTTATTCAAAAAGATTGGGTTATACAAGGTAATTTCATATTTAAATTGCAAATAATGCAATTCTGAGCATCATTTGAGCATTTAAATCATTTCTGGAATAATTCTCAGTCATTTCATCACAATAATCTGCATTTAAACTTTTTATACGGTATAGAATATGATTCATATATTATTTTATCAAAAATATTGGATTATACATAGTAATTATGCATATATATTACAATTCGGAGCATCATTTGAGCATTTCAGTCGTTTCTGCATGAAATCAAAGTCATTTTATCACAATAATCTACATTTGAAGTCTTTATAATGTCTATAATATGATTCGTATGTACTTTATTCATAAAGATTGGAACACATGATAATTACACATATAAAGTGTTAATAATGCAATTTTGTGCATCATTTGAGTATTTCAATCATTTCTGGATTAATTCTTAGTCATTTCATAGCAATAATCTGCGTTTAAACTCAATATACTGTTTAGAATATGATTCATATATTATTTATTGAAAAAGGTTGGGTTATACATGGTAATTTCACATATAAATTGCAAATAATGTAATTCTGAGCATCATTTGAGCATTTCAATCATTTCTGGATTCATTCTGAATTATTTCATCACAATAATCTGCATTTAAACTCTTTATATTGTCTATAATAAGATCCACATGTTATTAATTCAAAAAGATTAGATAATACATGGTAATTACGCATATAAATTACAAATATTGCAATTCCGAGCATCATTTGAGCATATCAATTGTTTCTGGATGAATTCTAAGTCATCTCATCACAATAATCTACATTTAAAGCTTTTATAATGTCTATAATATGTTCTTTATTCACAAAGATTGAATTATACATGATAATTTCGCATATTGGCTGTGTTTGGTTGGAGCGTAGTGGAGGAGTAAGTTTGTTAATCCATGTTTAATCCTCCAAACATTGATAAAAAAACGAGGAGTAATGCGGAGTAGGGGGCAGAAATCGGGGAGTAAACTACTCTCTCTAAAGTGGTCGCTTAAATTTACTCCCCGGATTAAAGCAGTGCAGTCGGGACCCACACATATTTTTTTTTCCTCTGCGTACCCTTCGCTTGGGAAAAAGAAAATAGAAACTGTTTGATAATTTAGCTCCTCTTCCTTACGTCTGTCAACCAAATTAGGAAAAAAAAATTGTATTGCCGTGGATATGGTAGAAGAGATTTCCTATGGTAGAAGAAATTTTGCTCCTCTTCCTTTTAGAAGAGATTTCCTATTAATTTTTTTTTTCTTTCATAACTTCTTGTATTGTTCATGGAGGAGATTAGATATTTGTTCTTTGTAGTGTTTGAGGTTAATAAATTATGCTCTTTATAATTTTATTTATTTATTTTTATTTTGATTCAAATTTTTAACTTGAATCTTAAAAAATTTTAATTATAATATGTAACATATTAACTTAAATTTTATAACAACCCTTATGAATAAATAAAATCAAATATGATTCACTCATGCCAATAAACAAATCCATAACATTATCTGATTGGATTACTTGGTTACTCATTTGAGACTATATCACCTCTCTTTGACATTGGTACCAATGAGTTCTATTTGCTAATGAGCCTCAATAATGCACTGAACGCAACAAGATGAATCTTCCAAACAATTGTCATTTGTTCCATCATATTAAATAGATAGGCAATGGCATTTTGGTCTTTATACAATCAACAACTCACATATTAATAAATAATTCTTATATTACTCCTCACTTACTCTCCTTTTTCATACCAAACATGATTCAAAAATAGTGGATTATGATGGATTAACTACTTACTCCTCCTTAACTTTAATCCGTGTTTACTCCTCTACCAAACATAGCCATAAAGTGCAAATAGTGCAAATCTGAGCATTTAAAACGTTTCTGGATTCATGCGGAGCCATTTCGTCAAAAAAAAAATCTACATTTAAACTCATAATACCATCTAGAATATGATTCATATTTTATTTATTCAAAAAGATTTGATTACACATGGTAATTACGCATATAAATTGAAAATAATGTAATTCTGAGCATCATTTGAGCATTTCAATCATTTCTGCAGTAATTTTAAGTCATTTCATCACAATAATCCACATTTAAACTCTTTAAACTGTCTAGAACATGATTCGTATGCTATTTATTCAAAAAGATTGTATTATACATGATAATTACGCTTATAATTTGCAAATAATGCAATTCTGAGCATCCTTTGAGAATTTCAATCGTTTCTGGATGCATTCTAAGTAATTTTATCACAATAATCTACATTTAAACTGTTTTATAATGTCTATAATGTGATTCAAATGATATTTATTCATAAACATTGGATTATACATGATAATTACGCATATAAAGTGCAAATAATGCAAATCTGAAAATTTCAATCGTTTCTGGATTGATTATTAGTCATTTCATCACAATAATCTGCATTTAAACTCATTGTACTGTTTATAATATGATTCATATATTATTTATAAAAAATAGGTTGGATTATACATGCTTATTTCACATATAAATTGCAAATAATGCAATTCAGAGCACCATTTGAGCATTTCACACATTTCTAGATTCATTATGAGTTATTTCATCACAATAATCTACATTTAAACCCATTATATTGTCAAGAATAAGATCCACATGTTATTAATTCAAAAAAATTGGATTATTCATGGTAATTATGCATATAAATTGCAATATTGTAATTCGGAGCATCATTTGAGCACACCAATCATTTTCTGGATGAATTCTAAGTCATTTAATCACAATAATCTACATTTTATAGTTTTATAATGTCTAAAATATGATTTATATGTTCTTTATTCATAAAGATTGGATTATACATGATAATTACGCATATATAAGTGCAAATAGTGCAAATCTGAGCATTTCAATCTTTACTGGATTCATTCTGAGTCATTTCATCACAAAAATTTACATTTAAACTCATAATACTGTCTAGAATATGATTGGTATGTTATTTATTCAAAATGATTTGATTACATCTGGTAATTACGCATATAAATTGAAAATAATGAAATTCTAAGCATCATTAGAGTATTTCAATCGTTTCTGGATTAATTCTAAGTTATTTCATCACAATATTCTACATTTAAACTCTTTATACTGTATAGAATGTAATTGTTATGCTATTTATTCAAAAAGATTGTTTTATACATGGTAATTACGTGTATAAAGTACAAATAATGCAATTCTGAGCATCATTGAGTATTTAAATCATTTCTGGATTAATTCTTAGTCATTTCATCGCAATAATCTATATTTAAACCCTTTATATTGTCTAGAATAAGATCCACATGTTTTTAATTCAAAAAGATTGGATATACATGGTAATTACGCATATAAATTGTAAATATTGCAATTTGTAGCATCATTTGAGCATATCAATCATTTCTGGATGAATTCTAAGTCATTTCATCACAATAATCTACAGTTAAAGTTTTTATAATGTCTATGATATGATTCATATGTTCTTTATTGTTTAAGATTGGATTATACATGATAATTTTTTTTTTAGAAAAACTAGATAGTGGCTATCTAGTGGTTAGATTATACATGATAATTACGCATATAAAGTGCAAAGAATGTAAATCTGAGCATTTCAATCTTTTCTGGATTCATTCTGAGTCATTTCATCACAATAATCTACATTTAAACTCATAATAATGTCTAGAATATGATTTGTGTGTTATTTATTCAAAACAATTTTATTACCCAAGTTAATTTCGCATATAAATTGAAAATAATGAAATTCTGAACATCTGTTAAGCATTTCAATTTTTTTTTATTAATTCTATGTCATTTCATGACAATAATATATATTTAAACTCTTTATACTGTCTAGAATATGATTCGTATGCTATTCATTCAAAAATATTGTATTATACATGGTAATTACGCATATAAAGTAAAAATAATGCAATTCTGAGCGTCATTTGAGCATTTCAATCATTTATGGCTTAATTCTAAGTCATTTCATCACAATAATCTATATTTAAACTCTATACGGTATAGAATATGATTCATATGTTATTCAATCAAAAAGATTGGATTATACATGGCAATTACGCATATAAACTGCAAACAAGGCAATTCTGAGCATCATTTGAGCATTTCTACCATTTCTGGATTCATTCTAAGTTATTACCCCAAAATAACTTTATTTAAACTCATTATACTGTCTAAATATGATTCGCATGTTATTTATTCAAAACGGTTTGATTATACATGGTAATTACGCATATAAAGTGCAAATAATGCAATTCTGAGCATCATTTGAGCATTTCAATCGTTTCTGGATTCATTTTGAGTTACTTCACCATAATAATCTACATTTAAACTCATTGTACTGTCTAAAATATGCTCTGAATGTAATTTATTAAAAAAGATTGGATGATACATGATAATTACGCATATAAAGTGCAAATAATATAATTCTGAGCATCATTTGAGCATTTCAATCGTTTCTGGATTAGTTCTGAGTTATTTCATCATAATATTCTACATTTAAACTCTTTATATTGTCTATAATAAGATCCATATGTTATTATTCAAAAATATTGGATTATTCATGGTAATTATTCATATAATTGCAAATAATGCCATTCTAAGCATCATTTGAGCATTTCAATCGTTTCTGGATTTATTCTTAGTAATTTCATCAGAATAGCCTACCTTCAAACTCATTATACAGTCTAAAATATAATTTATATGTTATTTATTCAAAAAGATTGGATTATACATTATAATTACATATATGAATTGCAAATAATGCAATTCTGAGCATTACTTAAGCATTTTAAACGTTTGCGGATTCATTCTGAGCAATTTCTTCTCAATAATATACTTTTAAACTCATTATATTGTCTAGAATATGGTTTATATGTTATTAAGTCAAAAAGATTGGGTTATACATGATAAATTACGCTTATACTTTGCAAATAATGTAATTCTGAGCATCATTTGAGAATTTCAATCGTTTCTGGATGCATTCTAAGTAATTTCAGCACGATAATCTATATTTAAGTTTTTATAATGTCTATAATATTATTTAAATGTGATTTATTGATAAAGATTGAGTTATACATGATAAATTACGCTTATAATTTGCAAATAATGCAATTCTGAGCATCATTTGAGAATTTCAATCGTTTCTGGATGCATTCTAAGTAATTTCAGCACAATAATCTATATTTAAAGTTTTTATAATGTCTATAATATTATTCAAATGTGATTTATTGATAAAGATTGGATTATACAAGATAATTTCGCATATAAAGTGCAAATAATGCAAATCTGAGCATTTCAATCGTTTCTGGATTGATTCTTAGCCATTTCATCACAATAATCTGCATTTAAACTCATTGTACTATTTAGAATATGATTCATATGTTATTTATACAAAAAGGATGGATTATACATGGCAATTTCACATATAAATTACAAATATTGCAATTCTGAGGATCGTTTGATCATTTCACTCATTTCTGGATTCATTATGAGTTATTTAATCACAATAATCTACATTCAAACTATTTATATTGTCTAGAAAGCATCCATATGTTATTAATTCAGAAATATTGGATAATACAGTGTAGTTACGCGTATATATTGCAATTCGGAGCATCATTTGAGCATTTCAATCGTTTCTGGATAAATTCTAAGTCATTTCGTCACAATAATCTGGGTTATAGGGTTTAGGGTTTAGGAGAAAAGAGAAGTGCCGCCACGTACAGGAGAAAAGAGAAGTGCCATCATATGAATTCTAAGTCATTTCATCACATTAATCTACCTTTATACTCTTTATAATGTCAATAATATGATTCATATGTTATTTATTCATAAAAAAATTATTATACATTATAATTACACATATAAAGTGCAAATAATTCAATTATGAGCATCATTTGAGCATTTAAAACATTTCTGAAATAATTCTCAGTCATTTCATCACAATAATCTGCATTTAAACTCTTTATACGGTATAGAATATGATTCATATGTTATTTTATCAAAAATATTGGATTATACATAGTAATTTTGCATTTATATTGAAATTCGGAGCATCATTTGAGCATTTCAATTGTTTCTGCATGAATTCAAAGTCATTTTATCACAATAATCTACATTTGAAGTCTTTATAATGTCAATAATATGATTCATATGTACTTTATTCATAAAGATTGGATTACATATGATAGTTACACATATAAAGTGCTAATAATGCAATTTTGGGCATTATTTGAGTATTTCAATCTTTGTCATTTCATCACAATAATCTACATTTAAAGTTTTTATAAAGTCTATAATATGATTCATATGCTCTTTATTCATAAAGATGGGATTATACATGATAATTACGCATATATAAGTGCAAATCAGAGCATTTCAATCATTTCCGAATTCATTCTGAGTAATTTCGTCACAAAAATCTACATTTAAACACATAGTACGGTCAAGAATATGATTCGTATGTTATTTATTCCAAAAGATTTGATTACACATGGTAATTACTCATATAAATTGAAAATAATGAAATTCTGAGCATCATTTGATCATTTCAAACTTTTCTGGATTAATACTAAGTTATTTCATCACAATAATCTACATTTAAACTCTTTATACTGTCTAGAATATGATTTGTATGCTATTTATTCAAAAATATTGTAATTACGCATATATATTGCGATTCAGAACATCCTTTGAGCATTTCAATTGTTTCTGCATGAATTCAAAATCATTTTATCACTTGAGTATTTCAATCATTTGAGTATTTCAATCATTTCTGGATTAATTCTTACTTTCTTAGTAATTTCATCGCAATAATCTGCATTTAAACTCATTATACTGTCTAGAATATGATTCATATGTTATTTATTTAAAAAGGTTGGATTATACATGGTTATTTCACATATAAATTGTAAATAATGCAATTTCACATATACATTGTAATTACGCATATATATTGCGATTCAGAACATCCTTTGAGCATTTCAATCGTTTCTGCACGAATTCAAAGTCATTTTATCACGATAATCTACATTTGAAGTCTTTATAGTGCCTATAATATGATTGATATGTGCTTTATTTATAAAAATTATATTACACATGATAATTACACATATAAATTGCTAATAATATAATTTTGTGCATCATTTGAGTATTTCAATCATTTCTGGATTAATTCTTACTTTCTTAGTCATTTCATCACAATAATCTGCATTTAAACTCATTATACTGTCTAGAATATGATTCATATGTTATTTATTCAAAAAGGTTGGATTATACATGGTAATTTCACATATAAATTACAAATAATGCAATTCTGAGCATCATTTGATCATTTCAATCATTTTTGGATTTATTCTGAGTTATTTTCATCACAATAATCTACATTTAAACCTTTTATATTGTCTAGAATAAGATCCACAAGTTATTAATTAAAAAAGATTGGATTATACAGGGTAATTACGCATATAAATCACAAATATTACAATTCGGAGCATCATTTGCGTATATCAATTGTTTCCGGATGAATTCTAAGTCATGTCATCACAATGATCAACATTTAAAGTTTTTATAATGTCATTAATATGATTCATATGTTCTTTATTATAAAAAATTGGATTATACATGATAATTCCGCATATAAAGTGCAAAGAATGTAAATCTGAGCATTTGAATCGTTTCTAGATTCATTTTGAGTCATTTCGTCACAGTAATCTACATTTAAAGTCATAATACTGTCTAGAATATGATCCGTATGTTATTTATTCAAAAAAATTTGATTACACAAGGTAATTACGCATATAAATTGAAAATAATGAAATTCTGAACATCATTTAAGCATTTCAATCGTTTCTGGATTAATTCTAAGCCATTTCATCACAATAATCTATATTTAAACTCTCTATACTGTTTAGAATATGATTCATATATAATTTTTTCATAAAAAGTTGGATTATACATGGTAATTACGCATATAAAGTGAAAATAATGCAATTCGGAGCATCATGTGAGCATTTCAATCATTTATGGATTAATTCTAAGTCATTTCATCACAATAATCTGTATTTAAACTCTTTATAAGGTATATAATTTGATTCATATGTTATTTTATCAAAAAGATTGGATTATACACGGTAATTACGCATATAAAGCGCAAACAATGCAATTTTGAGCATCATTTGAGAATTTCTATCGTTTTTGGATTCATTCTAAGTTATTTCACCATAATAATCTGTTAGGAAATTGCTCAATTTTAATTTTGTGACACGAGAATCTAATTAATCCAATTAAAACACAAGCAACACGAGAATCTAGTGCTAAGTCAATCGACACAAGAGATAGGTGGGAAATTTGTACCTCTCTTGATATTGTAATCAAGAGGCTCGATCCTACAGCTTAGAAATCAATGGCGTGATTCTCCTTCGTCTCCAAATCTCTTCGAGTCCACTTAGAGATTAACCAAACTCTCTAATTGGTTTGTGCTAGCAAATCAATGAGAACCAAGCTAATCCTAAGATGACACCCTCTTCTAATCCAACAAGTAGATGTAATTTGAGGATGTGTGGCTCAACACATGAGAAATAGAGAGGAGGAGGAGAGGTGGCGCACGGCCAAGAGGGAGAGGGGATGGGTGTGTGGCGGCTAGGAAGAGAGGAATTCAATCCCTAGGGGTCCTTTTATAGCCAACCAACCCTAGATATAAGTTGCTAGAAATTACACCATGTGCCATCCCTACCTACCTCCTCTTCGCCGGCCCTACTATGGGCTTTTTGGGCCTTTTACTCCTTAAATGGACTCTAATTCATTTAATTAAATCCATTTCTAATTGCTCTATGTTTGAACTATAAATTTGCTATATACAAATTAGCCCAATAATTCAATATAACCATTTATATTAAATTAAGTTGAACCAAAATAATTATTAACTATTTAATAATTATTCTAGGATTAGCTTATGCTATTATTTATTTCTATATGATCCGTTTGACTTAATTAATCAGTACGTTCTATAACGGTACATAATTAATTAATCAATTTGTCATATTATCCGCAATTTTCACTATTGCGAATAAATAAATAAATAAAGCACTGCCTTGGTCAAAACTCTATTTGTGTGACCCTTTGAGGATTTATGCTATGTTGGACATGGAATTAAATCGTTATTTAATTCCAATAATCATAAGCGGTATCTAGCAACACGTTATGATTCCCAATTTGCATAAATAATGTACTGCTACAATATTTCAATCATGCATAAGAGAATAATTATGTTTCTCTATTTTGATTCTTATGTCTCACGCATCGTATAATCCAAGATAGGAATGTGTCATTCTTGCAGATTATACGTTTCTTGATCTAGAGTTTATCGCTTAGTTGCGCGCATACGATCCAACTCCATCAAGGGGCCCAAACAGATATCGTCACTCACTAAGTGAATTAATGAGGGACATACGGTTTTCTTGATGATTAGCTTTTCCCCGCACAATTCAAGAGAACATAAATAAAGTCCGTATAGCAGCCCTTATCGGGAATCAGCGGTAGACAATATTTATTGAACCTATCCTCATGTGGAAAAGATAAACATCTCAAACTTAGAACCAAAATCATAACGAAATAAATAATGACACATAACACAATCCATATATTTATTTCGTTGGGTCAAGTCCTGTACTATGTTCCATAACATATACATATGCAATTAAGTTGGTAACTCTTTACCTATGATTAGTAGAATTTAATCATCACTTAACTTGCATACTAATCTTATATGATAATTAATGTTCTTTTGTTAATTATCAAGATTATGGACCGTTTAGATTTATTATTGTCATTCTAAAGAATGATCCACAGAGATCTACAATTCAGATCCTCAACCTGAATAATCTGTCAATAATAAACCTAGGAACAGATGATAAAATATCATCCATAACATAAACTAATATTTAAGTCATCAAATTATTGATTTCTAGGACATAACTCCAACATAATCTACATTTAAACTCATTATTCTGTCTAAAATATGATTCATATGTTATTTATTCAAAAAGATTGGATTATACATGGTAATTACGCATATAAAATGCAAATAATGCAATTCTGAACATCATTTAACCATTTCAATCGTTTCTGGATTCATTCTGAGTCATTCCATGACAATAATCTGCTTTTAAACTCTTTATACTATCTAGAATATGATTCATATGTTATGTACTTAAAAATATTAAATTATACATGGTAATTATGAATACCCATAAAATTATAAAATAAAATTTAACCTTAAAATTGATAGTTAATTTCTGAAATAATTAAAATTAATGACTGATCTGAATTTAACAGAGAAATTCTCAGAAATCATAAATTAATCTAGTTTCAAAATAGTAATCAAATCATGAAAGCTACTAAAACTACAAGCAAACAAATAAATTTTATTAACAAAGATTCAAACATCAGGTTCATGGAATTTATGTGGGTTAAAACTGGATTAAAAATTGAGTTTCACTGATCTAATAAATCAGATTACAAATTTCAACTGATTTCGTTCGTTCTGGACCGTTTGATCAAGTCTAAAATCCAAGGATTTTTCTCAGCCGTTGGATCATCTCCTCTTCCCTCCTTATCCCCTTCTCCTCTCTCCTTCTCCAGCAGAAATTGTCGTCCTCACTCGACCCCTCCTCCTTCGACGAATCCGCTCGTCGCCTCTTTCTCTCTGTCGCCAATGGTGGAACCCACAGGCCCCATCTCCCTCTCCCTTCTCTGGCCAATGGCATCGAAGACCCCACACTCCTCTCCTGCTCCTCGAACCGCTTGATCCCTTCTCCCTCTTTTCTGCTCTCTCTCACCGATAAAGACACAACCTCACTGACACCCCTCCTTTCCGCCTTTGCCATGCCCCTGGTTTTGCCAAACCAGTTGAAACCCCAACCACTGGAACCCACCTTTCCCTCTCTCTGGCCTATTAAACACCCGACTCCTTTCTCTCTCCCAAGAGGAAACCCTAGCCGTCACTCTCTCCCTCACTGCCTCTAACACCTCCTCTCACCTCACTCAAGTACTCACTATCTTTCTCTCTCTCTCTCTCTCTCTCGTTGTTGTGCTGCTCATCAATGGCAGTTGATGGCTGGTGCTTGGCGATGGCTTGACTGGCAGTAGCGGAAACCTCAACCCCTTCCTCCTCCTTCTTCTCTTTGCTGAGCTATCTCGGTTTGTATCATACTCTCTCCCTCTCCTTTGATTCTGTGCATTTCAATCGTTTCTAGATTCATTCTGAGCATCATTTGAGCATTACAATCTTTTCTGGATTCATTATGAGTTATTTCTTCACAATAATTTACATTTAAACTCTTTATACTATCTAGAATATGATTCCTATATTATTTATTTATAGAAATATTGGTTACATGGTAATTATGCATGTAAAGTGCAAATAATGCAATTCTGAGTACGATTTGAGCATTTCAATCGTTTCTGGATTTATTTTATGTCATCACAATAATCTACAATTAAACTTTTATACTGTCCAGACTATGATTCATATCTTATTTATTCAAAAAGATTGGAAGAAGAAAAATTATTTTATAAATAAAAAACATCAGATCAAAATCCCACTTTATGTCATTACCAAATATCTGTATGAAAAGAAACAAAATAATTTGCGGTCCCTTTAAAAATTTCACATCTCTACTGGTCCACTACTAAACACCAATAAATTAATTGAGAATTTAAATCGTTTCTAGATTCATTCTAAGTTATTTCATCACAATAATAAACATTTAACCTCTTTATACTGTATAGAATATGATTCATATATTGTTTATTCAAAAATATTAGATTATACATGGTAATGACGCATATAAAGTGCAAATAATGCAATTCTGAGTATCATTTGAGCATTTAAAATCATTTCTGGATTAATTCTAAGTCATTTCTTCAAAACAATCTACATTTAAACTCTTTATACTATATATAATATGATTCATATCATATTTATTGAAAAATATTGGATTATACATGGTAATAGTAATTACGCATATAAAGTGCAAATAATGCAATTCTGAGTATTATTGAAGCATTTAAATCGTTTCTGAATTCATTCTAAGTCATTGAATTACAATAATCTACATTTAAACTCTTTATACTGTCCAATTTAAAATTCATATCTTGTTTATTTAAAAATATTGAATTATACATGTTAATTACGCATATAAAATACAAAAAATGCAATTTTGAGAATTTCAATCGTTTCTGGATACCTAATTATGTTTCTAATTTTACTTGTAAAAAAAAAGAGAAGGAAAATTATTTTATAAATAAAAATATCGGGTCAAAATCCCACTTTATGTCATTACCAAATTTCTGTATAAAAGAAACAAAATAATTTGCGGACCCTTTACAAATGTCACATCACTACTAGTCTACTACTAAACACCAATAAATCTATTCCTTGTTTTAGAAAAACCCAGGGTAGTTAGTTACCATTCCTTAGGGGTGTCAACGGCAGCCGTTTGCCGTTTGCCACCACGTTTCAGCTGAAACGGAACGGTTTGTGGCATAGAAAATTATACCGTTTTCTAAGTGGAACGGTATGTGGCACAGTTGTTTATACCGTTTCGACTGTTTCAACCTCATTTCAAACTATTTTAAGTGTAATTTTTGAAGTGGAACGGTTGATGGCACATAAATCTATTTCGTTTAATAAACGAAACGGTATGTGGCAATACCGGTTTCATACCGTTATTAAATGGCACGGTAACGGTATAGCGCAATACCGTGCCATTTAACACGTTAGACAGCCATACCATTCCTTGACCACAAACTTGGACCTCCTTATAGATACATCAGTAATCGCTTGAATAATAAACCTCTCAAGTCTCAAATGGCGACCACACAGTGCTGCGACAACCCTCCCGTTCTGAACCACGCCAGCGGGAAAGGCACGCTTGTGGACAACTTCGGGGGACTCAAAGCATACATCGCGGGCTCCTTCGACGCCTCCAAACCCGCCATCGTCCTCGTCTCCGACGTCTTCGGTACATCATCTTTCTAGTAGACCTCCATAATTTTACTTATCAAGTCCTCTTTAAGATTGAATCCCAACCGTAGGACCGAAATCGGACGGTCCAGATTTCCGTACTTCATTTTATTTTATTGATGTTTTATGAATGATAGTGGAATCAAATCCATGACCATGAGATTGCACGAGTCAAATGTCCGCCGCCTCTTAGTATCTAACTTCTACGTACTTTTTTGCGCCTAAGCCCTTATAAAATAGGAAATTTTGTTTGTTGGTTTTTTAATTGAATGTTAATTTCTGCTTCACGAGAGCCTCTTTGCCTCCATGCCCATGGGACATGGCAAAAGAATGATTATGATAAATGGTTACAACAATTAGATGTTAATTATAAATTATTATATAATGTCAGTAATAAAGTAACTAATAATAGTTAATTTAAAAAATAATTAGTTTCTGTAGTTATGGCAATACAGCAACAACTTATAGTTTGCTTATGAAAAAACCAATTTTTTATGGAAGACCTATACTTCCACAATTTTGGGCCAAATACATGTATGTGGTCCAATCAGTTGTAACTTGTAAATAGATGGTTCTAGAAAATGGTTGAATTGGTACAAAGTCAAAAAGTTAATGAAAACTAAGTTGTGGTATATATATGGTACACAAATAATATTTGGTATATGCTTTAAAAAGTTGTCACTGTATGGTCCTCATTTGCTATTTGTAGTTATTTTATCCCACATAACATTCAATAATTTGAAATTTGTTTGCTTATACAAATGATCTAATGTTTTTTTTTTTTTTTTTTAATGGTCATAAGTCACTTTCAAGTATTATAGTCTATAGACTCAAATGTGAATTATACTCGCGCATTTTTTAACTTTTTGATGAAGCACTCCAGAAAATTGCTTTTTCTAATAGAGGCTGACCTTTTATATGTCTGTCATTAGAGAGCTTAATGAGAGTGCTCAGTGATCCTTTGCCATCCTAACTTGAACCAGACCTGACTTGAGCATCTTTCATAGCAAAACAATCCGAAACCAACATGACTAAAAGTTGAATCATTAAATTGCCTAGCCCGAATTAAAGTTTGACAGTGACCGGCTCTGTCCTGACCTGACCCAAACTTGAGTAACCTGTACCAAAGGATCAAAACCCCACTAATCTGTAAAATATATGTCTAATCTATGAAAGAAGAAAAATAAAAATTAAAACCTAAAATGGTTAGCCAGATGAAAGCAATATTATTATGTATTGCAACTCTTCAGTCCTTTTTGTTAGATAAAATATCTATAGATTAATAGACTGAACAACCTGCCTAATTAAAACCAATTGTGCAAAATTCACCGACAGACATCGTTGTGTACATGGTTAAATATCAGTCTGCTACTCACCACTTTAGAACATTCCTGATCTGCCTCTCCTTAATTTTTGGCCATGGATTGGACTGGATTTCTTCAGGAATTTGTTTTTGTAAAGATAAGAAAAGCAGAAAATAACTAGACATGAAGGGTTCATAAGTATTTTCTATTTTGCTTGGGTTTGTAGACTCTATGACATGTAAAATTTGGAATTGTCTTCATGTTTGACTAACTAGAAATGTTTGTTTTTCATTCAGGATTTGACGCACCAAACCTGAGGTCAGTTCCTTGACCTATTCATCTCCTTTCTTTTCCAATCCTTGTGGTGATGTAAGTTCCAAATTGATTGGTGTTCTTTTGACTAATAAAAAATTACGGTTTGACCTGCTAGGGCATTGGCAGATAAAGTGGCAGAGTCTGGATTTTATGTGGTGGTCCCAGACTTTCTCTATGGAGACCCCATGCCACCTAACGACTTCAGTCAGTTCCCCGCCTGGATTCAAAAACATGGAACAGTATGTGCCAGTTGTGAACTATGTTTTGCTGGGTTTTGTGCTCTTTAACTTGCTTTTTATTTGTAATTCAATGGAGGCTTTAGTTTTGGATTGAGATTAATCTTGGATGAATGAAGAACATTTTAGAGTCATTCTATGGCTGTTTGTTCACTTGTTGCTTACC
Source organism: Rhynchospora pubera (assembly GCA_028095005.1). NCBI lineage: Eukaryota > Viridiplantae > Streptophyta > Magnoliopsida > Poales > Cyperaceae > Rhynchospora > Rhynchospora pubera. The sequence continues at coordinate 119,915,300 of CM051460.1, forward strand.
TGTAGTCCTGCATATGCTGATTGAATTGAATTTTCTTTTTGCTCCTGAACTGGATCAAACCATCAAATTCCTGGCCTATTTTTCGATAGTATGGTTTTGGTCTATAGGATTGGTGTTTAATATTTTGAGATATCCAAAACACATTTAGTTTGGCAGCAATTTTCAGTGCTGTTTCAGAAATTTGTAAACTTTCAAATGTAGGAAAAAGGATACGAGGATGCAAAGAGTGTGATAAAATCCCTGAAAGAAAAAGGTGTATCTGCCATTGGAGCTGCTGGTTTTTGCTGGGGAGGTACTGGTCATCTGCTATTGTTTTGTGCTTTTGTGTGTATAGTTCAATTCACTTGCTGATTTTTAGCCTACAATTAAGCCCTGAAACAATAGAGGATATTTCAGAAGTACAGAACATAGCATTTTTCATATTTCATTGCTCATTTTGTTGTTGTTGGCGGTGCCGGTGGCGTTGTTGTTCATTAAATAGATTTGGCTTTTATCAGTCTATAAATATTTTATAGTTTATAGTGCACTTCTTTTATGTTAGTCATAACTTATGTGCCCATTTTCGTGAAAATTGTTAACCTAATTTTTGGAGCTCGCCATTTGGTGTTGTCAGCCAAGGTTGTGGTAGAATTGGCAAAGTCAGGTGACATTAAAGCTGGAGTGCTGCTTCATCCCTCTTTTGTCACTGTTGATGATATTAAAGGTAAACAATTTTGTTTTAGACAGAAAATTTATTCAATAATTGTGATATTATGCTGTTTATGGTAGACATTTTACTAGGTTTGTGACAGTAGTAATATGTACCAACTGCCGCTTTTGTTATTGTGCCACCAGGTGGCATTTTATAAATTCCTGACATACGACTTAATTCTCTCTTTACTAACTGAATGTACCAAATGAACCTCAGAGGTGAAGGTACCCATTTCAGTACTTGGGGCCGAGATTGACAGGACTACCCCTCCAGAAGTGGTTAAACAGTTTGAAGAGATTCTCTCTGGCAGGCCTGAGGTTACTAGATGATCCTTTCTCCTCCTTTAGTTTGTTTACTTCTTGGTTTAGCTTTTCTTAACGGACCCTTAGCTCTTTAGTATGTTTCTTGATCCAACCGAGGTCTTGGCTAGTCAAATCTCGGGCTACCAGTTTAAGATTGGCTGTGTTAAGATGGTTGGGTATTGGTCCAAAATTGCAAACTTGTTATGAGGGTCGTAGGTCATTACCCGATTATAAACCAATATCATAACAGGTTTAGTAAAGGGCTAGGAAAGCCAATGTGCTTATGCCAGTTCCACTGAAATTGAGTCTTTTATGAAATATTTGTAATTTATTTGGCTATAGACAAGGTCGGATCTGGTTCTTTAGCGACTTGCATGGGTTGGGTACTTGGGCAGGGCTATGGTTTTCTTTGATCCATGTCGGATGGTGTTAGATCTGACCCTTCTACAAATCACTCTTGAATAATGCCAAACTGATCCATCCGACCTGGTCCAATTACAGTCAAATCTATTTATTGCATAGAAAATGAGGTGAGTATATAATTTGATGCTTGGTTAATTTGATATGTGCAAACAGGTACAAAGCTTTGTGAAGATATTCCCAGGAGTTGCACATGGTTGGACTGTACGATATGAGGTCACTGACAAAGCAGCCGTAGAGAAGGCCGATGAAGCCCACAAAGACATGCTTGACTGGTTCACCAAATATGTTAAGTAAATTAAAAAATGGACGTACGATGTATTTGTTTCACAAATGTCATGTCAAAAGTGAGAGTTTGTGGTGATGGCTGTGTATGATTTATACGTTTAACAATTATCATGTCAAAAACTGAGAGTTTGTAGTAATGCATTATTATGGAATAAGTATTCAATAGAATAAAGATTTGAATTATGGTAAAAGTTAATATATGCAATTATATTGCAAAAGATCTAGCTGTACATGAGCTGTGCTTCTTGTTTCAAAATGAGTTTTCCTACTGCACTTCTACTTTTGCAGCACATATTTTTCACCTGGTCTTTCCACAAATGAAGACTTAGTTCACTCGGAATTGTTGAAATCTGGAAGTATCTTAATTTATGGAACTAAACTGAAACGGGTTTGGAATTTGTAACATTATACAATAGGCCTGCAAACGGAAACCCATTTAACCGTTTTCCGTTTTGTTTCGTCCAGATGAAACGGTTAACGAAACAATAAAATGATTTCGTTTGATCGAACGAAATGGTTATCGAAACGATGAAACGTCCATGTGTAAATCACGAAAATTTTGTTAATTTTGATTATTTCGTCCGGACAACACGGTTAACGAAATTGAAAATTTCATTTTGTCAACGAAATGAAACGGTTAACAAAACATCCTAGTTTGTCACCATCGTTTTGCAGGCCTAAAGTCTGCAATTGCTAGCTCGTAATGAATGGGTCGGAAAAAGCCCAAACTAATGAGATAATGGGCTTTGATTAGAGGCTCCAAATAGGTTTCATTTACTCCCGAAAAATTTAAAAATAGTATTAAATTAATATAATATATTAAAACTAATATCAATATAATAAGATTCTTGTAAATAGTATCACGAGATCGGAATTCCAGATTCCGAACGCAAGATCGGATTCTTGAATCCCGGATTCCGACCTTAGCTAAGATCGGAATCCGAGATTCCGATCTTAGCTTTTTAATTTTTTATATATTATTTATTTATTTATTTAATTTATTAATTAGTTAAATAATTAGAAAAATAGATAATATATTGTAAAAATATTGAAAAAATATGGAAAAAATCAGGAATAATTAAACTAAATTTTATATGTAATTTAGTATTTTTTGGGAAATTTTTTTTCTTTTATTAGTTTATTAATTAGTTAATTAATTAGAAAAATAGATAATATATTCTAAAAATATTGAAAAAATAAAAAAAAAATCAGGAATAATTAAACAAAATTTTATATGTAATTTAGTATTTTTTTGGAAAATTAAATTTATTTTCCTTTAAATTAATTTATTTAATTAAATATAAATTTAATTAATTTATTTAATTAAAAAATGAATAATTAAGTATAAATTTTAAATTAATTTACATTAAAATTATAAAATTTTAAACAACCATTTGATATGCGTCCCAGATGTCGTCCTCTGTATCTATTATTTTCATATTATATATTAAACAATCATATCGAGTCTCATGATCAAGGAAGCACTTTCTGGATTGGACGCGATTGATGTTTTACTGAGACGGAGAAGAAAGACTAAATTCACTTGATTTACTGCATTTCTCTTTTTAATGATTAATTTATGATTTTAAAAACTTTTTTAGTAGTTTAGAGTGGTTTTTAGGTTTGCAAACTTTCAAAGTGGATTTTGGAGGTCCAGAGAGCATTTTTTTGCTTCAAAAATGGTCGTTATGGGGTTTCACCCCGATAACATGTGTAGATCTCGTCGCCAGCTTTCCGGAATGTCCTCGTTTGCGCCAAACGGACCTTCCTATCAAAAGTTATGCCTGTTTAAAGTTTTAATGTACAAGTTATGCCTTTGTATCCCTGCAAATGCAGAAAGGATTAATAAAACTTTGAACATTTTGAAAGGATTATGCCTTTGAATCCCTGCAAATTTTGAAAATTTATAATCCTTTTTAAATGGTACAATTCATTTAATTAAATAAGTTATAAAAATTTATATTTTAATTAAATAAATTAATTAAAATGAAAATAAATTTAATTTCCCCAAAAAATACTAAATTACATATAAAATTTAATTTAATTATTCCTGATTTTTTCCATATTTTTTCAATATTTTTACAATATATTATCTATTTTTCTAATTATTTAACTAATTAATAAATTAAATAAATAAATAAATAAATAATATATAAAAAAATTAAAAAGCTAAGATCGGAATCCAGGAATCCGATCTTGCTTTCGGAATCTGGGATTCCGATCTCGTGATACTATTTAAAAAAATCTTATTATATTGATATTATTTTTAATATATTATATTAATTTAATACTATTTTTAAATTTTTCGGCATTTACTCGGACCAGGTCTATTTCATTTGCTGTAGTTCATCAAAGCAAATAAAGATGCGGTCCTTCTTGCAGTGTATAAGTGCTTCGCTTTCCCATGGACTATGTCTTTGGAACCGAATCAAATCTCCGGAGCTCACGAACCCAATAACTAGTTAGTCCCACAAGGGAACTATTTTGTAACATTTTAATGTATATATAGAAGGCCTGATGAGCTGGTTACGTCTCTTCGGAGACATCCGATAAAATTGGAACGATACAGAGAAGATTAGCATGGCCCCTGCGCAAGGATGAAACGCACAAATCAAGAAATGGTCCAAATTTTTTTCTCTCTCTCCTAATTCTAACATTTTACTTCTACTGCCCGAGCCAGGTTTCAAGCTATTCGATATGAGTTTGCTGGTCGATTTAATAGTCTTCTTCTTCCTTGTGATCTCTCTACTGTTTTGACGGCTCAACCTTTTTCTCCTGTTTTTGATTTGTTTTTGTACGAGTCTGTGCCCAGGTTCCTAGGGTTCTCGTCTTCTGATTTCATTTATCACAGCAGCGAGTGTATGATTCCTCAATTGCGGTATGTGCCATTGCTCCATCTCGTTCTCTCTTAATTTTCCAATTATCTTTTAAGCAGACCAATTCCATTAATCAGCAAAATAATTTACAGTTAAAGCTATACATTTGAAGCGAAAATAGATTACAATAGCTCCAACAAAAACAGAAAAAACTATCCTTTCTGCATTCTGGTATGTACCCTCACCCTGCATAAAATTGCAGTATAAATTTTACACCAAAAGAACATTCCGTCCTTCTGGTCAGAAAAGGGTATTAACGGAATCAGAACATATAAATTCATGACCAATCTGGTAATAGCATGCAAATAGTACCTTTTTGCTGCAGTATTGTATAGTTGTCACTTGTCAGTCAGAACTTTTCATTGGCTGCAAGAGCCTGAAATATCACAATCCGGTGAGAAGGCATCGAAAAGAATTGGGGAGGAAGGAACCTGTTTGTTGGCATAGCTTTCAAATGCTTTCTGCATATAGCATGCAAATTTCAATGCCTCACCTTCACCTCACAAGCCCCAGCACATCAATGTTATTCTTTTAGTCATTCTCTTAATATCCACTATTTTTGCAGAAATAATATACACTATGTTTTGCTCCTATGCCCTTAACATTGTTTGTATTTATTTAATCACTAATGGATGTATGTATCTTATAGCTCTCGAAATATACTATAATTAGTTATACTTTTGTACTTGTTGAAATATATGCACAGTATTTGTTAAGAGAAGAAACATGAGTGGCCCCGATTTATCTAGGAAGCGGCCCCGGCCCGATCCAAGCTCAAGACCTACTACTGGCGAGAGAGATGAGATACTGGAGTTGATTAGGAGCAGAGCCAACAGAGGAATATGGTCGGCCGACATAAAAAGAGAAACCAATATACCGCAAGCTATTGTTCAGAACCAAATCAAGATGCTATTAAGCACCGAATTGATAAAGGAGGTTACGGACATACGGTATAAGAGCAGAAAGGTCTACATGGCTGCTGCGTTTGAACCCTCTGACGAGATTTCAGGTAATTTTGATTGTAGTTCTAATCAAGGCCTCTTGCTAATAATATTAAAATGGCACAAAATTGGAGGTAATTAAGGGTTAGTTCAACAATGTCTGTGCCTCTATGGGTTTAATTGGCTGTCAGAATTCTTGCATGGTGCTAATTAGGATAGAGTTATTTGGAAGATGAGGAAACTGGTATTGTTTTGTAACAATAATGTCAATTTATAATTTGAGGTGATTGTTACCTGTATATGTAATCACCTTGAGTGCACACTCACGTACGATCATACAAGGAAATAAAAAGAACAAAGTACAGTGAAGGATGGAACTTGAAAGTCGTAATAATTTACTCTACAATTCAGTGATGAATGTACCAATTTGTTGATCTTATTAAACTTGTAACGTCTACTATCTCGGTAATGTTGGATAGAAATATACATGCAAGTTAAGGATTTGCTGGATTGTGATTTGAGACACTTATCCAGCTCGTTTGTTGGTTTTCTTTGTTCATCACGAGCAGGTGGCACATGGTTCTCTGGTGGATCCCTCAACAAAGAAGTAATCAATGATGTAAGGAAAAGATGCAAGCAACAGACCAGGCAGAATGCTCAAAGCTGCAACTGCTGACATGATATATAAAGGGATGAAGAAATCAGATCCCAACATAATATACACCAGGCAACAAATTGGGGACATTCTGCAGTCACTGGTGATTGATAAGGAGGTAGAGGAGATCAAGAGCACTGGAAAGGGCGATTTTGCAAATGTACCAGCTGGGAAGGTTTGCTATAGAACAGTACAGAGCAGCAGTAGTACCCAAGTTGGTGCTTTGACTTCCATCCTATGTGGTGTGTGCCCGCGGCTTAGGGACTGCACGCCAGATGGTGAAATTTCACCTAGTAATTGTGAATACTATAAACAATGGCTTGGTGTGGAATACTTCTAGATGAACTATTTAAGCATTTGGATTTTTCCTTCTTTTTGTGTTTATTTCAGGTTCTAAATACAAGTTTGAAAATAGTGTTGATAATATCAGTTCTGTAGTTTTTGTTTAGTTCACTCTTGAATGGTTTTAGTGCCTGGGACAATCATAATTAATTGAAATCATTATTTTGCATTGACTTCGGGAATTATATGAAGAACAACAACACAAGATAAGTGCAGGTGTCAGCATTCCCATAGATAAATAAATAACCCAATTAAAGCTCATACTGATGAGTGCCACACTTCGAGTTGAGGATTTCATTTCAAACAAAAAACTCTTTGCACACCTCCACCTGTCATAGAGGTTCCTGTGAGGCAGTTCCCTGTAACAATCCATTTCTCCAAAAGAACCCGCGAAGACTACCTTGGACAGGCCTATAAAAAGGTACTTACAATTCATAGAAGGCTACTGGAAGGTGGGATATTGTTGTTTGTCACAGGACGGAGAGAGGTGGAGTATTTGTGTAAGAAGCTAAGGAAGGCATCGTGAAGGTTAGTAGATAGAAGGGCTAAGGTTGTAGAGGGAACCATGCAGCCGACAGATGCTGATGTGGATGACATCAAAGAGATAAGTGAAACATTTGATGTTGAGAGTGGTGCTTCTGAACAACAAGATGACAGGTATATACAAAGATTATCATTTATGTCCCAATGGTCATCACTGTCATGAATTATCTATTTTGCTCTTGTTTTAAGGCTTATATTTTGGTTTATTTGTCTCAAAATTGCATACAACCCTAAATTCAAAAAGAATGTTGATATGCTGGTATTAAAGAGCAGGGTCCTCTACCTCTTGGCACAATACTGGTATTTGTCCTGACTGGCTTGAGATTGGGAGCCAGATTAATTGTTTACTAGAATGAGCACTGGAGCTTAGGAGTTTAGGAGCACTGACTCATTGATTTTTTCATCTGTGTAATTTACTAGAATATGGATGTTTTAGGTTAATTATGTAATGTGGAATCGTGCAATACTGTTCTGTATAAACAATTATGCATTTCTTTTGCGTTGATGTATGTCTCAGTAAGACTGTGTAATGCATTTCTCTTGGTTTTGCCTCTATTTAATAAATACTAGGGTTGGACATCGAGCTTCGCTCGATCCAGTATTTTGTTTTTATGTAATTTAAAGTTTATTTTGTAGTATTTTTATATAATAATAATAATAATAATAATAATAATAATAATAATAATGTGAATACATAATTAAAATATATCAATATCAGCATGTTTTCAGAAATGATCAAATCATTTATCGCAAATAAATCAGAACAACTAAGAGTCAGCTTATCTAAATAAGGTACAATGATAAGGAAACTTGTTTATTATTTAGGCATAAATCGCTGAGGATGAAAAAGAAATTAAATATGAAAAGTTCAAAGACATTAGTGATACAATAAGAATATAAGTTCCCTTTAATATAGGAGAAATTCATCATTATATATGTAGCCTATATATGTACGGGTCTCCTTCGTCATCAGCCAAATATCATTCACCTTATGTTTGATAATCTTCCCCTTAAATTGTAAAGTTGGCCTGAATAAATTATGATTTTAGGTTGCATGTGCTTTACTCTTGTCCAGTGAAGAGTTAGAAAAATACAAAGGCATAAAAGAGATACTCATAGAAATAGGTGTATTCTTTCAAGTGCAGGTAATAAAAACTCTTTCTTCTACTATATCTTTAATAAAGTATTTTTTTTCCCCCTCTTGAGTTGTAAAATCATTTTACTGGATGACTACCTAGATTGTTTTGGTGATCTCAAGGTGGCCGGTAAGGAAAGGTACCGTAATCTTTGTACAAATTTTATTGTTTGTTCTCTCATATATAGGCTTCTACTTTGGTACCTAATCAATGGCAGATAAAGACAGATACAGAGGATAAGAAATACACTAATAGTCCAAGCTTGAAGAAAGTAAAACCTTATACGCAATATACCATAGTCTGGTAGTACTTTATTATTATAATATTACAACCTAATTAAGCTTTTGCTAATTCTTACCACCTCTTGATAGAGAGAATATATGGTGTATCTTGTATCTTACTTCCGTTTTATATCTAATACCACTGATCTTCAGTATTGAATAGAGAGGTCTTGTAGTGGTATTGAGTAATGTACCAGACCTTTGATGCACCAAATAAAGTACCTTACATTGTAGGTGTCAAAGATGACCATGCAGGTATTGAATTAAGTTGTAAATTTAACACCAAAAACTGATGAAGTAGAGAAACATATGAAAAAAAAAACTAAAAAGTTACTATCATACATTCATACATATTCAAATCTCCAATAGATGCACATGCGGCATTGACATTCAGACCCTCACCATTGGCACCAGGGAAAGCTACGAGTTTTGTTGGGGGTGAGCCTGCATCGGAAGTACAGCCTTCTACATGCTTTCTTGAGCAATGGCGACATCGCTTGATGTAGAGTACATGATATTTTTGGTTAGGGATTGCATCCCTTAAGCACAGGCACTTATTCCCTCCTGTCTGATGGCACCTCCCTGGCGGATCAGCAATTCCTGCACAACCTAGGTGCAACGAACCCCATCCCACAACAAACCAAGCTAGATACAAATCAATCCCCACAAAATTTCAAAATTCAAACCACAATGAACAATATGAGTTGTACTTGTACCAAGCAGCATGGTACCGCTCAGATTGCGGCCAATCTTCCTAACTGCGCGCGGGCCGGGCTTAGAGCGCGTGAAACTCATTACTACCTCGTCAGAGCTAAGAGGCCTAGGACTGCTTGGAGCATGCATTAATAGGCACCGGTAAGTAATCTCAAAATAGAATTTGTGTAATTATATTGTGAAGATCCTAATTGAATTTATTTGGTTAAAATTGAGAGTTAGATTCTGCAGATACTGAAACAGATGCTGAGAAACAGGCCATATGCCTATGCAGTTCCGCAAGCTCCTCAACCAATTTGATTGTAAAGAATAAACAAACAGTTGCATTGACCTTGGATGCATGAGGAGAGTGGATTTGATGAGAATCAGAAATTGTGTATACTGTTATCAATTTATGACTTCTAATAATGTATCTCAGTATGTGTGTAAAGTACCTTGCCAGAGGCACTTTTTTGCCTTAAACCGATGTAAAACTCATCATTGAGCAACTTCTCATTATTAGTTCCCACATCAATTGTAATTGGCAGGAACTACAGAAATAAAGATATGACAAATAATTAAGATCACAATCAGATTTAATTGACAATATTCCGGAAAGTAAGAAGAAAACCAATACATATGATGGTAATCTATGTATAAAGATTCAGATGAAGGCTCAGTCCACTATATCAGAAAGGAGGCTCTACACAAATTTCATTTTGTTGTCACTTCTATTCAAAAGAACTAAGAAAAATAATCAGATGCTTACAGCAGAAGGTTTATATTATACTATAGCATGCCACAAAAATTTGGAAATATCGCTCAAGTCTCCAACTCACTGCGCGAATCAACGAACGTTTGCTTTAAAATCCGCGCAAAAAAATCACACAGATTATATTATACTATAGACTATAGATATAGATGTAAAATGATTAAACAGTTAAACCGTTTTGATCGTTCAAGTGAACGAAACGATCAAAGCAATAAAATTTCCTTGCGTTTAAAGGATGGAATGATCAACACAATAAGGAAATTTTTTTTTCATCAGCGCAACGATTAACGCAAATCATCAATTTCGTGATCGTTTTAGACATTATGCATCTCTAATCAGACATATAAAATGCTAGAGCAGTCAACACACTTAATGAGGGCCAGCTTCCCTCTATAAGACAAAATTTGACTTCTCCACCCTTGCAATTTGTTCTAGACTTTATCTACAATGTGATTTCAAATTTTCAATCATGTAAACTAATCTTTTTCCAATAGATAAGAATTCCCAGATAGGCCAGAGGGAAAGAACCAACTGGACAGCCCGAAACTAGCTGCTAATTGTGCAAGTCTATCTTGTATGGAAAAGGCCTCTTGACTTGTAATAATTTATCTTCACACCTGGATTTCAAATTTTCATCAGCCTCACAGTCACAGAAGATGTATCATCTTCATAATGTAGATTAGTCAATTTGAGTTAATGTGACCCTTTACAAATGTCACATCTCTACCACTGAAGACCAATAAATCTATTCCTTGTCTAGAAAAAACCAGTGTAGTCATTATCATTTATAGACCGAATTCATATCCTCTGCAGTCACTGCATAGAGAAGTTCGGCATCACATTCGTTCGATCATTAATGGATGTTCCGTGATTAATATGGAATCCGTATATCTTATTAATCTTAACCGTCAAAATTCATATCCTTTACTGACCAAGTCATATTTTCCATGGATACATTCCGCAGCCAGGGCCCAGGGGGCTGCGAGTGGCGAAATATCCAACCACATAAACCACAATCAAATAATACAATAAATACTTATTAGATTCAACAAACCAATGTATAAACCACTCGAATGGCGACCTCACAGTGCTGCAATAACCCTCCCACTCTTGACGCCACCAGCGGGAAAGGCACCGTTGTGGACAACTTCGGAGGACTCAAAACATACGTCGCAGGCTCCTTCGACGCTTCCAAACCTGCCATCATCCTCCTCTCCGACATCTTCGGTACATCATCTTTCTAATAAGTCCTCCGTAATTTTATTTATTACTTTTTCACCCGACACTTATTCTGTCCTCTTTGAGCTCGTATCCCAAACGTAGGACCAAAATTGGACGGTGGAGATTTCACTAATTCATCCTATTGATTTTTATGAATGATAGTCGAATCAAAGTAGGAAATTTTGCGCCTCAGTCCTTCTAAAATAGGAAATTTTGTTTCTATTTTTTTATTTGAATATAAATACTAATTTGTGCTTCCTGGGAGCCTCTATGCCTCCGTGGGACATGACAGGAGAATGAGTATGATAAATGGTTATGTTAACTATTATATAGTAGACAGTAGTTGTAATAATAGCTAAGTTTAAGAATACTACTTGTTGTAGTTATATTTTAACTAGTGGGGATCTCGCGCGTTGCGCGATCTATTTTTTATTTTTTATTTTTATTTTTGTACATTTTATCCATTCGAGGGATCATATCAATTAGTTGCGTTGCGCTATAATTTTTAGCATGATATATATGTAATAGCACACAATCCCTTAAGAATAAACTTAATTTCAAACAAAATAGAATAATTAAATTTTTTTTGCAAAATAGCATGTGTATGATATTTGAAAGCCTATAATAATATGTGCGACAATTTTATTTTTATTGATTGTGTATCCTATATAATTTTTTTAATTTTCTCTTACAAAGACACATTAAATAAAATACAATAATTGTTTTAAGTATCATAGACACGTTTAAAAATATTAAGTGATAATAATATTTCACTTAGGCCAACCGCCAACGTGGGTGAGTGAGTGCAGCACCCCCAAATATTTCCTTAAAATATTTTCTTAATATAGAATCCCAAGTCCAAATCACTACCCATGTGCATGGTAAAAATAGATTGAAAATTCGTAAAAAAAAAAAATTCAAAAGTCTGTACATACCTGATACCCATGTGAGTGCGATCAGTGAAAGACACGGCAACAGAGTAGGGGTGGCAAAAAAGCTCGTGGCTCGTGGCTCGCTCGAGAAAAATTCGATTCGATTCGACATTGACTCGATACATTTTGGTTCGAAACAAAATTCGACTCGCTCGAAATTAACTCGAAATATAATTTTGTTAACTAATTTATATATATTAGTACATAATTTGATATATAATATATTTATTTATTACATATAAATGCTATTTTTATTTAAAATATTATTATAAAATGAATAAAATACTAGTTTATGAATAAAAATAATATTAAAATTGATAAATATTAATTAATTTGTATATTAGTTGCTTGAAAATATATATATAAAGTACTATAATTTAGCTCGACGAGCTCGTTAAGAAACTCGATACAAATTCGATTCGATTCGACAAAAATCGAATTAATTTCAAATCAAGCTTGAGCTAAGGTTAGCTCGCTCGAATTCGACTCGTTTCCAGCCCTACAACAGAGACACGCGGCACGCGGAGAAAGGTGCAACATAATTAAACATCAGATCCTCTGTGACCATCATAATTTCTGTGTGAGAAAGTTTAATATGCACCATAGTGCATAGGGCATTCCGTGCACCATGGACTTTTTCGGGAATATTTTTGTAAATTGACAAATCTAATTCAACCAATCTAATCTACATATTGAAATCTCATACCAAACCAAAATTTATAATTTTTGAGATTTTATTACTATTTTTTTCAAAATTTTTAAAACATGCCTTTTTTGGAATGTTGTACTATTTACAATTTTTCATAAATGGCATGTCTTAAAAAATTCGAAAGAAATAGTAATAAAATCTCAAAAATTGTAAAATCTGGTTTTCTATGAGATTTCAATATGTAGATTAGATTGGTTAAATTAGATTTGTCAATTTACAAAAATACCTCCGAAAAAGTCCGCGGTGCACGGAATGCCTTATGCACTATAGTGCATATTAAACTTTCTCTTTAAGTGTTCTTGAATATGCAGCCACAGACTGAACAGCAGCAACAATCGATCCGGTCCAGAATACTGTCCGGAGAACTGTTGGCCAACAGTTCTTCCGGATCGTGATTCAATTCTCCAAATTAATATATGTTATGATGGCAATACAGTAACAACTAACAACTGTAGCTTGGAAATGTTCCAGAAAATAAAAGAAAATCTCTTATGATCTACTTCCTAGAAGACTTTATTTTGATTGACAGTTATAGTTTGCTTGCTTATAACCAATTTTTTACGACAGGCTACGTATACTTCCACAATTTTGGGCCAAATACATGAATGTGGTCCAGTCAGTTTTAAGTAGCTGGTTATAAAAATTGGTTCAATTGGTGCAAGTCAAAGAGTTTGTGAAAGCTAAGTTGTTGTGTATATATGGGGGAGTGACTAGTGTTAAACATATATGACAAATATGGTCCAACATGATAAAATTTTAATTTTTAAAATTAGAATGATCAATCCAAATAGTTCAAATTGTTCTTTGTTATAAAATCTTCTCGGAGACCAAATTTTATATTTTTCAAATTTGTTTACTATAGAATTTAATCTAAAAAGTTATGAACCCTCCAATTTTGAAAATTCGAAAAAAAAACAGTTAGAAAATTAAAAAAATATATATATATATATAAAATTTTATTTTCAAGAATATTTTAATATAGAGATCATATTAAGCGTTGTGGATCGATCGTTTGAAATTTTAATAGTTGACGTTTGGATCGTGTTTGATATTATTTGATTCTAGCGTTACTCTATATATATGGTACACAAATAAAGATTTGGTATATGCTTAAATAAATTGTCACTGTATGGACCCCACATACAATTTGTAGTCATTTTACCCCACGTAACCCTCAATAATGTGAAATTTGTATGCTTATCCAATTGATCCAATAATTTTTTTTTTCTGGTCATAAGTCACTTTCAAATATTATAGATCCAAATGTGAATTATACTCGCTCCTTGTTTAACTTTTTGATGAAGCACACCAGAAAATTGCTTTTTCTAATAGAGGCTGACCTTTTGCATGTCTGTCATTAGAAAGGTTAATCAGAGACTGCAGAGTGACCCTTTGCCATCTTAACTTGAACCTGACCTGACTTGAGCATCTTTCACAGCAAAACAACCCGAAACCAACTTAGCTGAACTTGAATCAATTAATACCCTGCCTAGCCTGAATTAAAGTTTGACAGTGACCTGATCTGTCCTGACCTGACCCAAACACGAGTAAACTGTACCAAAGGATCAAGACCCCATTAATCTGTAAATTGTATGTCTAATCCTTGAAAGAACAAAAATGATACTTAACCTAAAATGGTTAGCCAGATAAAAGCAATGTTATGTATAACAACTCTTCAGTACTTTTTGTTAGATAAAATATATTTCTATGGTTAAATAACCCACGTACTTAAAACCATTTGTGCAAAATTCGCTGACAGACATCCTAGTGTATATGGTTAAATATCAGTCAGCTACTCCATCACTTTAGCACATTCCTGATTTTCCTCTTCTTAATATTTCTCCATGGATTGGACTGAATTTCTTCAGGAATCTGTTTTTGTAAACATAAGAAAGGCAGAAAATAACTGGACATGAAGGATTCATAAGTATTTTCTATTTTGCTTGGGTTTGTAGACACTGACATTAAAAATTTGAATTTTTATTCGTGAGGTGTAATTGTGTTTGACTAACTACAAATGTTTGTGTTTTTTTTCAGGATTTGACGCACCAAACCCGAGGTCAGTTCCTTGACCTAATCATCTCTTTTCTTTTTCCAATTCTTGTGGTGATGTAAGTTCTAAATTGATTGGGGTTCTTTTGACTAATAAAAATATTGCGGTTTGACCTGCTAGGGCTTTGGCAGATAAAGTGGCAGAGTCTGGATTTTATGTGGTGATCCCAGACTTTTTCTATGGAGACCCCATGCCACCTAACGACATCAGTCAGTTGCCCGCCTGGATGCAAAAGCATGGACCAGTATGTGCCAGTTGTGAACTATGCTTTACTGGATTTTGTGCTCTTTAATTTGCTTTTTTTTTTTATCCAATGGAAGCTTTAGTTTTAAATTGAGATTAATCCTGGATAAATGAAGAACATTTTAGAGTCATCATGGGCCTATTGCTGTTTGAGATATCCAAAACACATTGATTGGTCGCAATTTCCGGTGCTGTTTCAGTGATTTGTAATCTTTCGAATGTAGGAAAAAGGATATGAGGATGCAAAACTTGTGATACAAGCCCTAAAAGAAAAAGGTGTATCTGCCATTGGAGCTGCTGGTTTTTGCTGGGGAGGTACCGGTCACCTGCTATTGTTGTTTTGTGCTTTTGTTTATAACTTTGTATAGTTCAATTCACCTACTAACTTTTATCCTGCAATTAAGCCCTGGAACAATAGAGGATATCAGAACATAGTATTCTTCATATTTCTTTGCTCATTTTGTTGTTATTGTTGTTGGTGGTGTTGTTCATTTAATAGCTTTAGTTTTTATCTACCTATAAATATTTTACATTTCAGAGCACATATCTTCTCTTACGTTAGTTATAAACTCACAACCCATGTGCCCCTTTTTGTGAAAATTGTTAACCTAATTATTGGAGCTCTTCATTTTGGTGTTGTCAGCTAAGGTTGTGGTAGAATTGGCAAAGTCAGGTGACATTAAAGCTGGAGTGCTGCTTCATCCCGCTTTTGTCACTGTTGATGATATGAAAGGTACAGAATTTTGTTTTAGAGAGAAAATTACTTAATAATTGTTATATTATGCCGTTCTTGGTAGACAGTTTACTGGGATTGTGACAGTAGTAGTGTGTACCAAGTGCCACTCTTGTTACTGTGCCACCAGGTGGCATTTCATTAATTCCTGGCATACGACTTAATTCTCTCTTGACTAACTGAATGTACAAAATGAATCTCAGAGGTGAAGGTACCCATTTCAATACTTGGAGCCGAGATTGACATAGTTACCCCTCAAGAAGTGGTTAAACAGTATGAAGAGATTCTTTCTGGCAGACCTGAGGTAACTAGATGATCCTTTGTCCTCCTTTAGTTTGTTTTCTTCTTGGTTTAGCTATTTCTCAACTGACCTTAGCCCTTTAGTTTATTTATCGATCAAACCTTGGTGACTAGGTCCTAGCTCATCAAATCATATTGGATTCTACCAGTTTAAGATTGGCCGTGTATAAGATGGTTGGTTGTTGGTCCAAAATTGCTAACCTGTTATGGGTAGGTGCGGATTGCAGAACAGGTCATTACCCGATTCCCAACCTCTTTGTTTTTGTTACAATATCAAAATGGGTTTAGTAAAGAGCTAGGAAAACCAATCTGCTTAGGTCAGTTCCATTGCAATTGAGTCTAATATGCAATATTTGTAATATATTTTGTCTAAAGACAAGGTCGGATCAGGTTGTTTAATGACTTGCATGGGTCGGGTACTTGGTCACTGCTATGGATTTCTTTAATCATGACGGGTGCTATTAGATTTGACCCTTCTACAAATTACTCTAAAATAATTCTAAACTGACCCATCTAACCTGACCCAATTACGGTCCAAATCTTTTTATTGGCGATGAAATGAAGTGAGCATATAATTTGATGCTTGGTTAATTTGATATGTGCAAACAGCTGCAAAGCTTTGTGAAGATATTCCCGGGAGCCGAACATGGTTGGACTGTACGATATGAGGTCACTGACAAAGCAGCTGTAGAGAAAGCCAATGAAGCCCACAAAGACATGCTAGACTGGTTCACGAAATATGTTAAGTAAACTAACAATGGCCGTGTACGATGTATATGTTTCACAAATGTCATGTTAAAACTGACAGTTTTTGGTGATGGCTGTGTATGATTTATATGTCTAACAAATGTCTTGCCAAAAGCTGAGAGTTTGTAGTAATGCATAGTTATGGGATAAGTATCTAATAGAATATAGATAAAGATTTGAATAATGGTAAAAGTTAATATATGCAATTATACTGCAAAAGATCTAGCTGTACATGAGTTGTGCTTGTTGTTTCAATGAGTTTCCTACTGCACTTCTACTTTTGCACCACATATTTTCTATCTGGTCTTTCCACAATGAAGGCTTAGTGATCACACGGAATTGTTGAAATCTGGAAGTATCTATATTTACGAAATTAAACTGAAACGGGTCTGGAATTTGCAACATTACACAAAGATACTCTTAACCAACTAATTAGATGTGATTGATAAATTTTCTTATAATTTTCGTAAAAGATGAACCTAGTTTTACAATTACAAATTACAAGTTACCAGTTACTACCGCAAATCCGCAATGGCTAGCTCGTAATTAATGGGCCAGAAAAAGCCCAAAGTAATAAGCCGTAAAATTTAAAAATAATATTAAAATAATATAATATATTAAAAATAATATCAATATAATCAATTTTTTTTAAATAGTATCCCAATTATGGAATTCAAAATTCCGAACGCAATTACGAAATCCAAGATTCCGAACGCAATTACGAAATCTGGGTTTCCGTAACAGACTAATTACGAAATCCCAGATTCTGTAACTGGTAAATTGGATAGTTACGTCGAACACCATTTTTTTTATTTTTTGACCCAGTTAGAGATTCCGTAACTGGGATTTTTTTTTTCTTTTTAAACTTTGATTTTTATTAAGGATTTATTAAATTTTTTTTACTTTGATTTTTTTTAAAACTTTGATTTTTTTAATGAGATTTACACAAAATTTGGTATTCACGTAAAATTATTCTAATTCAGTGTTGGTTCAATATTGTACATGACCCCCACTATATACAAATCGATCCAATCAATGGGAGTCCCAATCCGACTCAATAAACCAACCCTCGAGTCCAAATAATAAGCTCTTATTATGTATAGTTTTGTAGTCCAGTCCAAATTCAATATTGTACATGACTAGTGTTCTAAATAGGTGTCGTGCCGTGTCAAATACGCCGTGTTCGGATCATCTGTCGTGTTGTGTTTAAATGTTTCACGTGTCATGTCGTACCGTGTCTAAATTTTAAGGGATGGACACGACACACCTAAAGACACGCCACGCCTCGTGTTGTCGTGTCGTGACATGATGTGTCGTGTTTTTAGGTGCGTCGTGTCCATCCCTTAAAATTTAGACACGACATTACACGACACGTGAAACATTTAGACACGACACGACACGACAGATGATCTGGACTTTGTGTTTGTCACGACACGACACGACACATATTTAGAACTCTAGCATGTTCAATATGAATTTGGATTGAACTACAAGACTATACATAATAGAGGCTTATTATTTGAATTCGAGGGTTGATTTATTGAGTCGGACTGGGACCCCTATTGATTGAAATCGATTGGTATATGATGGGGTCATGTACAATGTTGAACCAACACTGAACTAGAATAATTTTACGTGAATACCAAATTTTGTGTAAATCTCATTAAAAAAAATCAAAGTAAAAAAAAATTTAATAAATCCTTTAAAAAAAAATCAAAGTTAAAAAAAAATCTCAGTTGGGTCAAAAACTTTAAAAAAAATGATGTTCGATGAAATTATAGTTACGGAATCTGGAATTTCGTAACTAGTCTGTTACGGAAACCCGGATTCCGTAATTGTGTTTGGAATTCCGGATCCGTAATTGTGATACTATTTAATTAAATTTGATTATATTGATATTATTTTTAATATATTATATTATTTTAATATTATTTTAATTTTTTCGGAGTAATGAGGTAATGAGCTTTGATTAGAGGCTCCAAATAGGTTTCATTTACTCGGAGTCGGACCAGGTCTATTTCATTTGCTGTAGTTTATCAAAGTAAATAGAGATGTGGGTCCTTCTTGCAGTGTAACAAGTGCTTCGCTTTCCCATGGAGTGTGTCTATGGAACCGAATCAAATCTCCTTATCTCCGGAGCTCAGGAACCCAATAACTAGTTAGTCCCACAAGGGAACTATTTTGTAACATTTTAACGTATACTAGCAGCAGTGCCCACCCAACGTGTGGGCTGACTTTAATATGTGAAAATATTATTTCACAAAGATATGGTATTTATTTTCAATATTTAAGGTCAATGTTATCTATGGTCAAAATGAAAATATAAAGTCTCCAACCTCAGTCCACACGTTGGGTGAGAACTACTATGCTATTCATCTCTGAGCTCTCTGGAAAGAAAAAATGAAAATATAATACGAACAAAAGAAGGTATCTATGGTCATCCCCTCTGTCTAAACTGACTTGCTTCCCTTTTTAGTTTCTTAAAATCATCTTCCCAAAATTGCTCTTCCACTTGTGAGCTCAGAGATGATAATGTTAACTGGTACAGAGCTAACAAACCATACATAAACACAAACAGAATATTGGAAGGCACATTTAAAAAATGACAAGCTCATGACATAAATTTAAATTCAATCTATATTCTTCTATTCGAAAATCCATAAGCTAGAATTCTTACATAAATAAAAGAAGCAGCATGGTGGTGTAATGGTGACAAAAAAGGAAGGTAACGAAAGAGATGTACCTGGTGCATCTGAGGTTACTTTTTTTCCTTAAGATGTATAGAGAGAGGCAGCCAATATATAGTGTTTTGTCCCTCCGAGTCTGAGTTGTTGAAGAAGCAAGAAAGAAATACTCATTCATTAAACTTTTCTTCCTACCAGAACTTTCCCAGTAGCTGCTGTATGGTACAGACAGGCTAGTAAAAGCGAGTGCTCCCAATGGCATAATCTGGAAGAAAAGTTCTTCTACCGCTTTAGCCAATCTTGTGCGAGTTTCACCTTCTTTCTTGCCTTTTAGAATCTCAAACATGGCGGGATCCTCCTTTAATGTAGTGGCTGGTGAATCAACGAGAAACTTCCCTTACCTTAACTCACCGATCGACTTCCGAGGTGCGAGACGGATCGAGAAACTCTTTTACATTTATTAAGAGACTTTCATTACATTTTTGGTGTTTGAGAACAAGTCGAAACACAAAAAAAGGAAAAATTAATAAGTAAAATCACTGCCTTAGACAATAACAAGGTGATTTAAGTGAAATCGTGTGGCTTCGCTGGTACGAAAGCTCTCCATGAAGAGGGCTATGACTAAACCAGGTCTAGCCCATGCAGCATTAATTGTGGTTAAAATTACCATTTTATCCCTCATGGAAGCTATTCATAACTCACTCGTCTTATGTCCTCTTTATCCCATTAAGAAATATAAATATGCGATGTGATTTGATTAGAAAAGGAAACACATAATTTTTTAATTCTCAAAGGATAAAAATGCAGTGTCCCAGGCTCGCAACCCACATGGGTTCATCTCTGGAGGTTACTGGTCATATCAATATTTCAAGTTCCATTAGATCTCCAAGTAATTAAGGAGAAAAGAGAACAAAACACTCACAGATTCTGACATAGCTTTCTATTAGTCTCCTCCAACTTTGCTAACCTAAAGTTTAATGAAAAACAATAAATATTCAGTACTATTGAGCGGTTATAAATAAACAAAAAAAATAAAGATTGGATGACAAAGTAATGTACAGATCAATTTAGCATATTATAAATAAACAAAAAGAGAAGTTCCCTCATATCGTCCAAAATGAATATGACAACATTAAACTGACAAAAGTATGAAACACACATTGTGCATTGAAGCAACTATTTAGTTCTAATAGAAACCCCAAATAACTCTTATATTATATTTTTCATCAATAATAGGGCAAATGGAAGGTATATTATACAATATACCATTCTTCAGTAATACAAATGCCGCTCTAAGAAACATTTTGTAAACTATTAAATTGCATACCTTTTAGTGAAAGAAGCCAGAGTTACAATGCTTCCTCTATCAGCAATTGCACCATAAGTAGTACATAAACACCAGTGCAATTTCTTTCGTCCTTCTGTCCATCCATCTGTTTCTGTTGTCTGTCTATCTTCTGTATCTCTCGTTTCTTCACTCTCACTCTGTCTCTTGTTAGCCGATGGGGGAGGAACATCAGATGATATTCTGGCACCCCTCTCGGACCATTTCATGCCTGCACCACTGCCAGCCATAAAAAACATAATGTTGGATTTCCGAGCTGGAGGACAGAGAGTGGCACAGGCATGGCCGGGCCCCACTAACGGGGCCGGGCCAATCCATAACTACCTTCCTGTTGCTGTTGCTGTTGTTGCTGTTGTGTCTGTTACAAAAATAATCAACAGGATAATAGTAAGACAAACTTGGAAATCATCTGCAAGTTGTAAAAATTCATAGATTCTCAATTGAGCACAAACAATTAAAAGAACCTAATTTCTTTGAGAAGTTCAAAGAATAACAAAAGCGAGTTCATATAATTAGTTGAACCTAACAATGTAGTATAATATATTAACAACAGACAAAAATTAAACTACATCTGCACTAATATGTCATTCCCTTCATGAAATGGAAAAACTGTTATTGTCCAAAATTACCTCACACAACATGATGCTATTTTTGTTTGAGTACAAGAACTAAATACCGGGGAAGGTATTGGAGAGGACTTCTCTTACAATTACTGGAAGATAGAAGACTTTCGTCAATTATTTATAGAGGACTTCTAATAGGATTACTAAGAACAAAAATATAATAGTAAGGAAATCTTGTCTGCATAGACATCCACTATCCAATATTCATAAAAGAAGCCCACACAGAAAACCTCGATAATATGCAATAACCTATTCTTTCAAGTGGTACTTTTCTTATAAATAATCACCATTAATTTGGTAAAAATACTATTAAGTGTGAAAAGTTACAGGTAAGAAAGATTCCTTAACACAGGGGGCATACTTTGGATCATGTGAAGAACGTAGCTATTTTAGCGAGACCCAAATATATAGTTTCATGATTCCTTTGATAAAATCATTTATTTGAACTAATTTTTTTACAGAAAGAACTAACAACGCTATATGATAAATTAATTAAAATTGTAAAAATAAATAACATACTGGGAGAAAGGGTTGCATGTGCTCATGAGAGGGCACATATGAGATGGGCACACCAGGTCTACCAGACATAACATACTGCGGGGAGTGCAAATACACTGGAGTCCTGACACCTGGCACACCAGCACCGCCAATAGGGCTCGAGGCATTAAATGCATGAGCAATCATTTCAGGAGGAGGAGAACGGTGGTATGCCATGGTAAGTTGCCCAACCTGCTGAGGTGGTGGAGGTGCCACTGACGACCATGGCCCACCGTGCATGTGGGGAGACACAGGTCGAGCCTGGGTAGGTGATCATATTCAATACATCATACAAAATAAAACAATCACAGAAGGGAAGAGTGATGGGTTCGTGTAGGAGGGGAAGTCAGGTACATGGCTGGGGTTCGGGTTTGAATCCAAAAGGAAGGAGGTGTTCGGGATCTGGAGAGGTAGAAAAGAATGATTTGAAGAAATCTGCGGCGGCGGCGGCGGAGGAGGAGGAGGCTTGGGCTGTTTCGTCAGGTTCGTCGTGATCCGACGAGGTGGCGTTGTCTTCTCCGTCGAGGTCAGGGTCGGGATCAGTAGAGAAAATTTTTTTAATCAGGACCTGAAGACATTCAAGGTGCTTTGATTTGGGTTTGGAAATTGGACGAAGAAAGAAGAGAAGAGAGAAGAGAGAAGAGATCTGATTTGTGCTCTTTACTTTCTGAAAAAACAAAGACAGGACAATCGAACCAGGCACTCTAGTAGCGATCGCCTCTTTTGTGTTGCGATAAAATGAAAAACAAAATACCTGTTCGTTCTGAAACACCATCTTGTCCCCTCATCAAGTTTCTGTTTTAATAATCAAGGATGTAGATTACAAATTAAAAACAATCAATGGTGCAAACTGTTCAGATCAAAGTTGTATCCTGAGATGTTACATTCTTCCATTGGTGCTTTTAATATAGTAGAGACATAGGAGGCCTGAGGAGCAGGTCACGTCTCTTCGGAGACATCCGATAAAATTGGAACGATACAGAGAAGATTAGCGCAAGGATGACACGCACAAATCGAGAAATGGTCCAAATTTTTTTTTTTTAAAAAAAAAATCCTACTTAATTACTTTACTAGTTTCCTCTTTTGCAAACCAGCTGATTTAGCTCGATCTAGCTGTTTGTAGACCAGTTCTGTCTTGATCTCTTTTCTGATTTGATGGCTCTATATGTTTTCGTTTTTTTTTTATTTATAGGAATTTGTGCCCAGGTTGTAGGGGTCTCGTCTTCGTATTTCGCACGCGTTTGATTTGGTTTTCCTTTTACGACATTGATTTTGGGCTTTTGTATATTTGTTTCTTGTTTTTGTACTTAATTTTAGCGAATTTCATTTATCAAAACAATGACCAGTGGGTGAGTTATTACTCTCTCTCCATTCTCTCTTTATTTGCAATTCTGACACTGTAATCATTTTATTTTCAAGGCTGTTAAGAAATTTCATTAATCAACACAAAAGTTTATAGAAACAAGTGACAACATTTGAAGTGAAAATAGGTAACAATAGCTTCTGACAAAAACAAAAAAGACTTATCCTTTCCACATTACATTACTGGTACTGGTACTGGTATGTACCCTCTCCCTGCATCAAAATACAGTTGTACTGGTACCATAGACGACTAATCTGTCCAAGCTACATCCATTGTTTGAGTGGTTTTAGCCTACTGTTCTGCGATCCTAGGATCCTCAGGCACCTCACTTACTGACACAGCACCAGTCTGGGACTGGTGCATTAGGGAATTGGCAACATAGCAACTAATAGAGCCGGTTTCATTGTCAACATCACATTACCTCTAAATTGGATGTTTGCACAGAGAATACAACAACAATAATCCTCTTGCAATTTGATGCTAATTTCCAAACACCCAAATAAAACATCTATAGTTACAATTTCATTCATGGTTATTAGATTCGTTTAACAGCACCTCAGGTTATTAGTTATTACTAGTTATATCAATGCATTCTCTTTTGATTTGTTTTAGTTTAGATTGCAACTGTAATCTGGTTTTAGGAACCAGGGCTGTGAGGTGGTCTCCAGTACAATCACACCAAAAGTACATTCTGACCTTCTGGTGAGAAAAGGGCATTAAAGGAATCAGAATTCAGAAACATATAAATTCATGACCAATCTAGTAATAGAATGCAAATAGTACCTGTTTGATTGGTAAATAGAGTTTCAGCTAATAGAATATAACGTTTTAGAATGGAAAATAAAAGAAGTATAGTAACAGATTGACATTTTTTTTTTCTTTTTATTAAAATATCAATGTGGTTTGGTTTTGGCCTGAGCAGATGAAGACTGGAACTGGACTTGAATATTAATAGTTTTGGTATCGTTAACACACTACAACACAAATTTGGTCTAAACTAGCCTGATTCATATAGTGGATACCTGTCCTGTCTTAAAATAAAACGTTTTGATTTCTATACAGTTGGCTGTCTTCGTTTTTTATCTGTTGAAAGTAAAAGGATGCTATCAGGAATGGTAGTGGTAGATCTGGCATAGACCAACTTAATTAAGGCCGCTTTGCTGCACCCATTATTTTTCACCGTTGATGATATCAAAGGTATGTTTGTTCATCCATTTATTGACTAGCTTTTAAATCTATTTGAAATGCTCTGTGTTCCCCTTAAAAACATTCTAATGACCCTTATAACCCTGATAACCAATAATTAATCAGAGATCAGGCTTGTCAGAAAACTCTTTCAAATATGAAAAAGTATCTCCTGCTATTTTTGGTTGCTTCTTCTGTTTAATATATTTAGAACCATACTTTTGATTACCTTCTACTTTCCCTATGCAATGAGTGAAGATAGCAGATTGATGACCCTTTATTTACCTCGATAATAATACACATGATAATACCTTGAAATAAGAGACAAAAAAGTAATTATAATCAGATCTACAATACAATAATTTCATTACTGATAACTAATTGATCACAACTGACTAGCTTTATGTCGGGGGGAATTGTCTTTTTAGATTTTAGACTTTGTAATGCTGTTTCAGTTTAATTAAGGTGTGGCTTGACCACCTTTTTAACCCCCCCCCCCCCCCCCGCCAAAAAAAAAAAGACAGATAATGAATAAGTAATAGAATATATGTGCTATGTGCACAGTTTCATTCTACTAGAGTTCTATTGCGACAATCTCTTAGAGAAAGAAATCACTAGTTTGAACTTTTTCATACCACAAAATATACAAAGAAAATAATAAAGGTGAAAAAAAAATGAAGAAATGACAAATCTTAATTAGGGCAGAAAAGGGTGGCCAAACCCTCATCAACTTTCATTAGAAAGGGAGTTCCATAGTCCATCCAATTTGGATCATGATGAATTGCATCATCTCCTCTTGCGATTAATTCTCCATCCATATCTACTATCCCACCCATTGTCGGGTCCCCGACTCGCTGACCAGGCTCCAATTTAAGTGCTTTTACCTAATTTAGATTTAGAAAAGAGAAACAATTGGAAAACAGAGCTTAAATATTTAGCATATTTCATACATCTATATGTGCATTTTGATTTACATTATTTGAGGGCACAATTACATTTCTGTACAGGATACTGCATAATAATTTTAATTCTCCTTTTTATTTGGAATTCATACCTTAAGGTAGGTGACAAATGGAGAATATACATGACTGCCATCTCTTATGCTTAAAAGAAGAGAAAGAAGCACCGTCTTGGGGCAATCCTTGACTATGACTAGGTCTAGACAACCGTCGGAGAACTGTTACAAAAATTAAAAAGTTTGTAAAAAAGTTTTAAATTGATTGCACAGTATGAAACAAAAATTTATTGGAATGATTAACGAGTAACATGAGGTTGGAAAAATAAAAAAGCTGTATAGGAAGTTCAGTAATACTTTATGCCGGAGCTTAGTAATTATAATTTCACTTCCCACTGTCTAACCATGTGCTCTTGCTACACATAAAATTGAACGAAAAATATTTGAAAATCATGAATTTAAGCAGATAAATCAAAGTGAACAATTATTTTACATAAAGAAGGTTATATTTTCAACCATCTTAACCATATCACATCGCCTATATGTATCTTTCACAAAAAAAAAAAATAAAAATAAAACAACAACCTTAATTAGTTCTTAGTTAAAAAATACGATCAATAAAAATAATGTAAATTAAACCTTAGCTTGGGGTGCTGGCATGATATCTTTACTTGCCCAAGGAACATTTTGTATCCAAACTGTAACAAATGGCCCATTAATGAAGCGCCACTTTGATTCTTCAAACTCAGTTGAGGAACCCTTGTAACCATGCATTTCTGATCCACCACTATTTCCAAAGGCATCTTGCAAAATGACAGTTTCACCCTTCCATTTGTTGGATTCTCCTATGGGTTCTCCAAACTCTTCATACCCCAGTGCGGGTACGAATTGAATCTTGCCATCGTATTTTCTCAGACCAAATATGCGCAGAAGAGACTGCGTGTATGCATATAAATAAGAACAAAAAGAGAGGTAAACAAAAATTTAACTAAAGGAGAGGAACTAGATAAAAAAAAAAGCACAACGTAACAAAGCCGCAATAATTCAACATATATTATTAACAAGTATGAAGCATCGTTTATCATTTTTTTACGAGGCTTTTAAAAAATATTATATATTATACAAATGTATGAATTAAGCACATAAGTTTATTGAAACTGAGAAATGGTCAATGGAAAGAAATTATACATATATTTCGAACCGAGCACTTCCCATCCATCTGTACTTCTCAGATTCGATATTTATATCTGCCACCAAACCTGCAAATTTCCCAATTCATTTCTAATGCCAAATTGGTAACATAATACATTTATTTTTTTCTCAAAATAAATTTTTTATTATTTGGATTAATTTTGAGAATATGTTATCAAGTTTCCAATATAAATTATTGTTGCAAGGTGCCTTTCATTAATGATCATGGTTCAGCAATACTATCATGTATCGTATGAAATTGAGAATTCTTTTATTGTAATTTGTAAGCATAGTGTATACCCCAACAAAGCAAAAGCACACTAAAAAGTACTTTGTCTCCTTGCACAACTGACGCCACGTCCAAAGGGCATTTACAGCCTGCAATGGTAATTAGATATCATAAACTAAAAGCTTTCGAAAAATCAAATGAAGATGTAAATTATCATGTTTTTGAACGTACTAAGCAACAAGGCATGTACAAGAAAATCATACCTCTAACTATTGCAAATGTGGCATTTGAAGCGGAGTACTCCTCTCTAACAGAATGCAAGAGAGATTTGGCCATACCATTTCCTGTACCTGTATTTTATATCCCAATTAAGTCAATTCGGAAATCAGAACAAATATCCTGAAGTTCTATCATTTGACAAAAAAATATGGAAACTTTATATGGAAAAAGGAATGGACAGTTAACCTCCTGGAATAATGCCAAGTGGCATTGTAATAGCTTGCTTCCAATCTTCTCTTTTCAACAATCCATTGACAACCTGCAATTCAAATTGCATTAATTATAGATTAATTGACTTGCTCGTTACCACACTTTCATCATCATAAATATGCATGGCCGAATATTGGAACAAACAAATAAAACACACTGGCATTGTTTTAATGTTTTTAACTATATCTCTATGTAATACTCTTTTCATCAATGCTTCATTCAGCATACTTTAATATACTATTATTGAATAATTTTTTAATTAATTTTATATATGTCATCGATATCCTAAGTTCAACTATATAGGTAAAATGTATATAACTAAAGTTGTCAAATTTGTATGAACAAGTAAAATGAAAAATAAAAAACAAACCTCAACAACTACACCATCTCCACTAACACATGCTATTCCATCATATTTACTCAGATCAAGAGAATATGCAATTTCTTTTGCGTGCATCCCGTACCTAGTTTCTAAATAAATAAAAAAAAAATCAAGCAATAGAAGCATTGGATTTCAACAATCAATGAAACTTAATTGATTTTTGTTTTTTTAATCAATGAAACTTAAAATGCAAACCTTGCATTTTGAAATTGATACCAGCTGCTTCAAGCAGTGGCTTGACTTCCTTTTCAAAAATTTTGGGGCCACATCTCTTTCCACCAAATGGATTTACTATCACGAATAGTTCCTTGGGTCGACCTAAGTCCACATAAAAATGTAAAAACAAGTGAAATGAACACACTTTCTAACAAGCAAAACATAAAAATATCAATAATTTAACAGTATCTCTACCGAGTGATTCAATACACTCGCTGATCGTGCGGCCCCACAAAGTCGCCTTCTCCTCTGTTTCCATCTCAAAAACATAATCCTTTCTCACTCTCTCTTTCTCTCCTTTGCCAAAGAACAAGGATTCCTTTTGCAAGACCTCAAACGCCTTGAGTTTAATCCTCTTATCTTTCACCTCTACCCCAAGCACATCTCTGTCAAAGTCAAGGCTTCTTTCCCCTTTCGATTTGCCATCATTGCTTATATGCCACCTCAGCTCGCCGCCACGACGACCAGACTCAGTCGACAAAGTCAGGCTCGCCTTTGTTAGGGAGTTGTTGATAGAGACAGTCTCTGTTTGGGATTGTACGCCAGTTGTTCGTCTCATGTCTTTCTTTGATTGTGCCTCCATGGTATGGGAGAGAGAGGGAGAGGTGTTGACTCAACAAAAGATAAATTATACGCTGAAATTTGGAAAGCAAGGACTTGACTATATATATTAGCCGGCGTGTTTGGATCACAAAGGAATATAATTAAATTAGTTATTGGGATCCCCGTTGGAGTCAAGGCTTCTGAAATCTTCCATGCACTGAATTCACTTGTTACTAAGCTGAATGCGAGCGCCACCGGAGTGCCGGTGATTTCTGATCGATGTGAGGGGGAGATCTCAGGGAAAGCTAGCATGATGAAGATGAACTGCCTGAGAAAGGCCTTCGGTCAAGTATATACCTTTCGATGCACAGGAAATAATCTCTATTAATTTGGAATAAATAATATTTATTACACAAAGAAGATTAAATGTCATTGAATAGGAAATTGACCAGAACATAAGAAGTTTATCTCATATCAAATATCAAAATAGCAAAATTGACTATTTTCATGATAGGGGAGGCAGATAGAGTCGTAAGACTTAATTAATTACTTAATTAAAAAGTTAACAAACAGTATATTGTAAGACTAAATACTTGGAAAAGAGCAAAAACTTGTTCTGTAACTTCCACATTTTATCGAACACTTCTCGTTCAGACCTAAACGCTCGCTTGTATGAATTTCTCTTGTTCTCTCTTTGCGCTTAGATGTCTGAAAATTTTGATTTTTGATGGAAAAATTATCACTTCTTCATCAGCCTCACAGATAGGCCAGTCAAAATTCCATTCCGCCATGGTATTCCGTTCCGTCCAAACGGAACGTTAAATGGAAGAGATTTCAGTTTCGTTTTTGAAAATGGAACGAAAACGAAATTGAAATTTATAAAAGTTACTGAAACGAAAAACGGAATGAAAAACTGTTACGTTTGACGAAACGGAACGTTAAACGAAATCAATTTTAGTTACGTTGACTGGACAGAACGAAAACGGAACAAGTCTGTTCCGTGTCCCGTTTCAACGTTTGACAGGTATACTCGCATAAGATGTATCATCAATTCATCATCATAATGTAGATTAGTCCATGTGACACACTTTACAAATGTCACCTCTACCACTAAAGACCAATAAATCTATTCCTTGTCTAGAAAAGCTCAGTGTAGTGTAATCTTATCATTCATAGACCGAATTGATATTCTCTTGAGTCACTCCATAGAAAAGTTCGGCATCACAATCGTTCGATCAACGATGGATGTTCCATGATTAATATCGGATCCGAATATCTTATTAATCTTAACCGTCGAAATTAAATCGGACGGTCGTGACGAAGAACTGACCAACTCATTCCCTATCTTATCAATGAAGACACGTATCCTTCACTGACATTCCGCAGCCAGGGCCCAGGGGGCTGCGAGTGGCGAAATATCAACCACACCAACCACAGGTCCACAATCAAGGATATTTCCCATTCACAATCAAATGATATAATAAATACTTAGCTCCAACAATCAAACCACATGTATACACCACTCGAATGGCGACCTCACAGTGCTGCAGCAACCCTCCCACTCTCGACGCCACCAGCGGGAAAGGCACCGTTGTGGACAACTTCGGGGGACTCAAAACATACATCGCAGGCTCCTTCGACGTTTCCAAACCCGCCATCATCCTCATCTCCGACGTCTGCGGTACATCATCTTTCTATTAAGTCCTCCGTAATTTTATTTATTGCTCTTTCACCCTTGGATCCCAAACGTAGGACCAAAATTGGACGGTGGAGATTTCGTTAATTCATCCTATTGATTTTTATGAATAGTGAATGATAGGTAGTGAAATCAAATGTCCGCAGCCTTTTTTTTTATTATAATAAGTATATTTGTTCTTTTTTATTAAGCAAAATTGGATATAACCTTACAAACTTCTCAATCCGGATATAACCCCTACAATCTTCAAAACCGGATATAACCCGTCAAATCATGCTTAATAAGGATATAACCCTTCTTAATAAATGCAGTTCTTTTTTAATTAAAAGAAATCAACATGATATTATTTTGACCAAACTACCCTCATGTCTTCTAAATAAAACTTCACCTTCCTTCCTTTCTAAAATGAGATGGGAAAGAAATTAATATTTGATTTTTATGACTTCTATTTGTCAATGCTTGTTAAGGATTGCTATGTTCATATGTTGAGATTTCAATGGCACTTCTTTAATTGATTTTGGTATTTTTATTTACAAATGCATTTGATAACTGTATTAACAATCCGGAGTCATCTAGCATGTCCATTTTTCAATTTATCTTTGAGACCAAAAAAAAGAAAAGAAACATTCTATATTGCGTTGTTACCTCAACCATGGCTGAAAGTGTAACCGCCAATATAAAATAATACAAATCATACAGCTTGGAAATCAGCTGAAACGATAATCTTGTCGTTACATGAACTGTCAAATTTCCCATCTCCATTCTTGTTCGGTAGAGAGAGAGAGAGAGAGAGAGAGAGAGAGAGAGAGGAAGGGACAGAGAAATATAAACTGGTGACTTGGAATAGAATTTGGTATCGTTAAATTTCACAAAGAAGGTGAAATGTTATTTGGAAGGGATGAGGGTAGTTTGGTCAACAAAATATGTTGCTGATTTTTTTAATTAAAAAATAATTAAATTTAATAGTAAGGGGTTATATCCCTATTAAACATATTTGAGGGGGTTATATCTGATTTTAAAGATTGCAGGGGTTATATCCAGATTGAGAAGTTTGCAGGGAGTTATATCCAATTTTGCCTTTTTAGATTATAATAAGTTTTTTGAGCCTCAGTCCTTCTAAAATAGAAAAAATTTGTTTCTAGTTTTTTATTTGAATATAAATACTAATTTCTGCTTCCTGGGAGCCTCTATACCTCCGTGGGACATGACAAGAGAATGAGTGTGATAAATGGTTAAACCAATTAGATGCTAACTATTATATAGTAGACAGTAGTTGTAAACTTGTAATAATAGCTAAGTTTAAGAATACTAGTTGTTGTAGTTATATTTTAATGGCAATGCAGTAACAACTATAGCCTGGAAATGTTCCAGAAAAAAAAAAAGAAAATCCCTTATGATGATCTAATTCCTAGAGAAGACTTTATTTTGAATAACCTGCGTACTTAAAACCAATTGTGCAAAATTCACTGACAGACATCCTAGTGTATATGGTTAAATATCAGTCAGCACCCCATCACTTTAGAACATTCCTGATTTTCCTCTCCTTAATTTTTCTCCATGGATTGGACTGAATTTCTTCAGGAATCTGTTTTTTGTGAACATAAAAAAAGCAGAAAATAACTAGACATGAAGGATTCATAAGTATTTTCTATTTTCCTTAGGTTTGTAGACACTATGACATTAAAAATTTGAATATTTATTCGTGAGCTGTAGTTGTGTTTGACTAACTAGAAATGTTTGTGTTCTATTCAGGATTTGATGCACCAAACCCGAGGTCAGTTCCTTGACCTATTCATCTCTTTTCTTTTTCCAATTCTTGTGGTGACGTTAGTTTTAAATTGATTGGTGTTCTTTTAACTAATAAAAAATTATGGTTTGACCTACTAGGGCATTGGCAGATAAAGTGGCAGAGTCTGGATTTTATGTGGTCATCCCAGACTTTCTCTATGGAGACCCCATGCCACCTAACGACTTCAGTCAGTTCCCCACCTGGATTCAAAAGCATGGAACAGTATGTGCCAGTTGTGAACTATGCTTTACTGGGTTTTGTAACTTACTTTTTTTTATTCAATGGAGGTTTTAGTTTTAAATTGAGATTAATCCTGGATGAATGAAGAACATTTTAGAGTCATTATGGGCCTATGGATGTTCACTTGTTGCTTACCTGTAATCCTGTATATGCTGATTTTTTTGCTCGAACTGGATCTAACCATCAAATTCCTAGCCAATTTTTTAGAGAGTTTGGTTTTGGTCTATAGGATTGGTGTTAAATATTCTGAGATTTCCAAAACACACTGATGGCAGCAATTTCTGGTTCTGTTTCAGTAATTTGTAATCTTTAAAATGTAGGAAAAGGGATATGAGGATGCAAAGCTTGTGATACAAGCCCTAAAAGAAAAAGGTGTATCTGCCATTGGAGCTGCTGGTTTTTGCTGGGGAGGTACCGGTCACCTGCTATTGTTGTTTTGTACTTTTGTTTGTTCAATTCACTTACTAATTTTTAGCATGCAATTAAGCTCTGAAACAATAGAGGATATATTAGAACATAGTATTCTTCATATTTCTTTGCTCATTTTGTTGTTATTGTTGTTGGTGGTGTTGTTCATTTAATAGCTTTTGCTTTTATCTGCCTATAAATATTTTACATTTTAGAGCACACACCTTCTCTTATGTTATTCATAACCCATGTGCCCATTTTTGTGAAAATTGTTAACCTAATTTCTGGAGCTTGTCATTTTGGTGTTGTCAGCTAAGGTTGTGGTAGAATTGGCAAAGTCAGGTGACATTAAAGCTGGAGTGCTGCTTCATCCCTCTTTTGTCACTGTTGATGATATGAAAGGTACAGAATTTTGTTTTAGTGAGAAAATTACTTAATAATTGTGATATTATGCCGTTCTTGGTAGACATTTTACTGGGATTGTGACAGTAGTGTGTACCAAGTGCCACTCTTGTTACTGTTCCACCGAGTGGCATTTCATAAATTCCTGGCATACAACTTAATTCTCTCTTGACTAACTGAATGTACAAAATGAATCTCAGAGGTGAAGGTACCCATTTCAATACTTGGAGCCGAGATTGACATAACTGCCCCTCCAGAACTAGTTAAACAGTTTGAAGAGATTCTCTCTGGAAGACCTGAGGTAACTAGATGATCCTTTGTCCTCCTTTAGTTTGTTTTCTTCTTGGTTTAGCTATTTCTCAACTGACCTTAGACCTTTAGTTTATTTATTGATCAAACCTAGGTCCTAGATGATCAAATCATTTTGGATTCTACCAGTTTAAGATTGGCCGTGTTCCAAAATTGCTAACCTGTTATGGGTAAGTGTGGGTCGCAGAACTGGTCATTACCCGATTCCTGAACCTCTTTGTTTTTGTTACAATATCATAATGGGTTTAGTAAAGAGCTAGGAAAACCAATCTGCTTAGGTCAGTTCCATTGCAATTGAGTCTAATATGCAATATTTGTAATATATTTTGTCTATAGACAAGGTCGGATCAGGTTGTTTAATGACTTGCATGGTTTGGGTACTTGGTCAGGGCTACGGTTTTCTTTAATCATGACGGGTCCTGTTAGATTTGACCCTTCTACAAATTACTCTAAAATAATGCTAAACTGACCCAATTACGGTCCAAACTTTTTATTGGCGATGAAATGAAGTGAGCATATGATTTGATGCTTGGTTAATTTGATATGTGCAAACAGGTGCAAAGCTTTGTGAAGATATTCCCGGGAGCTGAACATGGTTGGACTGTACGATACGAGGTCACTGAAAAAGCAGCTGTAGAGAAAGCCAATGAAGCCCACAAAGACATGCTAGACTGGTTCACGAAATATGTCCAGTAAATTAAACAATGGCCGTGTGTGATGTATATGTTTCACAAATGTCATGTCAAAAGTGAGAGTCTGCGGTGATGGTTGTGTATGATTTTGTTGGGTTCGCTCCTCATTTAGCTTTCCTTTATGTCATTTGTGTAGTAATAATACTTCATAGGGTTTGTTTGTGTTGTAAAATAAAAGTGGAAGAAAGAAATAATGAACAATATATCAAGAGTAAGACAATATTCTCAATCACAAATTTCAAAATTTTATTCTCTCATTCCAACCATCCATACAAATGTACAATGCCTCTATTTATAAGCTACAAAATAATATCTCACATAATTATGATAAATAAGTAGTGGAGATCATGGATATAAATGTGCAGTGGAGATAAATGCTTAGTGGGAATATGAAGATGAACAATCCACATAATTATTTAATTTCATAACACTTCCCCTTGGATGTTTCATCTTTGATTATACACTATTAATATGATACTTCAGGATCAATATTAATATGGTACTTCTGGACTAATTTATCTGCCTCATTAAAAACCTTACCAAGAAAAAACCCATTGGGATAAAAACTTGGATAAGGGAAAAAGAGTGCAGTATGTATAATACTTCCCCTCATTTTAATATTATTTGACATCCTTTAGTCGATGTAGACCTATCTTCTTTCTGAGTTGTTCAAAAACACTCGTTGGTAAAGATTTCGTGAATAGGTCGGCCAAATTGTTGCATGATTGGATTTTCTGAACATCTATTATACCATCCTTTTGTAGATCATGTGCCCAGAAGAATTTTGGTGCAATGTGCTTTGTTCTATCTCCTTTGATGTATCCTTCTCTTATTTGTGCTATACATGCTGCATTATCTTCATATAATAGAGTAGGATTTTCTTTGATATTTTCAAGTCCACATTCTTTTTGAATATTTTGGATAATTGACCTTAATGAAACACATTCCCGACTTGCTTCATATAAAGCAATGATTTCAGCATGATTTGATGATGTGGCAATTAGAGTTTGCTTTATAGACCGCTATGAAATTGCAGCTCCACAATAAGTAAATACATATCCTGACTGAGATCGCGCCTTATGCGGGTCTGACAAATAACCTGCATCCGCATAACCAACTAGATTGAATTTTGAATTCTTTTGATAGTATAGTCCCATATCACGAGTTTCGCAAAGATAACGAAAAATACCTTTAATTCCATTCCAATGTCTTCGGGTTGGTTTGGAACTATATCTTGACAATAAATTTACAGCAAATGCAATATCAGGTCTTGTATTATTTGCAAGATATAATAACGCGCCAATTGCGCTTAAGTATGGTACTTCAGGACCAAGTACTTTTTCATCATTTTCTTGGGGACGAAAAGTATCATTTTCTACATTTAATGATCGTACAACCATTGGTGTTCTCAAAGGATGAGCTTTATCCATTTTGAATCGTTTTAGTATTTTTTCTGTATAATTTGATTGATGGATAAATATTCCGTTCTTTAGATGCTCGATCTGCAGGCCGAGACAAAATTTAGTTATTCCAAGATCTTTCATTTCAAACTCTCTTTTCAACAATTTTGCAGTATTTTCGATCTCTTCAGGAGATCCAATAATATTTAAATCATCAACATAAAGTGCAACTATTGCAAAACCTAAATTTGATTTTTTAATAAAAACACATGGACTAACTACATTATTTTTATATCCTTCTTTTAAAAAATACTCACTAAGTCGATTGTACCACATTCGACCTGATTGTTTTAGTCCATATAAAGATCTTTTCAATTTTATGGAGTACATTTCTTTAGGTTTTGATCTATATGCTTCTGGCATTTTTAATCCTTCAGGGATTTTCATATATATGTCACTATCAAGTGAACCACATAAATATGCTGTGACAACATCCATAAGTTGCATTTTTAGATTTTCTGTGACTGTGAGACCTATTAAAAATCTGAGAGTTATCGCATCCACTACAGGTGAATACGTTTCTTCATAATCTACTCCATATATTTGTGTAAATCCTTGTGCCACTAATCTTGCTTTGTATCTCACAATTTCATTTTTCTCATTTCTTTTGATGCCAAATACCCATTTGTAACCTACAGGGTTAACATTTTTAGGTGTTTGGACTACTGGTCCAAATACTTGTCGTTTGTCAAGTGAATTTAATTCATCTTGTATGGCATCTTTCCATTTAGGCCAATCATTTCTGTGCCTACATTCTTCTATGGTTTTTGGCACATTATTCTCTTCGCTTATAACATCACTAGCTATAGCGAATGCAAATATTTCATCCACATGAGTTTCATTTCTATTTAATATTGTACCAGTTTTTACATAATTTATAGAAATCTCATAATCATTTGGTACTTCAGTTTCTTCTGGAACTTTATCAACTTCTTCTGGAGTTTTAGTTTCTTCTGGAACTTTATTAATTTTTTCTAGAGATTTAAGTTCTTCTGGAATTTTATTAATCTCTTCTGGAGATTTAGTTTCTTCTGGAACCTTATAAACCTCTTCTGGGGTTTTACCAACTGTTTTATTCTGCTCTTTTCTTTTACGTGGATTTACATCTTTAGAACCAATTGGTCTTCCACGTTTCCTACGCTCATGAGATTCATTTGATATTTTTGTAATATCTATTCGAGCAGGTGCATTTATAGCTAGAACATGTGATTTAGTGACTCTATTTATATCTGTGAATGCGTCAGGCAATTCATTTGCAATTCTTTGTAAATTTATAATCTTTTGAACTTCATGTTCACATTGACCACTTCGGGGGTCAAGATAAGATAATGATGAATTTCAAGTCACTTATTTATCCAGTTTTTGTTTTCCTTCCCCTAAATTTGGGAATATTGATTCATCAAAGTGACAATCAACAAATCTTGCCGTAAAAACATCTCCCGTTAATGGTTCTAAATATTTAACAATAGAAAGAGAGTTAAAACCAATATAAATACCCAATCTTCTTTGAGGTCCCATTTTTGTGCGTTGTGGAGGAGAAATTGGAACATATATTGCACAACCAAAAACTTTTAAATGTGACAAATTTGGTTCTCTTCCGGAGACCAATTGTAACGGGGAATACTTATGATCAGCAGTTGGCCTTAATCTAATTACTGCAGCAGCATGTAATATGGCATGTCCCTATGCAGAAGATGGTAAACTAGATTTCATAAGTAATGGTCTAGCTATTAACTGTAGCCTTTTAATAAACGATTCTGCTAGACCGTTTTGTGTATGAACATGTGCCACTGAATGTTCTACAGTAATCCCAATAGACATGCAATAATCATTAAAAACTTGGGATGTAAATTCTTCTGCATTATCAAGTCAGATTCTTTTAATTTGATAATCCGGAAAGTTGGCTCTCAATTGGATAATTTGTGCTAATAATCTAGCAAATGCAACATTTCTTGTTGCCAATAAACACACATGTGACCAACGAGTTGATGCATCAATTAAAACCATAAAATATTTAAATGGTCCACATGGCGGTGTTATAGGTCCGCATATATCTCCTTGAATTCGTTCTAAAAATGATGGAGCTTCAGGTCCAACTTTATTCGGAGATGGCCTTGTAATTAGTTTCCAAGAGAGCATGCTTGGCATGTCAATTCTTTTGATAACAGAATCTTCAGGTCCTTTAGGGGATGCCCATTTGCACTTTCTATTATTCTCCTCATCATTATATTTCCTGGATGACCCAATCTATCATGCCATAATGTAAATAATTTTGGATCAACTAACTTCCGGTTAGTGACCATATTTGATTTTATTGCACTTATATAAGTACCATATAATCCATTAGACAATGCTTGTAATTTTTCCATAATCCTTTTTTGACCATTTATAATAGATACGATATAAAGATATTCGCAATTTCTTTCATTCATAGTTTCAATATGATAACCATTCTTTCGAATATCTTTAAAACTTAGTAGATTTCTTCTGGATCTACTCGAAAATAATGCATCATCTATTATTAGTTTTGTTCCTTCAGGTAACAAAATACAAGCTCTTCCGGAGCCTTCAACAATATTGCTTAAGCCAGATATAGTTTGAATATTAGTCATACCGGAATGCAATTGGAAAAAGTATTTCTTACTTTTCAATATTGTATTTGTAGTTCCGCTATCAACCAAACATGGATCATCTTTAATTAATATCGCGTCAGTCGTTTTCCCTTGAAATAAAAAGGAAAGTAAAAATAAATTTACTTTTATTTATTAACATATTCATAATATAATAATTAAACATAAATTAAAAATTCCTACAATGAAACTTGATAACATTATTTGGATGTACTGCTGGTACGCTATAAATATTTTGTTATACCACATATGTCATAACATCTTCGAGATGATTTTCTTTGAACGTATGTTTGACCCTAAAATTTCACGATTAGAGACACAGACCGATTTACAAGGAGTTTGAGAAAATCATGAAAAATATCAAATGGACCCCAAAAATTATGGAAGAATACCCAAAAATCCAGGAGAGGATGAAGAAAATTATGGTGCCACCAGATTGGTGAAAGGAGCTAGAGAATATCCATTTTATGCAAAGAAGACCTTAATGTTTGGAAAAAATAAATAAAATAGTAGAAGGGGTATTTATGGAAAATCCTTGGGATTATTAGATTCTCCATATTTTTATGGATTTATGCTCAAAATCTCATGAAAAAAAACTCGATTAGGAAGGCTGCCAAAGAATTTATTTCGGATCCAATAAAACACAAAACTATACAAATTGAATCAATGGAGAAAGCCAATACCAAAAAAATGGAGAGGGCAAGCAGCGATTCAAATTTTCCCCCGTACAGAATTGTGTTTTGGCAACGCCCGTTTTACTCTGCGCCAGTGTTAATGAAGTAAGAGATAGTATGTGGTCCACAGAAAACGGGTGCACGCAAAGGAAAGAGGAGAAGTATCGCTGAGTGAATGAAGAATGAACCCTTCGCGAGTAAAAGATGGTCGCGCGTGGAGCACATAGCACATGAGAAACTACAAGCCTCTGGACCCATACAACATGCCCTGGTGTACCATGCTCCGTGTGCAATCGGGGATAAGAAATAAGAAGGGAAGAGGAGAGATCCTAACCAAAATCTGTTGGAAATGGATTCTGTTACGCATAACCACCGGGCTGGAGGGGAGATGCATTGCACCTGGACGGAATGGAAGCAGAGGAGATGGCATATAAAAGGAGCAACGAAGAGAGAAAAGGGGGGAATTCCAGACGCAAAAAGATTTTCTTTCTTCCACAGAAACACACACACACACAGAGGCTTAGATAGCTGGGCATTTCCACAAACACGTGATAGGTTAGCATAGAAAATAGGTAGAAAAGGCGATTTCGGGTGTAATTGAAGAATCAAGAAGGTAAAGAGAAGAAAGACAAGTAAGGTAAGGCTGTAACGAGGTCGAATTTAATGTGTGAATGCTTAATTTTGATGGAATTGGCTATCTTGTGCGTTCTTTGATGATTTCGATCTGCTCTTTTAGTAATTGATCCTGCTTCTTCGATTTTTCTTACTATGGATTGGATTAGATTGATCTTCTCTGTTAAGTGGTTTTGATCCCGAGATCTGAAAGTTTAATCCATGGATTCCATGGCTTAAACGATTAGGAATCGAGAAAGGAACGATAACTGTTTATCCGCAAGCTTGATTAATTTATAGTTTTGCTTAAAGTTTATTCACGAATCTGAAAGCTTGGATTAAGGATTCCTTAGTCCAAGTGATCAGAATTGAAATTTAAAGTTCATGTGATGTAGAATCTACTCTTCTTTATACGATTGGATTAATATCGATTTTGTTTGATGATGTGGGAGTCTAGGTTGCAGATTCTGTAACTTAGACAATTGCTAATTGAACTATGTTCTTTGTATCTTGTTTTATCTAAATCCCTTCTCGATGGCTCCCTGAAATTCAGTTTCCCTTTGGCTTCTCTCGTTATAGTCTAAACTGAGATTTTCTCAGAATTAGATTTGAGAGAAATAACTTAGCTTGAGGATTTGCTCAAGACTAGGTGCATGTTGTGACTCAAATCAAGGCCTCCTTGGTTTAAGTCAAGGTTCTTTGATCTGAACTTGTATGAGTATAGGTCAAAGAATCTCCTAAATGCATCTCACATTTAGGCGACATGCTGCCCAAATTCCATCAGCTCATAGATCAATTGCAATAAATTTAAGTGTAGGGACTTTAAAGAATAAGTTACGTCTCTTGTATATCAGTCAAGATCAATTTGATTATTACTTTTAGTTGAGGGGCGTTCTGATAAAATACCATAGCATTGTATTTTCCTTTTAGGTTCTGGGCCAAATTGCTTAATAACCAATGTTTCAAATGAAAATTGGATGATCTCTGGACTTAGTTCTTTCCTAGGCTCAAAATTGCTCTTGGTGATTCAGTCAGATGATTCATGGTTATTTGTTGATTCTTGGATCAAAGTGTTATAACTAGGATTCTTTTGTTTAATTGTGCCACAGCTTCAAGATTGGTAAGATAACTATATGGAATGTTATAAAAATGCAATTACTTTTAATTTTCTAAATTAAAGTATAAAAGAGAGCAGCTGTGTTTGATACAGGTGATAGTTAGTTCTCAACGTTTGTTAGTACGTAAATAGATAAATTTAAGGGAGCGCACCAAGAGTCTTTTCAACTCATATGTTGTTCTGTTACTGAGAATTGTATTTCTAGATGTATAATCGACATCTTATATTCCTATATGAATGCATGTTGAAGGTTTGTCTCTGATAGCATTTCCTTTATCTGACTTATGTGAATGTCCTTATAAGTAGCCAGTGGAAATGCGTAATACCACTCATTCAATTATATTAAGCCATCTCTGGTATAGATTAGGCCTAGCTCAACTCTCCTATACCAACTTGTCAGTACCGCTTTACTACCTCTACTGTACCATTCGTCCATGCTCCCACCAAATGAAAGCAATGCAATATCAATTGAACCCAGATTCACGCTCTCCTCTCCATCGTGAGTCTAATATAGCTAATATCATCGATTAAGATAGCCGTGGTCATCAGAAAAGTGAAATTGAAACTTATAGGGATCTAATTCAATTTTAATTTTATTGTGATGCGAAACCCTTCGTTCCTGGACCAAATGATGACGACGCGACGAAAACGAAGGCCACCATAGTGTTCTTCTCTCTCGTACGATGCTGATGAGCTCCTTCTCATAAAGAGTGATGGCCAGGAAGCTAAACGGATCCGCACCCGATAACAGAACCGTTAACGAAGAAAGAAACCCGTCTTCTCTAAATGAATTCTCAGCGCTAAACCTTATCTTGATCTTTTGTGACAACTGAGGTATGTGGTCTGTCAGAAACTCGCTGCACGAGATTCGCGTGAAGAGCATGTGTCAGCATGACGTCAGCCACGCCAGCCAGCATCAGTCAGTGACAACTCAGCGACACCTTAGGCCCATTGCTGTCGTGGACCTATCAGAAGGCGCCAAATCAGCCGAAAACTTTAAAAAATTATTAAAAATAGTAGGAAACTCAGAAAAATACAACTAAAATATCCATAAAATCCTAAAAATCAAAATAAACCAAATTCACTGATACTTTGATATGAAATTATGTCAAAGTATTGGCCTTTTGTATTTTTGAAATATTTTCACTATAATAAATGGATTTTATAAATCTTAGAAAATTAGTGAACTCATTTATAAAATTTCTGAAACTAAAACTAAGTATTTTGAGATAAAAATTTAAATATGATATTTTCAAAAGCTAAGTATTCTCGATTATAAATATTTTCAAAAGAACAAATAATTTCAAGAACGATATCTTCTAAAGTCTAATATATTCAAGGTTAAGTATTTTCGAACTAAAAAAGAAAAGAAATTTATAAAAGTCAAAAGCGCAAAAAGTCAAAATGAATAAAAATTATCAATATCCAAAGTGAAACCTCAGAAAATTAAAAGTTAAAATACGAAACCCAAAGTCAAAGCCAAAACCTCTTCGCTTGAGGAAAAGTCCCTCGCTGGGGTTGAGAGCAACCTCAGATGACTTAAATTATCAAGTGGCCCTCAAACGACTCCAAATGAAGAGCTCTTCTTTTCAAATAAAAACCATCCCTTAAGCCAAAATCCTTTAGAAAATCAGAGATCCTTAATTGGATCCCGTCGATTAAGTTTGGTACCATCAATTAAGGCGTCCTTAATAGCACTCCATAAGTCTCTTTTCTTAGCCCATTACATCAACACCCTTTACGTCCCTTAATCAGAGGTTCTCGTAGACAACTACGAGGTAATTAACAATAGGGGCTTGCGCCTATTGGAAAGAAAGGACCCGCTAAATCAAAAAACTTCTTTAAGTAGCGACTCTGTATAGGGTTCTCTTGTTTCGAGAGATACCCGCCATAGTGATCGAAACCTTAAGGGAGGTGAATCTAAGGCTATGTTCCCATTGTTCTTCGAGAAATTCCTTCGAGGAGGATAATGACGAAAAAGCCGCGACAACGTACTGCTGGTACATTTTTCTTTTGTTATCAATATTTTGTTATAATGAGTTTTTTATTTTGATAGTAATATTTTTTCTCGAAAGACTCTTCAAGAGTACTAACATGATTTCATCATAACTTCAGGTTATTACTTTAATAACTTTCGGTTATTAGTATCATAACTTCAGGTTATGATAAATGAAAATAGAGATAAGTAAATAAATAAATAAAATGAACAAATAAAGAGAAAGAAAAAATAATAATAATTTAACATTATAACTTCAAGTTATATTTTATTTAATAACTTCTGGTTATTAAATCTTTTTGACTGCGCAATTTAAAATAATTTAATTGAAATAACTTCAGGTTATTTTTCATTCAATGACCAATAATAAGTGCTAATATATTTCAAATTGGGAATAACTTCATGTTATTTTTTCATCCAATATCCTATAATAACTTCTGGTTATTTAAGGAATAGAACTTCTGGTTCTTTGATATAAATTTCAACTTTGAATAATAACTTCGAGTTATTTATTTAATGATATTCAGTGGCATTCCATAACTTCTAGTTATATTGAATTTTAAATAGAACTTCATGTTCTAAGCAAAATAAATTGAAAAATTAAGAACTTCAAGTTCTAAGCAAATTACTACAAGTATCAAGAACTTCATGTTTTAAATAATTTTAAATGAAATATAAACTTCAGGTTTTAAACAAAAATAAAATGAAGTATTAAGAACTTCGGGTTCTAAACAAATTATTTATATGATTAAGAACTTCAGGTTCCTCATACAATAAGAACTTCGGGTTCTTGATAAACTTTCAAGTTTGAATAATATCATCAAATAATTATTTTCATCCAATAAATTCTGGTTATTATTGAGATATAAAATTTCAGATTTTTCGAAAGAAAAATAAAACATATTTAAATATCTCAGTAAAAAAAATTGTGTAGTTATTATAAACATTTAAACAGATCCAAATAATCTTCACAACAAAATAAAAAAAGCACTTACAGAAACTAAACAGATCTAAATAAAGAAGGGATCTCAACATAGATCTAAACAGATTATGAAACATTTTCACCTACGGAATAATGTTTGCAATTTGCAATTATTCAATACACTACATCAATTCAATTAGTATCAACGTGTGATTCCAGAAAAAAAATATAATCAATTTCAATCAAAACCCTTTTACCTTTTTTTCCCGAGCGATTCGTGCTGATAACGTGTTGTAAAATAAAGGTGGAACAAAGAAATAATGAACAATATATCAATAGTAAGACAATATTCTCAATCACAAATTTCAGAATTTTATTCTCTCATTCCAACCATCCATACAAATGTACAATGCCTCTATTTATAGGCTATAAAATAATATCTCACATAATGATGATAAATAAGTAGTGGAGATCATGGATATAAATGTGTAGTGGAGATAAATGCTTAGTGGGTATATGAAGATGAACAATCCACATAATTATTTAATTTCATAACAGTTTGTAAGTTGTTAACATTTAACTAATAAAGAGGAAAATGAAAATCGGGGCTGTAAGCCTGTAACTCTCCCCACCAAAAATTGTTTTGTTTTTCTTCTCTGGTTGCTTCGTGCGCACATAGGTGCGAATAGCAAATCCACTCCCTCTCTCTTGAATCTCTCTGTACCACTCACGGTACCACATTCTAATCTCAACAGATTTATATGTTCAACAATTGTCATGTCAAAAACTCTTGAGTTTGTAGTAATGCATAGTTATGGGATAAGTATTTAATAGAATAAAGATTTGAAATTTTGAATTATGGTAAAAGTTAATATATGCAATTGTATTGCAAAAGATGTAGCTGCACGTGAGCTGTGCTTGTCGTTCCAATTGTATTACAATGAAGAATTGAAGACTGACGAAAAGGAGCCATAACCGCAATCTCTAGCTCGTAATGGATAGGCCGGAAAAGCCCAATCTAATGAGAGAATGACTTTGATTAAATGGCTCCAAATAGCAATAGGTTTCATTTACTCGGAGTCGGACCAGGTCTATTTCATTTGCTGTAGTTTATC
The DNA here is from genome assembly GCA_028095005.1 of Rhynchospora pubera. NCBI lineage: Eukaryota > Viridiplantae > Streptophyta > Magnoliopsida > Poales > Cyperaceae > Rhynchospora > Rhynchospora pubera. The sequence continues at coordinate 119,959,982 of CM051460.1, forward strand.
AAAGTAAATAGAGATGTGGGTCCTTCTTGCAGTGTAACAAGTGCTTCGACTTTCCCATGGAGTGTGTCTATGGAACCGAATCAAATCTCCTTATCTCCGGAGCTCAGGAACCCAATTAACTAGTTAGTCCCACAAGGGAACTATTTTGTAACATTTTAACGTATATATAGGAGGCCTGAGGAGCTGGTCACGTCTCTTCGGAGACATCCGATAAAATTGGAACGATACAGAGAAGATTAGCATGGCCCCTGCGCAAGGATGACACGCACAAATCGAGAAATGGTCCAAATTTTTTTCTTTAATTTTTACTTATTTACTTACTAGTTTCCTCTTTTGCAAACCAGCTGACTGAGCTCGATAGTCGTTTGTAGATCAGTTCTATCTTCTCTCTCTTTTCTGATTTGACGGCTCTATTTGTTTTATTAATCCAAGTAATTTGTGCCCAGGTTGTAGGGGTCTCGTCTTCGGATGTCGCACGCGTTTGATTTGGTTTTCCCTTATACGACGTTGATTTTGGGCTTTTGTATATTTGTTTGTTCTTTTTGTACTTAATTTTAGCGAATTTCATTTATCAAAGCAGTGACCAGTGGCAGTGGGTGAGTGATTACTCCCTTTCCGTTCTCTCTTTATTTGCAATTCTGACACTGTAATCATTTTCTTTTGAAGGCTGTTAAGAAATTTCATTAATCAACACAAAGTTTTAATTTATAGAAACAAGTTACAACATTTGTAGTGAAAATATGTAACAATAGCTTCAACAAAAACAAAAAAAGACTATATGGTTTCCACATTACATTACTGGTACTGGTACCATAGACGACTAATCTGTTCAAGCTACATCCATTGTTTGAGTGGTTTTAGTCTACTGTGCTGTGATCCTAGGATCCTCAGGCACCTCGCTTACTTACACAGTACCAGTCTGGGACTGGTACATTAGGGAATTGGCAACTAATAGAGCCGGTTTCATTGTCAACATCACATTACCTCTAAATTGGATGCTTGCACAGAGAATACAATAACAATAATCCTCTTGCAATTTGATGCTAATTTCCAAACAACAAAAATACAACATCTATAGATACAATTTGATTCATGGTTATTTAGTTCGGTTAACAGCTGCTGTAGTTATTAGTTATTACTAGTTATATCAATGCATTCTCCTTTGATTTGTTTTCTTTGAGATTGCAACTGTAATCTGGTTTTAGGAACCAGGGTTGTGAGGTGGTCTCCAGTACAATCACACCAAAAGTACAACACTCTGACCTTCTGGTGAGAAAAGGGTATATAGAAGGAATCAGAAACATATATGTTCATGACCAATCTAGTAATAGAATGCAAATAATACCTGTTTGATTGGTAAATAGAGTTGCAGCTTATGGAATATAACTTTTTAGAATGGAAAATAAAAGAAATATAGTAACAGATTGACATGTTTTTTTTATTAAAATATCAATGTGATTTGGTTTTAGCCTGAGCAAATGAAGACTGGAACTGGACTTGAATATTAATAGTTTTGGTATGGTTAACACACTACAACACAAGTTTGGTCTAAACTAGCCTGATTCATATAGTGGATACCTGTCCTGCCTTAAAATAAAACATTTTGATTTCTATACAGTTGGCTGTCTTCTTTCTTTATCTGTTGAAAAAAATAGGGATGCTATCAGGAAAGGTAGTGGTAGATCTGGCATAGACCAACTTAATTGAGGCCGCTTTGCTGCACCCATTATTTATCACCGCTATCATCAAAGGTATGTTTGTTCATCCATTTATTGACTAGCTTTTAAATCTATTTGAAATGCTCTGTGTTCCCCTTAAAAACATTCTAATGACCCTTATAACCCTGAGAACCAATAATTAATCAGAGATCAGGCTTGTCAGAAAACTCTTTTAAATATGGAAAAGTATCTCCTGCTATTTTTGGCTGCCTCTTCTGTTTAATATATTTAAAATCATACTTTTGATTACCTTCTACTTTCCCTTTGCAATGAGTGAAGATAGCAGATTGATGACCCTTTATTTACCTGCTGGTCTGCTGGATAATAATACACCTCATAATACCTTGAAATAAGAGGCAAAAAGCTTATTATAATCAGATCAACAATACAATAATTTCATTACTGGTAACTAATTGATCATAACGGACTAGCTTTATGTGGGGGAAATTTGTCTTTTTAGATTTTATACTTTGTAATGCAGTTTCAGTTTACTGAAGGTGTGGCTTGACCACCTTTTTTACCCAAAAAAAAAAGACAGATAATGAATAATTAATAGAATATATGTGCTATGTGCACAGTTTCATTATATTTTGGCAAGGCTGTAGAATTTTTGATGAATTTTAGGGTATAGCAGAAATTATGGATTATATCTGCTCTTTAATGTTCTAGACCTGAGGTCTTATTTTTCCAACTCTTACTTTGATCTCAATGTTTCGTTTCTACAATGAAAAGATATAGACCAAACTTGGTGTTTCTCTTTTATGGATAGCAGCCCAGATGATTGTCCATTAAATCGTTGTTCTTTTTTGTCAGAAACTCAGAATTCAGATCCTGCTAGTGTTTTGTTGTGCTGGTGGGGATGGGTGCTTTAAAGCACTGCTTTGTTTCAGGGCTTTGTCCTGACTGCTACTCCGCTAAGGGTGTAGTTATTTCGGGTGTTCTGTGAAGTCCAGACTTATGCAGGATCTGAATTTCCTGGTTGTTAGATTGGTAGGAGTTTGTCCGGGTACTAAACTTACTGAATCACTTCTGGGATTTGAAATCTTTTATTTTGTCGTAAACTTACCGTGCTTTGGGAGCTTATGTTTCAAAAAAAAAAAAAAAAAGCTCTTTTTATTTCCAGTTCATAAGTCTTGATCTATTCCCTAAAAATTCCAACTCTTGTTGTACCCAGGTGGAGAGCTTTGTAAATAGATAAATATATTTCCACGAGTAGGGCATGATGGACCGAAAGCTATGACGAGACAAAGGTTGAAGTGGAGAAGTCTCAAGAGGCCGTAGTTACATGTCGGATTGGTTTTGTGAAGCACATCCAGTAATTTAACTCGGGTTCTTTTATGTTTAAAACGAGGGGCTCTAAATGAAAGAGGGATTATAATTAACAAAAATAATCACAAAGTAGTTCTAGATCATCATTTTCTTTAATTTGGAGAGCGTTGTATTTGTTTTTTTCTTCGCTATTTTTTATGGATCTTTCAATTGATATCCTGGAATCATGTGGAAATAGTGAAATAATGAACACACAAGAAATTGTGATTAATTTAATATTTGAAAATTGTGAAGTATTAAGTTTAATAAAAGTATTTACATTTAAATATTCGTAAATTTATCGAGAGTATTTTTTGTATCATTTTATGTAAAAGGATTTAATGCTATTAAATTAGGAGGAGGGTTCCGCTGCCACCAAAATCTGTTGCCCCCAAATGTCACATATTTTCAGCCATTGGATGAGTTTTGATCAACGGTGATTCTAAGTCCCATGAAAAGAGAAAGAAACGAATAAAATATTATTTCCACTCTTTTCTCTTTCTTCTCGTCTTCGATCTCCCCACAAAATGAAACCTTTACCATAGAAAACACCATTCTCCTTCTTCACATATTCTCAAATAACCGATGGAGAAACTTCCTCTTTCGAGGTTATTATTGTGATCTTCTCATCACAACGAGTTGATAGAGATCCCACTTGCTTATCTTTTGTCAATCGTCTCCCACGACCTCCAGCTGCCTCTTGCTAACTTTCACTGCTTTTATCAATTTCGACTATTATCATGTTATTATTTATTAAGCTTCATTTACAACTAAATATTTGTTGTTTACTGGAAAAAATACGTGTGCAATTCAAGTTCAAATATTTATTAGTTCTTCCTTTCGTATAGCTAAATGGTCTATATACAATTCAATATATACTCTTCTGCGTTAATTAAAATTTCCAAGATTATTTTGACAATAAACAAACTCAGAAGCACTTTAACCTATTATGGAGCCCAAAAATAAGAAAAGTTATTCATCATTTTATAACTCATCTAATCTCCTTTTCTAAAAATTGAAGTATTATTAATTAGAGTTTATTTTTGTAAAAAATGTCACACTATGAAAACACAAGCGTGAAATTGATTCAACTTCATGATGAAGATAAAACTTTTCGTTATTAATTATGTTTGTTTCATAATGTCCTTGCTAAGTTAAAGGATCGCGGTTGAAAATGTTCATTATTACTAACTATGGTTTCTATCTTTTTTAAAATTATAGGAGCAAGTTCATCCTTAGCAGCATCAGCGAAGCCTATTGAAAAAAAGCCATTGTGGCAAGCAAAGAAGAACGAGAGTTGAGTTAGTACTTAGTAGAGACTAGAGCTCTGGTTTGGGAGATGGAATTAATTTATTATTATTTTTTGGGAATCCCACGAGTCTTTTAATGGAGCACGTCTGGAAATTCAAAGAGATTTCAAGTTGAAATAATCAATCAGAGCCGTCCGCTCAAACTAATCTGACGGTTTAAAATCTGTGACATTTGGGGGCAGCAGATTTTGGTGGCAGCGGAACCTTCCTCTATTGTCTTATAGTTATTGACAACCTCAGTCAAGTTCTTTCATAAAAAATGGAAAAAATATGCAGATTAAAAACGTGGTAGTGTCATTTTGTACATTCTGACTTCAGAAAAATAAAAAATTTGCCATGATTATATGGTTTAGTCTTTAGCAGCGACGACTAACAAAAATGGAGATGAAACATGAAAGAGCCCAGGTAATAACTCGTCCCTTGACCTTGGCTAGGTCTCTTTAGTTTTGAAGACTAACCATATGATGCCTCTATCCAACTAATTAAATATAAATTCCTACTAGGCTACTGCATCATATTCTTCACATAAGAAAGTACTTCACAATGGCCTTTCTGTACTACAAGCTCATTATTTCATTAGTAGTGATTTTTGTCCAAATCAAACAACTAAACTCTTGCTCAGAGAGAGACCTGCAATCTCTTTCAGCCTTCAAGAGGGATCTCAACGACCCTCGAGACCGGCTCTCCTCTTGGACTGGTGACAACTGCTGCTCCTGGCAAGGCATCACGTGCAACAAACACAATCCTGCTCGTGTGGTGAACATCGACCTCCGCAACCCGGCAGGTGTAGATGACTCATGGGCCCTGGGAGGCCCCATCAACCCCTCTCTGCTCCAAGTCAACTACCTGTCATACCTCGACCTCAGCTTCAATGACTTCGAGGATGTATCCATCCTCAAGTTCTTCGGTTCTTTCCCAGAACTTAGATATCTTAACCTATCTGGTAACAGCTTCGAGGGAAATGTTCCTCCACATCTTGGAAACTTGTCCACCTTGCGCTCCCTAGACCTCTCGAACAATGTGAATATGATTATTGATAATTCACAGTGGATTGCAAATCTCAACTCTCTGGAATACCTTGATCTAAGTTACTTGAACTTCAATGAGACATTTGGTAAGTTGCTAAGATCACTTCGCATGCTTTCTTCTCTGACTGAGTTGCACGTGTCCCAATGTACTTTTTTAGATAATACATTTCCGACATTTCTTTCTCAGACAAACTTTTCCTCTCTTTCTACACTTGATCTATCTTATAACTACTTCAATTCAAGCTTGCCTATGTGGATATTTAGCATAACCACTCTCGAGATTCTTAATCTCGGAGGCAATTATTTTCAGGTTATCATACCTCATGTCATCAATAATATGAGTTCACTGAGATATATTGATCTTTCTAACAACACATATGTCGAAGGAGGTAGCTTTCCACAAAATTTGCAAGGACTTTGTAAATTGCAGTCGCTATACTTGTCCTGGATGAACATACCCGGTGAATTATCAATCTTCCAAGGTTCGTGAATGGATGCAGCAAACACACTATAGAGAATTTAGATCTAGGAGGAAACCAAATTGTAGGAACATTGCCAGCATGGCTGGGAGAGCTTTCGAATCTTAGAACACTTCAATTATATGAGAACCACATCACCGGATCGATACCTGCTTCCCTAGGCAGTCTAAAGTCACTACAATTTTTATTTATGGCTGGTAATAATTTGAGTGGAATCATCCCAAACAGCCTTGGGAACCTCTCCAACCTGACTTATCTTGATATTTCCAGCAATTCTTTGGAAGGTACTATTACTGAGTTGACCTTTGCCAATTTGAAGAGTTTAAAGTACCTAGACATTTCCTTTAACAAATTGTCTATGGAAATAAGCCCTGATTGGCTTCCTCCTTTTCAATTGGAGACGATTAGATTAGCTTCTTGTAAGTTGGGTCCAAAATTTCCTCGGTGGCTCCAGAATCAATTCAACTACTCTTGGCTTGATCTGTCATACAGTGAAATAGCTGATTCTATACCAGCATGGTTTTGGCATCTGTCAAAATATTTTGTGAACCTCGATCTCTCACATAACAAAATTTGTGGACAAGTCCCAGCCCTAACAAGCATAAAGCCTTCATCTCATGAGTCTATTGACTTGAGTTGGAACCTTTTCGAGGGTAGCATACCATTATTTCCACATTGGAAGGGCTCGGTTGACTTGTCAAATAACTTGTTTTCTGGAAAAATTCCATCAAAAATCGGTGATGGGATGCCTAAATTAAGATTCCTCTCTTTATCCAATAACAGCTTAACAGGTAAAATACCTGAAAATATCTGTGAAATGAATAATTTAGCAGGCTTAGATCTCTCAAATAATAAAATTTCTGGTGAAATTTTGAATTGTTGGAAACCAAAGTTAAGCCTGCAAATCTTGGATTTCTCAAGTAACAGTATAATTGGAAAGATTCCTGATACAATTTGCTCAATGTCTTCAATCATTTCCCTACATTTGAGCAACAATGAGTTACATGGAAACCTCCCAACCTCATTACAGAATTGCCATGGTTTGATAACCATTGATTTTGGAAACAACAAGCTCACAGGAAAAATACCATCCTGGATAGGAGTTAATCTGTCAAAACTGAGAATCATGAGCTTGCAGAGGAATAAGTTCACTGGAAATATACCACCCGAGCTATCAAGGAAAGTTTCTCTTCAGATACTAGATCTCTCGCACAATAATTTATCAGGTCATATCCCCCAAAGTGTTGGTAACCTGACAGCAATGAAGGCAATTCCGAGTGGTAAACAATTCTTCTACCAGGTTGCTAGCTACAAGGAGCACATGATTTTGAACATAAAAAATAAATTAAGTCCCTATGCAAATGTACTCCCACTTGTTACATCGCTGGATTTATCTGAAAATAAATTATCTGGAAGCATTCCAACTGAGGTGACCAGCCTTTATGGCTTGTTGAGCTTGAATCTCTCAGGAAACCAACTGGGAGGAGAAATTACAAGCAAGTTTGGGATTATGCAAAAGATAGAATCCCTAGATCTGTCAAGAAACCATCTCAGAGGCCCAATACCAGAAAGTTTCACAAATTTGACCTTTCTTAGCCATCTGAACTTATCTTACAACAATCTTTCAGGAAGAATTCCCAGAGGGAACCAGCTAAACACTTTTACCGATCCATCTGTATATATAGGAAATCAGTATTTATGCGGTTTTCCTTTATCTGATTGTTCTATAAGGCCAATTCCACCAACCTTCAGGAGTCAAGAAGAGAATAAAAGCAGCGACGAAGGGATGTTGTGGTTTTATATCAGACTCAGTGAAGGATATTTGTTTGGGTTGTGGATAACATGGTGTGTACTTTTGTTCAAGAAGGAATGGAGATGCACATTTTTCTGGACGATGGATAGAGCATATGATAAGCTCTATGTTATGATTGCAATAAAGGTGAGAAAGTTGAAGGCCCGGATATGTGCGAGAGATGGTGATAATGTATGACAAATGCTACTGTCTATATAGTTTAGAAGCCCTATATATACTTGTTTTCTGCTTAGTTGTTCAGGATAATGTATGATAATGTTATGCTTGCAATAATGTTTTCTTGCTGCTGCTGCTGATGTTGTAGCTTTTTACTGTAATCTGGGTTTATTTCTGACTTTTTAAGCTGGGTTGGATAGAAGAAACCTTACTAAAATGTGATTTCTTACATATTAGAATTAGACACACAGTACCATTTTTCATTAATTCATATCAGAATCAAAATATGATTTTTTTTAATTTACTACATGCCAAGTTTGTTTTCTTGTCGGAAGGCCTATAATAAACAAAAATTTCACTAAACAAAATAAAGTACAAAACAACCAGAGTTGATTGGATACACTTGAAAATTATCTGCCCACAAATTAAAATCCCTGGAGATACTCATACAACTCCAAGTCTCCAACCCGGCTGAGACTTGAAAATTAGCAACACCTGCTTGAGGTGAAGGTATGGATAAGGTCTCCAATCAAGATGCTCAGGAGGCAGCTGAGCTGACCGTTAATTGTCTAATTGATAGAAAGTAACGCACCACAGTCTACAGTTTCAGTCTTACGAGTTACATTACAACACCTGTATAATATATTGGACCGAAAAAGCCCAAACCATTGAGGGACGTACTGTCGTACTCAGCTGTGTTAAAAGTTCACATTTCGCATCAATCCATACGGAACGCAATCACATTCACACCTCCGGAGGTGAGGAATGCATTGGCCCCACTAGGAAGTTTTTAATTTTAATGGGTGCGTTTGGATCGTTGGAAGAAAGAAGAAGAAAAAGGAAGAAAAAGAAAAAAAATTATAAACAATCAAACTCTTCACAAAATTACACACTTCCCAATACTTCTTCCCTTCTTCCCACACCTATCCAAACGGAGCCAATATGATTATACGAGGCCTATAAAAAGGAAGCGTGAGACGCTGTCTCGTCTCTTCAGACAGACGGAGACATCCGATAAAATTGGAACTATAGATTAGCATGGCCCCTGCAAATCAAATGATAATTATTACAATTATATAGAGAAAGTTTATTGTGCACTATAGTGTATTGAGCCATCTATGCATTGCAATATGATGCGTTGGATTCACTTCAAAAATCGTGCTTGTGATGTCGCTGGATAAGATGTTCCCGAGCCATAATCCTTCTCCGCTCCCCCTATCTCTTTCTCAATTCTAGATCCAGTACACAGAACAACAAAACCAAGTTTTCTCACTCACGAGTCACCATCGCTCCTCCCCTTTCTTGCGCCAGCGTTAGAAGCTCTCACATCTCGCTGGAGGTCTTCACTCGGACTAATAAAATGCGACAATAACTCCGCCTTTCTCACCTCTCTTTTAGACCTAGGGTTTCGCCCCACTCATCGAAGCTGAGGTAACTGACCTAGGGTTTCGCCTCGATTTGTTCCAATAGAAGGTCCAACGAGCTCTCTCAGGTACATGATCCTCTTTGTCTCCTTTTGAAGTTGATTTTTTTCCCTTGCGGCTGGGATCGTTTGAAACCAGTAGTTATTTTAGGAGATTTACCAGTAGTAATTTCATAGAAATGGCTCCGTCTTTATAAATTCAATTTCAGTCGGCATTTTTCTATAAGGATCAGGTTTGGATCCTTAGCTATAAGTTTGATTTCTAATTCCTCTTAGCGCAACCTGTTGATTTTTGACCATATGATACACATTCGAATATATATCACTGATCACTCAGGACCATCGTTCAAATATGTAATATAAAACCAATCTTCCTAATGAAACATAGTAATAAACTTTTCTAGGTTTATATATCGACAACTAGTAATCAATTTGTTACCAGTAGTGATTTTTTTTTCAATTCTGTCACTTCTTGTTTTTAGAGAAAGGTTGTTACTTCTTTTTTTTCGAGAATGGTAGTTACTTATCAGTATTTTTTTTTGTGTAAAGAGGAAATTATCTGAAAGGAAAAAATAGATTGTTACTTAGACTGAACAATCCATGGAAGGAAAATAGATTGTTACTTGGCTAACAATTTTATATTTTTTTTGCTTGCATTAGAAAATAGATGATCAAGCAGCAAGTAGATGATCAAGTAGCAATGAAGGAAATAGATGTGATGGAGGAAAATGAAGAAGAATTGGATGAAAATAATTAGTTTTAAGGCCACACTTTTATGTAATCTGCTATCATTTTGTTAAAAAAAAAAGTAGTTGGCATGAAGTACGTGTATTATTTCATTTTGTTTGTGTGCATGTACCAGTGTACCATTATACTAATGTGTAAATAAGCAACATGTGTTAATTGAAGTTATTAATTGATGCTTTGCCATCTATAATGCTCATTTTGTATAGCATTTTGAATGTGCGCATGTGCTAGAAAAGGCTGTGTTGGATGAGCTCAAATGTGTACCCCTGTACGAAATGTGTATTCCTAATACTAGTTAAAGTTCTTTACCACTTGTACTAAATGGTTTAGGACTGGTCTCATTCTTTATTTTTTTCTTGTTGTAAAATTAAACATCTTAAGTTTGTATTATTGAACAGTGAGTGCTTGAACTATATCGTTGGTATTATTGTCACTGTACCACTACTAAATAGTTTAAGTTTGTATTATTGAAGTCTTTAGAGCAGCATTTATAAGTATAGGTGGAACCATCCTTGTAAATGAAACATCCAACAAATTATAAGTATAGCTATAATATGTAGTTTAAAATCACTTAATCCCATGCGATTGAAATTCGGTTTGGAGAAGCATATCAAAAATAAGATAGCAAAAATAAGATGTAGTATAATATGTAGTATAAAATCACTTAATCCCATGCGATTGAAGTCTTTTGGAAAGTCATCCAAGCATATCAAAAATAAGATAGCAACATTAAATCATTTACTATACAAAATGAGCATCATGCTTAATTCATTTAATATTACCTTTTCCTATACAAAATAAGCATACTACATAATTCATTTACTATTACATTTCCTATACAAAATGAGCCTACTACATATTCATTTGCTATCACCTTTTTTCTATACAAAATAAGCCCCTTTTAATAGCATATTACAAGTCTTTCCTTGTAAACTAAATTTCTCCCTCCAGTTCTTCATCTTCCTCCATCGCATCAAGTTCCTTCACTGCTTTCGGTTTTTGGATGGTGAATTTCGGGCTAGGTTATGGTTATGGTCATCTTTAAACACTGAAACTTCCCATATTTTCCCCTTTACTAACTTAGCTCTGATATATGCATTACATCTTGTTTGGGTTGATGGTCTCACTTTCTCAGGTGTTTTCACCTTTTTTAAGCAACCCACAACTTTTTCCTTATCTTTTTCCCTTTCAGATAATCCCTCTTTAGAACAAAAAATTTTTAAGTTAGTAAACCCTTTGTTTGTGTTGTTTTTCTGGTTCCAACGAATGCTAAATCCTTTCACATAGGCATATATATTATAAAAGTCATATACCTCTTCAGTTGATTTGAATTGTTTGCCTACATGGATCTCAATATTTTCTTTTATCCTGCTACTCTCTTCTTCAAGTATTGCATCAACATCTAAGTATGGATCGTTGATCTGTAACAATTGCTTTAGCTGAGATTACTAATTTTTTAATCAAATAATGATTCTTTAACACAAATATGTGAGATAACTACCTGAACTCGCGCACAATCACCGTCATCATTAATATTGACTGCTTCATGCTGGTTCTCATTCATGCTGCCAATAAATATTTAAAACTCAAGGATTATCATATAGGTAGAGAAACTAGTTTATTGGAATGTGAACACACAGTTCTGACAATTTGATTAATGAAAAATTACATCAACAATGAAAAAAAAACTAGGTTTATAGCATATGCACAGAGAGTCACGATGTACTCTTGCAGCATTGTTTCTTTATAATCCACATTTAGTCTCGTAATTTGTAGTTGTATAATGAAACGCCAATATATTTGAGAAAGGATTCTGAGTCTTTAGATGACTGGTTAATTTTACCAGTAAAGAGAAGAGAGAGAGAGAGAGGAAATGTAAGAATTGAGATCAATGAAATTTTATTAAATGATGAATTGTGTTTAGTTACAATACAGAGAGGCTATTTATAGGCGCAACCAATACATAAAGAATTAATATTGAGTCCATGGCTTGAAGCAAATCTCCTAAATTACGTTAATTTTTTTTTTGAGTAAATCTCCTAAATTAAAAATAGGTAGAAGAAAAAACCAAGAGAGAGGGAGAGGGTCAGTTACCTTGGCTCCTCCATGGCTTGGTCGAACCTCTAGGTCACAGAGAGAGATGAGAGAGGAGACGAGTCAGTGAGTGCGATCGAGAGGAATCTTAGGTCGCATCTTAGTCGAGAGAGGGTGAGTGAGACCGAGAGGAGAAGGTCAGTGAGTGCGATCGAGAGGAGAGGGTCCAGCGATTTAGGGTTTCGGTGACGAGATTGAAGGAAAAGGAGATGAGGGGGTTTGTTCTGTAGAGCCTTAATCGAGAGAGGAGCAGAATAAGAATTCGTGAACAACTAAATTTTTTCGATCCAACGACATAATCAGAACGAATCTTAACGCATATCCAACGCATCATATTGCAGTGCACAGATGGCTCAATACACTATAGTGCACAATAAACTTTCTCCAATTATATATAATATAAAACGGAGGTATGTATATACCATCTAGGAGTTTCATATATCAAAGCAGTGAGTTAGTGATTCCTCGATTGAGGAATGTGCCACTAATCCACTACTGCAGATCACTGAAGTTGATTAGTGAAAAAATGTATTAATGACCAAAAAAAAAAAAAAACAAGAAGAATGTATTCAACTTCTGCAGTATGTCTTTTTGACATATTATTCTTTTCTTTCTCTTAGTTATAACTGGTTTCGGACTATTATCCATTGGAATATAAAGTTATGTTCTGAATTTGATAGCGCACAAAGTGGAAGCAAGTTCATTATTATGTACTTTTATTTATTGATTATGTACTTCAACTTTTTATTTATTACAAGTAAGTTTTTTTCATTATGTGCTATTACGTTTGATTCATTATGTACTTTTTGTTGAGATCAATAGTTGGAATTTTTTTTGTTGATTGATTTACTAAAAAAAAAAATCAATTTTTGCACAACCAACACAACAAAACAGTAATCAACACATGTACAAATTCGTCATATAAAAAAGAAAACCCAATAATTACAGCAATACGGAATCAAAATTCTTTAATAGTAGAAAAAATTCATAAAATTTTGAGCATTTTCACGTATATAATAGAGTGCAAGGCTGCAAGTATATATTTATCATTTTAAACTTTTGTTGCATAAACTTTAAAGCATTTCTTATACAGAAAATCAAATTGAAAGTCTCGTCAAAGTCCATCTGCTTGAGAGTCATTTGGGTAAAAAAAAAAAAAAATCAAATTATTCATTCATGGAATCGTGTGTGTGGGTTAAAAAAAAAAAATCAAAAGTGGTCTCATTTCTGAAAGGCTTACCCCTATTATCCAAAAAAAAAAAACAAGCTTACTCATGTGATGCACACTTAAAAAGAGATTGGCTAAAATCAGTTGCGACTGACGGATGAGACCGTCAGCTACGATCAAATCTCAATTTTCGAGATTCTAACAGTCGATCCGAACCGTTCAATGTGTTCTTCATATTGAATCTCGTTGAAGACAAAATTTTATATTTTTCTGAAATTTTTTAGTATTTATTTGGTATTTTACAAAATTCTTAATCTAAACAATTCTGGACCCTTCAATAACTATGTTTTTTAATCTCAAAAAAATAATAGATAAAATCATAAAAAATGCAAAATTTGGTTTCCAATGAGATTTCAATATGGAGAACGCATTGAACGGTTCAGATTAGCCATTAGAGCTTTAAAAGTTGAAATATAATCGCAGCTGACGAGTCCATCCGTCAGTCATGGCTAATTTTAGCCTATCTCATCAAAATAATTAATGAAATGGTAAAAAAAATCATATAATTTTAAAATTAATATTTCAAAATGGTGAAGCATTAAATTTAAGATGAAAGAATTAATGTCGTTAACTTAGATTAGTATCTAAGGCTGATTGTCACAAATTATGAAGTTCGAAAAAATATTTGTCAAAAAAAAAAAATTAGAGATCAACTTATCACACACCAATTAAAAAAAAATTGCCTCCCATGACATTACATAGACTTCTTCATTACTCTTTATTAGCAATTAAACTATAATAATTAAATATGTTAGACTAATTTTATTATTGGGATTGCTAGTTTGCTACTGATCTGTGTGAGGATATACATATATGTGTGCAAATCAGGACGGGCAGCGACAGCGAGACGTTTATTTGAGCAGATAATTTCATTGTCCAGATTTTCGTCAAAATTGTTACAGTGTTAAGCCTTTAATTAAGTGGAGAAAATGACCCTATCTCTATCTGCCCAAGACTACAAGTCTACAAGAGTCTACGACCAGTCAAGAAAAATATTCCAATTGATCTGAATTCTGTTGAACAGGAAACTTTTGCCACTGACTACTGACCACTTCCACCCACTGCTCAATCAAGAAATTTAATATTATTGCAAATTAAAGCACTGAGCCGTTATTTTGGAAATTTGATTTCCAGAAGGTCAAAATTTGTTATGATTACAAGATTCGGTATTTTACCAACAAACAAGATTAAAGCTGAAAGAAGCCAGCTAACCATTCCTTAATGCCCTCATCTATATAACTAAATAAATATCGTTCTTACTACATCTTAATTCACATTTTAAGATACTCACACAATGACCTTTCTATACTACAAGCTCATCATTTTATTTTCTGTGCTCCTCATCCAAACCAAGCAATTAGATTCTTGCTCAGAGACAGACTTGCAATCTCTTTTAGACTTCAAGAGAGGTCTCACTGACCCTCTCGACCGGCTGTCTTCTTGGACTGGTGATGACTGCTGCTCCTGGCAAGGCATCACGTGCAACAAAAACAGGCCTGCTCGTGTAGTAAAGATTGACCTTCACAACAAAGCAGGTGGCGAGTCCTTTGACATTGATTCATGGGCCCTGGGAGGTGACATCAGCCCCTCTCTGCTCCATGTCAACTACCTGTCGCACCTCGACCTTAGCTTCAATGACTTCTGGGGTTTGCCCATCCCCATCTTCTTCAGTTCTTTCCCAAGACTAAGATACCTTAACCTCTCTAGTACTGGCTTTGAGGGAAACACTCCTTCACATCTTGGAAACTTGTCCACCTTGTACTGTCTAGACCTCTCATACAACGGGGACTTGAGAATCGATGACTCACGGTGGATTGCAAATCTCAAATCTCTTGAATACCTCGATGTAAGCTTCTTGACCTTCAGTGAGAAATTTGGTGAGTTGCTTGGATCACTTCACATGCTTCCTTCTTTGACTGAGTTGCACATGTCCCGGTGCACTTTCTTAGATAATACATTTCCAACATTTCTTCCTCAAACAAACTTTTCCTCCCTATCAACACTTGATCTATCTTATAGCAACTTCACTTCCATTTTGCCCATGTGGATATTTAACATAACCACTTTTGAGATTCTTAATCTCAGGGGCAGCACTTTTCAGATCACCATACCGCATGTAATTAATAATATGAATTCTCTAAAATATATTGATCTTTCTAGCAACATATATGTCGAAGGAGGTGGTTTCCCACAAAATCTGCAAGGGCTTTGTAAATTGCAATCTTTGTACTTGTTGTGGATGAATTTAACTGGTCGGCTATCAACATTCCAAAGTATTTTGAAAGGATGCAGCAAAATTACTATACAGAATTTAGACCTTAGAGGGAATAGTTTGACTGGAACCATGCCAAACAGCTTTGGGAACCTCTCCAGCCTGACTTATCTTGAGATTTCCAGAAATTCTTTGGAAGGTACGGTCACTGAATTGAACTTTGCCAACCTGAAAAGCTTGAAGTACCTAGATATTTCCTTCAACAAATTATCTCTGGAAATAAGCCATGATTGGCTTCCTCCTTTCCAATTGGAGACAATTAAATTAGGTTCTTGTAAGTTGGGTCCAAAATTCCCTCAGTGGCTCCAGAATCAATTCAATTACCTTTGGCTTGACATGTCATACAGTGAAATAGCCGATTCTATACCAGAATGGTTTTGGCATCTGTCAGAAAATTTTGTGAACCTCGATCTTTCAAATAACAAAATCTATGGAGAAGTTCCAGCCCTAATAAGAGTGAAACGTTCAGCACATAAGTCTATTGACTTGAGTTGGAACCTTCTTAAGGGACACATACCATTGTTTTCTCATTGGAAGGGCTCCATCAACTTGTCCAATAACTTGTTTTCTGGACAAATTCCGCCAAAAATTGGGGATGTGATGCCCTAGACTTAGATTCCTATCTATATCAAATAACTGCATTACAGGTCAAGTACCTACAAAATTCTGTGAAATGAATAATTTGGAAGGCTTAGATCTCTCAAAAAACAAGTTATCTGGTGAAATTTTGAATTGCTGGAAACCAAACTTAAGCCTAAAAATCTTGGACTTTTCAAGCAACAATCTCGTTGGAAAGATTCCTGATACAATTTGCTCAGTGTCTTCAATTATTTCACTACATTTGAGCAACAATCAATTACATGGGGACCTCCCAACCTCATTGATGAATTGCCAATATTTGGTAACCATTGATTTGGGCAACAACAAACTCACAGGTAAAATACCATTCTGGATAGGAGTTTATCTATCAAAATTGAGAATCTTGAGCTTACAAAGGAACAAGTTCATTGGAAATATACCACAGTTATGGAATGTTTCTTTTCAAATACTGGATTTATCACACAATAATTTATCAGGTCATATACCCAAAGGAATTTTGGGTGCCTCAAATTACCTGAAGGAAATGAGGAACATCAGTGGTGATCTGCAAATCGAATTCAACCAGATTAAAAGGTACAAAGAGCACATAATCTTGGCCATAAAAAGTAGATCAGATGACTATCAAAAAAAGTTACTACCACTTGTTTCATCCTTGGACTTATCTGAAAATAATTTAACTGGGAACATTCCGACTGAGGTGACCAGCCTCTATAGCTTGTTGAGCTTGAACCTGTCAGGAAACAAATTGGGAGGAGAAATTACCGGCAAGTTCGGCCGTATGCAAAGAATAGAATCTCTAGATCTGTCAAGAAACCATCTCACAGGTCCAATACCAGAAAGTCTCACAAAGTTGACCTTTCTTAGTTATCTCAACTTATCATACAACAATCTATCAGGAAAACTTCCCACAGGAAATCAGCTGAGCAGTTTTACTGATCCGTCTGTGTATACAGGAAATCAGTATTTATGTGGTTTTCCTTTACCTGATTGTCCTATAAGGTCAATTCCACCACCCTTCAGGAGTGAAGAGGAGAATCAAAGCAGTGACAAGGGGATGTTGTTTTATTTCGGCCTCAGTGCAGGATATTTGTTTGGGTTGTGGGTATCATGGTGTGTACTTTTGTTCAAGGAATGGAGATGTGCATTTTTCTGGACGATGGATAGAGCATATGATAAGCTCTATGTTATGGTCGCAATAAAGGCGAGAAAATTGAAGGCTAAAATATGTGGTAGAGAAGGCCATATTGTATGACAATGCTACAGACTATATAGTTTAGAAGCCATGTGGTTGTTTTCTACTTTGTTCATCTGGTTGATGTTGCTTGCGTGTTTTCTTGCTGTTTCTGTTGTAGTAGCTTTTTTACTGCATCATTAAAAGTTGTAATCTGGGTTTAATCTTGTATTAATTTTATCATCTCTTTTTGCAACCACTTTAGTGGTACAGATAGACCAGCCAGTTCTCCAGACCACATTTGAGAAGAAAATAGAATATTGGGAGTTTTTCATTTTCATGTTAATATCCAATTTATATGCAAATGTCCAAACTGGAGTTTAACATTCTAATTCAGTTTAGCATCAATTTGATACACATTATTTAGTTTTCTCCGTTTTATGTGAAATTAAGGGTAAACTGTAGAGGTTCTATGACAACCAGACAACCAGTGTAGTAGAGATTAGCACATGTTTTCCACGGCATTACAAACAATGGTTTGCTTTAATGTAATAAACTAATAATTATAATTGATGGCAACTAATATGTGACAATATTAATATAGTCGTCAGTTTGTCACAGTAGGCATCCAAAACTAACTACAAACCCAAATTACAACACCATATGAACATAAACATATCATCATTCCAAGCCGAAGTAACTTTTCTAATATTTAAGGCTTTCAAGACACTTACACATTTGCAATGGCATCATGGCATGTCAAACTATCTTAGGTGCTATTCATCAACTTGTATTATGGGGGGTTTTGTACTCAAACAACTTCAAACTGGCTCTCCACTTCAATAAAAAATAAAATAAAATAACTACCATTGCAAAATACAAGAAAGTACAAATCTACAGTATGGGCAACCCTTTAAATACCTCCTGTCAACTTCAATTACACAACAAACATAAAAGGTATCCATACTCTCAAATTCAGTACTTAACTCTTGTGAGCAGGCCCCTCCTCTTCATCCTCAATATCCCAACTCAACTCCTCTTCCTCTTGATCAACTGTTGCACTCAACCTTTTTCGCAAATCCTCTGCTTTGGCACCAGAACTTCGACCTGGGTCGGCTATACCCCCAATCTTCTCCTCACTTTCCCCAACTTCCTCTATTGCTTCCCACCCAAGGTCCTCTTCTTCCTCCCCTGGCACAGATGGCCTGCTTGAAATTACTGAGAAATCACTACTCTTTGATGCCATTTCCTCTCCATTACTCTCTCCACTTGCCTCATCTTTTGATGTCTCAACCCTCTCTTTATCATCTACCCCATGGGAAGCACCTGACTTCATATCTCGGGCTTCCATCTCACCATGACTATCCTGTTCTCTAACAGTCTCCTTCTTTTCCTCTTTGTTTTCCACCGTTTCTTTATCTTCTACCTTTTCTTCCTCTTCCTCCTCTACATCCCAGCTTAGATCCTCCTCTTCATCTCCTGAAACTGCCATTTTTACAATTTTAGCCCTGGCATCCTCAGCCTGCTTTATCTTCTCGATTTTATAAAAATATCTGCTCCAAAATGTCTCCTCATCCACCAAGTTAGGCACCAATTTCTCCAAAAATACCTCTACCTGCGAGTTCTCCTTCAACAAGGAGTCAATCTCATCTTTTTGCTCCTCCAACTTGAATCCAGACTGCCATTTAGCAAAGTCTTGTGGGTCCTCAGGAGGCTCGGTGAATGTGGCAGGGTCAGAGCGGGCCGCGATAAGCTGGGCCTCAAAGCGGGTGTAACGAGACATAATGGGAAGAGAGGAGGCGGCAGAGGAGGATCGGGGGTTCGAGTCAGTGTCAGAAGGGGATTCGGACGAGGGTGAGGGGGCATCAAGGGAGAGGAGGGCTTCTTTGCTTTGTGAAATTATCTCAGCGGTGCCTCGCCGTAAGGTGTCCCCGATGTCATCTACTGCCTAGAAGTGCCCAAAAAAAAAAGTGTTACAATTTAGCAAACTAAAGATCTTTTGAAAAGTAGAAGTCATAACCCGGTAAAAGTTGCAGATTTGATTGAGCGCTACACAAACATAATACTACTTACACCCAAACCAAGTTGATTAATTAACTCTATCATGTTGTCAAGTAATACACAAGTACCTGATATGAATGTTGCAAAATTTACTGGACCAACAATGATCTGGTATGAGAAGAGCCCACGAACAGGTACAATTTGTATACTGTTACATTATCTACACAATCTATTGCTAGTCTAAAATTGACCGATGACACTTCACTGGGGGTACGAAATCAGTGCAGAAATTGATGTAGCACCGGACAGTGCAGATCTCAGTTTGCACTAACAGATCCGATAGGACCTTGGCTCAACAAAACAGAAACACAGTCAGCATCATAACCATACAACCTAGGGGAATGTACAAGTGACTGGTACTACAACAGTATCATAACCATAATCAGTCTCAAAAGTTTACTTAAGGCCACTCAACTTTTACCTGAATACACCAGTCTCAAAAGTGTGGTTGCTGCTGCCAGCTGGCAAATATTGACCGGTACTATAATCATACCAGTAACAACATATCCAATTCTGGTAAATTAATTTTTACCTGACCCATAGATTCAAGCCTTTCCTGAGCAGCCGAAGCACCGACATCCAGCGCACGAGAGGCCACATCTCGAAGCGCGACAGTCTCAGCTCTGAGTCCATGCCCAAACTCCTCCAAGTCTTTGATAACCGTCTCCGATCTAGAAGCAAACGTCTTTATCAACCCTCCCAATCCCAAACCCCACGGCCCCGTCGAAACCCCTTCCTCTTCCCCTTCTCCGTCTCCTTCTTCCCCTTCCTCTCCTTCTTGTGCTTCCTCTCTTCGCTGACCCAGCTCCTGATTCGATGTCTGTTCTTCCTCCTCTTGATCTTCCTCTTCAGGTGGATCTGGAGAGGTGGAGAAGACTGACTTGAAGAAATCTGCGGCGGCGGCGGCGGCGGCGGAGGCGGCTTGAGCTGTCTCGTCGGGTTCGTCGTGATCCGACGAGGTGGCGTTGTCTTCTCCGTCGAGGTCGAGGTCGGGGTCGGGATCAGGAGAGAAAACGGACCTGAAGAAATTCATGGTGCTTTGATTTGGGTTTGGAAATTGGAAGAAGAAAGAAGAGATCTGAAGGAATTATTTTGTTGGAGTGGAGCAAGTTGCATTTCCAACGCTCAATTTGGAGGCGGATTAATTAATCAATAATTAATTAATTTTTAGTTCTTTCTTTGTCGGACAAGGTTTCGAGTAATTTGGTTTATAATTATAAATTGCCGCATGTTCAGCTTCTTATATATATTACTAGCATAAACGCCCACCCAATGTGTGGGCAAAAAGCACATCATCCATCATCTTTGTGCAACATATAAAGTTTACCAGTTATAACAACAATTCATCAATAAGGGATCTAAATAATAAAATCCATGTCAAGACATTAAAAAAAAAAATTAATGAAAACACCATATCTCTTGATAGGTAGCTACCATTCATTCTCAGCCAACTATTCCAAAAATAATAAATCAAATCTCTTTGTTATGCACTAACAAGAAAAGGAGAACAAAAAGGAACTATTTTTCTATTAAACAAAATACAAATTAAACAAAGATCCTTCAAAAAATTACTTTCTCCCAATTTCGGTCCTTCCAAGTTTCAAAATTTCCATATTGTTTGTCCATAATGTTTTCAAAACTGAATGGATGATATGGTTTTACAGTAACAGATGATCCAAATATATGATGATATCAGTGTGCTAATAAAATAGAAGTCAATGATGAAACCAAAAATTAAACTTCCCAAAATCAAAAAGGGATGATACCGAGGACTATTTGCGCAATTTATCTACCAAAGATAAGTCATAGAGTTCAGCAAAAGCGAAGGTCGCAACCCCTATTGTAAATTTGAAATAGCTGATCTGAGTAGCTGCTAACCAGCTGACATCAAAAGTCTATAATGCCCTTTAGATACATTTCTAATTCTCAAGTAGTTTTTTTACAAGGACCACGCATGTTGCCTTCGGTCAAGATATTTGTCACATACATCAACCTGAAAGATATTGTAAAATGGAATGCTAATATAAAATATAAAGGGATAGGAGCTCTTTTAGGGCAGTTATGATGAAAAAAAAAAGTAGATTCTGGATATAAAAGAATAGAAAATTAAAATCTAGCAGCACTGTGCTGATTGTGTGGGTTCAGGTACAGTATGGTCAATAATTCATATTTTAAGAAAGCATTCGTATTAAGTTGTGTTGCACTGGTGACAGTCAGAACTATATAATTGAATGAACTACATTTTTCACATATATAGTTCTTGTAGTCTTGAAAGCAAAATAACTAATTGTAGGTACTGGTCCCCGTCACTTGTTGTGGTCATAATGTTTACTTGTTTAGTAAAGCAGGTCCATTTTAACTGTTACATTTGCTATTAGTACTAATAATCTTACCTAAACAGAAAAGCACTGAACTTAGTTAAAATGATCCTGAATGTGTGTCTTAATGCGCAATAAAGCATCCCTCTTTGAATTTTGCTGGAACCAACAAACAAAATTATTAAAATAAATTGCTTAATTAAATTAAATTAGTTCAAAACAGATTGAATAACGTACCAAGGAAGGATGTACTAAAGCCCGTCTAGCTAGAACAGGTACAGCCATCGGAATTTGTAGATACAATTAGATTATTTATTTTCTATATTAAAAACTTTAACTACAATTTTTGTGGCAAAATTCATACAGTATAAATTGTTGCATGATTTGGTAGTAACATATGCACAATTCAAAGCATCAGCACTCGGTACTTTGTTACCGTGTGCTATACAAAAGAAATTGGTGCCAGATTCACCATTATTGCAACATGTGGACACCTACATGGAGGTCATAGTACTTACCAAAAGGACCTAATTTTCCCATTTTCAAGTTATAAAAATAAATTTAGACGCTAAAATGTGAATTTGGTTTGGCTTTAGAAATAACTGTACTTGAACCTTTTGGTAAGGTGTACCTGGAGTAGGCTTTCAACCTCATCTTTTCATCTCTTATTTCATTCTTTTCTGCCTAAAATATGTTTCCATGTCAATAAGGCAAAAGAAGAAACAAAATCTGAAACAGAGACAAATAGTTTCTTTGTACCAGTTGACCACTCATTCATTTGCAAAAAAAGAAAGAAAAGGAAGCATTTCTCAATCTTCAAATTCCTAATACATTGCTATGATATATCAAATATGAGAGAATATCAGAGTAGGGTGATATTTACATATTCTGTTATCACATAATAATTTGCCACAGAAAATGATGCCGTGTCATCTCAGGAACAAAAACATGTTAGGTAAAAAACATTTTGAAATAGTACTGTACTGATATCATCTTGTGAGTTAATACCTTGAGTTCTTTAATTGCCTCTTGAAGCTTTTCATTAGAATCTTTCAGTTCTTGAGCTTCATTTCTAAGATGCACCACCACACGTGCAGCATCACTAAGAAGGACTGCTTTATCAGACTTAGGTGCTCGAGTCGGATCGAGAACATTACTGAGCTCCACAAACCTATACACAGAACAATTAGCATATTTTAATTCAAATCTTGAACCAAATGCTGGCTGTGAATACAATTGATGATATTATTTCCCTATGCCCTGTTCATAATTTCAAACCTCCAAAATGAAACCAAAAAGAAAAATGCACAACTGTGTACCATTTCAATGCAGTAATAGGTAAGGGCTATATTTTTTATTAATGATCGAACTAATAATCTTCCTCCTTTACGAAAGGAAGGTGCAAAGGGTTGACTTTGATGAATGAAAGTCCTTAGTAAGGTCTTTTGGCTTTTTATCTATGTAGTACAAGTTTTTAGGAGGCACATATCAAAAGTTTATGTGATGAAAAAGTGAGATTACCGCTCATTCAACTTGTCTCGTCTCATTTTCTCCCGACAAGCCTTAGATTTGGGTCCTGGGCCTGATTCATCCCTTGTCCTGCAAAAATTAAATTACTAAACTCTAAATTATTCACATGAAAAGCACCGAATATAATTTTACTGAAAAGGGAAAACCTATGGTGGAATTTTTCAAGCTCATTATAAGTGTCATTTGCTACAAGAATGGTTTAGACTGAAAGCTGTTTCAGCGAAAAAGGCAGAGAACATCATCACACCTGACTCTAATTGCCATAGAGAAGTTTTAGTTTGATAATTCCTCTCATTGAATTATTTTTTTTTTCCCAAGAAAATCCCAATTACAACATTTAAGTGACGAAGTTCTTTTGCTGGCACTCAAAAAAGTAACAACAAATTGCCAGTAATTCCCAATTCTCGGGGTCAATCGGACCCATATATATCAATCCTGATGCAAACAGTTTTCAACTTCAACTCAGAAATCTAAACAATTTCATGAAAATATTCTAGAAAATGATGAAAGTACAAAATGATAATCCTTGAGTTTGTTCAGTCTTATTCAATGACTTTTGCCTTGTAGACAATTTTATATTTTTAATTCGTTTAATAATATTTTTAGGATCCTTTCTGACCTTGTACTTTGAAAGAATTAAAAAATTAAGAAAATGGAATTCACCTTTTCCTAGAGCAAATTTGCTCAGCACCACAGACTTCAGTATACGCCTCTTCAAATTCCACTCTGAAATTGACACACAAAATTCAACCTTTTTCCCCCAAAAAAAAAAAGCACAACAAATCACTAAAACAATCCAATACCCGATCGAACCAGATCCACAAAAACCCTCGAGAGCACAGCGCAACTCGCCATCCAATCCTCCCTCGTCGATCCAGTACTCATCCATCGCATTTTGCTCCATTGTACCACGATTTAGGGTTCGATCGATCTATCCGATTCCGTGCAATGCCTCACTCCCACTTCCACATCAATTCAGAGCAATCGAGAGAATCGAACTTATACTCTTATCAGATAAAGAGATTGGGAATGGGGAATGGAGATGAGAGAATGAGAGAATCTTTTTTCTTTCGACCGAAGCGACAGCCAATGACAAGAGAATACGCGCGGGATCGGAGAAGTAAAGAGAGAGAGAAAAGAAATGAACACAAGTGACAAATGATTAAACACCATGGATGAGATCTAACCTTGCTCATTCCTGGCAATGAACACAATCATACCTGTTTCCTCTGCCACGATGCACTCAGCAATACACGTGGGACAAGCGCTAGAGGTGGCGATCGGTCGCCCTTTTTGAAGCACCACACCAATTTTGAACTGACCGCTTATACCCGGTTTGAGCTGATCTACCTTTATAAAAACATGTTTCCTCAACCCTGGCCTCTCATCTTACGTCGCCATAAAATGGAGATGGTGAAGATTTGCGAATGGATCGGAGGAGAGAAGGTGGGACAAAGACGGGGTGAAGAGTAATTAGGTGTGAATTGAGGTAAACCCTACATAAGACTGGAGCAGGAGAGAGAGGGGGCGGGGGCGGGGGTGGGGGGGGGATGGTGAGGTGAAGAACGGTGGTGGAGATCGAACAAATGAAAATCTCATTTGGAAGCAATAGTTCGGGAAAGAAATGAAAAGGAGAAAAAGTAAAAGGTAAGAACAGAAATTACGCTCAGCTTTAATGAAGCGCTGAAAAAAATGCTAGAGGCGAGAATCGAATCCAGTAGCACGATGATTAAATCCCAGCGCAATTCACGGCGAATGTTAACAGGTCTAAGCGAAAGGTTTAACTCTTTTATCTCAACAGTAAATTTACACCACTGATTTGATCAAATCGTAAAAATAGACGGTCAATATTGAATTGGGTAAACAATTGTTTGTTCTTTTGGGTTCAAATTTTGGATAGACCTTTGGACTGGTGCTTTTATAAGTAGTAAAGATTTAGTAGTGTGGTTGCGTACTATGCCTCACCGCAGTAGAGTGAGTCGGTGGGGGAAAAAAAATCAGAATTGCCAAGCAATTGTATATTTTTTATTTTTTATTGTAAATAATAGATTAAGCAATTCCCAGGAAGTAACTAAATGGTAGATATAGATAATCACTACTTAAAATAAAATAACAAGCTGACTTAGCATCCAAGAATTTTCTATTTTTGGCGAAATTGGATAAAATTAAAAATAATACTTTAGATTTTAAATTTAATAAAATGATGTCTATTTTATAAACAAAATGCATTTAATTAGCAGTTTTGACTAAGCTTTTACATTCCAATTGTGAATATACTACTTAATTGTTTTTGTTTTGGGAGCAATTCAAGTAGCGTGCACACCTCAATCTGAATAATACATACATAAATTCAGTCAGAATTTGTGAACGCACAAAGTACTTCAGTTAGAATTTCGAACATGTGTGTTCATTTTGAGATAAATTTAATCAAGTTTTTGAATCCCAAATATTAAAATACAGGAATAACAAATAGAAATTTCGAACATTTAAAAATTTCCCCATGAATTGAATAAATTTCTTATCAATTTTTCTTAATAACAAGAAATATTTTGACAAGAATATTTCTACTGTTTAAATATATTGACAAGAATGGGCCGTTTGGATCGCTTAGGAATTTAGGAAATTTGGAGAAGTTGCAATTCCTAGGAATAAATTTATTGGGAAGTGTGTAACTTTGTGAAAAGTTTGAATTGTTTATAATAAATTTATGATAGGAAGATGAAATTTCCCAAAATCTCCAATGAATCCAAACAGCCCCAATATGTCTAAAACTACTAAATTTATGCATTTTTTGTACACTCTGGATGCTTGAGTCTGTACGTTTACAGTTCAACCTAAAAGATATATGTTCACCTTAAATGCATGGCACATTTCAATTGTTTGTGCAAAAGAAAAATAGCAAAAACACTGTTATAAACATCACAGAAGAGAAGAAAATGAGCCTAACAACAAAATCATAACCATTCTCTTCTATAAATAAGAACGGCCGTTCAAATACACTGCATATACATAATGATTAGTTACTATACCATTCGCTATGTTATCTAACATTCTAACTACAACAATTATAGCTTTCAGAAGCCTAACAACTTCTTTTGATGTGGTCTTGTACAGGAATATTATACAACCTAATCAGACTAATCATATCAACCAAGAGGCTCTAAATAGAATCCAAAGGCTAAATAAGCTGCTTCTCATTAAGCCACCTTCTTCCCTGGGGCAAACCCAAATCATCCTTGTAACATATTTCCTATCATACTGGTATTACCAGAAAATAAGTATTATCCACTGTTCAAAATAAGCTCAGCAGCTGCCCCAATGGCCTCCTTTCCACCCCTACGTAGCAAAGCCAGAGCGAGGGCATCCTCATTCCACCTATTCAATCCATCGCAGACCCGCTTCAATCTATCCACATCCACATCCAGTACCCAACAAGGCGAGCATTCCACCACTAATCCAAGAAATCCCAACACATATCCACGCCACATCATTGTGTCACACCCAATTGTTATCTTTTTATCCAAAGCACGACCCAAAAATTCGAAATGCGCATTCATGACCCTCTGTCTTCTCTTTGACAGTGGTGTTGGATCAATGCCCCATGCAAACATGCTAGAATAAACTACAAGGTATGATAGCACATGCCCACCTAACTGGTACACTATTTTCCCTCTTTTCCCCTGGTCCAAATCTTGCACAGAGAGAAACCAAGAGGGAAGAATCTCCTGGATCAGAGCCTGCACGAGTCCAGAGCCACCAGAGAGCCACACGATGGTGGCACCAAGAGCAGCTGCATCTTTGACCCGTTCCATGGCAGTGTGGAGAGAGGATTGGACGTACCTAGCGAGATTCTTGCTTTTCAGTTTTGTGTTTGGTTGGTTTGACATGTAATCTCTTCGCATGATGGTGTCAGCTATTTCTTTGACTGAGAGCATAAGGAGAGCGAGGATCTTCTCGGCAAGAATTGCACAGTCCTTTATACATCTAAATATTCGGAGATACAGGATGCCAGGTGCAACCGGTGACAGACCGCCTGAGAAATGAGATCCGAATCCATGACCTATGTTAAACCATTATATTTAACATGTTAGGAAAAAAGAATTAGAATTGTCATAATACAATTTAATCAAGAAAATGCTCAATATTTATAGCATAACTATATTGCGAAGTGTGAATGTAGTAAATTCTGAGTTCCATTTCAAATTCTAATGACACCCAGTAATCAATTACCTAGAAGGCTTCCAACTCCACCAGTGCCTGGTGATGAGCCAGAAAGCCCAAGAGTTGCTGCAAAGCAGCTGCGCAGAAGCTGCACAACAGCATCATTGTTGTGATGAAATACAGTGCGAGAAGCAGAGAAGATTAGGAAATCAGTCCACCGCTTCACCTTCTGTGTCCACAGAGCAGCAACTATCGGCATGCTTGGCCAGGGACAACTTGCGGCAAGGTTCTCCAGTGCTGGCCCAGCCAGATTGAGGAAGACTTGTGATGCCTTGTCAAGCTTGTAGGTGATGGTGAGGCTAACAAAAGCTGCCAAGGGTAAGGGAAGTGTTGCTGGAGAGCTTGCACCTAATCAGATTAGTGATGAAACAAAATTAACATTGCTTCAACCGAGGGACTGCATGAAAGTATGTGCACAGTTAACACAATAGTGGGTGTTGGATAAAACAATCCTTACAAGTACCTACGACAAGGCTAGGAACATCAACCCCAGTGGCACCAACAATCTTCTTGATCTGCTCTTCAACCATGGATAGGTTTGCAGCAGGACTTGGCCAGTCTGTTCCATTCATAAAAGCCGGTTTCCAAACCCCACGAGTGACTTCTGCAGAGAAGTAGCTTACTATAGATGCAAGCGATGCCGGTAGGTAATCAGCTAGCTCTTTTAGTCCTAAAATTAGACAAAAAAAAAAAAACAAAAAAATAGTAACGATATGTGATTCTTAGGACTCCAACATGATTAAGTTTGGTTCAGTTCTCTGACTTGCATACGAAGTTACATATGGTGTTTACTACTAGTAGTCCTCAATTCCTTCTGCAGCTACAAGTGGTAAATGCATAGCTTTCTATTTTTTTTATATTTGATTTGCTTTTAGTTTACAATTTATTTTTCAGAAAAAGTAGAGAAACTTTTGAGCCTTCTTTTTTTGGTTCTCAAGTTAAATAGTACCTGTAGCCAGTTCACGTGGAGATAGTCTACCATGAGCGCAAGCCGTAAGTGTTGCATCAACAACAAATGGCACTGCCTCCATTATATTCCAAGCAGGCAATTTAGGCCAAGAACAAATATCCTCATTTCCAGTAACTGAACTACTACTCAAGCTGCTGCTCCCAGAAAAAAAAGATTGATTCCCTCCACTATTTATCTTTCTAAACATCATATGTAAAAGTGCATCCACATTTTTATGCACTGGGGTCCCATGCTCAAGACCAGAGAAAGTAGATGCCAAACAAGCTTGATGTTGTCTGTACCACAATTTCAACTTTGGAAAATAATCAACAAAGATAGGATTAGCTGGACTTTGCTTGGAATTGTTATTTTTACTATTTCTCAATAGGAGAAGATATTCAGGGGTGAGTTGTGATCCAACTGGGGCAGCTTCACCCATTATGCAATATTCGAGGGGAGGATGATTGAATTTCCACAACCGCATCAAGAGAATAAAAGCACTGGAAAAAACAGTGTGAGCTGAAATTTCTTCACCAGTTTTAAGGGTCCATGAGATGGTAGGAGGGCATGAGCCGAATACTTCGCATATTTCCATAAGTGCTGCTGCTAGTTCCGGAATCTATGAATGTGCAAAAGTTTAAGAAAATATAAATTAATAATTCTAGTTTGTAGGAACAAAAGTCAATTGATATATAATATTTTGACCATCTGTCTAAGAAAGTGATTTTATGAGGCCTTTGTTCAGATACCCATTAGAGTGCCAATGTAATCAAAACTGTCTTTCTCAGCTGTGCATAATTAAGGGTAAATTATGATCTAATTTCACAACTGCTGACCTAAATAAGGTAACATTGACTACAATATATGGTAAGCCATGCATTTGATGGTTAATTTAGTCCTAGTAGGTTAAATGTGATTATGAACAAGTATATTTTAATAATTGGAACTTTGGAAGTAATGTAAGTCCTGAATTATATTCCTGACAGGGCAAGCGCATGACCATATTTTTAAGAGAAGACAACTAAGTAAAAGATTGCATATTTTTGGTTTACCATGCCATGAAAAGAAAACACTTGGACACAGTCAACCGAAGAAATTCCAGTAAGAATAGCATTCAGCATAGGCCCATGATTTATCAAATGGCTTCCATTCCCAGAATAATCAGCTGGAACCGGAGGCGAGAGGAGCTTGGCTACAAAATTTACTGTATGTTCCTGAAATGTGTGAAATTAATGACATGATGTTAAATAAATCCAATTTGATCAGAAATTTCTGTGTTTGTTTGGAGTTTTGCATATATGAAGCAAAGATTATTTCCCACCTGAATGTTCCATCCTGAGATCAAAGTGGCCCCACAAAGAACAGTAGCAGCAGAAATCTTGTCATCTTCTGACCCATTGATAGCTACTTCATATATCTTCTTCAGCTCTGCTAAGCTTTCATTAAGACCATGAGTTTGACTCAGTTTTGTTTGCTTTTCCAGTGAATATAATTATTTAAGATTGAAGTCTACTTCTTAAATCCAAAAAAGAAAAAGCACAAACCTTGAGGCAGGATAACTGACTAGAACATTAACTGTTGACTGGTTCAATGGAGCACCTCTCACAAAAGCAGACCAACCAGTTACTTGGCTTGGGATGGTACGAGGAATCTGATTGAGGTGACCTTTCACATAACCAGGCCAGAAATAAGCAGATGTATCCAGTAAGTTGCGTGAAATACAAGACTCAATAATCAAGTGCCACATATTTCCATCTGAAACAAGAAAGAATAACAAGGATTTAAGGCTAAATATTAAAAATATACAAACACTAAAAGGATTAGAAAAGCAAAACAAATAATGATTATTTTAAGCAACACTTACAACAGTTTATCTCCCTCTCATGCAAATCAACACCATCCATGAATCTATTAGAAACATTACGTCCTGAAATGAACATTTTAGCCTTGGAGGCTGCCTGATTGGCCGCAGATACTACTGAAGGAGGAGGTACAAGTAAACTCTCATAATCACCTAACGCCTGTAAGCTATGTACCAAGTCACTTCTTCTGGCAGCTAAGCTTTCTTTCAGTTCACAAAGGTTTCCCGATTCTGTACAGATTTCATCTTCTTCTATTATGTTGGCAATTGCAAGTGTGGTTATGGATAAAAGCATGCAAAGCCGTGTGTCTAAACGAGGCACAGGTCCCTCAACTGGCTCTCTTTCCTATGTAGCAAATTAGAACTTAGAGTTGTGTTGTAGGCATTGTGTGTTAATCAAGGGACCAACTAAACCAAAAATAAATTAGATATTACACATCTAAACAATAACTAACAGACCAATAGTGGCACCAAGTTATGTCAGCGTCAAAAAGTTATATAAGATCTTACTCTTTGTATAAGATCTTACTCTTTGTACAAGGCGAAGAGAGGCAATCAATAGCGCTAAGAAAGCATCATGCCATGTAGAACAATTAACTGCATGAAGAGCTTTTACCAAACCTACAAACAAAATGCATGCTACACTCAGTACCTTAGTGATGTTATAAAATCAAGTATGCTTTGAAATTGTAGCATATGATTCAAACATCCAAAATCAGTTCCTGGCCAAGGCTTCTAAAGAGAGAGTACAATCATATGGATTCCATGGAGGAAAAAGGATTGTAGAAAGTTAATTCATCAAGAATAACATTTTAAATTGCTCATAAGAAGTAAAAATATAACGTCGAATCATTGCAACAAATTATATCTGAATCACACCGATCAAAGTATAATATAGGAACAGAATAGTACCACTTAATATTTCAATTGAATTTGTGGCTGCAACCGAGCCATCAACACAGTCTTCAAGATACATATCAATTGGGATCCACAAAGTCGAGCTACCCACACCAGGTGTAAGTGTAGTTCTGCGCCATTTATGTCTCTTGGGTTTTAAAACTTGAAATTGGCCATGATTTCTGCCTATCCAGTTCTTAATAACCTCGAGTGAAGTAGTTGAGCCTCTCAATGAAAATGAATTTGCTGTGAGAAGATGCAAGCGCTCAATGAAAGATCCCCACTGAGAAGTCCTATGGAAAATAAGAACGAGTACAAAAGGTAAAAGAAACTCGGTTTAGATGCCATACCTTTCATGCAATGATCTGATTAATTTGTACTTGTTAAAGTCAGCTATCAACCTCATTTCTTTATTTTATTTTCATATTTCTTCCCTTTTGAACATAAATTAAATTAAGGCACAAGGCCAAGAACTCTTAGTGTACAGGCAGGTATTCCAATAAACTGGAAGACAAAAGTAAGACTATAAGCAATAAACTGAAACATAAGATTAAATTAAACATTGAAAAATGATAAATATACACATACATGCCTTCGCGTGCCAATGAAAGGAGGCGAGAAATTACTTTATGAGAAAGAAAATGCTTGATTATCTCGACCGCAAAGGAAGTATTTGTCTTTTGTAGCCTGTCAAAAGTTTCTGTTCTTTGTTCACCTATTATCACATCATGCCAAGTTAATCACTTAGTTCTATAGTAGATAAATACAATTACTTGTGCAAAGATCACATATCACAGTAACTTGAACTAATTTCATGTCATCTAATCCCAGTCTATTATGTAATTCACAACTAAGTCAAGTGTCAACTGAGACTCATATAGACAATTCAATAGAAATTAGGCCAACAAACAAACACAAACAAACAAAAGAAATAAGAAAAGCAATATCACATTTGAACCAGTGTTAGTACCAAGCACAAGTGCACAACTATAAATATTCATGGTTGTATTGACATGTACTATTATTATTATTAGTATTACTATTACTAATAATAGTATTATTACTATTATTAGTATTTATTTTATATATTATTTTATTTTTTGATGTTTTTTCTTGCTGGGTTTCCTTTCTAGCCTACCCCAACTTGTTTGGGACAAAATGCTTAGTTGTTGTTGTTGTATTGACATGTACTACAACAAGAGAAACCATAATAACTAATTATTACCTAATGCCCCTCCAGAAATCCCAATATCATGTGGCCTCATGGGCCATTGAGATAACTTTTCTGTTGTAAGCTCTAATAGGCCTTCATCATCTAATATAGCATCAACTAGCTGCCAAGCAATGCAGAGGATATATTCCATGGCAAAAACACCAGGTTCACATGTTTCAAAACCAAACATTTCGGATAATTGAATTGCATTATCTATCAACACCATGGTCCTGAATTAGCAAAAATTAATACTCTTTAATCATTCAGAGGAAAGTACTTACAAATAGGGAAATGGAAAGCTATGTCATGTGAGGAATACTGAATACGTAATGCATATATGATAGAAATTTAGAGCTATAGCACAAAAAAAAAAAAAAAAAAGAAAGAAAGAAAAGGAAAGCAGTAGTGGAGAACTGTACCTTCTAAAGTTTGGTCCTTTCATTTCTGTAGGAAAAGAAAATCCATGTCTGAGTAAGAGTTCCAAGTAGAGCCTATATGCTGAAGGCCTTAATGACCGGTTTGGAAGAATCCTGTACAAATTCCCAAATATATAATTAAAAAAAAACAATAAAGAAAGCACAATCTGGGATAATGTTGGTTGCAAACTTGCAATGCCGTCAGAAACAGTACTAAGCTATTACACAGTACCCACAATGTCACAACACTGTCAACATTATTGTACATTGTTACATTGTACTTCCAACATATCAGATGCCATACTGGTTTTGGTACAGTGCTAGCAGCCAAACAGTACAAGTGTCTCTGTTCAGCTAGTTAAAAGTTAATACATTGTCACATTATGAATCATTTTCAAAATTCTTTACGGCTTAATTAATGCTTTAAAAGTTCTCCTCACGGACAGTACAGTGCAACCTTTTTCAACATCACAAAAAGCAATTCGACTAAAATAAGTAGAATAATAAAAAATTTAGAGAGAGAGAGAGTGTCAAGTGTGTTTAATTTAATTAACCTTACAGAGAGCAGAGAAAAGAGAAGCATGGGAGAGGCGAGACCACAAGCCATAGCTCTCTCCGCGTACTTCCAAGCGCACGCCACGTGTCCTCCAGAAGAGATCAGTGACGCAAGCAACTGCGCCAGCTCCGGGGACCACACCGGCGCGCCGTTCCCGGCCGAGAGAGCAGCTGCCACGTGCGCCACCCACTCCACCGCCTCATGACCCTCTTTCAGTGCAGCATTCGTGTACTCCGCCACCCAATTCCACGGAGGCCCGGCCGCCTCCATTGGCAAAGCACTGGAGAGGAAGCTCCGAATTGTCAGTTTGGTCGTTTGTGTGAGACGAAATTGGTGTGGTGTTAAAGTGAAGTGTTGGATCTAAAGAGGGAGCGAGTGGCGCGACGGTTCACCAACCTTTAAAGTTGGTCGGGGTCTTCTGTGGCACTTCCTTTTGTGGTTTTGTTATGCAGCTTAAGTTGTGCTCGTTCATTACAACTGGCAAAATGAATGAGTTGTTGACTTGTTGTATGTTCTATTATTGACGTGTTTACACTTTACAGTAGATATATTCAACTTCTAAATTCTTGTTTTAACTGAGCGTTTATTATCGTTTAAATTAATTTCATATCTGGATATATTTTGTTTTACAAAAATATATTTTGAATGTTAGTTTGTTACTATTTATGTGATATAAGAAACAAATTTGATACGTGCATCCTACATTATTGAAAGAAATTATTTCTATGATGAAAATAGTTCAAGAACAATCTAATATAACTAGTTATAATAATGCACGTGGTCATATAATTTTAAAGCTGTTGACAAGACATATAATATTTGATTAAATATATGCCATTGAGTCACTAATTTTATTTTTTCAAACTATGTAAGACTATAAACTATATCATATGCTAATATTCAAATAATTATAGTCCGATATTTATTTTACTGAATCGACTTATTTGGTCAAAAAGTGTAGCAACCTTTTATGGCTGAAAAATAAGCTACAGAGTGGCCAAACACATAAAATCAGAGCTCATGACAGAGAAATTTTTTGTGCACACAACCTTTTTCGTCTCCGAACTAAAGGCAGAACAGCTACTGAACCTAACTTACCATTTGATTTGCAAGTTAATAATAGGGTTGGTGAGTCCGGTGAGGAGAAGTACAGGATGATAGAATTGATAGTCTTATCTAAATTTAATGTCTTTGTACTTAAGAAATAGTCAAATTGATATCAAGTCATAATTCTATTTCCAAATAGTGAAGTTGAGATACATCGATAATTGTACAAAAAGATAGACAAGTTGAAATGATTTTGAATTGCTGATTTATTATTTCAGTTGTAACAAATTTAAAGTAGGTTGAGATATGTCATATTGACATCAAATTATAAAGATTGTAAAATTATTACATCCATTTGTTTAGTCAGTTTAAAAGATTGTGACATGTCATATTGACATCAAATTTATTAATAATAGTGATATTTTAGAAAATATTCATTATATCAAACATGTAAAATGGTAAATATATTTTTCTCATATACATAGGTTTCGTAACAAATTTTAAATATGTTAAAAATTTATTTCATCAACTGAACAGTTCATATTTGTGAACACATCAATATTATAAAAGCTTTTTTCAGTTGAATACTGAATAATTTTCAAATTACATTTTATATAGGAATTATAAGTTTCATCAACAAAAAAAACCATCGCTCGTCATCGCTGAAGGGAAAAAATCACGTGTGTTCCCCTTTTCCGCGCATCTCCTCTTTCTCCCTCCCCCTTTTGTTTCGTGCATCTCCTCTGTTCCCCCTCCCCCTTCGTTTATGTGCATCTCCTCTGCCCCCCTCCCTCTCCTCCATTTCTCTTCTATTCTCTGTCTTCCCCATCTTTTTGCATCTCTTCCATTTTTTTATCCTTTCTCTGTACATCTTCTTTCTTCTCCTCCCTCGTCTTGTATCAAGCTCACAAGATGAACATATATAGCGATAGAATAAACAGACAAAACAAACAAACTGAACATATAAAACAACAAAGTGAAACACATATAAAATGAACAGATTGAACAAACAAACTGAACATATATAACAATAAAAAGAACACAACAAACAAACAAAGTGAACATATACACCAATAAAATAAACACACACATAAACTTAATAAATTGAACAAATAAAATGAACACTTATAATAACGAGATTGAACATATACAATAAACAAAGTGAACATATATAAGCATCATAAACTAATATAACAAATAAGTTAAACACTTATAACAACAAAATTGAACATATACAACAAACAAAGTGAACACTTATCACGAAATAAAAGGAGGAAAACATAAAAGAGAACGAAGAGAGGGAGAAAAGATACTCACCTCTGCCAAGAGGGAGAGGAGGAGGAACAAAAATAGTGCTTGGCCAAGGGGAGAGTAGAAAAGAGAGAGGGGAGGAAGATAGCGCTAGGTGAAGAGACGCACTGGAACGATCGTTGGATGAGAGCGGGCAAGCGAGGGGAGAGCGCTTAAGAGGGAGGGCACGATGAGGGGTCCACTCGGACAGAGAGCGTTGGATTGAGCGATGACGAGGGATGGTAAAAGTAACGATGGCACTAATAAATTTTTCTTTTTATATATATAGGTTAATTAAATCGTACATAATTCATATGTAATATTTTAAATTTTGAATAAATTTTGATGTCGTTTGTCATAGTTACGAAAATAAATAATTTGTCAATGTGTCCTATATAGTTGTCTCATTCACTTCGCTTCGCTTATTCTCTTTCTTTTTTTTTCTCTTTAGTAGAACTCTCTCTCAGAGTCCTGAGGCAGAAGATTACAAAAAAAAATTCAAATAAGTAAAAAAAAAAATAATCAGTTGCATCAATTGAAATCTGAAAACCCAAATATTTTGGAGATAATGGAAGGAAATAGAATGGAGTGGAAGTTGAAAGATGGTATAAAATAATCCTCTCTTACTCTGAAGGTGCTCCAGGTTTTAAAGAGTGAGAATGGGTGTTAAAAAAAAATTGTTTCTTGGTTATCAAATACCAATCGTGTACACTCCAAAAATAGAGGTGACAATTTGTTTCCCAAATCTTTTTTTGTGACCTCTTATCCCATTGTCTCACTCTATAATTGAGTATGGAGCAGATTGGCGATGTTTATGCTTCCATTCCACACCTCCGATAACCTCTTCTAGAGCATAGGGTAACTTTCATTTCGCGATCCATTATACTTTGATACATTAACAACTTAAAATTCAACTAATTAATTAAATTAAATTAAAATTGACCTGAAATTCTTTTTGGTATGTGCCGTATTCATTTCAAATTAAGTGTCCGAAACTAAAAGAAAATGCTTTCTGAAAAAACAAAACAAATGTTGATTTCTCTATCAAATTCGCAATGTAGAACATGACCTTTCCTGGCCAATTGAAATTGAAAACACCTTAAAACGAACAGACAAGCTAGTGCACAGTGCACTGATATTTTGTGCTTTATTTCGAAAATAATCTTGCACGTTCATAAGGATAGATTGCCACAGAGGATCTAGAAAAAGAACTGTCACACTTCTTTCACCTACCCCGCCCACTAGATCTTTACTCTATTATTTTATTTATTTATTTCTCAAACTCTGGGACCCACTGTTGCGATTTGTGAACTTGAATCTTCTTCCTGGAAAGCTACTAATGAATCTCTGGATAGTTATTGGTGGAGGGCTTTGGGTCCCACATGTACTAATCTCCTGCAAATGCGATGCTAATAACTGCAACAGATGATATTGAAAAGTCATTCTCTCAGCTCACAACTCCAATTTTTTTTGTCAAAATAATAACAATAATTCAAAAAAGCAAGAAAGAACTGCAGTCTCTTGCTTTATATAAAAAATACAAATTTAAAATTAATAGAAATACAAATTTAAAATTATTTATATAAAAAATAATCTTATAATTTATATTGAACATAATCCCGTCATGAAAAATTAAGTGGTGACTTTTGATTTTTTTAAATAATAATAATTTATGTTCCCCGCATGATTTTTTTTTTTGAAGAAAAACAGTGGTCAAGCCACTGCCGAAATTATTTTATATAAAAATTTGGACAGAAAAAATTATAATATACAGAATTATTATTTTTTTTTTAATAAGAAGAAAGTTCCAACGCGTTTCAGAAGCGAGTATTTGAATTCCCCTCCGTACGCGTTTATAAAACGCGCTCCAACCCTTTCAACGCGTTTTATAAACGCGTACGAAGGGGAATAAATTCAGGCCCTCCGTTACGCCTTTTGAGACGAGTCAGGCCTTTCGTACGCGTTTATGAAACGCGTTGGGAGCTCTAAAGCGCGTTTCATAAACGCGTACGAAGGTCATCTCTTTCAAAATCGAGTTAGCCGTTTCATTTTTTCTGTTCGCCATCTTTCGTTCGGCACAGAAAGAGAGAAAGAGAGAAAGAGAGAAAGAGAGAAGGAGAGAAAGAGAGAAAGAGAGAAGGAGAGAAAAAGAGAAGGAGAAGAAGGAGAGAAGAGAAGAAGACAGCGGCAGCCGCGAGAGAAAGAGAAGAGGAGAAGGCAGCGGAAGCGGCAGCGACAGCGGCAGCGGAAGCGGCAGCGACAGCGACAGCGACGAACTTGCGACAGCGAGGTATTGCATTTTGTATTTTGTATTTGAAATTGTGAATAATTAGGGGTTTAGGGGTTTAGGGTTTAGATGAAATTGTTGATAATTGTGAAATAGTGATAATTGTTGATAATTGTATTTTGGATGAAATTGTGGAATTGTTGATAATTGATGTTAATTGATGAAACTGTGATGGAATTGTTGATAATTGATTAAATTGTGGAATTGTTCATAATTAAATTAGTTAATTGGTCAATTATTTATTTATAATGGATGATAATTGATGAAATTGTGGAATTATTGAAAATTGATTAAATTGTTGATAATCGATGCATGACGATAATTGATGAAATTGTTGATAATTGTTATTAATTGATGCATGATGATAATTATGATAATTATGATAATTATGTATAAATGAAATTAGTTAGTAAATTGTTGAAATGTAATTAGTTAGTAAATTGTTCAAATAAAAAGAAATTTATATAAAAAAATTATGGTGCAAATTAACATAGTTTCAAATAACTGGAATTGTATATTGAAAATTATGTATATAATAACTGGCGTAAATTAACGTAGTTTCAAATAACTGACGTAAATTATGGTGAATGAAAATTTTAACATATTATGATAAAATTATTTGATTATTGATCAGTAATTATTGTGAAAATGTCAATTACATAGGAAAATAATTTTTGTTTTGTTCGTTTTGATTATTGAAAAAATATTAAATTCATTGTTTTTTTAAATTGTTGTCCTTATATTATTTGAATCAGATGAGTTCAGCAGAAGATGAGGCTGGTCCTTCTGGTGCTTCACCACCTCCCACCGAAGCACCCCCCACCGAAGCAGCCTCCACCCAGCGGCCAAAAAGACGTAGGCGTCGCGCAGCCCGTCCGAGCGCGCAAAATGTCATTCCACCTGTGCAACCGGCCAACGCAGAAAACCAACAGGTTTTGTTCGTTACGGATAACGACCATCTCGTTGGTTTGTCTTTTGAGGAGGTAATAGATTTTTTTAATGTTAATTTATATTTTTTTGATTTAATAATTTAGATTTCTTAATAGACTTATAAATTGTATTAAATGTTTATTATAATTTGTAGTAAAAAATTAATCGAAAATGCTTATTATAAATTGTATTATAAATTGTATTTATTTTAAATGCTTGTAAATACTTAAAAATTGTATTAAAAATTGCAGCGTGAAAAACATTTGGAGTTGAGATCGCACAAGCGAACAATTAAGGTGGACGAACGGATTGAGGGAAGGCTGATCAAACTGGGGCTCAGTCACATTATGAAGGTGAAGCATGTCAACATCGACATGCCATTACTGAAGGCAATGGTCGAGTTTTGGCGTCCAGAGACGCATACTTTCCATTTTCCCGTTGGAGAGATGACCGTTACTCTACAGGTAATTTATTTAAACTTCATATTAATTTTTTTTTTAATATAATTTTCGTATTAATTATCACAATTAATTCTAACATATAATTTTCGTATTAATTTTCACAATTAATTCTAACATTAATTTAAACTTTATATTTAAAATTCAAATTTGAATATTAATTTTCGTAATATTAAATGTTATATTTTCGTAATATTAACGTATTTTGTAATTGTTACCAGGATGTTGCCTTCTTATATGGTTTGCGCTCGACTGGCATTCCAGTTAGATCGAATACGAGAGGGCCCTGGGAGGAAAAGATTCGTGCAAATCTTTATCCTCATGAAGATTTGGGAGAGTGGCACCGAGAAAGGAGTAGCAGGGAGTAAGTGAAAAAAAATACGAATGCAATATTGATTTTGCATATTCAATATATGCATTGCTTACTTGTATTGATTATTCTAAATTTGTACAATGCAGGGGCAATGTTGTTGTGGGCAACAACATCAAGTTGAAATGGTTGCGGCAAAATTGCGGGGTGGCGCCACCGGCAGATGCTCCTGGTGAGGAGTTAGACCGATATACGCGTGCAGTGGCTCTAGAGCTATTTGGGACGTTGATGTTTCCCGATATTTCTCAGAATTCCGTCCCAGCATACTTTTTAGAGCTCGTATCGGTATAATTTTCTTAACTTAAATAATTTTTTTTTCTTTACGAAAATAGTAGAATTCAATGTTACAAATTCAATATTTTTATTTGTTGACACATAATGAAGCTGACACATAATATTTTTTATTTTATATAATTTCGTTAACAGTCTAATTTTTAAGCAAAGATACTTTTGTTAAAACAATGTTCAAATAACAATGACAAAAAAGGAAAAAAAATTACCAATGAAATGACACATAATACTTTTGTTAATCCATCAATTAGTATTTGTTAACACATAATACTTTTGTTAATACACTGAAATGTTGAAATTATTTTGAATGTTGCAATTTAATTTTGTTATTTTCAATGTTGAAATTATTTTTTTTTCAATGCGTTGTTTAATTTAAATGCAGGGCAATTTGAATGAAGTTCCGGACTTCAATTGGGGAGGTGCCACGCTTGCTTGTCTATATCGTGCTTTGGACCGTGCCTCCATGCGTTTCAAGGTTGTGACGGGACCTTGGATGCTACTATTGTTTTGGGCATGGTCATACCTCCCTGTTTGTCGCCCAGAGGTTGCTCCTATCGGTGGATTAGGACAGCCTAACCTAGATTCATGTGTGCCGTATGGCAGGTAATAACTTATAATAATTTTTCAATAATATTATGCAAATTACAACACATCAATCCTAACCTTCAAAATTTTCAGGAAATGGGGCGAAGCTCGGTCTTTCTCACGGAGCCAGCACCGCGGGGCAGTGGAGAACGCACGGGACTACCTAGCCGTGTTGAACGTTGAAGACGTCAACTGGTTTCCGTACGTACTCGACAGAGCTCTTATGCCACGGGTAGCACAGCAGGGTTCCATAGCGGAGCATGTTCGGTTGCCGCTCATTTTCTACCACATTGTTGCCTACTACTACCCCGACCGTTGTAGGCATCAGTTTGGGCTGTACCAGTTTACTCCTCCTCCACTACCTGTGGTACGTTTGCTATATTTTTCGGATTTATCATACGATCAACTTCAATTTAATTAGAGTAAAGAACTAACGTGTTTATTTTAACAGAGTTGGGACGTGACACACAACCTGCTGGGTTTCCAGCACGGTACCTATCGAGATCGTCCAGATTTTGCTACCATTTTTGCGAGTGCATATGCTGAGTGGACTGACGAGGCATTACAGACACGCCAGCTGGAGACTCGATCCTGGACTGATACTGATACGCTGCGGTACTTCCGATGGTTTTGGCGATACGGTGCCTCCGAGAGACCCACGCCACGAGAGGATGCCGAGGCACGTCTCCAGCGCACTCAGCAGCTGCCTCTTGCTCAGAGGCAGTACACAAACATGGGGTCCAGACTTCGCAATACGGTACATCTTAATTTTTTAAATATGGAATGTATGATTGGTAAATGGAATTGTGCAATATGTCATTATTCTCGTAAATTGCAGGGCAACTCTGCGCTGAAGAATGCACTTCATGCATTGGGACTGGTTGTGAAGAAGGGGTGCAGAAGGGTGGGAAAGACAATTCTCGCCAACTGTCGTTCGCAGTTGCATGATGCTTCCATCCCTTTGAGGTAATTTTAAATAATTTAATTTTTGATTGCGTTTTTGCATTTTAAATTCAATAATTTATAAATTACAGGTTGGAGGATTTGTTGGAGCAGCGAGGACTTCCAACAAATATTGAGGACATACCAGATTCTGGGGACGAGTCTTCTTCTGCACGTCCGACTGTACCCACAGACCTTCAGGCGGAGGATCTGATGCATGCGGTTAGTATTCGTTCATATGCAAGTTTCAATTTTAGATACTAATTTATTTATATTGACATTGTTTTTTTTTAATATTATAGGATGGTCGGCTGAATACCGGGCGATTAGATGATATTTTAGGACCACGCACGTTCTTTCCTACTCAGTTTCCAGCCTCAGGTCCTACTCCATCCATGCATAGTGCATCAGCATCGACCTCGCAGTTTGCTGGCATTTCTCAGGATGCCACTGGCATTTTCCAGCCTCAGGATCCTCCACCGTACTCCTTTGCACCATTTGGTATGCCTTCCTCTTTTCCTGCATTTACTGTTCCTCCATTTACTATTCCGTCAGTGCCTACGCCTTCTTCTATTCCATCATTTGGCACTCCGTTGGGTAGTATGGGAGGGACAGACTCGTTCAGTACATTACTGCGGACGGCCGGAGATGAGGAGGGTGATTATGTCCCTATAGCGACTCCTCAGGAGGCTGGGCAGCCTGTTGAGTTTGGGCCCATACAGCAGGAGGCTCAGCAGGACCAGCAGGAGGACCTCCAGGAGGAGGACGATGGGGATACAGAGTCCACTGACTCAGGAGACGTTACTGCCCCGGCTGGACGAGATAGGCGTGCGGTGAGGGTGATTGACAGATTTTCACCTTCGGGACCTAGGAGGAGGCGGCGACGTTAGTTCTTTTTTTTATGGACTTGTGTATTACTGATGATGGACGGATCGTTTATTTTTCGTTTATGGACTTGTGATTGACTTGTGTATTACTGATGTTGATTGACTATTTTTCGTTTATGACTTGTGATTGACTTGTGTATTTATTGGATTGCTTATTATGACTTGTGATGATTGACTTGTGTATTATTATGACTTGAAAATTCGGAGTGCAAAGCACTACTTGAAACATAAACGTTTATGTATTGAAACGCCAATAAAATAAATACTCCAAACAACAACTTTTATCCATTAAACGTCAACACATTAAAACCACAACTTTTAGTGCAAAGCACTACAAAAAATAGAGGAAATAAAAGACAACCATAAAAATAAAACATTGCATTAACAATTCCAACTAAATTACATTAACAACCATAATAATAAAACACATAAATATTACAATGATATAAATATTTAGAGATTTTGACTATCTACATGTTGTAGAATTTCATCCCACCATGGTTGCTCATCTTCATCATTCGGTTGTGGTTGATTACTCGCACCAGTGTTGTCAGCGAACTGAGCGGCTTCGTTCCAAAAAGCCGCTTCGGTTTCTTCTTTTTCTATCTCTGCCATTCGGCTTGCCGCAATTTGTCGAAGTTCATCCCTCTTATTCATTTCTCTCAATTTTTGCTCTGATTTTTTGAGCCTTTTTTTCCTTGCCTCTTCTTCCCTAATTTTTTGTTTACGATCCATTTCTTCATTTCTTTCTTTAATAATCCTCTGCGTCTCTATGTCCCGAGCTCTTTGTTCATTCTCGTCGTGACGTTTGTACTCATGGTAGTGGTCACGCAATATGTTTTCTTTGTAATTGAAAACTTGAGCACACCTTGTACAGGTCACTGTGTGGTCTCCATTAAAGTTGTATATTTTCTCGTAAACAGTCCAGTGAGTTGGTTCAGACGAGAGGTAGGGTTTCGGTTGTTGTTGGGGGATGGGTTGAGATTCTGTGTAATATTTTTTGTACCAGTCATATCGCCTTTGTCGGTTCAGATTCTTTTCGTGTTCCCGCCATCGCCGCTCCTGGTACTCCTTCTGTTCTCTTTCCGGGCCACCATTAATGTGCCATTGGTAGTGTATTTTTAACTCGAGCACGTCTCCCTCTTCAGTCGTGTCTTCATGGATGTTGTATTTCAAAATGCGATAACAAGAGCGACAAATTGCCTCGTATTCTCCGTTTTCTGGTTGATTTCTATTGGCAGGGTAATGGT
Organism: Rhynchospora pubera; assembly: GCA_028095005.1. Classification (NCBI taxonomy): domain Eukaryota; kingdom Viridiplantae; phylum Streptophyta; class Magnoliopsida; order Poales; family Cyperaceae; genus Rhynchospora; species Rhynchospora pubera. Next base: position 120,003,688 of record CM051460.1, read on the forward strand.
AGAAAGTTGGCCAATACTCAATGCGGGTTGCTCTTCGATAGTTTGGAACATCATTATCTGAGTTAGAGCTATTTCCTTTGTCCATTGTACTGAAGGTTTTAACAAGAAGGAGGTAGTGGGTGTTTGTGCATTCTAATTCAACAATGACTGCTTTTATAAATAATTTCAGCAGTTCAAAGATGACATTGTAAAATCAAATCTTGTCATGTCTTTTGCAGTCTTTATCAGAGCATGCTTGTACTTTTTTTCCTAAAAATTAAATAATATACCTTCGAACGCGTTTATAAAGTGCGCTCTAGGGCTTCCAACGCGTTTTATAAACGCGTACGAAGCTCTGACAAACGAGAGGACAGTGGATTTGAATTCCCCTTCGTACGCGTTTATAAAACGCGTTGGGAGGGTTGGAGCGCGTTTTATAAACGCGTACGGAGGGGAATTCAAATACTCGCTTCTGAAACGCGTTCGAACTTTCTTCTTATTAAAAAAAAAATAAAATAATTCTGTATATTAAAATTTTTTGGGTCGAAATTTTTATATTAATTAATTTCGGAAGCCACTGCCTTATATTAATCCGGCATGAAAAATTAAATAAGACTAATCATGACTCATGGAATGAAGAGAAATTTATACGGTGATAATGATTTCCTTATTTTGTTTTGTGTAATGGTTTCTTTGTTTTATTCTAATTTACGTTCTTACAGTGGCTCAAGGTATGTCCATTAATTTAAATTTCATATATGTTAGCATTCTAAGACTAAGATCGACTTAGTTATTAATTAAGTTAACTGTATAAGCATGTAAAGGATTTTTTTTACGGCCAATTATGTGGAAGCTGTTATAATTTAGCCAGATTTTTGCCTGAGATGCGCACGCGTGTAAAGGCCAATCACGCAACTGATACACACAAAAAGACAGGAGAGAATGACGTCGGAGCATTTTAACCAATATTTTCCAAGATCAATATTAATTATGAAATGTGAATTTAATTAGCATCTTCTGACCATGGTTAAATCATTAGTATGAACCACATGACACGAAACAACTAATTTATAAGAGTTAAGAACTTATATGGCAAATTTGAAAAAAAAAAATATTATAGAGATAAAGAATTTAGAAAGAAGTAGCGTACGTAAAACATAAATTGACATTTTTTTATTTCATTCTTACGATTAATGTAAAAACTAATTTGAAATATGAATTACAAAATGATATAAGTAATCAAATTAAAAAAGATAATGACAAATATACTTATTTAGTATTTTAAGCAATACACTTATACCCTATTCTAAAGTTGAAGCAAATATATGCAAGAAATTAAGGGCATAAACCCACTCCTATATGATTTTTGTCTGCATTTACAAAATAAATTAATTTTCAATTAGTTTTTGTTTAAAATTGAATTGAAAAAATGGATTGTTATAATGAGGATAAGTTTTTCATCAACAATTAATTGTTATGATAAAGGTAAACTTTTGCATTTACAAAATCGTGAGAAAAAAAAATTAAAATTTTTTTAAAGAAGGATTTGAGATCTCTAAAGGCATGTAAATTAAAAACAAGATAATGATTATGTTTGCTCCATGCTGAATTTTATCTCTTCTCTGTAATATGAGATTTTATGATATTCAAATTGATTTATAATGTAATAAATGCGTATTTATAATGAGAATATTTTTGTAAAATGCATATTAGTTATTTTTTCCTAGGTTCATTCTTTTGATAGAATCAAAATAAAAATGTAGATACTTTTAGAAATATAATTAAGTTTTTTTTTCTATTCGTTGATTTTCTATTGACTCTCATTGCAAGGTTCATAATTGTGTACAAGCTTTTGAATACATATGACTAGAGACGTGTTGGTTAACTTCTCTTAGAAGATGAAAATATATACATTTATGGGTATATTTTACTCCTTTCTTATAAACATCCACGCACTCCAGTATTACTCGCGTAATATCAGGAAATACTTACATATATGCATGCAGCGCGTACCGGCGTACATGATAAATCATGTGAAACTTAACTCATTCATGCAATTTTTTTTTTTTTTTTTTTTTTTTTTTTGAGACTGAAGCCCATGCCACATGGGCCATGTAAACTTGTTATAACCTGCGGTTTCAATAAACACATGCAAAAAGTCTCTTATTTTAGATGTAGCGCTATAAAATAAAAGGCACTTTTTAATGTATCTGAATCATGATGAAATAAAGAGAAATTAATTTAACAAGCAGTAAAATAATTTGAAGAACTAACTTAAAAAATTATTATAGGGTGCGTTTGGATAGGTGTGGGAAGAAGGGAAGAAGGGAAGAAGTGGGAAGAAGTATTGGGAAGTGTGTAACTTTGTGAAGAGTTTGAATTGTTTATAATTTTTTTTCTTCCCATCTTCCTTCTTCCTCTTTTTCTTCTCTCATCCAAACGCACCCATATTAAATGAATAATTTGTATAAATAAAAAGTTTTCATGTACTTGATATATGTGACTACGATTTTATGGACTCGATACTTTTAATCTTCCTGCCCAGATATTTAAAATGAGATGCAGACACTACTTGATTTTAAACTTAAAGTGCGCTAGTGCTAATATCCTGCGTTGTGTGATCTTTAGTTGTATTAAAATATCATTAGAAATGAACACCTTAATAAAATGAAAGAGAAAACTGGCTTATGTTTGTTTAAACCAACATATTCATCCTATTGCATTTTTTAATTTTTTGTCCATCTTTCCTTTACTTTCTGATCTAAATATCTAGAATATAGTTAAAATAAATTTAATTAGAAATTTAATCAAATAATAAAGAATTATATAAATGAGCTATTTCCTTTAAATGTAAATAAAACATAAATTAATTAGTACAATATGTCACTCATAGGAACGACATGCTTACTACATAGAGGGGTATATAACCAAAAGTGCAAAACTGAGCATAAGTATGCCTCCTATTCAGATCTCTTACAAACGGGCAACCAAAAGGAGCAACATAACAACTTGTGTTTTGGGGACAATTAGCTATTACTCACAACGCTAACATAACTTGTTCAAAGACATCTATGTACAGAGCCTAAATGGTCACTATTTGGTTGACACTAACTTGATTTTCTCGATTTCACTTCTTTGGATAATTCTTACTGTTGTGCAAAACAAGTCTTTGTTATATTTGCTGATTTGCAAAACAACATCAACCCTACACTAATATCTCAAATTAAGTGATTTTTGTTGGAGTTACATCCTAAAATTTAATATTTTAATGACTTAATTTGATTTATCTTTATTATATTTGATTAAGTTATTATTGACGGATCATTTTTTGAAATGACAATAATATCTCTAAAAGAATCCCTAATATTGATAATTAACAAGAATCATAAATACGAAGACCTCTTAATTAAACATATACCGTTAAATCACTTTAAAATTTGTCTTTTTGTTTTCTCGTATTATTTCTCTTGATTGCCCTCAACCTTTGATTTTTAATTTTGTCATGTATGATGGTTTCTTTTACGACGTACCATTGTACGTATAAACGCCTATGAGAATTAATCCGTACACCACAAAATATGGTCCGATCACTCCAAAATTTTTAATATGACCAAAATACCCTTTACACTTTTACACTCTGAAAGGTCTTCCTCTCTTACTCGCTTGATGTCTAACTCCTCCTAATTGTCGTTCTCATTTTGTGATTTTTCTCAGTTATTTAGGTACCTGCCTTTTGTTTATTTTTAATGGCTTGGCTGTGAAGGACTGTTTGTCTTCATCCTTAGTTGACAGGGGTGAATTTTGATTTTCTAGATTTTTCTTTGTTTCAACATCCCAATTGCAATTGTAATTCTGACTTTATTCTAATGAATGGGTCTAAGGTCGATTAATTAAAAAAAATAATAGAGAGAAGAAACAGACAGATTATGAGAACGAGGTCGAGAGAATATAGGTTAGCAAGTAGGGAAAGAAGGGAAGCCGAACATTCTATGCACCAATTTTGATGAGGTTATTTTGGTCAAAATACAAATTATTAGAATTACCGGACCAATTAAGAGGTGTGCGGATCAATTCTCATTGCCTATGATTAGCACTACAATATCTGGAATCAAAGGCATTAACATCTGGATTAATAATTACAATGTTAATTGATAAACATATATATATGAGATATATACTGCATAAATAAAGGAGAGAGTCGAGTCTATTTATTACTTGAAAATCAACTTCATACTAAGAAAGTAAAGTTTAATAATCACTCCACTAAACATCGGCAGTAATTCCTCCATTCCAGTAAGAACTTGCAGAACAATATATAACTTTTTACATTTTACTTGACATATTTGACAAACCAATCCAGCATGTCCTTTTGTGCTTCTTCAGCCTTCTCCACAGCTTGCTTGTCATTGACATCGTAACGTACCGACCAACCATGTACAGTGCCTGGATATATCTTTACATGGCTATGAACCTGTTATGATTGAAATAGACAGCTTGATTATAAATGCATCGACCATAATATTGTAAATCTTTTCGTCCATGGTTCAATGGAACAACCACGGTTAAAATCTAGACTGATCAACTAAATAAAATTTCAGTAAAGGAGGGGAATGGTTAAACTGGCAGGCTGTCAATTAGCCACCATCAAAAGTTTAGCAAACCTCAAAATAAAATAGAAAAAAAAAACTTAAAAATTAGATCATTAACCTCAGGTTTAGATGAGAGAATTTCAGCAAACTGCTTAATGACCTCAGGAGGGCAGAAAGGGTCCGTCTCTGCTCCAAGTATGGAAATGGGGCATTTTACCTCTGAAATAAAATTTTGAAATGGCGGTGGTCAAACAACTATATAAAATCTCTCACCTAAAAGAAGTCGGTACAATTTTTTTATGATACACCATAAAAAAAAAAAACTCCTGTCATTTCTTAAATATGGCCCAAAAATCAATCAGCACCATGACTTTTTAAAAAAAAAAAAAATTAGGCCCTTCCATCAGTTATCTCTAATAGCGGTTATGCGGCAGAGGAATGGGAGATGACACATCATGTTCAAAGTGCTTTTACCATTCCACACCCAAGAAAATGGAATCACTTGGCTCATCTGCCCTATTTTCTTTCCCACAATTAATTCGATAAGAATAATTTTAAGGTTAATTACATAAGCCTAATTTAAGCAGAATATTTGAAGCTTCATTTTTCACTTTATTTATAACCAGAACTATGAAAATTAATAGCACTGCTGAACAAAGAATTTCTGAAGGAACTAAATAAAACCATGAAAAAAAAATATGAGAATTAAAGCTGCCTCTAATATCATCGTGAGTAAGAGGCCCGGGATGGAGAGACACTACTGCATTAATGTAGTCATACTTTGCTAGCTCCACGACCACCTTGCCTGTTGTTATTAAGAATACAATATAGTAAGTAGGGAAAAGGGCTACTGTACTAACAAATTAATAAACAAGTACTCTTAGGTAGAACTGATGCTGGTACTCACCAAGCTATTGAATTTTGAAATGATACCAACTAGATCCTTTACCCATAGCAATTGAACAGTTTTTGTTTATTACAATATAGTAAGTAGGGAAAAGGGCTACTGTACTAACAAATTAATAAACAAGTACTCTTAGGTAGCACCGTAGCACTGATACTGGTACTAACCAAGCTATTCAATTTTGAAATGATACAAACTAGATCCTTCACCCATTGCAATTGAACTGTTTTTGTTTATTTGGAAAAAAACAAATGTAATGGATACAGTTTGGAAACATACCACCCCAACAAAAACCAGCTGCTCCTATTGCAGAAAAACCCCTCTCTTTCAGGACTTCAATTACCTGTTTTGCTTCTTCAAATCCTTTGGGCTTTATTACACAACATATACATGTAATCATTAAAAATAAAAATTATCGACGAAAATTCATGTATAATTCAAAGAAAGGTTGCAGTTTCTGATTCTGGCAAATTGTAGAGACTGGGTCAGACTATACTGAAAAAGGCCTTCCAAGATTTACTGTACACGAACCTCAAATGAATATTTTATAAATTAAAAAGGTCTAGGGTTTAAATGAATCTATCATAGCTTCAGTCCTATTTCACATTTTATTCAACAAGAGCAGAAATATCCGACCTAACATCGCTGTTCCTCTCAACATAATAAGTGATCAAAATGGGGCCAAATGAGTTGCTCCTTCAGAAAATAATAGAAGAGTGGTATATTGGTAATTGAAGTGTTCACAAGGTATGCGAGATACTTTTTATTATGAAACTTACAATATTATGCTTTTTGATCCATTCATCTATCGAATTTTTCACAATTTCTGGTGTAGCAGGATCGCCATGGAAAAAGTCGGGGACGAGAACAAAATATCCAGATGTGGATACTTTATCAGCTAAATTCCTAGTTACAATAAAATATATAAATCATCAAAGCAACAATAAGCTAGTTACAGTAATTACATAAATCATCCGCTAGCATAGTGCTGACCAGCCTTAGCAGTTATGTGCTTGTAGTGGTAATCCTTTTTTTGCTTTACTACGATAATTTGCTAAGGACAACCAGTTAATTTTAGATAGTTTAATTAAAAGATTAGAATACCTCAATAAAGGTGCTTCATATCCTGCAAAGAAGAAAGGTATACTGGATCAGTGTGCTAGTTGATTTTATAAAATTAGAAAAAAAAAGGAAAGTTAAGTAATAATTGCATATATTTTTGCACTAGTGAATTATCTTAAGATGTTCAAAATTTAAACTAATCTACTTCTTATGCATAAGTTACAAACTTATGGTTCTCATCAAAGTTGCTCAATTTGAAATTGTGATTATAAATTTGCTGAAAATAAATCTTAATTCTTGCATGATTGTATCATACCATACTGGTTCCTTTCTATATTCTACTTCTTATTTCAAAGCAAATCAAACAACCTTTCCTTAACCAAGGTTTTGACTAAACACTGGAAACTCAATTTGAAGACAAAAAACTACGTCTCAAACCGAAATGTAAGAGGAACAAAAGTGAATAAAATAAAACTATAAAGAGAATAAATATACCAAAAACATCGGAGATTAGAATGATGGCGAGCTTAGACTCTGGTGAACCGGTGATATACGCTTTCAGGCCTCCGAAATCTTCTACTACGTGTCCCTTCCCGTAGACCGGGTCCAGGGTTGGAGGGTTCTGACAGCACTGGGAGCTTGCCATTTTCTGGCTAACTAGTGTTAATGAAGTGGTTTTATGGGAAGAGAGGTGAAGCCGTGGCCCGTGGAGCACGAGCAACTGCAGTAACAATAAAATAAAATAATATAAACTATAAAATAACGATGTCTCACCTAAACACCTCAGTAAACAATTTGTAAAATCTCAAAAAAAAAAAAAAAAAACTTATACATCTCTATTTGTAGTACTTATAAACACATGGATTCAAGAAGTATTACACGCTAGATCTAGCATGTAAACATATGTTTATGTCGTTCGATCGAATTGATCTATAGTTGGATATCAATTGGTAGACAACACAACAATATATTTTAAATTTTTGTCCATTAAAAAAAAACAAAAGAAACAGCATATCTACCTATGTAGATTGAATAACATATTTTTTTTATTTTAATATTATTTTGTTTATTTATCTGTCCACATATTAGGTATCTTTTTGCTAGTAATACATTAATACACTTTTACTTATTTTGTAATATAACCTTAGTTGTTTCATAATACACACTTATATCAATCGGTTTAAAATTTTACATACAAAAATTGTCATGCATTTTGACGATATCAGAAAATGTTACCACCAGTGTTAATAACTATTTTGAATGTAAGCTAATTTTACGAACTTCTCAAAAATAAATGCTTACCCTTTTTTTTAAAAAAAAGGTAAATCAAGTATCATAAATTAAATATTTGATAACTATGAGATACACACTTTTTTTTTTGTGAGCATTTCCACTTATATTACTTAAACCGCCCATAGCCATAGGCCATAGATAACGTTTTTAAGGTTCCGTTTGGATTGCTTAGGAATAAGAAGAATAGTCTATTTCTAGGCGAAAAGTATTGGAAAGTGTGTAACTTTGTGAAGAGTTTTGAATTGTTTATAATAAAAAAATAGAACATAATATAATTTTCTAGCACCATCACCAAACCAATAATTTGCAGCCGTGAAACCGTGTGAGAAAAGGATGGGTCGTGTCTCTGTAGGTATTTAGGGAAACGGATGAGGTCATGGCTGAGGTCAACAAGCCCTTTCAACAGAAAGCAGGAGTAGTTAGAATAAAATAAATAATGAGGGTGAAATTGCATATGTAACAACGGACCCAAGAGTCCAAGACCTGTTCGTATCGGCCTTTTTCCCGAAAAATTAAAAAATAATATTAAAATATTATAAAATATTAATAATAAAATTCAATATAAGCGATTTATAAAAATAATAGACTGTAACACAATTACGGAATCCTGGAATCCGACTTGTTACGGAATCTAGATTCCGCAGCAAGAGTTAACTGTAATGTTTGACAATGAGCCTCAGGAGACTACGAAGATACAGTAGACCGAAATTATTTTATATACGAATTCTAACATAAAAAATTTTAATACAAAAAATTAATATTTTTTTTAATCAAAAAGAAAGTTCTAACGCGTTTATAAACCGTGGCGTTTTTCTCTCCTCTCGAACGTGTTTATAAAACGAGTAAGAAGACTTCTTACCCGTTTATAAAACGCGCTAGAATGCCTGCTTTTTGTGCGTTGCTTTAACGCGTTTATAAAACGGGTAAGAAGCCTTCTTACCCGTTTATAAAACACGCTAGAGAAGAGAGATTCGTTGCTTTAGTCATTTCAACCAAACTTTAGTCATTTCAATCAAACTTTAGTCATTTACCAACAATTTCTGTCTATAATTTTGTGAATTTATAACCACGTTATTCGAAGTTATATAAGACTATATCTTCTCACCGAATTGAAATCGTCCACAACAGATTATCTCTTCTATTTTAAAAACCTATCAATCAAATCCAAAAATGTCTACAATTACAATATATGTCAACCAATGTCCAACTTTTGATGATTCTTACTTCCACATCGGTTGTAGTATGCATGCCACACATGCTGATATTCGAAATGAATTATACAACAGGCTACAGATTTTAGAAACCCAGTACACTTTGAATATCCACGGTCGTTACAAATGATATAGTAAATGGGATATATGAATCTCTATTTCTTCTGTAAATTCTAAAGATCAATAGCGCCTTTTTTACCACGAGACATTCCAGACGAGAGGACTATCTATTATTGAGTTGCATGTTGATTTCATCCCCGTATATGGCACGGGACCAGATCTGAACCTAACACCCATTGATGAGCCCAGTAGCAGTGAGTCAAACACTTCTTTAAACCTTATGTGTGGTCAGCAATCCACCCCTTACTAATACACTGGCGAACAGTCCGTTCCTACGCAAGACAATAACACATCAGGAGATGATGTCGAGGTTGTCGATGATGATGAAGATGAGGGTCCAGAGACTTACTCCGACCTTCCTACCGGAGAAGAATATACCGATGTGGAGGACTTCTCCGAGAGGAGAGTGCCTTTCTATGCAAACTGCGACCAGCCGTACGTTTCAGGAAGGACAGATTCGCACCATCCTGTAAGTGAATTGTGTGATATTTTTCATATTTGAGTATGTTGGTATGCCGGAACCTAGTTTAGGGCCACAAGGCGAAGTTACTCCTGGTAAAAGATTCAGTTCAAAAAACAACTAATTCTAGCTGTCTGTGATGTTTAATGCAAAACAAATCGAGAAGTTCAAACAGAAACTAGCAATAAACAAAAAATTGTAATGATTTGTCTGCAAAAATCGAATTGTAAGTGGCAATTGTATGGTAGACGTGAGAGTTATAATACAAATTGGAAGATTTTTACCAATCCAAATGAGCATACTTGTTCGAGACCCCCGGGCCAAAAAGGACACGAAAACCTTACAACTAGTCTCATTGCCGAACATGTTAGGGATGAATTGAAAAAAAAATTTAGAAAAAAGTATCCAGGACATAGGAAGTCTCAAAGGTCTAGATATCCACGTATTGAACCGACTTATAATAAACTATGCCGTGGGAGAGAGCGAGCATTGGAGCAATTGTTTGAGTCTTGGAAAGGGTTGATATCGTCATTATTTGTAGGCATTTGGACCGTACTTGGCACTCAAATAACACTGAAACCATTGAATTATTCAATAGATTGCTATGATTTCGATGGAATTGGCTCTACCGTCGTTTCTTCTCTCATTTTACAGGATTTTGATGATTTCTGATGATTTTGGAGCATATAGATGGATTCCCGACGTAGCACGTACGCTAGACGACTCATTCCTAGCATTGGAGGCTCTTTTCTCTCTTCTGGTCGACCCGAACAATCATCTGTTCGATCCGACCAGCACCTATGGCAGCCAGGCGTCATTTTCTCTCTCCTGGTCGACCCGACCACAAGCCTGTTCGATCCGACCAGCACCTATGGCAGCCAAGCGTCATTTTCTCTCTCCTGGTCGACCCGACCACAAGCCTGTTCGGTTTGACCAGGGTGCCGCCATATCACATAAGGCATTATTTTTTACATAGAAACTGATGAAAATGGCAATTTCTTGCGCCCTGGTGCCCTAGCCTTCCATCCTTGCGACCTGGGACATCCATATATATACCTCTAGACCTGAAGGAAAGGAAGCAAGCCACCAACCACGAAATTCCATATCCCACCACGTTTTGGCACCTTTCCACCACCGTTCTCACGCCGAAAGGCGTGGGATTCCACCTCTTTCATCATAGCACGACCATGGCATCATCTTTGGAGCAATTCTAGGCGCGACGGCGACAAAATCAACCCAACCACGGCTCTGGACGTTCGGTATCTTGAGTTAGAAGCGATATTTGGTTTATTTCTTCCATTCTCTTGATATTTTGATTTGATGGAGCTTGTATCTTATTTTGCTTTCATGTTAGGTTAGATTTATGTAGTCTTAGGGGTAAGGTAGTAACTTAGGTTTGGATGTTGTGATTTGACTCGTTATGTTATGATATGTTCTGTTGATTTGTTTCGTTGAGAATTATGTTAATTGCTTGTTTAAATTGCTTGGTTAAGTCTAATTAACTTCTAGATGAATGGCCACATTTAGTTAAGTTCTAAAGTTAGGTTAATCAAGATAATTTAGATAAAGTATTTGGGATAAATCGTAGATCCGAAAGGGGAGATTAGTTGACACCAAAAGTGTAACTTTTAGACAAGTCCAAAAGACCTCTAGATATCCTTATGAACTCCAACAAACAAGTTTAAGTTGATTGAATTCTATACCAAAAGTTGTGAACCAATCGAGTTAATTAGGTTAGGTTGTGATTAAACCAGTTTCTAGTCCAACAAGCGACAGCTGAGGTTTAGAATATCTATGTTTGACCAACAAACCCTAGCACAAAGCATAAAATATCATAAAAGTTCAAAATCACACACTTATACCATCTGTTCGGATCGAACAGACTCCTGTTCGGATTGAACAGAGTCCTGTTCGGATTGAACAGAGTCCTGTTCGGATTGAACAGAGTCCTGTTTGGATTGAACAGATTCCTGTTCGGACCGAACAGATTCCTGTTCGGACCGAACAGATTCTTGTTCGGACCGAACAGAGCGGTATATGCTTGAAAAACACCGTTTGATGCACGAAAGTGATAAGTTCTGTGTTCTAGAGTCCAAACCGATGTGAAACCTGAACCTAAGACGACTTTTATATTGTTAAAACACCCAAAAATATTTATTTACTTGCACCTTTAGATTTAATCAACCAAAAACTCCATAAAAATTTAATTGTCTAGCTTTCGTGAGGAAGTAAAGTCCGGTACTCATTAATCCGTCCCTTGGGTTCGACCCTAAAGCTGTACTCCAAAAGACTAGTGAGGTTAGCTCTAGGTCTATAAATTTATTTGATTCCTAGGTTTTAAGCCTTCATCAAGGGTCCTACAATAAACTTCCACGCCTTCTGGAGACAATGAAGGCGACGACCTCAGGGACGAAGTACACAATAGTTTCTTGGCCTACTGACGATCCTAACGTTGGCGTCTTCAAGATGGCAGCCTGGGCTTTTGGTCCGTGCATAGAAGCGATGAAATATGCCAGACCTGTTATCTCAATTGATACTAGTTTTTTATCGGGCCGATACAAAGTTAGATTATTTTCAGTGTGTGGTTATGATCCAGAAAATCGATTAATTCCGGTTGCATTCGGATTGGGCGAGAAAGAAGATAAGGATACTTGGGGATGGTTTATGTCTTGAGTTAGATGGAAAGTTTTAGGACAGAACAATAGATATTGTGTCATATCTGACCGTCATAAGGCAATAAAAGCGGTATTTGCATCCGTAGATTACGGTTGGAAGGCACAAGGTGCATATGCAGTAGCGATTCATCGTTTCTGCATGCAACATGTTGTGAAAAACTTATGGAAGGAGGCTGGCGGGTCACAAGATGCGGATTTGAAATTTTTTTTCAAGTGTAGACTTGCGAATAAGAAAAACACTAGACGTTTTAGAGAGAATTGGAGAGTACTGAAGGAAAACAACCTGAGGGCATATCAGTGCCTAAGAAATTGTGGTAAAATTAATGAAAATGAAAAGAACGAGCGGTCAAAACTATATAAATGGGCTCAGATTTTTGACAAGGGGCATCGATGGGGTATAAAGACGAGTAATGAATCGGAGAGTCTGAATAATGTGTTTAGAATAGAGAAAAGATTACCAGTGACAACACTTGTAGAAGGCACGTGGTATAAATGTGCCAATTGGATGAACAAGCGAACACAAGAAGCAGTTCAAAGGTTGAGTTTAGGAGAAAGATGGCCGGAAGCAGTAAAGAATAAATTGATCAAGCACGATGGAAAATCACGTAAGTACTTAAAAAAAATATTTTAATTCATTCATTTTGAACTAACTTCATCTTTTTGTTGCAATCTCAGAGGAGTTTATGAGCATATTCGTGTTAAGATTGGACCTTGGAGAATTTCGCGTGAAAATTCACGAGTTGTACCGTAATGGTGTAGGCTACGATTATTCTCATTACACAGTTCAAATTGCACTCGACATGGAGCAAACCGATGTGCAATTGCCCTTCACTCGAACCACATATGAGTGCCAAAAACCACAATTGACAGGTATCTCTTGTGCATATGTGATTGCTGTTTGTAGGGAGACAAATTACAATGTTAATCAATTTGTGGATGGTCACTATGGCATGCAAAACCAGCACATGATATGGCCAGCAGGTCGGTTTCATTGTTACAAAGATGAGGATGAATGGCCAGTTTATACAGGTCCGATAATTGTCCCTGACAAGAGTTTGGTCAATCGAGGAAGACGCAAAATCATTCGTACAGAAATGTGGATGGATAGGATGGAAGGAAGGAAAGGTGGAGGTTCCACAAGAAAAACACAAAAGAAAATCAAGGTCAAGCTTCAACCAGTCAACCACGACAACCAGCACCTCAAGCGCCATATCCGATGGACGCATTGCAATCCGGTCAATACACCAGCAGACCACCAACAATGGCGAACACTCCAAGAAGGGTAGCGAGTACTGAACATACAGTTCAGACTCGTCAATCACCCATTCAACCAGCACTGATAATAGGGAGAACCAAGGATCTGTACAGCCACGGAGAAATTCTATAAGCATTGATCCACGGATAAGAGATGTCGCGTCTGGGAATATGAGAAGTGAGTCGGCTAGGTTTCCAACAAGCTCAACAAATGAAGCTAATACATCAAGGGAGAATGAAAAAAAATTGAACATTAAATATTGTAATCTGATGTATTGTAATTGAATGTATTGTTATTTTATGTATTGTAATTTTTTTTTAAATTTCAAATTTTTACTTTCAATTTCAAATTTATGCAGTCTAATTCATGAATTTTGAATCATATTTTTGGGTCAAATAGTATGGTTTTGTGATCAAATTTTTAGGACAAACGAGTTTATAAAACACATACAAACGTTCTTAATCTATTATAAGACGCGTTAGAAGGTAAAAGATGACAAAAATTTCTGACAATCATAGACTGACATAATTACAGACTAACAAACCGACATGAAATGAATTTACCCTTTTATAAAATGCATTAAAAAGCTTTGTACCCGTTTAAAAACGGGTTGAAGCCTTATTTTCTTGTCGTTTTCCATCATCATTTCAATTTATAAACCAAACCCAAGTCGCAAATCTCATCTCACATCTCTCTTCTCAGCTCTCTCATTCTGCTTTTCTTTCTTTATATCTCATATATTGTCAATTAAACTCAAAATAGAGACTGGTAGAAATGTTAATGAGTGCGAAATTATAAATAAGAGATTTTCAGGTGAAATCTATTATTATGTACAAAGGTCGGCCCAGATCGACAGCTCGTTAACTTCATCATCATCTGAGGTAAAACCAACACTCTGCTGCCTACGATCATGGGTCATGGACGGTAGAGTTCCGCCGACCCAATTAGGGAAGAACTCGACGACTGTCGAAGGCTCTCGCAGAATTGGGCAAAGCGTTGTTTTCATATTAATGAGAATTGTTGCAATGGAAATTATTATTATTTTTTATATTAATGAGTTATTATTATTTTTTATATTAATGAGTTATGAATATTGTAATGGAAATTGTTATTAATTTTTATATTAATGAGTTATGAATATTATAAGAATATTAATTTTCAATAATACAATAAAAGAAAAATTATAAAAAAAATTTCAATGCATTAAGATTGGCCATCTATTACAACAAGTGCAAAAAAAATGTAAATTAAAATACATTACAATTTTGAACCACATAATTTTCAAACACAACAAGATAAAAAAAGTCGGACCGCTTAGAATAAACTGTTCTCTCCAACTAGTACAAAAAAGTTGGACCCTATTTTGTGGCATCCGTCCTCTACACATAATAACAGATTTCCACGTGAAAATTTATAATTTAAAATTGGTGGAATATTAACATTTCCTATCGTGGAATTTTTGTGTTTTCTAAAGTTGCTGGATAAAGACTTAGTGTTTTTTTTGTGATTTTGTGATACGAAATAGAAGAACGAGTTCAGAGTTATATATAGGCGATTATTTACCCGTTTATAAAACACACAATAACCATTCTAGCGCGTTTTATAAAGGGGTAAGAAGGATCTTCCAAAATTTATCGCTCAAACACAGTGTTACGCTGCCCAAAACAGAAATGACACCTTCGAACCCCTTTATAAAACGCGCTCAAAGCCTTCAAACGCCTTTTATAAACGGGTACGAAGGTGGAGTTCAATTTTTGCCTCTAAAACAGACTGACAGACTGCTTCTGAAGTAAATTGCATTAATTCAATCCTTCGTACCCGTTTATAAAATGCGTTTGAGCCCTTCTTATGCATTTTATAAACGGGTACGAAGGGTTGAGTTTATTTATACTTCTCCTCTCCTCATTTTCTCTCCGAAAATTCAGAAATCCGAAAAAATTTACAGAAGTTACGCAGAGAGAGAAATCGAAAAAACAGAATGTCAACTAAACCACGTCATGTTTGTACCGGTGTGCTTCTCCAAGGAGATGGACAAATAACTAAACGAGATATTTTTCAGTACGTCTACTTGCACTACCCTTCCGACAAATTTTGCGTGAAGGTTTTTCAACGCGATGTTTTTGAAGTGATATGATCGAAGGGAAAACCTAATCAAAACAAATCCTTAGGAATCACCGATCTAATCGTTTGCAGTGATAGCTTAAGGGTCGAATCCACAGGGACGGTGTTGGAATATCAATCTTTTACCTTATTTAATTAGCTAGACGAAGGTTCAAATCAATTGAGGATTTAATTGATGAATTGAAGAAGTATCAAATCCTAAGGTTGATCTAAGTTTGATTGAGAATGCGAGTTCTAACACAATAACACGAATTAGGGTCAATTGTTCGGGTTGCTTTACCTGGCCTATCCAGGCGGATCCGCCAGCTTCCTGGCGGGTCGCCAGAACAGTACGATAATTCAGTTTAATTAGTTTCTAAGTTCTCTAAGTTCAGGTTTTTGGCTTAAACTCTGGTCCAAATACTAACTCTCGTTCTTGATTTGGTATTACTAAGTTTTAACCTCTAAACCTCCCTAAAAACCTAAGTTTCAACTCTCGTTCCTTGGCTTAAGTTTTAGGGTTTGCTTTAACTATTCGGTAGGATATCCTAAATCTCTCGATCTTAGGAGGGAATAAACCTCTCGGCTAAGTTCCGGTTTCACCTTTTGAGTATACTACCTATCCTATGGTAAGTAAGTACGAATTGACTTGAAATTTGGGGTTCTTTGTGCTTATCTACGAGGTCTGCCCTAAACCAAGTGAGCAAACCTTCAAAACAATTCAATTCATAATCACAATTCAAGCAATCAAGATCAAGTAAAGCAAACCAACTCAGAAAAATTAGAAAACTAAATTAAACTTTCATTAATCTACCAAGTAAAGGTACCCTACAATTGCCCCTAACAACAATTCTAAGCTCAACAAGACATAGAATCATACAAACCAAGGTTTTCTTGAATAAACAAACAAAAGATAAAAAGAAGAGATAGAATACAACTAATGAACTTGGATTCCTCTATTCTTCCTTCTCCGCCTGCCTTCGAACGACTCCGTCTCCTTTCGGGCGGATCCGCCTGGACCTTGGGTTGCCGCGTCATGTAGAGACTCACAAATCTCTCTCTAAACTTTGATTTCTCTCCAAATTCGATCTCTCGTCCTTCTCCCCTTGAAATCTCCTCAAACCATGTTTATATAGGCTTTAGAATTGATGGGAGGCGCTCATAATAGCAGGAAAATGCTTCTGGACGTGATGGGAAGAGAATAACCGTCTTCCCAAGTTAGAACTCTAAAACGGGCACTTTCTGCTAATTCAGGCAGGTTTCGGGCGGAATCCTGGCGGGTCGCCAGAAATCGTCCTGAGAGCAGGTCTGGAAATTTCAACACTGCGCCTTGTTCGTATTTTGCCCATAATTTCTTCATCCGGACTCCGTTTGAGGTGATTCAAGTACCGTTGGAAAGCTTATGAGAAGCTCTACAACTTCATTTAATCATTTATGTCATGTTCTTGTCCAAAATCTGCATAAAAATAGGGATTATTGTAGTAACTCCTTCTTTGACACAAACTTAATTAAAACTAACCTAAATATGTTAAAATCTAACTAAAACACAGAAATTTAGTTGTAATTTGGGGCCTAAAAGGATTGAAATATCTATATGAAATCCGTCGATCATGAGAGGACCGAAATACTGGACTGATGTAGCTAAGAGGGATGGAGGATACCATGTCCGACGTGGAGATGGAACCGTATGGTTGCGTTTGCAGCAGGCATGTCCTCCTAGTTTTGAAAATCATCCGTTAAATGAAAATGACATATATCATTTGGACTGATTATTAGATTTTCTATAATTAGATGTTTTATTATTATCTGTTTTGTTTTATGTTTTAGTATATGTGTATTAATTCGTGTAGTATATGTGTTGTAAGTTTTATTATCTATTTTGTTTTAATTTTTGTTTTATCCATTTGCATTTTTTTTTGTGAAATTCAAAATATTAATATTACGAGACATAATATTTATTTAAATTATATTACACAATACAAATCAATGAAAATTAAAATAAAAAACACAATACAAATTAAAAATTACAATTTATTAAAATTTTGAACCAAACAATACAAAATAAAAAAAAATAAAAAATACATGATATTGAAATTTTGAACCACATAAAAAAATTGTAGAGGATCCATTGCTAAGGGTGGGTCGAGATAAGAGCACCGCAACTTATGGACAAGAGTCGGGCGACTGATTGTCATATTGACTCTCTCTCTTTTTCTGAGACTTGGATGAAGATGCTTGCATGTATGTAGATTCTCATCCAAGGATGTCGGCTGCGGTGTTATGGCTCGTAGAACCAGCCCAGTAAACCGCCCTCTATACGTAATAACAGATTCCACCTGAAAGTTTTTAATTTGAAATTGGTGGAATATTAATAGTCATAAGGATTGTGTGCTACTCTGTATCACTGAATAATTGTGCTGCATACAACTCTTATGGCTATTAATTTCGCACCAACTAATATTATTTTGCATTCTAGCATCCAACTCTTCTTTCTCTCTAATTTTCTCTTTTTTTTCCTTCTTTTTTTTGTGGTTTTGGACGACAGAAGGTGGAGGTATTTATAGGAAAAGTTGGATCCTCTCGAACGCGTTTTATAAACGGGTAATAAGGCTTCCTACCCGTTTTATAAACGCGTAACGTCAGAAACTTGTGCCGCAATCACTGCACTCTTGAACGCATTTTATAAACGGGTAAGATGCCTTCTTACCCGTTTATAAAACGCGTTCGAGAGGAGAGAGAGACGCGCGGTTTAAAAACGCGTTAGAACTTTCTTCTTATTAAAAAAATATTAATTCTTTGTATTAAAATTTTTTATGTTAGAATTTCTATATAAAATAATTTCGGCAAAGTAGACATAGGAAAGAAGATGAGTTCTTCTGTAACTATTAACTTATTGCAATCCGTATGTGTGTTTTATCTATACGGATTCGGAATCTTCTAGTAGTCATTGTACACTATATATTAATTGTTAGTAGGGCTGTACAACGGACGGGTTTATAATTTTTTATCAATATCTCAATCCAACCCAATTAAACCGGGTTAAATATTTTCTTTAATTGACCCACCCGTAATCCAACCCAACCCATATAAATTTTTATCTATGGTTTTTACGGATTTTCGGATTAAACGGGTTATGACTTATACGGTACGTAAATAACATTGTCAATGTTAATTAAAGTAAATATTTTTATGCTTGGTTACATAAAGTATTTATCATGATCAATTTTTTTACTATTATCAAAAGCCTGAGTTGCAGTACATACTTTTAACATACGTAAAAGATTAATTAAGTAAGCTATTTCCTATCGGGGCCAATTTCTTCATTTCAAATTACATACAAAATGAGCGATTAAGTAAAGAAAAAAAAAACATTTATCTTACAAAACAATTATCATCATCATATTTAATTATTTATTGATGGTCATAATTTTTATATTCAACTACATGTCTATTTACTTCAAATATTTTTTTCATTTTTGCGTGAAATACCCTAACTTCTATATCCTGTACTACTGTTCTAGAGGATAGAAATTATATTCGGTCTAATGATGTGAGCATCCAAGATACAGAAGTCTGACAAGTTAAATTGAAAGCTCTACAGGGAACATTTTTATGTTTTAGGAGTTACTAAAACAGAAACAGTGAGCTATCATGAGTAAATAATCTGAGGCTATTGCAGTTCATTCACAAAATCATATATTGTGTTTAAATAATAATCAACGGGTTGGGTTAGTATCCGGATTGTCTAAAGAAAAAACATGACCCGACCCAATTGCACCGGGTTAGTAAAACTGAAATCCGAACCAACCCGAATCATGCTTGAACCCGTTAAAAAACGGATCGGGTCGGACGGTTTAAACGGGTTGGACGGGTTTTTAATATTCTTGTACAGCCCTGATTGTTAGATTGAGAAAGCTATACATATTAGGACGAGTATCCTCTGGATGGTTGAATACAACCATCTATTCAACCATCCAATGGACGTCTTTTGATCCGAGCCGTTCGATTTAATCTTAACGGTTAGATTTTTTCGGACCTATCAATCTTGGTATTATGCACGGGGCATTTATAACCATTGAGATTAAATCAGACGACTGAGATCGAAAACCATCCATGAATGATCATCCAGAGGACGTAGTTCCATACATATTATCCCGTACGTTTTATTATTGATAAACAGTATATAATGTTCCGGTGAATCTCACAAAATCTCAGACATTTTCGATTTTTAAAATTTTACATTAATACAATAAAAACTAAATGCCCAATTATTTTTTAGATCCAATAATATGATTACCTAGAGCGAATTTTATATATTTTATAGAAGTGGTTGTGAATCTAAATATTTCAAATTTCCACCCTTTGAAATTATCCTACGTCGTTCGATTTGTACCAAGATGTACGCATACATACAATCAATCACACTGCCTAAAATTGTCTCTCTTTTCAACAGAAATAGTGTTTCGTACACAATTTATAGCAGTAATTAAGCTGTAGCCAGTATTCAATTTTAATAGAACATGCCACCAAAAAAAAAAAAAAAAACGATGTCACATGTGTTTTGTCCATGCATTAACTTCCAATAATCGTAACAAATCATGATTAAGATGTTAGTTTACATCCAGATAATTCCTTTTTCTCTATTTGTTAGTTTTCTCACCTATTGTTGGTGTAATTTAAGAACAAGACAAGTGTTCTTTCCATTCAATCAAGTGCGCATAATTTACAAAAAAGTGCATTATTATTTATAAGTATAGATAGATGCATTATAATAAAGAGTTTTAATATTCAATCGGTACGAAATAAATGCATTTTAGTACGGAGAGTATTAAGTATTTCCAGAAATCAGGATGGGATATTCACAATAATTATAGGCATCGTTTTCATCTCCAAACTATTAACTATCGAGACAGTCAACACATGTATATCACTAGAAGAGAACATTTATTAAATAATTGGTTAAGAAATTAATGATGTTCTTTTCCTGTTTGAACGAATAAAAAGCCACGTGGAATTAGATCTACCTAACCATAAAAGATTGACACGCCACTATTTTTCAACCAAAATCTAAGCTGTTGCCTTTAAAGCCCTTTCAGAAATTAAATACTTACAAGTTACAATCCATCCCCCTTAATTCCTGTTGCTGTGTTTGGTAGAGGAGTAAATGAGGAGTAAGACTTACGACTGTATAACGGACGGATTTTTAAATTTTTTTATTAATATTTCAACCCAATCCAATTATAGCGGGTTAAAAAATTTATTTAGTTGACCAACCAGTAAACCAATCCAACCCATATAGATTTTTAACTACGGGTTTGTACGGGTTACCGGGTTAGCTGGTCGGGTCGTGATTTACTAACACCATTAAAATTGAACTTCTAAGACACAGAAGTCTAACAAGTGACAAGTCGATAAAATCTCTACAAGAACCCTTTTATGTTGTAAGAATTACCAAAATAAAATAGTGAGCTATCACGAGCTGTAGTTCATTCAGCAAAATACCAAATCATATTGAGTGCAAATAACAATTAGAAGTCTAAAACATATAACAATAGATTCATGATAAAGGCCAAGGTCTAAACACATAACAATAGATTTATAATAATAACTATTAACTAGGCAGCAACACCAGCACCACTCCACTCTTATAGAACGAAAACGGCACAAAACAAAAACAACACTACAAGTTCAATTCTTAAAATTTTTCAAAGTTGCCTTTTTTTTTTTGTCTGCAATAAAGATGCACTGCCATATTAGTTAATTGATCAATATTTCCATCAAGGTTCATGTACTGCTATTTTTTACTGGTGCGCACGTAATATATTTGAAACATGCCAAGGTTAAAAGACACTTGTATAAAAGGAGTCCCAAATCAAATTATTAAGCTGATAATTAAATGAAGCATTCTCAGGAATCAACAATGAAAATGAGATAAAACATATTAAATATTTATTCAAACAATTCATGTCATGTGCAGTATATAGAATGATAATTGATAACATACGAATAATATAGTTTTTAAGAGATAATGAAAAGCGAGCAAATATTATCTGTGTCTCTGTATTTTGTCGGAACGGGATGATTTGAAGTGTTCTCGGGTTGTATTCCTGAGGTTGCCATCAAGAAAAGTTGGTGTGATGGTGTCCAATTTCAATGTAGATGCCTTTTACCAATTAAGAAAAGAAAGATACTAGTTTAGGCTGTTTAGCAATTTCACCGTAGCTGTGTAATAATTTTAATTTAGCAAAGCAGATCACCAAATCAGAATTGAAATTTAATGAATCTTCTAATTTAATTTGAATGAAAACATCATATCAGAATCCTTATAACTAAATATGAATTGATAATTTGATATTGTTGCCTTGTTGGAGTATCGTAGATAAGGGTATGATTTACATCTATGGGTCGGGTACGGGTTATCAAGACTAAAATTATGACATGACCCAGTACAACCGGGTTATTAAAATTGAAATCCGACCCAACCCGATCAATGTTTGAACCCGGTAAAATACGGGTCGGGTTGGACGGGGTAAACGGGTCAGACGGTTTTTTTGTTTTTTTGTACAGCCCTAGTAAGACTCTTAATCCATTTTTAATCTCCCAAACATAGAGTAAGGAAGGAGTAGTGTGGAGTAAGAATCAAAATTGAATGAGTAAATTACTGCTCCTAGATAGGTTGAGTAAATTTAATCCATCAAGTAACTCGGTCCCACACTTATTTTTTTCCGCTGTATACCCTCAGTCTTTAAAAAAAAAGAAAAAACCAAAACCCTTTTTCTCTGTCGCCTCCTCTCTTTTTACCAGTCTCACGTTCCTCTCTCTCTCTCTCTCTCTCTCTCTCAAACTAGGTGAAAAAAAACAGATCTCAACCATCTTCTACGAGAAAAGGTAATCATATCTCAACCTTCTCTCACGCCTCCTGTTTTTTTATTGTTTGTTGATTATTTTTTTTTATCTAGCAGATTTAGATTATGCAATCACTTCAAAATTTCTTTGTCCATATCGGAATCACAATTACCATCTTGCACAATTCAATCGTCAACCTAGATCGACCCGTTATGTAGTACCTGAAGATTTGTACAATCACCGCCATGTCCAACTTCGTAATGTGATCGAGAGGACTTTTGGAGTGTTAAAAATGCGGTTCAAAATTCTTGATAGGATGCCAAGATATAAGTACAGAAAACAAACCCTAATTGTTATGGCATGTTGTATTATTCATAATTTCATCAAAGTGCAAAACACACCAGGCATTTTTAAATAGATCAAGAAATGTGGAATTCTCAAATGATGAACATGTCAATACGATACAACCTGAAGTGATGCCTAGTGCGAATGAGTCAGCTGCAGGTGAAATAATTCGAAATAATATTAAAAATAGTTTATGGAGCCAAAGCGACGTGAAAACTAGTTATGTGTTCTTATGTTTATGTGACCGTGTTGTTTATTTCAAACATGATTGTATTTGAGACTTCATATTGTGTTGTTTATTTGAGACTTGATATTGTAGTTGATATTGTATTTGAGACTTGTTTATTTCACAACTCATTCAATATGCCACTGATTTCGAATCAGCTGTGAATTTCATACTGATTGTCTTCAACTGTGCAATGTTATCAATGCTCAAATACCCCCTGATGCACTTGATTAGAGACTCTTTCACTTGCTGCTAGATTTACTTAATATTTAGAAGGAAATCAGCATTTACTTGCAAATTTATTAGTAGAAAGGAGAATGAAAGAGGCATATTTGAATATATATAGTATAGTGTTGTGAATTGAATAGTTTACTGGTAATGGGCCTACTGATTTAGTCATTGGGTGTACTGATTTTTATTATTTTATGACATTTTCCAATAGTTAGGTTGAATTCGATCTACAAATAATTATTAAAACAATTCCCCTAATCCTAATTTTCCACTTTTATGTTATTTGATCCTAACAACACAATATTCTGCCACCAATGTATTTCAGCCACGTTGAATAGTTTACTGATAATGTAAATATTTACTGGCAAATTTATTAAGATATAATCTAAACATTTACTAGTAAATGTATTTCAGCCACGAGTTTTCATTGAAGAAAAAAAACTTAGACAAAAACTAAACAAAATGGTGCGCCAGGTTATAAACTAAGAGACAAAAACCATACAAAAATGACTTAAGGATGGTTTGGTCATTTTATAATAAGTAGTTATGTAATATTTTTATATCCTCACTTACTCCTCACTTAATCCTCTACTTTTCATACCAAATATGACTGTACAAAGTATAGAGTAAAGAAGCTTAACTAGTTAATCCTCAACTTTAATTCTCTTTTACTCCTCTACCAAACACAGCCGTTTGGAAGAACCAGGTAAAACGGACCACACTAAGAAGCACTAACTTCTATATGGGGCCGTTTGGATGGTACGAGAATAAGGAAGGAATAAGAATTTTAGAAAGAAAACATTGGAAAGTGTGTAACTTTGAAAGAGTGAGAAGAGTGTTATTCCGGAAACAAGAATGTTGTTTGGATGGTAAGTTAGGAATAAGCAAACTAATATTAATTTAAATAAATTATTAAAAATTATTATTTTAATATCAAATAAAGTACTAATTAAAGAGCACACAAAATTTCATTTAGCTATTAGTATTTAGCTAATTTTGTTGAAATTATGTATATATAATTGTTGAAAGAAGTTATTTCTAGGAAGAAGCTATTTTTCTCCTTATTCCTAACTTGTTTGGATGCTTAGCAAGAAGCTATTCCTAGGAAAAAAAAAACTATTCTTTCTTATTCTCATACCATCCAAATGACCCCTATAGTAATAACAATTCTCAACCTCACCCTAGGTACGGAATCTGAGATTCCGTAACAAGCCTGTTACAGATTCCAGGATTCCATAATTGTGTTTGGAATCTGAAATTCCGTAATTGTAATATTATTTTTATAAATTGCGTATATTAGATTTTATTATTAATATTTTATAATATTTTAATATTATTTTTTATTTTTCGGGCCTTTTTGCGAGTATCACTTGGAGATTCGGCCCAATGTGTTCCGGCGCGTATGATGATTTTCTTTCGTGTGTTTTTTTTTTAAAAATTTATTTATCTAATTATCTTGTCTTGAGCTGCAATTGAAATTATACCAGCAAAACAACGCAAGTCAGTGAAAGCAACCGAGTTAGGTTGACGTGGAGTATATTGCTTTATGAATTTAATTTTAAGTGGTAAAAGAGATGACGCTAGATGCGGCCTGAAATTAAAAGGATGAATAATTTAATAATTTTTTAAATTAAATTCCAACATATATATGTCTATTTTCACTGTGAATATCTCATGTCTCCAGAAAATAATGAAATTTGAAATATGCATCTATTTTATCAAATAATTATTAGAATTTTAAAACTGTCAAGAATTAATTTTCAATTTGCATTTTTCATTATCAAACCGTTTTCAGTTTGAGAACCGCAATTGAGGAGGAGAAACCACAGCAAAATCAATACAAACTTCTAATAAGAAAGTAGGGTTTATTCCATCAAACGCCAGCAGTTATTCCTCGTCCAGTAAAAACTTGCGGAATAATAGTTACTTGACATATTTGACAAACCAATCCAGCATGTCCTTTTGTGCTTCTTCGGCCTTCTCCACTGCTTGCTTGTCATTGACATCATAACGTACCGACCAACCATGTACAGTGCCTGGATATATCTTTACATGGCTATGAACCTGTTATGATTGAAATAGACAGCTTGATTATAAATGCATTGACCATAATATCGTAAATCTTTTCGTCCATGGTTCAATGGAACAACCACGGTTAAAATCTAGACTGATCAACTAAATAAAATTCCAGTAAAGGAGGGGAATGGTTAAACTGGCAGGCTGTCAATTAGCCAACATCAAAAGTTTAGCAAACCTCATAATAAAATAGAAAAAAAAATTAGATCATTCACCTCAGGTTTAGATGACAGAATTTCTGCAAACTGCTTAATAACCTCAGGAGGGCTGTAAGGGTCTGTCTCTGCTCCAAGTATGGAAATGGGGCATTTTACCTCTGAGATAAAATTTTGAAATGGTGGTGGTCAAAAAACTATATAAAATCTCACACCTAAAAGAAGTCAGTACAAATTTTTTATGATACACCAAAAATAAAACTCCTGTCATTTCTTAAATATGGCCTAATACATTTTGTTCAATCAGCTCCATGACCTTTTTTTATATTTTTTAAAATTAGTTATCTCTAGTAGCAGTTATGCAGCACAGGAATGGGAGATGACACATCATGGTCAAAGTGCTTTTACCATTCCAAACTCAAGAAAATGGAAACACTTGGCTCATCTGCCCTATTTTCTTTCCCATAATTAATTTGATAAGAATAATTTTATTTAAGGTTAATTACGTAAGCCTAATTTAAGCAGAAAATTAGAAGCTTCATTTTTCACTTTATTTATAACCAGAAGTCCAGAACTATGAAAATTAATGGCACGGCTGAACAAAGTTAGAATTTCTGAAGGAACTAAATAGAACCATGAAAAAAAATATATATGAGAATTAAAGCTACCTCTAATATCATCATGAGTAAGAAGCCCCGGATGGAGAGACACTGCTGCTTTAATGTAGTCATACTTTGCTAGCTCCACAACCACCTTGCCTGTTGTTATTAAGAATTACAATATACTAAGTAGGGAAAGGGCTACTATACTAACAAATTAATAAACAAGTACTCTTAGGTAGCACCGTAGCACTGATACTGGTACTAACCAAGCTATTGAATTTTGAAATGATACAAACAAGATCCTTCACCCATCGCAATTGAACTGTTTTTGTTTATTTGGAAAAAACAAATGTAATGGATACAGTTTGGAAACATACCACCCCAACAAAAACCAGCTGCTCCTATTGCAGAAAAACCCCTCTCTTTCAGGACTGCAATTACCTGTTTTGCTTCTTCAAATCCTTTAGGCTTTATCACACAACATATACATGCAGTCATTAAAAAATAAAAAAAATATTGACGAAAATTCATGTATAATTCAAAGAAAGATTGTAGTTTCTGATTCTGGTAAATTGTAGGGACTGGGTTAGACTATACTGAAAAAGGTCTCCAAAGATGTTACTATACAAGAACCTCAAATAAACATTTTATAAATTAAAAAGATGAGAAAAGAAAATGGGCCAATATGCATGTTAAGAAAACAAAAATATGAAAAATATCATGTTTATTCTTCCAAATAAAAAAAAAAACTTGCATATCCTATAAATTTCTTGGAAATGCCATTATAAACTAGGGTTTAAATGAATCTATCATAGCTTCAGTCTTATTTCACATTTTATTCAGCTAGGGCAAAATGGGTCCAAATGAGTGAACACTTTAATTACCAATATACCACGCACTCTTCTATTATTTTCTGAAGGAGCAAAAATATCTGACCGAACATTGCTGTTCCTCTCAACATAATAAGTGAGCAAAATGGGGCCAAATGAGTTGCTCCTTCAGAAAATAATAGAAGAGTGCGTGGTCTATTGGGAATTGAAGTGTTCACAAGGTATCTGAGATACTTTTTATTTAGCAGGTACAAAATGTTACCAGTCACATCTTATTCACTCCCAAAGTATTATGAAACTTACAATATTATGCTTTTTTAACCATTCATCTCCCGAATTTTTCAAAATTTCTGGTGTAGCAGGATCTCCATGGAAAAAGTCGGGGACGAGAACAAAATATCCAGAGGTGGATACTTTATCAGCTAAATTCCTAGTTAAAATAAAATATATAAATCATCAAATCTACAATAAGCTAGTTACAGTGATTACATAAATCATCCACTAGCATAGTGCTGACCAGCCTTCGCAGTTTTGCGCTTGTAGTGGTATATATTGTCAAAAAAATGGTAATCCTTTTTTTTTGTTTTACTACGATAATTTGCTAAGGGCAACCGGTTAATTTTAGATAGTTTAACTAAAAGATTAGAATATACCTCAATAAAGGTGCTTCATATCCTGCAAAGAAGAAAGGTATTTTGAAATCAGGAAAAAAAAAAGGAAAGTTAAGTAATAATTGCATATATTTTTGCACTAGTGAATTATCTCGGAGAGTCAGATGTTCGAAATTGAAACTAACTACAGAAATCTACTTCTTATGCATAATTAAGTTACAATCTCATGGTTCCCCATCAAAGTTTCTCTATTTGGAATTGTGATTATAAATTTGCTGAAAATAAATCTTAATTATTGCATGATTGTATCATACCATACTTGTTCCTTTCTATATTCTACTTCTTATTTGACAGCAAATCAAACAACCTTTCTTAATTTCTTTAACCAAGGTTTTGACTAAACACTGAAGACTCAATTTGAAGACAAAATACTACGTCTCAAATCGAAAAGTAAGAGGGACAAAAGTGAATAAAATAAAACTAGAAAGAGAATAAATATACCAAATACATCGGAGATTAGAATATTGGCGAGCTTAGACTCTGGTGAACCGGTGATATACGCTTTCAGACCTCCGAAATCTTCTACTACTTGTCCATTCCCGTAGACCGGGTTCAGGGTGGGAGGGTTCGCACAGCACTCGGAGCTCGCCATTTTCTGGCTAACTAGTGTTAATGAAGTGGTTTTATGGGAAGAGAGGTGAAGCCGTGGAGCACGAGCAACTGGAGTAACAATAAAATAAAAATATATATAAAATATAAAATAACGATGTCTCACCTAAACGGGTCAACTTTTGATCCGAACCGTTAGATCTAATCTCGACGGTTAAAATTTTTCGAACCTATCAATCTGGTTACATGCACGGAGCTCTCTTAACCGTTTAAATTAGATCTAACGATTCAGATCAGAGGTCGGCATTCTACCAACCTTAAAAAGTGAGTAGAGGATGTGATTCCTCACCTAAACACCTCAGTAAACAATTTGTACAACCTAAAAAAATAATAATAATAAAAAAAACTCTTGTACATCTCTATCTCTACTAATAAATACGGATTCAAGAAATGTTACACGCTAAATCTAGCACGTAAACACATGTTTATGTCGTTCGATCCAAGTAATCTGTAGTTAGATATCAATCGCCACACAAAACAACAATATATTTTGAATTTTCATCTAATAAATAAAAAATAAACAACATATCTACCTATATAGATTGAATAATATATTTTTTTAATATTATTTTGCTTTTTTATTTGTCCATGTATGAGAGCATTTTTTTGCTAGTAATACATTAGTACACTTTTGTTTATTTTGTAATATAACCTTATTTGTTTCATAATACACACTTATATCGGTTTAAAATTTTACGTACAAAAATTGTCATGCATTTTGACGGAATCAGAACATGTTACCACCAGTGTTAATAACTATTTTGAATGTCAGCTAATTTTACGAACTTCTCAAAAATAAATGCTTACCTTTTTCAAAAAAAGGTAAATCAAGTATCATAAATTAAATATTTTATAACTATGAGATACACACTTTTTTTTTGAGCATTTTCACTTATTACTTAAACCAGCCATAGGCCATAGATAACGTTTTTAAGTTATTTCATATTTCATATTTAACTACGCCGAATGTACACATGACTATATATTTTATAAAATTTAATCAATAAAGATTTAAGATTGTTTATGAGCTGAGGATTTGAATGACTAGTATGATATATTTTTATTGTAAATGAAATGTTATTTATGAGTTTGATTATGTTTTTATTTAAAGCCTATAGTTATGGTCAATTTTTTCGTTAAAAAAAAAGCCGTTATCTACCAATTATTAGGAAAACAAAACAACGTTGTAGCTAATAATTAAAAAAAGTTATTATCGGACTAGTGCTAGTACATTCACAAGTAACTAACACCTCAAAAATTATGAATCAAAATCTTCTAGCACCATCACCCAACCAATAATTAGCAACCGTGAAACAGTCTAAGAAAAGGATGGGTCGCGTCTCTGTAGGTATTTAGGGAAACGGATGAGGTCATGGCTGAGGTTAACAAGCCCTTTCAACAGAATGCAGGAGTAGGTAGAATAAAATGGTAATTACTTTACAGTAATCAATACTATGTGCAATCAAGCAATCAGAACGCTATCGTTCTCACTCTCACTCTCGTTCTCATCTTTATCCTGCGTGAATTTAATTTTTTTGCCTCTCTCCCTACGCACCCTCTGTGCAATCAGATCCGAAAGTACTCTCTCTTCTATCGTAGTCATCGTCCCTCTTCCGCCTTCGTAGTCGCCGCACTCTCTCTTTCAGATCCGACCTCTACACCTTCTCTTCATCTCGATCTACACCTTCACCTCCTCTGTTTCTACTCTCCTCACCCTCTCATTCTCCTACGCTTCTACCCCCTCTCGATCTACGGCTCCACCTCCTCTTTTCTCTTCTCAACCACCTTTCTCTCTTTTCTTTTCTCGCGTCTCTCTTTCTTTTTCCTTCATTACGAGTAGATAGGAAGAAGAAAGACGATCAGATTTGGTATAGAAAGAAAAAAAAAAGTGGAGATAGAAAAGAAGAGAAAAGATATTTTAAATATGATTTTGCTACGATTTGAGAGGAAATAAATAAGTATAAGGGAGTAAATAACTACTACAAGGGAGTAAGTAATAACTATTTGTGTAACTTTATAAGGGAGTAATTAAATACTATGAGCGGAGTAAATAACAAGTACATGGGAGTAACTAAAATAGTAGGAGTGAGTATTTATCAATAATAAAGGAATAAGTAATAGCCTTTGTGTAACTTTATCGAGGAGTAATTAAACACTTTGAGGAGAGTAAATAACAAATGCAGGAGAGTAACTAAAACAGTATGAGGGAATATTTATCAAGAATAAGGGAGTAAATAATAGCCCTCTGTGTAACTTTACTAGGGAGTAATTAAACACTATGAGAGAAGTAAATAACGAGTACAAATGAGTAACTAAAATAGTAAGAAGGAGTATTTATCAAGAATAAGAAAGTAAGTAATAACTCTTTGTGTATCTTTTATCAGGGAGTAATTAAACATAATAAGGAGAGTAAATAACGAGTACATGAAAGTAACTAAAATAGTAAGAGGGAATATTTATTAAGAATAAGAGAGTAAGTAATAATTCTTTGTGCACCTTCTATCAGGGAGTAATTAAACATAATAAGGGAAGTAATAACATGTATGAGGGAGTAACTAATTATGAGAGAGTATCTTGCATGGTTGATTAGTGGATACGGAGAAAAAAAAAAGGCATGGAGACACGGAAGGGCATATGAAGGCATGGATGTTCAACGGGAGAGATGCGCGACGGAAGAGAGGATGGACGAAAGGGCTGCGCGACGGGATGGCTCTATGGCGAGAGAGAGGAGCGACGAGAGGGCTACGCGATGGGATGGCTACGCGACGAGAGAGAGCGCGACGGGAAAGAGGAGCGAGAGGGGAGGCGCGCGTGAACGAGAGGGTGAGGGTGAGAGAGTGAAGCGAAAATGAAAAGTGCGGACGGTAGCGCCCTTACTCAAAATGACTAATGATTATTTGATTGTAATTATCAGCTCCGGAATAATAATAATAATAATAATAATAATAATAATAATAATAATAATAATAATAATAATAAAATAAATAATGAGGGTGTATTTGCACATGTAACAACGGACCCAAACCTGTTCGTTTCGGCCTTTTTGCGAGTATCACTTGAAGATTCGGCCCCATGTTTCCGAAGCGTATGATAAATTGATAAGGCATTCTTAAGATTTTCTTTCGTGTTTTTTTTTGTAAAAATTTATTTATCTTGTCCTTGAGCTGCAATTGAAATTATACCAGACAAACAACGCAAGTAAGTGAAAGCAACGGAGTTGAGTTGATGTGGAGAATATTGCTTTATGAATTTAATTTAAGCGGTAAAAAGAGATGACGCTAGATGCGGCCTGAAATTAAAAGGATGAATAATTTAATAATTAGTTTTTTTTTTAATTAAATTCCAACATATATCATCTGTCTATTTTCACTGTGCATATCTCATGTCTCCAGAAAATAATGAAATTTGAAATATGCATCTATTGTTTGTCAAATAATTATTAGAATTTTCAAACTGTCAAGAATTAATTTTCAATTTGCATTTTTCATTATCAAACCGTTTTCAGTTTGAGAACCGCAATTGAGGAGGAGAAACCACAGAAAAATCAATAAAAACTTCTAATAAAGTAGGGTTTATTCCATCAAACATCAGCAGTAATTCCTCGTCCGGTAAAACCTTGCGGAATAATAGAAAATTTTTTACTTGACATATTTGACAAACCAATCCAGCATGTCCTTTTGTACTTCTTCAGCCTTCTCCACTGCTTGCTTGTCATTGACATCATAACTTACCGACCAACCATGTACAGTGCCTGGATATATCTTTACATGGCTATGAACCTGTTATGATTGAAATAGACAACTTGATTATAATTGCAACGATCGTATAGTAAATCTTGTCATCCATTGTCTAATGGAACAACCACGGTTAAAATCTGGACTGATCAACTAAATAAAATTTCCGTAAAGGAGGGGAATGGTTAAACTGGCAGGCTGTCAATTAGCCAGCATCAAAAGTTTAGCAAACCTCATAATAAAATAGGGAAAAAAAATTAGATCATTCACCTCAGGTTTAGACGAGAGAATTTCAGCAAACTGCTTAATGACCTCAGGAGGGCTGAAAGGAGTTCAGATCTGGTGCCGCGCGGCACACCGTGTAGCGCGACATCGTAGCCGTCTGATCAAGATCCAATGGATAAGGGAGCTCCGTGCATGTAACCTAGATTGATAAGCCCGTAAAAAATGAACCGTCCGATCAAGATCAGACGGCTCGTACGCGCGCTACACGGTGTCCCGCGCTACACGGGATTCGGGTCCGGCTGAAAGGGTCCGTCTCTGCTCCAAGTATGGAAATGGGGCATTTTACCTCTGAGATAAAATTTTGAAATGGTGTTAGTCAAAAATCTATATAAAATATCTCACCTAAAAGAAGTCAGTAAATATTTTTTATGATACACCAAAAAAAAAAAAAAACTCCTGCCATTTCTTAAATATGGCCTACTTGTTCAATTAGCTCCATGACTTTTTTTTTATATTTTTTAAAATTAGGCCCTTCCATCAGTTATCTCTAATAGTGGTTATGCGGCAGAGGAATGGGAGATGACAGATCATGGTCAAAGTGCTTTTATCATTCCACACCCAAGAAAATGGAATCACTTTCATCTGCCCTATTTTCTTTCCCATAATTAATTCGATAAGCATAATTTTTTAAAGGTTAATTACATAAGCCTAATTAAAGCAGAATATTTGAAGCTACATTTTTCACTTTATTTATAACCAGAACTATGAAAATTAATGGTACGGCTGATCAAAGTGAGAAAGTCTGAAGGAACTAAATAAAACCATGAAAAATAATATGAGAATTAAAGCTACCGCTAATATCATCATGAGTGAGAGGCCCAGGATGGATAGACACTACTGCATTAATGCAGTCATACTTTGCTAGCTCCACGACCACCATGCCTGTTGTTATTAAGGATACAATATACTAAGTAGGGAATGGGGCTACTGTACTAACAAATTAATCAACAAATACTCTTAGGTAGCACTGATTCTGGTACCCACCAACCTATTGAATTTTGAAATGAATACTAACTAGATCCTTCACCCATCGCAATTGAACTGTTTTTGTTTATTTGGGAAAAAAACAAATGTAATGAGTACAGTTTGGAAACATACCACCCCAACAAAAACCAGCTGCTCCAATTGCAGAAAAACCCCTCTCTTTCAGGACTGCAATTACCTGATTTGCTTCTTCAAATCCTTTAGGCTTTATCACACAACATATACATGTAGTCATTAAAAATAAAAAAATTTATTGATGAAAATTCATGTATAATTCAAAGAAAGGTAGCTGTTTCTGATTCTGGCAAATTGTAGAGACTGGATCGGACTATACTGAAAAGGGTCTCCCAAGATGTTACTGTACACGAACCTCAAATAAACATTTTATAAATTAAAAAGATGATAAAAAAGGGGCCAATATGAATGTTGAGAAAACAAAAAATATGAAAAATAGCACGTTTATTCTTCCAAATAAGAAAAATAACTTGCATATATCATAAATTTCTTGGAAATGCCATGTATAAACTAGGGTTTAAATGAATATATCATAGCTTCAGTCCTATTTCACATTTTATTCAGCAAGGGCAAAAATATCTGACCGAACATCACTGTTCCTCTCAACATAATAAGTGATCAAAATGGGGCCAAATGAGTTGCTCCTTCAGAAAATAATATAAGAGTGGTATATTGGTAATTGAAGTGTTCACAAGGTATGTGAGATACTTTTTATTTTTTGCAGGTACAAAATGTTACCAGTCACATCTTATTCACTCCCAAAGTATTATGAAACTTACGATATTATGCTTTTTTAGCCATTCATCTATCGAGTTTTCCTTTTCCACAATTTCTAGTGTAGCAGGATCTCCATGGAAAAAGTCGGGGACAAGAACAAAATATCCAGAGGTGGATACTTTATCAGCTAAATTCCTAGTTACAATAAAATATATAAATCATCAAATCAACAATAAGCTAGTTACAGTAATTACATAAATCATCCACTAGCATAGTGCTGACCAGCCTTCGCAGTTTTGTGCTTGTAGTGGTAATCCTTTTTTTGTTTTACTATGATAATTTGCTAAGGGCAACCAGTTAATTTAATATAGTTTAACTAAAAGAATAGCATACCTCAATAAAGGTGTTTCATATCCTGCAAAGAACAAAGGTATACCGAATCAGTATGCCAGTTAGTTTTATAAAATCAGAAACTATTATGAAATTGCTCAATTTTAATTTTGTGATTAATTACACTTAATTAATCCAATTAAACAAAGAGCAAAGTAGATCTAGTGCAAAAGTTCAATTCGACACAAGATAAAAGGGTGAAAATTGTACCTCTCTTGATATTGTAATCAAGAGGCTCGATCCTACGGCTTAGAAATCGATGGGGTGCTCTCCAAAAACGCCTCCAAGTCGAAACGCCTCGAATCCACTAAGATATTAATCAAGTTTTTCTCTAATCGTGCTAGCGATGAGAAAAACAAGTCTAATCCCAAAGCTTTCCCCTTCTTGCAAATAATTCACCAATTAATTTGTGGAAGTGGTAGCTCAACACATAAGCATTGAAATAGAGAGAAGAGAAGGCGGCGCACCATTAGGGGAGGTGGCGGCTAGGTGGAGGGAGGAAAGAGAGAGCCATCCAAGGAGCCTCCATATAGGTCCTTATATAACCTCCAAACCCTAGCACAAAGTTCACACTAATTACATGTGTGCCACCCCACCTACCACCCTAATAGGGCCGGCCTTCTAGTGGGCTTTGTTGGGTCACTAGCTCTTCTATTTAATGCCTCAATTCAATTAATTAAAGACCCATTCAATTACTACTCAATTGGACATTTTAATTTACCAATAAATAAAAGGTCCAATTAACTTAATTAAATTAAGTGTGTTGTTTATAAATAATTATTAACTTAATAATAATTATTTAGAGATTAGACAATGCATTAATTTATTTCAATATGATCCATTTGATTTAATTAATTATAACGGTCCATAACGTTTTATAATTAATTAATCAACTTATCATATTTTGCAATACTCACGGTTGCAAATAAATAAATAATGCACGTATGGTTAAACATCTTATTATGTGTGACCCTTTGAGGATTTATGCTATGTTGGACATGAAATTAAATCGTTATTTAATTTCAATAATCATAAGCGGTATCTAGCAGCACGTTATGATTCCCAATTTGCATAAATAGCGTACTGCTACAATATTTAAATCCTGCATAAGAGAATAAAAATAATTCTCTATTTTGATTCTTATGTCACACGATATCATTGTATAATCCAAGATAGGAATGTGTCATTCTTGCAGATTATACGTTTCTTGATCTAGAGTTGATCGCCTAGTTGCGCGCATACGATCCAACTCCATCAAGGGGCCCAAACAGATATCGTCACTCACTAAGTGAATTAATGCGGGACATACGGTTTTCTTGATGATTAGCTTTTTCCCGCACAATTTAAGAGAACGTAAATCAAGTCCGTATAGCAGCCCTTAACGGAAATCAGCGGTAGACAAGATTTATAGAACCTATCCTCATGTGGAAAAGATAATTATCTCAAACTGAACCAAAATCATAACGAAATAAATAATGACACATAACACAATCCATATATTTATCTCGTTGGGTCAAGTCCTGTGCTATGTTCCATAACATACACATATGCAATTAAGCTGGTAACTCTTTACCTATGATTTGTAGAACTTAATCATCACTTAACTTGCATACTAATCTTATATGATAATTAATGTTCCTTTGTTAATTATCAAGATTATGGACAGTTTAGATTTATTAGTGTCATTCTAAAAAATGATCCACAGAGATCCACAATATAGATCCTCAACCTAAATGATCTGTCAATAATAAACCTAGGAACAGATGATAAAATATCATCCATAACATTAAATTATTGACTTCTATGACATAATTCCAACAAAAAAAAGGGAAAGTAAAGTAAGAATTGCATATATTTTTGCAGTAATGAATTACCTCAGATGTTCAAACTTCAAACTAACTTGAGAAATCTACTTATTATGCATAAGTTACAAACTTATGGTTCCCATCAAAGTTGCTCTATTAGAAATTGCGATTATAATTAATTTTGCTGAAAATAAAACTAAATTCTTGCATGATTGCATCATACCATACTTATTCCTTTCTATTCTACTACTTATTTCTAAGCAAATCAAACAACCTTTCTTTAACCAAGGTTTTGACTAAACACATGAAACTCTATTTTGAACAAAATAAAAAAAAAACTACGTCTCAAACCGAAAAGTAAGAGGGACAAAAGTGAATAAAATAAAATTAGAAAGAGAGGAAATATACCAAAGACATCGGAGATTAGAATGATGGCGAGCTTAGACTCTGGTGAACCGGTGATATACGCTTTCAGACCTCCGTAATCTTCTAATACTTGTCCCTTCTCGTAGACCGGGTCCAGGTTTGGAGGGCTCTGACAGCACTGGGAGATCGCCCTTTTCTGGCGAACTAGTGTTAATGAAGTGGTTTTATGGGAAGAGAGGTGAAGCCGTGGAGCACGAGCAACGCCTAAGTAAACAATTTGTACAAGTTTTTTTTAGTAAACAATTTGTACAGCCTAAAAAAAATACTTATATATCTCTATCTCTGTTACTTATAAAAGCGCAGATCAAAAATATATTATACATGCTAGATCTAGTATGTAAATATGTATTTACATCGGTCGATCAAATTGATCTTAGTTGGATGTCAATCGCTAGATAAAACAATAATATATTTTGATTTTTCGTCTAATAAAAAAACACACATATCTACCTATATATATTGAATAATATATCTTCATTTTATAATATTATTTTGTTACTTTATATGAAGACATCTTTTGCTTTTGATAGTAATACATTAATACGCTTTTACTTGTTTTGCAATATAACCTTGGTTGTTTCATAATACACACTTATATTAATCGGTTTAAAATTTTACAAAGAAAAATTGTCATGTATTTTACTATTTTGACGGAATCAAAACATGTTACCACCAGTGTTGATAACTATTTTGAATGTCAGCTAATTTTACGAACTTCTCTAAAATAAATGCTTACCTTTTTCAAAAAAGTAAATCAAATATCATAAATTAAACATTTGATAACTATGAGATACACACTTTTGTTTTTTTTAACATTTTCACTTATTACTTGAACCACTCATAGATAACGTTGGTTGTGTTTGGATGAGCCTAGGAATAAGGAAATAGCTTATTCCTACTCCTAAATTTAAAGGATTAGTGTGATATATTTTATAGTAAATGATTTGTTATTTATGAGTTTAATTATGTTTTTATTTAAAGCCTATAGATATGGTCAATTTTTTTGTTTTAAAAAAAAAGCCGTTATCTACCATTTACTAGAAAAAGAACAACGTGGTAGCTAATTATTTAAAAAAATATATATATTATAGGACTAGTGCTAGTACATTCACAAGTAACTAACACCTCAAAAATTATAAATTAAAATCTACATAGAATAGTTATTAACAATAAAAAATAGAACATAATATAATTTCCTAGTATCATCACCTAACCAATAATTTGCAGCCGTGAAACCGTGTGTATTTACACTCTGTTTGGTTGGGTGGTAAAGGATGGGATGGAAAGTAAAATATAAAGAGGAAAGGAATGGGAGGGAATGGAAAGTAAATTAAGTTTACTTTTTTTGTTTGGATGGATGATAGAAGGGAAAGGAAAAATAAATTTTACTTTCCGCCTTATATTTTGTTTGGATGGATTAATTTAATAAGGGTGAAAAGATAAAAAAGACAAATCTATCCCTAACCATGTATCATACACGATTGTGATAATTTCAATCATCCATGCTAGAATTTGTAACATTGTATGTGCGAGATAATCGATAAAATTTAACGCTACTGGACCCACTGTACTTGTACACCATCTGTACCAGTGCACCATCTGTTCCAGTGATCGGCCCCAACCCCAACATTCTATCTCCTTTGTTCCTGTTCTATAGCAGATACCATGCACATACATAGAACGAGTAATTAATATGCTCTAGCTTCAGTGCAGTGCCTCCCAACCCCAAATAATTTATTAAATAAAGACCACAACATGTGAACAAGGAAAGGTTTAAACTAGTTTAGAGATCTTTCCCTGTAGGAAATAGGTACAAGTCGCTTAGTATAATAATAAAATTCACACAAATCCATGAAGAAACAAAATTGATATTTACTAACGAAGGTAATACCAGTAGAGAACAATATTATTCAAGCAACTGAATCCATGTCGAAAACATTGCATTTGATAAAATAATTGAAGTACAATATATACCTATTAAACAAATTGATGAAATCTAATCCAGGTTGAAGCTCTTGTGAGCCTGCTACTTGTAGCGTCTGAAATCAGACCAAAAAGAACAAAACTACAAGTTAAACAATCAAAACAGAGCGATGGAGAGGAGAGACAGCATGAGCGACGGAGAGGAGAGACAGCAGGAGTCGTGCTTGAATATGAGGGAGGTTGTGCGCAAAGAAGGAAACTCGCGCCGACGAAAATCAGGCGCCAGAAGGACAATCGTGAAGTCAGGGGTATCGTAGTCAATTTGGATCTCAGCGATTTTCCACGATTTCTCTTTCCCTCGTGTCTCCTCCGATTTGGAGGGGAAATAATTTGTATAGAAAGGAAAAGATAGAAGGGAATCTGTTCCCTTCGCTGAAAATTTTCCATCGCGATTTCCTTCCAACCAAACAGGAATTATTTCCGATTTTTACCTCCATTGCCGTTCCTTCCCAACCGTTCCCTCTCAACCAAACAGAGTGTAGGGAAACGAATGAGGTCATTGCCGAGGTCAACAAGCCCTTTCTTTTTTTTTTTGAACTTCAAAGCCCGTAGGCAACAAGCCCTTTCAACAGAAAGCAGGAGGTTAGAGAACTCAAAATAGTGGAGATTGTAAAATGGAAACAGATCTTGAAGTACAAAGTA
The DNA here is from genome assembly GCA_028095005.1 of Rhynchospora pubera. Lineage (NCBI taxonomy): Eukaryota > Viridiplantae > Streptophyta > Magnoliopsida > Poales > Cyperaceae > Rhynchospora > Rhynchospora pubera. Next base: position 120,042,908 of record CM051460.1, read on the forward strand.
TTTAGAAAATCTCGATCAGATCGAGAAAGAGGCGCCTCACACTTTGTTCTCTCCAGAAATGGTAAATGATCTAGGGCTAAGGAAGCTACACTTTTTTTTATATATAAAGGGAAGGCTGCTTTTGCAAAAGCCCCTTATGTTTTTTGTAATCTTTTTTTCTTTTTATTTGGTTTGGAAGAGTTTAAGTTTATTTCATGCAAGTTAATGTACTAGTTTGTAATAACTCTTTATTTTAATGATAGCTCATGGGCTGGTTTAATCATAAAAAAAAAACAGAAAGCAGGAATAGGAAGAATAAAATAAATAATGAGGGTGTTATTGCATATGTAACAACGGACCTAGGGGTGAAAACGAAAATCGTTCAAACCGTTTTTTCGTTTCGTTTCGTGCAAAATGAAACGAAACGGAATGAAATTTTGATTTCGTCTCATGAGCGAAACAGTTAAACGCACACAGAGACAGTTTCGTGTGGATAACGAAACGATTATCGAAATACTACTGTTTCGTTTCGCTTCGATTGTTTGTTTCGTGCTATGTTTTACATCGTTGCTATTATTAATATAGCAGGGAATAGTGCGGAGAAAACTAAGAAAACCTAGGGTGCGTTTGGATAGGTGTGGGAAGAAGGAAAGAAGTATTGGGAAGTGTGTAATTTTGTGAAGAGTTTGGATTGTTTATAATTTTTTTTCTTCTTCTTCCTTCTTCTTCTTCTTTCTACCAACGATCCAAACGCTGCCCTAAGTTTTCTGCGCTAGGGTTTATCTCCTTCCCTGCGCCGCTCACACCTCTCCTCCGATCCCCACTCACCCTCCTCTCCTCTCTCCTTCTTCCCTTCCACCAAGCGATCGTCTCCATCAGAGACCCTCTCTCCTTCTCCTCTTGGATCGCCTCCATGACATACTCATATATTACCTCAATGAAGCCACCCTCCTCTCTCCTCTCTTCCACCAAGCCGAGCAACTACCTCTCCATTGCTCCAATCGGAACCCCACAGAAAACTTAACATTCGTCGTTCCTCTTTCTCCTCCGAACGTCGATGCTTGTTTGCTTCCTTTCTTTTGTCAGTGAAGTAGTTGGGAAGCTCAGAAGCAAGCAATCGCATTAGCAGCAGAGAAGCTCAATGGGGCACAAACAAGCTACCTGATTTGGTGGTTAGGTTTCGTTTTTACTGTCTAATTTACAATAAAGAGAGGGAAACATGTTGATAACAATTACAAACTGGTTTTTCTGGTTTTTTTTTTATTTTTCTGGTTTTTCTTAATTTTCTAGTTTTTTTCATTTTTTTGTTCTTGTTGATAGTAGTAAACGTGTTGATAGCAGATGGAAAATTGTTCATTTTTCTTGCTTAAGTGTAATCTGACTTTATGTAAGAATTAATGTAATTTTTTATTTTGGCGATTGAATATTTATGGAATGTACAAGCAATTGGTACTGGTACATGAGACCTAGAATGGTACTGGTACTGGTTTTTTTGGCTTTAGCTTAGTAACATTTTTCTGTTTTTTGCAAGGGTAGTATTTCTGGTACTGTTCTTGAATTTACTCTAAGATTTATTATTTCTTGTATCTGTTATAAAAATGAAAAGCGATTTAACAGTTGAGACGGCTAAACTGTGTTGATCTGACGAAACGACTAGCGCAACAGAAAATCCTTGCGTTCAAATAACGAAACGCAACACGCAACTAAAAAGATTTCCGTGGCATAGAACGAAACTATCAACGCAAAAACTCATTTGCGCGATCGTCTCGATCATTTTGCAGCCCTAAACGGACCCAAGACCTGTTCATATCGGCCTTTTAGCGAGTATCACTTGGATATTCGGCCCAATGTTTTCGGAGCGTATGATAAGGCATTTTTAAGATTTTCTTTCGTGTTTTTTTTTTTTAAATTTATTCATCTTTATCCTTGGGGCTTCAATTGAAATTATACCAGCAAAACAACGCAAGTCAGTGAAAGCAACCGAGTTGAGTTGATGTGGAGTATATTGCTTTATGAATTTAATTTAAGTGGTAAAAGAGATGACGCTAGATGAGGCCTGAAATTAAAAGGATAAATAATTTAATAATTGTTAGTTTTTTTAATTAAATTCCAACATGTATCATATATTCATATGTCTATTTTGACTGTGCATATCTAGGTCTCCAGAAAATAGTGAAATCTGAAATATGCATCTATTGTTTATCCAATAATTATTAGAATTTTCAAATTGTCTAGAATTAATTTTCAATTTGCATTTTTCATTTTAAAACTGTATTCAGTTCGAGAACTGCAATAGAGGAGGAGAAACCACAGCAAAATCAATACAAACTTCTAATAAGAAAGTATACTTTATTCCATTAAACATCAGCAGTAATTCCTCTAGTCCAGTAAAAACTTGCGGAATAATAGATAATTTTTTACTTGACATATTTCACAAGCCAATCCAGCAAGTCCTTTTGTGCTTCTTCGGCCTTCTCCACTGCCTGTTTGTCGTTGACATCGTAGCGTACCGACCAACCATGTTCGGTGCCTGGATATATCTTTACATGGCTATGAACCTGTTATAAAAATGCATCAATCCATATTAACTCATTTAGTCAATGGTTCAAGGGAACAAACAAGGTTCAAATCTAGACTGTTTAATTATTTAGCAATTCAACAAAGAGAGGGGAATGGTTAAACTGGCAGGCTCTTAGTCAGTATCAGAATATAGCAAACTTCATAATAGAACAAAAAAGAATTTCAAAATAACATAATTAACCTCAGGTTTGGTTGAGAGAATTCCAGCAAACTGTTTAATCGCCTCAGGAGAGTTGGAACGGTCTACCTCTGCTCCAAGTATGGAAATGGGGCATTTTACCTCTGATATAAAATTTTGAAAATGGTGATCAAAAGAAGTACATTAAGTTTATATTTTGCAAAAGACGGTAAAGATCTATAAGAATAGAGAAAAAAGTAACCTAGACTCCGGCAATTTCTTAAATATGGCCTAGAATTTTTTTGTTCAATCAGGCTCAATCATTACTTTTTATTTTTCTAAATTAGGCCCTTCCATCAGTTATCTCTGACAGTGGTGATGTGACAGAGACATGGGGTGATAACACATCAAGTGTAAAGTGCCATAACCATTGCATGCCTCACGGAACAACATTACTTGACTTTCCTGTCCTAATATCTTACCCATAATTAAATAGCATTAGAGATGCACCTAATTTGAACAGAAAACTTGAAACTTCCCTTTTGAAGTTAATTTTCTTAAGTTTATTCAGCCACAGCAAATGTACATGTTTATGTATTCTTAATGGTGTGGCTGAACAAAGAGAAAGAATATATCCAAAAGCATATGTACATATTTATGGGCCAAATTATAGTTGCCCTTGGGAATTAAATAACATGACAAAAGATGAGAATTAAACCTACCTCTAATATCATCATTAGTAAGAGGTGCAGGATGGAGTGACACTGCTGCATTAATGTAATCATACTTTGCTAGCTCGACCACCACCTTGCCTGTTGTTATAAAAAGGACAAAACAAATACCTTAATGAGTAGAAAAAGGGGTTACTGTACTAACTAATTAATCAACAAGTACGCTTAGGTGACACTAATTAGATCCTTCACCCATTGCAATTGAACTATTTTCTTTTTTGAAAAACACATGTATTGGGTGCAGATTGGAAACATACCGCCCCAACAAAAACCAGCTGATCCTATTGCAGAAAAACCCTTCTCTCTCAGGGCTTGAATTACTGGCTTTGCTTCTTCAAATCCTTTAGCCTTTATGACACAACATATATGTGTAGACATGAGTATCAAAATACTTAATAAAAATGGATGTATAAATTCAAAGAAAGTTTGCAGTTTCTGATTCTGGTAATTAGTTGGTACCAGCTCAGACTATACTGTAAAAAGGTCTCCAAAGATGAAATTATAGGTTAACATGATAGTATCTTTGATACTCTATTATTTTACATTTTATTCCACTAACAAAAATATCTGAACCTACATCACTGTCATCTCGACATAAATGAGCAAAATGAAGCCAAATTATGTGCACTAGAGAAAACAATAGAAGAGTGGTATATCAGTATTTGTAGAGTTCACAATGTATGCGAGACACTTTTTATTTTGGAGGTACATAATGTTGCCTGGCACATCTTATTCATCCCCAAAGAAACTTTTTGGAACTCACCATTCCATGCTTTTCTAACCATTCATCACTTGAATTTTTCAGAATTTCAGGTGTAGCAGGATCGCCATGGAAAAAGTCGGGGACTAGAACAAAAAATCCAGAGGTGGCTACTTTATCCGCTAAATTCCTAATTACAGTAAAATATACAAATCATCAAATCTCCAATTAGCTTGTTAAAATAAGTACATCAAATCATCCCCCATCATGATGCTCATCATCCTTGGCACTGTTGTGCTGGTAAATATATTGGACATTATATGATAATCTTTTTTTATTTGGCTGTTGTAAAATTTCCTAAGGACATCAGTTTAATTGAAGAGACTTTACAAAAAAGATTTAGATACCTCAATAAAGGTGCTTCATATCCTGCAAAGAAGGAAGGTAATTGGATCAGAATGTCAGTTAATTTTGTTATATCAGAATTATAAAGAGGGAAAGTTCAGTAATTGAAATTATGTTTCTACTTTTTTTGGTAAAAAAAAATTCTTATTCTCGCATGTGAATGCATCATTCAACACTGGATCCTTTATATTCTACTTCATATTCCAATGTGAACAACAACTTTCTAGTCCAGATAAGAAAACAACTTAGCCTATAGATTTCAATCAAGGTTATGGTTGAAACCTAAAAATTTTTATTAGCAAGTGTCTAACTGAGTAATTAATACAAAGAAATTAAAACATATTAAATAGCATTTATGTCCTAAACTATTTACACCCTTCTAAGTTCTAAGGGGTAAAAAGTAAATACACACCTATTAAGGCCACATACACAAGTCACAAGAAGTGACACTTGTGAACAATTAAGGAAAAACTAAAAACCGAAACGTAAGAGGTATAAAAAAAATAATAATAAAAATAAGAGATTGGAAAATACCAAATATATCGGAGATCAGAACAATGGCGAGCTTAGACTCCGGTGAACCAGTGATATACGCTTTCAGACCTCCAAAATCTTCTACCACTTGTCCCTTCCCGTAGACCGGGTCTAAGGAAGGAGGTTTCTGACAGCACTGGGGAGTCGCCATTTCTAGCGAACCAGCGTCAATGAAGTTGTATTATGGGAAGAGAACTGAGTACGACTGCACGAGAAACTTTCAACAACTAATAACTATAAATAATAAAAAAAGAAAAGAAAAGTGAATTGTCCAATTCCACATAAAAAAAGAAAAGTGGCCATGGGGGGGTGGGGTTACCTGAAGTTGTTGCTAAACCTGGTGTAAAAATAATAGGACGCGCTCTTATTTATTTTACATGAGCGGTCTTAATAACTGCGTCTAGTATGAATTGTCCACATAATACATCATACTGCAATAAAATTTTACACATCTTAAACACACTAACATAATACCCATATAATTATTATATCGAGAAATTTGCTATATAACTAGCAATACTCCATTCACAAGCAACTAACACCTAGAAAATTATGAATTGAAACTAACTTAAAATATTATTTATAAAAAAAAAATTGAAAGTTTGAAAAATAAATAAATAATTTACTAAGGCCTTGATCAAAATTCCATTTTTTAGCATGGGATTTTATTTTATTTCATTTTGTTAAAAAATTTGCGATCAAAATGAATGGATTTGGTCTCATTTGATTGAAATTTTCATGTAATTAGATCCAACGAAATTCTTAAAATCAATTAAATTGAAAGAAAATGAAAATGAAATGAAATACCGTATAAAAAATATTTGGATCAGGCCTAATTAATAGCCGTGAAACCGTGCGAGAAGAAGATGGGACGTGTCTATGGAGGTATTTAAGGCAACAGTATGAGGTCATGGCTGAAGTCAATATCGACTTCGACAGAAAGCAGCTGCCGATATAATTAAATAAGTAACGAGGGCGTAATTGCATATGCGACAAACACCGGAAGTCCGGAAGACGATTTTTGGGGTTTAAGACTTTAAAGGCGAGTGGGCGAGTTTTTTTTTTTATTTTTTTTAGATTGCCTTTAGGCGAGTAACACTTGAATATTCCGTCCAGCGATTTTTGCGAGCGCATGATAAAGCTCAATTTTTTTTAAGATAAATATTTCTATGGAAATTTTTTTTAGGAAATTGATTACTGTAATTTTCAATTTTGTCATCCCTGCCATCGCTAAATATAAAGTGAATACATACAGCAAATAAAGTGAACATATAGACGATCTAATTGAACATATACAAACAAATAAGTTTAATAAATATAAGTTGAATATGCATGTAAACTTCTGAACAAGTGATGATAACACTTATTTGTTTGTAAGTGTTCACTTAGATCGACTATATGTTCATCTTATTTGCTGTATATGTTCACTTTGTATTTAGCGATGGCTAGAATGGTATATTTGCCGATGGCACTTATAATTCCTGTTTTTTTTTAAGGGTAAAATGTGTCTATAAAGTTATGGCTGAGGTCAACTAGCGCATTTGAGTCTTTCGCTATAGAATATAAAGCAAATAACGATGGCATAATTGCATATCTCAATTCCTTATAAAAGCATCAATTAACAGGTTTATCCAAACTATATCAAATGTATATCTAATTTTGAATCCAAAGATGTATCTAAATGTTATAATATTCGATATAAATGTTATAATATTACGATATAGATCATGGATTTGTGTGATATGATCATATCAATGATTTGGATTTAATAACAAGATAAAAGATTTAAACAGTTCATCTAGACCGAGCTAGAATTTAAAATATAACAACAATGCAAAAAGAACACATGGTAAAAAACACAAACAAACGGAATTTAGATTCATTATGGATTATATTTTTATCATGATTATTATCTTTCTATTTTTGTTTAATCCCCACTAAGCATAGCGCAAATTAGCACATAATATCAATAGAAAAATAAATTGTAATTTGTTTTTATGAAAAATTATAGAAATAAAACAACTCATAGACCATTTGTATATAATCTAAAACTATATATTGAATTTATCATACTATGATATAACACTTTACTAATCTAACACATTTGAATTGAGATAGTACATAATTATTCTCATACAATTATATTTATAAAAATTTACCTGCTTTGGGTGGCCGCATTCTCTAGTTTGTGACAATGCACCGAAAAACAAAAAAAATATATAAAAAATAATATTTAAATAATCTAAAACTTTAAAAGTATTATTGATTATTTTATTACAATTTATTATTGTAATTTCGTCCTTTGGAAATTCGACGCTAGACTAGGAAAAAAAATTCAAACAAAAATTCTTATCGCATTATTTGACAGCACGAGATTTTTTTTTATGCATTTTTCAAATTAGTTCTCGTCTTTATCATATTTATAAAAAAATCAATAATTATAAATAAAAAATTAAGAATATATAAACTGTGTAATATCTCAAAAATTTTGAAAAATAAATATATATTAATATACCTTACATTTAAAAAATACACATTGTTATGTTCATATGGGCCTTTCGGCGGGTATCTGGAGATCAGGTCTAGTGGATTTTCAGGGTTTGATAAAGCATTTATTTATTTTAGATAAATGTCTCATTTATCTTTTCTTCATATTCTATTTTGGTTAGTGTAGAGGCAGTAATTCAGATTGTTCCAGCAAAAGAAGCGAATCAAACAAAGAATTAGTGTAGAGGCAGTATAAAATTTGAAGTCGGTTTGATAATCAATCAAGTGATCAAATAATGAACGTATTAGAATCAATCTGTCATAATTAACTAGATTCGTTCATTTATTGACCACTTGATCGAGTATCAAATTGACTTCAAATTATATAAAACTCATATAGAAATGCATCGCTCGTTAAATTAAACAAGATCAATAGTTTGGATTCAGTATTTGAATTTTTAAAATTTCAAATATTAATAAAATGTAAAATTGTGACAACTTGTGTTACTAAAAAATGGTGGCAGCGGAACGCTGCTCTTGACTAAAATGTTTTGCAAAGCATTCAGCCACTGTGTTAGTGTTTTTGAACCGTTAGATTGCGTTAGGATGCGCACTGGATCTAATCTGAGCCCCTCAAACTGATACCGCTGATGAGCCAAACTCTGGCAATGCTAATTTTTCCTCTTTCTAACCCTTCTCTGTTCCGCCTTTCCAACTATCTCTGGTCGCAGATCGAAGCTCCACATAAGACAAGATGCAGTTCCTCTCTCCGTGTGATTTCAATGGGAAAAGTCTTGGGAACCTAGGTGCTCCATCGCTCCGCTGGGAGAGACGCCTCAGAAGCTGGATGCATCGATGCCTGGGCCCTAGGATTCGGCCCTTCCTACTTTCTAAGTATTCTTCCCATCTACTTGCGGTATTGGTGCCTCATCCCATCCGAATGTTTTGTAATCTTGGTAATTCCAGCACGCGCATTTTCAAAGAATACTGGCACAGATTATAACCTCTACTCTCTCTCAGAATAATGTGAAGGACATCTGATGGTGGCATTTATAGACTACTGCTGTTATTTTGTTAATTATTGTTGGTTTATTTCAGTTTGGGGTATGTAATTCTTTTGTAAATTGAAGATGTTAATTTGTAAATTATTTCAATTTTACTGATGTTAACTTTAATTATGTTAATTAAGCAACGTAAATCAATGGTATTCAATTGGAAACGTCAGTTGTTTGGATGTGCGTTATCACCATGTATGATTTGGTACCAATACTTCCATTTTGTTAGGTGTTCAGCTAATCAGCTTTGCCTTGCACCAATGACTGGTACGGATGCCTTCATTTGGGGAACTGTTTAGTTGTCTTAAGAGAGCAAATTATTTTGTAGTAACTGAGTTATGGTTTTAATGTATCTGTTTTCTTTCCAGAATAGTTTTGAATGAAAATGAATCAACCAAAAGGCAACAATAAACTTGCATGTCATAAAGAAAATGAATCACCTTTCATTACACTGATGCTCACCATCTATTAATTTCAGCAAACTAGCACAGAAAAATTGACTTGAGTAATAAAAACAAAAATGCTGCATTATTTAAAATAAATCATCCAGTTAGCTACTTGTTACGTCTTTGAGAAAGGTTGAGCCAGTAATGTATAGAAAAAAAATAAAGTTGTACTCTTGGCAAAATATATTGTTAAGTGTTTTTTAAATGCAATTGAAACTTGTATAGTTAAATTAGCATCAGAATGCTTTAACAGCTTTGATAAAACAAAAGAAAAATTCTAAAGTCAAACTTACTCAAGTGCTGGTAATTATGGCCACCTCAGACCTCAGTACATAATCCTAATTATATTCCATATAGGCATAGTGTGGACCTATTTATACAATATCTATGCATACTTGATTGCACTTGATTCAACTTAACCTTAATTGGTCAAAATTGTAATAACAAAACCTTATTGTTTTTTTGTAGTTCGGCCCCAATCTAACTCTAATTTTAAACTGATAAATCGCATTGGTCTCATGCCAATTTTACAAACAAAAAGAGATTATGAAAAGGTACATCAAAAACCCTTGAAAATTTGTTGCACATGAAGGGCTGTAACTCAAGAAAGAATTTTGATTAAATTATTCGAGAGATCAGGGATTCCATGTGAGCACAATGTACGCTAGATTCAAGGCAGAGGATTTCGAATCAACCCTAAATTATTCCAAAGGGCTGTTGCTCTAGCACAGCGTACTGTAAAATTATTCGAAAAGGTGGAAGCACCAAAAGTGCGTCGCTCAATGAGACGAAGGACGAGCGCGAGAGACTGCCACAAGGTGGAGGATTTCGAATCGACAGCCTGGCGAGATGAAGAGATGGGTTATAAATATGGTTGTCAAAGATGGAGAGAGAGGGGCAGGCGCGGAGACCGTCTGTCTCAAAAGGAAGAGAGAGTAAAATTAACGGAGAGTTTAACTCTTTAGCACTACAAATTTGAGAGGTCCAGATTAGATCTAGCGCACATCATAACACAATCTGACGGTCCAAAATACTAAAGCATGGAGGTTGTATGCTTTGCAAAGCATTTTAAACAATCTCTTGTTATATTATTAACACTAAATTGCATGAGTATAAAATATAAATAGTATAAATAACTAAATCGTACAAAGAAAAACCTTTATTTTGCAAGAAAAATTATCTTTTGGTCAATAAATCTTCATATTTCAAAATAATTTGATAAATTTTCTTGGTGGCTATTTTTTTTCTAACTTCAATGTCGCCTCATTAAAATAAATATGATAATTCAGTTTATTCATTGATTTTCTTTCGTATCTCATAGCAAGATTTAGATAGGTAAGCAAAGTTCTAAATAACAATTTCTAAAGATAGGTTCTCAATAAACTATATTCTATAAAATTTAATAGACACTGTTGTTAATAATATTTTATTCTTTTCCCATGCACATCAAAGCATAGCTAATATTACATGAGAAACTTAAATATGAGTGTAAATAATATCGGCATGAAAAAACATGCAAAATTCATCTACCCAATATAGAACTTTTCGTGACTTATATTGTTAATAAACACTAGCAAAATCAAAACATATATTAATCCACACAATAAGATCCGAATCCGAATACTGTTCACCAACAGTTTTTCGAACAGTAACTTTGACCGGATCTTCTGTTGCAGCTAATTAAACTGTGAGAGAATAATTGTCGCAGAAAATCCCATGTACATGTATTTTTAGCCTCCTCTGCAGGCCACGTGCAGAGAAATCATGAGAAAAAGCAATGGGCAAGTGGGGCCCGCTCCAAGGTGTAGAGAGAGATAGGAACGTTAGCACGTGTATTGACCTGATGTGTATCCATCAATGAATTATTATTTTTTTTAAGGATGAACCACATTTTATTCTTTGAATAGGAGTGAATGAGTTTTGGATGGTATAGATCACGTTCTAATTTTTTTTTTCCGAAATTTACATGTTTCCTTTAAAAGATTATAAAAAAAATCTAGTAATACTGATTCAGTTTTTTTTATTATTATGACAGACATTATGTTGCAAAAATTTTGATTATTGTATTTTTTTTTTGAAATTCAAGTGTAATCTTAAGTGATTCTGTACTATTAGATATATACCATGCTAAAAATTATCGCGCACCACAACTAATCTATATGATCTCATCTCTCGAATGAATAAAATATAAAAAAATATAAAAAAAATAGCTCGCGCAAAACCCCCAGTAGTATCTCTAATTTTCAAATTTTAGCATGGAAAGCACATGTCAGATCACACTATTAAGGATGTTTTACATGTTTCCTTTAAAAGATTATAAAAAAAATCTAGTAATACTGATTCAGTTTTTTTTATTATTATGACAGACATTATGTTGCAAAAATTTTGATTATTGTATTTTTTTTTTTGAAATTCAAGTGTAATCTTAAGTGATTCTGTACTATTAGATATATACCATGCTAAAAATTATCGCGCACCACAACTAATCTATATGATCTCATCTCTCGAATGAATAAAATATAAAAAAATAGCTCGCGCAAAACCCCCAGTAGTATCTCTAATTTTCAAATTTTAGCATGGAAAGCACATGTCAGATCACACTATTAAGGATGTACTTTGAATACATTTGTGATATTAAGAAAGCAAATTAATATTATTTAGAGAAAATATAATGAGAAAAACAGCGAATCTACTTTAAAACTTGCATCAAATCAATTTATTTATATTACGATTTTTATTAATGTATTTATAATATATATAAGGACGACTTTATGCAATAAATACTTATCTCCCTATTTAGAAACTTAAGAATTAGTTGCGATAAACCGCTAAACTTGAACGAGTATATGATGGTAATTAATTGTTTCTATAATGGAAGTATGAATAAATGCGTATTTAAAAAAATAAATGTTACTATATGTGCTCAACGAATATATTCGCTGAAAAGAAAAAATCATAAAACTGCATATTTTTTATAAGTACTGCTATGTACTAATGCTTATATTCTTTAATGATTGAACATAACCACATAAGATAAGATTATAACGTTTTCCTAGTTAATTGACGAGAACATAATGGTAAATATTTTTAAAAAGTATAATGATAAAAAAATCGTAGAATTAATCTATGTTAGAATAGGGGGGGGGGGGGGGGACATATATTTATGAGCATAGCTGAGCGAATTATTTTGGAAATATTTCGTGAAAGATCGTACTTGTGGTTTAATGAGTACATCTCGAATTTCAACTAAGTGGGAACTCGATGACAATTTGAACTACTAAATTGAACAAATTAACTCACGAGACACAAAGCGACAAGATTTTCTACTCTCAATTATCTTTTAATAGATAATTACTTATATTAGACTAATTAATTTAAAGCATCAGTATACTACTTATCGTTTAGAGAATATAAACATTTAATTGATTAATAAGCAAATTGTCACGTTATAAAAATTGGTGTTGAGTTGAATAACGATCCTCCGATTAATTCAGATCCATGGACTCTCATTGGTTCAGATCTGAGGCACTTCACGTTCCACTCAATTTGGATCAGGGTCAATTTGCATTGTGGGGTAAACTTGGGTGTGCGTATTAATCGTGTAATGTTCCTGTAGCAAGTCAGTTGGGATCAACTAGCTGCATGGATTGATTAGAGACTTGAGTATTAGACTTGTGTTACGGATCAGTCTGGTGATTCAGGTCCCAAATTAACTTTAGGCGTAGAAATAAATCGGATTCGAGTTGTTAACCGGGTTTGGTTTCGGTAGAGGTTCTAGGTTGGTTGGATATTTTATACTCTCCGTGTTAAATGGGGTAGTACTTTATTAATATTTTTGGCATTTCAATTTAAATTGATTATCACTTAAATATAGCGTTAAGTGGGTAAAGGTAAGCTTATAATTGAAATTTATTTAAGCCACAAAAATTTAGCGTTAAGTTGATTATCACTTGAATAACATTTTAATAAAACTTTTGTCACTTTTTATAGCCTTCATAGCTTTATAAAGGTGAAGTTCAAACCAGCATGATCAGCTCAATTAAAATGGAGAAAAGGACACAAGTTGCAGTTCGTTGTATTGGCTAGGTAGAGACACAAACATGTTAAATTGTTAATCAAAATAAACTTAATCAAATCGTCTAATTTTATCAAAAAAGAAATTAATGAGCTGGTCGGATGTGGATCAGACGGTTTCATGACAATTTCTCAAATTAATATAATTATTTCATATTAAATCTTCCATAAATTAGAAAACATATATAACTTATGCAATTAAAATAACTAAAATTATTTGAGCCATTATTGCTTGACTAAAAAATCATCATCCATATATCAAAGTTTATAAAATTTTGAAAAAAAAAATTTCTTAAGCACATTGAATACTTGCAACACCGCATCAAAATAAACAAACATTATCATATTATTCTAAAGAGGGGAGCAAATAAGAGAGTATGAAAACACCATGTTTTTACTTTTTATGCTATCTGATTTAAGTAAAGAAAGACAGTTGCCTCCTTTTGAAAAAAAAAATTATTTGATTTAGTACTAACTCTTGAGATATCAATTTTGTATAACTAGAAAGTATTTAATGCACCATCTTATAAAAAAAAAGACTTATTTCAATATCCTAAGGCAAGTTGACACGTGATGAATTATTCATCTTTTTTGGATGATTGAAGTATTCCATCACATTGATTGAAAGAGAAAATTAAAGTCTTTTTATTGAAAATAATAATTAAATCATCTAAACATGTGTAATATACGATCTCTTATAAAAAAATATAATTAAGTTTTTCCTATTTATTAATTTTCTCTGTTTTCTCATTGTAAGATTAAAAATGCGTCCAAGCTCCTAAATAGACTTTATTTTTTGTTCTACTGATCTTTTACTCCTTTTATGTACACAAGAAATCATAACAAATTTATATTCTGAATCAAGAATCAAATAACATATGCGTGATAAATCATGCAAAACTTGTATGTTTTACAAAATTTTGCGAATTCAAATTTCAAATAATGACTTGACAAAAAATCTTTTAATTTTAAACTTTAAGCATGCATGAGACATGCTAGATCGCTCTATCAAGGAGGAACTTTTTTTAATGCACCTCAGATCATATTGCAATAAACATTTTTAAACAATTATAAAAAATGAAGAACTAGAAATTTGTATTAAATGAATTAATTCAAATAAATAGTAAATTTAATGTACTTGATATACGTAACTGATCGAAGGGAATACCTAAATCAAAACAAATCCTTAGGAATCACCGATCTAATCGTTTGCAGTGATAGCATAAGGGTCGAATCCACAGGGACGGTGTTGGAATATCGATCTTTTACCTTATTTAATTAGCTAGACGAAGGTTCAAATCAATTAAGGATTTAGTTGATGAATTGAAGAAGCATCAAATTCTAAGGTTGATCTAAGTTTGATTGAGAATGCGAGTTCTAACACAATAACACGAATTAGGGTCAATTGTTCGGGTTCCACTTCCAGGCACTATCCTGGCGGGTCGACAGGATTCCTGGCGGGTCGCCAGAACAGTACGACAATTCAGTTTAATTAGTTTCTAAGTTCTCTAAGTTCAGGTTTTTGGATAAAACTCTGGTCCAAATACTAACTCTCGTTCTTGATTTGGTATTACTAAGTTTCAACCTCTAAACCTCCCTAAAAACCTAAGTTTCAACTCTCGTTCCTTGGCTTAAGTTTTAGGGTTTACTTTAACTTTTCGGTAGAATATCCTAAATCTCTCGATCTTAGCAGGGAATAAACCTCTCGGCTAAGTTCCGTTTTCACCTTTTGGGTATACTAACTATCCTATGGTATGAGAACACAAATTGTTTTGAAATTAGGGTTCTATTTGCTTATCTACGAGGTCAGGCCTAACCAAGTGAGCAAACCTTCAAATCAATTCAATTCAATTCACAATTTCAGCAAATAAACTTAAGTAAAGCAAAGCAACTTAGAAAAATTAGAAAACTAAATCAAACTTCATTAATCTACCAAGTCATGGTTCCCTACAATTGCCCCTAACAACAATTCTAAGCTAGACAAGACATAGAATCAAACAAACCAAGGTTTTCTCGAATAAACAAACAAAAGATAAAAAGAAGAGATAGAATACAACAAATGAACTTCGATTCCTCTCTTCTTACTCCTCCGCCTGCCTTCGAACGACTCCGTCTCCTTTCGGGCGGATCCGCCTGGACCTTGGATTGTCGCGTCGTGTAGAAACTCTCAAATCTCTCTCTAAACTTTGATTTCTCTCCAAATTTGATCTCTACTTCTTCTCCCCTTGAAATCTCCTCAAACCATGTTTATATAGGCTTTAGAATTGATGGGAGGCGCTCATAATAGCAGGAAAATGCTTCTGGACGTGATGGAAATAGAGAATAACCGTCTTCCCAAGTTAGAACTCTAAAACGGGCACTTTCTGCTATTTCAGGCAGGTTTCGGGCGGGTCGCCAGGATTTCTGGCGGGTCGCCAGAAATTGTCCTGAGAGCAGGTCTGAAAATTTTCAGCATTGGCCTTGTTCGTATTTTGCCCATAATTTCTTCATCCGGACTCCGTTTGAGGTGATTCAAGTACCGTTGGAAAGCTTATGAGAAGCTCTACAACTTCATTAAATCATTTATGTGATGTTCTTGTCCAAAATCTGCATAAAAATAGGGATTATTGTAGTAACTCCTTCTTTGACACAAACTTGATTAAAACTAACCTAAATATGTTAAAATCTAACTAAAACACAGATATTTAGTTGTAATTTGGGGCCTAAAAGGATTGAAATATCTATATGAAATCCGCCGATCAAATCTCCCCAAGCTTAAACATTGCTTGTCCCCAAGCAACTATCTAAATCTAAGAAGATCGTTTAGGACCTAAATTACAATTAAATAGCTGGTATCTACAAGTTATGGGAGATTTCTCAACAATTACCATTGTCACAACTCAAGTAATTTGGATTTGGACATATCAAAAGATTTTTCAAATTCATTTTCAAAATCAAGTTTACTTAGTGACCATTGACTTTCCACAAGTAAAATCCCAAAGCAATTGCAGTCTATTGTCTATAACCTATCTCGTTTAATTTCTAATACAATTGGCTTTCATGTTTCACAATTGACTTGGCAACAAGAAGCGGGATCTAACCCTTCCAACACAAACAACAAGTTTAACTTATTCATTTCACAAACAAGAGTCAAGTAAAACACCGCAAAAATTTTTGAAAACGCATTGAAGAACGACTAAAGTGGGGCGGAAAAAAGGGTACAACTCCCCACCCATCGTCTCCCAAGTTTTTGGGTTGGAACATATTATTTCTCCTGGGGCAAGGAGGGTTTCCCGCGGCGGAGAAGTCGGCCAGATAAGAGTGGATTTAACTTTTGAGGATTTTTTTCCTCTTATTTCTCTTTTTTTTTTTATACCATGAATCTCTTTCTGTTTCTTACCCATGGTTTATGGAGTTCTTTTAATCCACAAGTACCTATAGCCTCCTACAGTGTCCATGGCACTGCACCGCTTTTTAGTTCCCCTTTTTATGATTTTTTTTTTCATTTTTTCTCTTTTTTTCGTTTTTTTTTGTATATTTACATCTTCGACTTTTAGTAAATTTGAAAACAACGGTGTAATTACTAACTCTTGTAGCTCATTCCTAAGTTTAACTCAATTTTGTGTAGGGAGAATTGATCTAAGGGCAATTTGGGTATTCATTTAAGGGCGGATGCCTAAAAACCGATTTCTTAATTGGTCAACTCATTCATTTAACTCAAAAACTTTCTTGAATCAAAACTAATCGAGATAACTTATGCACAATACTTACTCCTACTTTAAAACTCTACAAGTGTTGGTCGGTCAAATTCAAATTCATTTTTAAAAACAGATTTTGTGGCATGTCCATTACTTCGTTGCTTAAAACTATGACCTTGATTATTGTCAATGGACTCCCAAAACTTATCTAAATGCAATCTATATGACATTAATATGCAAATCCTACATGAATGCAAATTAATAAACCTAAATGCTATGATGCAATTCCTAGATACAAATTCCTATTCTCTCCCCAAGCTTAAAACTTTGCATCATCTTTAATGTAAAGAAAACAAAACTTAAAAGAAAGAAAGGAATAAATAAAACTTATCGGATCTTTGTAGAGGCTATGAAGGATCGAGTCACGCAAAATTGAGCCTTGCTTGCTTTGATAGATCATTTCACTTCAAGTTGTCTCTAGGTTCGTCTCGTTGGAGAAGATGTGTCTTGCAAGTAGTGGAGATGGGTGGTTTAGGTTGAGGATAGACATCGCATAGGGGTTGGTACGATTCTACCCTTGGGTTAGGGTTTGGTGAAGGCTTGGTCAATGGCAAGATTGAGCAAAAATTTGGTTCGTCGACTAATCAAGGAAAACTCAAAATCTAGCCATTGGAATGGATTGGTTTAGGTTAGGGTTTAGGTCTAGGTTTTGGTCTCAGGTGGATTTCAGGCGGGGTCGTCTGGTTTCTGGCGGCCTCGTCTGGAACGGGTCTGGGTTTAGGTGGTCTCGGGATAGTTTCTGGCGGGTCGCCAGAATTCAGGCGGGGTCGTCTGAATTCAGGCGGGGTAGTCTGAATCCTGGCTGGGTAGTCTGAATTCAGGTCAGGTATGGAACGAGATGGTTTCTCCGCTATCTTGAGATTTGTTAGGTTGAATCGACTCATATGCTCCTTCGTGGTGTATTCCCCAAGCTTGAGTTCTTGCATATGGTACGATTTTTTCAACAACCTACATCCTTCTTCCATGTGTTGTGATGTTGCGTTGAAGTTCAATTGCCATTTCGACACTTGCATGACTTGAACGGTTGTGCTTTTAAAAAGCTTGTATTATCGTCTAAAATCTGAAACCAATCAACAAAGATCAATGAGTTATACCGAAATTAACCTAACTAAATTAAACTAAACTAAACTAATGACGGAAATTGAAATTTTTGGTCTTGGGTTGCCTCCCAAGAAGCGCTTGTTTTAGGTCATTAGCTCGACCTCCTTGCATTTGCTCATCTTATCTTCACTTTTCTCCCTCTCAACGCATCATAGTTCTCCCAAAAGTACTTGAGCGGGCGTCTTAAAACATGCTTGGTGTGTTCTTCTTTGGATGTCATCTTCCTTGCCTCGATTTGGACATTGAATTCCTCCAAGCATCGTCTAAGTGTGCTCAAGTCGATTTGGTTGAACTCTTCGTTTGTTTCATCGGATGCGACGATCTTCTTTGCATCACCACCTTCCAATTCTTGTTCGAATACCTGAAAAGAACGAAACATGGTGATAGAAAATATTTTTGGATTTTTAAGATAAGATAAAATAAGTAAGATACAAGGATACTATGGTGTCTATACTAATTAACTAATGCAAAATATCAATATTCTAGCAAACCGTCCCCGGCAACGACGCCATTTTTGATCGAAGGGAATACCTAAAGCAAAACAAATCCTTAGGAATCACCGATCTAATCGTTTGCAGTGATAGCTTAAGGGTCGAATCGACAGGGACGGTGTTGGAATATCGATCTTTTACCTTATTTAATTAGCTAGACGAAGGTTCAAATCAATTGAGGATTTAGTTGATGAATTGAAGAAGCATCAAATTCTAAGGTTGATCTAAGTTTGATTGAGAATGCGAGTTCTAACACAATAACACGAATTAGGGTCAATTGTTCGGGTTCCACTTCCAGGCACTATCCTGGCGGGTCGACAGGATTCCTGGCGGGTCGACAGAGTTCCTGGCGGGTCGACAGGATTCCTGGCGGTCGCCAGAACAGTACGACAATTCAGTTTAATTAGTTTCTAAGTTCTCTAAGTTCAGGTTTTTGGATAAAACTCTGGTCCAAATACTAACTCTCGTTCTTGATTTGGTATTACTAAGTTTCAACCTCTAAACCTCCCTAAAAACCTAAGTTTCAACTCTCGTTCCTTGGCTTAAGTTTTAGGGTTTACTTTAACTTTTCGGTAGGATATTCTAAATCTCTCGATCTTAGGAGGGAATAAACCTCTCGGCTAAGTTCCGTTTTCACCTTTTGGGTATACTAACTATCCTATGGTATGAGAACACAAATTGTTTTGAAATTAGGGTTCTATTTGCTTATCTACGAGGTCAGGCCTAACCAAGTGAGCAAACCTTCAAATCAATTCAATTCAATTCACAATTTCAGCAAATAAACTTAAGTAAAGCAAAGCAACTTAGAAAAATTAGAAAACTAAATCAAACTTCATTAATCTACCAAGTCATGGTTCCCTACAATTGCCCCTAACAACAATTCTAAGCTAGACAAGACATAGAATCAAACAAACCAAGGTTTTCTCGAATAAACAAACAAAAGATAAAAAGAAGAGATAGAATACAACAAATGAACTTCGATTCCTCTCTTCTTACTCCTCCGCCTGCCTTCGAACGACTCCGTCTCCTTTCGGGCGGATCCGCCTGGACCTTGGATTGCCGCGTCGTGTAGAAACTCTCAAATCTCTCTCTAAACTTTGATTTCTCTCCAAATTTGATCTCTACTTCTTCTCCCCTTGAAATCTCCTCAAACCATGTTTATATAGGCTTTAGAATTGATGGGAGGCGCTCATAATAGCAGGAAAATGCTTCTGAACGTGATGGAAATAGAGAATAACCGTCTTCCCAAGTTAGAACTCTAAAACGGGCACTTTCTGCTATTTCAGGCAGGTTTCGGGCGGGTCGCCAGGATTTCTGGCGGGCCGCCAGAAATTGTCCTGAGAGCAGGTCTGGAAATTTTCAGCATTGCGCCTTGTTCGTATTTTGCCCATAATTTCTTCATCCGGACTCCGTTTGAGGTGATTCAAGTACCGTTGGAAAGCTTATGAGAAGCTCTACAACTTCATTAAATCATTTATGTGATGTTCTTGTCCAAAATCTGCATAAAAATAGGGATTATTGTAGTAACTCCTTCTTTGACACAAACTTGATTAAAACTAACCTAAATATGTTAAAATCTAACTAAAACACAGATATTTAGTTGTAATTTGGGGCCTAAAAGGATTGAAATATCTATATGAAATCCGCCGATCAGTAACACAACTTTGTGGAGAACTAACAATTAGTTGCTACACTCTTAAAAGTATATGATACTTCTACTCTCAATTATTGCAATATCTAGTAAACGCGTTTTTTTTTTTAAAAAAAAATTGTACTATATGTGCACTCCGAATAATGTAATCATTGTAATGAAAAACTTAAAATAATACATCCATTTATAAATATAAATACATATATTCTTACAAAAAATCAAAATAAAGAAAATCATTTTAATTTTTTTTGTGCAAGTTATTGGAAGAAAATAAATGGTAAATATAAAAATGAAACGGTAAACAAATTATATAGGAAATAATATTTTTTAGAATAATAAGTTATTGGAAGAGGATATATTTTTTAGCATAGCTAATCAAATTATTTAAGAAAACTTTGTTTAGGAATCGTGGTCTTATGGATACGTATGACATTTTCTAAATTAATGTGTTGTGTCTGCGGTCTTAGTTTTCTATTATGGCAACAAAAAATTAATCTGGCCTTTTTTCCTCTTTTATTATTTTTTCATAAATGTATATCTAGAAGACCCCCCCCCACCCCCTTTTTTTTTACTCGAGTTTTTAAGATAATAAAGATCAGGTCTGATTGTACAAGTCGCTATTGTCCGAATTAATGGGGAACATTCTATCTTCAATATTGATATGCCTGGTTTTCGTGTCAAGTCATCTCGTGTTTAAGCAGCCATTTTTAGATTTTGAATCGTTCAAGTTTCAGTCATCTTGGATAAGATTTGTCACAGTAATATTGTGACTTGATGTAATTTGGATATAGTGGAGGGGTGAAATGAATAATGGCTGGAGATATTAAGAGGAGAGAGAGAAAAGAACGAGAGAAAAAGAAGAAATGTTCATAGAACAATTTTATTGATTTTCCATAATTCCCAATTACAACTTCTCAACTATTTATAGCTCAACAGAAATTAACAGAATTTCCACTAATTAATTAATTACATCAATTATTATGGTCTAGATTATTTGATCGTTACAAATGGACGAACCGATTTCCATTATCTCTACCCCTTCTCTAGTTCAGCTCCGTCCCGTTAATTGTAACCCCTCCGTCATCCAGCTCAGCTAAAGGATCGCTTTCTCTTGTGACTCCATCTATGCTGGGCCCACATGCCAGAAATTTTCCGTTATTGTTATCTTTTTGTATTTGACATTCCCCCCTTCTTGACAGCATTCTCGTCCTTGAGAATAAATTGGGGAAATTTCTGCCTCATCTTCTCATAATCTTCCCAAGTACAATCTTCTCCAGAGAGCCCTTCCCACATAATTTTCACTTGCACAATTCCCACATTACCCCTCTTTACCAATCTTCTATCAACAATTTTTAAGGGAGCAATGTGCAAATTTCTAGCTGGGCTAAACTCAGGTAAAATAGCAGAAGAAGTGTACTTCTACCTATTTGCTTTTTGAGTAAGGACACATGTACTACTGGGTAGATTTGAGCAGTAGGTGGTAATTGAAGTTTATAAGCCACAATACCCACCTTCTCAATAATTTCATAGGGACCAAAATATCCGGGGTTAATTTTATTATTCCCATCACCTGAGATAGAAGTTTGTCGAAATGGTTGAATCTTCATATAAATTCAATCACCAACCACAAATGATCTCTTAGTTCTTTTCAAATCAGCATATTTATTCATTCTTGCTTTAGCCTTTGTGAGATTATCCTTAAGCAATGCCAATGCTTTTTGTCTATCCTGAAGAACCAGAAGTTGAGCCACTTCTCACCAAAGTTCTTGAGAGGTTGAGAACAAATAAAATGCTCCAACAAAGCCTTCAATTCCCCAATTTGTTGTGTACACTCCCCAAATTGCTGAGTATTCTCCAGTTGCTGCCGTTGAAAACGTAGGTTGGCTTCTTTCAGTTCTTGACTGAGATGCTCAACAGTCGTCTGAAGCTCATCGTTGTGGGTCCCGCTAGAAGTAATCTTGGGAGGCATGGTGTCAGAATTGTGGATGTGCTTCTCGTTACTGACCTGCAGTGATCGTTGGCGCTGATACCACCTTGTCACAGTAATATTGTGACTTGATGTAATTTGGGTATAGTGGAGGGGTGAAATGAATAATGGCTGGAGATATTAAGAGGAGAGAGAGAGAAAAGAACAAGAGAAAAATAAGAAATGTTCAGAGAACAATTTTATTGATTTTCCATAATTCCCAATAACAACTTCTCAGCTATTTATAGCTCAACAGAAATTAACAGAATTTCCATTAATTAATTAATTACATCAATTATTACGGTCCAGATTATTTGACCGTTGCAAATGGACGAACCGATTTCCATCATCTCTACCCCTTCTCTAGTTCAGCTCCGTCCCGTTAATTGTAACCCCTCCGTCATCCAGCTCAGCGAAAGGATCGCTTTCTCTTGTGACTCCGTCTGTGCTGGGCCCACATGTCAAGGATTCCCCGTTATTGTTATCTTCTGTATTTGACAAGATTTTTGAATTTTGGGACAACTTGATGTTAGGATCATTGAGGGTCAGCTCAACTTTAGTTGGAGATCATTTTGGACTCAGATCATCTCGAGCTTAGGTTCACTTGGATTTTGATCATCACAGATTTTTATCGAGTCGAATTTTAAACAATTTGAGTTTGAGTCAACTTAAGTTCTTGTTAGGTTGTGTTTAACCTGTTTTGTTATATCAAGGATAGAAAATCTCTAATTATCCCACAACCATAATATAAGCAACATAAGCAAACAACATGCCTACAAATCTATTGCATTTAAATGATTGTTATACAACGTATTAAACCGTCAGGAAATTTCCCCCCTTTTTTATTTCTATAATATTAACGCAAAAATCATTACAAGAAAGTAGAGTTCAAACACTCCACTGTAAACACAAGTGGTAATTCATTCAGCTCAGTAAATAAATACCAAACCTTTTCAGTTTTCACTTGATATATTTGACAAACCAATTCAGCATGTCCTTGTGTGCCTCTTCGGCTTTCTCAGCTGCAGTTTTGTCTTTGACATCATAACGTAATGACCAGCCATGTACAACGCCTGGAAATATCTTTACATGGCTATCAACCTGTCAAAATTATAATAGATAATTTAATTATGAAAATGTATCAATTGTACTATAATGAATTCTATTGTCAATGGTTCAAATCTAGAACAAAATAAGTAGTTGCAATTAACCACAGAGAGGGAATGGTTAAATTGGCAAGTTGCTAGCCAGGATCATAAATAGAAAATTCACAATAAATCAATAACTTCAAAATTACATACTTTACCTCAGGTTTAGAGGAAAGAATTTCACCGAATTGTTTAATCATCTCAGGAGGGGTGATATGGTCTGTCTCTGCTCCGAGTATGGAAATGGGACATTTTACATCTGGAAGTATATTTTACATATGTTACTTAAAAGAACGATATCAAGGTTTGTCAGGTAAGAGAAGATCATAAATATATTTTAGAAAATTTTACAATTTGTCCTCTTCAGAAAGAAGATGGATCAAATTGCCTTGTCCCCTGAAGTTCTCAACAAAATACTCTTGCAGGCCCATTTCCCTTGTCCTTCCCTTGTCGTGACATTTACTCTTTCTTACCAGCTGGCACTTTTTTCT
This sequence comes from Rhynchospora pubera, assembly GCA_028095005.1. Lineage (NCBI taxonomy): Eukaryota > Viridiplantae > Streptophyta > Magnoliopsida > Poales > Cyperaceae > Rhynchospora > Rhynchospora pubera. The sequence continues at coordinate 120,066,602 of CM051460.1, forward strand.
TTACTTACATTTTTTCCTTTTTCTCAGAGTCATCCTCTCTCTCTCTCTCTCTCCCTGTTTTTGTACCCTTATCCAATGAAATAATGAAAATTTATTATTAATCATATTATCATACCCTTATGACCTTATCTGATGAGTTAATGAAAGAAATTCTTATTTATACTCCTCTTATTGAATACAGCATCGGTTGAATAAACAGATAAACAAGTTTCATTGACACCCCTGGCAATGTAAAAGGTAGCCACCAGGGCATTTTGTTGAAACATTTGAGGGAAGCACAATTTGTTATAATTAATTTATTATTATTATATTTTTTGTAAGGGTAAAGTTCTGCATAATTTCTGGATTTTTTACGAATAGATCAAAAGAGACTCTGGAATCCTACAGATTTTTTCATCTGGCCCCAGAACTCTCTGTTCAATCAGGGCCCAACTGACCTTTTTCTTTTTTAATTAGTAAGGTCCTTTTATCAATCATCCCTGAACAATGTAACGTGGCAGGGAAATGAACAACAACATGCCAAGATGTCCAGACGAAAAAAGCCACATGTTATAAGGGCCAAATCATAATTTAGCTAAAGATTAAATAAAGCATGAAAGAGATGAAAATTAAAGTATATTTTACCTCCAATATCATCATGAGTAACACGTGATGGGTGCAGCAATACTGCTGCAGTGATGTAGTCATATTTTGCTAACTCCACCACCACCTTGGCTGTTGTTATCAAAAGAATTACAAAATTTTTATATTGAATAAGTAGGAAAATAGATTACTGCACTAGCCAATTGATCTACATTAGACATACATAAGACCCAGCATTGGTTAACTTGAAAGGGTACTGACTAGATCCTTTACGACAAAGCAATTTAGCTTTCTTTTTTTTCCATTGGAAAATACATGTAATGAGTTCTGATTTGGAAAAAAACTTACCGCCCCAACAAAAACCAGCTGCTCCTATTGCAGATATGCCGATGTTTTTCAGGGCTTCAATTATTGGCTTTGCCTCTTCAAATGCTTTATCCTATATTAGTCAGTTGATGCAACATACAGAAGTTAGCATATAAGAATGCTCAATCAAAATTTTTGTATAATCCAAAACATAGTCACAGGTTCTGATTGAAGTATTGGTACAGACAGGTTGGTACTGTAAAAGGTCCCCAAAAGATGGTACTGTATAATAACCTCAATCCTCCATAAATAAAAAATCATAGTAAAAATGATAATTCACACATACCAGATAATTAGAATATATAAGAATAATCCCTACAATTTAAAAAAGGAACTTGCATAATTCACAAATTGCTGTAAATTTCACATTTTACCCACCAATAACAAGAAATCATCATTGGAAATACCTAGTCCAGATTTTAGTCAACTAAGGTTCCAAAATCCATTTCTAACTCAAATGTTTCTCTCTACATAAAAGAAAAAAAAAGGCAGGGGCTAAGAACACACACAAAGTGGTATATTGGTATTTCTGGGGTTCTAGATGCAAGATATCTTAGACTCCTCACTCCAGGTATTTGTTATGAGCCAAGGAAATAATATAATAGATTATATAATTTAGATTCTAGTTTCCATTAAAATCAGATTTATTAAATATAATCTGATATTATGTATCTTTCCTTATTATGCATCTTTCCTTAGTTTACGATTGTTGCTGTATTTTTAGTTATTTCCATATTAGAAATGCTCTATATATTGAGCTGAAGTATTGTATGAGAAATTAAGCAGAAATCAATAACAAATAGTCTTTCTCTTTATCTCTATCTCTCTTATCCCTTCTCTGTATTCTATTCCCAATCAAAGCTCATAACAATTTGGTATCAGAGACCAAAAAGATCCAAACAGTCAAGATGTCCAATGATAAGATCCCACCCTTCGATGTCTTTGTTGCCTTCCAACAGCTTCTCCATGGTCAGAACGAGATCATGCGTCGCCTAACTCTGTTTGAAGATCGTTTGCTCGCATTAGAGCATCCTCCCAAAACAGATGAGAACCACCGTCCACAATCTCGCGCCACCGCTGATTTGGTTACTCCAACTACACAGATGCATATTTTCACTGTTGATTTGGTTACTCCAACTCAACAAATGCACGTTTTCACCGATGGCCTCTCAAACCCTCTTCGAACTGATGTCGAATTACATAAGCATTTTGACCTGCAACATGCCATGAGCTTAGCTCATGCTTTGGAGTGTTGCTACTGCATGACCCCTGCCACAAGTATTTTTCTTGAACCTCTTGAACTGATGGCGCTACCATGTCAACGTACTTTATGTCGTCCCATCTCATTTGAGATGGCTGAGAGACAACAACAGAAGGGCTTGTGCTTCAATTGTGATGAGCAATACACAAAGAAGCTGCTATTCTTTCTACTAGTCATGAACGATGATGAATATGAGAATTCATCATTGTTGACTATCCAAGGAGCGCCTGGATAATATTTGCATTTTTTTCAGCTTGAGGACAAGCTGAACCTCATGGAGGGGGGAAATGTTATGAGCCAAGGAAATAATATAATAGATTATATAATTTAGATTCTAGTTTCCATTAAAATCAGATTTATTAAATATAATCTGATATTATGTATCTTTCCTTATTATGCATCTTTCCTTAGTTTACGATTGTTGCTGTATTTTTAGTTATTTCCATATTAGAAATGCTCTATATATTGAGCTGAAGTATTGTATGAGAAATTAAGCAGAAATCAATAACAAATAGTCTTTCTCTTTATCTCTATCTCTCTTATCCCTTCTCTGTATTCTATTCCCAATCAAAGCTCGTAACAGTATTTATTTTTATTATCATTGTAAAGGCACATCTTATTCTTTTCTAATGAAATAGTATGAAACTTACAGTCCCGTGCTTTTTCAACCACTCATCTCTTGAATTTTTTGCAATTTCAGGTGTAATAGGATCTCCATGAAGAAAGTCAGGGACTACAACATAAAATCCAGATGCAGATACTTTATCTGCTAGGTACCTTATCATATATGAAATAAATAAATCATCATAACTCCAATAAACTTCTTAAATATTTATGTGAAATTCATCCATTAGCTAATGATGCCAATCAGCCTTTGCACAACTGTGCTGGTATGTATTGTACATTTGTACTTAAAGGTAACTTTATTTCTTTTACTGCTAAATCTGGTATGGACGTCTTTTAATTATAGAAAGTTCAAAAAAGAGGAAGGGATACCTCAAATTTGGTGCTTCAAATCCTGCAAAAAGAACAAACTATTGGGATTAGACTTATTTGTAGTTTTACTATGAGAATTCAGAAGAAATTAACACAAAAATCAATGATTACTGCAGAGCTGAATTACCTCTGCAGTTCAAACTATTACTAAAAATCTGATTCTTAAGCTTGACATACAAAATTTATGGTTTTACATCGAAGTTGCTCTATTGCATCATTCCATACTTCCAATTTATTTCAAAAGAATCCAGAAAACAAATTAGTGCACACATTTGACTTAATTAATTAAGCTAATAACTGAAAGCTACAAATCAATTTTATCAAATTGGTATTAAATTGACAAAGCCAAAATTGATTAGCAAACAGCATGTTCCTTTCATCTTACTGTACTCAAAGAGTAAGGGCTTAAGCACAGACAACACACCTATTTAAGTTAACATATAGAACACAAGAAAGAAATTCTTTTACAAAAGTAAAACAATTAGAACAGAAAAGTAAAAGGAATTGAAATAATTATAATAATAAAATAAAAAAGAGAGTGATATACCAAATACATCGGAGGCCAAAATGATGGCGAGCTTATACTCTGGTGAACCGGTGATATAAGCTTTCAGGCCTCCGAAATCTTCTGCCACGTGTCCCTTCCCGTAGACCGGGTTCAGGGAGGGAGGGTTCGCACAGCACTGGGAGCTTGCCATTTCCAGTGAAGCAGTGAACTAGTGTCGGTATTCAACAAAGTTGTTTTCTTATGGGAGGATAGTCCTATATGGGGGATTTCCGGATTAACGAGGGGTGTAATTGAATGATTTCATAGTAATAGCTGGTTTTTTCTTTTTGGAAACTTTTAGAGAAAATATAAAAATAGGATGGGAGTCGAAAGCTAAACGCCTAAACCTGGTGGCTGTTCCACACTGCGGTACAGCTGACAGGGACCGTGACGCGTACTGCTCAAAAGTAAAATTATATTTTATATTTTGGTACACATATATATAAAAATAAAAAAATATGATGATATTTTGATTTCATTTTTTTTATTATAGTCATAGAAGTGATTTAAATTTTCTCAAGTTAAGAATAAAATTTACTAGTAATAATTATTACCAAAAGTAAGAGAATATATTTGCATCGCTAAGTATATAATTACTAATGACATGAATCCATTTTTAGCTGTAAGAAGCTGAAACATGTGTATGGAATGGAAGTAGCGCTGTCAATAATCCACCGTTTCGCACGTCCTCCTTGATAGGCTTGGCGCGTTATCAGTTTCCAGCGCGACAACGTGAGAAATCAGAGGGAGCAGGAAGCTTTTGAAGTTGTGTCTGCTCCTGATTGTGTATCTAGGTGTTACTCTCGATCTCCCAATTACTGCTCCTTTATGGCTGATTGATTTCTAGTTTTTGTGTACAAATTGGTTTTAATTTTGGGAGTAACAAATGAATTTATTGCCTAAATTTTTTACAAATTGGTTTTATGTACAAATGGGTTTTAATTTCTTGTCAATTATTGCTCTTTTTTTTTTGCCATGCACTAATGGTGATGTATGTTTTTTAAATATGATATCTGTTTTTTTAATTTCTAGTATTCTATTTACTGGTATTTTATTTACTGAAAACTATATCAAGTTCAAATTCACACATAGAAATGGGTTTTAATTTACTGGTACTCTATTTGTTGTTGTAAGTTAATACATGTTCAACTGTTAGGATTTTTTATTTATTGGTTACTGGTGCTCAATTAAGTAGAAATAGATTATGTGGGTTTAGTTTCAGTTATTTTTCTTTTATTTACCTCTTGTATTAGATTCTAGGTTGTTACTGGTAAGGACAGCTGGACAGGTCCTTTTTAGCTTGGTATGTTGGTTTTACTGGTAGAAATGTTTTGTTTCTTTAGAGCACCAGCTCGGTTTTACATGTAATCTCCTATATTTTTTTCGATGGCAGCCTACTTGCAATCTCCTTTGTTTTTTGAATTTTTGTATTCTATTTTTTATTTCTTGGTCACTGGTGCCATTGGTTTTCTTCTAATTTTTCAGCATGATTTTTTTCTCTCTGTCTCAGAAAACCAGTGGTAAGAGAAACGAAATTTAGAGAATCTATGTATGTAAGACTTGGATTCGTGCTTTGTGTTGTGAACTCAGAAATCATTATTATGAATTTGTCAGATTTGGACTTGTTATTCAAACGGTATGAAATTTTAACGTTTCTTACGTTTCAAAAAACTGAAAAGAAAACGCAATAATTTATAGTTACGTTTTAATAACGAAACATAAACGTAAATGTACGTTAATTACTACGGAACATAAACGTAAGTGCCTTCTTCCGTGTGCATTTTCCGCGTTTGACAGCCCTAGAAAGCAGTTATATACTAGCTAGTTAGTAAACATTATGAGGTGAAAGAGCGGTGGACTCACGACAGGAGTCAAATGGAAGGCTGGAAAATAATATTAAAACTCTAGCTCACACATTCAAAACTCTTGGGTTTGTTTAGATGAGCTAAGAAATAAATAAAAAAAGAAGAACTATTTCGAATGGAAAAATTAAGAAAAGTGTTATTTCGGAAAGTGTGAGAAGAGTGTTATTTCGGAAAGAAGAAATATTATTTAGATGATATGTTAGGAATAAAGAATTAAAATAAAAGATGTGTTAGGAAGTGATAGGGCCGTGGCATAGCGGGCCCTCAAAAGATTGGGTCAATTGAATCAAGCTTAACATCGCGAGTAGATACTCCGTCTCATGACTTCGGGCGCCCTACGAAGTTCCGAGGATTTAGAGATCGGGACACGAGCCCCCGAGGGCATGACCCCCGGAGATTAGCCCCCAGGAGATGCCCCTAAGGTCACAAGTCTTACAGATGTGGCCCCAGGACCTGTGCAAGGCCTCAGGGTCTCTGAGGATCCCGAGGGCGCCAAAGCTCGGACTTCCCAGGGAAGTCCCATAGGACAAAGTGGTCCCAAGTACGGATAACAGCTGGGCTGACAAGAGCAGAGATTAACAGTAATTTGTACTATCTTAGGCTATATATGCCACTTCCCCATCACTAGGAAGGGGGGCCTCTTTCTTTTCCAAAAATTAGAATGTATGTGTAAATCAAAGCAAAGAAATGCAACTATTGCGTTATGATTTCAATGTCTCTTTAACTGAACTTAACGTGCAAAATACCTGATTGGGTAAACCTCTACTCTAGACGGTGACATAAAGAGTGTTATTTCGAAAAGAACTATTTCCACTTTATTCCTACACAAGTTTGGATACTTAGGAATAACTCTTTAATTTTCTGTCAAAAAAGAATTATTTTTTTGTCATCCAAACGTCCCTTAAGATGTAACCTGAAAATATGTAAATCTTGTGTAGAATTAATGCACAAATGTTTACCTGCGCAAAACAATGCTGCAAATCATGGAGAGACGAAAGGTCCCGACCGTGTCGCACAATGGATCATGTGGTGAAACAAATCATCTTGGATCAGTTGCAAGCTGTGAGTCCTCATCAGTGCTGGTGGGTCCGTATCCTTCGGTTGCATTAACCACGTTACCTACATTGAGTAACGAGAATAAAGAATTGAATATGGCAACCATGCACCGGGCTCCATACCCTCTGATTGAGCCCAATTCCTCTTCCATTTCAGATAAATCGACTGTGCCTGACTCGGGCGGCTTTATTTCCGGGAGGTGCGAAAATATAATCTCTAACGTCAAAAACGATCACGAGAATTTGTATAGTTTCTTTTATGCATTCGTTATGCCTCAATTTTCTAAATGTTTATGAACTTAATTTTTAAATCTAATTTTCAAAATGAACCTGTAAAAAATAATCCATATTTTGCCTTTATTTTAATGCGAATCAACAATTTATAAAAATTACCAATCTCAATATCGAAGCACAAAACATATGTACATATATATCCTATTCCTTAGACAAAATTAGTATTAGATAGTATGATTTTAAGACAAATACTAGTCAATACATATTATTAACATGTAGTCATAAATGCATTCAGCACGGGCGCTAATAGTACGCTTACAACAAATTGTTCTCAGTTCTCACTCATATTATAACCCGAGTCAATAGTATCCAGCAAATTGCAACCATTAATTTCCTGCAAAAGTTTACCATTAATATAAAAATATATATAAATATACGCTAATTTTTAGAAATTTTTTGTAATAGATTATATACACAAAACTGGACAGTTTAGGGATCACGATTGGGATCACGAGAAAAATCTAAAGTTAAACATCAAAGTTCCAAACACATTGAGCATTAATGCATTATCTGCTCGAGCGTCCTTAACGGGAAATGAAAATGGATACCGACCGCCGAGCTTTCTTAATGGTGTGACGTGGGAGGGAAAAGAAAATAACATGTCAAATGCCTACACTAAGAAAATGCACAAGGACACAAAATTATTATTTAGCTCAAACATTAAATAACGCTTGAACCCCTAATATATATATCATCATGAGTAACACACAAGGGTGCCACTGCAACACTAGTGTATTTTTACTAACTCCACCACTACCTTGGCTGTTGTTATAAACAGAATTACAAAAATTTAACTTTCAATAAAAGTAGTAGATTAAATAACAACAGTACAATTAACCTCCAATAAGTAGCTAGTAGATTGTTGTACCAGCCATGGTTCTGAAAATAGGAATCGGAATCGGATTGTTGATCCAAGGAGTCAAATCGGATGAATCGGAAAAATCGGATGAATCAGATAAAAAAAATCGGATTTTTAACAAAAATCATATTTTATGCAATTAAAATTTAGAAAAAAATATGAAAAATAGAAAAAAAAGTATTTTGTCAAATGTAAGCTAAAAAATCATCAATTGGAAGTATAAAATTAATTAAAATATAACAATTATATCATTATGGAAGCTATTGTGATACTTTCACATTTTTCAGAAAATAAAATTTTGAAAAAAAATTAAATAATTTTTTTATTAATAAAAAAAGTTTTGATATGCAAATATTGGTTAAAAGACCTTAATGTCTCAGTAAGGATCTTAGAATAAAAAGTTTGCAATTTTTCTATACTTTATATCGTTTTTTAAATCAAGTATGATTTTGTTTTAAATTTTTTTTCAATTCAAGAAAATCTGAGCGGTACAAAGTTTAAAAATTACAGAAATGGAGAGGTCTAGTTAGGACCTTTCTTCCTCCCAAATCCCTCTCTCATTTTTTCCGTCACCCATCTCTGCATCGTAATAAAAAAAAATGGGCCAACGAACCACCATTAGAGGGGACACCAGCCTCCTCCCTCCCCTTTCCCGAGCTCTCACGCGTCTCTCTCCCCTCTAGACACCTCAGGTCGCGTTCCCCACATCACTTCTCCTCAATCCGTTGGTGAGAACCATCATTAACGGCGGTTATTAAAGATCTCGACCCGATTCCGCCCCAAACCACCTAAAATCGGCTCGGCCTCCTCCGATTCCGATCCGATTCAACCGATTCGAATCGGAATCGGCCGAATCGGATCGGAATCGGCGGAAGCCGAACCGATTTTAGGCTATTTGGAGCGGAATCGGGTGAGATCATCAAAAACCGCCATTAATGGTGGTGTCTATCAACGGAGAGAGGAGAAAGGGATGTCGGGGATTGCGTCTGAGGTGGTTAGGGGAGAGAAAGACGCGTGGGAGGCCGGTGGAACGGGTTAGGAGGAGGCGGCGCCGTCTCTGTTAGGGGTGGATCGGGATTTTTTACAGGGCGACGTGGAGAGAGGTTAGAAATAGAATTTGGACTTTTGGTCAAAGGTCCAACTGGATGGATCCAGTTTCTATTTTCCAAAATTTGAACGGTACAGGATTTTCTGAAGTGTAAAAAAGAATAAAATAAAATAATTCTTGATTAAAAAGGTGATAAAAAAACATGGAAAAATTTGTAATTTTATATTCTACCATTCAAACTGATATATTATTGTGTTTTAGTGAAATATTGCTTATCAAAAACAATTTTTACAAAATTATCTTGCTAATCAAGAATTTTATTTTACATATTTCCAATGGCTTCCGTAATTGATTATTTTTTATATGTTAATTAATGTTATTTATAGTTTTAATCTCCGGTCTTTTAGCTTGTTATTGAAAAAAAAATTTCCTTAATTTTCTTGTATTTTCTCTTAATTTTAAGTGCTTAAAACATGATAAAATCCGATTCTCTGATCCGATTCACTCGATTTTTTCCGATTCGTCCGATTCGACTCCTTGGATCAGCAGTCCGATTCCGATTCCGATTCCGATTTTCAGAACCATGGTACCAGCCAATTAATAAAACATTAGACTTAGATAAGACCTAGAACAGATTAACTTGAAAGGGTTTGACTAGATCCTTTACATTGCACAACACATAATGGGTTCAGATTCACGAACACACTTATATACCACCCCAACAAAAAGTAACTGCTCCTATTGCAGAGAAACCTTTCTTTTCTTTCCATGGCTTCAATTGTTGGCTTTACCTCTTCAAATGCTATATTCTATATTACACAGTTAATGCAACAAATAGAAGGTAACACATAAATGCTCAATCAAAACTTTTTCATAATTCAAAAGTTAATATTGGTACAGAAAGATTGGTATCCCCCAAAGGAGGTACCATATAATAATATCAATACTTCATAAATACCAAAATATAGTAAAAAGGGGCCTAAAGTACATGTATTAAACAAACCAGAGTATATACAATATAAGAATTATCCTACATGTAAAAATAAATTTAATTCATAACAAACAAATTGCTGCAAATTTCACACTCTCCAGAAGTAACAGAAAATTATCACTGGGATTGCCAATTCCCAGATTTTAGTCAAAAGGTTTTTAAAAAAGTAAATTTCTACTTCAATATCTCTATCTTCATAAAAGTAAAAGGTGGGGCTACAAACACAGAATAATGGTTTATTAGTGTTTGTGATGTTCTATAGACTACACTAGATATATCATTGTAAAGGGACATATTATATTTTCTAGAAGTCATAAGCTGTGAGAATATGAAACAAATGTATGGAGGTCATGCCTTAGATCAAGAGGATGCTGGACACAAGACAAAAGTGAATGGAAAAGCGCCAATTAGTCATTTACCCTCTTTGAAGTATTTTGGACTTGGGAGGTAGAAGTCCTCTTAAATTATCAGACCTAAAATCAATACTGGTGTATGCCAACACAAGTCCCAGTATCCGTAACTAAAATCTCATAAAATACTTCTTATGTTCATAGACTGACTAGGAATTGGTAGATTTACATCACCAGACAGATCAAACTATACATGTTGTAGGTACACAATCACATATCAATTGTATTAGCATGACACATAAACCAATTGTATAAGCACAATGATTCTCCAAAGTCACTATTGGGCATGAAATGGAAAATATTTCATGTACTAAGAGGGCTAATTAACATCAGACCACATGCATCTGCAATTTTCTGACAAGGTTGTATCATTTAAAAATCTTGATCCCTCCATGCAAACTTAATCAAAACAAAGAAATAGAAACAACCTTGAAAAAGGAATTTGCTTTGATATATTTTATCTTACATAAGAAGGTTTTCAAAATGGTCATTTACTTAAATAAATGCACTCCAGTACAACACTAGGTTCTTTTGGGACAAAACTGGAACAGTTTCCAACTTGGATCATAAGAAAACATCTAAAATTAAACATCCAAAGTTTCAAAGTCATTGATAAATAATCCAAAGTAGTATAACTTGTAATTAAACTTAGCAAAAGGAGAATCTAAATATGTGAGAATCCTACTGGTACACACAATGAAACAAGTGCCCTCAAATTCCCAAAGGATGAAGATCATTGGTAGCTGCATTTCTCCTACAAAGAACAGGTATAATGAATTAACGTATATCAGCACATAAGTAAAAGCAGTAAAAAATAAAAACATCTTGAGGTTTCAAAATAAAAAAACAGACAATTTTCATATTAATATAAAGAGCAATCCTTCAGCCAAACTGCACTAAACTCAGACTTTACAATTGGCGTTAGATTGCAAAGAGTGGAAATCATCAAATTATTAATACAGTGAATAATTCTACATTTCTACTGCTGAACAAGGCAATTAGCAATGGACAGAAACAAGCATATCCAATCAAGCCTAATTTAATTGACCTAGATCTAGCTACTTTTAGAAGAGAGAGTGAGAGACTACAAAATAATCTTACATGGATAGACGAAGACACGAACGATCATAGACCAGGAAGAAACCAAGTACACCTCTTGAAAGGGCAAGGCACCTTTTCAACTGTACCGGCTAAGATATCATACATATAAGGTTTATTTGTGCTGGAATCGATAAAGTAAATACATCCCTCCCTGAAACCACTATTAGGTCTAGCCGTCATAGAGAAACCATTCATCTCTCCCAAGAAAATAATTTGGTCGCCAATGTCGCCAATCCGGACCCAACAAGACTTATGATTTGCTCTCTCAAAATCAAGCCTATATATATAGAATACCGACTCCTCAATAGGTTTCTTATTAATCCCGTAAACGTCATGATGCCATATTACTCTCAAAATAACTCCTGATGACACGACAAGGTAAGATTTCCTTAGGAGATGAGAAATGCTGCCCTTGCCATACCAATTCTCTCTCGACTCAATCTCAGGTGGCGGTATCTCATGTAACAACTCTTTTGAATGAGCATCAAAGACTTGTGTGGGCTCATGAACCCTAGTAGAAAAGAACATGTCGTGCCAATAACAACACTGGTAGAAGTATCCCTCATTTTCAACCCATTGATTGCTGCGTGGATCATAGAGGGCCCATTCACCCATCTCATTCCAAATCCACAAATTCCGATCAACAACGATAATGCTGCGAGTACGAATAGGATCAGTGCCGGTCCAGACCATCCAGGGGGAACGAATAGTACGACGTGTAGGGGGGAGCGAAAAGCTGTCCCGAGTTAAGGGATTAAAGAAAGAGAAGGTACTTTCCCTGGAGTCATTAAAAGGAAGATAGCCACTGTAGACTCCCCCATGGATAAAGCTATACATATTCAGTTTTTTGTTTTTAAGAGGGATGGTAAGGGTCTCGCCAGAGGAAAGGGCGTAAAACCGTTGCCTTCTTCTGAGGGTACAAGAGTACTCTCTCTGGAATAGCTCGAGAAGCCAGGGGAATTGCTGGGGAGGGTCGGAGGAGCTCCACGAGGAGCAGACGGCGCGGAGGCGGATAAAGTCGGTGAGATCGGGAAGCTTCTTACCGATGAGATGGAGCAGCTCAGGTGGAAGCTCCGACCAATCTCTTCTTTCTTCGTTTTCTTCTTCTGACATTGATTTGAAGTTTTGAAGTCGATGAATTGAGAGAGAGAGAGAGAGAGAGAGAGAGGGGTCCGGAAGGCACCGCAGCCGAAAGTTGCCAACTAAGTTAACAAAAGGGTTTGATCGGTTGGCTTGGTCAGGGGCTATATATATATATATATATATGTTTGTTTTATTATTGGCTTGGTCATTATTAATGATTGGTTAATGGCAGGTGATCTTTTTCTTCCGTCTCCAAATTTAGACGATAAAAAGTTTCCTTGATAAAATATAAATTTTATTGAAAATGTTCCCTTGATTATTTAGCAACCTGGATGTCGTGAAGACATCGGTGGGTAAAAGAACTACTATAAATTAACATTATTAGTTTAATTAAAGACTATTATTAGGCTTATAGCTTGATTGGTTTAGTAAAAGAAACATAAATATTGTTAAACTAAAATCATCAATATCGTGTGATATCGTTCCTGGACTATATAATACGATACAATTCTAGCACAATCAGGTTTTAAAAAAAAAATTAAACTATCAATAATGATTATTGCCCCTCATTTTTTTAAGAGGTACAATATTGAATTATTGGTAGAAATGCAGAGGCGCTTAAACGTGGAAATCGATGCGAGTAAATATCGTATTTTGATAAAATTTCTCTTTCAAAATATATGAAAATTAGGGATTATATTAAACAAAAATAAAGTAAACTTACTGCATAAAAATAAATTTGTCAGCATAAATGATCAACTTAGCAACTGTGTATTGGATGCATTGATTATGTTAGATTATTTCTGTTGAAATAAACTGATGAGCCTGTATCAGAACGACTAGTTCCAGGATTGAAACGAACAGTTATAGATAGGACTAACTGGTCTGTTCCAGGACTGGGGCTACCGCACTGGACTCATGTAGAACGGGTCGTTCCAGATCTGGAACGGACTGGTCCAGAACATCCCATGTCAATGAAATTTATTATAAATAGAGGGTTTGATTAGGGTTTTGAAACTGGGGGTCTTTTGATTTACGCTTGGAAAAGAAACAGATGCACTAATATATGGAAGGCAATCATGGATGCTCGTTGAGTTATGCACCAACATATTACTTGGCAATCAGGAGATAATACGGTGTGTGGTGCATTTGGTCAACCATGCATTGCATAGTTTTTGGACTTAAGTCAGCCCATCCTCTGCAAAGCATTGTCGCTTATCCGTCTCTTACTTCCTCAATCAAGCAGGGGCAATCTGACAATGGTAAGATGAGTTAGGTTTTGCTATTGCTCAGTACATCTCTATGTCCATGAGTAGTTGAGTACATAGGCTTAATTTCACTTACTCAAGGAATGGTCAGTTCACACTGAAGAGAGCCTAGCTACCATCTTCTTGCACCCAAGGTGGCCCCACCTAACTTCGAACCCGATCTGCTAAGGTCAATTTGGCACACAAAAGGGACTATTCCCATGAATTAGGCTATTCTTGTGGATGGCAATGCATCAGGGTTTACTGTTAGGGATCTGATAGGAAGGACAATATCTAATGCCAATAGACCATGCGCTCTTGGTGGTTTTCATGCTGAGACCCTATAACATGCATTTTTAAGTGTCCATGGGCTCAATCTCTGTGGTTTGCCTCCTCTCTAGGCCTGCTGATGACCTACCAAAAAGCATACCAGAATCATCGAGAATGATCTTGGGTACAGATGGGGAGGATGAAGCTCGCTTGGAAGCAAATCATCTTTGGGCTATGTGGAAATTGAGATGTACTGAGGATTTGAGGTATTCCAAGGGAAGAAGGCCACTCAATCATTACTGGCAACCTCATATAGCGGATTGGTAATGGATGTGGCGTTAATTCAAGCGGCATGGGCTCGGCACTCAACTTCTCTCAGTCGGGTATTGCTACGTGTATAGTAGATGGGTTCTTTTGGTATGATTTAAAGACTTTTCATCATTTTTTTTGTCGCTAATTACCAGGTATATTCATATACACATTCAGTATTGTGACAATAGTATCCTTTAAACTGATTTGTCTTTTCTATTCATGTAATGTAGAACCAGAAAACTACCATGGCTGTCAACAGTATATACCTTACCTTACCATAATAATAATAATAAAAACAAAATAAAAGCCCACTAAAAATCAGAATTGTGATTTCATAGATTATTTTGTTATAAATTAGGAAGGTTTTCAAAAATACCTTGTTCTAAAATTAATCGAATCCAATATAGGAGTAGTTGCTTGAGGGATGAAACTGGAACTGCTTCATTAGGATCAATATAAAACATCTAATATCACACAAGTTCCAAGCACATTGAAAAAAAATAATTCAAAATCATCATACAACTTATATTTAAAGATAGTAAAAGGAGGATATAAATTATCTAAATTAAAATCCTACTGACACACACAATGAAACCACTCCCCTCAAAGTCCCAAATGATGCAGATCAACAATAGCTGAATTTATCCTACAAAAAGCATGTATTTGTGTTAATTTATTTCAAAGTTATCAACACATCAGTAAAACAAGTACAACTCTAGACATCTTGAGGGTTAAAAATGCAAACAAGATTTTTCTTTTTTCAATGCTAATCAAAAGAGGGTGCACTTTTAATTGAAAGTCCGATAAGATACGGAACAACAAGTGGTGTACTGCTACGGCCACTTGACTAATGTAACTTATTATGAAGGCATAATTTAAAGTGACTTCAATCTATTTGCATAAAAGAGATTAAAACTAACAGTTACATGTATTGATGAAGAGACGAGCTATCATAGACCAGGAAGAAACCATGTACACCTTTCGAAAGGGCAAGGCACCATTTCTACTGTACCAGCCGAAATATCGTGCATATAAGGTTTATTGGTATATGGGTCAATGAAGTAAATACATCCCTTGCTGAATCCACAATTAGGTCTGGCAGTCATGGAGAAACCATTCATCTCACCCAAGAACAGAATTTGGTTGCCAATATCGTCAATCTGGACCCAACAAGAACTATCATTTACTCTTTCAAAATCAAGCCTATATATATAGAATACTGACTCCTCGATAGTTTTGTCATCCCTACAATATTCAAGACGCCATACTACTCTCAAAATAACTCCTGACGAAACGACAAGGTAAGATTGTCTCAATTCCGAAGCAATGTTGTAATCTTTATAATAATTCTCAATATCAGGAGGTGGTATCTCATGTAACAACTCTCTTGAGTGAGCATCAAAGACTTGTGTGGGCTTATGAACATGGGTAGAAAAGAACATCTCGTGCCAATAACAACAGTGGTAGAAGTATCCCTCATTTTCTACCCATTTATTGCTGCGTGGATCATAAAGGGCCCATTCACCAATCTCATTCCTGATCTGCAAATCCCGATCAACAACGATAATGCTGCGAGTGCGAATGGGATCAGTGCCGGTCCAGACCATCCAAGGGGAAAGAAGACGACGATGAGACACAGGAGGAAGAGAAAAGCTGTCCCCAGTTAAGGGATTAAAGAAAGATAAGGTTCTTTCCCAGTAGTCCGAAAAAGGAAGGTAGCCACTGTAGACTCCCCCAGAGACAAAATTATGGAGCTCCGGGTTTTTGTTTGTAAGAGAGATGGTAAGGGTTTCATGAGAGGAAACAGAGTAGAAGCGTTGTCTCTCTCTTAGGGTATACAAAGTAGAGAATTTTGTATCAGATAGTTCGAGGAGCCAGGGTAATTGGTGGGGAGTGTCGGAGAGAGGAGCGGAGAAGCGCCACGTGGAGCAGACAGCGCGGAGGCGGATGAAGTCAACGAGGTCGGGAAGCTTCTTGGCGATGAGATGGAGCAGCTCCGATGGAAGCTCCGACCAATTTCTTTCTTCTCCTCCTCCTCCTCCTGACATGGGTTTCAAAATTTGAACTTCATCAAGTCCGAGAGAGTCAGAGAGACAAGGCTCTCGGCACACCGCCGCTGAAAGGTTTTAAGAGGGATCAAGGGGCTCGATTCAATAGGCTTGTTTAAAGCCCAGTCGTTTTTTCAATTTACTATCGAGGGTTTAAAGTCTTCGAAGGTTTTCTCAACCAACAGAATTTATTTAACTTCAAAAATCTAATAAGTGATATTGTTAGATTGTATAATTCTAAAAATGTGGAATATATAAAAGTAAACTATAAAGCTCTTCTATAAATGATCACGGAAAAGATAAAATTTCTTTCTGGCTGAATACATAAAATTAAGTGATATTGTGGAGGAGATAAAAATAATAAATTTCAATCTTCTAGTAATTCAACATATGTCGTATGTTATATGACTAATATTTCAATTAACATAAAACCGTGTCAAAAATTAACAAATTTCAACATCGATCCTAACGCTGTCTGTTTTTTTTTTTATTTATGGTTTATTTTTAATGAGGGATAATTTAGTCATTAAAAATAAAGAATGATAATTTTGGTAATGACATTTTTAAAATTTAATATGTTTTGAGAAAAGTAGTGGTATAAAACTAATTTTAGCAATTCCATGATGGCAGAAATTTAATTAGAAATTTTAAAATGACAACAAAATTTATAGTGGCACAAAACTAATTATCTCGAAAAAAACAAAATTTCTTTATGACGTAAGTTCTTTTATATGGTACCTATATATCTCATTTTTATATATAGTTCAAATATCTCCATGATATCTTCACTAATTTAAATAATACTAAATTGTAAAAGGTTTAATCGCAAATCAATACATATGAATATATGAATTATCCAACAATTACATGTATGAAATTAAAGTGTCTAATACTTGTTGGATAATTCTTATATACTCTGGTTTGTCAGATACTTGTTTGGATGAGGGGTTGAATGAGGGATAATAATAAGAATTTTCAAAATGTGTTCGTCCAAATTTCTAGTTTCATGATTTTGTTATAATATGAATAAGGTCCCAAATTTCTTATTCTTGTGTTGTTTGGGTTTCACAAGAATAAAAAATTCGGAGCTTATATATTCTTATCCGATTCCTTATTCTTGCTCATCCAAACACTTGCGAAAAAAATAGCTTCGATAAGTAGCTAATCAATAGATTAATTTCCGAAATTATTTTATACAGGAATTCAGACGCAAAAAAATTTAATAGAAAGAATTATTTATTTTTTTTAATAAGAAGAAAGTTCGAACGCGTTTTATAAAGGCGTACAGTCTCTCTCCTTCGTACGCGTTTATAAAACGCGCTCGAAGGCTTCGAACGCGTTTTATAAACGGGTAAGAGGAGAGAGCTTCAGTTACGCCTCAAAAGGCTGGTCAGACCTTCGTACGTGTTTATAAAACGCGTTCGGAGCCTTCGAGCTCGTTTTATAACAATAACCATAGAAAATTTATATACGGTTTATTGAAATATATATAATATTCAAATAAGAAACATTCTAGAAAAGAATTAATTTTCTTTTCTGTATTTTGTACGGATCAAGAGACGGCCTGTACTAAATAAAAGAATATACATACAATATAATTCCACGTGACAGCTTTTACTTTCATATTGACAGATTTGTTAATAAACTAGCAGCAGTGCCCACCCAATGTGTGGGCGGACTTTAATATATGATGTGATATGTGAAAATTAAAATCTTATTTGATCTTTTGATGGTGAAAGTAATAAAATAAAACCTTTTGATCTTCTTATATACCTATAACAAAGGAAAGAGCAACAGTCAATAAAAAAAAGGGGTACTGGAATGCAAAACTGACCCAACCCATCCAATTTTATTGCTGCAATCTAAAAGAGAATGAATTCTTTAAGCACTTATTTTATCACAAATCATCGGCTATACAAATTACATTACTCTTCTTGGCGAAAGCTATTAGTATTGACATTGCTTTGGATTCTTTGATAGACAGAACAAAATATAATTGTGTACCACCATCTGACACAAGTACCAAACCGTACCATTATGGCTAATTTTGGCATTCAGTGACTTTATTCACTCACAAAATAAATTATCCATGTCAGAGAAAATTCTCTCTTCGGTTTTGTGATATCAAGGCATGTATCTAAAACAACATCATGGTATCAAGATGTAATTCCTATTTTTCTAGAAATACCCTCTTCATTTTCTGAATATGACATTATACAATTACACCCTTCACTTTAGATTTCAACAATTCAGGAGTAACTTTCAGTCGAATGATGACCTGAGCTAAATTAATTACAAAAGAAAAAATGTGAGATTATTTATAATTTCAGCATAGCCCACATACTTCAGAACTTAGAATTCTCCATCATTTCAATACACTAATTAGGAACTATGCATCACTTAATCTACTAAGTAAATCCACAAGAACATGTGATGGTTTTCTGTGATGGAAAACTCAGATTTCAAGCAACATAAACCTAACAAGGGTTGGAAATCAAGCTTTGCTCGATACATGAGTCGTTATAAATTTACCATTTATATATATTTTTTTTGGTAAGGATGTTTGTCTGCGTGAATTAATTAGTTATTTTTTATGTTGATTTTAACCTTAGCCTTACATGTTAATATAAACGCCTACTATTCATTTAATGTCCTCAAAGGTGAATTATTTGGTTGCGACAGGCCGACAGTAACGACACAAAAAAACGGTTTGAGTGGTGGTGTTAATAAAATGAGAATATACTTAAAAAAAAGAGTTTTAAGTCCCATCGTTTCAATGATAATTGAAAAATATAATAAAACAAAGGGGATTTAAGGAAGAAAATATAAAAATAAATACTAACGAAAAAAAATACATATAAAAACGTTATTGTAATGGCCCGATATGAAAAATAAACAATATCCAGCCATAAAAGTAAAGTTAAGGTACCCATATCTTGTAAAGGACGAAAAAAAGGGGGGGGGGGGAATATGTATTCTTGCATTGGACATGATGCGTACAGAAATTTTAAATTGTTTAAAGAAGCAAAAAATCTGATTGAAATAATGGTAGATGTAAAAAGAGAATTAAGTAGATATATTAGACGGTACGCGGTACCAGTCGTAGCAGGGGAAAAAAATTGAAGTGTTATTCGATTTAACCCCTCATTATCCACCAATTAGACAACATATCATTATCCACATTGAAAGGAAAAAACCAAGTACACCATTACCTTTAGTATTGAAACTTTAATACTTGCACAACCTGGTTATTCTTTCACACTCATTACCTCTTACTATAAAATTTTGTAGACACGATGATTTTTAAACAAAACCTGCAGCTTCCCTGATATAGTAAATTTTAATTTCTTCCCTATCATTTTGATAAACGGGTCAGGCAATTCATTAGAATCCATATTTTTTCCTACCTTTACAACTGATGCTGCTTCACCAACTATAACCTGGACTGTTCTTCCTAGGGCACTGAATTCAGCCATACCAGTCTCAAATTATTTTGATGGGATGAATGTGGTGCAGGAGATTGAGAAGATGAGATCCCAGAGTGGAACAACCAAGAAGGAGGTTGTGATCGCTGATTGCGGCCGGCTTTCTTAGATCTGTTTGATGAAATGTCATTTGTCTGTGATGGGTACTGATGTGAAAAGCAGTATGAACCCACATGTACATCCAATATGTTTACATGGAAATGGTATAGAAAAATATATTATGACCACACCAATCATATTGGTATGAACCATAAGATGGTAATATGTACAAACAAAATGTTGGTTCATACTGGTGCCTCATGTGTGATTATAATGACCCAAAATTTCAAATAAGGTAAAAAATCAAAGCAAGCTAACTCAAATTTGATAAAAAGTAAAGTAAAAGGTTTGGGGACCACCAATTTCATTGCAAGCCTATATTTACTTGATCAACCAAAGGTATGGTATTCTATGTTCTTAGCTGATTTCAATCCTTAGGATTCTGTAAAGTGAAGTTCCAGCCATTTAACACCAGCCCTCAAAAAAGTTCCAACCATTCTTCTTAAAAGCTACAATGCATCTGATAGAAAATTGTAGCCAGTCTCCTTAACCTGTGACCTATTTGAGCTAACATAAACAACTATATATCAATCATAATTGACCAAAACAAAACATACTTTTTCAATTAAAAAATAATATATCAACCATAATCTACAATGCAAGTCATGTTTATAGCAAGATGCATAATAACTATATCTTGTCTTTGCTATCGATTTTTGCAAAGGCAAGTTGTATCAATGCCTGTTGTAAAGGCAAGTCATAAGTAGAGGGGCAAAATTGGAAATTTCAACAAACAATTCATTAATCAATATGAAAATGCAATATTTCCAATAAGTCCATGATTTAAAATATTGAGGCCATCGATGATAAATGAGAACTTCGTGTTTTCTTTTATTGAAAATTTTTTTTAAATAAAGAAATACAAAATAAAAATGAAAATCATATTAAAATCTGGTACGATTGCATTTCCACTAAATCAATCACCAATCAAAAAGGAAAAAATATATAATAATACCTATTTAACAGATTCCATAAAGGAAGAGAAAACTCGAGACAACAGCTTCCACTGTGCAAAGTCCTCTCATGTCAGTCTTCTTCACCTTTCTCTCCTTCTACCAGCACCCTTCATCTCAGTACCAATATTTTAAATTGAGCTTTGATCTAAGAGATTAATTAACACCAAGGTCTAGCAATAAAATTGAAGCATAAACAATTTTAAACAGAAAAAGTAAAGTAAAAGTAAAAGGTTTGAGGATGGATTTAAGGAGGAATACATTTTAATGCTCTGGCAATTGATAATTAGACTGAGAATAACAAATTGTAGAGGAACCTCTCACTACACTGAAAATTGATATTTGATAATAGAAAAGTAAAAAGGAATGACTTCTGCAGTAGAAGCCATAGACATATATATAGATACAAAGTTGGAAGGCACGAACATAATGATCGTTTGGATCCAAAATTAATTATTTGCACACGCAATTTCATGGCATTTATTTGCAATAGCAATTTTAGTGCAATAAATCAATGATTGTCAGAGACCAACACGTATTAAGCACAATTAAATGCAAACAAAAACGGCAGTGGCAATTAATCACCATGAAACGACATTGCCTAACAGTCCATCACCACCTGCATGTGCATTTGAAGTGAACTTTCAAGAACATGCCTAATAGTGTGAAGTGATATCCTGTTCCACTCTAGCAGGAAGCAATTCTTCAAGCACTTGTTGATATTGTCATTCAATGGACCTGTCCAATAGTAAACAACATTCTTGATTAGTAATATTTTATACCTAACAGTTTTCATTTTTCCTTGGTAAAAGATATCTCATTCCTAACTTTACAAGTTGTCCAGCAAAGGGCACTAAAAAAATATTTCTTGTCGGCATGAAGAAAGCATGCAAGCTTGGACACAATATCCTTGATTTGTTTAATAGAAATCCAAGTCAAATAGAAATCCTGATCATTACTAAACCAAAACCAAGTACTTAAGTGAAGGACATAAAAGGAATATTACCTAAGTTTGTAAAATAGAGCAACTCCTAAAATGCTCTCATAGGTCATAACCTTTAGGTAGTTGAAATTTTTTTTGTACAAAGTCAACCTTCTTCACTTGATTTCTCTATTTCTTTTTACACCTTCTCTATTGTCAACCCAAACCTACAATGTAGATTAACAGTTTCTATGAAAAAAAACGAAAAATAGCATAGTGTAACTAACAATGACATAGAAAAATGTTTGTAAAATAAAAAATAAAAGAACATAACTTACAAAGCTAAAACTTCAACCAACTGCATAGGCATCAAAGGCCACATATTCAACAAACATATTGCAAAGGACCTGTTGTTTGTTGTGATGGCAATTTCAGACAGAGAGAACATCTCTTATTCTAATATCTCTCATGTACCAATCTGGTACCTATCACTTGCAATCCATGTCAGAGAGAAAAAATAACATGTAAATGAATCCCTCTTAAAGAAAAAAAAAACATATACTGAATTACTGATTATAAAATAAATATTGCTTGAGTAATTTACCTATAATTCTCTAATGACCGCTGGATCCGATTGGACGTGTGGTATTGGTAGTGCAGCGACCTGCTGTTTGAGTATTATTACCAAATGTTCACCTGTGAATCTCAAATTAGCGTTTCTTCTATGTCTTTTCTGAAAAAAAAGAAGACTATAATATAGTTAACATAGAAGGTTGCATAGTGAAGATTCACTGATATAACTGATATTGGGACTGTTTTCAATATACATGCCCAACAAGCAAAAGAGCATTTTATTGCAGTTTACAAAACAAATTTTATCTCACAAAGGATTTTACAGACCTCATTGAAAATTTTACTACAGTTACATCAGGCATAGGAACACCTTTTGTAAATTTTTCAAAACTTTTGGAATAAAAATAAATTATAACATATTTTTGAAATCAAACAGAAATCAGATGCCAGCAATCTATACCAGCAAAATGTTCGAAAGTTCATAGCCTAAAACACTAAGAAAACCATGTCTAAATATCCTTGACATAACACATCAAGTTCCTCTATGTGTCAAAAGTTTCAAAGTCTAACCACAAAATATAAATCAAGTAAAAAATTAAAAACTGAACTAACATCTGTCTTTCCTTGAAACTATTTCCAGAAACTTGGGCCAACTTAAAAAATTTTAGCAAACTAATTAACTGGCACAAAAAAATCAGCGCTAGGCACCAAAACTTTCCTTGAAAAATCTATTTCCAAACAAAACTGGTTTCATTTGAAAATTGAAAATTCAGAGCAAGATGAAAATGGTTATAGGAAAAAAACAAATCAAGGTCGTCCTCCATCAACTGCCACAGTGCAAAATAAATTTTGTATTAGTCTAAATTACAAAATTGTGGGAACATGATGAAGAACCAATGTAAGAGCATAATTGGAGATAATGGATAATTAATCAAATGCACTAATATGCAGATGTACAATTGCAACAACCACATCTCTCCTGCCAGCGAATAAGAGTGGTCCTAGCAAGAAGAATCTTCCCTAGACACCTGCACTCATGTGATTGGTTTAGATTAGCTAGATATTTGTATCTCGCCTTTATATATACATAAGAGTTGTAATTTAAGGCTTTAAGCAATATAATGAAAATTCTACAATAATATCCCTCGTTTTTCATTTACCAGTACTGTTTCAACCAAATAGTAGAACTTACATAAAGAAATTAATAGACGTCTCTTCACTTCTTGATCTGCTGCGATTTGAAATAAAGGCGTGAAAAATAGCAGGAAACCTCCTCCTTTTTTTGGTTTGTGTCGGTGATGGGGGTAGGCACAGAGAAATCACTCCGGATTTCGTGTGTCTGTGACTGGAATTAGTAATATTAGACCTAATCTAGAGATGCAATTCTTGTTAGCAACACAAACTGGAAAATAAAAAAAATAGAGATTAAACAAAGCAAAAGTGGCAATTCAAAATTTGCACAAAGCAATAAAAAGAAGAAATTAAAAAAAAACTTGGTATGGAGAAAGCACCGAGGAGAGATGGACGAAAAGATGTCAAAGCAAAGTTGTGCTGTTGACCACTTCAGCCACAAGGCAAAAGTTCAGCGATTAGAACAAAACTAATTTTGCAAGAAGAATCCATACCACAATTTTAATAAGGAAAGATGCGAAGGGGGTGGAAAAAAATTTGAATTTCAAATTTTAAATTGAAATGGTGCGATGTGAATTAGCGGAAGGGAAGGAGAAAGGTCGGCTACTCGGCTCTTATCCAGAAGAGGCGCGATGGATCGGACCGTGCGAGGTAGGGTCTGAAGGAGTAGGACCAGATCATCAGAGGTTGTGTTAGGGCAAGGAGAGAGGGAAAAAAATGGTTGGGTCCCACCTTCGGAAGCAAGATTGGCGAAAGAGAGCACGATAGCAGAACATAGCATGTTACGGAAAAACCTAATCGAATTGAAAAATTATTTGATATCACGGAGAATCGAACCAGATGAGTGAAAAAATGAAACCAGCGCCAACGCTCGAGACGAAAGATTAATCAACTCTTCGCTTGAAGACCTCATCTGATCCGTTCATCAATTTACATTTTTTATCGTCAACAGTGTAGATCGTTCGAAATTGATCATCAACAGTGCAGATTGTTCAGACCAAGATTGTATCCTGAGATGTTACATTCTTCCATTGGTGCTTTTAATATAGTAGAGAAGTAGAGATAGAGATAGAATTGCTCTAATTAGACGAGATCGTGGGACCAGAAAATAAAGAATAACGCATAAGAGGAAGGCGACATTTAATCGTGTTGATCCTCTACAAACCGGCCAGAAAAGAATTGGTCCTTACTTTATCTCAACCTTATAAGCAACTGTTTCAAAACTTGACGAACGGTTGCAGCAATTAATGGTTGGGATATTAGTTGGACCATACAATTGTACTACTTAGTCGTATTCAATCCTGACAAAGAGAATCTATATATGAATTACACCTCTTCCCTTCCCGTTGGTACTTGTGTGCACGTGATCCCTCTTCAAATGGAGTAACTAAAGGGCATAATGATATACATATCCAACTTATGCACACAGAAATAACGTATCCAGTAATATAAACTGAAATTTATCATAATTAGTAAATAAAATTTAAAAAAAAATACTATTAAATTTCAGTAATTGAGTCCGAAAAAAATACTATTAAATATTGCGGTTTGAATGAAAAATATGAAAAACTAATAACACGTTTATAAAACGCGTTCGAAGGTCTGACCAGCCTTTTGAGGCGTAACTGAAGCTCTCTCCTCTTACCCGTTTATAAAACGCGTTCGAAGCCTTCGAGCGCGTTTTATAAACGCGTACGAAGGAGAGAGACTGTACGCTTTTATAAAACGCGTTCGAACTTTCTTTTTATTAAAAAAAATAAATAATTCTTTCTATTAAAATTTTTTGCGTCTGAATTCCTGTATAAAATAATTTCGGGATTAATTTACCAGCCAATTAACCGAAAATTAGCGTTTGTGATATTCCATAGGTTACGCCATATATCTATTTTTTCCATCTATTCTGCAAGATAACTAGAAGTGATAAGCTGTGATAATATGAAACAAATGTATAGAGGTCGTGGCTTAAATCAAAAGTATGGTGGACACAAGACAAAACGTCAATGGAAGAAAAAAAAAATACTGAGACGCAAGTGCCAATTAGTTAATTACCCTTTTGGAAGTATTTTGGACTTGGGAAGTTGAAGTCCACTTAAATTGTAAGACTTGAAGTCTTAAAATACATACTGGTGTGTGCCAACAGAAGTCCCACTATTCATTACTAAAATCTCATAAATTACTTCCTATTTTCAATAATGTATAGATGTATGTTCATAGAACAGAAATTGGTAGAATTCAATCACCTATACATTGTTGTATGCCACTCAAATATTTTCCATTTCACCTAAGAGGGCTAATTGACATTCTCAATTTCGGACAAGTTTGTATAATTTTAAGGTCTTGATCCGTAAGTTCTAACAGATTGCAACCATTTCATGCAGACTAAATCAAAGCTAAGAAATAGAAACAACCCTTGAAATGAGAATTTGGTTTGATATATTTTATTTTACATAAAAAAGTGTCCAAAATGAGCATTTACTTATAAATAAATGCAGTCCAGTACCGCACTAGTTTCTTTTGGGACAAAACTAGAACAGTTTCCAAAAGAAAACATCTAAAATCAAACATTCAAAGTTTCAAAGTCATTGAAATAATCCAAAGTAGTATAACTGTACTTAAACTTAGCAAAAGGAGAATCTAAATATTTGAATGTCCTACCGGTACACACAATGAAACAACTCCCCTCAAAATTCCCGAACGATGAAGATCATTGGTAGCTGTATTTCTCCTGCAAAGAACAGGTATAATGAATTAACATATATCAGCACATTAGTAAAAGTAGTACAAAAATCAAAACATCTTGAGGTTTCAAGATACAAACGAACAATTTCATACTATTTAAAAGAGCAATCCTTCAGCGGTTCAGCCAAAGTACCAAACTGCACAACACAGACTTTATAATTATTGTTACATTGCAATGTGTGGAAATCATCAAATTATTAATGCAGTTAATAATTCTACTGCTGATCAAGGCAATTAGCAATGGGAAGAAACAAGCATAGCCAATCTACCCTAATTTAATTGACCTAGATCTAATAGAAAAGGAACTACAGAAAAATTTTACATGGATAGACGAAGACACGGATGATCATAGACCAGGAAGAAACCAAGTACACCTCTTGAAAGGGCAAGGCACCTTTTCAACTGTACCGGTTAAGATATCATACATATAAGGTTTATTTGTGTCGGAATCGATAAAGTAAATACATTCCTCTCTGAAACCACTATTAGGTCTAGCTGTCAAAGAGAAACCATTCATATCTCCCAAGAAAATAATTTGGTAACCAATGTTGCGAATCCGGACCCAGCGAGACTTGTTCTTTGCTATTTTAAAATCAAGCCTATATATATAGAATAGTGACTCCTCAATAGGATTTTCATGCCGATAATCATGATGCCATACTACCCTCAAAATAACTCCTGATGACACGACAAGGTAGGATTTCTTTAAGAGATGAGAAACGCTGCCCTTGCCATACCAATTTTCTGTCGACTCAATCTCAGGTGGCGGTATCTCTTGTAACAACTCTTTTGAGTGAGCATCAAAGACTTCTGTGGAGTAGTGAACCTCAGTAGAAAAGAACATCCCTCGCCAATAACAACAGTGGTAGAAGTATCCCTCATTTTCAACCCATTGATGGCTGAGTGGATCATAAAGGGCCCATTCACCCATCTCATTCGCAAGCGACAAAAGCCGATCAACAACGATAATGGTGCGGGTACGAATGGGATCAGTGCCGGTCCAGACCATCCAGGGTTCCTGAATACTACGACTTGTAGGGGACCTAGGCGGGAGTGAAAAGCTGTCTCGAGTTAAGGGATTAAAGAAAGAGAAGGCATTTCCCTCGTAGTCATAAAAAGGAAGATAGCCACTGTAGACTCCCCCATGGACAAAGTCATACAGATTCAGTTTTTTGTTTTTAAGAGGGATGGTAAGGGTCTCGCCAGAGGAAAGAGAGTAAAACCGTTGCCTTCTTCTGAGTCTATAGACAGAACATTTGTCGAATAGTTCGAGAAGCCATGGGAATTGGTGGGGATGATCGGAGAGAGGAACAGACTCAGAGGAGTGCCACCGTTTCCCTCTTCTGAGGGTCGGAGAGTACTCTCTCTTGAATAGCTCGAGAAGCCAGGGGAGTTGCTGGGGAGGGTCGGAGACGGCGCGGAGACGGAGCATCTTGGTATCTTGGTAAGAATGTTTTTAGGTTTGAACTTGGATTGGTATAATATGGCACGGCAGGTGATCTTTTTCTTCCGTCTGGAAATTTTACTACTTTTGACGGTATAAAGTTTCCTTGATAAAATATAAATTTTATTAAAATAAAGTTACCTCAATTAGTTGATACTTGTTTAATTTAGCAACCTTGTGGAGACATCGGAGGGTAAAAGAACTGCTATAAATTAACATGATTAGATTAATTATAGCTTGATTGGATTAAACTAATTAAGACCGTCGATATCGTGTGATATCGTTCCTGGACTATATAATACGTTGAAATTCTAGCACAATATCAAATAGGTTGACAAAAAATTTAAACTAGCAATAATGAATATTGCCCCTCATTTTGTAAAGCGGTAGTGGCCTGTTTTATTGGAGGGATTTCAATTGAAATCCAAATCCGTCTAATTATTAAGATTTCAATTCCATGTTCAATTCATGTCCACAATATTTAAGTTGTTTTCCATCTACGTCTAGTACAACTATTTGTCCATTATTGTCCACAAGTTAACCATACATATCACCTTTAAAACAAACTTACCTATAAAAGAAAGAAAAGGATAAAAATGTTATGTTAGTGAAGAAATTTTAAAGTAGAAATGAAATTTAAAAATTTTAAAAAAAATTTAATTTATGAAATTTCAGAATTTTGAAATTTCAATTTTTTTAATTTTTAATTTGAAATTTCAAATTTTAAAAGTTGAAATTTAAAAATTTAATGAAATTTCGAAAATTTAAAAATTTCGTATTTTGAAATTTAAAATTTTATAAGCCATTAATTTTGAAATTTCGATGGGATCCCTGTCGGTCCATACACATCCAGGGAACAAGGTAACCATCATGCATAAGGGGGAAGTGAAAAGAGATCCCTAGTCAAAGGATTGTAAAAAGACAAGGTTTCGCAAACGGAAAACGGAATGCAATTCATGATTCATTTATGTGAAATACAGTGTAAATTATACCGTTCCGCTACGTTCCGTCCAAACGGAACGAATACGAATCAGCCGGTACATATCGTTTATTGAACGGAACGGAATATGGAACGCCCCATTCCGTTTCCGTTATTCACGTTGCCCAGGTTTAGGTGTGTTTAGAGAACTCATGGAAAAAAAGGTAACCTCAGTAGACTCCTCCCTCCACAAAAGTAAAACCGTCGTCTCTTCGTGACAATATAGAAATCGTAACCTCTCTTAAAAAGCTCGAGAAGCCATGGGAATTGCTGAGGAGGGTCGGAGAGAGGAGCGGAGGAGCGCCACGTGGAGCAGACGGCGCGGAGGCGGATGAAGTCGACGAGGCCGAGAAGCTTCTTGGCGATGACCGATGAGATGGAGGAGCTCCGATGGAAGCTCTGACCAATCTCTTTCTTCTTCTTCTTCTTTTTCTTCTCCTGACATTGGTTTCAAAATTGAAGTCGATCAAGTCTCAGAGAGAAATTTGAGGGCACCGCAAGTTCGCAATCGAAAGCGAAAGGTTTTAAGGGTAATTACTACATACCATCCAGCGATTCGCCATCCAAGCCATCCAACAAATCGCATCCCGTCATTTTTCAGCACCCAACCAGCGATCTCTTCAATCTGATCCGAGCGATCCTAGCGCGCGCACCTCCCTTACCCAGCGATCTGAGTACGCTTCCACTTCCCTCCCTCCGCTCCCAAGTACGCCCTCCCCTCTCTTCTCTTGTTTTCTTCTTGAGTTCCCCTCTCTCTCTTTGCTCCTTCTTTCTTCATTTTTCTTTCCTTTCGTCCCCTTTTCTTTTCCTTTCCTTTCTGCTCCCTTTATTTTCCTCTCTATTGATTTTTTTGGTTTCTCACTGCCCTTCTTTCTTTTATTTTTTCTCTCTCCATTCTATCTCACGTTACATCTGTTCAGTTTTTTGATATAACTGTGTTGGAGTTATGTCCTAGAAGTCAATAATTTAATGACTTAAATATTAGTTTATGTTTTGGATGATATTTTATCATCTGTTCCTAGGTTTATTATTGACAGATCATTCAGGTTGAGGATCTGAATTGTAGATCTCTGTGGATCATTCTTTAGAATGACAATAATAAATCTAAACGGTCCATAATCTTGATAACTAACAAGGAACATTAATTATCATATAAGATTAGTATGCAAGTTAAGTGATGATTAAGTTCTACAAATCATAGGTAAAGAGTTACCAACTTAATTGCATATGTATATGTTATGGAACATAGTACAGGACTTGACCCAACGAAATAAACATATGGATTGTGTTATGTGTCATTGTTTATTTCGTTATGATTTTGGTTCTAAGTTTGAGATGATTATCTTTTCCACATGAGGATAGGTTCTATAAATCTCGTCTACCGCTGATTCCCGTTAAGGGCTGCTATACGGACTTGATTTACGTTCTCTTGAATTGTGCGGGGAAAAGCTAATCATCAAGAAAACCGTATGTCCCTCATTAATTCACTTAGTGAGTGACGATATCTGTTTGGGCCCCTTGATGGAGTTGGATCGTATGCGCGCAACTAAGCGATCAACTCTAGATCAAGAAACGTATAATCTGCAAGAATGACACATTCCTATCTTGGATTATACGATGATATCGTGAGACATAAGAATCAAAATAGAGAAACATATTTATTCTCTTATGCATGATTGAAATATTGTAGCAGTACACTATTTATGCGAATTGGGAATCATAACGTGTTGCTAGATACCACTTATGATTATTGGAATTAAATAACGATTTAATTCCATGGCCAACATAGCATAAATCCTCAAAGGGTCACACAAATAGGACATTAATCACACAGTGCATTATTTATTTATTCACAGCAGTAGGTTCTGTGGAAATATGATAAGATTGATTAATTAATTATATACCGTTGCGAACCGTTATAATTAATTAAGTCAATGGATCATATAGAAATAAATTAATGCATTAACTAATCCTAAAATAATTATTAATGAGTTAATAATTAATTTAGTTCAACACTTATCAATATAAATGGTTATATTGATTAATTGGGCCATTATTTAAATAGCAAATATATAGCCCAATTAAAGAGCAAAGTTGAGGGACATTAATTATATGAATTAATGGTCCAAATGAAGGGGTTTAATGGCCCATAAAGGCCCATTTCGTGGCAGCCATTTATGGTGGTAGGTTGGATGGCATAGTTGTAATTATGCAAGAGGTCAATTAGGTTTTGTGCTCTATATAAGGACCACTTATGAGAGCCTCCACCTAGAGCTTTCTCTCTCCTCTCTTCCTCCCATTCTAGGCCGCCACCTTCCTCTTCTCTCCCTCTCTTTTGCTCATGTGTTGAGCTATTTTCTCTCCACTAAATCAAGGTTGTTGATTGATGCAAGAGAGAAAACCATAGGGATTAGGCTTGTTCTTTGGGTATGCTAGCACGTACCTTGTAAAACGTGATTAATCCTCCTTGGTGGACTCGAGGGCGGTTACGAGACGTGGTGGAGACGGTGGAGAAGGCACGCCATCGATTCCCATGCCTTGGTCGAGCCCCGCGAATACGATTTCGCGGGAGGTATCGATTTCTCCTCTTTCTCTTTGTGTCTATTGCTTAAAGTACTAGATCTCGTGTTGCTTGTGTTTTAATTGGATTAATTAAGGGTAATTAGTCACAAAATTAAAATTGGGCAATTTCCTAACAGTGGTATCAGAGCACATGGTCGTACTTAAGCTATTTTGATACTTAATTAAGAGAAATTGGCTAATTAACGGATTAGTAGAGATGATGCGTTTGTTTGCTGTCTGGAAATGGTATTTTCTGTGTTGTTTCGCGTTTTTCGCTTTGATAAGTTCTCTGGAAGTTTTTTCCATCTACATGAAAGTTGTAGATCTGTTGATTGTGATTCTTTTGGCGTTAGATTCACATTTTTCTGAATTAGTATGGATTTATTGTGAATAAAATGGCGACAGTGCGCAGAACCAGTTTCTGCTCGTACTGTCCTGTTTGAATGGCTTGAAAGATTTATATTTTGAATATAAGTACCAGTGTTCTATGGTTAGATTTAAAGAGGACTTGAAGCTCTTTCTGAGAAAGTGTAAATTGTTGCATGACTCAGATTAATTTGTGGGTTTTCAAGTATGGAAAGGAAGATCTCGTCAGATCCAGTTTGTTGAGCAAATCGATTGTTCTAATAAACTGTACCAACTGAGAACTCCTTTAAAAATTCTGTTTAAATGGAGTTGTTATGTTTTGAGTTAGGATTCCAGGAAAATTAATTTCATAATTTTTCGTGGAAGTTTGGACCTTCAACTATGTTAAAACATTTCGATCGACAGTCTGTTCCAGTACAGAATTTGTTGATTGTTTAGCATGTAACTTAATATTATTGAACTGAACTTGGTTGTTTTCTTTTCATGAATGGATAGCCTGTAGTCTAAACAAGTTTTTCTATGTATATTGTATATATAAAAACTGGATAGAAGGTGGTCTTACAGACCAAATGGTTGAGAGGATAAGCTGAAAATCTCATAACGGTGTTTCGTACACTTGTAAGAGATTTGTCATTTTTGATTCTCCCAGATGGTTTAAGATCTCTTCTTGAATTTTTTATTGGTAATCACAATTATGATAAGGAGCTTAAGTAATTTATTTGAGAATTTTTGGAGACCGAAAACTGTTGTTTTTGTTGGATTCCATTAGTTACGTTTTTTGTTAAATTACTCTTTTTCTAAGTATTCAAACTAGTTGAAAATAATTAGAAAACTCCTTGTTTGATCTCCTTTCAGTTATGGGATGTCGAAAGAACTTTCTAAATGAATTTAAACAAGTTTTGTTGTTTGAAATTGAGAATTTGTACACGGAATTTACTTATGGCAAACAAATCGCAAAGATGCTTGAAAATCGTTAATTGGAAACAAAGTGCTTGTATGTGCTAACTTTGTTTTGTAGGAGGATAGTGGGTTTAGTATGGCTCAAGACTCAATGCCTTGTGGTTGTATTTGAATGCATGTGTGAATGTTTGTAATGCGGCCTTTGGTGCCATTAATTAATTAATTTGTTGATTAATTTTTGATGTAACTTGTGAGGCTTGCATGCCCCTAAGGTTAGGATGGGAATATGATATTTTCACATGTATTTTGCACCTTTATTTTATATAGGATTTAGATCCTTATAGAATTTAGTGGGAGGGGCAAGGATTAGATTAGTTTTGCTCCATGGACGATGTGGCGAAACTAATGCAAGCGGGAGCCATACAAACCCACAACTATGAGATGCTTATATGTGATTGCTTGTGATTGCTATGAATTGTCATAGGCTAGGTATGGGTGTATGCTTACACGACCACCAAACAAGTGTCATATGATTGATAGTCCCAACTAAAACTCGATTAAGTGAAATCGCCCTCCTTCTCTCTATCCCCTTCACGCCGATTGTCACTCATGGCGCGGTCCGCCCAAGCGGACGTCATGATTGCCAATTCGGTAGTCGGGGTGCAAATAGCTAAGATTTGCAAGGAGCAAATAGTGAGAGGTTACTTTTCGATGGACCCAACTAGAGTTTGGACATCGGGGCGAAGTTTGTAAATATACTTAGATATTCACAAACCAAGAATCATATGGTCGATATGATTGGTTGGAGAACCTACCTTGTCTAATTAAGTAGGGTGACGTGCCATAGCAGGCTCTACTTGATGAAAACCGGGATCTTGGAAAACCAACTACATTTGGGACATTAAATAAATGTAGTGGGAGTTTTATTTGTTATAAATAAAACAATTGCATAAACTAAATGACCTTAAAATTGATTTTGTTATAGATGTTAAAATTGTTAATTTTGTTGCGATCAATCTTTGAAAATTAACAAACTCGTTTCTAAAAGTATTTACTTAAAGAAGTAATACCGATTCCTAAGACACGATCTTAGTGAAAAGAAATTTGAGTATGTCAATTCCCAAAAACTTTCCTCAAACTACCCGAACGTAGCAACGTGATGATTGATTGACTTTTGGCGAAAAGTTATTCAATAAAGCGTATGGCTAATATCCTCATTTGAAATTTCTAGACCTTTGAATTAGAGAATTCATATGGACTAGATTTAACTCGTACGCTCTTATCCACTTACTCAAGAAAGTGTTCTTGGAGAAAGTAGATATTAACTCCATCATTTATGATCGAGTATAAAGAGTATGAGTTGACAAAGAGATTCTTCTTTTATAAAAGGATACATGAACGTTTCATTGGCTTACAAATCGAAAGATTTAAGTAGCTAATTGATAACTAGAGATATTGATCTCCGATATCAAGGATTATTGATATTGTCATACGATCTCTTTCTAGTATTAAAGGATATGACGTTACCTTTTACGCACACTTGTTGGTGAAAAAGGTAATTGGTTAAGTATTCAAGAAATACTTCACCAAGGTATGAGTTGAAATTTCGAGACTCTCATTTATGACCATACGTCACATGAGATATTTCATTTGCCGTTTATGGGAAGCATTTGAAAGGTTGTCCGAAACACCATGATTGTGACGATTAGTAATGTTCTAATCCTAAAGTGTATTTGTCGTTCAAATTATCTCAGTATCTCTAATTTACACTAGTAACTTGATACTAGTTCATATGCTCGCATTTGACGAAATGTGTTGGCAATGAAGAATAAGAGAATGTTCGAGAGATATAAAGTAAACTCCGTATATGAAATGACTTGTTCGTTTAAGTCATTACTATTGAATACGTAGAGTTATCTTTATTAAGAGTTTGTTTAGGAATTGAAGGTTGCATACCTTAATCCTAACTTCTCAAAACATCTCCACTTCATATTCGATGAAATGGATGATTATGTTTAATAAAAAACAAGTTCTTTTATTCTGGATTTGTTTATATGATTTCATGCATCTTGATTGAATTTGCTTGAAATAGATAAGCAAGTTTTGAATGACAAATAGGATGCATAAGACTTGACATAAAGTATTTGACTTTCATGTTATATATAACCGCTTAGTCACATACATAAACAAGAATCGCATTACGAGAGTCTCCGTAACGTAGAGCTCGTAATTCAATTCGATTTCAAATCGGTTGATATGCGAATCATGTTTGTTAAAATGACAAAAGCGCCTTTAACCTATGAAGGTTTAAGGACAAGTGAACTAATTAGGACTTATACATATCGATGTATAAAGACCTATAAGTACTTGTGTAATGAAAGGTTGTTGATACTTTACTACTTAACCAACGATCATTGTAGATATTAACATATCTATTTGATAAGGTATAAGTATGAACCTTTTGACTAGTTCAAAGGAGTTCAAGTGTAAAGTTGAAAGACCGTTCAAGAGAAAGAAAAAAAAAGTCTTATAATTAATCATGGTAAATAGTTAAGTCACATGATTTGAAATATTATCTAAAGAGTATGAAAGTGGTTTCACAACTCACTCCATGAGGAATAATATGTCCAAGAATGGAGGTATCGAGCAATATTTCGTATAGTTCGATCGGTGATAAATCAAATTGACTTATTCGACTCGTATTAGGGAATTATGTTTGAGGACAATATTGTTTACACTGAATGGTGTTCCATCGAAGTCTATTGAGGAAGATATCTTACGAGATTTTGATCTCTAAGTATGATGCTTCTTAAGATTTGGTGTTGAGAAGCTTATTTCAAGTATTGTTGACTTGTAAGCTTAAACCAAACAAGACACTATATATTTGTAGGATGCTTTATATTAAAAGGCACTACTTCCACGGATATGATAAGAACAAAGTAGTTGTTGCTAATCATAA
Organism: Rhynchospora pubera; assembly: GCA_028095005.1. NCBI lineage: Eukaryota > Viridiplantae > Streptophyta > Magnoliopsida > Poales > Cyperaceae > Rhynchospora > Rhynchospora pubera. The sequence goes on from CM051460.1 coordinate 120,102,049, forward strand.
TGTAGTCTTGATGAATTGAAATTCTCAAGAAGAAGTAGTGGGAGTAAAGTGAGCATTAAAATAGTTTATGCGTCACTACAAGAAGTACTCTTATGGGAAACTTGTCACTCCATACATGGTACTTAGTGGGAGTTGAGTGAAACTTCATTCACAAGTTGTTTTGAAAGAAGTTTAATAGTACGCTCCTTCTAATGAGGACTCAACCATCTCACGAGTTGATGATGTTTGAGAAACTCATGAAATATATGAGGAGTCAAGAACTCATTCAACAAATCGTTGTGGAAGAAGTTCATGAACCTCAAGTACCAATCCTACAAAAGATCAACGAGAGTTGATTTCCTAAGCCGTTTTGGTGCATAGGTTGTCACAACATTCTCGTACTTAGCATATGAGAATCCGTTGATAAACAAAGAAACGATGGAATGATCTGATTCCACATATATGTTTTGAATTCATATGATCTTTAAAGAGCAATCCATGTATAACAACAAGGTATAGACCTTGGTTGATGTTCATGAAGGAGCGATCCATCAAGAACGTTTAGATCTTAAAAAGGAAAGATCGACATGGATAACAAATCGACTATGTACAAAGCGCGGCTTCTCGCTTGTAGCTATGTCTAAGTCGATGACTAGTTGACTACGTACAAAGCACAACTTCTTGCTTGTGGCTATGTATAAGTCAATAAAGATCATTCTAGCAATAGTTGTATTTCATATATGTCGATATATGGAAAAACACATAAAACCGCCTTCTTCGTATGAATGAAGGAAGATGTTGTGCATTTGACACAAATCGAGGTTTATGTATTGCTAAAAACATACGCATGCTTCAAGGATCCATAAATGGATTAAAGCAAGTGTTGTGGAGATTGGAATAAAAGTTTTGACAATGAAGTCAAGGAGTTGAACTTCGTCAAAAGTATCTTGTATAAACAAGATATTCAGTGGGACGTAATTGTATTACTTGTATTGTTCATGATAACAATTCATTAAATTGGGAATAACATAAAGAAAATGAATATTGTCGAGGTCTCTTTGGAGAATGCTTTCTCAAATGAGAACTTGGGCGAAATCACCTGATCCTAGGAAACAAATCTGTGAAGATAGATTATGATGGATGTTAGGTTTGAGCAAATATGCATATGTTGACGAAGTGTTCTAGAAACACGAAAGTTACACTCCAAGAAAGGATGTCTAACTCTACGTCACATGGCATGACTTGAGTGTTTAACTCGGTCTATTGCAACTCAATTCAAGAAAGTGCATGAAATAGTTCAAGCATTCTTTCATTATGAGTTTCATTTCGTACGCCATATTTATGCATATGCCCCAATGTGTAGTATCCAAAAGATATGACAAACAGTTGTCAAATGGATACAAGAGAGACACATTTGGACGATAATCAAGGATATCCTCGAGTACCTTATGAGAAAGAGTGATATAATGTTTCATCTCTTAAGATGAAAGAAATCTCGTGTAAGTTGTTACATTGATAAAAATTTTTTCAAAGGATTGATATAATCACGATTGAGCTACATATTTTGCTTAAAACGTGGTGTTGTAAGTTTAGAAAGTGTTCTAAATGGAATATTACAACCGTTTCCGTCACCAAAGCAAAATACATAGCAACTTGTGAAGCAATAAAAGAAGTTTATTTTGGATCGAGTTCTTAGTCGAGTTATTATGGTTCTATGCATCTCGAACCATTACTTACTCCTAAAGAACCCAATATTACATTGGAGATTCAAATATGATCTATAACGATATCACTTGAAATCATATGATGATGATCAAGAACATATATATAGTAGTAGTATATATATATATATAGGGTCAAATAAAATTGGACAAGTTCGCGAACACAGTGAACACTCTGACTAGACCTCTACCTTGAGCAGTATACGAGATGCACTTATGCATCCATACGTGGTGGACGTATGAGTAACTAGCTTTAAGCGTATTATTTATTTTGAGGTCCGAGACATGTATATATGTAGATATATGACATCGTTCTCAATTCTTCGTTGGCTAGAAGTCACTACTGATTGACTCTAGGCCAAGTGGGAGATTGTTGGAGTTATGTCCTAGAAGTCAATAATTTAATGACTTAAATATTAGTTTATGTTTTGGATGATATTTTATCATCTGTTCCTAGGTTTATTATTGACAGATCATTCAGGTTGAGGATCTGAATTGTAGATCTCTGTGGATCATTCTTTAGAATGACAATAATAAATCTAAACGGTCCATAATCTTGATAACTAACAAGGAACATTAATTATCATATAAGATTAGTATGCAAGTTAAGTGATGATTAAGTTCTACAAATCATAGGTAAAGAATTACCAACTTAATTGCATATGTATATGTTATGGAACATAGTACAGGACTTGACCCAACGAAATAAACATATGGATTGTGTTATGTGTCATTGTTTATTTCGTTATGATTTTGGTTCTAAGTTTGAGATGATTATCTTTTCCACATGAGGATAGGTTCTATAAATCTCGTCTACCGCTGATTCCCGTTAAGGGCTGCTATACGGACTTGATTTACGTTCTCTTGAATTGTGCGGGGAAAAGCTAATCATCAAGAAAACCGTATGTCCCTCATTAATTCACTTAGTGAGTGACGATATCTGTTTGGGCCCCTTGATGGAGTTGGATCGTATGCGCGCAACTAAGCGATCAACTCTAGATCAAGAAACGTATAATCTGCAAGAATTACACACATTCCTATCTTGGATTATACGATGATATCGTGAGACATAAGAATCAAAATAGAGAAACATATTTATTCTCTTATGCATGATTGAAATATTGTAGCAGTACACTATTTATGCGAATTGGGAATCATAACGTGTTGCTAGATACCACTTATGATTATTGGAATTAAATAACGATTTAATTCCATGGCCAACATAGCATAAATCCTCAAAGGGTCACACAAATAGGACATTAATCACACAGTGCATTATTTATTTATTCACAGCAGTAGGTTCTGTGGAAATATGATAAGATTGATTAATTAATTATATACCGTTGCGAACCGTTATAATTAATTAAGTCAATGGATCATATAGAAATAAATTAATGCATTAACTAATCCTAAAATAATTATTAATGAGTTAATAATTAATTTAGTTCAACACTTATCAATATAAATGGTTATATTGATTAATTGGGCCATTATTTAAATAGCAAATATATAGCCCAATTAAAGAGCAAAGTTGAGGGACCTTAATTATATGAATTAATGGTCCAAATGAAGGGGTTTAATGGCCCATAAAGGCCCATTTCGTGGCAGCCATTTATGGTGGTAGGTTGGATGGCATAGTTGTAATTATGCAAGAGGTCAATTAGGTTTTGTGCTCTATATAAGGACCACTTATGAGAGCCTCCACCTAGAGCTTTCTCTCTCCTCTCTTCCTCCCATTCTAGGCCACCACCTTCCTCTTCTCTCCCTCTCTTTTGCTCATGTGTTGAGCTATTTTCTCTCCACTAAATCAAGGTTGTTGATTGATGCAAGAGAGAAAACCATAGGGATTAGGCTTGTTCTTTGGGTATGCTAGCACGTACCTTGTAGAACATGATTAATCCTCCTTGGTGGACTCGAGGGCGGTTACGAGACGTGGTGGAGACGGTGGAGAAGGCACGCCATCGATTCCCATGCCTTGGTCGAGCCCCGCGAATACGATTTCGCGGGAGGTATCGATTTCTCCTCTTTCTCTTTGTGTCTATTGCTTAAAGTACTAGATCTCGTGTTGCTTGTGTTTTAATTGGATTAATTAAGGGTAATTAGTCACAAAATTAAAATTGGGCAATTTCCTAACAAACTGTTCAATATGATTGTCATTTCTGTTCAGTTTATTTGCTCACTTTTACTTTTTGTATGAGTCCACATTGTTTGTTACATTTGTTAAGTTTATTTGATATAACTGTTCATTTTAATTGTTATTTCTGTTCAGTTTATTTGCTCACTTTTACTTTTTGTATGAGTCCACATTTTTGTTACATCTGTTCAGTTTATTTGCTATTTATGTTCAATTTAATTGCCATTTTTGTTCAGTTTATTTGCTCACTTTTATTTTTTTGTATGAGTCAACATTGTTTGTTACATCTGTTCAGTTTATTTGATATAACTGTTCAATTAGTTGTTATATTCGTTCATTTTATGTCCACTGTTTATTTTTTATACGAGTCAGCATGTTTGTGACATATATTCAATTTATTTGTTATAACTGTTCAATTTATTTGTCATTTCTGTTCAGTTTATTTACTCGCTTTTACTTTTTTTGTATGAGTGCACATTGTTTATTACATCTGTTCAGTTTATTTGCTTTTTATGTTCAATTAGTTGTTACATCTGTTCAGTTTATTTGCTTTTTATGTTCAAGTGTGTGGGAAAGGAAGAGAAAATGGATGGTCAGGGTGGGAGGGAGGGAGGGATGGAAGGCAGTGCGAGGGGGTAAGGGTTGCTAGCGAGGAAGGAAGGGGAGGCGAGGGAGGAAGGACGCGTAAGGGAGAAAAGACGCGTGAGGGAAGGGCGTCTCACCCAGGCGCGCGGAAAAAAAAGCGAAAAATGAAGGGAAGGGGAGGGTTGGATGACGCGGATGATTTTCCGCTGGATGACGCTTATCAGCTCTGGATTTTAAGAGGGTTCGATTCAACAGGCTTGTTTAAGCCCGATTGTTTTCAATTTACTGTCGAGGGTTTAAGCCCAATAGTCTAATTGTCTAAAAGGTTTTCTAAACCAACGGAATTGCTTTTGGTAATTGGTGTTTACCATTTCACTATTTTCCATCCAACCATCCAAAATCTAGACGCATGATGATCACGTAATATGCAGAAGCATCTTTCATTTCTCTCCCTTCTCTTTCATTTCTCATTCCAAATATGGATTCCTCTCTCTCTCCTCCTCTCTCTTCTCTCTCCTATCGACGCTATCGTATCGCTTCAGACCGTCGACAGTGTGAGAATCAAACCAGACAACCATCAACCATGGCCTGGCGACGCGGTGTTAAAGAATCTCTACTCCACATAGACCCGGCCATCCTTCGCTGCCCCGCATAGAGGCACGTCTCGTCGACGTCGCACCACAGCGCTACCGTACAATTTAGGCGGTGTCACGTGAAGCGTCAGGACGTCGCGCCGCCGCGAAAAAGCGCGTTCAGGGCCACGTCCCTTCTATGGTTGTGTCTCTATTAATTTCTATTCTTTGGAAAAAATAGGAAAAATCAAAGAAAAAATTCTACTAGGGAACTGTTGCTATCCATGTATCGAATTTACAATTTTCACTGAATTATTCTATCCATATGTCGAATTTACAATTTTGTTGCTGATTAGGTTGATTTTTCTTTATTTTTTTTACTTGCAGGTCTGGTGATTTGAAATCGAGGAATATTGTCCTTTGATTCTACGTGTTATGTTCTTCTCCATGTTTAGTTTACTAAGGTGAAGCTTCCTCCACTCAACTGTATTTTTTTCCATTCAGTTTTTGGATTAGGAGGGCATTAGTTGCTTGCTTTTATCAGGCCATCTCTTTGTCTATCCTTTTATCATTATTTTTTTCTGGATGGGATTGCATTTCGTGATCATTTATTGGTTTTTTTTCCATCTCATTTTTTTAGTAATTACAGTTTATTTCTTTATTCTTTTTTGGTAGTAACATCACGTGGCATAGCTTCATTAATAATGAAAAACTGTTACAATTGAGTTACCAACCAGAATAACAATGAAAAAGAGTGAAAGTAAACTCAGTATACGATATCTCATGAATTCTAGCATAATAAGTATGGAAGCATGCAAATTGGATGAGTTAGTTGCATGTTTGGCCTAAGTTGATCTGGAATTTGACAGTTATTTTCTCAATTTCAATATGCTCATTGTTCATCTTCTAATTATGAATTTCTCAGTTACCTTATGTCCTGTTAATTAATTTTTTTTTTGTTTGGTTTTTTGTAGCCTTTGACAGTACGAAAGTTCTTGGCAGTTTGTCATCCTTTGTTACTTTAAGATAAGAAATGATGCTTACACCTTCGAGAGTCAGTTCAGTTTGTTGTTAATGTTTAGTATTACATGTCAGTAGAGAGGAGAAACACAAAGATGTTTAATTATCGTTAAATATAAAAACTTAATTTCATTATATGTATATGACATGACTGCACATCTGCAAAAATCATTGTACATATCAGGAAATTTCTCAATTTTTACTAATATTTCATCGTTTTGAGATTAATAGTAAAGTTAATATGAAATTATCAATTTAAAATATGCATGCTAATTTGAGTGATAGATCTAGACGGAGAAACCAAAAGATGGAAAAGGTACATTTTTATCCGATTTTTGAAAGTGTACTTTTAATTGAATTGTACCATTGAATGCTCTTTCTTTAACTGAGAAGTGGTTTTCTAATTGTTAATTAGTATTGTATAAACCTATAGATTCGTATATATGGTGATTTCTAACCTGAGCTCAGTTTTATTGTTCAATTTTTTAAGAGAGCATCTTGTTTCATTATGGGTTAAGTTAGTATATCTAAGAAATCATCTTGTTTCATTATATTGTTTAGTTCTCTAAGGGATCATATTGTTTCAATTTACGTTATATTACTATTTTTAAGGAATCATCTTGTTTCATTATACATTTTTTTAGAACTCACATGACCTGAAAGAATTAAATATTATAAGAGCAATTAATTAGTAATTGAACTTAATTGTATTTTGTTTTGTTTGTGTAGGAATTACAAGACAGGATGAGAAGAGTTGTGCGGAAGGAATCGAAAGAGTAGTTGATGAAGTGTGTTTAGTTTGTAGCGGTTAAAATTATGTAGGATTTGTGTTATTATTATAAGAATTGTTCAGTTTATTGAAATAATAGATATTATTCTTAATATAAATGATCATTGTTTATTTTATTGCATGGTTATTAAAACGTCATATTATGATCGTATCTAACTGAACACATAACCAATTTTAATTGATCCCATAAATAGTTTAATGAAACACATAGACACTTTAAGTTCATTTCTTAACATATTTAACTAAACACAAAAAACTAAAATCCAAATTATTGGTGCATCTAATTGAACACGTACATACTTTTAAATAATGCTTTAAGGTGTTTAATTGAACCCAAAAATTAAAAATCAAATTATTGATGCATCTAACTGAACACTTACACACTTTAATTCATCCCTTAAAATATTTAACTGAATTCTTAAATCAGTATATTTGATGACGTCAGTATAAAAAACTTTCCAAAAATTGGTCAAAAATTTAAATGAACTCTTAAACTCATTTCTGGCTCCTTGCCCTGTTTGGATGGTTGGATGATTTTTTATCAGATGGTGTATATCATTTCGGTTATTTGTTTATATAGTCAAATAAAATCTTAATTGGATTTCATACATATTTTTTCATTGTAGGCTAGCTCCCAGGAGGAATATTCTATTGTTTCCGGTGGAAACTCATGTAAATTAGATTGGATCCTCTTTCGAATACCTGTTCAGACATGTATTAATAAATTTGTGAGCATTGTAATATCTTGGTTGTAATTTTAGAGCTTGTTCCATTAATGACATAGCAATGAGTTGAAATTCAAATTTCTATGGTGTATTTTTATTTGATTAGCCAAAACTGCTTGCAGTTTCACGTATAAGTAAGGTTTTCGCCAATTGCCGTTATATAATTCCATACAGTTTCAACGTATTCTTCGCAGTTGGTACCAATTAATCAGGAGTTTTACTAGTATAAAATAAATTAATAATCCCACTAGTATAATCCGCTCAATATGAAAAGCATAGATAATCACTAACATGAATAGATAAAGTCACAATACATACCTTCTGAAGTTTTAGCAATTTAGTTGTTATCTTCCTTTTTTAGTTCTTATTACATACCTTCTCTAATCCATACCCTCCTTACTTCTTCGGGAGAATTGGACTCATGCCATTCCAAAAGTGAAAAATTAGCAAAATGCCACCTCAAACTTAACTCTTAGCTAAATACCACTCTATACTTAATTTATCTGGCCGTTTGGATCGCTTAGGAATAAGAGGAATTGCTTATTCCTATGCGAAAAATATTGAGAAGTGCGTAACTTTGTGAATAGTTTGAATGGTTAGAAATAAATTTTCACTTAGAAAAAGATTATTCCTCTTATTCCTAAGCGATTCAAACGGCCCACTAGAGAATTTCCACCATCATCACCGTATAAAACATCTTTGAAGTACAATACTTTATCGTATTGACCAAAACGCCCTTTATTTAATTATTTGAGTTATTTTCTAAAATAGTTTCTCTTCCATCGCAATATCGTCTCCTCAACCCAGATCGACGAGCCTGAGATGACTAAACTCTATCGCTCCGTCACCACTCCGACTCATTCCGCTGCCACTCCATCGGCCGCTCCACCTCCCCTATGCTTTGAAGAAACCTCTCGCCGGCTCTCCCCTCTATGAAACCCAAGATATCACCCCCAAACGACAAGGAGAAACAATTGTTTCTAATTGGTCCGCCTAATCGTGCAAGAAAATAGCGTGGAGGAGACGACAAGGGTATGAGCTAGATTTTATTGGTATTCCGTTGCTTTATCTCTATCCAGGACTACAAAAATGGTTTGTATTAGACAATTTCATGTGATATCAAGTGTTACTGGTAAATACCTGTATGCAGAAGCTAACGTTAAGCACTTATTAGACAAAATATTTTTAAATTCAATTATGTAATTATTTGTTGATTTGTTTCTTAAACAGAAATTGACCTTGGTGTACTCTTAGTTTTAACTTAATGATTTTTTGTACAGGATTGCAAGATGAAGCAGCCTCGAGCACTTCTTTTGAGTTATTAGGCTCGGTTAAGATGGATTACCAATCCTTATTATTTTTGAAGAAGTCGAAGAAGATAATGACAATAAGTTGTATTATAAATATATTTATTTATGTGTGTTGTTTCCTGGACCTCTCTTTTTTTGATGGATTAAGGAAATATTGTGAAGGCCTGAAGGCGGAGAGACGGTTTCAGTAATAAGAAAATAATTGAAATAAATAAATAAAGGGTATTTTAGTCAATAAAAAAAATTACTATATTTCAAAGATGTTTTATACGGTGATAGTGGCAATTCTCTAAACAAATTGAGTATAGAGTGAAATTTTGATAAGAGTTAAGTTTGAAGTGTCATTTTACTAATTTCTCACTTTTGGAGTGGCATCGGTCTAATTTCCCCTACTTCATATTACTAGATTATTGCAAGAACTTATGTGCAAAAACTTCTAAGGACTTTTCTTTTAGATAATCTAGACAGACACTATTTAGAAATACACAGTGAAAAAAAGGAAAAAGAAAAAGAAAAAGAAAAAAATAAATAAATAACTGCTACAGAAAAATTCAACAGTTCCTCATGTGCAAGTACCTTAAGGACTTCAGCGATCCAATACCCGAATCAAAATCATGTGTCGCGCGACATTGTGTGTCACGCACATGAAGACAAAAACTATAGAATGGTGTAGCACATGAACAAACTACATGAACTCCATATTGTACCCGAAAAAATCGAGATGAACAATCATAGTTTATACTTAAATTTTAGGATGAAACATTTATAAAAGGTATAATCAAACCTAAAAATCGACCTAGAATATTTGAGATAAAAAGTCATTTAGAAATTGAGAATAAATCTTGATTAAATTAAATTACTCATAAAATTAATTTTTATTTATGAGTGACTCGAGTCTCACTGCTGAAAGTTCAGTATACAGAGAAGCCCTGCGAGCAACAGAATCATTAGAAGAGCCAGCCCTTGGTTTCGTTAAACCATCTGAAGCAACACAAAAGGGCACCTCAACAATTATCAAGCAGAACAACACAATCATTCAACTGCTTGTTAAAATCAAGGAAGAACTTGAAGATTGCAAAGACCAAATAAGAGAACTCAGAAGGGCAAAAGCACCTGAAGGGTCTGACACATCCGAGGCCCTAGAACAAATCCAAAATCAACTCAAAAACTTGAGTCTTGGTCCACCAACAACCTCAAAAGGGCCAACCATAACTGGCAAATTCTTCGTATACCGAGACCCGAAGAAAATATACGAGGAAGAAAAGAAAAAGATACAATGAGTCGTACTCAAACAGAAACAATGGGTAGACCATCTGTATCAGGCCAACGATGGATAATCAGGCCACCAGCAATTCCAGAGGTGCAACACCCACAGACAATCAGAGTTAGATCAAGAACTGATGGCTCCCTAGCTATTAGATTTGGTGGATATATAGAAACTGCACCAGCAGAACCAGCAGCTGTCGGGCCTAATGATAAAGAAGAACTAGATGGAGAAATGGCCTTGATGGTTTGTCCAATCTGGGATAAAGATGATGAATCAGAGGAAGAATGGCTCAATCCTTTCGCCTCCGAAGGTGATAAAGACAAACTGTCGCATTTTGCATATGCGGCAGAAGAAATAGAACTAGAATATCCTAAAATGAAGGCTTTCACAAAAATGATGGAATCAGCTTTTTCAACAGCTGAGAGTTCACTTACCCAGAGAAGGCCAACAGAACCAGTAATGGGTCCTGTTAACAATCCACCGGCAAGCACATCAAGTCAAGCACCGATGCCAACAATACATGAAATCAAAGATCATGTTGGCAGACTCAAAGGAGGTTATGCACAACAACATAGTGGAAGATTCAATCTTCCAGATGCTCAAAGTGATAAAGGTGCAATTCTGGTATTACCAGAAGATATCGGGCAATACAGTGATGTAATTTCTCGATGGGAATCAATTACTCTCAATGTGGTTAATGACTGCAACTGGACGGATAACAAGAGTAAGGTGATTTTCATTGAAAATCTCCTAGGGGATGTAGAGAAAAAGATGTTCATCCAATGGAGAATGGCGTATCCCCATGAATATGAAGAATTAATACCAGTTGCAGATGATCCCCAAAACGTAATCTCCTGCATTCGAAGGATGATACTGCTAGAGGATCCATACCAAGGGTCCACTGAGGAGCAGACACGCGCTTACCAAGACCTTGAACGCTTGTCATGCAACCACGTTAAGGATCTATTCAATTATATGAATGATTACAAGATCCTTGCAGCAAAATCCGGGAGGATGTACATTTCCTCAGAACTCTCGGAAAAATTCTTCAGAAAAATGCCACCTCTAATTGGGCAAGAACTAGAAAAGGAATTTTTAGACAAATACCCTGGAGTAGCAATATGCGTTATGCCAAGAATAAATTTTTCATACCAGTACCTGGCTAAAAGGTGCAAACAAGCTGCACTCCAAAGGAGCTTGAAAGATCTCTCCTTTTGTAGCAAAATCCCATTACCAGGCTACTATGGAGAAAGAAAGAAGTATGGACTTCGTAAGTCCAAAACTTACAAAGGCAAACCCCATGAATCTCATGTGCGTGTGCTCAAAAGAAAACATGTTGACAAAGTCCGCAAATGCAAGTGTTTCATTTGCGGAGAAGAGGAACATTTCGCGCGAGATTGTAACCGCAAAACATGAAACATTGCCAGGACAGCCATTATTGAAAATATGGAACTGTCAGATAGTTGGGATGTCCTCTAAGTTGATCTAAATGAACTTGATAGTGACGCAATTTGCTCATTATCTGAAGGAGAAGTTGGAAATGTTGCTTCAGCCGTAATCAATGATTTACCATTTGGCGAGCAATTACTCATGATACAGGCAGAGCAATTGAGCTGACGGAGTTACATACAACTGCCTGAAGATCAAAGAGATTGTCCCCATGACTGGCAGGACAATGATTCGGTTCCAACAGGACATGAAAAATGTTCCATGTGTAAAGAAATGACGACTGAATCAACAAGGGCATACTGTAAAAACTGCCGCCTAACAGTATGTCCTATGTGTTCAAGATTCAGGTTGGGCAGACGAATACGAGCTAAGGTGCAGCCAATAGCACCTTATGATAGTAAGGATCAACTAATCAATGAGCTGATGTCTTATGTTCAATACCTCTTGGCAGAAAATGGAAAGCTCAAACGACAACTGTTTGAGGCCAGAATAGAAGATCTCGAAGCCGAGTTTGATGAATTAATGAAGAAAGACAAAGGAAAAACCAAACTACGGTTCGAAGACGAAGAGGTAGATGAAGAAATAGAGATGGAACCAAAAAATCCAACAGGAGCTCTTCGAATAGCTTCTGCCAATACTATCTTTACTGAAGAAATTGAGTGATTCAATACAGTGGTCCAAGACCCTGTAAGGGGCAAAAGAGTTCTAAATAGACTCTACAACATGGAGATAACATTTGAAATATCAGGAGTCAACCCATTCAAGGTTCAAGCAATTCTTGACACAGGAGCAACTGTCTGCTGTGTCAACCAAGAAATTGTCCCACAAGAGGCATTGGAGCCAAGTGCCTATCCCATACAAATAAATGGGGTAAACTCAACTCAGATAGCCAGTTTAAAACTAAAAAATGGTAGTATGCTGATTGAGTCGAATAGGTTCAGAATTCCCTTCACCTATTATTTTTCGATGGGGAAGAAGGAGGGAGTTCAGATGCTGATCGGGTGCAATTTTATCTGATCCATGCAAGGTGGATTACGAATCGAAGGCCAGAATGTGACTTTTTACAAAAATATCATGACAATTGCCACCACAATAGATGCTGAGGTGGTACAAGCCGCAATTCCTGAGCTCGACCTGACGGGCTTAGAATACATTGAAGTAAGAGAAGCCGTAGCATACCACCAAGAGCAAGAGTCACAACAGTTTAAAGAGAAGTTCAGACCACTACTCGACAGGGGTTCATTGGAGAAAACCCTCTGAAACACTGGTCGAAAAATTCGGTGACGTGCTCTCTCGACATCATAAATCCTGATCTCCAGATTCAGGATAAACCCCTGAAGGATGTGACGCCTCAAATGAAAGAACAATTTGAAAAACATACAAAGGCGTTATTACAACTAGGAGTAATTAGGTCTAGCAAAAGCAGGCACATAACCATGGCTATAATGGTCAATTCTGGAACCACCATTGACCCAGTCACTGGCAAAGAAATTAAAGGCAAAGAGCGCATGGTATTCAACTACAGGTCCCTCAACGATGATACTCATAAGGATCGGTATAGCCTCCCCGGCATCAATACTATCCTTAAAAAGGTTGGTCACAGTAAGATCTACTCGAAATTCGATCTCAAGAGTGGATTTCATCAGGTGGCAATGGCACCCGAGTCAATTGAATGGACTGCTTTTGTGGTGCCTGGTGGTCTATATGAATGGCTCGTTATGCCATTTGGACTGAAGAACGCACCGGCTATTTTTCAAAGGAAGATGGATCAGTGTTTTGCTGGTACCGAAGATTTTATAGCGGTGTATATTGATGATATTCTGGTATTTTCTGAGAATGAACAACAACATGCCGAGCACCTTAGAAAAATGCTAGAAATTTGTGAAAAATGGGGCCTCGTACTCTCTCCAACAAAGATGAAGATAGCAGTCAGAGAAATCGAATTCCTTAGAGCAATTATTGGAAGAAGTAAGGTGAAACTCCAACCCCATGTCATAAAGAAGATTGTCTCCTTTGATAAGGAGAAACTGAAAGAAAAGGCCGGTCTTCGAGCATGGTTAGGTATACTTAATTACGCTAGGAGTTACATTCCAAAATTTGGGACTCTTCTAGGTCCCTTGTACACAAAAACCAGCCCTCATGGAGATAAGCGCCTTAAACCGTCTGATTATGAATTAATCAGAAAAATCAAGGAAAAGGTGAAAAATCTGCCAGATTTAGAGCTTCCACCAACAGGGAGCTATATCATCCTTGAAACAGACGGATGTATGGAAGGATGGGGTGGCATATGTAAATGGAAACCAAAGAAACATGACCCCAGATCCATAGAAAAGATTTGTGCCTATGCTCGCGGCAAATCCCGGTGATCAAGTCAACCATTGAAGCAGAAATACACGCTTGCATGGAAACATTGAAGGCACTAAAAATCCACTATCTTGATCAGCAGGAGATAACATTGAGGACTGACTGTCAAGCAATAATATCATTTTTCAATAAGTCAGCCCAAAATAAACCATCAAGGGTTAGATGGATAAACTTTGTTGATTATGTAACAGGGTCCGGAGTGCATATTAACTTTGAACATATAGATGGTAAGTTAAACAGCTTAGCATATGCACTCTCCCGATTAACAACAAAATTGGTTGTTACCAGTGAGATACAAGAACAACATGAGCTATTCTTAACACATCTCGAAGGAGCATTCGAAGAAGCAGACCGATTTAGTGGCAGCCTAAACAAGCAGATGAATGAGCTAATTTTAAAAATTAGCTATTTACTCTGATTCCCCTTTAAAATCCAAATAAATGTGTTAAATATTTTTGTTTCTTTTTCAGGTCTGATGGTAATCTACGGAAAATCATTGATCTTTGGCAGTAATCTACGGAAAACTGTCTTTTTGTTTAATAGTTTCAGTTTGTTTATATTTTTGCAGAAAATGGTGTTGGAATATTTAACCCATATTTTTAGAAGCTATGAAGGATCTCCACGTTATAGTCTTAGGCCAGATTCCAGGATAGCACTCAACAACGCTGTTCGCTGGGGAGCATCATGTGGCCAAACAGAAGAGATAGAAGACTATGAGACAATCACTTGTGATTTATTGTTTTCGAGGCCGACTTTAAATATGGAAGGAGGAATGTGAACAAGGCTCATGGAATTACACCAAGCCCAAATTCAAAAATCCCTTACGGAGCTTGAAAAATTGCTAGTCATAAGCAATTTGCAAAAGGTCAGACTTGAACAACATGCTAGTAAGGATAATTGGGCAAGGGATGCCCTCGAACCTGTTAACAATAATATCGAAAAGTTGATTGAAGCTCACAGTAAGCTTCGAATAATCCAGCAGAGCATCTATTATTAGGTAGTATTCATAATATGCTTACTTTCGGTGCCAACTTGTTTTGGTCTGTTAGTGGGCATTTGTTCTTTTCTAAAAAGCATCTTTATAATGGTGCTAGTATATAATAATTGTACTGGTGTATTTTAGTGCGCCACTTGGTGCATCTTTATGCGCATTATTGAGTAGTGCGCTTTACTTTATTTTTCTTTTGGACAGCACTGAGGAAGTGTTTTCCTTTATTCCATTTTCAGATCGCACTAAGTGTGTCAGTGCGCATCTTTTTATTTGAGTGAGAGACAAAAGTATGTGGTAATCCAATTAATTGCATGACGATGGGGCCCAATGAGCATCCGATACATTATTGAGATACCAGACTTAAGTCTCTATAAAAGAGTGTCATTCAGAAGTTGCAGGACACACAGAAAAACTCTGAAGTCTTACTTCTTCTCTTATAATCCTACCTTATCAATAAAATCTTTCTTTCCACTTTCATAAAAATCTTTGAAGCCAATATTAAATATAATCCGAAGTTTCAAAGTCGATCAGTTCCGCTTTCACTTTGATATCAGAGGAAGGTTTGTTTCTTAATTATCTTATGGTTTTCTAAATTCAATTTTCTAGGAAGGCAATTAGGGGAGGTTATACCTAAGCACTAAAACTGTTTATCACCTGAAGTTAAAAGTATAAATAATGGAATAACTTATAGTTTATGGTATAAAAATTTTTCGAAAATTTTAGCTAAATCAAAAGAACCATCCTGCCGTACAGTACCTAAAGAGAGGGAAGATCGCGGAAAAACACGATGAGGTGAGGTTATGCTGAACCAAACAAAAATTTCAAACCATAAAAATAATAGCATAAGTTGTATGGGTGCACATTTGGGGATTACCTATTAAATCAAGACTAAATTAATCCCTGATATTTTCTCCTTTAGTGCGCTACAAATTTTGTAGCGCAACAGCAGATTAGTATTCTCCAATACCCACTGGCAAAGTTGTCAGCTTATCACACATAAGTTCCACCATATTATCAGGTCTACAAACGCTACAGGTATGTGTTAAATAGAAGTTCCAGTATTCATAAATAATCATTTTAGATAGTGTATAGAATTATTTTTCTACAATATTGGAACAGTTTCCAATTTTGATTAAAAAAAATCTAAATTTAAATATCCAAACTTCCAAATACATAGCATAACTTGAATTTAAAAATTACGACAAAAAGAATATAAAATATCTGAGAATCCTATTGAACAAACAAGTAAACCAGTTCACTCTAATTCCAAGATGATGTAGATTGGCAGCTGAACTTATCCTACAAAAGAACAGGGATTATGAGTTAGTATGCATACCAGTGCATCAGTAAAACTGAAAATCTAAAATCTTGAGGTTTCAAAATGAAAAACAGACATTTTTCATACTAATTAAAGAGGAATCTAAGGATGCAATATGATGAATGAGTACTGATATGGCTACATAAAAAAGTAGTAAGCCAAAGTATGCTACACTCAACTTTAGAAAAATTGTTGAAACATTGCACAGTGTTCAAATTAGTAGAGCAGTGATTAATTCTCAGCCTATCAAGGTAGCTGGCACTTGGCAATGGGAAGGACAAGCAATAGCATTAAATTATTTTCAAATGAACCTAGATCTATATGCTGAAGAGAGACTTGAGAAAAAAATTTACATGGATTGACGAAGAGACGAACTATCATAGACTAGGAAGAAACCATGTGCAATTCTCGAAAGGGCAAGGGACCTTTTCAACTGTTCCGGCCAAGACATCATACATATAAGGTTTACGTTCTCTCGGATCAATGAAGTAAATACATCCCTTGCTGAATCCACAATTTGGTCTAGCCGTCATGGAGAAACCATTCATCTCGCCGAAGAACAGAATTTGGTCACCAAGATGGTAAATCTGGACCCAGAGAGACTTGTTCTCTGCTCTCTCAAAATCAAACCTATATATATAGAATACCGACTCCTCAATAGGTTTTTCTTTTTCATGCCAACAATCATGATGCCATACCACCCTCAAAATAACTCCTGATGACACAACAAGGTAAGATTTCCTTAGGAGATGAGAAACGCTGCCCTTGCCATACCAATTCTCCCTCGACTCAATCTCAGGTGGTGGTATCTCTTGTAACAACTCTTTCGAGTGAGCATCAAAGACTTCGTTGGGCTCATGAACACGGGTAGAAAAGAACATCCCTTGCCAATAACAACATTGTAACCTCTCTTAAAACGCTCGATAAGCCAGGGGAATTGCTGGGGAGGGTCGGAGAGAGGAGCGGGTTCAAAAAATCGGCCGATTCCGATTTAAATCGGTTGAATCGGATCGGAATCGGGAGTAGCCGGGTCGATTTTGGTGGGTTCAGAGCGGAATCGCGTTTTTCTGACTGGAATCGGCCGGAATCGGCCAGAATCGGCAGGAATCGGATGGAATCGGCCGGAATCAGCCGAATCGACCGAAATAGTTATGAAAAGTGAAAATTGAAAAAATAAAATTTTGAAAGAAAAAATTACCGTCTCCTTATCTCTCACAGATCAATTATTGAACCCACTCAACCCATCGCAATCATCAACTCTTGAGAGAGGAGTGCCATTGCAGGATACATACCATCGTCCATCGCAGTGGAGAAGAGATCGATTGGAGAGTGCCATTGCTTGAGCTTGATCTGTACGACTGTGCCAGGCTTGGTAATTGAGCATCGCTCTTTCTTCTTTTCCTTTCTCTTTTACTTTCCGTCTGTGCCATCTAGTGGTTTCGCCCATTGGGTAACCCAATTTGGGTTTGGGTCTACGACCTACCGGTAGCGGGTAATTGGGTTTGGGTTTAGGACTCTAGATGAATTGATTGCGATGGATTGATAAATTGATCTTTTCTATCATATAATTCATTCTACATTATGGATTAACACTTTATCACAAGCTAATTGGTTTTGGCATATGGTCGAGTAATTACACTTTATCGTAAGCTAATTTGGAGATTTGATTCATCTAGCAACCGGTAATTGGGTTTGGGTCTTGCTTGGTAATTGCTGTGTAAATGTTTGATGTGTGTTATTAATTCTTGTTAACAATTTACTTCACATGCTGAGCAGTTGTATTTTAGATATATGAGGTTATACAATTGGTAAATAATAAATAATAAATTTATTAGTTCTTGTTATTACTCTGTAAATGTACTAAGACTATTTATCCCTTATTTAAGATATGTAAGTGATTGTAGGATGATGTGTGTAGTCTGTCACTTGACTTTAAGACATATTAAATTATTTTAGTTAATTTTAAGACTAATTTTTTATTTTTAATACTTATTTATGAAAACATATTTTTTCTGATTTTTAACGGCATAAAAATGCGTTTTTAAAAAAATCTGATTCTTTTAGCCGATTCGGCCGATTTTTCCAATTTTTCCGATTCCGAGTCACGGACCAACTGTCCGATTCCGATTCCGATTCCGATTCCGATTCCGAGTTTCAGAACCACGGGAGGAGCGCCACGAGGAGCAGACGGCGCGGAGGCGGATGAAGCCGACGAGGTCCGGGAGCTTCTTGGCGATGAGATGGAGCAGCTCTGGAGGAAGCTCCGACCAATTGCTTTCCTCTACTTCTTCTGACATTGATTTGGCTTTGCTGGATCAATTGAGAGAGAGATGGAGAAAGAGGAAAGCGCCGTCTGTCGTCTGTCGTCTGTCGTCTGTCGTCACGTTAACGGTAAGTGGCAGCGAAAATTATGACGTTTCGATAATGGAACGGCAAATGAAATAGGTAGTGGAACGAAATAGCACATGCCGTTTACTGAAATCGTATATTTTGTACATGCCGTTTAGCGAAATGATAAATGAAACGGCAAACGAAACACCGAAATTATGCCGTTTCATTTGTGGCACGGCAAACAGAACGGCTTGTTCCGTTGCCACATACCACGTTTGACAGCCCTATATTACGACTGTTGTCTGACAAGGATTTTAAATGGGTTTTGAGCTTCGATTCGGTCTATTATTACGCCGGCCTAAACCGTCTTATAAATTTCCGAAAAAATTAATAGTAACGTTACTGTTCATATTAATTATGATAATAACAAAAAAAAATCAAAATTTTAATAGTAACGTTGCTGGATCGTTATCCCAGTGGACAAAAAAAATCAAAATCAAAATACACTTGGATCGTCATCCGGAACGACGATCCAAGCTTGGATCGTCGTCCCAGTTGACGATCCAAGCTTGGATCGTCGTCCCAGTTGACGATCCAAGCTTGGATCGTCGTCCCAGTTGACGATCCAAGAATTCCATCCCCTATATAAAAGCGACAGCGACCCCTCGTCATTCCCCACTTTTTTCGCTCTCTCTCTCTCTCTCTCTCTCGCGAGCAGCAGCAACGCTCAGGTAAGTTTTTTTTTCATAATTACTTTATTTATTTACTTTAATTACTTTAATTAGGTTAAAAATTAGAAAAATAGATTAAATATTGAAAAAATAATGGAAAAATTACTAAAAAATCAGAATAAATATAAATAATTATAATATGTAATTTGAAAAATTTTTAGAATTATTTTGTTCATTTAATAATGATGAATAAATTTATTATAAATTAGAGGAAGTAAATAAAAAATTGATAGAATATTTTTTTAATTGTAGGAAAATTTGTAAAAAGAGACAACCTCCGACATCTCTTTCTACAGGTAATTTTATTTTCATATTTATTTTATTGATTTATTTTAATTAGTTTAAATAGATAATTAGTAGAAAAAATAAAATAAATATTGAAAAAGAATTTAAAAATTAGTAAAAAATCAGAAAATAGGAAATTATACTACAAAAATTAGACAAATAGGTAATTCGGCCAAAAATGAGTACAAAATCTTAACATAGGAAATAATTTGAAAATATGTACAAACTAGAAAATAGGAAATGTTGTTGTATGAGATTGGTATTGTGTTTGTTAATAATGTTGTGGATATTTGGGTTTGTAATTAGGGGTTTTGGGTGTTTTTTTTTTTGGAAAACGCTACAGGTATAGGGGATATGCTGCCGAAATTTTATTAGATTTTTAACAGTAATTTTTATTGCAATTTAGTAAAAATGTCACCGAGAAGAAGAGTACCGGAGACCGCACCTCGTAGATCTACGAGACTTCGTGGAGATCCGAGGGCTTCTACATCTACCGGTTCTGTTGCCGCTGAGGCTTCTACATCAGCCGATGTTGTTCCACCGGATCCTGTTATTGCAGATCGTGTGTTGCATTTGGATGGGTCCAAAGTTCGAGGCACCGGTGTAAGTTATTATTATCCTTTTATATATTTGTACTTACATATTTTTTTTGTAGTATTTTTTAAAATAATTAAAAACAAAATATATACAGCATTGGAGGGGAATAATGCATAAGGCCAAGATGCCTCGTACTGATGGGGTCAATGAGCGTTTGAGGCGACTTGGATTTATACATTTCGTTCAGTTGGGTCATATGCCACTCGATCATTCGCTTTTGCAGGGTCTGGCCATGTTCTGGAGGCCAGAGACCCACACGTTATTTTTTTCGCATGTTGGCGAGATGACGGTCACTCTAGAGGTAGAAATTAACGGCTATTTGTAATTTTTTTTGAACTATATATGTCTAAAATTTGAACTATTTGCAGGATGTGGCATTCTTGTACGGTTTGCCTATGACCAGTAGAACCGTTACTGGACGGACTGATTACGACGCCATTCAGTTACTTCAGGATTTTGCTTTACCGGATGATACAGACATGGCGATAGTTGAGAAGTGCTTCAGAGAAAAGGAACAGAAGTAAGAAATTTTTAAGAATTTTATTTTGATGTTAATTTAAATATATATATATATATATATATATATATATATATATATATATATATATATATATATATATATATATATATATAGTTCTCACAATCAAATTACATTAATGATGTAATGCAGGAGATCTCATTCCGTTATGTTGAAGAAGTTGCGTGAGGTTTGGGCTCAGTTTGGTGTGCCTGGTGCGGATGATGCTGGGAGGATCGATAGATACACACGAGCTTGCGTGTTGGAGATTTTTGGTTGCGAGTTATTTCCTGATAGCACGGGTGACTCGATTCCATGTTTCTATCTCTAGTTATTGCAGGTTAGTGAACTACCCTTGTTATTTTTAATTGAAAAAATCGAATTATTTAATCTATAAATGAAATATTTATACTTGTAACAATAATAAAATATCTTATATATTTTGTTTCATTTAAATACTTCTAAAATATTAATTCTTGTAACAATAATAAAATGTCTTATATCTTTTGTTATATTTAAATACTTCTAAAATATTATTTGTTGTAAGAAAAATTTGGATATATGAAAAAATGATGATATTCCTAAAAAATGCCAATATGTGCTGGATCTTCATTCGAGCAACTCGGTACAGTACAACTGGGGTGCAGCCACTCTTGCGATGCTATACCGTGGCTTGGACACCGCCTTCATCAATAACAATATAAATATCGGTGCTCCTTGGTTGCTCTTGTAGTTGTGGTCGTATGCACGATTGCTACTTAGTCGGCCGACGATCACGAAGGATTTTGAAGGTTGGGGTCAACTAATTTTATAAATGCAAAAGCAAAATAATTACTTTGAAAAACTAATTTTATAAATTAATGGCACAAAATTAAATGGCGTAAGCTACCTTCTATGCCACCACCAGTTGCTGGAAGCAAATCAACGTGCAGTTGAAAGCTGTGCAGCCTTCTTGCTTGGAAGCACTCATGTTGTATATACCGCCATTCATTTTCAGAGTTCAACGGTAATTGCATCTGCTGGAACCTTCCTTCAATTATGGTATTAAAATGAGAAACTATTCTCAAATTATAATGACCTTGATACAATCCCAATGATGATAAAATTATTTCTTTAATTGATTCATAATCAGTTTGCGAAGTTGCATCGAAACTGAAATAATGCGATGGATTATATGGAGATTGATTAATGAAAATCGGAATGGAAATCATATTTATGATAGTAATGAGAGTTGAGTGTTTGATATGGCTGATTTTCGATATCTCACCGTCATACTCTATTTATAAGCCATTGAGAGTCGACAAAATAATGAGCAATCAAATTAAATCGCACTAAAATGCACTGAAATTCACTGTTAAATCGCACTTAAATTCCCACTGAAATCGCACTTAAATGCCCACTCAATTGCATTTTCTGCTTGGATCGTCATTTGGGATGACGATCCATTAGTAAATCCAATCAAGCCAATCACAGCCACTCATTTCAGCGGGATCCTCCTTGCATCGTCATCTCAGATAACGATCCAAGCTTGGCTCGTCATCTGGGATGACGATGCAGAGTATTTTTGTCGCGGCTTTTTCGTCATTCCCTCGAAGGATAGAATTTGGGGTTCCTCGAGAAATGGGAACATAGCCTTGGATTCACCCCCCTTAAGGTTCGATCTCCGTTCGAGTATCTCTTTACGACAAGAGAACCAAAACACGAGTCGCTTCTTAAAGAGGTTTGTTGATTTCGTGGGTCCTTTCTTTCCAGTAGGCGCAAGCCCCTACTGTTAATTACCCCGTGATCGCTCACGAGAACCTCTGATTAAGGGATCTGGAGAATTATATATAAAGGCTAGGGAAATCGTTGGTTTTATGTTTATTTCTTTTGGTTTAGACTGGACTCGATTGGTGTACCAGACTTAGTTGACGGGACCCAATTGAGGACATTTTGATCTGCTGAAGAGTTTTCGTTCTTGAAATGGAGAGGTTTCGGTTTTGTCTTTGGGGTCCGTATTTCGACTTTTAATTTCTTAAGTTTCTCTTTGGGTTTTACCATTTTCACAATTTTTATTTTTAATTTTAGACTTTTGAAATATCTTTTTGTATTTTTAGTTATGTTTTTGTTTGAAAATACTTGATATCAAATATATTTCTTTTAAAATTTCAATATCTATTTTTGAAAACTTTTCAAGAGAGTTTAATTGAGTTTTAAAATTATTTGGAATTTTACAAATTGATTTAACATCATTTTAGAATTTCATAAAATTTATTTAATATTAAAAATACTTCAAAAATAGAAAAGACCAATAATTTGAAAGATTTTTATATCAAAATATCAGTGAATTTGGTTTATTTGGATTTTTAGGATTTTATGGATATTTTATTTGAATTTTTCTGAGTTTCCTACTATTTTTAATTAATTTTTAAAGTTTCTGCATATTTGGCGTTTTCTGATTGGTCCACGTAGGCAAGGGACTTAGTTGGCTGCTGACTGGAGTCTGGCGTGGCGCTGACTGGGTTTGACATGACTTGCTGATGTGGCACGGCGATTACTCCTCTCGTTTGACTTGTGTAGCGGGTTGCTGACAGGAAAACGATTCGTCACACGGGATTTGGCCACAGAGGATCGTTTGTGGCATCGGACTTCATCTCCTTCAAACCCGATATGAGGGAATTTTGCAGTTTGATCCCTATACTTTCTCCGGCCAAATTACGACGATTCCGGCTGCCGTTTCCATTGAGGTTGGGTTCGTTAGAGTCGTGGATGTGAGGAGAAAACTTTGGTGCCATCAATTGGGGAAATGGAGGCTTGTATTGTCATTTAGCATTGGATGAAGCTCGAGCTGCCATTAATGGCGCCTGAAGCTTTTTGTCACCTTTCCTTTGCCAGTTTGAGGTTTCCTGAATTCATGGAAGTGCCTTGAAGACATTTGTGCAGTCCATTTGACTTGGAGAGACTTTGAAGTGGGTAATTTCGACTGAGGCATTTCAGCTTAGATTTGAACAGATTTGAGACCCTTGTTGTGGGACCCACAGAGCCATTCTCTTGTACCAGCAGCGTTGTGGATAACTTCAGGAGGTCAAACTTGGCTTGTCTGTATCTTTGTTGCAGTTTGGAGCGCCATGGTTTGATAGGCGAGGCATTGAGGCAGAATGTATTAAATTGTATATTTTACTCAATTTTCAATTTACATGTAAGTGCACTTGCAGCAAATGGATTTGATTCAATGCTCAATTTAGATCCTTTTAACTTTATTTTATATGTTTAAATCAATGCAGGCAATAAGAACAGCTCAATTAACATACTTCTCAATGTACAGTTTTCATTTTTACTTATCTTTAGCACTTTTTTAGGGAATTCCTGTTTGAGTTACTCGGATGCAAGGAAAACGAGTTGCACAGTTCACAATGAGTCACAGAGAATGTACTTCACTAATTCAAAGCCCTTTTTTTTTTATTTTTACAGAAAGAAACACACTCATGTAATATTTTGCCTTTTATCATATACTTGCATATTTATTCAAAATTTCTAAGAATTTGCATAAATAAACTTTAACATGTTTATGAATTTTCTATGTGAGTCCTTTTACAGGAAAGTCCAATGTTTTGACAAAATGACAATTTATTTAAAGAATACCCATGCTACTTTAGTAAATTCGTATAAAATCATAGAAATTCACAAAAATAGAAAATCTTGTTCCTAGCAGTTCATGAGGTCCTACTCTTGCTGTCCATATGCCTTTTTATATTTTTGTGCTAATAAAACCTTGTATTTTCATTTATTCCATTTCTGGCCAGATTTTGTATGACACCTATTTTCTCACCAAAGCATGGCATAACTTAATTTAGTGTATACTCAATTAAATACATGACAAGCATGATCTGACATGCTCATCATATATTTAATCCAAGTAAACACTTCTCAACTAAGGACCCCAAAGCTGGGCTAAGGAGTAGCTTAGATGAGTTCATCCCAATTACATTTTTCATGCGCTGCGCGCAGTCAGATTGTAATTGGGGCAATTGATTACATTTCATACTTCACTGGATTGATCTTCTCATGCGCTAGGCGCAATTGAAGCTCAACCCAGATTTTTCTACTTTGAATCTCAAGCAAACAATACTACGAGAACTAAATTCAGATCTTCAATTGCTCAAAACAGCTTCTTTGATTCACACTGGAACGATTTACAAGCAGAAACTGTTTAATTTCACCTCTCTTTCCTTCTTTTCAAGTGTTTGATGAAATGCTCTTACAATTTCGCTCAAAACTCTCTCAATTCAATACAGAAATTGTGGTCTAAGCCTAGCTTCACCTTGCCCCCCTCTTCCTCTCTTTTTCTGCTGCTCCAATTGGGGCTTTATATAGAATGGGGATTAGGGTTTCACATTTGAGCCGTGGGGCATCTCCATCGTCAGATGTTGATCCAATGGTCGAAATGGAGCTGCGCTAGGGCTTAGGTTTTGCAATACCATGGGCGGCCAAGTGGTTTTAGGTCTGTGGCGTTGGAGAGGCCACGTCATTGAGCTTCGTGGTTTCACCCGACGTCCCCACGGTAAGAATTCGCGTCTTCATCTCTCTCCCTTTTTACTCTGGTGAAGAAGGCTCTTACATGTGGTCCCCGTTTGTAAGGTTTAGTGAGGGACGAAGAGATAGGTGCATCGGGTTCACGGAACACCAATGAAGAGGTATGGGATTTGATGCATTTCGGTATACAAACCAGGTTCACGCAAAAACTTCAATTGAGATGGTAAAATTTTAAACTCAGCGCCTCCTCCATCTGGCCTGGATCCGCTCCAATCGGACGCACGCGCTACCCCTTTTCCATTTTTCTGGGATTTTCATTTGATTTTCCAAATTTCCTTTTTATCTCCATAAGGCCAAACCAAAATAAATTAATTTGGGGTCTTCCCTTGAGTATTTTTCCATGAAATTTTATGGGTAGGCTTAGAA
Organism: Rhynchospora pubera; assembly: GCA_028095005.1. NCBI lineage: Eukaryota > Viridiplantae > Streptophyta > Magnoliopsida > Poales > Cyperaceae > Rhynchospora > Rhynchospora pubera. The sequence continues at coordinate 120,127,673 of CM051460.1, forward strand.
AAATATGAGGAATTTAATGGTTCGACTGGTTTTGGTAAATTCCCCATAGATTTATTTTGATAATTTTATGAAGTTTTTGGGTTTGTTTGCAAAATTTGGCATTTGTGTGGGCATTTCTGGGATTTAAAAAATTATGATAAATTATCATAATTCTACAGGGATTTTTGGGTAAATTTTGAGGATTTTTGGAGTTTGTTTGGTATTTCTGGTAACTTGGTTTTGAGTTTTGGCTGTTTGACTTCTGGCTTTCGCAATTTGGTTTTGTCTTGAAGTTGTATTTTGTACTTTGGTTTTCAGGGCTTAATTTTTAGGGTCAACAAATGCCCCCCACCAAAGTACGTTGTGAGGATCTTGGCAGAACGACGTGTTTTGGTGGCCCCTTCTTGACCCCTTGCTCTTTGTCATGGTTTGACTTCACTTTGTAGTTCCTTAGGTTATCTCTTATCCCTTTGATTTGTATCTGATTTTGGTTGACCTTTTGGCTCTTATCCCAGTTTGGTTATTGTTGATCCTTGTCTTGTTTGACTGCCCCAATGTAAGCACTTATTTCAGCGTTGACGTTCTCCAGTGTCTTATTTAAAGTTCAAGACAAAACTTTTGTTCATCCTTTCATTCGGTGAGATGAACAGGCACCTAGTACCTTGTTTAAAGTGCAAGGCACAAAACTTTTGGGTAATTTCACTCTTCCATGTATTCAGAAACCACACAGGCTTCCTCAACAGGGCTATCTCTTTTTTTTTTGGTTGGTGGATTTTGTGGATTTGGGAATATTTAGGTGAAAGGAATGACTTATGGGACCATAAAGGCAAGTCACCCTTTGTTTTGCTTACCCTCTCATTTCTCACCCTCTCTTTTCAGGTATGGGCACTCAATGTAATGGCACTCAATATCGGCATTGGCGATGTTGACATTTTTTTTTCTTTAAATGTAGGCCTTTGTAAAGGAAATGCCTATGAATGTCCAAAAGGACAAAGACATTCCTTTGTACTTAGGCCCGGCGGGACGAATTTGGTTTTATTTATTTGGGTTTTATTGTGCTTGGTTTCTTTTTGGATTTTGATTAAGTAGGGTTTAGTTCATTTTATTGGGACTTTTGAGGTTGGAGACTTTTATATTGGACTTTTATTTATTTATTTTGCCTTATTTATTTAGGGCCTTGCAAAGGAATGTCCCATAATGTTCAAAAGAACGAAACACCCTTTCAAGCATTAGCCCGATGAGACTTGAGACATAAGACTTGTTCTTTGGGTTTTGGTTGTCATGGCTTTTTATTGGAGTTGTAGATTTTATTGGTTATTTTGGAGTTTTAGATAAGGGTTTCATTAAGATTTTGGAATTTTGGTTTTTTGGAATTTGGAGTTTTAGGCATAGAGATTTTGGATTTTTGGAATTTGGAGTTTTAGGCATGGGGTTTTGGATTTTGGAATTCAAAAAGGTGCGTGATGGAGCACGGCTTGTCGCGTTTGAATCGCGGAGTTGCGTGATGGAGCACGGCTTGTCGCGTTTGAATCGCGGAGTTGCGTGATGGAGCACGGCTTTGTCGCGTTGATCGCGGAGTTGCGTGATGGAGCACGGCTTGTCGCGTTGATCGCGGAGTTGCGTGATGGAGCACGGCTTTGTCGCGTTGATCGCGGAGTTGCGTGATGGAGCACGGCTTTGTCGCGTTGATCGCGGAGTTGCGTGATGGAGCACGGCTTGTCTTTGTTTTTCATTTTCAAGTTGGGGTTTTAATGCACACTTTATAAAGCGCGCGGTTTTGAGAACTTTGGATTTTGTCCTTCACTTTCAAGCTGGAGTTTCCTTCACTTTCAAGCTGGATGTTTCCTTCACTTTCAAGCTGGATATTTCCTTCACTTTCAAGCTGGATGTTTCCTTCACTTTCAAGCTGGAGTTTTGATGCATACTTTAAAAAATGCACGGTTTTAGTAATTTCATATTTTTGTCTTTCACTTTCTTCTTCATTTCATTTTCACTTTCTTCTTCATTTCGTTTTTCCCCTTTTTTTTTCTTCTTTTCCTTTCCTCGTCTTTTTATTTCTTTGCAAATTTCCAATTTAGTTTCCCGACTTCGGTTCCGGGATTTTATTCCTTCTTCATTTTCCTTTTCTTCTTCTTTTTCCATTTTTATTTCTGATTTTCTTTCTCCTTTTCTTTCCCCCTTTTTTTATTTTTTCCTTCTTTTCTATCCTTATGTTTTCTTTCTATCTTCTTTTCCTTCTTCTTCTTCTTTCTTTTTTTTTTTAAAAAAAAAACCTCCAATTTGGCCTCTCGATTTCGATTTCGAGACTTAATTTCTTTCTTTTTCTTTCTCCATTTTTATTCCATTTTCTTCCTCGTTTTTTTTTCTTCTTCTTTTTTTCCTTGTTCTTTCTTCTTCTTCTTTTTTTTTCTTCATCTTTACTTCTATCTTCTTCTTCTTTCTTCTTTTTCTCTTTTTCACTTCTTAATTTCCCGATTTCGATTTCGGGACTTTATTCTTCATTTCCGAATTTCTAACTTGCTTTTCCGATTTCGGTTCCGAGACTTCATTCCTTTCTTCATTTTTTTTGCCTTCTTCTTTTTCATTTTTGACTTGGTTTTCCGATTTCGATTTTGAAACTTTCTTTCTTTCTTCATCTTCCTTCTTTATTTCACTTTCATCCTTCTTTGTTCTTTCTCTTTCTTTTTTTTCTCTTTTTCACTTCTTAATTTTCCGATTTCGGTTTCGGGACTTTCTTCCTTTCTTTATCCTTTTTTATTTCACTTTCTTCCTCCTTTATTCTTTCTCCTTCCATTTTTTTTTTTGACTTGGTTTTCCGATTTCGGTTTCGAGACTTTTGCTCCTTTGAAGATATGGCCTTTGCCCCAATAACTGCCCCAGTGAATGCGGCGACCAATTGTTTGAGAGGATATCATCATTCAACATTTTTTTATTTTCACCACGCTTTAGGCCATGTGGTGGTTGCTCCCAAAGAATTGCCCCAGTGTGCAGCGACAACTCGATTGAGATCATTTTTCCTGCAAAGAATAAAACTCCACAGAAGATTATTAGTACTTAAAAAATTTTGGATAATTTTCCCTAACTTTTACATTATATCCTTTAAATCCCAAAGATGAGAGGAGAAAGAAGTCCCACCGGGCGTGCCAGAGAATCTGTTGTGCACGCGGTGGGCTGTTGATACAAATATACTTGAAGTAATTCATTTATTTATTATTAATTAATTTTTTTTATCACTTTTTTTTTACTTTCCCTAGCCTTTTACATTACCTTCTAAATCCCAAAGATGAGAGGAAAAAGATGTCCCACCGGGCGTGCCAGAGAATCTGTGTGGCACGAGGTGGGCTGTTGATATTTGCAATTTTTTACGACTTCCCATAGCCTTTACATTATATTCTTTAAACCCCAGAGATGAGAGGAGAAAGAGGTCCCACCGGGCGTGCCAGAGAATCTGTCGCACGCGGTGGGCTGTTGATACAAAATACTTAACAATTTTATTTATTTATTTACTTATTATTATTATTATTATTATTTTATTATTTTTTTACTTTCCCTAGCATTTACATCGAATTCTTCAGATCCGAAAGATGAGAGGAAAAAGAGGTCCCACCGGGCGTGCCAGAGAATCTGTCGCGGCTTTTTCGTCATTCCCTCGAAGGATAGAATTTGGGGTTCCTCGAGAAATGGGAACATAGCCTTGGATTCACCCCCCTTAAGGTTCGATCTCCGTTCGAGTATCTCTTTACGACAAGAGAACCAAAACACGAGTCGCTTCTTAAAGAGGTTTGTTGATTTCGTGGGTCCTTTCTTTCCAGTAGGCGCAAGCCCCTACTGTTAATTACCCCGTGATCGCTCACGAGAACCTCTGATTAAGGGATCTGGAGAATTATATATAAAGGCTAGGGAAATCGTTGGTTTTATGTTTATTTCTTTTGGTTTAGACTGGACTCGATTGGTGTACCAGACTTAGTTGACGGGACCCAATTGAGGACATTTTGATCTGCTGAAGAGTTTTCGTTCTTGAAATGGAGAGGTTTCGGTTTTGTCTTTGGGGTCCGTATTTCGACTTTTAATTTCTTAAGTTTCTCTTTGGGTTTTACCATTTTCACAATTTTTATTTTTAATTTTAGACTTTTGAAATATCTTTTTGTATTTTTAGTTATGTTTTTGTTTGAAAATACTTGATATCAAATATATTTCTTTTAAAATTTCAATATCTATTTTTGAAAACTTTTCAAGAGAGTTTAATTGAGTTTTAAAATTATTTGGAATTTTACAAATTGATTTAACATCATTTTAGAATTTCATAAAATTTATTTAATATTAAAAATACTTCAAAAATAGAAAAGACCAATAATTTGAAAGATTTTTATATCAAAATATCAGTGAATTTGGTTTATTTGGATTTTTAGGATTTTATGGATATTTTATTTGAATTTTTCTGAGTTTCCTACTATTTTTAATTAATTTTTAAAGTTTCTGCATATTTGGCGTTTTCTGATTGGTCCACGTAGGCAAGGGACTTAGTTGGCTGCTGACTGGAGTCTGGCGTGGCGCTGACTGGGTTTGACATGACTTGCTGATGTGGCACGGCGATTACTCCTCTCGTTTGACTTGTGTAGCGGGTTGCTGACAGGAAAACGATTCGTCACACGGGATTTGGCCACAGAGGATCGTTTGTGGCATCGGACTTCATCTCCTTCAAACCCGATATGAGGGAATTTTGCAGTTTGATCCCTATACTTTCTCCGGCCAAATTACGACGATTCCGGCTGCCGTTTCCATTGAGGTTGGGTTCGTTAGAGTCGTGGATGTGAGGAGAAAACTTTGGTGCCATCAATTGGGGAAATGGAGGCTTGTATTGTCATTTAGCATTGGATGAAGCTCGAGCTGCCATTAATGGCGCCTGAAGCTTTTTGTCACCTTTCCTTTGCCAGTTTGAGGTTTCCTGAATTCATGGAAGTGCCTTGAAGACATTTGTGCAGTCCATTTGACTTGGAGAGACTTTGAAGTGGGTAATTTCGACTAAGGCATTTCAGCTTAGATTTGAACAGATTTGAGACCCTTGTTGTGGGACCCACAGAGCCATTCTCTTGTACCAGCAGCGTTGTGGATAACTTCAGGAGGTCAAACTTGGCTTGTCTGTATCTTTGTTGCAGTTTGGAGCGCCATGGTTTGATAGGCGAGGCATTGAGGCAGAATGTATTAAATTGTATATTTTACTCAATTTTCAATTTACATGTAAGTGCACTTGCAGCAAATGGATTTGATTCAATGCTCAATTTAGATCCTTTTAACTTTATTTTATATGTTTAAATCAATGCAGGCAATAAGAACAGCTCAATTAACATACTTCTCAATGTACAGTTTTCATTTTTACTTATCTTTAGCACTTTTTTAGGGAATTCCTGTTTGAGTTACTCGGATGCAAGGAAAACGAGTTGCACAGTTCACAATGAGTCACAGAGAATGTACTTCACTAATTCAAAGCCCTTTTTTTTTATTTTTACAGAAAGAAACACACTCATGTAATATTTTGCCTTTTATCATATACTTGCATATTTATTCAAAATTTCTAAGAATTTGCATAAATAAACTTTAACATGTTTATGAATTTTCTATGTGAGTCCTTTTACAGGAAAGTCCAATGTTTTGACAAAATGACAATTTATTTAAAGAATACCCATGCTACTTTAGTAAATTCGTATAAAATCATAGAAATTCACAAAAATAGAAAATCTTGTTCCTAGCAGTTCATGAGGTCCTACTCTTGCTGTCCATATGCCTTTTTATATTTTTGTGCTAATAAAACCTTGTATTTTCATTTATTCCATTTCTGGCCAGATTTTGTATGACACCTATTTTCTCACCAAAGCATGGCATAACTTAATTTAGTGTATACTCAATTAAATACATGACAAGCATGATCTGACATGCTCATCATATATTTAATCCAAGTAAACACTTCTCAACTAAGGACCCCAAAGCTGGGCTAAGGAGTAGCTTAGATGAGTTCATCCCAATTACATTTTTCATGCGCTGCGCGCAGTCAGATTGTAATTGGGGCAATTGATTACATTTCATACTTCACTGGATTGATCTTCTCATGCGCTAGGCGCAATTGAAGCTCAACCCAGATTTTTCTACTTTGAATCTCAAGCAAACAATACTACGAGAACTAAATTCAGATCTTCAATTGCTCAAAACAGCTTCTTTGATTCACACTGGAACGATTTACAAGCAGAAACTGTTTAATTTCACCTCTCTTTCCTTCTTTTCAAGTGTTTGATGAAATGCTCTTACAATTTCGCTCAAAACTCTCTCAATTCAATACAGAAATTGTGGTCTAAGCCTAGCTTCACCTTGCCCCCCTCTTCCTCTCTTTTTCTGCTGCTCCAATTGGGGCTTTATATAGAATGGGGATTAGGGTTTCACATTTGAGCCGTGGGGCATCTCCATCGTCAGATGTTGATCCAATGGTCGAAATGGAGCTGCGCTAGGGCTTAGGTTTTGCAATACCATGGGCGGCCAAGTGGTTTTAGGTCTGTGGCGTTGGAGAGGCCACGTCATTGAGCTTCGTGGTTTCACCCGACGTCCCCACGGTAAGAATTCGCGTCTTCATCTCTCTCCCTTTTTACTCTGGTGAAGAAGGCTCTTACATGTGGTCCCCGTTTGTAAGGTTTAGTGAGGGACGAAGAGATAGGTGCATCGGGTTCACGGAACACCAATGAAGAGGTATGGGATTTGATGCATTTCGGTATACAAACCAGGTTCACGCAAAAACTTCAATTGAGATGGTAAAATTTTAAACTCAGCGCCTCCTCCATCTGGCCTGGATCCGCTCCAATCGGACGCACGCGCTACCCCTTTTCCATTTTTCTGGGATTTTCATTTGATTTTCCAAATTTCCTTTTTATCTCCATAAGGCCAAACCAAAATAAATTAATTTGGGGTCTTCCCTTGAGTATTTTTCCATGAAATTTTATGGGTAGGCTTAGAAAAATATGAGGAATTTAATGGTTCGACTGGTTTTGGTAAATTCCCCATAGATTTATTTTGATAATTTTATGAAGTTTTTGGGTTTGTTTGCAAAATTTGGCATTTGTGTGGGCATTTCTGGGATTTAAAAAATTATGATAAATTATCATAATTCTACAGGGATTTTTGGGTAAATTTTGAGGATTTTTGGAGTTTGTTTGGTATTTCTGGTAACTTGGTTTTGAGTTTTGGCTGTTTGACTTCTGGCTTTCGCAATTTGGTTTTGTCTTGAAGTTGTATTTTGTACTTTGGTTTTCAGGGCTTAATTTTTAGGGTCAACAATTTTCCCGCTGAAATGATTGGTTTTTGCATGGTTCATTGTAATGTTCTGTGATTTAAATGTTACTGTTTATTTATTTATTTTTGCATGGTTAATCACTATAATGGTTCCAGCTCAAATACTATTTAATCATTCGTTACAATTATTTATAAAACCTTATACTTACTTATATAAATATTACTATTAATTATTTTACTATCCGTAGTATTTAGTATTAATAAATATAACCTTTACTTGAAATCTCTTTGCTATTTATTAACACTATAATTAATTTTTATTACTATAAATATTATATTTGTTGTAATTATTTAATAAATCTTATACTTATATAAATAGTACTATTTATTTATTTTTATTATTAAGTTATTATCTTAATTAAAGCTAACAAAAACTTTTTTCACAATATCAAATAAAAACTTGCATCACAGTAAAATACACTATTTTTAAAGCTACTTTGAAAAATTTCAAATCACACATTATTATTGAAGTAAGGAATCTCCGTATAGTAAATACACTATTTTACGAAGTGGGATGAGAGTGTGCCAATTTATATTAGTGAAGTAAGACATCGTCATTTCAAACAAAGAAAAACGAATAGAAAAAGAAACCATTTATTAGTAATGCATGAAAAAAATTCTCAATAATGTATGAAAACAAAAATTACAATCAACCATTTCTTATTATTGCAGCATTTTTTTCTATAACCTTATAATTATGTGTTTTATATGAAATATTATGATAAAGTACGAGAAGTACTGAGATGCCCACCTAAGCTTAGCAAAAGGACAGGCGTGCTCTGATAAAAGTCTGAAAATCATACTGATACCTACCTAAGCTCTGCAAAAGGACAAGCGTGCTCTGATAAAGTCTAAAAAGTTAACTGATACCTACCTAAGCTCTGCGAAAGTACAGGCGTGCTCTGATAAAGTAAAAAAGTATAATGATGCCTACCTAAGCTGTGCAAAAGGACAAACGTGTTTTGATAAAGTCTGAAAAGGTATCACATTATATTTATTAATTTTAAATAATTGTAAGTCTAAAATGATCTATAGAAGTATCCTTCCTCAGCCAAAATATGTCACACCCACTTAATCCTTCTTTCTAAAACATTCACTACCATGGAGAAAGGAAATACCTCCAACAGTGAAGTGCCGGAATGGCTAGCTACTCGACATGAGTACTGGACAAATTAGGAACATTCCCCTGCCAATCCAAATGAGATCGAAAAAGGAGATTATCATGCAAAATGTCATAAATGTTATCGCAATTTCGACTACAATATCTATACAAGAAATGGTGGCGAGTGGCCATTATACACCCACTATCAGTGGCACATTCATGGTGGCGAGTGGCCATTATACACCCACTATCAGTGGCACATTCATGGTGGCCCAGAAAGAGACCGCAGGGAGAGATTGCAACATTACCTGACTAAACCTGAGTCGAGCAACTGTGAATGGTATAAAAAGTACTACACAGAACCTGAACCGATGCCGGAACTTAAACCGTGGAAACCAGATCCTACACCAATGATTGTTTACGAAAGCATATACGATTTTCGTGGAGACCACACAGTGAGCTGTACAAAGTGTGGTCAGATTTTCAATTTCAAAGATACCATTTTGCGTGACCACTACGATGAACACAAAAGACAAGAAGAGAGGGATGAAATTCAAAAGAGATTCAGAGTGAAAGAACAATGGTTCGAAAGGAGAAGAATGGAAGAAAATGCTGCCGAAGAGAGCCGGAGGTTGCAACAAGAGAAAATTGGAAAAAAAATCAAGGAGAGCCTAATAAAGATCAAGAAGAGAGATGAACAAAGAAAAATTGCAGTAGCTAGAATGGCTGAGATAGAGCAAGAAGAAGCCGAGGCAGCTTTCTGGAACGAAGCCGCTCAATTCGCTGACAACCCTGGTGCAAGTAATCAACAAGAACCTGATGCCGCTTTCTGGAACGAAGCCGCTCAATTTGCCGACAACCATGGTGCCAGTAATCAACATGAAATGAATGCGGAAGAAGATCAACCATGGTGGGATGAAATTCTGCAACATGTAGATAGTCAAGATCTCTAAGTATTTATTATTTTTGAATATTTATGTATTTTTTAGGTACTTTTTTAAATAGCAACTTTTGAATATTTAAGTATTTATGCTTTTAGGTAGTTTCTTCCTTTTTTCAATTGAGTGTGCTAATTTATATTATGATTTTTTAATGTATTTTTTTCTTTTTTTAATTTAATGTGCTAATTTATATTATGGTTATAAAATTTACTTCTTCTTCTAATGGTGTGTATTTTTATATTATGAATTTCTTTTGTAAATTAATTGTGAATACAAATCATAAAAAAATAAAAGAATATGGGCAAAATAACATATTTCAATAATATAAGCTAAACATTACAAGTGATGACTGTCACATAAACTTATTTCACAAATACAGATTAATTATAAATAAGATACCAATTATAAAAACATAGTAATACTTCATTTAGCGGAGATGGACAACATTTTCAGCTGCGGGATGATTTTCAAAACCAGGTGGAACTGCTGGCTGGTGACGCAACCACGATCCTCCAAGATCAAAACCTCTATTCCTCTCCACTAAATCTGTAAAAAATTTGGGACCCCTAACATAATATTCATTTCCTTCTAATTTTTAAACTTTAAATTTTTCCCCATGATATTGAAACATCAGTGCAGAAAGCAATCGTCGTTCGCTCGTCCGCTCATCTCCGACCAAAATAACACCGCAAGAAACGCATCTTGGCTTAGTACCCATTTGCTTCAAATATCAAAATTCAAACTCCATTAGCAAATCAAATCAATTAATTTAATAATTATTTTAACATTATTACCTAGGAAGAAGCGATGTTGCCAATAGAAACCTATGAGGACAGTTTATCAATTTCAGACTAACGAGAAACAATTAGTTAGAGCACAATAACTTATGACAAGTGAGCTTATATAGAGAATTTTAAATAGAAAAAGACAAAAAAAAATTTAGTGCAAACCGCAATAAATAAATGAATGGTATAGTATAGTGATATAATTCACAGCACTATATTACTGTTTTAAATCATTATAAAACCAACTCACTCAAGCAAATTGATTGGCGGAGAAGGGTCGACCACGCATCGTCAACTGGGACGACGATCCAAGTGTATTTGGCTTTCGTCAACTGGGATAACGATCCAGCAACGTTACTATTAAAATTTTGATTTTTTTTATTATTATCATAATTAATATGAACAGTAACATTACTATTAAATTTTTCGATATAAATTTGATGAAGACTGCTGTCAGTAACAATAATCATTCTAATTTGTTATAATTTTTCTAATCCAACAAATGACCCTTCTATGCTCAGTCGTTTAATTTTGTTTTGAACTAACAATTATTTTTTATTACAAATTTTTATTAAATAGCGAATTTTTTTTACATTAATTAAATGTTATACTGCATAATAATGCATAATTTTTTTTTACTTAATATAATTTTTGGTCTCATTTCCTATTAACATAATAATGCATAATAGTTATTAGTAGGATTCACTTACGGCAGCAAACTAAAAGAAATTATAGGTTCGCTTTTGCTGAAACCATTCTCTCTTGGCTGTATTTGGATGAGCTTAGGAATAAGGAAATAACTTTTTTCTAGACGTAAATTTATTATAAACAATTCAAACTCTTTACAAAGTTACACACTTTTCAATACTTCTTCCTTTATTCTTCTTATTCCAACACCATCCAAACAGAACCTTTAAGATAAAAATTATGATGTACTCAAAGCTTTGAGTTGGCAAACTAAGCAATAAGCCTAGAGATAATAATGCGCTCTCCATTCTAGAGGGAAGGAATCTTAGTAATTCATAGGACAGTCATCATGCCCTTAGATTGAAGTCATGCATCTCAATCGAAACCTCACATATATCTAGCTCATATATTAGTGCGTTACTAGTTCTGTTAGAATCCAACCTTTACCTACGGTAAAAGACCTACCTGTTTCGATTTTGTGATTTTTTTTTTTTTAACTTTGAAATATGCGTTTCATGACAGCATTTTCAAAGGGACTAGGAACGCTTCCACTGTCGTCAACTCGTCATGGCGGATCTAGGATTAGGATTTTTGTTAAGGTTTGTGCTGTGTGAGGGGTATCAATTGATAGTTTGAGGATACGAAGAGACATATACGTAGCAGCGTGTAGACGTTTTTTTTTTTCTTTTTGGATGAATTTAGAATCTAACCGTTGTTTGGATCGGATGGCTGAGGTTGCAAGACGTCCATTGGATGGATACGACTCCCTAAACCAATTTTGAAACTATTCTTGATCGATTAACGATTTTTGATGTAATGTTAAATAAAAAAATTTTGAAACTGCTATAAATGTGATACATAGAAGTTTGAAATTTTTGGGCGTTTATCTCGCTTAAAAAATGCTCATTCTAGATTCTTTTTCTTTTTTTAAAAAAAAAGATTGCGTTCACTCTCAAACAATAGCTGTTCACTTGAAAACTCGTTTATTGGGTCTGAAATATATTTCGATTTTACTTAAAATACACAGCAATCATCAACAACAAATGAGAACCAAGTTTTGATTTACTAGCTAAAGGCAACATACACTACGCCATTAATAAACATTAGTACCGGTTTTTTTTGTATTATTAGTACCGGTTTTGCAGCGGTACTAATAATAGGGGGTACTAAAAGCAATAAAAAACCGGTACTAATGAGCCGGTAGTAAATCATCAAATAAACCATATTAGTACCGGTTTTTTATAAAAAACCGGTACTAAAATTAATTCATTTAGTACCGGTTTTTTATAAAAAACCGGTACTAATTTAAATATATTTAAATTAAGAAATTATTTAATTAATAATTTAATTAAATAAATAAATATATTTAAATTAAGAAATTATTTAATTAATAATTTAATTAAATAAATAAATATATTTAAATTAAGAAATTATTTAATTAATTAAATAAAAAAAAACCGAAAATTAAATTAATTTAGTACCGGTTTTTTATAAAAAACCGGTACTAATTTAAATATATTTAATTAAAAAATTATTTAATTAATTATTTAATTAATTAAATAAAACAAAACCGAAAATTAAATTAATTTAGTACCGGTTTTTTATAAAAAACCGGTACTAAATTAAATATATTTAATTAAGAAATTATTTAATTAATTATTTAATTAATTAAATAAAAAAACGAAAATTAAATTAATTTAGTACCGGTTTTTTATAAAAAACCGGTACTAATTTAATTTAATTTAAATCTGTAAATTTTATTTAATTAAAATTAATAAAAAAAAACCGAAAATTTTAAAATTAGTACCGGTTTTTTATAAAAAATCGGTACTAAATTAAAAAAAAAATTTAAATCTGTTTTTTGGGCTAGCCCCCTTTTTGCTAGCCATTTGTACCCATTCATTGTACCAATTAATTGTACCAATTGTACCAATTAATATATATATCACACAATATAAAAAATCAAATGCATGGATCACAAATAATATCAAATCACAAACAATATCAAATCATCATGCATCGATCACAAACATTTCCATATGAAATCATGCACATAGTTAATATTTCCATGCAAGCACAAATCACACATAGTTAATTGTATTCATTTACCACGACCTACAAGCGTAAGTAAATAACGAAACCATTCATTTATCGTGTCATTGATCTCATTCTCACTATAACGCTTACCAATCGGTTGCAAAACCTGCATTTTGACATTTTATATAGTTAATAACCTATGAAAATTGCTACTAATTAAACCCTAATCATATACATAGTAAGATTAAAATATAATCCATACCGATGGGAGGGTCTCATGTAGCGTACAGTGATCAAGGATCTTGCGTAGGTTTACCATCGCATAAAAGCCGCAATCTATATTGTTTGGTTGTCGTGGACTCTACAATTTCAAAACTAATACAATTAAGTTTAAATTCAATAAATTCCAAATGAAATGACGAAACTATATATATATTAATTGCAAGTATGTACAGGAATCATTTGAACTTCAAAATTCGAATTTTTCACCAATCTTGACAAAGCTCTGCAAAAAAAAATATATAATTATAAAAATTAGTTTCTAAATATTATTATATAACTAAATAGTGCATACACGAAGTATATATATATATGTTAATATTAAACATACTGATCGTAATTTCCTATAATTGTAGACTGGTAGGCTTCCTTAGATTGGAGTGAATCTACTATCCACATCTTTCGTGTCGAGAGTTGAACTATAATAATCACAAAATGCGACCTGTAATTACATATATATATTTTTGTTGGTTAAATTAACAATAAACTGCAAATTCAAAATTATAATTATAGTCAAAATTAGAAATTTTATAACAAACCGATTATGATGCACTAAAACATGATATGGATCCCTTTTTGCATACTTCTTCAAAAGATTGAATATGTAGCTTACAGTGCCGATTTCATTGTTCTCTGCATCCGAACCCGAGCATCGTTCCGGATCCCAAAATACCCACTTCTTCATCAAAGTCTCAGCACAATACTCCTTACACCGCCTGCACTTGAACGTAGTTAGGAGCTAGAATACTTACAAGACATATCATATAATTAATAATCAACTGTTGCAAAGTTAGGAGCTAGAATACTTACAAGACCCAAACTTTAATCACTTGAACGTAAAGTTCCTTCCGATTTAAGACATGGCTGATATCTTCAAAATCAAGAAGGAATGTCTTGACATCTTGTAACTCGAAATCACCAGGAAGATTGCTGAATTGAGTGACTGACACGTCGAACATTCTCATGTAGTTAATTTCTTTGGCGTAAGGCCCGATCTGTGTCAATTTTTCCTCGGAGACGTACAGATCGTGTAATTCAATTACCTCCTCTGCAAAAAACTGATCCACGCTCGGTTCATCTTCGTCATTCTCTTGCTCCAACTGCTTCTCCTTATCTTGCGGAATAGTTTGTTTTGTTATTTGTCTCACTTGCTCCTAAACAACCAACATATTAGTCATGAAAATGATATTATTCACGCTCGTTTTTTTACTAAATATATATAATTACTAATACATACCAATTTTGACATATCGTAATCCACAAGATGAATTGGCCATCTCAGAAATGAACCCATCAGAACACCAAGCCGATCATCTCCGTTAGGAGGTGGAAAAGGTACAATCGTGTGTCTCGCATTATCAAAAACTTCCAAAATTTGTACCTTCACTTCCCCTATACCCAATGGCTCTCCATGGACTGTATCACCATAAGTCTGTGCATGCACCATAACTCTAGCTACATACACAGGTGTACCGGACGTTCCTGGGAGGAGAATCAAAGCTTCGACAGGCGTCTGTATTTATTAGGAATATAAAAAATAATAACAAATTATCAAACCCTAAATATTATATGCGAGAAAAATAATATATATCATTAGCTTGATAAAATTAATAACCTGAAAACTCGGATGAGGAATCGGATGTGGTTGATTATTGCTACCCTGTGATATCATCAGCATAGCTTGTTGGTAAATTGGATCGTAGGTCTGCGGTGTCTGCACTTGACCTTGGCCTTGCGAAAACATTTGTGAAAAGCTTTGCTGCATTCGCTTATTGAGTTCCTCATCCATTCGCTTTTTAAGTTCCTCATCCATTCGCTTATTGAGTTCCTCTTGCATTTGTGTTTTCACCTCCTCCATCAACCGATCAACCTCCTCTTTGGAATACCCCTTTGATGATTTTCTCGTACCCTTACCATACACCTGCTTCACACCGGAAAAATGTGGATATCCTCTCAACCGTCCGGAGTGCTCTGGCGTACCGATCGCAGCTGTTAAGATGTCATTTTGACGAACAGACTCAACCTCGCCTGACTGAACTAGAGCAACCTATCACAAAAAGAAAAATTAATGTTAGTTAGATTAAATTAAATTCATTTGATACATAAATAAAGTTATTGGAGTTGTTACACGTACCGCTTTGTCGATCACCGCGGCAGCCCTAGGATTTTTAACCATAAGTTTGCCGGTATTTGGATCCTTTTTAGCGCGTGCCCTACTCCAATTATAAGTCCGACCATCCATATCCTTGGTAATAACTGAGGACCCACCATGGACCTCCTCTCCTTCTTTCCATCTCAACTCAGCACTTATGTAACCTCCTGATCCGAGTGTGTGGGGCATATCTTTCTTTGCAGCATTAATCTTTCCTTGTTGACTCATTTTCTATTAAAAAATTCAAAAGACTATTAGTATAAACAATAAAATTAGTATCTAGAAATAATTAATTGTTTTATATTAAATTTGTTTTCATACCGCAAATTTCTCACTAGAACAATATGCTTCCATTGCCTCCCATTCCTCCTTCGAGATGTTTTGTACATCCCATGGCATAGGTCCACCTTCTTGCGCATTGATCCTGTATTTTTTATTCTACAATGACAGAAATGTTGAATCAAACTTTTATAAACGAAAATTAGAGAAAATTATAATTGATTTGCAAGTAATAATATCTCACCAATCTGCCTTTCCAATGCCTCCATTTCTCGTTACAATTAGAGAGAATTTTCTTTTTAGTAGCCAATGGTAGGTCCGCTGGAATATTCCAAACCTTCCATATTTCTCGTAACAAATTCATTTTCAACTCTTTTGGCACATCATGCCAACTACTATAACTGCATTGAAACCGATAAATACTATTATCGCATACCAATTCATATCATTAGCACTCATGCACATATATATTTGTATATGTATATAGTTAGGTACCTGCAAGGGATCATATCTCTTGTTTTTTCTGCACACCAATTCGTGAATCTTTTTGCATTCTCGCCGCAAGGTTTGCCTTCTGTATTGAATTCCACAGTCATGTCTTCTCCATTGGCTATCGCTTTACGTGTTTTCATGCACTTAGCAGTTGATCTTTTTCCCCTTTGGCTAACAACCACCTGCTCCTCTTCAGAACTCGACTCATCTTGATTTGTCGTAAAATCCTGATCATCTTGATTCGACATGACTGCAACTTCAAGTATAATTACATGCAACTATTAATTACATAGCACAATTAACACATCAAATAAATAATTAACAACTATTAATTAGCACATCTACAAATCAAACAAACTAATAATTAACAAAATGAAACATAGATAAGTTCAAATAACATTCAAGTTCAAACCACTAAAACAAAACAACCACTAAATCACTAAAACCACTGAAACAACCACTAAATCACTAAAACCACTGAAACCACTAAAACAACCAGTAAACCACTTAATCATTAAACCCTAATCCTTCTTTGGGACCACCTCCTCCGCTGGGACCACCTCCTCTAGAACCTCCTCCGCTGGGACCACCTCCTCTGGAACCTCCTCCGCTGGGACCACCTCCTCTGGAACCTCCTCCATATCAGCAGGAGTTCGTCCGCAACCGAGTGGCCAGGACCTCACAGCAGAAACAGACCTTCTAACTGGAGGAGGGTAGTTTTTTCCTCGCATCCACCATGGCGTGGTGCTCGCCTCCTTCTCCTTCTCATTTTCCTTTTCCTTCTCCTTCTTCTTCTCTTCATTTCGCCGGACATAAACTTTTTCAATCTGTTTTTTCCCTTTCTTGTTGCTTCCTTCAGGTTTCTCCATTAATACCTTTTATTATTGTTAATAATTTCAATTTTAATATGGAATTCAAGATTTCAACATAACTATTTATACCAACATAACTATTTAATACCAACATAACTATTATTCTATTTATACCAATTACTATTTAATACAAACATACTAATATGCATAAATCATACAAGAATATGCTCTAATTTGATATAAAAATAAAAATATGCTCTAATTACTATTTATATAAAAATATGCTCTAATTTGAGTAAAACTATCATAACCATATATAAATCATACAAGAACAATATGCATGCATAAAAAGGCAGCGGCAATTTGAGTTAAACAAATATGCATGCATAAAACAATATACATAAACCAACGGCATAAAAAGGCAGCGGCAATTTGAGTTAAACAATATGCATGCATAAAACCAGCGGCAATTTGAGGTGGAGGGGCTTGATTCATAAAACCAGCGGCATTAAACAATATACATGCATAAACCAACTTTATTCACTAATGCTTTAATTTTAGGAATTATTTTACTTGATTCATAATTTGAATGGCAGCGGCTTACTTCAGGTGGAGGGGCAGCAACGGAGAGAGGTTGTGAGGGGCAGCGGCGAGGGGCAGCGGAGAGAGAGGTTGTGAGGGGCGGCAGCGAGTGAGAGTGAGCTGATCGAGTGAGAGAGTGAGAGATCGAGAGTGAGCTGATCAGTGAGAGTAAGAGAATAGTGAGAGATAGGAGAGAGATAGTGAGAGAGTCAATGGTAGGTCTTTTCAATTTAGTTCGGTTTTTCAATTTAGTACCGGTTTTTTATTAAAAACCGGTACTAAATCGGTTTTTTTAAATTGGTTTATTTTTTAAAATTCGTTTATGTTTTTAAAAATTAAATAGTTTCGGTTTTTTATATGAAATATTTATTGAAATAGTTTTTAAATTAATTAATCACATTAATTATATGAAATATTTATTGAAATTTCGGTTTTTTTTCAAAATTAGTACCGGTTTTTTTCTTAAAAACCGGTACTAAACCATTTTCTAAATAATTATTTTTTTCTCTAAATTAAATAATATATTTTTAATTAATTATTCAAATGTTTTTTAAATTAATTAATCACATTAATTATATGAAATATTTTAAATATTTTTAGAATTAATTAATAAACTTAATTAGAATAAATCATAAAATTTCGGTTTTTTAAATTAGTACCGGTACTAAATTGGTTTTTTTTTTTAATTATATAAATAAATTTATTTAATTACTTATAATTAATTAAATTAGTTTCTGTTTTTAATTAAATAGTCAAATTAAATTATGTAAATATTTAAATAATATCAAATAATAATTTAAATATTTTTAGAATTAATTAATAAACTTAATTAGAATAAAAAATAAAGTTTCGGTTTTTTAAATTAGTACCGGTTTTTTCTTAAAAACCGGTACTAAATTGGTTTTTTTTTTTAATTATATAAATAAATTTATTTAATTACTTATAATTAATTAAATTAGTTTATGTTTTTAATTAAATAGTCAAATTAAATTATGTAAATATTTAAATAATATCAAATAATAATTTAAATATTTTTAGAATTAATTAATAAACTTAATTAGAATAAATCATAAAGTTTCGGTTTTTTAAATTAGTACCGGTTTTTTCTTAAAAACCGGTACTAAATTGTTTTTTTTTTTAAATTATATAAATAAATTTATTTAATTACTTATAATTAATTAAATTAGTTTCTGTTTTTAATTAAATAGTCAAATTAAATTATGTAAATATTTAAATAATATCAAATAATAATTTAAATATTTTTAGAATTAATTAATAAACTTAATTAGAATAAATCATAAAGTTTCGGTTTTTTAAATTAGTACCGGTTTTTTCTTAAAAACCGGTACTAAATTGGTTTTTTTTTAAATTATATAAATAAATTTATTTAATTACTTATAATTAATTAAATTAGTTTCTGTTTTCAATTAAATAGTCAAATTAAATTATGTAAATATTTAAATAATATCAAATAATAATTTAAATATTTTTAGAATTAATTAATAAACTTAATTAGAATAAATCATAAAGTTTTGGTTTTTTAATTTAGTACCGGTTTTTTCTTAAAAACCGGTACTAAATTGGTTTTTTTTTTAAATTATATAAATAAATTTATTTAATTACTTATAATTAATTAAATTAGTTTCTGTTTTTAATTAAATAGTCAAATTAAATTATGTAAATATTTAAATAATATCAAATAATAATTTAAATACTTTTAGAATTAATTAATAAACTTAATTAAGTTTCGGTTTTTTAAATTAGTACCGGTTTTTTCTTAAAAACCGGTACTAAATTGGTTTTTTTTTAAATTATGTAAATAAATTTATTTAATTACTTATAATTAATTAAATTAATTTCTGTTTTTTAATTAAATAGTCAAATTAAATTATTTAAATATTTAAATAATATGAAATAATAATTTAAATACTTTTAAAATTAATTAATAAACTTAATTAGAATAAATCATAAAGTTTCGGTTTTTTAATCAAAATAAAAATATTACACGAAAAAAAGACTAATTTGTACTAATAAAAATTATTACAATAGACATGAAAGCTATTTATTTTTTTATGACTTCGGTCGATCTACCCACACGCCTTCTTCCTGATCGGAACGCAAATTACTTGTTAACTCTTCAATTGGTTGCGGTGTCCCATCAATACCTGTGAGTAATAACATATATAAATTGGTCAAATTCGTTACATTTAAAATTATTTATCTAAATTTTCTAAATATAAAATTATTTAGAACTACTTGTGGAGAATGGAGCTATTTCATCAAATTGGTCATATTCTTCTTCGTCCACGACATCTTCAACGCCAACGATGCGTCTTTTTCCGGGAAGGACCACATGTCGTCCCTTTTCAGTCGGATCTGCAATATAAAAAACTTGCATTGCTTGTTTGTTTGCAAGTATAAAAGGGTCATCAGCATATCCCAATTTTTTGAAATCAACGGTTACAAATCCGTTTTTATCAGTCTTGACGCCGCTTTTTAGCATCCATTTGCATTCAAACACTGGTATTTTAAATGCATTATAATCAAATTCCCAAATTTCTTCAATCCACCCATAATACGGCTCTGATGATGTTCCATCACTTGATATGGCTACTATTGTGACTCCGCTGTTTTGGACTGTACTTTTTCCATCTTGTTTTTGTGTATACCAAGTGAAACCATTCAGATCATACCCTTGATAGGTTTGCACATTGGCGTTAGGACCTCTAGCAAGAAATTTTACCGTTTCATTTGAAGGTCGAGACTCGGTTACCTTGTTTCTGAACCATTTTACAAAAGTTTTGTTGTGTTCCTTGGTGATCCAATTTTCTGATCTCTGAGGATTCTGCTCTCGCAACTCGGTTATATGTTCATTCACATAAGGAGAGACAACAGCGACTTGCTGCAAAATTTTAAGATGGGCTTTTTCTCTTTTTGCAAGGTCCATTGTAATTACTTTCATACCAATTATGCTTTTTCCTAGGAGTCTACCTTCGTGTCTATTTTTGGGCAGGCCAATAGGTTGAACTCCATCTAGGTAATCATTATAGAAATCAATTACCTCTTCTGCAACAGATCCTTCAATTATGCTTCCTTCGGGCCGAGATCTGCTTCTGACTAATCCTTTCAATTGACCCATTGCTCTTTCAAAAGGATACATGTACCGCAAAAATATCGGACCGCATTGCTTTATCTCTCTAACTAAATGAATGGTCAAATGCACCATAATAACAAAGAATGAGGGGGGGAAATGCATCTCCAACTCGCATATGGTCTGAACCGCATCGGTTTCCAACTGATTCAGTTTTTCGGGATCGATAACTTTAGAGCAAATTTTATTGAAGAAGAAACACAACTTAATAATAGAATTTCGAACTTCTTCTTTAAAAGATGCTCGAATTGCAACCGGAAGTAACTGGGTCAGCAACACGTGATAATCGTGAGACTTCATTCCAATCAATTTCATATCTTTAATGGAAACCTTTCGTGAAATATTTGAGGAATAACCAGTAGGAACCCTTATAGACCTCAAACACTCCAACAAACTGAGTTTCTCTTTTTTTGTTAAAGTATAAACAGCATTAGGTAACCAATCCCGCTTCTTACTATTATCTTCCTTTGCAGCTAGTTCCAGTCGAATTCCCATTTTCACCATGTCTTTCCTCACGTTAACATTGTCCACTTTTCCTTGAGCATTTAAAATCAAATTAACTAGATTTTCACAAATGTTCTTGATTATATGCATGGCATCTAAACAATGTCTAACATCCAAATAAGGCCAGTATTCGAAATCCCAGAATATAGACCTTTTCTTCCAAAAGCACTTTTCAGGAATTCTATTCACAAATGGTTTGCCCAGTACAATTTTAAGATCCTTCACTTGTTCATAAGTCTGTCTTCCAGATTTTGGTACAGGAGCCCGACGGTTCTCGGTGTTGCCATCAAATTTGTTCTTGTAAGGTGGCCGACGGTAAGGGTGATGACGACTGAGAAACCTACGATGTCCCAAATAAACAGTTTTTCTACAATTCGATAACCATATCGAATGTGTTTCCTCCATGCAAATAGGACATGCCTTTTCTCCTTTATTTCGGTAACCCGACAAGTTCCCGTAAGCGGGAAAGTCATTAATCGTGCAGAATATCATGGCACGTAAGTTGAAATAATTCCTTGAATGTGCATCAAAGGTTTTCACTCCGTCCTTCCACAACACATCAAGATCCTCTATTAACAGAGCCAAATAAACATCTATATCGTTGCCGGGTTGTTTTGGACCAGAAATGAGCAGCGGCATCATCAGATATTTTCTTTTCATGCATAACCAAGGAGGAAGGTTGTAAATAACCAACAAAACAGGCCAAACGCTTCGGTTCGTACTCATGAGACCGTAAGGATTCATTCCGTCCGTGCATAGTCCCAATCTCAAATTTCTAGACTCACTGCCAAAATCAATGAAATGGCTGTCTATATTGTTCCACTGGGGTGAGTCTGCTGGATGTCTGAGTTTTCCATCTTTCTTTCTGCCTTCTGCGTGCCATCTCAACAGTTTAGCATCTTTTGAATTACTGAAAAGACGCTCAAACCTTTGTATTATTGGCAAATACCACAATATTTTCGCAGCTGGTCTTTTCTTACAACTTTCTTCTTCATCATCCAAATCACTGTCCCTTTGTTTGTACCGGGATGCATTACATTTTGGACATTTATTGAGGTTTTCATACTCCTTACGAAATAATATGCAATCATTCGGACATGCTGCAATTTTCACTACTTCTAATTTTAAAGGACATAGTAATTTTCTAGCCTTATAAGTTGTATCTGGCAATGTATTATCTGCTGGAAGCATTTCTCGCAAAAGACCGAGCAAAGATGTAAAACTCTTATCGCTCCAATTGTTTTTAGCTTTCAAGTTATATAGCTTAAAAATCGTTTTTATTTTTGAGAATTTCTCTTCATTGCAACCAGGATATAAGGGTATATGAGAGTTTTCATTCAACTTTTGAAACACATCAGGAACATCATCAATAAAATCACTGGGCAATTCATTCATCATTTCATCCAAATCATTTTCTCTAATATCATCATTATATTGTTGTTCACTTAGATTTTCTATATGATCATCATCACCCACTATTACATTATCATCTGTATCATCCCCACAATCATTTTGTACAATATTTTCCAAATCATCAGACACATTAATATTGCTCGTTCCAGCATCTAAATTTTCTTCCAAATTTTCTCCATGTTTAACCCACCGGAGGTATTTAGGTGTTGTCATCCATCCACGCTGAATCAGATGTGATCTAATCACATTACTATCATGTCTCTCGAAGTTAAGGCAGCGTTTACAGGGACATAAAATTCTGGGTTTTCCTGTCAACTTTCGATGTTCTTCTGCACATTTTATGAACTCTTCAACAACTTGAACAAATTCATACGATATTCTTGAATAATCAAACATGTACTTCTCCCTTTGATCCATCTGTATATATATCCAAAAAATCAGAATTTAGGGTTTATAGATTCAATGCAACATATAAGGTTTTTGGGCCGGTTACAATCCTAGCCCGCTCTTTGGATACTCTTGTCTCATTAGCGAGCGTACGTTAGATACAATGTGTTGTCTGAGAAAAATTCGGCAGCATTTCCCCTTATGTTCCCTGAATACGCAAACACACAATTGCTCGTGCGTACGTATTCGTGGGAACATAAGAGGAAATGCTATCGAATTTTTCTCAGACAACGCATTGCATCTAACGTACAGCTCGCTGTCCTAAATGAGACAAGATAGTATCCAAAGAGCAGTACTCCCGACCGGGAGTACTATCCGAGATTAATCCCTAATGGATTAATCTCGGACGGGCAAATAGACCTAAAATAGTTCAAATTCCGGCAATTTGGTCTTATATGACAATACTTAACTAAAAGAGATGCAAATACCGATTATAACCATTAGGGATAATGCACATACAAATCGACAAATTAACAAAAAAAAATATTGAAGATTAAAATAAAATTACCGTAATTACCCTTCTCTTGATCGATCGGCCTCTTCAATAAGAAAACCTCAAATTCAAATTTTTTTAGCTCTCCTTTGATCTCCTTTGCATCCTCCAATGATTTTTCAATTTTTTTGAATTTTTGTAAATTTTTTGCTATTTTATTTATATGGTTTTTGAGAGTAAGAAAATTTTCGGTTTTGTAGAGAAATGATAAGTATATGACCCTTGAGAGAGAGAGGAATAGTGAAGAAGACATGTATTTCGACTAATAAATATCTGCCTATTTTTAGTACCGGTTTTTTATAAAAAACCGGTACTAAAAATCGCTTAAAAATAAAAAAAAACGGTTTTATTTTAGTATCGGTTTTTTATAAAAAACCGGTACTAAAAATCAATTAATTAGTAAAAAACCGGTACTAAAGGTTTGAATATATAAAAAAAAACCGTTAGATTTTTAGTACCGGTTTTTTATAAAAAACCGGTACTAATTAATTGATTTTTAGTACCGGTTTTTTATAAAAAACCGGTACTAAAATAAAACCGTTTTTTTTTATAAATTCAAACCTTTAGTACCGGTTTTTTACAAAAAACCGGTACTAATTAATTGATTTTAGTACCGGTTTTTTATAAAAAACCGGTACTAAAATAAAAACGTTTTTTTTTTTTAGACGATTTTTAGTACCGGTTTTTTAAAAAAACCGGTACTAAATAATAAATCTGACAATTACGAAAATGCCATGACTTATTATTAGTACCGGTTTTCTTAAAAACCGGTACTAATGAGCCGGTACTAAAAATCATTTTTGTTGTAGTGATAGATTGAGTGGAGATCAGAAGTTTTAAATCCGACTGAACTAAAAAATGGACATCAACTATTATATTATTCTAAAATAAACATATAATGTTTTAAACTTTTAATTCATACATATATATGCATTTTACATGAAGTACATTAACGAAATTAGTATTGCAATCATGGGTGAAACGAAACTCCATAATAAAATGAAAATAATGGATAAAAATAGCACGGAGAGTTTTTGGAAAGGTTGATTCTAGAACCAATATCTCATCTGATAATTTATTCTTGCTATCTATAAATTATGCAATTACATCATACATGAACTAATCATTTGTGTAATTACATAACGGTCATGGCCTTTTAAACAATTTGCTGTCATTGACATGTTATCAGCTTGCAAAAAAAAAACAAAAATGTTATCAACCAACCCGCCTTATAAAAATAAAATAAATAAGTAACAGTCCTTGTCATTGGGATTCTCACAATCACCCTATGTAAATGGAAGACGGGTAATGAAACGCACTGACAAGTGACAACGCATAGAAAATGTAAAATATATTGTTATTAATTTTTTTTCCTTCTTTCGGCCCCAAAGAAGCAAATTATAGAGAGACGTTATTTAGGGGATATTTAGAAGTGCATGGAATAAAAATAAGAACACGCTATTTTTTTGTTTGAAAATGCATGAAATAGTTTGTTTTTTGTTTAAATTAGGATCATTTTTTCTTTCAATAAAATCTTAGAACTAGAACAAATCTCCAATACCATATTCCATACAATACCAAACATCTCCAAATATTCCATACAATACCAAACATCTCCAAATATAAAGGACCAGGAAGATTCACCTCACCCAAGTGTGGAACGCATGAAGACTTGGAGAGGTTCCCTCCAGTCCTTTTCGTTTAATGCGCTTTCCATCACCCATAAGCTCTCATATAATTATTATTAAATGGCCCAAAAATAAACTAGAAAATTCTCAAATATTTGTTCTAAAAATCTAAAGTAAATTTAAATATTATTAAATTAGATAATTTTACAAATAGATGGTTATGCTGCATATTTCATCAAGTGATTCATCAGGCTGAATTAATTGAACTTTGCCGTATTAATCAAATTCTATGAATTATTAGATAGGTGGCCATCTCTCTGTCGAATATAACACCTGTCATTTTCTTTTGAAATTTAAAATTTTAAATTCAAATGAATTACTTGAGGTCCCGGGGAAAATCTTTAAATTGCCAAATAACTTTTTTTTTTTTTTATCAATGTGAACCATCCCCATGACTTGTATATTTATATTGTTCAAACCATCCGGCAATGGCCGTAATCCATCTTTTTTTTTTCCATTCCAAATTATAAGAATAAAAACTGAGTAAGAAAGATGCAGAGCTGCAAGTTCACCCACAAAACAGGGCCTTACAGTTATAGGCTCCACATGCTGCGAACATGTCGCACACCAAGTATTGTATACGTCCCTGCCAAGGCCAAGCCATGGTCTCCGCCTCCCACGTGCAAAACGAGATATTTGGTTCATAATAAGTTGTCTCTTAGTAAATGTGCTGGATTTTCTAGTTGCAGCACTAATGAAGATGATCACTTGAAGACTATTGGACGCAACTCCGGCGACTACATCACATCCTCTGTATGGGGCGACTATTTCACCACTTATACTCCTCAAAATATGGTACATATATATATATATATATATATATATATATATATATATATATATATATATATATCTAATGCTACGTTTTTCTATATATATATATACACACACGCACACACACATATATATACACTTTGGATTCCATTGAAATCATAGTTATTTTGGTCATCAAACTCCATTAAATGGTATAAATTCAAATTTATATGCAATTACTGACATATTTTTGGCTAGGTTAGGTCAATCCCTAGCTAAAAATTGGAGAAACAGAATTCTTAATTAAAGACCATGTCATACGATTAAATATTCTGTTTGAATGTTATTGCTTTAATTGAATCAGCCAACACATCTGTTATCTTTGAGACTTTGACCAATTAATCGAGAATTGTCACGATCGAGGTTAATGCATGTGTATGTCTCTTTAAATTTGGTACGCAAATTATTTTTTTTATTCACTTTGGTGATTTCTGATCTTCATTGAAACAATTTGATTATCACCCTTAATTAAAAGGCTTAGTATGATTTTTCAACTATAGAAAAATCAATTACCTCGATTTTATCTATGATATATTCTACAAAAACATAGTGCAGATAATAGGATTTAGGAAAAATTCATATAATGTTATATTATAGAACAAAAAGTACGTAGTCGTCAAATAAAGGTAAAGCCAAGGCGATAAATGAAAGCGATAATTGAAGCTAATTGGATAAAAAATAAATTAGAAATGTAAATAATAGGATATATAATATAGAGAAAGTTTAATATGCACCATAGTGCATAGGGCATTCCGTACACCATGGATTTTTTCGGAAATATTTTTGTAAATTGACAAATCTAATTTAACCAATTTAATCTACATATTGAAATCTTATGCCAAACCAAAATTTACAATTTTTTAGATTTTATTACTATTTTTTTCAAATTTTTTAAAACATGCCATTTTTGGAATGTTATACTATTTACAATTTTCCAAAATTGGCATGTTTTAAAAAATTTGAAAAAAAAATAGTACTAAAAGAGTAAGGAATTTTGATTTATCAGTTTGGTACGGTATATTAAATTTTGATTATTCACTGATTGCTGGAGCCTAAGGAATTGATGGAACAGAGGATAAAAGAGCTGAAGGAAGAAGTTAAGGTTATGCTCAAGTCCACTACTAATACAAAGCTCATGAGTTATGTTGATACAATCGAACGCCTCGGAATTGGTTATCACTTTGTTAATGAGATTGATGATGCCTTAAGCTATCTTCATGACATCAAACTTGATAACGACGGCCTTGAACATGTGGCACTTCAATTCAGATTGCTTAGACAACACGGGTTTAATGTATCCACTGGTAATCCTATTTTAATATAGTTAAAACATAAAACGATCTATTCTTCATCATATGTTTAATTCCTATTTCAAAATAAAGAGCTCAATGCTTTTTTTTTAAAAAAAAAACCCGACTTTTCTGTTCTTGTTTTATGTTTCTACATTCCCATGCAGGCCGAATGTGGTCAGGACAAACTGACGGCTTTCTGTTTCCAAAATTTTTGACAGATGTATTCTGCAAATTTAAAGACTCTGATGGTAATTTTGATGAAAATTTACACAAGGATGCGAGAGGATTGCTGAGCCTGTACAATGCAGGGTATCTCGCATTTCCAGGGGAGACTATATTAGATG
Organism: Rhynchospora pubera; assembly: GCA_028095005.1. Taxonomy (NCBI): domain Eukaryota; kingdom Viridiplantae; phylum Streptophyta; class Magnoliopsida; order Poales; family Cyperaceae; genus Rhynchospora; species Rhynchospora pubera. The sequence goes on from CM051460.1 coordinate 120,155,277, forward strand.
AGGCTATTTCATTCACAAGAGGTCATCTCAAATCAATGGCCAATGATCTGGATTCTCCTTTGAAGAGGCAAGTATTGCGGGCACTCAATACACCTTTGCGTAGGATGGTGCCTAGAATTGAGGCGATGTATTATATTGAAGAGTACATGGAGGAGAAGACAAGAAATGATACATTACTCAAACTTGCAACGTTAGACTACAATTTTACTGCAACGCCTTCATTTAGAAGAGTTGAAAGACCTTTCTCTGTGAGTTCAATCCACTCATTAATCCTCTGCAGTTGTTTAAGAATAAATTCTTCAATGCCCATACAAATATTTGAAATAAAATAAGGTATAGATTATATTTCAAACTTCGGTTTTAAAGTGTCTACTCCTAATAAACTGATAGAAGAGAACTGTTACTTAATTTGCAGATGGTGGAAGGAACTGGATATGTCAGAGAACCTCACTTATTCGAGGGACCGCCTTGTAGAAAACTACTTTTGGGCTCTATCAGAATATTATGAACCTCACTACTCCCGTGCACGAGTAATGGTTACCAAATACTGGACCATGTTAACACTGTTGGATGACACTTTCGACGTGTACGGTACCTATGAGGAGTGTAAACTTCTGACTGACGCTTTTCACAGGTAAGGAGCTCATACTTTCAGAGTTTCTTTCGGATTAGACAATGATCTAAACTACATAGTACGTCTACATTATTCAAGTTTGAACCAAAAAGCTTTTTGGTACTCGTTCCAGTCCTTAAATATTCAGGACTTGTATCCAGTTAATTTATCGTTTCCAGAATAAAATTGCAAAAATAAAAAGGTTTTTGAAAAAAAAAAGTGAAGAAATATTATATTATTTATTAATTTCAGGACCAGTCAAATAATTTGATAGCACTTTTAAGTTTTAACAGAATTTACATGAAAAATACTTTAATTTGAACATTTTGAATATATGTAGATGGGATGATCAGAAAGCAATTAATTGCCTACCGAAATACTTGAGGGGCTTCTATCACAAATTCGTTAACACAATCAATGGGTTGCAGGATAAGCTAGAGCCAAGTGAGAAGTACCTTGTTTCATACCTCATACGGGAGGTACGATTGTATGATAGAATGTTTTCATCTGGCTGTTAACCCTGAATTGTCCATTATGGCATATCTTTGTGGACAAATTGACTCCATGCCTTCATTTTTGTGTCAAAAATTTGACAGAATCACAATGGTACTGATTTATTGCTTTAATTGAAAGGATGTTGGCCTGTATTTAAATTAGGAAGTCTAGCTCAAGCAATTGTAATTGGGGGTTTTAATATCGTGCCGTATCAAATTTGTAACAAAAATGGAACAGGGTATTTCTGTTCCCACGTTTGACACCCTATTTGTAATTATCAAATTTCATTCTCATGAAACACTAAATTTTCAAAAATGATTGGTGTGCGAAAGGTTCAGAGACATGCATGTATATATATATATATATGCCAAAAGAGAAATGATAAAGAGCATATATAAATGGGAAAGGACAAAACTCAAACCAGAGATAAGATGAAAGAATGTTCTATAGGTAATCAATTACTTATGATAAATAACTTCAACAAAAAAAAAAGACGCAATTGGAGTGCTACTGTTTTTTTCTGCTTGATGAGTACAATTTATCTGGCGTTCATTTATTTCCTTATGTTTATATCGTACTATTTCTTTATTAGACCCAGAGATTAGTAGATTGCTACATGCAAGAATTAGAGTGGCATGCGAAAAGGCAGGTTCCAACCTTTGATGAGCGTAAAAAGCCGGCAATAGATGGAAATGCCGGCTCAATTGTGGTGTGCGGTCCTCTTTTGGGAATGGGCAAAGTTGTCACTGAAGATGCCATCCGCTGGCTCACGAGCCTCCCAGACGTTGTTATGGCAGCTACAGAAATTTGTAGGTACAATGATGAAGCCATTTCTTACGAGGTAAAATTATTGCCAAAAATATAAATGCTCCAAATGAAACAACATAACTATTAACTATATATATCAAGAAAAGTGTAAGTCAAATTCAAAGAGTGAACATAAATGCTTCGGAACTCAAATTTGAATGCAAACTGGTCAAAACTCTTATTGAGTCGAACTGAATTCAAATTTAAGTTGAATACCACCGAGACACAAACACTGATGAACTAAATTTGTATTTACTCGGAGGCCAATTAATAAAGTGATACATGATAATGATGATAGTGAATTAATTGAGCAAGGCAAAATAATTTACTTATCAGTTCTTACATATTATATTGCCTGATCAACACAGAAAAAAGGTAATATCTAACCAAAATATCCCTCTTTAAAATTGTTTTTAACTTGCTAAACCTTCATGATGTGATATTTCTTCGTACAGCGTGAAAAGAATGCGGGACAAGGACCGACAACCATCGCTTGCTATATGATAGAACACAATTTGAGAAAAGATGAAGCAGCACTGCAGTTTGAGTACTTTGCTGACGAAAGTTGGAAGAAAATGAACCGTGCATTTCTTAGGCCTACCAATGCTCCTGTGGAATTACTTGATCGGATCTTAAACTATGGTCGAATGTGTTCTCGCGAGTTATTAGTAGGATTCACTTACGGCAGCGAACTGAAAGAAATTATAGGTTCGCTTTTGCTGAAACCATTCTCTCTTTAAGATAAAAATTATGATGTACTCGAAGGTGCTTCCCTGAGTTGCTTCCAGTATTTATTTGTCTACCAATATTGTTAGAAATAATGATTTTCTCAACAGTGGTGTGCGTCTAACTTATGCATGAAAGTACACGTCTAAGTTATTCCCTAATGTTGCCTTGGATATGTTATCCTTATCCCATTTTTTTGTTGGTGGAGCAATTAATTATTTTTTTTTTTTACCGATTGTGCATTTTCTATTACTAGCTTTTTATCACAACAACATAATGGGGCTTACCATTCAAGATACCGATGTTTAAACCTACAAAATGATTTTGAATAAAATTAACTTGTAATATTAGGCTCTGTTTGGATAGTTAGGAATAAGGGTTATTCTAGACTAAATAGCTATTCGGGACTAAGAAACCATCCAAACAGTCCAGGATTAAGAGCTTATTCTTAATCAGACTAAAATTAGTTAATCCGACATTTTGTTAGAATAAGAGTTGAGATTAGAAAGAAAAGCTCATTATTTATTCTTTCCTCATCCAAACAAAAAGTCTTAATCTGATATTAAGCTTATTCTTAAGAATTTAGGATTAAGAATCTTAATCCTGAATAGCTAATACTACCCTTAATCTCATACTATCCAAACATAGCCTTAGTTACTAACAAATACTGTTAAAAGTGGAAGCTGGTAACATACTGGACCAGGGATCAGTATCAACCTTAGACCTTAGTTTAAAGTATCAAGAAAGTTAGGAATAAGAGAAGGAATTATCAAGCTTTGAGTTGGCCAACCAAGCAATAAGCCTAGAGATAATAATGCACTCTCCATTCTAGAGGGAAGGAATCTTAGAAATTCATAGGACAGTCAACCTGCCCTTTGATTGAAGTCATGCATCTCAATCGAAACCTCATATATATCTAGCTCATATGTTAGTATGTTACTATTTCTGTTAGAATCCAACCTTTACCTACGGTAAAAGGACTACCTGTTTCGATTTTGTGATTTTTTTTTTTTTTTACTTTGAAATATGCGTTTCGTGACAGCATTTTCAAAGGGACTAGGAACGCTTCCTAACTCAGAAAATACTGAGGCGCAAGTTCCAATTAGTTAATTACCCTTTTTCAAGGATTTTGAACTTGGGAATTAGAAGTTCAGTTATACTATCAGTATCAGGCCGAAAAACACTACTGGTATGTGCCAACAGAAGTTCCAGCATCCAAAATTAAATTCTCTCAAATATTCTAACCAGTTCACATTATACTATCAATATCAGAACACATTATACTATCAATATTCTAACCAGTTCACATCATTTACAAATCACGTTCCCTCAGTTCCAGCGGAAATTATCAAACCAAAGAACTAAAAACAACCAGTGAAATCAGAATTTGCTTTCATCTAAGGTTTTCAGAAAAGGCTATTTCTAGAATAAATACAGTCTCCAGAACAGAATCAGAATTTTTAAAAACAAACTAGAACAGTTTCAAATTTGGATCATGAGAAAACATCAAAAATTAAGCATCCAGTAAAAGGAGAACATAATATATCTGAGAATCCTACTGGTACATACAATGAAACTACTTGCTTCAAATTCTCAAATGATGAAGGTCATCAGTAGCTGAATTTATCCTACAAAGAACAGGTATTACATCAGCTAAAGTAGTAAAAATGTAAAATTGTAAACATCTTATGGTTTCAAAATACAGAACAGACAATTTTTATTTATTATATTAATAGAGCATATGGCTACTTACTAAAGTAATCACTAATCAGCCAAAATAATCGGCACTCGACTTTACCAAATTGTTGATACATTGCACTGTGTTCAAACTAGTAGAGCAGTAATTACTGATTAGTTCTACTGCTTACCAACACAATTAACAAAGGCCCATGAAAGTAATTTAAATTGACCAAGATTTATGCGCTGAAGAACACTGAAGAAGAAATTTACATGAATTGTTGAGAAGCTATCACAGACCAGGAAGAAACCAAGCGCACTCCTCGAAAGGGGAAGGCAACCTTTCAACAGTACCAGCCAAGACATCATGCATATAGGGTTTATTTTTGTTAGGATCAATGAAGTAAATACAACCCTTTTTAAACCCAATAGAAGGTTTAGCAGTCATGGAGAAACCATTCGTCTCGCCCAAGAATAGAATTTGATCACCAATATCGCTAATCGGGTCCCAGCAAGACTTGTCCTCTGCTCTTTCAAAGTCAAGCCTGTATATATGGAACACAGACTCCTCAACAGACATCTTTTCCCAAACACCACGAAACCATATTACTCTCAGAATCACTCCTGATGACACAACAAGGTAAGTTTGTGCCACTCGTCGAGCAATGCCATCCCTGTCCAACCAATCCTGTATCGACTCAGTCTTAGGTGGAGGTATCTTGCATAACAACTCTCTCGATTGAACATCAAAGACTTCTGTGTCTTTGTGAATACAGGTAAAAAAGAACATGCCTTGCCAATAACAACAACAATGATCGTAGTATCCCGAATGTTCAACCCATTTACGAATGCTTCGATCGTAGAAGGCCCATCGACCCAACTCACTCGTCCAAACCAGATTCTGATCGTCTACAACAATGGTGCGATTACGGACGGGATCAGAGCCCGTCCAGACCATCCAAGGGGTATCTAGACCACCATCCGTTGAGGGGAGAGAGAAGTGGTCATTGGTTAAGGGATTGAAGAACAATAAATTGCTTCCAGAGTCGTCATCGCCAGCGAAAGGAAGATAGCCACTGTAGACTCCCCGGTGGACAAAATTCTGGAGCTTGAGTTTTCTCTTTGTAAGAGGGATCATGAGGGTTTGGGCAGAGCAAACAGAGTAGAACCGTTGCTTTCTTCTGAGGGAAGAGAAAGACCCTCTGTCGAATAGCTCGAGAAGCCATGGGAATTGGTGGGGAGGATCGGAGAGAGGAACAGAGGAGCGCCACGCGGAGCAGACGGCGCGGAGGCGGATGAAGTCGATGAGGTCGAGGAGCTCCTGGGCGATGAGATGGAGGAGCTCCGATGGAAGGGCCGACCAATCTCTTTCTTCTGACATTGATTTGAGAGAGAGAGAGAGAGAGCCGCCGCCGACGAAAGGTACCCGATTGTCGAGGGGTTTAAAAGGGCTTTAAGGTTCGATACGGACCAGTATCTTCTGGGCGTTTTAGCCTACGGCCGTTACAATTTTTATATTGAAATCACGTAACAAATCATAATTTATATTTTTTAAATTTTTTAATTACTATTTTTAGTGCAAACTAAAGTAACAAAAAAAAATCAATTGTGTTGATTCCTCAAACTAATAGAATAATATGTAAATCTTAAATAAATCTGAAAGATACTAATAGAATAGCAGATATCTTAATCAGGTTCAAATACCTCAATTATATTGAGTTGATATTTTAATCTTTTTTTATTCCATCATTAATTTTCGTTTTAATATATAAAGTTAAAATAAATTCAACAATTTATATTATTTTCTATTTAAAAAAAATTATTTAAGTACTTTTGATCGAATTTTTAGCAAAACAATAATATAAAATAAATTATAATATGGCTTGACACTTTTAACACTTCATGTCATAATGCGTATCGTGTTAACCAATCCCTTCGCATAACACAACACGGCACGACACATTAAAAATATTAACTCGTGACATGTTTGACATGACACCACACAACACTTAGAAAATATCAACACTTGACTTTACGAATTATTGATACATTGCAGAGTGTTCAAATTAGTAAAGCAGTGTTTAATTCTACTGCTTATGAAGGCAATTAGCCATGGAAGAAAAAGCAATGGCCAATCAAACTATGTTAAATTGACCTATATCTATTTGCTGAAGAGCGACTTAAGAAGAAATTTACATGGTTGATGAAGAGACGTGCTATCACAGATTCACAGACCAGGAAGAAACCAAGCACACTTCTCGAAAGGGCAAGGCAACCTTTCATCGGTACCAGCCAAGACATCATGCATATAGGGTTTATTTTGTTTAGGATCGATGAAGTAAACACAACCCTTTTTAAACCCATTAGAAGGTTTAGCAGTCATGGAGAAACCATTCATCTCGCCCAAGAATAGAACTTCATCACCGATATCATAAATCCGGTCCCAGCAAAACTTGTCCTCTGCTCTTTCATAATCAAGCCTGTATATATGGAACACAGACTTCTCAATAGGTTTCTTTCCCCAAAAATCATGAAACCATAATACTCTCAGAATCACTCCTGATGACACGACAAGGTAAGGTTTTCTCAGTTGTTGGGCAACGCTTTTTCTGTCAAACAGACTCGGCAATGACTCAATCTTAGGTGGTCGTATATCTTGTGTAACAACTCTCTCGAGTGAGCATCAAAGACTTCTATGCTGTTAATACAGTTAGAAAAGAACATCCCTTGCCAATAACAACTCTCTCGATTGTGGAAGTATCCCCATGCACGTTTCAAAATTCAAACCATTTACTACTGCTTGTATTATGGAAGGCCCATCCACCCAACTCACCCATCCTTTCAGGATCCCTCTCGACGACAACAATGCTGCGTTCACGGATGGGATTGGAGCCGGTCCAGACCATCCAATGGATGCTTAGACCATACTGCATTGGAGGGAGTGAAAAGCAGTCTTTAATTAATGGATTGAAGAAAGATAAGACTTTTCCAGAGTCGTCAGCAAAAGGAAGATAGCCACTGTGGAATTCCCCATGGATAAAACTATGGGGCTTTAGTTTTTGGTTTTCGAAAGGGATCGTAAAGGTTTCGGCAGAGCAAACAGAGTAGAACCGTTGCTTTCTTCTGAGGGTAAAGAAAGAACCTCTGTCAAATAGCTCGAGAAGCCATGGGAATTGGTGGGACGATCGGAGAGAGCAACAGAGGAGCGCCACGTGGAGCAGAAATGTGGAAGCGGATGAAATCGAGGAGATCTGGAAGTTTCTTGGCGATGAGATGGAGAAGCTCCGACGGAAGCTCTGACCAACCTTTCTTTTGGTAGCAGGTTCGAAACTGGCTGGGGTCATTAATATAGACAATTTAATTTATAATTTAAAAATAATTTCGATGACTTAAACCTCTCATTTATCTTAAAAAAAAAAACCTTTCCCTTCTTCTTCTTTTTCGTCTGGCATTGCAAATTTGCAACACCGCCAAAAGATGCGAAATCACGCAGGGTTCTAAATGGGGTTTAAATGCGTCGTTTAATCCAACGAATGCCTCTTTTAAACTTAGTCGATTAATTTTTTTTACTCTCAAAAACGAAACTTCTTTTATATTGTTTTATTATAGGAGGGTTTAATTGTTTCCACTCAATTTATAATTTAATTGAATAAATTATTAAACATGATCTATGTCATTATATATATATAGAAAGAGAGAGAATGAATATAGTACACTAATGTGCATATAAGCGTTATATACAGCATTTCTGTGCCATCGGATGGGCTTTAAAATTCGTGCAAAGATTTAGATGCGCGGCTTAGATTTAGACGCAGATTCAATCTGATATCCGTTTCTATTAAAATTTCCGTCGGACTTCTGTTTACTTCTCCGTTCAATATACTCTCTTCGTGACTCTTCTGTCTTGTCTCTCTCTCTCTCCCCCCTCAATCGCAATCCGTATCCGCTCCCGCGCAGGACCGTCCAGTGCAGTCTTAGAACCGTCCGATCTGATATGGACAGTTCGAGCCTATCAATCTGGTTACATGCACGGGACTCCCTTTGCCATTGAGATTAAATCACACTGCTGTGATTTGTGCGCTGGACGGTCCCGCGCGGGACTAGATCCCATTTGCCCTCAATCGAGCCGACCACTTTCTCCTTCGAAGGAGAAACCCTAGCTACTCTCTGCTACTCCGCCACCTCGATCAACAACTGCTCCTCCGAACTCTTATCTCAGCTGACCAACACCTCTCCTCAGCCGATGTACACCTCCGACTCAACTTAGGTTGAGGTTTGTCCGATCTCCGCCTCCGTCTCGCTTCTTTGAAATATGAAAATCATTCAACAAAATCTTTTTTTTTCTCTTTTACTTGTTTACCAGTAAACTAGTTTTTACAAGATCAGATCTGGTTAGTAATTTTTAATTGTTTTTAAGTTAATTGATAATTTTAGGTCATCGATAATAATTTGTTTTAAGCATTGTTTTAGCTAATTAACAATTTTTTGTTTGGATCGCAATAGTTGCTGAAAGGAAATTGATCGGAGGTAAAACCTAGGTCAAATTAAACCTCAATCTAATCTAATGCAGTATAGCTTGAGGGTCGAATCCACAGGGACGGTTATTCTAAACTTTAGACTTTAAGTAATTTAGTTCAATTGATCTAGGGGTAAACAAGTCAAAAAGTTAATTAATTGATTAAAAGGATTGAATTTAAACTAAAAGAATTAATTCTAAATTCTAATTAATGTCTAAATTACTCTAAATGTTAAGGAAAAGATCTAAACTCGAATTAAGGACTTAAACTAGGGTCAATTGATCGGGTTCCACTTCCAGGCACTATCCTGGCGGGTCGACAGGATTTCTGGCGGGTCGACAGGATTCCTGGCGGGTCGCCAGAACAGTACGACAATTCAGTTTAATTAGTTTCTAAGTTCTCTAAGTTCAGGTTTTTGGCTTAAACTCTGGTCCAAATACTAACTCTCGTTTTTGATTTGGTATTACTAAGTTTTAACCTCTAACCTCCCTAAAAACCTAAGTTTCAACTCTCGTTTCTTGGCTTAAGTTTTAGGGTTTGCTTTAACTATTCGGTAGGATATCCTAGATCTCTCGATCTTAGGAGGGAATAAACCTCTCGGCTAAGTTCCGGTTTCACCTTTTGGGTATACTAACTATCCTATGGTTTGAGAACATAAATCGTTTCGAAATTAGGGTTCTATTTGCTTATCTACGAGGTCAGGCCTAACCAAGTGAGCAAACCTTCAAATCAACTCAATTCAATTCACAATTTCAGCAAATAAACTCAAGCAAAGCAAAGCAACTTAGAAAGATTAGAAAACTAAATTAAACTTCATAAATCTACCAAGTCATGGTTCCCTACAATTGCCCCTAAACTAAACTACTCACTAAAAGTCATACTAAACATAAAGATAAAAGGTTTCAGCAAACTAAACATAAAAGACAGAAAATAGAGAAAGTTTACAACAAGAAACTATAGCAAACAACTCTCAGCCTGTTTTCTGGCGGGTCGCCAGAGATCCTGGCGGGTCGACAGGAGGTAGCTGGGGGAGACTTCTGCTATCTTCTCTCGAATTCTCTCTCTCTAAACTGACTTGTTTCTTTCTGGAGCTCTCCCTATGTTTAAATAACTCTCAAAGGCGGTTCCCATAGGTGGAGATCATGTCTGGTTCGTCCAAAAATAGAGAAAGTGCTCTGCCAGAAATATCTTTCCAAATTGGGCAGGTCGGTTTATGTCTGGCGGGGTCGACAGGAATCCGGGCGGGTCGTCTGAAATCCTGGCGGGTCGCCAGAACAGAGGACTTGTCTGGTTTGACCCTGTTCCTTTGCTCCAGTCGCTTGGACCCTGATTTGCTCCGCTTGAACTCTGCCTTGGGCCCAATTTTGCTCCAAATCATCACTGAACCTGAAATTAGGCAAGGGCAAATAGCAGTACCATATTTCTAACCTAAATTGCATTAAATCTAACTAAAACACAAACATTTAATTGAAATTAAGGCCTAAAAGGGTTGAATATTTCGATGTGAAATCCGCCTATCAAATCTCCCCAAACTTAAACTTGCTTGTCCCTAAGCAACAATTCAAACTTAGAAAGATAGTTTAGGACTTAATTGCAATTCAATGGTTGGTTTCCTAAGTCAAAGAAGGGTCCTTAGCATAATTAACATCAAAACTTGAGCAATTTCAAAATTGAGCATATCAAAACAATTCTTCAAAATCCAATTTCAAACAATTTTAGTCCAAGTGACCATGACTTTACACAAACAATTCTCAAAACAATTGACCATCATTAATCATGACTTTCCCCGTCTTTCTTTAATCCCAATTGGTTTTCAAGTTCCTAAAATTTGCATTAACAATCAAGACACGGGATCACACCCTCCCATCACAAACGTTAGCCCAACAAATTCAATCAAGCAAGAGTTAAGACAATTCACCTTTACAATTAAACTTAAAGATACATTTTGCTCCTGGGGCAAGGAGATTTTTCCCGAGGCGGAGAAGTCAGCCAGATAAAAGCGGATTTAACTTTAGAGGATTTTTCCTCTTTATTTATTTTTTTTTATATATATACCATGAGTCTCTTTCTGTTTCTTACCCATGGTCTATGGAGTTCTTTTAATCCGCTAGTACCTATAGCTTCCTACAGTGTCCATGGCACTGCACCACTTTTTAGTTCCCCTTTTTATTTTGTTTTCGATTTTTCTGATTTTTTTTTTAACATTTAATTAAACTTAAAAACAATGTGACATTTCATTAACTCTTGCCATGACTTTTTTTGTTGAATCTCGATTTTGTGTTGCAAGAATCGATCTAAGGGCATTTCGGGTATTCAATTTTAAAAGTGGATGCCAAATAAACCGAAATCTAGAATTTCAATGCAAACTTTAAAATCTTAAAACTCAATTGAACTTAAAGAACTACGAGACAAGTCATGCTCAATGCTTTTCAATTGTTTTTAATCCTTGAATGCATTAAGTTAGGTCAAATTCAAATTCAGATTTTCAAATTTCAATTTCAAGTCATACTCATTTCTCAATTTGCTCAAACTTCAATCCTAATCATTGCTAATTATCTCCTTAAACTATATAAATGCAAATTATATGAATTAACCATGCATTATTTACAAATCTAAATGAAAAACGCTCAGGCCAAGTTTTCAGGCGACCCCGCCAGGATCCTGGCGGGTCCGCTTGAATCTGTCCCGAGAGTAATGCAAAAGGGGATTTATTCCTGGCGGGTCGCCAGGATTTCTGGCGGGTCGCCAGAAATGGTCCCGAGAGAGTACAATCCTACATGAAATGATGCAATTTCCTAGATACATGTGCATTTCCATCAAATTTCCAAATTCCCTCCCCAAACTTGTTCAATTGCATCCAACAAACACAAACAAACAGAATTTAAAAGAGAAAAAAATAAAAGAAAAGTGAAGGAAACTCACAAATTGTCGTGCCGACCTTTCGGTCATCAAATCTCACTGAGGCGGTGGAGGTGGCGGCTGTCCATAGATCGGGAAGAACCAATCATACATCTCGTTCACCCGTCCACGAGCCACCTCATTCTCTCTTTCGTGCTGGAGGAGGAGGTTGATGTCTCGCCTTGCCTCCGCTTGTTCCCTTTCAATTGCATCGCACTTGTCACTTATCCTCCTTCCTAGCTCGATCGATTCATTCGAGAGGCGAGCTAGGTTGTTCAAACTAGCACAAAGAGATGCATAGTTGAACTCTTCTTGTGGCGGTGCATAGGAAGATGAACCACCCGCATCAAACCCTCCTTGTGGCATGGCATAGGGCGGCATTTGGTACGGTGGAATCCCGTACTGGCCAAACGGCTGCGGCCCTTGCTCTTCTTCTTGCTCATGCTCTTGCGGTGGTGGTTGCATAGGAGCATCAGGTATGTCCGCTCCTTCGTTGGGCTCGGGTAGTAGCCATGTGTATCGATCCCCAAACCTAAAATCGTCATTGAGTGGCAAGGGCACGGGTTCTCTAACTTCATTTTTCCACGCCCAAGGTCCATCATCCGGGCCAACTAGGAACCCAATCTGCCTCAAGTACTTTGCATCCATGAGAGAAGGAGCAATACACTCGGTCAGATCCTCAAGACGTGCCAAAGGGATACCATTCATCTCAGCAAGATAGGTCACATACCCTCCAATGGTAACTTGTCCTTCTCCATTCCTTCTCAACTTCGCAATCCCTTCCCAGTACTTCATCATCATCACCCCCAAATCCAGCTTGGGGTAATTTGCAACTCCATACAGCATCCGTGTCAATACCATGAATTCTTCCTTCCTAATCTTTGAAGAAGACTCTCCTCTTGCAAACAAAGTGTTGCTAAGGGCCCTCTGCATTATCCGAATGACAGGATGCTGGATGAACTTTCCTTTTGGTTGCTCTCCCGCCTTGCCCGTGTCTCCAGAAATTTGCCCCCAAAGATTGCTTGAGTATTTTCCTTTGTACTCTCCACCGGGCGTGAATCCCATATACTCGCACAATTCCAGGGCATCAGTCTCATAATCGGTATCAAGGAGACGGTACCTCATCACAAACACCTCATCCTCTTCTTGAACGGACAAAGAGGCTAGAAACTCAACCGTGAGCCTCTTGTAGGCGGGTCTCTTGATATCCCAGAACTTCCTCATAATCCCCCCTTTTTCAGATATAGATAGAAACTGTTCCAAAATCCCTATCTTCTCCAGAATGTCCAGGTCTACGGCTCGGGTGTTCTCAATCCTCTTGCTGCTGAAATATGCTATGGCATCGGCCATCTTTTGTGAGTCAGCAATGATTGGCCCGACCACATCCTCTTCTTCTTCCATATATTCAGATCCGGACTGAGAAGCGGAGCGGGTCGCGGATTGAGAGGCTTCGGAACTTGATGGTGAAGGGGTAGGATCATGGGTTCTCTTTCGAGAGGAACTAGCACCGGTAACAGCGGAGCGGAGGCGCTTCGCCATGCTACCGATGGTAGGGTTCTTGGCACGAGGCATGACTGAAATTGGCTAGGGTTTAGCTTTCAGGAAGGTTTCTGGCGGGTCGCCTGGTTTCCTGGCGGGTCGCCAGAAATTGTTTGGAAATGAGGGTGGTTCGGGACAGATCCTGGCGGGTCGCCTGGTATTCTGGCGGGTCGCCAGAAACTGGGTTGGTACGGGTTTTGCGGTTTTTCGAGAAATTCGCGGTACCGGAAGGTTTTCGAAAGTTTAACAAGTGAATTTTGAGAGTAGGGAAGGGATTACCTTGGAAATCGAAGCGAAACGGCGAAGGTTCGAGAGAGAGAGATAGGTTGGTGGTGCCGTGGTGAAATCCGAAGGAGAGGGTCGAAATTGACGGCACGAATGTGTTCTCGGCGGCGAGGAGATGCGAGAGATGGTCTCCATTCGTCGAGAGGTGGTCGGAGTCGTCGGTTCGGGTGGTGCGCTAGGGCTTCGGCGGGTCCGATCGAGAAAGGGAGAGAAAGAGTCGAGAGAGGGAGAAGGAGGGGTCGGGTAGGAAGAGAGAGAGGGAGAGAGAGGGGTTTAATGGGTTGAGTCAGTTACAAAACGCGTAACGGGTCAAACGGGTCAAAACATGGTTAGTTATTTGGGTTCTTGCCAACATGGGTTCTGGCGGGTCGCCAGGATTTCTGGCGGGTCGCCAGAAATCATCCTGAGAGCCATGTTTTCGCCTTTCTCTCTGGCGGGTCCGCCTGGATGCATTTTTCACCTAAATCAACCACAGAATAAACCATTTAAATCCTAATTTTTTTTGTATTTTTCGTATTTTCTAATTTTTTTGGGTTTTCTCAATTTTTATCGTAAGTAAATAAATTGAAAAGAAACTAAATCATAAAATTTAAAATAAAACCCTTGGGTTGCCTCCCAAGAAGCGCTCGTTTAAGGTCTCGAGCTCGACCCTTCATATCTACGTCTCTTCGGGTCTCGGATCAACGAGTGATTTTGAGACCAATTCTTCCTCCTCTTGTCCTTGGATGTAAAGCTTGAGGCGCTGCCCATTCACAGTGAAATAGCTCCCATCATTTCCCCATAGCTCAACTGCTCCATAAGGATAGACTTTTTTCACTCGAAACGGTCTAGACCATCTTGATTTAAGCTTGCCTGGAAATAGCCTCAGCCTTGAATTGAAAAATAGGACCATGTTTTCCTCCTTGAGCACTCTCCGTTGGATATGTTTATCATGCCACTTTTTCGTTCGCTCTTTGTACAACCGAGCATTCTCATAAGCATCCAAACGGATCTCATCTAACTCGTGCAAATCCAGAATTCGCTTCTCTCCTGCAGCTTGAGCATCCCAATTGATTGTCTTAACTGCCCAATAAGCCTTGTGCTCTAGTTCCACCGGTAAGTGACAAGCCTTTCCATAGATCAACTTGAAAGGACTCATTCCTATTGGAGTTTTGTAGGCAGTTCGATATGCCCAAAGTGCTTCATCTAGCTTCAACGCCCAATCCTTCCTCGTGCTACCCACCGTCTTTTGCAAAATATTCTTGATCTCTCTATTTGACACCTCAACTTGACCACTGGTTTGTGGATGATAAGGTGTAGCAACTTTGTGAGTAACACCATATTTTCTCAAGAGATTATCAAACTGTCGATTTATGAAATGCTTTCCTCCATCGCTTATGACAACTCTTGGAATCCCAAATCGGAGAAAGATCACCTTATTGAAGAGCTTCTTCACCGTGGCTGAGTCGGCATGCTTGCTTGGAATTGCTTCTACCCACTTGGACACATAATCAACGGCTACAAGGATGAATTCTTACCCAAGGGATGGCGGAAATGGTCCCATGAAGTCCACTCCCCAAACATCAAATATCTCAACTTCAAGCACCGGATTTTGAGGCATTTGTTGTCTTTGAGAAATGTTCCCCGCCCTTTGGTATTGATCACACTTGAGAACAAAGGTTCTTGCATCCTTGAAAATCGATGGCCAATAGAAACCGGACTGAAGCACCTTCGAGGCGGTTTTGTCGGTGGAAGCATGTCCTCCATAAGCGGACGAATGGCACTGGTAAAGAATATCTTCAACTTCCTCTAGGGGCACGCATCTTCGAAACATACTATCTACTCCTCTCTTTCACAAGAACGGGTCATCCCAATAGTAATACTTTGAATCGGCTCGGAACTTCTTGAATTGCTGGGACGAATACCCATGAGGCCTGATTCCGCTCGCCAGAAAATTCGCAAAATCTGCATACCAAGGTACTCTGGCGGGTCCGCCTAGATCCTGGCGGGTCGCCTGGAGGTGAATGCGCCTGGCTGGTCAGTCAGGATGAATCCTGGCGGGTCGCCAGGATTCCTGGCGGGTCGCCAGAAATTGTGCCGAGAGCAGCTGCTCGCCCGGTAAATCATCGTTTATGGGCATCAATTGGTCCTCCGTCTTCTCCACTTGAATCCTAGACAAATGATCTGCAACTAGGTTCTCCGTGCCCTTCTTGTCTTTGATTTCTATGTCGAATTCTTGAAGTAAGAGCACCCATCGGATCAAGCGGGGTTTGGTGTCCTTCTTAGTCATGAGATACTTGATGGCAGCATGGTCGGTATAGACAATCACCTTTGATCCAACAAGGTATGATCTGAATTTGTCCAATGCATACACTATGGAAAGCAACTCCTTCTCGGTGGTGGTATAGTTAACTTGAGCCGAATCTAAGACTTTGCTTGCATAGTATATGGCATAAGGTTTCTTGTCACGCCTCTGTCCCAAAACTGCTCCGATTGTATAATCGCTTGCATCGCACATCAACTCAAAAGGTAATGTCCAATCGGACGGTTGGAGAATGGGTGCTACCACCAAAGCTTCCTTAATCCTGCGAAAGGCATCAACACAATCATCATCAAAGTCAAATTCAACATCTTTTATAGTGAGATTAGTTAATGGTTTTGCAATTTTAGAGAAATCTTTAATGAACCGCCGGTAAAAACCGGCATGACCCAAGAAACTTCGAATGTCTCTAACGCATGTTGGTTGCCTCAATTTCTCAATGACTTCCACTTTCGCTTTGTCAACCGAGATCCCTTGAGACGAAATCACGTGGCCAAGTACCACCCCCTCGCGAACCATGAAGTGACATTTCTCCCAATTCAACACTAGATTCACCTCTTCACATCGCTTCAACACCTTCACCAAGTTGGCTAAGCAATGATCGAAGGTTGTACCATAGACCGAAAAATCATCCATGAACACTTCCATGTCTTTTTCAATGAAATCGGAGAATATCGCCATCATAGCTCTTTGGAAAGTGGCTGGGGCGTTACACAACCCAAATGGCATCCTTCGGTATGCGTAGGTACCATATGGGCATGTAAAGGTTGTCTTCTCTTGGTCGCTTGGATGAATGGGGATTTGGAAGAACCCGGAATACCCATCCAAATAGCAAAAATAGGAATGATTGGCTAGTCTCTCCAAGAGTTGATCAACAAATGGAAGGGGAAAATGGTCTTTTCTTGTGGCGGTGTTGAGCTTTCGATAATCAATACACATTCTCCAACCCGTGACCACTCGAGTTTGGATTAACTCATTCTTGTCGTTCTTCACCACCGTAGTACCTCCCTTCTTAGGCACCACATGAACCGGACTAACCCACTTGGAGTCGGAAATCGGATAAATGATCCCGGCTTCAAGTAGCTTGAGAACTTCTTTCTTCACCACCTCCTTCAAGGTTGGATTTAATCTTCTTTGATGCTCAATGGTTGGCTTGCAATCGTCTTCCATGAGAATCCGGTGAGTACAAATGCTCGGATCTAGTCCCTTCAAATCATCAATCGAGTAACCAATAGCTTTACGATGGGATCGCAATTCCTTCAAAAGTTTCTCAATTTCTTCGCTGCTTAGATGTGCACTCACTATCACCGGATATGTCTCATCAGGCCCCAGGTATTGGTACTGGAGGTTGGAGGGCAGAGGCTTCAGATTCAGCTTCGGTCGTTCAGGGCTGGCTTCCCGGCGGGTCGCCAGGATTTCTGGCGGGTCGCCAGGAACCATCCTGAGAGCGTCAACTTCCTCTTCAGCGCCTGTTTCTTCCTCCAAACTCGCCAAATAAGCATCTCATTCCTCCTGGTTGTCGATGGGGTAGGTGTAGGCTTTCGTTACCGCCGAATTGAACTCTTCTTGTACCATTTCATCAAGCAAATCCACCATGCAACAAGTATCTACTTGGTTAGGCAGCTTCATTGCTTTCTCTACTTCGAATTCGGCTGTTTCGTCTCCTACCTTCACGAGCATCTTTCCATTCCTACAATTGATAAAAATACCAGCAGTTGCTAGAAATGGTCTACCAAGAATAATAGGTACCTCGGGGTCTTCTTCCATGTCTACAATCACAAAATCACACGGCACCACAATATCTCCAACTTGAAGCGGCACGTCTTCAACAATTCCCAAGGGCAAACGGGTTGATCGATCTGCTAGTTGCAATGTCATCCGAGTGGTCCTCAATTCTCCCACACCCAGCTTGTTGAAAATAGATTCGGGCATGAGACTCACGCTCGCTCCTAAGTCTAGCAAGGCTCGCTTGATGTTTGCCTCCCCAATCTTGCATGGAATCGTGAATCTCCCTGGATCTTTCAACTTCGGGGGAAGTTTCTTGGTTGACACGGATTTTCTCTCACGCGTTACAGCAATGCAAACGTCCTCTAGCTTCTTCTTGTTTGTTAAAATATCCTTTAGGAACTTAGCATAGGAGGGCATTTTGGTCAACATGTCGGTGAAGGGTATGGAGATTTGGATTTGTGACATTATCTCCATGAACTTGTTGTATTCCTTCTCTTCCTTTGCCTTGGCTAGCCTTTGAGGATATGGAACTTCTGGGGCATAGCGGGTCTGAATCGGAGCTTCGGTCTTGCCTTTCTGAGTCTCAGGACCTTTTCTGGCGGGTCCGCCTGAATCCTGGCGGGTCGCCAGAAACTGTCCCGAGGGTTCTGTGTTCTGCACATTGTCCTGGCGGGTCGCCAGGATTTCTGGCGGGTCCGCCTGGATCAGTCCTGAGACCGATTCGTCTGGATTCTTGGGCCCATCGTACTCCGTTCCACTCCTTAGTCGATGTGTGACACTCTTGACCTCTCCGTTGGGGTTCACTTCAGGTTGGCTTGGAAACATCCCGGTCTTCGTTAAAGCTCCTTGGCTTTGAGGGTTTGCCAATTTGCTTTGTTGAATGAGGAATTGCAAGGACTCGCGAACTTGCTTCATCTCATCAAAGACCGTATGATTCCACTCCGTTTGATCTGCCATGAACTTGTCCACCAAATTCCTATGTTGCTGATAGTAACTAACTTGATTGTTATTACTTGCAGCGTTGTTGTTAGGCTTGTTTTGTGGTGGTGGTTGAGCTTGCCCCGGATTCGCGCACCCGCTTGGATTGCCATAAGATAGCCCAGGATGGTTTCTCTTGTCTCGGTACACGTAATTCTGGGGCGCGTAGGGCGGAGGTGCCATGATTGCATTTACATCGGCTACAGGCTCGTCTCTTGCTACCAAGTAACATGCCTTTGCTGTATGTCCTTCTTCCTCACAAAATTGGCACTTCTGGACTGCCTCCACGGATTTGGTCTTCATTTCTTTCATCATTGTGGTCAAGGCGTCCAGTTGAGCTTGCAAATGGGTTGATTTGTCCACTTCTATCATCCCTCCTTTGGAATTCTTCTCTCTCACCGACCAATTAGTTTGAGAGCTTGCCATGCTTTCGATAAGCGCCTTTGCATCCCTACACCCTAGGTCGAGAAGAGACCCACCTGCAGTTGAATTAACACTTTGACGAGTTTGATGGTTCAAACCGTCATAGAAACTACAAATTAGTCTATCCTGGCCTATATCATGATGAGGACACATTCTCAACAAATCTTTAAAGCGTTCCCAAGCTTCAAACAAATTTTCATCACTTTCTTGTTTAAACCCAATTATCTCCCTCACGATCGATGTGGTTTTGATTCTAGGATAGAACCTTTCCAAGAAGGCCTTGGCTAAATCATCCCAACAAGTAAACGGGTTACTATTGAAACTATTCAACCAATCCTCCGCTTGGTCTCTAAGAGAAAAAGGGAAAAGAGTTAACCGGATTATATCGGGAGCGACTTCTTCGAGGTTGAGAGTGATGCAATTTCGTAGGAATCGCTGCAAATGCTTGTTCGCGTCTTCCGTTGGATTCCCACTAAATTGGTTCTGTTGGATAAGGGCTATAAGAGATGGGTTGAAGAATAGATCGCGAGTCCTTCGAGCTTGGGGAGGGTTGACTCCAAGTCGGACATTGTTTGCAGTTGGGGCTCTGATCTCCTTCAAAGGTCGGTTCTCCGCCGCAATCCTTGCCGCCTCCCTAGCGTCATCAAGGGCTCGTTGAAGCACAGCTGGATCTACCATCAACGGCCCGTCTCCTTCTGGACCAATAGGTGGGTTCCCGTTCAGGTCTGCCATTGGTTTCCCGTCGTCTGCGTCTTTCGAACCCTCCTCAGGATCTTTTCTGGCGGGTCCGCCTGAATCCTGGCGGGTCGCCTGGATTGGTCCTGGTGGTTGGTTCGTGAATCGAGTTGATGGATTTCGCCTTCCTCGTTGGTAAACCAGCAAGGGAGTCGAAATAGGTGATGAAGTCGAAGTTGTGGCCTCCTTGGCTTCTATTTGTTCTCCCGGAAAACGAACGGTTTGGGAAACAAACGAAGCGGAAGGTCGGGGTGTCTCGTCGCTCTTGGCTTGGCTCCTCGTAAAGTATTTGCACTCGCTTGCGGGTAGAGGTTGCTTAGACTTCTTCTTTCCGGCCAGCGTGTACTCCTACAAACAAAGAAACAAGAGGAAAAGACAAAAGATCAATAAAACTTAATTACCTAAACTTAAATCTAGTCACCGTCCCCGGCAACGGCGCCAAATTTGATCGGAGGTAAAACCTAGGTCAAATTAAACCTCAATCTAATCTAATGCAGTATAACTTGAGGGTCGAATCCACAGGGACGGTTATTCTAAACTTTAGACTTTAAGTAATTTAGTTCAATTGATCTAGGGGTAAACAAGTCAAAAAGTTAATTAATTGATTAAAAGGATTGAATTTAAACTAAAAGAATTAATTCTAAATTCTAATTAATGTCTAAATTACTCTAAATGTTAAGGAAAAGATCTAAACTCGAATTAAGGACTTAAACTAGGGTCAATTGATCGGGTTCCACTTCCAGGCACTATCCTGGCGGGTCGACAGGATTTCTGGCGGGTCGCCAGAACAGTACGACAATTCAGTTTAATTAGTTTCTAAGTTCTCTAAGTTCAGGTTTTTGGCTTAAACTCTGGTCCAAATACTAACTCTCGTTCTTGATTTGGTATTACTAAGTTTTAACCTCTAACCTCCCTAAAAACCTAAGTTTCAACTCTCGTTTCTTGGCTTAAGTTTTAGGGTTTGCTTTAACTATTCGGTAGGATATCCTAGATCTCTCGACCTTAGGAGGGAATAAACCTCTCGGCTAAGTTCCGGTTTCACCTTTTGGGTATACTAACTATCCTATGGTTTGAGAACATAAATCGTTTCGAAATTAGGGTTCTATTTGCTTATCTACGAGGTCAGGCCTAACCAAGTGAGCAAACCTTCAAATCAACTCAATTCAATTCACAATTTCAGCAAATAAACTCAAGCAAAGCAAAGCAACTTAGAAAGATTAGAAAACTAAATTAAACTTCATAAATCTACCAAGTCATGGTTCCCTACAATTGCCCCTAAACTAAACTACTCACTAAAAGTCATACTAAACATAAAGATAAAAGGTTTCAGCAAACTAAACATAAAAGACAGAAAATAGAGAAAGTTTACAACAAGAAACTATAGCAAACAACTCTCAGCCTGTTTTCTGGCGGGTCGCCAGAGATCCTGGCGGGTCGACAGGAGGTAGCTGGGGGAGACTTCTGCTATCTTCTCTTGAATTCTCTCTCTCTAAACTGACTTGTTTCTTTCTGGAGCTCTCCCTATGTTTAAATAACTCTCAAAGGCGGTTCCCATAGGTGGAGATCATGTCTGGTTCGTCCAAGAATAGAGAAAGTGCTCTGCCAGAAATATCTCCAAATTGGGCAGGTCGGTTTATGTCTGGCGGGGTCGACAGGAATCCTGGCGGGTCGTCTGAAATCCTGGCGGGTCGCCAGAACAGGGGACTTGTCTGGTTTGACCATGTTCCTTTGCTCCAGTCGCTTGGACCCTGATTTGCTCCGCTTGAACTCTGCCTTGGGCCCAATTTTGCTCCAAATCATCACTGAACCTGAAATTAGGCAAGGGCAAATAGCAGTACCATATTTCTAACCTAAATTGCATTAAATCTAACTAAAACACAAACATTTAATTGAAATTAAGGCCTAAAAGGGTTGAATATTTCGATGTGAAACCCGCCTATCAGAAATGACCTAGAGAAAGCAGCTCAGATGCTGTTGAAGGAGGCAAATTTGGCTGCTAATACATGTCTCTGGAAGGGACTCAGGTTGACAATCCAGATGATCGTCCTAACCAGTTACTCCTGAAGGAGTTGCAAGCAATACAGATGGCATTTAGTTTTCTCACTACAAAGTCCATTTATGTTTAGTTGGAGATCTAGGTTAAATGCTTGTTTCTTGTACTTCTAATATTTTGTAATAATTAAATTGTACTGGATGTATCCTAATTGGCTTCCAATGTAATTCTAATTTTTTATTGTGTAATAATTAATTTGTTTATTGCATAGCAGCATGTATCTATGCAAAATTCTAACTCAAGCGTACCCAGTACCTAGTAGCTAACTCAAGTTTACTACATGTTGTGCCCCT
This sequence comes from Rhynchospora pubera, assembly GCA_028095005.1. Taxonomy (NCBI): domain Eukaryota; kingdom Viridiplantae; phylum Streptophyta; class Magnoliopsida; order Poales; family Cyperaceae; genus Rhynchospora; species Rhynchospora pubera. The sequence goes on from CM051460.1 coordinate 120,177,343, forward strand.
GTACCAATTTAGTTGGTACCTAAAATCACATCTTCAATAAGGGTCATGTACCGATGTACCAATGTACCAATTTAGTTGGTACCTAACTCAAAGATGTAACCATCATTGTTGTATTATGGTCATATCAAAAAGTAACCATCATATATTGCAATATCATTAAGCTATAACAAAAGTAACCATCATATATTATAAGGAGTTCAGAAATTGTATGAAACAACAAATTCAATGACAAAAAAAACAACTACGTTAGAAGTAATACAGCTACATTATAGAAATTGTATTAAACAGCAAATTACAAGTTCAGAAATAAGACAGCTACATTAGAAGTACTTTCAATAGCAGCCTTCTTACCCGGTTTATAAAGGGGTACACTCTCTCTCCTTCTTACCCGTTTTATAAAAGGGTAAGAAGTCTTCTTACTCGGTTATAAAACGGGTACGAAGGAGAGAGAGTGTTCCACTTTATAATAAATAAAGGAGGAGAGAGAAGCCTTCGTACCCATTTTATAAAAGGGTAAGAAGCCTTCTTACCCGGTTATAAAACGGGTATGAAGGAGAGAGAGTGTACACCTTTATAAACTGCGTAAGAACTTTATTCTTATTAAAAAAAATTTAATTAATTATTTTTATTAAAATTTTAGGGTGTAAATTTCTGTTTAAAATAATTTCGGCCTCCATACTTTTCAGAGCTTCAAAAGTAATCCGCATTAACAATGTTGCAATAAGGGTTAAATGAAAATTGATTATTACCATCTCTAATAATGTCGTTGAGCAGGCGCTCTCTCGATTGTCTCCTCATCTAGCGTCTGTTATTTTCACTCCATTGTTATAAGTGTTCACTTTATTAGATATAAATGTTAACTTTCTGTTACAAACTTACAATTATTCAGTGTGTTCAACATGTTTATTGTATTTTTTTATTTCTTATCTAAATGTTCAGTTGGGTAAGTACAAATGTTATGTTAGTTAAGTATAATGTTTAGTTAGTTGTAATAAAAAACATAAATGCTATAAGCAAAAATGTTTAGTTAATAAATACAAATATTCAGTTTAATGAGTATTCAGTTTATTATATATAAATATTCAATTTATTAAGTATTAATTTTTAACTTTTTAATAGGTGCGAATGGAAACAAAATAGGTCACGAACTAGATAAAAATTACATGAAAAAATTAGAATGGATCACGAACCAGTCTGGTTCAACTAAAAAATTTTCTGACTCTGCCCCTAGCGATAGTAGTATGTAATAAAAATCATCAGTTGACACATTTAACTGAACACATTTGATTTTTAAACTGAGCAAATTGGTTATTAAATTGAACATAAATAACAAACACCTGCTAGTCACACGAGCGTCCTCTGTTCAGTGATGGCACGCGATGGTAATCAAGCCATGGCACGTATCGTAAATTACTAATTGTTAAGAATAATAGAAATGCATATATTTCAAAAGAAGATCTTTCCTTCAATCACAATTTTAGAATGCTCATTTCAAGGATTGAGCCTGCAGTGCAATGTATGTTGAATTTGTATATACTATAAATTATAGGAGATGCTAAAGTGTTAATTAAATATAGCCTAGTATTTATTGATCCAAGCTAAAAGCACTTTTAGGTATCAGATCTCTATTTTACTAAATAAATGAAAGTGCGGACCAAAATAGGACCTATCAATTATTAAACTATAAATACTTGAACTACACCTCAAGCATCCGGTGGTGAGAAATTCGTTCTTTCATTTGTTTTCTTTTCTCCTAAAAGGTACGCATAAAATAAATTTTTACGTTTTACTTTTCATTAAATTAATTCCCAAGGTCAATCTATATCTTAATTTTATCTGATTCTGCAAAAAAGAATTTTCGTTGAGTTCAATTGGATTTGCTATCTATCATAACAAAGATTCATACAATAAACGCAGATATAATATTCATTTGACTGGACTTTCAATTCATCGGATCTCAATTTTGAAAGTTCAGATGGTCAAATGAGATTGAAATTTACTTGAAGACAAAATTTAATATTTTCTGAAATTAATTTACTATTTTTTCATATTTTTAAAAACAATTGATTTTGGAGCCTCCATAACTAATTATATTGAACATTTTCTAAAATTCTAAAAAAATAGTAAAAAAATAAAAATATATAAAATTTGGTCTGTAAACAAATTTCAATATCTATATGACATCGAACGGTAAAATGAATTTTAAAATTACATTGAATTGATTTAAAAATTGAGATCTGATAAAATTTAAGTGGGAGTTCGATCAAATGAATTTAATTAAATTTATCTCTCTATTATGTATATTATATCATTATACATGTCGGAACCGTACTAGATATCAGTTATGGATAGTTCATATTTTGTTTGCTTTTAGAAATTAATAATTGAATGAGATATAAATCGTACCTATATCCATATGTTCCTGTAATTTAAAATCTCTACAGTTTACACCATCCGACATGGATGTGCATTACAAATGTTTTCTCCACAATATACAACATCTCTTTGTCAAATTTATGTATGATGGAAGAACTTGCAGATTTATCGATAGCCAACATCAAAACAACTTTTGATCAGTTTGCAACAAACCAAAATGATCAAACGGACTTGTCAGGGCAACCTTCTAAAGGTACATTAACTGAATCTATGTTTCTTTTTTATATTCAATTGGTAAACTTCAGTTAAAAAAAAAAAGAACTTTATAATATTGGCAACACGAACAGTTTCCTAGTAATCGATAATTAACTGAACCGATTGTTAACTCTAAATCACATCTTAATTTATTGATTCTTCGGGTGAATAAAAAAAACGTGGAGTCTGTTGCGGCTTTTCTATAATTAACACGAACAGCTTACGTTTTTTAATTTGATGCCCTTTAGATTTATTATTAATTAATTACCTTTTCTTTCAGTTTCTCATTTGTACATGTATGCGGCTTTTCTATGGAGTCTGTTGCGTTGGCATGAAGGTCGTGTGCACTTGGATTAAGATTATTTGGACCGAAGCTTGCACAATTTGGAACCTGATTGAGACCTTTACGCAAACTGTAGGAGCTTTCTCTCGGGGTTGATGACGTGGCTCGCCTTTAATAGCTGTTTGGCATCCCTGGATCGCCTCATTTTTAGGCACTCTTACATTTTTCTTATGCACGTATCTGGTATTTGGTTAGACATGATTTTGGATATTTTTTAGACAGTGACGGATCTAGAAAAAATATTAGATGGAGCTGAGTGCTCCAATCAATCATTTGATCGAACGGTTTCTGTTTTTTTATTCTTCAGCCCCACCTTTGAGTGCTCCAATGACAGAAAAAAATCGCTGAGGCTAAAGAGAGGTTCCAGAGGCTCGACGACGGTAGGTGGGGCTCTAGCCCCACCCGCCCGAGTGGTGGATCCGCCCCTGTTTTTAGATATTGATGACGTGGCTCTCCTTTGTCTTTGCTACAGCTGTTTTGGGTACCCCTGGGTCGCCTTATTTTTAGGCACTCAACATTTTTCTTATGCATGTATCTAGTATTTAGTAGGACAAGATTTTGGATATTATTTTTTCTTAGTAAAAAAATTTTGTATTCGCTGATATTTGTTTAGTGGTTTATTAAAATTTCATTTAGTAGTAGAATATTGGTGGGACATAATTCATGTTAATCATAAGAAAATGAGACATAATTCATGACACATACGGCAAAATAAGATATCGCTCATAATGCTTTTTGTTTACATTATATATGTTTGGAATGTGTCACAAACAGCTAGTACGTGAACTAGCGCTGTTCGCACGAACCAAACAACCCACGAAAAACCGTAGTTCGTAAACTTCTTTCTAGTTTTTAGTTTTCTGATTTTCACAAACTAGTTTTGTTCGTGGGCCTTTGTTCTTCTTCTTGTTCGTCCTTTGTTCGTGAAGCATCCAAACACACGAATTAAGGCGCAAGGTCCTTTTTGGGCCTTGACAAGTGTATTACCTTTTCGGCCTATTTTCTTCTGAAATATTAATGCTTAGACAATGAAAGCCCAAGTAAACTATCAACATTTGCCATCTAGGACCAAAATCTTCAAATGGGAAGCAGAAAGATTTCTATCAACTACGAGTTACTTAAAGCATCGAATTCTTAATTTGACATTACAAATCAGATTCTAATTCAGTAATTAAGAATAAAATGCTGTCTTCTGCTTTTCATTTGAAAAAAATTGTTAGTTTGACATGGACGTTCCAATGGGCGGCAGTGGAGAACTTCAATGACAAACCGCCTAAATTCTGGTTTACCATGAATGTTTTATGTATCATAGCTCCTGTAATTCACTAAATGTCCGTAACCATAGAAATATGTACCTAACTAACTATTGTAATGACTGCTGCCGGGCAAAAATGACAGTGAAAAAATAGTACAAGGGTCTTAGAAACGAAGAAAACGAATATGTTTAGTTCATGGTGTCGCGCTTTAAATTAAAAGAGGCATGATTAGTTGGTGGGGTCACAAATTAAAAAATGTTTATGCAAAGTAGAAACAATGCACTATATAGTGAGCCGTCAATAAAAAAAAATGTGTCTAACAGTAACCGATTAGTTGGGCACTGGGTCACTAAATTAATTGATTTTGGAGCTTCCTTGGTACTTCCCTCCCCGACCAGTTCCCACTTCATTGACTTGTTGAATATTCCTCATTCTATTTTTTCACTTCTTTTAAAAATTAATTTAAAAGGTGCTTTCAAAAAACGAAAGTGTTCATAATTCTTAAAATTATGCGTATTTTTTTTCAGGTACTTGTGCAAAAATTTCTCTAATCCATTCTAAATTTGGAGACTAATCATTGATTATTCTTATGGGTAAAAGGAATTGTGATTGTTTTGTGAATATGTTTAGAGTTCAATCTCTGATACATCTGATTAAACTATCTCACATATGCTTCTCACCTGTATTACTGCACGATTTATTTGACTTTTATCACCACGATGAGGCACTATCTGATTAAACTATCTCACATAAAAATAGCATGCATGTGACTTGTTGGAAGCTATATTTATATCGCTAAACCTGATGCTAAATCTGATCCGTCGTCTTCATTGGATTTCTTAAATGTTCGTTCATTGTAGGCTAGCTCCCAGGAGGAATATTGTGTTGTCTCCGGTGGAAACTCATATATTTTAGATTGCGTCCTCTTCCAAATACCTGTTCAGACAAGTATAACAAATTACTGAGCATCATAATATCTTGTTCTTAATTTTAGAGTTTCTTCCATTAATGACCTATCAGTGGAGTTGAAATTCAAATTCTTTGGTGTATTTCTTTTTGACTAGCCAAAATTACTTGCACTTCCACTGGAGGTCTTTGACAATTGCTGTTATAAAATTCCACACAATTTTTCACATAATCTAGGCAGTTGGTACCAAATTAGCAGCGTTACCAGTATAAATCTAGGCAGTTAGTATGTCAGTTCAGTATGGAAAGCCTAGATTATCACAAAGATGAATAGATAAAACGCACGATACATACCTTCTGAAGTTTTAGCAGTTTGATTGTTATCTTCTTTTTTAATTCTTGTTACATCAGATAGATGGTCACACTTTCTAATCCATAACCTCCTCAGCGTGCTTGGCCTCTCCAGCCACTCAGGCAGCCTAACTAGATTCTTGCAAGAACTTACGTGCAAGTACTTTAAGGACTTCAGAGATCTAATACCCTCTGGCAAAGTCATCAGCTTATCACACTTATTAATTTCTAGATATTCAAGATTAACTAGATAGCTTAGCATGCTCCAATCAAGATAAGAATCACAGTTTTCTATGTATAACCCAGAAATCCGGGGCCTCGAAGATACTTTGCTGTTTGGTGATCCCAGCAGCTTGCTACTATCTATTATTACACAATTCGCACTATCCGGTAGAAATGGCTCAAACTGCAAATTGGGGCATTTGTTTACCTCAAATTTCTGAAGTTTGGGGAACATGTGACCATCATACTTTGAAGACAATGTCGTCCTCCACTCCATGAGGTTAGGCATGTTTCTGAGAACGAGCACCTGTAATTTTCGGAATGAGTGCTTTCCAACAGATACATCTTTATCCACTTTTTTAATATTTGGCAAGTTTTCTATCTCCAATACCTCCAAGTTTGGAAGTTTCTCAAATGAAGGGAGCTGCTCACACTTTGCCAAATTACACAGTTGAATTTGAACCAAATTTGGGAGAGAGGATGTCAACTCCATTGCCCAACTGGGGAATTTATTTCCAGAATAACCATTTATTGTCAGGCGCTCAAGATTCTGATGTGGCTTCAACGTTTCCAAAATGTTTTCATCCATCAATGTGCTATCTGTAGCTCGAGTAGGATATGTACTCCATTGTAGTGCTAATGAACGCAGCCTCTCTTTTTCGCATAATTTTGCTTTTTCACTATCTCCTGGTCTAGTCACTTTCTCAAGATGGGTAATCTGTAATTTTCCCTGAGTTTTGTTTAGGTTCCCAAGCAGTACAATGCTACTGCTCCCACAATCAGAGCCTTCTCCTATTTCTTTACATTCAAACAACTGAGGCAGTCTTTGCACTACACCTGACATGTTGGTATTAACGATTTTCTCAATACCTGTTGTTGGTTGTTTTAAACTGGTACAACCTAAGAGCTCCAAATTCTGCAGCTTGGAATTACTGATGACCATTTTTGGAAGCTCACTGAGGCTGCAACAATATGATAAGTCGAGGTTTACTAAATTTTCAAGATTATTGAATGATTCGGGCAACACCCGGAGTCCATAACATGAGGACAAGTTCAGATATCGCAGTTTATGAAGGTTGCCAAAACTTTTGGGAAGCTCCTCGAGTTTGTAACATGAGGATAAATTTAGCTGTTCCAAATTCACAAGGTTTCCCAAAGATTCAGGCAAGATGTGAAGTCCACTGCAATTTGATAGGTCCAATAGCTCAAGTTTACATAAATCACCAAATGATTTTGGAAGTGTTTGAAGGCCTCTGCAATCACAGAGGCGAAGGCTTAGCATGTTGCTGAGATTAGTAATTGACTCGGGTAATGTTTCAATTTCACTACAGCCTGACAGATTCAAATTCTCGAGTTCTGAGAGGTTTCCCAAAAGTTCTGGTAACAATTTTATGTGCCTACAATTTGATATGTCTAGATGTTTCAAGCGTATAAGCTTAATAATTGACTCAGTCAACCTCTGAAGCCCGAGGCACCATGATAGGTCCAAAAATTGAACTCTTTTTAGGTTGCCTACATAATCTGAAAATATCTCAAGGTTGTAACAATCAGACAGGTTTAGATGGACTAATTCCTTTAACCGGAAGGTTGATAGTGGGAGCTTTCTAAGTTCATGATTGCTTGAAAGGTCCAAGAACTGAAGTTTTACAAGGTTTCCAATAGATTCAGGTAAACCTTGAAGATTTGTACAATTTGAGAGATCCAAATGTTGCAATGAAGTAAGACTACTGATTGATTCAGGTAATAGCTCAAGATTAGAGCAACCATGTAGATTCAAATATTGGATTCTATTCACACTACCGCTAGGGATAGTGAATGCTATAATTGGTAGGTTTGAAACATCAAGGTAACTCAAATGCTTCAACTCGATAATGGAAAGGGGAAGCTTCTCATTGCAACAACCACTCAAATTAAGGACACGCAAATATTTACTGTTTGAGAGTACTTTATTAGGGACCTTGAGCAGACCGCAATCTTTAAAATGGAGTGACCTTGCTCTTTTAGGTACAATTTTAGAAATAACTGATGAATCTGTAAAATTTATCATCAATATGTACCGACAATACTTACTTAAAGCAGTACTAGTTTCGTTTCTGGCATCCACAATATGAACCTCATCCCTAGCAACAGACCTAGCAAGGTCATGCACCAAGTCATGCATGCAGAGTACCCTTTTGTTCTTATCCTCCAATGGAGAATACTGAAGAAATGACATCCACAAAAGATTATTTACGTATTCTTCAGCAATAATTTGCAATATTGAATCCTCCTTTGTTGATTGAATGAAACCCAGAGCAATCCACTGCCGGATCAACTGATTTTTGCCTATTTCAAAGCCTTTGGGGAAAATAGCACAATAAGCAAAGCATAATTTCAATGGGGCTGGCATATGGTAATAGCTTAGCATAAGTGATTCCATGATTTTACTTTCAGTTGGGTATCCATCATTTTCATTGAACTCCCATACATCACTGTTTCTTATAAATGACCATGCATCAAGCCCTCCTAAAAACAGTAGTATGCTCCCAAGTGAATTTGCCGCTAAGGGAACTCCATTGCACTTTTTGGCAACCTCTCCTTTTATCTCTTCGAGAGTTGAATTAACTTCACCATTACCAAAAACTCTTTCCTTCACCAAGTACCAGCAATCATCTTCTGTTAATAGCTCCAACCTGTGAAAGCACCCCCCACCGATGTGTTTAGCAACATTTTGGCTTCTGGTGGTTATGATAATCTTGCTTCCTTTTCTCCCACCTTTCAGCATCAACTTCAAATCATTCAACTTATCCACATCCTCACTCCATAGATCATCTAAAATTATCAAGCATCTCTTTTCATTAAGAATTATTCCAAGAGAGTTTCTTACAGATTGTAGGTCATTAAAATCACAACGCTCCTGTTTAATCTGTGATGTTATAGCTTCTCCTATTCTTTTCAAATCAAATTCCAAGGACACATAAACCCATGCTCTTAAATCGAAGTTTTCTTTTACTCTCTCATCATTATACACTAATTGGGCAAGGGTTGTTTTACCTAGACCCCCCAAGCCAACTATGGGGATGAAGGAGATATCTTCTTCAAGATGCATATCCAATAACATCCTCATTATTGTTTCCTTCTCCTTAGCTCTCCCTCTTATTCTTTTGTCATCAACTTCTGAAAAAGTTTGTCGTTTCCTGATTTCATCCAACTGATGGGAAGACGTTTCCTCCTTAAATTGAAATTTGCTTCTCAATAATGCTATCTTGTCCAATTTTTCCCTCAATTTTTTCATTTTGTGAGCCAAAAACATCATTGACAGGCGGGAAATCTGTCATTGATGTAGAAGAAAATAAAGTTTAGATGCTTTGTACTACTAAAGACGACAGGTCCGACTGTTGCAGGACTCTGTACTAGGTGTAATTCCTAGGTATGTAAATGCTATGAGCATATACGGTTTAACCAAAAATGTTTGGAACTTCTGATCATATATATGGAGAATCTCCAATACTATAATTGATATCTTGCACACGTAAAAACTTGTAAAATGCAGCAGGTTGGATCATGATCCATCAATCTGAATTCTGAACTCATTTGGTCAATTAAACAAATCTGAATGGCAATAAAAGAACCAAATATATTCTTTTAATCCATTATTAGCAAGTAGTACAGTTAAGCTGGCATGAAATGTTCTTCCCTCTTCAGGCTTTGGAAAGCTAAATTTGATGCACATGTAATGTGTAAAAAAATGTTCTGGTATGAAAATATAATCTGTATGAATATTCTTATTATTCCAGCTACATAAAATTTGGTCTTCCAAATTACACTTAACCTTGCAGATATATGTTTTTAAAGCATGAACAGAAAATAAATGTGAGGTCCAAATAACACAAAAAAAAATTGATTAGGAAACATCTCCCCCAATTAATTATTTGATTACGTGGTTGTCTGATGATAACAAAATTAATTTCTAGGGTGTAGTATTAAGTCAAAATAGTTTATCCGACTCATTAACAGTCTAGATCTGCAATCCACATCGGATCACCGTCCACTTCAATTATCTCAAAACTTCATCATTTGAACCCAACTGTCCAGTTATTTTTTTGATCTGGTTAAGCCATTGTACCAGAATCAGAATTCAAAAGTTTGCTCAGTTAAATTAACTACAATCAGCCTTAATCTGAGCTACAACTTTTATTATTCAACCAAGATGTTCTGATAGAATCTTCTTTTTGAGATTCACATTTTATAAAAAAATATTTGGCTCTTATGATTCAGCTGTCCCTTAAAATTAAATCTCATACGATTCAGGTCAATAAGACCTACAAATAAACCTCCCAAAATGTATACTCATATGATCAGTTTGATGCTTGTAGATGCTGACCTTTATCAAAGAAACATCTTCATGTTAACATTTTACAAGATTAGGTACGTATCATTGTCCAACATATATGCTCAGACCTCTCCAACTAATATTTATAAAAATAACAGCACCAATTCAACCCACATTTGATCCTAATCTTACCCCCAACCCAGCCGAACTGGAAAGGACAGATCCAATGCCAATTCACCGGCAAACGAAAATGTGAGCCGAGAGAACAATAATTCAACCATCAGAGATTCAAGAGAAGAAAGAAAGAATTTCAACGGCACAGAAGCTGACCTTCCGGGGGACGTCAGGTGCAAAGCAGCTGAAAAAATCTTCAAGGTCGTATGCGACAGCCTTCAAGCTCTTTAGCCAGAGGCAAACAGCCATCTCCTTGGCAGATCGGTTCTGGGCATCCCTGAGAACTGCCTGAAGCATTGAAAGAGTGGCCTCAGTGTATTCCAAGTCGTCCTTGAAGTTCCATTGCAGACTCATCTTCTTGAGAAGAGGTGCTTCTAGTTTTTTAGCCAACTCCTTCACCACGGCCATGGCAATCAACTCCCCCACACCGGCCATGGTGCAGGGAAGTAACAGAGAACAGCTCTCCAATTGAGGTCTCCACTCTCCACAGGTAGTTGTTTCCCTGTCGTATTTTGCTTTTTTTTTTTCAATAATTCCTTGATAGTGCATTACTGGACGTAAGCGATAATGAAAACTCTAGGTAGGTTATCAAAAAAAAAAAAAAAAGAATGAATGATTGAAAAGTCAAGTCAATCAAGTGGGAACTGATCGCGGAAGGAAGTACCAAGGAAACTGAGAATCAATTTTTTTTTTTTTTTTGGGTAATGAGAATCAATTGATAAGGTACCAACTACCAAGTGGACAGCCAGTTAATTAGTAAAAGACACGTTTCTTTGCTCCTTAACAACGAAAAGTTTATGGCATGGATGGCTCATTGTATGTTTAGTGCTTTCTCTTCGCTTCCTGTAAATATTTATTAGGAAAATACTGCCATCAAATCATTTTGAGCGAGGGTCATGAATCCGTATTGATTCTCAACATGAAAATTTTAAAATGACTGATTTAAAACTGATTAATGTGGTTTTATATCGAAAATTTATTAAATGCTAAATTTCTACTATTTTTAAATTTTTCAAAAATCTAAAAAAAATATTATTGACTTATTCTCCAAAGAGATTTAAATATGAATATTACATTGGATGTTGATTGGATCATTTGAACTTTCTAAATTAACATGTGATCTAATTTAATAACACAATAATCTGTCAAATCGATTTGACAGTAAAAATTCTCAATATTTATATACTTTCTGAGGAAATATTTGTACCGGAATTATTACATAACAAAACACTAATCATTACTATTCGTGCTAAGGAGTTTTAAACAAGAAACTACTTGCTGAGAAAAATATATTATCCTTCCCTACTAATTATTCTAATGTTAAATTAAATAAATGTAATCGGGCCGTAAATATTAGGTCATGTAATAGTGACTCATCAAAATATTCATACTTATAGTCGTAAACAAGAAATTTTTACAGTGATGACATCCCTGCATTTTAATTTACTCGAAAGATAATCTAAATGTTATAATATATGATTTTTGAAATGAAGCACTACGTACCACTGCTTTAATATAAAATACTAAAGGATAGATTAACCATTCAGTTTTGTAAGGATTCATCGGTTCAATTTAAATTGAACTGTCTAATTAATATTTTTTTTCCCAATTTGCATAAATATAAACCAAATCGAATGAACGATAATCCCATCGACCGAATTGTAAACTGAACTTTTATATATACAATTTTTTTTTTAAAACTGATTCGAAACAAATGACGAAACAATTGACTGATTCAATCAGAAATAAATTTTATTTTGTTGAAAACAAACTCAATCATTTGGACACCTATATGTAGGCTGGCACTGCTGGCACCTTCACCCGCCAACAAACACTCCAGTTTAATCGTATGAGAAATATTTTAACAAGCACTTACAACACTTTTTTTTTAAAAAAAAAAAATAGCACTAGTGGCAAAAAATAATGCACTTTAATTTCTTGAGCGATGAGTGAAAGGTCGCATGTTCGAAATCCGACTGGGGACTCTTTCATAAACATTTAATTTAAAAATAAGTTAGACAACTTAGACCCCCAATTTATCTTTAAAAAAAACACATTTTTTATGATTTTTTTTAAAAATGTGGGGTATAATAATAGGAGATGATAAGCCATTTTAAATACCCCCTTCTTCACACAACAATCTACATGCCATTTCAAAGTTACTGATCATTACAACCGAGCAAACATCATATATACATACTGTACACACTCCAACTATGAATTTATTTAGGTTTTCCACTCAAGTGTCTATGGCATCAGCTAACATCTCTGCTCCAATTCAACCATGCAGATGAATTAGTAGGGAAAAGATGAGATCATACCAATGTCCATATACACTTGGAGTGGAACAAAACCAAGGCATTATATATTAGAATTCACGGTCTGGGAAAATCAAAGGAGCCACCAGGGTCCAAATGTACAGAGCTGCAGTGGCCCATTCAGTGCAAATTCTGACCCAAACTGTGGTCCATCCCACATCAATCAGCTCAGAGCTATCAGAAGTTGAGCTTGTCCAACCGGTGAGAAGCATAGCCGAGTACATACTCGCCAATGCAAATATTAGATGGAAGAATGTGTACGAGTAGCTTACAGGCTTTGGCTCTGCATCTTTGCTGGATTTTCCAGCTTCAGTGTCTCCCTCCAGCAGTGGAGAAGTAGCACCTAAAGACAAATAGGGTTTTCACAAAATCAACAGAAATAATTTATTGTTCATCATTTTCACAGGACCAAACTTTCTTGCAAAAACTGGATATCATATCATCAGTCTCGGGGGCTAAACAATTAGTTGTATCATATAGTATGCACATTACCAATATAACAAGTACTTCATTCTAATGTGCACCAGTTGCAAAGAATTTTACAAATGTTCACAGCCAAAAAAAGAAAAGGTCACTGCTGGCAACCACAATCCCCGCCATACACAAAAGGAAAAGAAAAGAGAAGGCAAAATCGCAAACCCAATCAACACCCATCACACATTTGAGCCATATGGTTTGAAAGAGATAACTCTCACCTGCTTTTGGAGAGGAGGGAGGAGAGAGAAAGGCTGTGGAAGATCCAGCTCTAACAGCTGAATACACAACTGAAAGCACAGTGGTAAGCATTCCAAGAACAAGAGTCCCAGTGGAGACCTGCTTAGAGTGCCTGTGGAGGCCATTGCACTCGTAATCTGTTGGCTCACTGGAAAGGCCACTGTAGCAGAGGTATGCACAGTAAATAGATATCACTGATGCTGGCATCAAGCTTCCATTTACCTAATAATTTTGTAGTATTGACAATGAAGAAAAATTAATAAGAGATTTGTCTAAAAATGCACACTATCTTATAATTACCATAATGGCGCATCATACAAACTTAAAAGTATATTTGTGATAACCAAATATTTTACCTAACTCTGTTAGCCTTTGATTAATAGCTAGAGAAAGATTTTAATGGTATATTGACAACATGAATGAAAAACCATCATCACAATGAACATTATCTAGCACTGTTATGTTGCTTTTCCACTTAGATCATATTACTGGAATTTATTGAGATATCCAGAAAACATGATTTTTCTCAGTATCAGAGAATTTTAGTGGCTCCCTGGAAACTTCCATTGAACAGATAGCAACAGAAGGCACTATTTATTACAACTTACCTGAGGATGCAAGGCAATAATAGCAAAGGCAAAAGCAAGTATCAAAGTCATGACAATGAAGAAAATATTGAGACCACAGTCATGTCCTGAGGGATTGAACCAAACAAACAACACCCCAGAGAAAGCAAATGTAGCTAGATAACAAACCACCGATACAACCAACAATGCAATGTACCTGACAAGGTGTATACAATGTTACTGAATAATTCATGAGAAAAAAAATTAAATCAGCCAATATGTGTTCCTGAAAGAAATTGAACATACCATTTCTGCTCATCTTTCTCCACCCATGAGTCATTCCAGCTTGTTAAAAAGTCTAGAAGAATAACCACTTGCACCAAGAGAAAGAACCCAGAGCCAAATTTTGACAAAGTTTCTGCATAAATAAAAACATAAAAGTTAATCAAGTACGAAAACATATATTTAACATAAGATTTCTATTCTACATGTGTTAGATCTGTAAAAAAAACTTCAAGGAGCCCCTTATAGTGCATCTACATGGATTTATAATTTCAATTCCATCAAAATGTTTAAATTGAAATTGCAGCTTACAATATTACAATAAATTAATAGCTGATGAAATTAGCAAAAAAAAAAAAAAAGGTGGTACTTTTAGACAGAAAGACATCGTACCAGAAGATGTAGACTTAATTATTAATTACACTGTCATCTACTTTGATTTCAATGTAATTTATGCTCAAAATAAGTGGCATTCATAAAGAAAACACAAGCCTTCAGAAATGCATAGTGCTTCTAATTTACTAAATAGACCAGAGGAAAAAGAATAATCCAAGAGAAAGAAAGACTCCCCAAAAAATAAGAAGTGCTTCTCACCATAAATAGTGATGACAATATTTGGTAAGAAGAACATGAGAGCAATAAGCACAGCCCAAACAACAACCTTCAAGACCCAGCCACCATGGTGCCACGCATCTCTTTTATCATTCTGATCTTTGACACCGATCATCATGGCAGCAAATGTAGCGAAAAACAAAAAGTTCCCCAAACTGACACGCAGGACAGCATTAGTCTGAAACCATTCCTTGGAAGGGGTGTGGGCAAAAGTATTTATCCCTGCAAGATGCAAAGATAGATAGCTCTTTTAAAAGTCGATCTCGATTTTTTCCAGTGTGTTAATTATGTGGCAAAACATTGAAGAAAGGAACTCGGTATCTACAAGTAAAACATGCCAACTCTAGAACCCAAAAAAATAGCAATCACAAACGAGGTCAAAGAGGAAAAGAAGGTTGCTTACAAGGGATTTTTTCGAGGAGAGGAGCGGCGACTTCGCGAAGGATCCAGGAGAGGATGAGAGAGAGCGCGAAGAGGCCGCAGTAGGCCAGCCGGGCCGAGCGCCGCGAGATGGCCGACGCCGCCGACATGCACGCGCCGCACGCGCAGCTGGCGCAGCACGAGGTCAGGCACGACACCACAAACATCTCCTCTCTTCTTCTTCTCCTTCGTTTTCGTTTCGTTTCTCTTTGGTTTGATTAGTGTTTGTTTAGTTCAGACTTCAGACTTCAGAACCACAGGAAGCAGCTCCGGAACGGAATGAATTCCACAAGGATCCGTCAGACTCGCTCCAGACTTTCAGTTGAGAATTTCGGAAGTCAAATCTTTCAAATTCATCCCAGATTAATTTTTCATAATAACTAATACTAAATATGAGGATTGAGGTGGAGGAGGTAAAATATTTTTTTAATATATGATGAGTAGAAAATCCGACACTTTTGACAAAATTATGAACGGCTACGATTTTTTATTTCATTTCATTTGAATTGATTTTTTAGAATTTCGTTGAATCTAATTGCATAAAAATTCTAACCAAATGATACCAAATTCATTTATTTTGATCACAAAATTTTTCTAATGAAATAAAATCCCGTGCTAAAAAAAAGAGAGAATTTGATCAGGCCTAAATATTTCTAACAATAGATAAAAGTGGTTCCATGCGCTTATTTTATACATGAAGCATAGCATTTTCTCAACAAATTTCTAATAAACAGGATTATTTTTGTTGATTAATTTAAGCTTATATTTACACTGTTGAAATCGTTATTCATATTTTATGGGCTTTTTTTATACCTGATGGAGTGTATTAGAACACTGACATTCGAAGGGATACTATTGATAATTTAATATAAATAATTTTTATAATACTTTCTATAACAAACTTGTTATTATGTATTTAATGAAATCAGTTGAATTTGATGTTTTATCTTTACACCAGGTGCATATTATTTAATTTTATTATATCTTCAAAATAAAAAAGGTTTTGTTAAAATATTGATGGTTATATTTTTTTTAAAAAAAAACTTGATATTCATACTATTACAACTAAAAAAATAATTAAATTTTTTGTTGGAAAAAGAAAAAAAAATTGAAGAGGAGAAGAAACTCATTAAGGATTGTGATTGAAGAAACGTGAGACTAAAACAAGACAAGGAAATAGAACTACCAAAATATAAATAGATACAAAAAATAAATAAAATAAAACAAGGATAGATGGACAAAGTTGATAGTGAAGGTACATATGTTCAATTCATGTAATATTGTAATTTACTTTGTAATTGCAGATTTCGACAAAATCACATCATATAACCCCCAAGTTGTTGCTTAAGGATCAAGCATTAAATTAATCAAGTTTATCCATAAATTTGAAGTCTACAAATATAATAATAATCCTGAAAATGACCCAATCCGCTATCTTGACCCGACCCAACCCGAAACTTGAGAAACATCCAAACCCATAATCCCAAAAAGTTCAGACATATCGGATCCTTCCGAAGGCCCAGCCCAAAATGCGAAACAAATTACACATTACACAACGAAAAAAGAAAGAAAAAAAAAAAAAAGGAGCCGCTCTCTGCCTCTTCCTCTCCATATCTTTCCCAACAGAAGATTTCTCCTCTCTGTAACCTGTAACCCTAGCCGACGAGTCACCGACAAAACCTCTGATCAGAATCAGAGCATTAAATATCGATAAATTTTAGTAGAAATGGTAGAAACAGTGGAAGAGGTCATGGGTGGGAGTGGCACGCCATCTGCAATTAGGATATTTATTGGGGGGTTAGGTGCAAGTGTGACCACTGATGACATAGAGAAGCTTTTTAGCTCTCTCGGTCGAGTTCGCAATGTGGAGTTTGTTCGCACTAACGGGCGCAATTTTGGGTACATGGATTTTGAGCCTCAATCCGATAAGGCTCTCGCCAAGCTCTTCTCCACTGTTAGTGTTCTCTATCCCTTCCTGTTCACTTTATATTTTCTTAATAATTTTGTATCAATAAGGATTTCAAGCCTCATCTAATGCCCCAATTTTGCATTAATTTGGTTATTGGCATTTAGTTGCATAATAGAGGCTCAAGTGAGTGAGATAAGATGCTTAATTTACATAAATAACGCATAATTAGACTTGATTGGGTACGATAAATTTGTACCCATACAAGTTTATTTATCGAATACAAGGAGAAAATAGGTTAGTTTTTGGAAAGATACAAAATGGAAAATTGAATGTTACCAGGTAGCTTTGATTCTCGTCAGATTGTTTTTCTAATTCTAAATTTATGATGTCAGTATAATGGATGCAAATGGAAAGGAGGGAAGCTTCGGATGGGGAAGGCGAAGGAACACTACCTCAGTCGATTGAGGCGTGAATGGGAGGCAGATGCTGCAGCTTCTGTACCGGCTGAGCAAGAAGTAGAGATAACCAATGAAGAGAAGAAGTCCAAAAACTTGGACTTGAATTCGATGAAAATCAGTATTTTCTTTCCCAAATTGAAAAAGGTGAGCCTTTTAATATCTTGGGTTTTGCACTGGTAATACTGAGTACTTTTCTTTAGTTGCCACTTGCCAATATAGAATCTGATCAGAACCTTACCAGCCAATTGTGGTTCCAATTTCAAATGCTCTTGGTTGATGATTTTTATTACAGTGTATCTTAGTTAGTTTATTAGTAAATTAACCAATTCAAAGAAGAAACTTGATTTTTTTTTTTTTTTTTTGAAGGCTAGACTAGAACAAATTATGAACTGTAGTCCCATTTTACCACTGCTCAACTCATTTATCTGTATTGGTATTTGTTGTTATGCAGATAAAACTGTTACCTTATAAGGGAAGTGGAAAGCACAAGTACAGTTTTCAGAGGGTAGAGGTGCCTTCGACTCTTCCCCTCCATTTCTGTGACTGTGAGGAGCACTGTGGCCCTCTTGAGTCAGTCAACCAAACCTACCTCTCTGCTCTAGACTCGGCTGCACATGAAAAGGAGCTCAGTATAATGCACTCTGTCATGAATAAGCTTCTGAAAGAGAGTGGTGAGAAGCAAGAAGAGCTGGGTGCAGATCTGGATGTCGCTGAACTGGTTGAAAAAAATACTGCTGATGAAGAGAGTGAAGAAGAGAGAGGAGAGGAGGTTGTTGAGGAAGTTGCAAAGGAAGCATCAGAGGAAGAATCAGATGAAGATCTTGTGATAAATATTTCTGGTCATATGTCTGATGAATCTCTATTGGATTTCACTGTTTCAGATGTTGTGCCTCCTAATCAGGTACAGCAAACTTTAGAAGAGTTTATTGTGGTGTTGATGTAACAATAGCTTGGATAATGATATTGTTCAGTATTCTGAAATCTATAATAGATAATTGCTCAAAAAATGCATGTCAATTGGTCTTATTTGCAAACAAGGTAACTCAGTTGTGTCATTTGAAATATCTGGTGCTTCCAATTGTTTGAAGATAAACACATTATATTAATGTTAATACCCTTTGTTTTTTGCAGGAATTGAAAGAGAAAAACCATCAAATGTCAGCAGAGGAGATTCCCAAGAGAAATGTACAAAAACACACGTCAAAAGCTCTCAAAACCCCTGTAGATGGAGAAAAACCCCCTGTTGCCACGGAAAAAACTACTGTAGATGAATTCTCCTCTCATTTACCCAGATCTAGTTCCTCTTCTATGAAAAACCAGATCCAACCTGAACCTACTGATCAAAAAACCACTGAAAAGTCGGGAAAAAGCGGCAACATATGGTTTCAGAAATCAGCTTGGAGAGACCTTGTAGGAGATACAACTCAAAACCTATTCAGCAACTCAAGCTCAACACAATTAAGCGTCAACTCAAATTTGTCAAACCAGCCTGTTTCAGAAAGCAAAGCAAGTGATCCTACCATTACATCAAGAAAGAGAAAAGTTATGTCCAATCAAGAAGGTCAAAATTTAACACCAACAGAGACAGAGACTGTTGCAGAAGATGAAAATAAACAAGCAAAACAAGAGGTTAGAAGGGTTGTGCAGAAAGTGAAAGTGGGTGAAGTGTGCTCCTTCATGAGAAGTGCCGAGTCAGAAAAGGAATGGAATAAGACTAAGAAGGCTTTGTCTGGTTACATGAAGAAGAAGAAAGAAGAGAGTGGCAGTGGTTCTGGTGTGAGGAAGGGGGCTCCATTTCATGTTAAAAGATTTGTCAAATGATCTCCTTTTACATGGGTACGCCTTTTTCAGATTTTTTTTCCCCCTTTTCAGCATAATGTGGGTATTTATTCATGTTTACGTTTTATCCGTTCTTTTGTGTTGTACATTCTTTTTTTCGACAATTGGTCCATTTTTGGAGTAATCCGTAATTTGTGACTTTAGAGATGGAGTTTAGATGAAAGGAGAATCTATTCTCTCTTGTCAATGTGTTTATTCTGTTACTTATCCATTAGGCACGAAAGGCCAGGAGCCTCTAGTTTAGTTCCTGTTGTCCTGATTGGCGGATTAGTTTCACTAGAAAATATTTAGAGAAAAGTAACGGACATAACTGAACTGTAAGTCTGTAATAATCAATCTTTTTTTTTCAACTTCCTAAATCCAACACTTCTAATCGCGCAAAACATTTAATTGTAAACTAATACAGGAAGTAAGAACAACCCCCTTCCTAACAAGGTGTACTAGTTAAAATTGAACACATTTCTTTTTTCATTTGTAACATTTAGGGTAATTTGTTATGTAAAATACAAAAGATTATTTGGAGGAAAAAGAATGCTGCTTGAAGTAGTGTCAGAAAGCATATTTGTGGTTTTTTATCATTGCATTTTGTATTATGTGAAGAATATAGGGCAGGTTTTAAGTGTACCTTGTATATTTACTATGGGAACAAAGATACACACTTCACTGACGAATACTCTTTCAAATTAGTTCCAACCAGCCCCTATTACGATTTGCCATCAAAATTTCCTTGATAAATATGCACTGTTTGAAGACTACAGTCTCAGTTGACATGAGTTGCTATGCTGATTCATATACCGAGCACGTGCAGCTCATCTATGAACAACATAGCTCTAAACATTGAATTGAGTTTTCTATAAATGAATAAATAGTAAAGATAGATGAATTTTATCTGAGCCCTGTAATTAGGGGTGAAAACGGAGCGGATAATTCCCGCTCCGAACCGTATCTATATCCGCAAAATAGCGGATTCGGATAATACTATCCGTATCCGAACGGATACGGATGCAGATTCGGATTTTTTTTAAACGGATATGGATACGGTTATGGGAAGCAATATTAGTGCGGATATGGATGCAGATACGGATATCCGTATCCGTATTTCTATACAAAACGGATATATGGTAATGATTACTTTTTTAAAATAACATCATAATTGACATATAGGTATAACTATTTCAATTATATATATAGCATCATAATTGACGATTATTTTTTTTTACTATAAGATGATGCCAATTTTTCTATAAACTTGATTAAAGTTTGCTTTTTGTGATGTCTCAATATGTGCAAATAAGATGTTTTTTGTGGTTGTCTTTCTATATTTTTTTGAGTTAATTCTATAGTAGTCATAAAAAAATAAACATTACACTCTTCCGTTTGAATATTGTCTTTTGTTTAATAAAATTAATTGAGCAAAATATTATCCGTATCTGACAAAATATATTCGTATTCGTATCCATATCCATATCCGACAATATCCGAACCGTATTCGTATCCGTTTAACATCCGCGCCGTATCCGTATCTGAACATATCTGTATCCGTATCCGAATCCGAAAAAAAAATATGGATACGGATTTGGTATGACCACTATCCGCCCCGTTTTCACCCCTACCTGTAATCCTTAAAACTATTTTCTGCACCACATGTAAACAATCAGAATCATGGATTAAGTGTAGAGAACTGCTACAAATAGAGAGCAGATGCTCTTGTAAAAAATAGTACAAGTTAGTTAATGAACCAAAGCATGTTTATATTATTTTTTTTCTTTCCTCATTTCTCGAAATTAATTAAGAATGTTCATTAACTTGGTGGCTAAAATAGTTGTGTAACGAAATCCCGCTGACGGTATTGGGTTGCATGATTTTCTGACGGGCTCTTTGGGTTTGAAATTTGTAGTAACATGAGCCCCTCAATATCTCCCCTAAAATATCACTTTCACTTGGTTTACATGCCTCTCAATCTTCTCAATTGATCAGATAAATCAATTTATAGTGTTCGTGGCAGGTTTATCATTTTCAAAAAACAGCATGCAACATATCAAAGAGATAATCTAGAACTAAACAGATACCCAACCACAAAGTGCATAACAAACATCAGTCCAACTGTCACTAAAAAACAAATGAACATCCAAAGATAAAACAGAAAGGGAAATTGCATCAACGAATACAAAACAGTTCTCTCCATTCTCACAACAAAAAGGAGACAACCATTCCCAATTCAGGGTGTCAATAAGCTACCACCAATTCAAACTAGAATTCTAATTAGTGATCACTATTCTACTCTGAATTCGAACTACAACTACAGCGAGTGTCAGAAAAACCAAAGGGAAGCTAACTCCCTGTGCCACTCTACTAACAACCAGAAATTAGAAAGAAAAAGGACAAATGAAAAAAGATTAAAAAAAATGAATAACACATACATGGGAACAAGACAAAACAGAGAAGACCCTACAGCTTAGACTCAAAGGCCCATCCTAAACTGCCATTTTACTCGTGTTGTGCTCAGCAAGTGCCAGCAATGCTGTTCCTTTTCCAGAATAGATATTTTTCCTGGTACTACCATTCATAGAATCCATAACTAAATTGAGAGCACTACATTTTCTGCATCCACCTCTAGCTCGGGAAGAGACCAGCATTAACCCTAAGCACAACTTCATGGTGTCCCTATTTCATCGCCATCACTTTGACGGTCACTACTACCGTCGTCTTCACTGTCTCCATCATCGTTGCTCGATGAAAGAGGGGTGAGCCAGCAGCTTCCATGGAGATGGCCATTGACACAAACAAAGTACTCTAGCCCATCTTCGAGGGAGCCTAGTCTTGTCGCAGCGCTTCTTGGGACAAGTCCTGCGGCTGTCATGCTCCAGACTCGTGCACCGCAATATGGGCACCTGATATGCTCCTCCAGCTCAGCATTCCGCCCGATCAAGCAAGCTCGGGTGCGAGACCGCACAAACCCACCAAAAACTCCCCTGCATTGTATAGGAGAACATCAGCTTTAGCATAATTCTATATGATCGTAATTCGTAATATCAACTTTGAAACAATGTATCACAGTATCATTAATCATTCAATGCAAGTAATTTCTAATGACATATATGTGCAAAAGTTTTGAATAATTGACATACTATATATAAATGTCATAAATATGTGGAGAATGAAAAATGTCACACTAAATGAATACATAACACTTCAAAGCGAAATGATTTTACTTTATATACATGAAAAATGAAATACAAAGTAAAATGACTTACCTTTGAAGTGCGTATCATTCTAAGATAACAAAAGTTTCAAAGCAAAATGCAAACAGCCTGCATCCACAAAATACTACAGCAACAACAGCTTTGGTTGAACTGCATCCAAAAGTTCCCATCATCGTAGCACATTTCTTATCATGAAGTAAAATAACACTTACCTGTATACCCCCAAATCATGCTCCTCACCAGGGGGTGAAGCATGCTCACAGGGATCACTAACATACAATACATCACCCGAGCATCTCCGTATCAGAAAGCTCTTTCCTGAGGTCTTCGAAAACCTTGTTACCGCTGTAAAATGCCCTGGCATAGGGTTCGACAATGCGAAAAACAATGAAGGAGTACACCCGCAGCAATACAACAATATTTTTGCAAGTGCTGGCCACCCACCAGGAAGACGAGGTGCTGAACCACCAATGCCATGTGGCAAGGCATTAACGGGTGTTGCCAGTATAGCAGAAACAAGCCGTGGAGCTCGAGAGACACACAGCTCATAGAAGAGAATGCGCTCAGCCACAGCTCTGTGTCGACGACTGGTGCAAGCAGTGGAGCATAGTGTCTGCGGGTCCCAGTTGAGAAAGCGAAACAAAAGAGTAAGCACTTGCTCATTGTAGATACCCGTATTCGGGTTGTTTCGATTGGAAACTGCAATGCGGCCAGTTGCACGGTGCATTGTCGAGCTAGTACTGGTACTGCCACTGGTACCACTACTGCTGCTCCTGCTGGTGGAGCTAATCAATGGCATTGAAGATGTTGATGGGTTTCGTTCTTGGTTTGGGTTGGCCATTGGACTGAGTTGAACTTGAGTATGAGATGGAAGTGTAGTTGCATGAGATAAATGTATAAATTGAGTGAAGTACAGAGTGTAGGAGAAAAGGAGGCTGGTGGGATGGGAAGGAAACAGGTAGGAGAGAAGCTATATACCTGCAATGATGCGCTTTCCTATGCAGTATGCGCAGATAGAAGAAACAAGAGTGTGTTTTTTTTATTTTGTCGGAAAGGAAGGGTGGTTCGAGTTTCAAAATACTCGTGTCGGAAGAGTAAACCATGGACCGGACCGGTTGGTTCGCATGGCTACACGGAGGCGGTTTGCAATTCGCACGTTGTGCTTAGTACCGAAGTAATAATTTTTCATGTGCATTGAGTTGTATTTGGACCTTTGTTTTTTTCTTCACTGATTGTGCGGCGCAAGTGACAAACTCACTGTGGAGAAATGCAAATTGGTTTACTAAACTTAATTTCAGAGCATTATGATCCCAATTTTACTATTGTGACAAGTAATAGAGAAATTTTAATGAGTTGCAAATTAGATTCCCATCGAAGTTTTATCTAGCAGGAAGAAATAATAGCAAAATAAAGCATAGAATTATTTATGCTATCAGTTCTCAAGACATAATTTGTGCAACTATTATATTTATAAGCTGTAAGAGTACTCAGAAAAATGACAAAAAAAGACACGAGTAATTTGTTATATTGGCAACCATTGTTCACAACAATTGGATAAATGATTAATAAAAGTATACAATCAAAAGTTTAGATATGTTATCTATGATTCAAATAGAATGTTTATCAAATTTGGTTCAATTTATGAACTAATGCAATATTATATATCAATCAGAGAAACATGAATATGTATAGTTACATGTGTTTATCGACACTGGTCAACAATAACTTCTAAATTGCACAAACTAATATACAAAGTTTAGTACAATTATAGATAACTTTATATATTTAACTTATGACAACAGAAAATTTATAATTATTTTATTGGTTATCGCCATTATCAAGTAAAGTTTATTATCTATAGATTCCTTCTCATAGAATTACATTACCAATGCTAAGTATAGCAATCATCCTACTATTTGGAATTCAATTTCTAATATATTTATGAAAAATAAATTTAAAAAAAAAAAGAGAAATAAAAGGCAACTTGGTTTTATGATTGTACAGTCTTTTTTTATTATAAAAAGAATGCGGTTTAGAGCGGAATGAACCGGTTTATAATCCGGTTTGGTCTGATACGTTAGACCGGGGAATAAACGTGAAAACCTGATCATTCAGACTTAGACTTGGTCCGTTCGCCTCAGCCTCAGGTGAGGTCAGGAACCGTAGGACACGCGTCGACATCTAAAGCCCCACACTGCTCAACAAAACGCAAAACCTTGGATTGCGCTTTGATCTGCCACGTGTTTACTTCTTCAAGTGGAATACGCGCCGAAGCATCTCGAGTCGCTTTCCTTTCTCTGTTCCTGCTCCTTGCTAGTTGCTATAGGTACAAATGTCTTTGTACCCAAAATTCGGTCAATGCATCCTTTCCAAAGTCAATTTTCCTTTCCTTGGTCAAAATTTATAAGACTTGTAAACTCAAATTTTCATTTCTGAAAGATCCGCCGGTTTTAGTTAGATATAAAGTTATTGTTGCCTAACTATAGAATAGTGTGTTAATGTCATTAAAGTAATTTAGAATTTATATACATAAAAATTTGTTAAGTACCATATTTATTTTTGTTAGAAAAATAACGAAAAATTTGAATATCAGAATTTATCATCTATAATAGCAAATGTTTTAATGATACTATTATTCTGCTTAATTATCATACGGTAATTTACTGTTATAATTTTATTAGTATTCCCTTGGTTATTAGTAGTATGTGGTGATGAGATTTCGTTAAAAGTACTGCCAATTATGTTGCATATTGTAGAAACTGCATTACATAGTGTTTTTGGTTCAAAAAAAAATTGTATTATTAAATACATATTAGATCAAAAGTTGTAGCTATTATGGAGCATGTGATATTAGTACATTTCTTATCGGTTGATCTATTGGTATAACTGCAACTATAGAAAATAGTTTCATTGCCATACAGTATTACCAAACAAAAGCACGATAATAAATTAATTTGACAACAATTGATTATTAATATTAATGTATGTACCACTGAAACATTTCTAATTAATCAGTTATCTATTAGTATAGCTGCAACACTTAAAGTGACCAGTACTACTTGGTAGTAATAAGAACTTACTCCATAAATGGGTTATCGTGAATTCTCAAGAGATATATAATATTAAATTAATTATTAATTATGGAATTTCACTCGATTTTAATATTTGAAAAAATTATAACTTTTTTTCATAATATAGACAAAAATATTGTGGATGATAACCGTAAATCTCACAATATATAGAATTTTCTCTTATTTTCATATTTTTTGGAGTCTAAAATTTTTATAGCTAATTCTTTTGTCAAATAAAAAATATAATGCAACCCTTTTTTATAATTATGTTTTTATCTGAGTTTTACAAAACAATATAAAGCCATATATATTGTTTCTTTTCAAAAGTAGCAAACAAAGAGAGAAGTGATAATATTATATAAGTATTGATAACTGCTTGTAAAAAATTGATCTTACTCGTTTTATAAAAAAATAAAATAAATAGTGTATATTAAGTTAGCTAAATTCATATCTTTCAATATTAATTATTAAGAATATATCCCGGCTGTATGTACATATAGTTTGTACCTATTCAATAACATATCTATGTTACAGTTTGAAGTACTTAAGTACTATTATATATATTTCTTTTGGCAATTCCCAAAGTATTATTATATGGTTATTAACTGTACATTATACGGAAATAATGTAGAACGCTGGAGAGACTTCTGGAGGTACCGACATCTAGGTACGCAAAACAATTTTTACCTCCAAATAAAAAACGCCTTTTAGGCGTCAGGTGCCTTGAAACGGAACCGGTGACCGAAACGTGGCAACCCGGAATACTAGATTCGGGAGAAATCTCTTTTGTGGCTCAAAATATCTCATGGGGTACGTGGCACATCCCAGTTGAACGCAAGGACACGTGTCGACATCATACCCTACAGTGGGATTTCATGAGTTGGATGTGATCCAGTGATGGATTTTTTAGTTCATCCAAGCCTTACATGTGTTCCCTATAAAGTGGCTACTAATTATTTTTTCATTGAGGTTGTTTAGTTACTTTAGAGCACGCTTTGAAGTTGAAAAGTTAATTTAATTTTATGTTTTATTTTCTATATATGGGTGCCACGCGCTTTGGAGTTTGGTTAGCGAACGATGCTTGGAATCTCCTGTACTCTTATCTCCGGGTTTTAATAATAATTGTATTAGAGATGATGAGTTGTCTAGGCATAAATAATTAGAGTTAGGAACATGAAGGAAGCTATTATTATAGGTATTATTTAATTCATGGAAATATGACGTGTATAAAACATTTGCTTTGTATCATAAAAAAAAAAAGAAAGGAATAACATAGCTCCTATATGACTATATCACATAAGTAATAAGAGTAAAATCTAATTTAACCAACCCAATCTATATATTGTCAAATCTAATTTAACCAACATAACATAGCTCATATATGACTATAACATAGCTTTTATGCACCATGACCGTTTTGGTCGGTGGTTTCACAAATTGTCAAATCTAATTTAACCAACCCAATCTATATATTGAAATCTCATAGCGAACAAAATTTTACAATTTTTGAAATTTTTTATTATTTTTTCGAATTTTTTAAAGCTTACTATTTTTTGCTATAAATACACTAATTTGTAAGCCAAAAATGGCAAGTTTAAAAAAATTAGTAAAATTTTGTTTCCTATGAGATTTCAATATATTGATTGAATTGGTTAATTTAGATTTGTCAATTTGCAAAATTACCGATCAAACGGTCGTGGTGCACGGAGCGCTCTATGCATCATGGTTCACAATAGATTTACTCTAAGTAATAATTTATTTTTCAAAAGTTTGTAACACATATATAGATATTGATTTAACTATCGTATAATATTTTAGTATAGTTGAGTGAATCGGCAAATAATTACTCTGTATATATAGTACAACATTATATTTTGATTGGGATGCAAAATACTTGAATAATGTGACACAGACACACAGTTAAACAATATACAAGAAGTCAAGAAGTGTATTTATTTAAAGACAATTCAATATCAAAATACCACTTCTAATTAAGTTCTAACATCATTGTAAGATAAAATCAGTTGCATAATAATATATACATGTTATATGTATCATGAATAGTGGAAGAAAGGAAATGATACCTCTTCGGTAATAGATTGAGTAAATTTGTTACCTTTTTGTAATTTTTATTTTTCTAATTTTCAATTTCAACATGTGACAGTATTTGCTACTTCAAAAGCTTTGTTAGAGAATAGAGATCATATCCATCTGAAGCACATGTACAGGTTTTCTCTCTCTTTTTTTGTTTTTTTTTTTTTTTTTTGTATTTGCCTGTTGTATTAGATACGCACGCTTTTTTTAAAAAAAAAAAAAAAGAAAATTGGGTTGAACATAGAAATATACAAAACATATGGCAAATGTCTATAGAATCATAGATAAATATGGTTTCCCGAGACTAATAACCTCTACAAATTCCATAGCTTGAAACATATTGATTTCAACATTTCTTATAATTAATTGGATATATTATAAAAAAATTTATATTTTTTTTTGTGATATATATCTTAATAGAATTAAGTCATGTGTATTTTATACATAAGGAGTTTTGTTTTCATAAATTTATTTTATGCCACCACATGACATAGCTCTTTTATTTTTGCATTTATATTTTTACAATTTTAAATCTATAATATCTTTAAGTTGTTTAAAATAACAACAACAACTAAGCCTTTTGTCCCAAACTTGTTTAAAGCAAAATTTAAAAAATAATTTGTGCCTACAGGTCTCTCATGAAAATAATAATAATATCAATACCTTTGTCGAATTTTGTTTTCCATTTTCCCATTTCTTATTTTCCTCTCTTTTTTCCCCTCTTTTGAAGACCTCTAAGGAGATTAGTAAGAGCGTTCTTAAGTTTGAATTCTTTCTCGTCACGTGTTGGAAGAGAAGCGTATCATATAACTTAGGGGAACATTAACAAGCGAAAAATATCTTACCTAAATCTACTTTCTCTTTCATCCTCTAAGATTCCAACACGAGGTGCAAAGATTGAAAAAAATTCAATACCTTTATGAAGAAAGAGACGGAGGTAAAATGAGTGCATGCATTGAGGCCGAATGGATATTTGTCGCCATATTTGCTCAATATTTTTATAAAGTAACTACGGACAAACACCATCTGAATTTTTTATTTTAAGAAAATATCCCCTTTCCAACTATTAGGTAGAGTACTGGAGTTCTCCATTGGTAGAACTGGAGATGTTTAGATGTCGTTACTCCTGTCTCAGCTGGATATTTATATAACCCAGTGTATTGATTGTACAGATACGATTCATAATACAATTCATTATTCTCGATTCTATCATGGTATCAGAGAACACTTAGGCTAATCGCCTCAGCTCCGATCCGTCTCTTCTTTCTTCTCTCCTATACGCTTCTTGCTTTCTCATCTCCCAAATCAACCATGGCGAAGTCCTCTACTTCCTCAGATTCTTCAAATCCACCATCGGGGGATCTCAATTTGGAGTCTACAACTTCCAATTCCACTTCGATTGTCTTCCTCACGCTTCCGATTCACACGAAGTTGTCAAGAAACAACTTCTTGGCATGGAAATCGCAGATTGAACCATTGCTCCATGCTTATGGTCTGAGTTCCTTTCTTACCTCCCCTCCTGTCTCTTCAACCTATCTTGATTCTCTCACGGGGCAATCAAAGTCGAATCCCGACTATCTTGCATGGTATAAGCAAGACCAGATGATTCTTGCTTGGCTTCGTGCTTCTCTCTCAGAGCTGATCTTGGCGCAAGTGGTGTCGTGTGCCACCTCAGGTGAACTCTGGCGCTACCTCAATCAAACTTTTTCTGCTTCATCTCGAGCTCGTCTCACCGAATTGAAGAAGAAATTGCAGAATCTGACAAAAGGGGGTGCTTCTTGTTCTGATTTTATCAATCAGATTAGAGCAATTTCTGATGAACTGTCTTTCATTGGCGCAACTGTCCCTGATGAAGATCTTGTCTTGCAACTCCTTGGGGGATTAGGTACAAATTACAATTCGTTTGTTGTAGCTGTGAACTCTCGTCAGGAACCTATCACTTTTCTTGAAGCTCAGTCTCTTCTTCTGAGTCATGAGGTTTTGCTCAATACTCAACAGCCAGTGGTTTCCTCCTTACCTTCTTCTTCCAATCCTTCTGCATTCTATGCTAACAATCAGACCTATCAAGTCAGACCACCTAACAATCACAGAGGTAGAGGTGGTGGCTTCAGAGGTAGAGGTGGGGGTGGTAGAGGCAGAGGTACTTGGTTCAGACCATCTAACAGTCAGCCATTGCTTCCCACTCCTGTCAATGCTGGGACCAAAATCAGTTCTGACAACAGTTTGCCAGTTGCCACTGAAACTTGTCAGATTTGTTTCAAGAAGGGCCATACAGCCAGGAACTGTTGGTGGAGGTGTGACATGCGTTACACAGATGATGTGGGTCCTTTTCAGGCTGCTCCTGCCCCACCTGTCAATCCTCAAGCACTTGTAGCCCATACAGGAGCTGGTGTTACTTCTCCTACTGAGTGGTACTTGGATTCAGGAGCCACACACCATGTCACGAGTGATATCAACAATTTGTCAACCTTTATACAGTATGAGGGGTCTGACAAGCTGCAGATTGGTGATGGTAATGGTATGTTTATTACTCATATTGGTTCTATTGTTCTGCATTTTTCTAATACTACTCTTGTGTTGAATGATGTGTTGTGTGTACCTTCTTTTACCAAAAATCTGATTAGTATCTCAAAGCTGGTGAATGACAATAGGATTAGCATTGACTTTCATTCTTGTTTTTGTTTGATAAAGGATTACCACACTGCTCAATTGCTGCTTCAAGCCAAGGCATCTAGTGGTCTTTACTTGCTTACTGCTCCTTTAAACTGTGTTCCTCAAGCTTGCTTAGGAGAAAAAGTGACTGCAAATACCTGGCACTTTAGGCTAGGACATCCAGCTTTACCTCTTACAAAGAGATTGTTAACTACTTGCAATTTGCCTTGTAGTAATTCTATTCTATCTTTGTGTGAAGATTGTTCAATGGCTAAGTGTAATAAGCTACCTTTTAGCAATAGTTGTAGTAGTACTAATGGTCCTCTGGAATTGATTCATGCTGATGTCTGGGGCCCTGCCCCTGTACTTTCTTCAAATGGCTTTCGTTATTTTGTTCTTTTCATTGATGATTTTTCAAAATTTGCTTGGATTTTTTTCTTAGCTTATAAAGATGAGGTTGCCAAGGTTTTCTCCAATTTTAAGGTTCAGGTAGAAAACTTGATTGGTAGGAGTATTAAAATCTTGCGTACCGATGGTGGTACAGAATTTAAGTCTATTGGTCGGCTCTTCCCACAAATAGTTCATCAATTGACTTGTCCTCACACCCCTGAGCAGAATGGGGTTTCTGAGCGCAAAAATCGCCACATTTTAGAACTGTCTTTGGCTATTATTAATCACGGTTGTATACCCCTGGTTTTGTGGGATGAGATTTTTGCTAGCACTGTGTTTCTTATCAATCGTTTACCCCCCTCTGCCAATGCGTCAATTGTTTCTCCTTTTGAATTACTTTTCAATAAAAAACCGGACTATCTACAGCTCAAAGTGTTAGGATGCCAATGTTTTCCTTTAACACGTCCGTATAATCAACATAAACTTCAACCTCACTCCACTCCTTGCGTGTTCATTGGTTATGCACTGTCTCAGAAGGGTTATCGTTGTTACCAACCTCAAACAGGCCGTGTTTTTGTGTCTAGACATGTCATTTTTCATGAACAGGTTTTTCCATTTCGTCAAAAGCAATTGCAAGTTGATGTGTCTCATCCTACTGATTACAATCTCTGGGTTCCTGCCTCTATGCGTTTTGGGCCCACTCTCATTCCTTCCCACTCCAATACAGTTGGGCCTTCTGCTTCTTCTTTAAATCAGTCTCCAGCCTCTATTTCTAATGGGCCACCTATTGGGCCAGCTGATGCGTTGCCAGATGAGTCACTTAACATTACTATCGGGCAGCTTGCCCGTAATCTCCAACGGTCGAAAAGTTCAAATGCACCTGACCGTACTCCTGCCCGATCTTCTCTTCCCTCTCCCTCTTCCAATCCTCCAATATTGCAACCTGATTCTGTTAGTAAGTGTGTAATTTTCGATTTTTATGCTAATTACAAGTTAATTAAGCCATCGAAACAACACACACAACGAATCGTGCACAAAAGCCAAGTTAACACAAAGAGATTAAGGTGGAAATTATACCTCCCGCGAAATCGTATTCGCGGGGCTCGATCCTACGGCATGGGAATCGATGGGGTGCTCTCCTTCGCCTCCTAATCGCGCCTCGAGTCCACCTAGAGATTAACCAAGGTCTAAATCGATTCGTGCTAGCGATTCGATTAGAACAAAGCTAATCCAAGGTATTCTCTCTTCTTCTTTAATTAACAATTTAATTAGTGGAGAGAATATTGCTCAACTCATGAGCTAATGGAGAGAGAGAGGAGGTGAGTGGCGCCGGCCAAGAGAGGGAGAAAGAGGGGGCGGCTAGGGTTAGGGAAGAGAGAAGGTTGAATTTTGCATCTATACATCTCTATATATAGTGCACAATCCCTACCTACCACCAACCCACTATTTACATAAAATGCCACTCTACCTACCACCAAGGCCGGCCTCCTTCTTGGGCTTTTTGGGCCTCTTAACTCACTCAAACAAGCCTCTAATTCATTTAATTAAAAGCTACTCCAAATGCTCTTTAATCGGGCTATATATTTAATGCATATATATTGGCCCAATAAATTAATATAACTATTTATATTAAATTGAGTTGAACTAAAATAATTATTAACCAACTAATAATTATTCTAGGATTAGCTAATACATTAATTTATTTCAATATGATCCATTTGACTTAATTAATTATAACGGTATATAATTAATTAATCAACTTATCATATTTCCGCAATACGAGCTATTGCGAATAAATAAATAATGCACTGTCTTGGTCAAAACTCTATTTTGTGTGACCCTTTGAGGATTTATGCTAAGTTGGACATGGAATTAAATCGCTATTTAATTCCAATAATCATAAGCGGTATCTAGCAACACGTTATGATTCCCAATTCGCATAAATAGTGTACTGCTACAGTATTTAAATCCTGCATAAGAGAATAAATGAATTTCCCTATTTTGATTCTTATGTCACACGATATCATCGTATAATCCAAGATAGGAATGTGTCATTCTTGCAGATTATACGTTTCTTGATCTAGAGATAATTGTATAAAGTTGCATGCAAACAATCTATCTCCATCAAGGGGCCCAAACAGATATCGTCACTCACTAAGTGAATTAATGAGGGACATACGGTTTTCTTGATGATTAGCTTTTCCCCGCACAATTCAAGAGAACATAAATAAAGTCCGTATAGCAGCCCTTATCGGGAATCAGCGGTAGACGATATTTATTGAACCTATCCTCATGTGGAAAAGATAAACATCTCAAACTTAGAACCAAAATCATTACGAAATAAACAATGACACATAACACAATCCATATGTTTATTTCGATGGGTCAAGTCCTGTGCTATGTTCCATAACATACACATATGCAATTAAGTTGGTAACTCTTTACCTATGATTTGTAGAACTTAATCATCACTTAACTTGCATACTAATCTTATAAGATAATTAATGTTCCTTGTTAATTATCAAGATTATGGACCGTTTAGATTTATTATTGTCATTCTAAAGAATGATCCACAGAGATCTACAATTCAGATCCTCAACCTGAATAATCTGTCAATAATAAACCTAGGAACAGATGATAAATTATCATCCAAAACATAAACTAATAATTAAGTCATTAAATTATTGACTTCTAGGACATAACTCCAACAATCTCCCACTTGGCCTAGAGTCAATCAGTAGTGACTTCTAGCCAACGAAGAATTGAGAACAATGTCATATATCTACATATATACATGTCTCGGACCTCAATATAAATAATACGCTTAAAGCTAGTTACTCATACGTCCACCACGTATGGATGCATAATTGCATCTCGTATACTGCTCAAGGTAGAGGTCATGCTAGAGCGTTCGCTGTGTTCGCGAACCTATCCAAAATTTTGTTTGACCCTATATATATATACTACTATATATATGTTCTTGATCATCATCATATGATATCAAGTGATATCGTTATAGATCATATTTGAATCTCCAATGTAACATTGGGTTCTTTAGGAGTAAGTAATGGTTCGAGATGCATAGAACCATAATAACTCGACTAAGAACTTGATCCGAAATAAACTTCTTTTATTGCTTCACAAGTTGCTATGTATTTTGCTTTGGTGACGGAAACGGTTGTAATATTCCATTTAGAACACTTTCTAAACTTACAACACCACCTTTTAAGCAAAATATGTAGCTCAATCGTGATTACATCAATCCTTTGAAAAACTTTTATCAGTGTAACAACTTACACGAGATTTCTTTCATCTTAAGAGATGAAACATTGTATCACTCTTTCTCATAAGGTACTCGAGGATATCCTTGACTATTGTCCAAATGTGTCTCTCTTGTATCCATTTGACAACTGTTTGTCACATCCTTTGGATACTACACATTGGGGCATATGCATAAATATGGTGTACAAAATGAAACTCATATTGAAAGAATGCTTGAACTATTTCATGCACTTTCTTGGATTGAGTTGCATTAGACCGAGTTAACACTCAAGTCATGCCACGTGACGTACAGTTAGACATCCTTTCTTGGAGTGTAACTTTCGTGTTTCTAGAACACTTCGTCAATATATGCATATTTGCTCAAACCTAACATCCGTCATAATCTATCTTTATAGATTTTGTTTCCTTGGATTAGGTGATTTCGCCCAAGTTCTCATTTGAGAAAGTATTCTCCAAAGAGATCTTGACAATATTCATTTTCTTAATGTTATTCCCAATTAATGAATTGTTATCTTGAACAATACAAGTAATACAATTATGCTCCCACTGAATATCTTGTTTATACAAGATACTTTTGACGAAGTTCAACTCCTTGACTTCCTTGTCAAAAGTTTTTATTCCGATCTCCACAACACTTGC
The DNA here is from genome assembly GCA_028095005.1 of Rhynchospora pubera. Classification (NCBI taxonomy): domain Eukaryota; kingdom Viridiplantae; phylum Streptophyta; class Magnoliopsida; order Poales; family Cyperaceae; genus Rhynchospora; species Rhynchospora pubera. The sequence goes on from CM051460.1 coordinate 120,211,987, forward strand.
TTTAATCCATTAATGGATCCTTGAAGCATGCATATGTTTTTAGCAATACATAAACCTCGATTTGTGTCAAATGCACAACATCTTCCTTCATTCATACGAAGAAGGCGGTTTTATGTGTTTTTCCATATATCGACATATATGAAATACAACTATTGCTAGAATGATCTTTATTGACTTATACATAGCCACAAGCAAGAAGTTGTGCTTTGTATGTAGTCAACTAGCCATTGACTTAGACATAGCTACAAGCGAGAAGCCGTGCTTTGTACATAGTCGATTTGTTATCCATGTCGATCTTTCCTTTTGAAGATCTAAACGTTCTTGATGGATTGCTCCTTCATGAACATCAACCAAGGTCTATACCTTGTTGTTATACATGGATTTTATTTAAAGATCATATTAATTCGAACCATATATGTGGAATCGGATCGTTCCATCGTTTTCTTATTTATCAACGGATTCTCATATGCTAAGTTTGAGAATATCGTGAAGCCCATGCACCAAACGGCTTAGGCAATCAACTCTCGTTGATCTTTTGTAGGATTGGTACTTGAGGTTCATTAACTACTTCCACAATGATTTGTCGAACGAGTTCTTGACTCCTCATATATTCCATGAGTTTCTCAAACATCATCAACTCGTGAGATGGTTGAGTCCTCATTAGAAGGAGCATACTATTAAACTTCTTTCAAAACAACTTGTGAATGAAGTTTCGCTTAACTCCCACTAAGTACCATGTATGGAGTGACAAGTTTCCCATAAGAGTACTTCTTGTAGTGACGCATAAACTATTTTAATGCTCACTTTACTCCCACTACTTCTTCTTGAGAATTTCAATTCATCAAGACTACATTATGATTAGCAACAACTACTTTGTTCTTATCATATTCGTGGAAGTAGTGCTTTTTTTGATATAAAGCATCCTACAAATATATAGTGTCTTATTTGGTTTAAGCTTATAAGTCCACAATACTTGAAATAAGCTTCTCAACACCAAATCTTAAGAAGCATTATACTTAGAGATCAAAATCTCGTAAGATATCTTCTTCAATAGACTTCGATGGAACACCATTCAGTGTAAACAATATTGTCCTCAAACATAATTCCCTAATACGAGTCGAATAAGTCAATTTGATTTATTATCGATCGAACTATACAAAATATTGTTCGATACCTCCACTCTTGGACACATTATTCCATAATGTTCCTCATGGAGTGAGTTATGAAACTATTTTCATACTCTTAAGATAATATTTCAAATCATGTGACTTAACTATTTACCATGATTAATTGTAAGACTTTTTCTTTCTCTTGAACGGTCTTTCAACTTTACACTTGAACTCCTTTGAACTAGTCAAAAAGTTCATACTTATACCTTATCAAATAGATATGTTAATATCTACAATGATCGTTGGTTAAGTAGTAAAGTATCAACAACCTTTCATTACACAAGTACTTATAGGTCTTTATACATCGATATGTAAAAGCCCTAATCAAGTCACTTGTCCTTAAACCTTTCTAGGTTAATGGCGCTTTTGTTATTTAACAAACATGATTCGCATATCAATCGATTTGAAATCGAATTGAATTTACGAGCTCTACGTTACGGAGACTCTCGTAATGCGATTCTCGTTTATGTATGTGACTAAGCGGTTATATGTAACATGAAAGTCAAATACTTTATGTCAAGTCTTACGCATCCTATTTGTCATTCAAAACTTGCTTATCTATTTCAAGCAAATTCAATCAAGATGCATGAAATCATATAAACAAATCCATAATAAAAGAACTTGTCTTTTATTAAACATAATCATCCATTTCATCGAATATGAAGTGGAGATGTTTTTGAGAAGTTAGGATTAAGGTATGTAACCTTCAATTCCTAAACAATCTCTTAATAAAGATAACTCTACGCATTCAATGGTAATGACTTAGACGAACAAGTCATTTCCTATACGGAGTTTACTTTATATCTCTCGAACATTCTCTTATTCTTCATTGCTAACACATTTCGTTAAATGCGAGCATATGAACTAGTATCAAGTTACTAATGTAAATTAGAGATAGTGAGATAATTTGAACGACAAATACACTTTAGGATTAATACATTACAATCATGGTATTTCGGACAACCTTTCAAAATGCCTCCAATAAACGGCAAATGAAACATCTCATGTGATACATAATCACAATCAAGAGTCTCGAAATTTCAACTCATACCTTGGCGAAGTATTTCTTGAATACTTAACCAATTACCTTTTTGCATCAACAAGTGTGCGAAGAAGGTAACATTATATCCTTTATAATTTTAAAGAGATCGTATGACAATATCAATAATCCTTGATATCGGAGATCAATATCTCTAGTTATCAATTAGCTACTTAAATCTTTCGATTTGTAAGCCAATGAAACGTTCATGTTTAAAAGAAGAATCTCTTTGTCAACTCATACTCTTTATACTCGATCATAAATGATGGAGTTAATATCTACTTTCTCCAAGAACACTTTCTTGAGTAAGTGGATGAGAGCGTACGAGTTAAATCTAGTCCATATGAATTCTCTAATTCAAAGGTCTTAGAAATTTCAAATGAGGATATTAGCCACACGCTTTATTGAATAACTTTTCGCCAAAAGTCAATCAATCATCGCGTTGCTACGTTCGGGTAGTTTGAGAAAAGTTTTGGGAATTGACATACTCAAGTTTCTCTTCGCTAAGATCGTGTCTTAGGAATCGGTATTACTTCTTTAAGTGAATACTTTTAGAAACGAGTTTGTTCATTTTCAAAGATTGATCGCAACAAAATTAACAATTTTAACATCTATAACAAAATCAATTTAAGGTCAATTAGTTTATGCAATTGTTTTATTTATAACAAATAAAACTCCCACTACATTCATTTAATGTCCCAAATGTAGTTGGTTTTTCCAAGATCCCGGTTTTCATCAAGTAGAGCCTGCTATGGCACGTCACCCTACTTAATTAGACAAGGTAGGTTCTCCAACCAATCATATCGTTCCATATGATTCTTGGTTTGTGAATATCTAAGTATATTTACAAACTTCGCCCCGATGTCCAAACTCTAGTTGGGTCCATCGAAAAGTAACCTCTCACTATTTGCTCCTTGCAAATCTTAGCTATTTGCACCCCGACTACCGAATTGGCAATCATGACGTCCGCTTGGGCGGACCGCGCCATGAGTGACAATCGGCGTGAAGGGGATAGAGAGAAGGAGGGCGATTTCACTTAATCGAGTTTTAGTTGGGACTATCAATCATATGACACTTGTTTGGTGGTCGTGTAAGCATACACCCATACCTAGCCTATGACAATTCATAGCAATCACAAGCAATCACATATAAGCATCTCATAGTTGTGGGTTTGTATGGCTCCCGCTTGCATTAGTTTCGCCACATCATCCATGGAGCAAAACTAATCTAATCCTTGCCCCTCCCACTAAATTCTATAAGGATCTAAATCCTATATAAAATAAAGGTGCAAAATACATGTGAAAACACCCTATCCCCATCCTAACCTTAGGGGCATGCAAGCCTCACAAGTTACATAAAAAATTAATCAACAAATTAATTAATTAATGGCACCAAAGGCCGCATTACAAACATTCACACATGCATTCATTACAACCACAAGGCATTGAGTCTTGAGCCATACTAAACCCACTATCCACCTACAAAACAAAGTTAGCACATACAAGAACTTTGTTTCCAATTAACGATTTTCAAGCATCTTTGCGTATCGTTTGCTATAAGTAAATTCCGTGTACAAATCCTCAATTTTAAACAACCAAACTTGTTTAAATTCATTTAGAAAGTTCTTTCAACATCCCATAACAGAAAGGAGATCAAACAAGGAGTTTTCTAATTAATTTCAACTAGTTTGAATACTTAGAAAAACAGTAATTTACCAAAAAACGTAACTAATGGAATCCAACAAAAACAACAGTTTTCGGTCTCCAAAAATTCTCAAATAAATTACTTAAGCTCCTTATCATAATTGTGATTACCAGTAAAAATTTCAAGAAGAGATCTTAAACCATCTGGGAGAATCAAAAATGACAAATCTCTTACAAGTGCACGAAACACCGTTATGAGATTTTCAGCTTATCCTCTCAACCATTTGGTCTGTTAGACCACCTTCTATCCAGTTTTTATATATACAATATATACAGAAAAACTAGTTTAGACTACAGGCTATCCATTCATGAAAAGAAAACAACCAAGTTCAGTTCAATAATATTAAGTTACAGCCTAAACAATCAACAAATTCTGTACTGGAACAGACTGTCAATCGAAAGGTTTTAACCTAGTTGAAGGTCCAAACATCCACGAAAAATTATGAAACTAATTTTCCTGGAATCCTAACTCAAAATAGAACAACTCCATTTAAACAGAATTTTTAAAGGAGTTCTCAGTTGGTACAGTTTATTAGAACAATCGATTTGCTCAACAAACTGGATCTGACGAGATCTTCCTTTTCATACTTGAAAACCCACAAATTAATCTGAGTCATGCAACAATTTACACATTCTCAGAAAGAGCTTCAAGTCCTCTTTAAATCTAGCCATATAACACTGGTACTTATATTCAAAATATAAATCTTTCAAGTCATTCAAACAGGACAGTGCGAGCAGAAACTGGTTCTGCGCACTGTCGCCATTTTATTCACAATAAATCTATACTAATTCAGAAAAATGTGAATCCAACGCCAAAAGAATCACAATCTACAGATCTACAACTTTCATGTAGATGGAAAAAACTTCCAGAGAACTTATCAAAGCGAAAAACGCGAAACAACACAGAAAATACCATTTCCAGACAGCAAACAAACGCATCATCTCTACTAATCCGTTAATTAGCCAATTTCTCTTAATTAAGTGTCAAAATAGCTTAAGTACGACCATGTGCTCTGATACCACTGTTAGTAAGTGTGTAATTTTCGATTTTTATGCTAATTACAAGTTAATTAAGCCATCGAAACAACACACACAACGAATCGTGCACAAAAGCCAAGTTAACACAAAGAGATTAAGGTGGAAATTATACCTCCCGCGAAATCGTATTCGCGGGGCTCGATCCTACGGCATGGGAATCGATGGGGTGCTCTCCTTCGCCTCCTAATCGCGCCTCGAGTCCACCTAGAGATTAACCAAGGTCTAAATCGATTCGTGCTAGCGATTCGATTAGAACAAAGCTAATCCAAGGTATTCTCTCTTCTTCTTTAATTAACAATTTAATTAGTGGAGAGAATATTGCTCAACTCATGAGCTAATGGAGAGAGAGAGGAGGTGAGTGGCGCCGGCCAAGAGAGGGAGAAAGAGGGGGCGGCTAGGGTTAGGGAAGAGAGAAGGTTGAATTTTGCATCTATACATCTCTATATATAGTGCACAATCCCTACCTACCACCAACCCACTATTTACATAAAATGCCACTCTACCTACCACCAAGGCCGGCCTCCTTCTTGGGCTTTTTGGGCCTCTTAACTCACTCAAACAAGCCTCTAATTCATTTAATTAAAAGCTACTCCAAATGCTCTTTAATCGGGCTATATATTTAATGCATATATATTGGCCCAATAAATTAATATAACTATTTATATTAAATTGAGTTGAACTAAAATAATTATTAACCAACTAATAATTATTCTAGGATTAGCTAATACATTAATTTATTTCAATATGATCCATTTGACTTAATTAATTATAACGGTATATAATTAATTAATCAACTTATCATATTTCCGCAATACGAGCTATTGCGAATAAATAAATAATGCACTGTCTTGGTCAAAACTCTATTTTGTGTGACCCTTTGAGGATTTATGCTAAGTTGGACATGGAATTAAATCGCTATTTAATTCCAATAATCATAAGCGGTATCTAGCAACACGTTATGATTCCCAATTCGCATAAATAGTGTACTGCTACAGTATTTAAATCCTGCATAAGAGAATAAATGAATTTCCCTATTTTGATTCTTATGTCACACGATATCATCGTATAATCCAAGATAGGAATGTGTCATTCTTGCAGATTATACGTTTCTTGATCTAGAGATAATTGTATAAAGTTGCATGCAAACAATCTATCTCCATCAAGGGGCCCAAACAGATATCGTCACTCACTAAGTGAATTAATGAGGGACATACGGTTTTCTTGATGATTAGCTTTTCCCCGCACAATTCAAGAGAACATAAATAAAGTCCGTATAGCAGCCCTTATCGGGAATCAGCGGTAGACGATATTTATTGAACCTATCCTCATGTGGAAAAGATAAACATCTCAAACTTAGAACCAAAATCATTACGAAATAAACAATGACACATAACACAATCCATATGTTTATTTCGATGGGTCAAGTCCTGTGCTATGTTCCATAACATACACATATGCAATTAAGTTGGTAACTCTTTACCTATGATTTGTAGAACTTAATCATCACTTAACTTGCATACTAATCTTATAAGATAATTAATGTTCCTTGTTAATTATCAAGATTATGGACCGTTTAGATTTATTATTGTCATTCTAAAGAATGATCCACAGAGATCTACAATTCAGATCCTCAACCTGAATAATCTGTCAATAATAAACCTAGGAACAGATGATAAATTATCATCCAAAACATAAACTAATAATTAAGTCATTAAATTATTGACTTCTAGGACATAACTCCAACAGATTCTACTACTTCAGCTCATCATATGACTACGAGAATGCGAGATCAAACACGGCTGCGTCGACAATTCCCTGATTTTTTCGCCTTCTTAGCTACTACACCTCCAAGCTCTGACCCTACTTCCTTCAATCAAGCCAATAAAATTCCACATTGGCAAGATGCCATGAGGAATGAACTGAAGGCTCTCGATCTAAACAACACTTGGGCTTTGGTTCCGGCGCCTACTAATCATAATGTGGTGGGGTGTAAATGGATTTTTAAAATAAAAAGAAGAGCTGATGGTTCGATTGAGCGCTACAAGGCTCGATTAGTAGCGCAAGGCTTCACTCAGGAGGAAGGTGTCGATTACTTTGACACCTTCAGTCCTGTCATTCGACCAACCACCATTCGCATAGTTTTATCTCTTGCTCTGTCTCATCATTGGCCTATCCGATAGTTGGATGTGAACAATGCGTTCCTCAATGGTGGTCTACTTGAGACTGTCTATATGCGTCAACCTCCTGGCTTTGTGAATCCTCAGTTTCCCTCCCATGTGTGTCTACTCAAGAAAGCAATTTATGGCCTTAAGCAATCGCCAAGAGCTTGGTTTCAAACGCTCAGTGCATCTCTGCTTCAACTGGGTTTTCACTCTTCTAAGTTTGACCCTTCCCTTTTCATCCTCAACAATAAAGGCAAAACAGTGGTGATACTCATTTATGTCGACGACATCATAATTACTGGCAGTGACATGGAATGCATTACTTCTGTTGTGAACAATCTTCAATCTCGTTTTCCTCTCAAGGATCTTGGATCACTGCATTTTTTTCTGGGAATAGCAGTCACTTCTAGCCCAAATGAGCTGCATCTGTCACAGAAGCAATACATATCGGATCTTCTGTGTCGCACACACATGCATCTAGCACAACCTGTTGCAACTCCAATGGCGGTAAACACTTCAATCTCTCAATTTGATGGCGATCCATTTCATGATCCAAAGCTTTACAGAGCGGTTGTGGGTGCATCACAATATGTGACTATAACACGACCTGACATCACCTTTCCAGTAAACAAGTGCTCTCAATTCATGCACAATCCTACTACAACCCATTGGAGTGCTGTCAAACGAATTCTACGCTATCTCAGAGGCACAATTGATCATGGCCTTCTGTTCAAAGCATCTCCTTCTCTCACTCTCCATGCGTATTCTGATTCTGATTGGGCTGGTTGCCCTGATGATCGACGTTCGACATCTGCTTTCTGTGTTTATTTGGGCAACAATATCATTTCTTGGAGCTCAAAGAAACAGCCTACGGTTGCTAAATCCAGCACTGAGGCTGAGTACCGCAGCTTAGCCTTGGCAGGCGCTGAAGTCATTTGGATTCAACATATTTTGCAAGAATTGCATCAGCATTTATCCCAACCTCCTGTGCTGTGGTGTGATAACATAGGGGCTTCGTATCTTGCATCAAATCCAATGTATCATGCTCGTACTAAACATGTCGAGATTGATTTTCACTTCATTCGTGAGAAGGTGGTAGCTAGACAGTTGCTGGTAAAGTTTATCAGCTCCAGAGATCAGATAGCGGATGGATTGACTAAAGGATTAACTTCTGCACGATTTCTCTCCATTAAAAACAAGCTGATGGTGTGTCCAGTACCTTCAGCTTGAGGGGGGGGCTATTAGGTAGAGTACTGGAGTTCTCCATTGGTAGAACTGGAGATGTTTAGATGTCGTTACTCCTGTCTCAGCTGGATATTTATATAACCCAGTGTATTGATTGTACAGATACGATTCATAATACAATTCATTATTCTCGATTCTATCACCAACTTTTGAGTTTTGGTTTCTGATTAATAAAAAAAGTTGAATTTTATCGTTTTCTATCTGGACCGTCTGATCTTAATTATACAGATCGACGGTCAACGGACCTGTCAACGTTATTTATGAAAATATTATCTGTTTATTTTAGGTCGAACGGTCCAAACAAAAATAAGGGTATTCTTTTTCCTAAATGGCAATTATTTCTCGATTATAATGTATGTTGTCAAATTCAATTTACCCTGTTAACTATTTTATAAAAATAACCAATATAATTTTGGATTTATTATCCTCAACTGATACAAAATTATTTTTAGAAAACGTTTAACCCAAAATACCAATTTCTTCTAATCATTGATGATGACTATATGTAGTTCTTTTTTTACCTACAAAATAAGAATACAGATTTGAAGGTCCACCAATTTATAAATTTATTTTTTTATTTTATTATAACAAATCAAATAAATTGGATTATAATAAATCAAAAGCTAGTCATGTGTAGAGCTATGGGCATCCCTGGTACGTTCTCTCTTTTTATTTCGAATTTGAAGATGACATAATTACTTATAATTATTAGCTTTCTAATTAAGCTAGGATCATCTAAGCATAATTTTATTATTTATATCAAAGCCTCAAATCCTACTATCGTAGTTTTTTGTTTGTTCTGTTATTTTTTGTTTTGATTTGCTTGGAGTATTGTAATTAATTCAACTTCCTTTCTTTATATCATTTCTTACTGTTGACTAGCGCTACTTGTCAGCCAGCCCTCCGAAAAAAAAGTTATATGATCCATATATTAACTAGTGCCTAGGATGAGTCCAGCAGTTTGACGGCTCCAATTTTTGCCGAAAATTATGTGTATATTTAAATGAAGGGTCCGAATAACAAATGAATAATACTAATTGAAAACTAATATTCTATCTTAATTCGAATTAACAGAACAACACTATTTGTATCAAAAGTAAAAATTTGACTATGAAATTTAAGTTGAAAACTAAATAAACCACCATTCTTGAAATCTTATGAAACGCGAACAATGATTTTTGGTATTCCTGGAAAGATGACAATTGACAAACATTAATTTTTTCTGAAATTCTAACTTTGTGATAGCTATTGATTTATTTCTTTCATTCACGTGTGCCCTTAACACGGATTAATATTTTATAATACTGTTGAGCCTTTATAAAAGCTAGCATGCAATTGCATAATTATCCATTAATTAATTTTACTTGGTGTATTAAAACTTGTTCCTTTTTGCTTCTGGTGACACCTGTCCTCGTATGCTGACATTGGTCAGGAGCTCCGTCGGTAAAAGTTGAGAGTTGAGACTTTTTTTTAAAAAAAAAAAATAAAGTTGAGACCGTAATTTCCAGAGTCAGCCCACCAACAAGAAACTGCCACGCGCGTTCCTAGTTCCCGAAAGATAATATGTAATCCGTTAGTGCCTCTGGCCCACAGCTGGTGCACACGCTGGCCGCCACGTGCCACAGGTAACAAGTTCGAATGTCGAAGGCAAACCCTTCAAAGTTCACGGACCAGCTGAAACTTATACTTTGGTTTTTGCTTTTCATTTTTTTTTTTTAAATTTAGCTGAAATGCATACTTGCGTTGCGTAAAGGCACCCGAAGTACATAGCTCGAGGGTGTGTTATAATGTATGAGAAATATTAAAAATTGGATTGAGAATAGACGCTGAAAAATAATAGGATGTGTTGGACGAAAAATAATAGAATATATTTGAACGAGAAGGTATTATTTGAATTATGTGTTGAGACTAAATTAAAATAATTAACTATCCGTTATTATTATTATTATTATTGTTGAGGTTAATAATAATAATTATTATTAAGATAAAAATTAGAGTCATCACCTTATCATATTTTGACAATTTTCAAAATTCAATCTTGTTCCCAGCATATGGAACAGTTTGTATAAAACGGCGTACTTTATTTCTTGGACTTAATTAGGCTAATCAAAATGGGCTTAACAACATTGGTAACCAGAAGATGCAACTTGAAAAGAGGACCTAGAATTTAACGATAATTCTTTTTCATATTTGGACCTGGTAGAAGACCATTTTGGTTACATAGAATTTGACAATTAACATGAAATAAATAGGTTTTCTAAAATAAATAATATGAATAACTAATTTGTGACAAGTAATTTGTTTAAGAAATCGAATGATTTTCATTGTTCAAATGTTTTCAATTTTTCATATTTAATTAGAGAGAGAGAGAGAATAATGATAATTATAATATTTGTAATTAAATTTTCAAGCAATTAAATCAAGTACTTTTTCACATAAAATTAATTGAACCGAGTTCGGAATAAGTATGAAACTTATTTTTGTTGAGAGATCAAATTTCATCTTCCTTGAGGATAAAATGTTATGTTGACAAGTAAAACTGATTGTTTGTCAAAATTAAGATTTGAACTAGAAGAAATATCATTGTTGTTTTTTAGAGGTGGACTAAAATCAACCACGACTCACGGATGAACCCGTCAGCCGCAATTATATCTCAATTTTTGAGGTTCAAATGACTAATCTGAACAGTTCAACGTGTTCTACATATTGAAATCTCGTTGGAGGCCAAATTTTACATTTTTCTGAATTTTTTTACTATTTTTTGAGATTTATAAAAATCGTTGTTATTGAAGAGTCCAGAGTTTTTTAGATGAAAAATTTCGTAAAATACCAAAAAATACTAAAAAATTTCAGAAAAAATATAAAATTTGGTCTCCAACGAGATTTCAATATAGATAACACATTGAACAGTTCTGATCGACTACTAGAATCTCAAAATTGAGATTTTATCGTAAATGATGGTCTCATTCGTCAGTCACGACTGATTTTAGTCTACCTCTTTTGTTGGCTTAAACAATTAACTCTCGATTTGTCGATTTGCAAAACAACACCAAAATCCTTCTCTAACAATTCAATTTAGTGTGTTATAGCTTTATTTTGAGAAGAACGGCTTAAAGCAAGTGTAGCATAGGTTTTGGGACTTCAAGAGACGAGTTTGTCAACCTAGAATCAGTTTTTTAGGTCTATTTAAGCTTCATTTTAAAATAAATCGTTTTGCTGTCAAAATGCTGGTTTTCAGTACCAGTGCATTGTATAACGCGAAATCATGTTACGCAACGTGCCAGTATTGTGCTGAACTTGTCAATTCGTTTTGTTTGCAATAGACAGTGCGTTACACAATGCTCAGACGCGTTGTGCAACGCACTGGGTAAGTTATACAACGCACTCTTCCATTGTGCAACGTGTTTTCCTCTTCTCTCAAGCCAGAGCGTTACACAACTCTCTGAACGTTGCACAACGCTCCTTTGTTGATTCTCTGGAGTTTTTCGACTCATTTTTTAGCCAAATTTCGTGCATTTAATGACATTTAATGAGGCGTTGTATAACGGACCGAGGTGTCGTATAACGTGCTTTTGCTCCTTGATCCTTTATGCAGTTTTCTACACGTTGTGTAACGCATCTCTGCGTTGCATAACGTGTCTGACAACTTTCTAGCTGTTAAGTTTGTCTCTGCCTAAGCATTGCACAACGGTCCTATTGCGTTGTTTAATGCTCTGACAACTCAAACGGCTATCTTATCTGTTCTGTTTCATTTCAATGGTTATCTATGCGTTACACAACGCTATTCTATGTTGTGCAACGCACTGGTAACGGTAAGTTCAGCTTTTTGGCCTGTTTATAACGGCTAGATTTATACCAGCACCTTTGGTACTGATTTGACACTTTTTCAACCTTGCTAAATTACTCTTTTTGAGTTCCAATCAACCAGATTTAATGCCCACTTGTGTTTGTGCATTTGATTAGCAAAACCATTGAGATTAGTGTGCTTATACCAAACCCTAAGTATAATTGTGACATCTTTTGAGTGTATTGGTTATAGCCTCAAATCAAATTGAGTGTTTGTGTTTTTTATTGGAGTTAGGCCGATCCACCTTGAGTGTTATTGTAACAAGGTGATTCGGTTCGAAGTTGTAGACACGTTCGTCGTGGAATTGAACGGAGCGTGCCCTTTCTGGTTGCGAAACTCCCGGATACATACGACTAAGGCTAGTCTTTCCTAGCGGGTCGGAACTCCATAATACATTGCGTGACAACTCTTTCTCTCTTCTCTTTATTTATTTGTATTGGTTTTGTGTTGTGACTAGATCAAATTTGAATTGAACCAAAAATTGACCATAACGGTTTAGGAAACCAAAATTGTGCATATTCACCCCCCCCCACCTCTATGCCTTTCTTTAGGGTCAACATATTTTTTTTAAAAAGATGTTGGTCTTTGTCATCTATTTTTTTTTTTAATTTAAAAGCATACGCAGAGCTTGTATCCTTGACCCCTTTCAGATCAACCTAATGCTTTTACCACTGAGACAACATATTTTTTTTAAAAGATATTGGTCTTTGTCATCTATTTTTTTTTTTAAATTTAAAAGCATACGCAGAGCTTGTATCCTTGACCCCTTTCAGATCAACCTAATGCTTTTACCACTGAGCAACTATACCACATTCACAAATACCAATGTTGGATCGAAGTCTTTCGCTTCTAAAAGAAATAGAGGTATAAAGTAAATTGAAATTTGCTGCATCAAGTGTAGGTGAATATTTATTTTGGTCCAAGAGAGACTATATATTTATTTTATTTCTCATATTGCTTGACCAAGTAAGGACCGACAAGAGAGGTCAATGAAATTGATTTGTTCATATCCGCCTACCTCGCTTGCCACTTCAAAGGACTATTTAGTAACCAATTTTTCCATTGCGATAATTGATTTCTCATTTCCTAAAATTTTTTTTTTGCTTAAAACACTTATCATATGAACATAAGAGTCAGTACGAATGGTCAATGACTCCATCATTTCCTTGGATGAAATTAGTTCAATTTTCACTGGAAGCGAAAGAAGGATAAATTATATTTCTTATGGACTATGCATCTCTAAGTAAATGACATCGTTTCACAAAAGATCAAAAGTAATTACAACTCTTAAATCAAATAAAAGAATTAAGGGCAGTGGCCCGTTTAAAATTTTGAATTTTACAATATTGCTTTTCATGAATAAATACATAAGATTGTTAGTTAAATTAAATCACACCTTGTTCGGGTCAAACTTCATATAGCTGTGTTTGGATGAGTGAGGGAATAAGGAAATAGCTTCTTCCTACTCCCAAATTTATTATAAATAATCCAAACTATTCACAAAGTTATACACTTTCTAATACTTCTTCCCTTATTCCTCTTATTCCCACACCACCCAAACGAAGCCATAAGGCATACAAATCAAGCTATTGATCAACTCTACATTACTCACGCTTACGAATTTGGTTCACCTCTTTCCGGGACAATATTTGAAGACAATAACGCTAACTTGCATTATAAGTAAAAAAATTGTCCGAATTTAAAATATTAAATAATTCCAGATGTCCCGTCTTGATATTATATATTTATTTTGGTCTTAATTCAGACTTTTCGATATCATAATATGAATCTATTAAAATTAAATGTTTTTGATATTATATATTTTTTATAGGGTCTTTATTTGTATATCGCATCTACTAGACAAAAGAGAATACAAAATGCAATGCTAACCTTCTCAGCTTTTATAATTTAGTTTATTCCTTTTTTTTAAACCAAGGTAATCCTCTCCTTGCTCTGTACTAAAAACGATCGTTTTCTTTCCCTTAGAGATTCTCTTCTAATACAATTGTCATTCTTTTTAATCAGTGCTAGAGTTGTCTTAGTGTGATCCAACATTCCGTATGCATTGATCTCTCGTACAAAATACCGCACACCAACTACTTAAAAAATGCATGTGTCGTTATTTTCACATGTTTTCTTTCTTAAGAAGCATACTAATCACATTACCGCTTTTGAACTAAGTTTGTTATATACAAATTTTTTGTTGGCTGCAGACTTTTCTTTTTTCAATAAGTAATAGAAAAGTAGATGAAAGGAATTTTCTTTAAAAAAAAAAGTAGAAAATATTACTTCATAATCATACATATAATCCTACAGAACCACAAGGCCCATAACAAGTGCAGAGGCATACAAGTCCTTTAAAGAAACACAACCCAAATAGCACACCAACATAAATGTAACCCACCAACAAACACATATCAAAGAACTTGCTAGATAAATGTACTAATATAAGGCCCACTGCCAACAAGAAGTAAATTAGTAAAGAGCATACAAGCCCCACTAATGTACACACACAGACACCACACCCGACATAAACTGGCCTGCTTTGTTTATTCAAAATTCAACATCCTTTTTCCAAGGATGTGAGTGATTTTCCCGTTACAGCAAATCACCTCACAACGCCATAAGAGGAGTACAAAGAAGATGATCCAATTCATGTTTACATGCCTAACGCTTTCTATATAGCGAGTCACAAGACTACACACTCTATCCTAACTAAAATGCAAGGTTCATGATGCTAATAACTCGCTACACCTTCGACAACATGGAATCAGTGTCACACTCCACACAAGAATCGAATGCTAGTAAAAGGGAACCGAATCCGGTACCAGTACTGACATGACACATCCAATACAAGAACGGTTCAGAAAGGGACCAAATCCAGAACCAGAAACTAATTTGAGAACAGTCACATTCACCATGCCACTGTTTCATCACCGGCATGATCATCGTCACCATGGTCACTGTCGCCGTCGCTACCTTCGTCAGAGAGACGGGCGAGCCAGCAGCTGCCATGGAGATGCCCGTTCACGCAAACAAAATATTCAAGGCTGTCCTCGTGTGTGCCTAACCTTCTCGAAGCGCTCTTCGGGACAAGCCCAGCTGCAGTCATGCTCCATACGCGTGCCCCGCAATATGGGCACCGGATACGCACCTCTAGTTGAACATTCTTCCCGATCAAACATGCCCGAGTACGCGACTGCATGAACCCACCAAATACTCCCCTGCATTGGAGTTGTTAAAGTGCATTTAATTAATAGTCCACAAAAAACAAATGCAAATGTAGGTAATCCATTTCCTGGAATTAATTAATCTCTTGAAGGAAGCGAAAAGACCAACTAATATTGCGTCTATAACCTAACCTAATTAAATTATTAAGTTGAATGGGTTAGCGTTTCAATGCCTACATTTCTAAGATGTCCAAAATATAGGAAAACAAATCTTACTCCTGAAATGCTACTTCTAAAAGAAGAAATGCCCCCATAAATTGCCATGTGAAGGCAAAAGTTCAAACAATTTAAGCACTAAACACCATTTTAAACAAAAAGAGGGGCAAAAGAAAAAAAAATAGGAATTATACCTGTAAACCCCCAAATCCTCATCCTCTCCAGCCGGAGACGCATGCTCGCAAGGATCACTGACATACAGCTTATCTCCCCAGCACCGGCGTACTAGAAAGCTCTTCCCAGATGTCTTTGAAAACCTCGACACCGGTGTGAAATGCCCCTTTGTCACATCCGGCAAAGAAAAAAACTTTGATGGCACACACCCACAACAAAACAGCAATAATTTCGCGACAGCCCCCCAGCCGCCGGGAATTCGAGGTGAGGAGCCAACCACGCCACTTGGCTGGCTGCCATTGGGCACAACTACAAGCGAAGAGACAAGCCGTGGGGCCCGCGAGAGGCAGAGCTCGAAGAAGAGAATGCGCTCCGCCACAGCTCTCATGCGGCGGCTTGTACACGAAGCAGAACAAAGCGTTTGTGGGTCCCAATTGAGGCGACGAAACACGAGAGCAAGCACTTGCTCGTCGAAAATGCCGACATTCGGGTTCACGCGGTCATAGACTTTGTTGCGATCCGGTGTGCGGAGGTATGTGTGGCCGAGACCCGAGTCGGTTTTCGGTGAAATGATCATAGGAGATGGAGGTGTAGAAGGAAGGTTTTCTTGGGTTGGTTCCCCCATTGGAATAGGAGGGAGAATTAGTGTGTTTCAAAACAGAGGTCGGGAGGGACAAAAATATACAGTCCAGGCAGTTGGGGATTGTCATACAATATACATACTTGAATCCGGCGTGGCGTTATGGTTATTTTTTTAGTGGAATTTGGTCCGGTTTGGTTCGGTCTGGTTCGGTCTGAAGTTGTAAAGTCGGTTTGACAGGAAGAAATCCGACAGTAGGAGTCAACAGGGAATTCAGGCAGCGTTGAAGTGAAGAAAACAGATGAGTGTTTTCTTTTCAAGGAAGGATTGTACGGCCATTGGACTGGACGTGTGGAATGGACGGCTGTTTGTGTTTGACCAAACACCGGCCACAGACCGTGTGACCCATTAATTTGAGATGTAAATGAATAAAGTGCTTTTATTTAGCTTTTGAATTTTATGAATCTGTGTTGTATTAATTTATGCTTTTTTTCATAGCTACAGTAACAGAAAGGTAATGATAATTATGTGATCAAGAAGCTTCTGATAAAGATGAGGTGGGTCAACAAATTAAATCTCCTTTTTTGTCTTTATCAATTATTGTGCAATCACTTTGAAAAAATATGAATTTTAATTAGATCTGAATTGTGTGCATTCTTTTAATGTAAAATATGAATGTAAATAATTCTCCACTGCACTTGATTACACATTGCGAGCATGAAAAAACAATTGCAGCATTTATCTTAAGTTTCATAAAATAAAGACGTGACGATTATTTATGTATAGAAAAACAGTTATAAACTTATAATATTCAAATTTCTTTCTTCCTACAATAAAATTTAAGAATTCTTAATTTTCTACATCTAACAACTTTTAGTAATATTCTTGCGTCGCTCTTTTCTTCTACTCTGTTTTAATCTTATTTATTGTTACTTTGTGTTCTCATTCTCATTCATTGCCAATATTTTTTTTCGTTATTCTGCAATTCTATATTTCAATATCTTTCATGAAAAGATCTAAACAATTTGAAGTAAATGTGAATGTGTTAGATGCATCAGGTGATACAAGTAAAATGTTCTCAATACTCATCTACAGAATCAAATATCCAAAACATAATAATTAAGAAAATTGAGTTCTTGCTCATCTCCTCAATTTGTTGCATTTAAAATTTGAAATTGTTATTGTAATTTTGCTATGTAGTGTAATTTAGACAATTTATAGATTTAGGGCTCTTAACCGTTAATTCTTTAGATTTGTTATTGTTTTTTTTTAAATGAAATTGTTACATATACTTTCAATATTTTTTTAAGAAAAAAATAGATATTGTAATCCTCAACCATAATGATATCATTTGTCAAGAAAAAAAAATCACCCTGACAGCTACTCGCAACACCAATTGTAGCAGAGAGGGTGGAAGACATGAACACTAGTATTCATAACAGACAAGCCGCCGTTTTGTAATTGCTTTACAGGAAATCAAACTTCGGCGTATGCTCCTTTAACCTCTCAAATGCATATGTTTTGACAACTAGGCTCAATTATGTATTTATGTTTGTTGATCTGTCCATGCTGCCCTTTTTGATTGCTCAAAATTTGAATGACCTTTTTTATGATTCTTTTAGTTTGGAGTCGTTTAGATATTTTAGCTTTTATGATATTCGTATCTTGGTAGGACGGAGAGGATATTTTTTAAATATAGAATAGAGGAAGATCTAATAATATAATGTCATGAAATCTGATATTTTTTTATTGATAAATTGAATGTCAAATTACTATTATTGACCTTTTAAAGTTCCGCAAGAGATACATTTACTTAAATTTTATAATTTCATAAAGTTTAGAAATATTAGATCAAGTAGATAAATAAATCTACTTTACTGTGATATATTTAATATTAATATATTCATTTCTTGATATTTTGATTTAATATAAAATAAATTTTATGAATCATAATTTTTTATGCTGATGCACCTTTTTTCCTTCAAAACTGGATCACAATGGTTGGATTTGAAGGTGAATGCAAAAAATAAATAAAACTATATATGGAGAATCTTTTTTTTTTCATATTTGTTTTCCTTCCTTTCGCAAATGCCACCAAATTTCAACTATTGGATGACAAATGATGGATAGTTGTGATTGCAATGCACTTAATGCATTTGGAAAAGGAAAAAGAAATACATCTTGATAGTGTTTTTGTTAAATATATCACAACTATTAATCATTTTGATCCAAGTATCCAACCGTTAGAATTTAGAAATTAGTTGCATTGTGGCAGCAAAAAATAATAGATGTGGCAGTAGGATCTTTTCATTTTTCTACTGATCTTGTTTAACTTTTTTTCCGCAGTCGGTAGCAAACCGTAGAAGAAATTGAAAAGGCTACGCAACTTTCTTTTCTTTTTTTGGTGAAATTACTTGACAGAAAAGGTAAGTTTCCAAGTGCATAATGTCAATCTATTTCTTCTTTTTATTTCAATTATGTAGGTTATCCATACTTAAAATAATTAAAATGAATAATATCATTCAATCGATGAAAAGACCAATTATAAACCATTTTATTATATTTTATATTGCACCTCGTTGTGAAGTATAATTTATACTTTCTCACTTTCAAAATTAAAACTGAAATGATAGGAACAGAGGGAACTGTCAACCTACTTCACATCCTAACCCCTTGTATTATCAACAAAATCCCGGTTTGATGAACCAACGGTTCAAGGAAACATCAAACCGGTTTCAAAAACCTGTTTGCTTAATGAAGACGCACAAGAGAACACAATCCGAACGGAATTTGTCAGTTTTCACAAGGGGAACATTGACAAATGACACATTGGGCCACGTGTCTAGATCCAAAGCTATACTGAGGAGACAAAACCTTGGATTGCGGTTAGGTCTGACACGTGTTACACCCTTGGAAGTGGAGGACGCGTGTAAGCATCTCACCTCGTATTCCTAATTTGAATCCCATCGCTAGAGTGCCTCAGCTTGTTCCCAAAATGCTGCCTATTACCCGAATCAATGACTAATTTTGTTTGGGAAAAAAAGTTTTTAATATTTTTCGGCGATATTTTTTTTCGAAATAACATAACATGGAATCTAGTCTTCTATTTTAAAGAATCGAATTGATTTCGAATCTGCTGCCTTCCACTAAAGTATCATGATATATTATTATATTGTTGTTGCGCAATATTATATTTTGTTTATTATGAATTGATTATCGAATTTAAAATTGAAATAATTAATAAAGACAAAAATATGCATTTTATATTCCTAAAGTCGTCAAGAATATTTTCTTTCTTGTTTTTTTTGGGAGAAATTATAACATGGCAACATGTCTAACGAAATCAAAATATGGATCAAAACGCAATTGCTTTTATTCTCCTAAATTAGTTTCTTATAAGGTTACCAAGTTTATTGTTAGATAGGTTAAACTATGAATTCATTCATATGCATTATTACAAATTACAAATATAGCATTTTGCATTGATTGTCCTACTAATTTTATCATAATATTTTGTTAATAAAAAAATACAGTCTATGAAAATTATAAAAGTTAAATCATATGTTCGTATAGATTTTTTTTTTGTTAAGAACAAAATTAAGTTTATAGTACTTAATTTTTCTGCGGTAAATAAATCCTGAAGGTAAAATACGTATAGATAAAAGATTTCAAGAGGTACATTCAATGGGTATGCAAAACCAATATATACAACATAAAAAACGGTTGTCGTGGGTCGGGTACGTCAAGATATGACAAACGGTCGACACGTGTCGATCAAGCCACTTAGATCGGATAAAATCTCTTATGTGGCTGAAAAATATCTCACCAGTTACGTGTCCCGTTCTCATTGAGTAGGTGCCACGTGTCGTCACAAACGCGTTAGTGGGATTTAATGAAGTTAGTGCATGCAGTGTGACTTTCGTAAAGATATTCTTCAGTTTATTCTTAATTTAGGAAAAAAAAATACAAATATATACTAATTTGAATGTAAAAAAGTATAAATTAATTGATTGAAAAATGGTACCTTTATTAGGGCTGTACAGAAAAATAAAAAACCCGCCCGACCCGCTTCACCCGTCTAACTCGACCCGTTTTTTAGCGGGTTTAGACGATAACGGGTTGGGTTCGGGTTTTACATTTGACAACCCGTCTATACTGGTTTGGGTCGTATTATTATTTTGGTAAACCCGCTTTTACCCGACCCGTTGTTTAACTAAACATTTATCCCCTAATTTCCTTCAGCGAACAACCTAGAAAGAAAATTTTTTTCCCGCAGGCCACAGCGGAACCCTACTCCCTCAAACGACGCCTCGACTTCCCCATCTGCGCGACGCCTTGGCTCCTCCTCCTCATATGACCTCGATCTCCTCTTGCAGACCACGCTGCATACTCTCTAATTAATATCCCGATGCCTCGAATAATGGTACAAATCTGTTTTCAATTATAACAAATTCGTTTCAAATTCTTCTTTATAATTTATAAATATTATCTATAGTGCTAGTGTAATGCATTTTTCGACTCTCTCTCGGTCAGTCTTTCTTTACATTTTTTTTTTATAAATTGGAAAACTTTTCTATCTAATTGATATCTAGTCATCGTTTAAGACTACAAATACAAGATTTCAACTTGTACGAGATCTCAGGAAAGCTGGAATATCAAAGCAAGAAGTAGTGAGGTACGTCATTTTCTTTTTGCTATGCCATGTTAAATTAAATAGCGAATTTATTTTACATACACATTTTTATTAGTTTCAAAGAGCTTCTAACATGGTACCCGTTTATTATGTGATCTTATTTTAATTTTAAAAGGCTTTCATATTTTATGGGATTTCACTAAACCGTTAATCTTTCTGTTAACAACTATAGGTACTTCAACTCAAATCGAACAACTACTAGTCTCGATGGGAATCTCAGTGAAACAACCACAAAATGATTTGAATAGTCCAATCTTGACAATACAGAGACTAAGGTATCTTTAATCCACCTGCTTGCCTCCTTCAAAGACTTTGAGTCTTGGTAATGGCTTACACATGCTGTCATAGTCTAAGGTCAGAAGCAGTGCCTTTTACCATTAGATGTAGTTGAGAGAGAGTCAAAATCTAATTCTACCAGTTGCACTTCACTATTAGTAATTACCATTTACCAACATCAATATAGCTGGATCAATTGATTTTTTCTGATCAGGAACTAAAATTGGAGCAATTATGTGTTTGACAATGTGCTTCTATGATTTATTTTTCTTCTTGTTGGTATCTTTTTAATATTGCAGGGAAAAGAAGTAAAAAATCAAGAAGGGAAATTTAGAGATTTTGAGAGCTAAACTTTTAGTTTTAATTTTATTTATCGTGATGAAAATATATTTTTGAGACTTTTATCATTTTTTGGTATGTCATTGGCGAAAATTGTCGGGGTCTTTTATTTCTAAATTAATATTTTATCATTTTTTGGTATGTCATTTTTTGTCAAGAGTATTATTTGTCTAGTTATTTTTATTTAATTAATATTTGTCAATTTTATTATGTACTACATAAATTATAACCCGTTGAACCCGAAAACCCGTAAAAACCCGTAAAAACCCGTAGATAAAAATTTATATGGGTTGGGTTGGGTTACGGGTGGGTCAAGTAAAAAAAAATTTCAACCCGGTATTATTGGGTTGGGTTGAAATATTGATAAAAATATACAAAACCGCCCGTTGTACAGCCCTAACCTTTATGATCCAAGTTGAGTATATTGTTGAGAATTCTTTATCGTAAAGCATAATTTATTTATTACTTTGTGAAGCGCGTATAGATTAAAGAAATGTCCGTTCTCGATGACTGTGTTTTGTTTAATTAACTTGATTGATGAGACACGACCAATTTTGAGAAAGTTTTGAATCGGCTTTTCCTTCCGAGTCAAGTCATGCTTGCGCTTGCGCACTCTGAAGACTCAACTCGGTTAGCGACTAATGCTTAACATCTACCAGTCAATTCCCAGATGTGGTATGTTGAATTTGAATTGCAAAGTGCACCAAGAATTCAAGATTAAAAACAAAAATGGGTGATATGTTGATATAGTATAGTTATTGATTGTGTTCATAAATATTATTTGATGAAAAATTTATTCATAAACAGAAGTTTAGAAGGAACTATAGATTAAAAACATAGAGTTCACAAAATTGAAACAGAATAAAAAAAAAAGTCTATTGCAACTCTCCTCTAAGAACACAATCAACTTTTTTATTCTAGGGCACTGGTACGGTGGTACCCGTAATCGCCCGGTAACGCTAATCTAGTTATGGGAAATCAAATTTTGAAGTGTACAATGCATTTTTTATATAAAAAGAAATTGTAGGAAATACAAATTTACTATTTTAATTTTTTAATCTAGTTATGGGATTTGTAAGGCAAATCTGTTACCATCTACAAGAAAAATCAATTTTTTCAATGTGACATTGAAATGTGATGACATATTGTAAAACAAATCTTTTACTACATGAAAAGGATCATGTAAATTTAATAAAAATATTTTCTTTTACCATATAAAAAGGATCATCGAATTAATAAAAATCCAGTTATCTACAAGTTCTTAATATGGACGACAATTGTATTAGACAATTGAGAATATATATATATATATATATATATATATATATATATATATATATATATATATATATATATATACATATATACATATAGAGAATGGATATAGTACACTAATGTGCATATGGAGCTTATGCACAGCATTTAGTTACCGTTGGATCTCTTTCAATTTTGTGCGGAGATCTTTGATGAAGGGTTCAGATTGAGGCGCTGCGGCTCCGATTTCTCTCCGTTTCCATTAAATATTTCCGTCAGTTCCGTTTAATCATCTCTGTTGGTATGCTCCTGTTTCTCTCAACACACTGTAGCCTCTTCCATTCCTGATCTAATTCCCCTCTTTTGGATCCGTCACTCTCCCCTTCGCAGGAGGGCAACCTAGGCGGAGGATCGACAGCTCTCTTAGTCGCGCCTCTCAACCTCTCTCCTCTGGATGTCTGACGCAAAATCACTGAGGAATGACACAGAGCAGCGTCTCTCTCGCCTCTATCTCTCATTGTACTCTCGAAAGCCTTCTGACGAAGTAAGGTTCTGCCTACTGTTCCGCTGAAATCAGGTATCTCTCTCTCTCTTTCTCTCAAAAACCCTAGATTTTTATTGACAAATTTAATTAGACACTGTCTAAATAAACAATAATTTGTTCAACTTTACGTAGGCACTGTCCCTACATGGAGATTTGTGTAGGCATATTTCTGTACAGTTTCTAATTTCTGAAAATTCAAGCAAAATTAAGTACTAGGGATACACTATAAAATTGAGTACTGTTGTACTGGTATCTGCTAAATTCTTTTCTAAAAATAGCTAAAAGGTCACATCTTGAAGCTTTCATAAGTACTGGTATCCCTACTTATATTGTGCTGTAGTTTGGTTTAAGTTGTGAATCTTAGTTGTGGTTTTGATTTTACAATTCAGGTTGACATTTCCAATTTGACTAGTGAGTAAATATCATGGTAATAAGCAAGGTAAATTGATAACTGTTGTTTGAGTCTGATTTGTTGACATTCCCAATTGTATGCACCTGAACTAAACTGAAAGAAGAATAATTGCCCATTGTTAAAACTTAAAAAGTTATAACAATCAATTTGCCACTCAAAGCCCACAAACTTCCCATTCAAAAAGAATGCCCAATAATTGAGCTAACCATCCAGTGTCATTTGTTTGAATACTGCATGAATAATGCTTGTATGTTAATCTTTAGTTTTAATTACTAATTTACAGCATGAGGGACAACGAGCATGTAGCGGCAAATGCCATCAAGGATATAGACTTTGCACTGGTGATGAAGACTTAAAACCTAGGAATCAAATAAATTTATAAACCTAGAGCTAACCTCACTAATCGTTTGGAGTAAAGCTTTAGGGTCGAACCCAAGGGACGGTACAATTGATTACCGGACTTATCCTTTCTCAAAAGCTAGACAAGAATATTTTGGTGGAAAAATAGTTGAAATAAATCTAAGTGCAATAAAGTAAATATTTTTGGTTGTTTTTATCAATTAAAATAAAGTAAACAACTAAAGTAAGGTTTTTGGGTTTTCAAACAGTATAAAAAGCGTCTTAGGGTTCAGGTTTCACCTTGGTTTGGACTCTAGAACACAGAACTTATCACTTTCGTGCATCGAACAGTGTTTTTCAAGCGTTTACTTCTCTGTTCGGTTCGAACAAGGATCTGTTCAATCCGAACAGGAGTCTGTTCAATCCGAACAGGACTCTGTTCAATCCGAACAGGACTCTGTTCAATCCGAACAGGAGTTTGTTCGATCCGAACAGATGGTAAAAGTGTGCGATTTTGAACTTTTATGATAGTTTATGCTTTGTGCTAGGGTTTGTTGGTCAAACCTAGATATTCTAAACCTCAGCTGTCGCTTGTTGGACTAGAAACTGGTTTAATCACAACCTAACCTAATTAACTCGATTGGTTCACAACTTTTGGTATAGAATTTAATCAACTTAAACTTGTTTGTTGGAGTTCATAAGGATATCTAGAGGTCTTTTGGACTTGTCTAAAAGTTACACTTTTGGTGCCAACTAATCTCCCCTTTCGGATCTACGATTTATCCCAAATACTTTCTTTGAACTAATCTTGTTTATCCTAACTTAGACTTGACTAGATGCGGCCGTACAACTAGAAGGTGATTAGGAAATCACAAGCAATTCAAACAAGCAATTAACATAATTCTCAACAAAACAAATCAACAAAACATATCATATCATATCAAGTCAAATCACAACATCCAAACCTAAGTTACTACCTTACCCCTAAGACTACATAAATTTAGCCTAACATAGTACTTAAACACACAACAAATAACATAGAAATAACAAGATACAAGCCCATTGAAAATAGAGAAGAAAACATAGAAGAATAAACCGAATACTCCTTTATGCTTTCGAACTATGATCTCTAGGCAGTGGTGTGTTGCAAGATGGTCACCAAACTCGTCTCCTTGCTGCCGTCGCTTCAAAGAACCAAGCTTTGATGATCTCCAATGGTGGAAGAGAAAAACGCCTATGGAAAGAAGAATTTGTGGTATGGAAGGTTGTCTCCTTTCCTTCAGGTCTAGAGGTGTATATATGGATGTCCCAGGTCGCAAGGATGGAAGGCTAGGGCACCAGGGCGCAAGAAATTGCCATTTCTATCAATTTCTATGTAAAAAATAATGCCTTATGTGATATGGCGGCACCCTGGTCAAACCGAACAGATCCTTGTTCGAACCGAACAGGAGAGAGAAAGAACAGCTGCACAAGTCTGCTGTTGTGATGCCCAGTCGGGTCGAACAGGCTCCTGGTCGGGTCGACCAGGAGAGAGAAAATGACGCCTGGCTGCCATAGGTGCTGGTCGGATCGAACAGATGATTGTTCGGGTCGACCAGGAGAGAGAAAAGAGCCTCCAATGCTAGGAATGAGTCGTCTAGCGTGCGTGCTACGTCGGGAATCCATCTATATGCTCCAAAATCATCAGAAATCATCAAAATCCTGTAAAATGAGAGAAGAAACGACGGTAGAGCCAATTCCATAGCAATCTATTGAATAATTCAATGGTTTGAGTGTCATTTGAGTGCCAAGTATGGTCCAAATGCCTACAAATAATGACGATGTCAAATCCCCCCAAACTTAAACTTTGTTTGTCCTCAAGCAACACCTTAAGCTTAGAGTTTTGGACTATACTTAAACTTTAAACATTGAGTTGTATCTCAAACCAATAAATATCGTGAAATCAATTGCTATGCCTAAAATTTCTCACACTTTCATCAAATGAGTCAAACAAGAATCGAAATCAAAAACCAAGTTAAGTGTTCACAACTTAATTAATGCAACTCTTGGCCCTAAGTAAAGTCTTTTCCCAAAAATTAGAACTCTAGCTTCCCTTTGATATTTCAAAAGCGATCTCAATTTCAATTACCCGTTCCTTTTCACATTCCACAAAAATTTGTAAAGGCCTTTATCAACTTCAGAAATTTTATAATGAACTTTTCTCAAAAGCAATTTCAATTTTTCACCAATGTTTTTTTTTTTCTTCTTTTTTTTTTCGTGCAAGTCGAGCCGTGGGGCTTTACACCCTAGAGGATAATGCGGTATCATTGGCCTTAAGTTTGCTACTAGCACATGTCGCGCTAGGGAGGTTAGACGGGTGTTGCTCGACTATGGCCACGGTACACTTGGGCCATAATACTCAACAACTCCTTTACCAATGCTTTCGCACCGGGTCCGGTAGAATTAAGCATGAGTTGTCCAATTATTTCTCGGTTTCTTTGAGTTGTAATTCCTAACAATTCATACCTAACCCAATACCCTCCAATTTGTGGCTAAGTTGGTGGAGAAAGGCCTCAGTGCGTCCTCGTTTTCACAGCTATTTTGATTTAATTTCCCATTAATTTTTGCTTGTTGGTGATTCAAGCGATTAAAAAGCAATTTCAACAAGACAAAGTTCATTTTTTCAATTTCCAAAGTCGATAAATTTCTTTTCAAAAGTTTGTCAAATACGAATCAGTTCACTCGATAAAAACTTGTGAGAATCGACTAAGATTGTCATAACAATTCTAAGCATCCAACACTCAAGTTCAAATCTTAAAGAAAATACTTCAATTGTGGTCCATTGGTGCAAGATCAAGTGTGATATCAAAACATTCTAGGGTCATTTGAGAAAATTTTTGTTTGACTCAAAAACAAGTTTAAGCAGTGTGAGATTTAACGTTTAAAATTCAAATCGAGAGAGAATAGGCAAAACCAACTAATTTCCAAGCCAAAATCAAACCAAATCGTGCAATTTCCATGCTCTGGTCGGATCGACCAGGTGTCCGTTCGAACTGACCAGAGAAGCAAAAATCATACTGATCTATGCAATTTTCATGCTCTGGTCGGATTGACCAGATACCTGTTCGAGCTGACCAGAGAAGCAAAAAGTTCGAAAAAATGCAAAAATTTACCAAAATTCACCAAAAGTTCGATTTTTCTCCTATTCCCTCCCCCCAAACTTAGATCAAGCATTGTCCTCAATGCATGCAATCGAATAAAAAAGTAAATAGGAGGGAAAAAGAGAACTTAGCCAATTTTTGCTTTCCAAATGTTGATTTGCCTCTAGTTTGTTCTCTCGTTGTCCAAGACGGCTCTAATTTGTCTAGATCTTTTGATGCAATCCGTATGAGGTCGATCGGGGTTAGTTGGTTCACGTAACCCATGGTGCTCTAGCACGAATCGCATCTTCTTTCGTTTGTTCCTCAAAATTTCCCTACAAACAAACAAACACAAACATCAAATTCTATTTTATATATATTTTTTTCTAATTTTTATGGATTTTCTATTTTTTTTATTTTTATATGTATTTTCTATGACAAAATAAATAAAAGAGAGAAGAGTTGAGAAATCCTTGGGTTGCCTCCCAAGAAGCGCTTGTTTTAGGTCCCTAGCTTGACCATATTTCACTAGGTCTTGATCGGATCGGATCCGGAGAGCGAGACGGCGAGCGATTTGTCATGACCCTTGTTGGCGGGGTTGGAGCACTTCAAGGCATTATCTATTGAAAATCGGAGTTTCTCTCCTCCCACTCTAACCAAAATCGTCCCATCGCGGGCATCCATCTTCACACCGGCGGTTCTAAGGAAGGGGCGTCCTAAAATTATAGGCACCTCCTTGTCTTCTTCCATGTCCATCACCACGAAATCGCCCGGTATGACAAACTTATCCACTTGAACGGGCACATCTTTAATAACACCCAAGGGCAACCGCATTGAGGAATCGGCGAGCTTCAATGTCATGCATGTGGGTGTCAATTCACCAATTCCAATCTTTTCATAAACCGACTTGGGCATCAAACTAACACTAGCCCCCATATCACACAAGGCTTGCTTGATTGTTGCGTTTCCAATAGTGCAAGGAAGAGCAAACCTACCCGGATCCTCAAGCTTTGGGGGCATCTTGCTCTTCAAAGCCTCGCTACTCTTGTGTGATAGGGCCACTGTTTTGAGCTCTTCCATGGATCTCTTGCCCGTGCATAACTCCTTCAAGAATCTTGCAAAGATCGGCACTTGAGCTATGACATCTGTGAATGGAATGTTGACCTTCAATTCCTTGAGAATCTCCCAAAAAGTTCGAAATCGTTCTTCCTCATTCTTCTTCACAAGTCGCTGAGGAAATGGGACAGGTGGCCTATAGGTTGACTCAGGTTGTTGTGCCTTCCTTCTGCCCTTGCTTTGGACCACTTTTGTGCTCTGTTCGAACTGAACAGGAGCTTGGTCGGACCGAACAGAGGATGCAAGTGGCACCTCTTCAGCTTGTTCAGGCTCAGGAATGGTGCCTTGTGTCTGGGATGCCTCATGGAGTGGAGGGAATGACAAACTTTGCTCAAGAATTGGTTGCGTCTCCTCTGGACCCTCCTGTTCGGACCGAACATGATTCTGGTCGGACCGAACAGAGAGGCTATTTCCTTCGTTTGGTGGCACGGGTGGGTCTTGGTACTCATTGCCGCTTCGTAGAACATGAATGGCTTTGATCTCTGCACTTGGGTTGACTTGAGGCTGGCTTGGAAGCTTGCCAGGTGGTCGGGAGAAGTGTGCTTCCATCATGCGCTCCAAGCGTTGCAAGGTGCTTGCACTTCCCTTGAATTCATTGATGGTAGCCTTCAATTCGTCAGTGGTGGCCTTCAATTCATCTAACCCTAAAGCCACAGATTTGTTAATCCTTTCTTGCTCACTCATGAATTCTTGAACAACAATTGGAATCTCTTCCCTATCGAAAAAGGGTTTCTTTTGAAATGATTGGTCTCTATTGTTGTTGTTGAATTGGGCATTCCTATACAAATTTGGTGGGCTATTTTGGTACTTTGAACCGTAAGGGGGCCCATTGTGTAGGTAGTTCACTTGGGCCCCTCCGTTACCAATTTTGGCAAGAGGACAATTGATAGATGTATGTCCTTCCTCGCCGCACGCTCCGCATTGGTTTGAATGAAGATGTGTCCCTTGAGTCGATTGGTAAGCGGCAAGTTCAGCTTCTAGCTCCTCTATCCTCGCCTCTTTAGTTGAAATTGCTTGCACTTGTTGCCTCGAACTACTTGAGTAGCGGGGAATGAGTAGAGGGTACCATGTGTAATTTCTTGCACAATAATCAAGTAAATCTCGCCCTCGTGCCGTATCAAGTTTTTTGAATGCCCCACCTGAAAGAGAATCAAGATTGATTTTAATATTATCATAAAGTCCAGTGTAGAATGATTTAAGGAGCATCCATTCTTGAATCCCATGATGTGGACAAGAATTTTCTAAATCCCTAAACCGTTCCCATGCATCCCTCATTGATTCATTTTGGTTTTGGGCAAAATTATTCAATTCAGCTCTAATTTTGTCCGCTCTATCCGAAGGAAAATACCTATCCAAGAAGGTTTGTGCCATTTCATCCCAAGACCTAATTGACCCTTTTTTCAATGTTTTATACCATTTTTGTGCTCGGTCCTTAAGGGTGAAATGAAATAACAATAGCCTAATTGCTTGTTGAGGAACACCATTAAACTTAATTAATCTAGTGCAATCAATAAAAATTTGTAAGTGAGCATGGGGATCCTCATCGTCGTTCCCATAGAACGGATTTTGTTGCACAAGCACGACGTGGTTGGGGGCGATTTGCATGTTGTTAGCGGCGATGCCTGGAATCACCACTGGTCCGCCCACGTTTCTTGCGCTGGGAACTCCAAACTCCATAAGAGTCCTTTCACGATCTTCTTCATATTCGTAGTCGGAGTTATGGACGCTTCCCTCGTCTTCTTGAGTCCATCGGCGACGCTCATTGTCAAAATCCCTCCTTTGACCCGCTAGGAGGGTCCGATCGGCTGTCAATCGAGCCTCTCTTTGCTCAAGTTGGAGGCGGAGGTTCTCCAATTCTTGTGTGCGCTGGGCAATGGCCTCGGGAGTGAGTTGGTCGGCCATTGCTGGGTTTTCTTCTCTCTGTTCGGAGTGCTGGTCGGATCGAACGGGGCTCTGGTCGGTTCGAACAGAAGTGAAGGAGGAGGAGCTGGCTTCTTCGTTTATTCTCCGGAGAAAGTCTTTGACCTTTGGGGGTGGGGCTTCTTCCTTTGCGTGTTACCTGCCAGTCCTGTAATCAAGAGAGAAGAAAACGTGAGTTTAAAAAGAAAAAGAAAAGATCTAGTCTCTTAATACTAAGATAAGGATCCAATATCAACACCGTCCCCGGCAACGGCGCCAATTTGATGAAGACTTAAAACCTAGGAATCAAATAAATTTATAAACCTAGAGCTAACCTCACTAATCGTTTGGAGTAAAGCTTTAGGGTCGAACCCAAGGGACGGTACAATTGATTACCGGACTTATCCTTTCTCAAAAGCTAGACAAGAATATTTTGGTGGAAAAATAGTTGAAATAAATCTAAGTGCAATAAAGTAAATATTTTTGGTTGTTTTTATCAATTAAAATAAAGTAAACAACTAAAGTAAGGTTTTTGGGTTTTCAAACAGTATAAAAAGCGTCTTAGGAGGTTTCACCTTGGTTTGGACTCTAGAACACAGAACTTATCACTTTCGTGCATCGAACGGTGTTTTTCAAGCGTTTACTTCTCTGTTCGGTTCGAACAAGGATCTGTTCAATCCGAACAGGAGTCTGTTCAATCCGAACAGGACTCTGTTCAATCCGAACAGGACTCTGTTCAATCCGAACAGGAGTTTGTTCGATCCGAACAGATGGTAAAAGTGTGCGATTTTGAACTTTTATGATAGTTTATGCTTTGTGCTAGGGTTTGTTGGTCAAACCTAGATATTCTAAACCTCAGCTGTCGCTTGTTGGACTAGAAACTGGTTTAATCACAACCTAACCTAATTAACTCGATTGGTTCACAACTTTTGGTATAGAATTTAATCAACTTAAACTTGTTTGTTGGAGTTCATAAGGATATCTAGAGGTCTTTTGGACTTGTCTAAAAGTTACACTTTTGGTGCCAACTAATCTCCCCTTTCGGATCTACGATTTATCCCAAATACTTTCTTTGAACTAATCTTGTTTATCCTAACTTAGACTTGACTAGATGCGGCCGTACAACTAGAAGGTGATTAGGAAATCACAAGCAATTCAAACAAGCAATTAACATAATTCTCAACAAAACAAATCAACAAAACATATCATATCATATCAAGTCAAATCACAACATCCAAACCTAAGTTACTACCTTACCCCTAAGACTACATAAATTTAGCCTAACATAGTACTTAAACACACAACAAATAACATAGAAATAACAAGATACAAGCCCATTGAAAATAGAGAAGAAAACATAGAAGAATAAACCGAATACTCCTTTATGCTTTCGAACTATGATCTCTAGGCAGTGGTGTGTTGCAAGATGGTCACCAAACTCGTCTCCTTGCTGCCGTCGCTTCAAAGAACCAAGCTTTGATGATCTCCAATGGTGGAAGAGAAAAACGCCTATGGAAAGAAGAATTTGTGGTATGGAAGGTTGTCTCCTTTCCTTCAGGTCTAGAGGTGTATATATGGATGTCCCAGGTCGCAAGGATGGAAGGCTAGGGCACCAGGGCGCAAGAAATTGCCATTTCTATCAATTTCTATGTAAAAAATAATGTCTTATGTGATATGGCGGCACCCTGGTCAAACCGAACAGATCCTTGTTCGAACCGAACAGGAGAGAGAAAGAACAGCTGCACAAGTCTGCTGTTGTGATGCCCAGTCGGGTCGAACAGGCTCCTGGTCGGGTCGACCAGGAGAGAGAAAATGACGCCTGGCTGCCATAGGTGCTGGTCGGATCGAACAGATGATTGTTCGGGTCGACCAGGAGAGAGAAAAGAGCCTCCAATGCTAGGAATGAGTCGTCTAGCGTGCGTGCTACGTCGGGAATCCATCTATATGCTCCAAAATCATCAGAAATCATCAAAATCCTGTAAAATGAGAGAAGAAACGACGGTAGAGCCAATTCCATAGCAATCTATTGAATAATTCAATGGTTTGAGTGTCATTTGAGTGCCAAGTATGGTCCAAATGCCTACAAATAATGACGATGTCAAATCCCCCCAAACTTAAACTTTGCTTGTCCTCAAGCAACACCTTAAGCTTAGAGTTTTGGACTATACTTAAACTTTAAACATTGAGTTGTATCTCAAACCAATAAATATCGTGAAATCAATTGCTATGCCTAAAATTTCTCACACTTTCATCAAATGAGTCAAACAAGAATCGAAATCAAAAACCAAGTTAAGTGTTCACAACTTAATTAATGCAACTCTTGGCCCTAAGTAAAGTCTTTTCCCAAAAATTAGAACTCTAGCTTCCCTTTGATATTTCAAAAGCGATCTCAATTTCAATTACCCGTTCCTTTTCACATTCCACAAAAATTTGTAAAGGCCTTTATCAACTTCAGAAATTTTATAATGAACTTTTTGCTACTATCCGAAGGAAAATACCTATCCAAGAAGGTTTGTGCCATTTCATCCCAAGACCTAATTGACCCTTTTTTCAATGTTTTATACCATTTTTGTGCTCGGTCCTTAAGGGTGAAATGAAATAACAATAGCCTAATTGCTTGTTGAGGAACACCATTAAACTTAATTAATCTAGTGCAATCAATAAAAATTTGTAAGTGAGCATGGGGATCCTCATCGTCGTTCCCATAGAACGGATTTTGTTGCACAAGCACGACGTGGTTGGGGGCGATTTGCATGTTGTTAGCGGCGATGCCTGGAATCACCACTGGTCCGCCCACGTTTCTTGCGCTGGGAACTCCAAACTCCATAAGAGTCCTTTCACGATCTTCTTCATCTTCGTAGTCGGAGTTATGGACGCTTCCCTCGTCTTCTTGAGTCCATCGGCGACGCTCATTGTCAAAATCCCTCCTTTGACCCGCTAGGAGGGTCCGATCGGCTGTCAATCGAGCCTCTCTTTGCTCAAGTTGGAGGCGGAGGTCCTCCAATTCTTGTGTGCGCTGGGCAATGGCCTCGGGAGTGAGTTGGTCGGCCATTGCTGGGTTTTCTTCTCTCTGTTCGGAGTGCTGGTCGGATCGAACGGGGCTCTGGTCGGTTCGAACAGAAGTGAAGGAGGAGGAGCTGGCTTCTTCGTTTATTCTCCGGAGAAAGTCTTTGACCTTTGGGGGTGGGGACTTCTTCCTTTGCGTGTTACCTGCCAGTCCTGTAATCAAGAGAGAAGAAAACGTGAGTTTAAAAAGAAAAAGAAAAGATCTAGTCTCTTAATACTAAGATAAGGATCCAATATCAACACCGTCCCCGGCAACGGCGCCAATTTGATGAAGACTTAAAACCTAGGAATCAAATAAATTTATAAACCTAGAGCTAACCTCACTAATCGTTTGGAGTAAAGCTTTAGGGTCGAACCCAAGGGACGGTACAATTGATTACCGGACTTATCCTTTCTCAAAAGCTAGACAAGAATATTTTGGTGGAAAAATAGTTGAAATAAATCTAAGTGCAATAAAGTAAATATTTTTGGTTGTTTTTATCAATTAAAATAAAGTAAACAACTAAAGTAAGGTTTTTGGGTTTTCAAACAGTATAAAAAGCGTCTTAGGGTTCAGGTTTCACCTTGGTTTGGACTCTAGAACACAGAACTTATCACTTTCGTGCATCGAACGGTGTTTTTCAAGCGTTTACTTCTCTGTTCGGTTCGAACAAGGATCTGTTCAATCCGAACAGGAGTCTGTTCAATCCGAACAGGACTCTATTCAATCCGAACAGGACTCTGTTCAATCCGAACAGGAGTTTGTTCGATCCGAACAGATGGTAAAAGTGTGTGATTTTGAACTTTTATGATAGTTTATGCTTTGTGCTAGGGTTTGTTGGTCAAACCTAGATATTCTAAACCTCAGCTGTCGCTTGTTGGACTAGAAACTGGTTTAATCACAACCTAACCTAATTAACTCGATTGGTTCACAACTTTTGGTATAGAATTTAATCAACTTAAACTTGTTTGTTGGAGTTCATAAGGATATCTAGAGGTCTTTTGGACTTGTCTAAAAGTTACACTTTTGGTGCCAACTAATCTCCCCTTTCGGATCTACGATTTATCCCAAATACTTTCTTTGAACTAATCTTGTTTATCCTAACTTAGACTTGACTAGATGCGGCCGTACAACTAGAAGGTGATTAGGAAATCACAAGCAATTCAAACAAGCAATTAACATAATTCTCAACAAAACAAATCAACAAAACATATCATATCATATCAAGTCAAATCACAACATCCAAACCTAAGTTACTACCTTACCCCTAAGACTACATAAATTTAGCCTAACATAGTACTTAAACACACAACAAATAACATAGAAATAACAAGATACAAGCCCATTGAAAATAGAGAAGAAAACATAGAAGAATAAACCGAATACTCCTTTATGCTTTCGAACTATGATCTCTAGGCAGTGGTGTGTTGCAAGATGGTCACCAAACTCGTCTCCTTGCTGCTGTCGCTTCAAAGAACCAAGCTTTGATGATCTCCAATGGTGGAAGAGAAAAACGCCTATGGAAAGAAGAATTTGTGGTATGGAAGGTTGTCTCCTTTCCTTCAGGTCTAGAGGTGTATATATGGATGTCCCAGGTCGCAAGGATGGAAGGCTAGGGCACCAGGGCGCAAGAAATTGCCATTTCTATCAATTTCTATGTAAAAAATAATGCCTTATGTGATATGGCGGCACCCTGGTCAAACCGAACAGATCCTTGTTCGAACCGAACAGGAGAGAGAAAGAACAGCTGCACAAGTCTGCTGTTGTGATGCCCAGTCGGGTCGAACAGGCTCCTGGTCGGGTCGACCAGGAGAGAGAAAATGACGCCTGGCTGCCATAGGTGCTGGTCGGATCGAACAGATGATTGTTCGGGTCGACCAGGAGAGAGAAAAGAGCCTCCAATGCTAGGAATGAGTCGTCTAGCGTGCGTGCTACGTCGGGAATCCATCTATATGCTCCAAAATCATCAGAAATCATCAAAATCCTGTAAAATGAGAGAAGAAACGACGGTAGAGCCAATTCCATAGCAATCTATTGAATAATTCAATGGTTTGAGTGTCATTTGAGTGCCAAGTATGGTCCAAATGCCTACAAATAATGACGATGTCAACTGGTACATAACCCTAAATTATCAGGGTCTCTACTGAGATTGTTGCCACCATTAGTTGTAAAATAGAAGTTCATCATATGTTAGATGTGTTCATTGTATGTTCTGACCTAGTTTTTCTTGTAATTTTAATATTATTATTAGTCCTTTTTTTTTGCAAAATGTAAATTTAGTATTACAGTGTTTGAATATCAGACTTTGAATATCGTCTTGTATGTCTAAGCTATGCTGGTATGTTGTGCAATTGTAACAACAACGCTAAAAAGATGATACCAACATTGTTAATGACTAGATTTCAGATTAAAATAAGATTCCATTGAAAGAACAACATTATAAGATACAAATTGCTCTCATTGCATAGCAAAATCATTTTCATTTTAAAGTTACAAAAATCAAAAGCACAATAACAAATACAATCAACTTATTCTTAGCACTAATCGTCTCCTTCATTTGTTCACTGGCTTCTTAATTTCTGTCATGGCATATTTATGTCACAATCATATGAAATCATATGTAAGATAATCAAAATGAATCAACAATACAAAGCGAAAGAGATCTAATATTTAGAGGAGTTTCGATGGTTCTTTCTTGAGGGTGAGCTTTTTGTGAGACTGAGTTCTGAGTGAAACAACGATTTCCCCTGCTGAGGTGAGGTGACGGTCTTCCTCGGGAAGAGGCTTGATAGAGGGGTAGAAGCGTGATAGAGCTGGAAGTACAGATCTGAGCGCATTCGTCTCCTCTGCCGTTCTCCTCGAAGAGGTGTGAAAGGAGAGCCAGGGAGGAAGTCAAGGATTGGGAAAAGTGTTGAGACTTGAGAAGTTGAGAGAGAGGAAAGAGAGAGATGGGTCCAGAAAAAAAAGGATCAACTGAACGGTTGGGATTAAGTTACGGAGGGGTTGAGCACGACAGAGAAGAGGTGCGAACGGAGAAACTTAAAACTAACGGAGATCAACGTATCATCAGCGCCCAAATCAAAACCTTTCATCTAAATCTAATCACGAATATTAAAGCCGATCCGACAGCACAGAAATGCTGTGCATAAGCTCCATATGCACATTAGTGTACTATATCCATTCTCTCTCTCTCTCTATATATATATATAGTTTAGCTATGGTGAGTCGCGACTCACAGACCCTCCGGTGAGTCGTGACCAAAACTCCTAGATCTAGATCAAAATGATCGATCCAAATCGTCTAATATGATCTCCCTATTGAAATCTCCATGTACACCGAATTTTTTATTTTTTCGAAATTTTTAAGTTTTTTTTTTTTTGAAATTTTAGAAAATCGTTAATCTAATTGGTTCTGAACCATTCAAAAACATCAGTTTTTAAAAATCCGAAAAAAAATACTTAAAAATTTCGAAAAAAAAAAATTTGACTTGCACGGAGATTTCAATAGGGAGATCATATTGGACGGTTTAGATCGGTCATTTTGATCTAGATCTAGGAGTTTTGGTCGCGACTCACCGTAGCTAAACTCTCTCTCTCTCTCTCTCTCTCTCTCTCTCTATATATATATATATATATATATATAGGATTGCTAAAATGCTATGCATAGCACACATGCCTTTCGTGCTACGGATTCGTTCTTGAATTTCATGCTTCAAACAACCGATCCAAACCGTTCATTATCTTCTTCATATTGAAATCTCATTAGAAACCAAATTTTACATTTTTCTGAATTTTTTTACTATTTTTTCTCAGATTTTTTAAAATACTTAATCTAATAAATTCTGGACCCTTCAATACAGTGATTTTCAAAAATCTGAGAAAAATAGTAAATAAATTCAAAAAAATATAAAATTTGGTTTCTAATAAGATTTCAATATTTAGAAAATAATGAACGGTTTGGATCGGTTGTTTGAAGTATGAAATACAAGAACGAATCCGTAGCACGAAGGCATCCGTGCTATGCATAGCATTTTAGCAATCCTCTATATATATATATATGTGTGTGTGTGTGTGTGTGTAAGTCAGTATGTGGGCTAAAGTGCTATAGATGGCAATGCCATAGACATTTTTTTTAGTCATTTTTTGAAGATCCGAAATTCAATCAGTTAATCCAAACCGTTCAAATTGATCACCATATTAAAATAACATTGAAGACCAAATTTTATATATATATATATATTTTGCTATTTATTTTGATATGTTCAAATTGGAGGGTCTAAAATACTCCGATTATAACGTTTTTTTTTGAAATATCATAATAAATAGCAGAAAAATTCGAAAAAATGTAAAATTTGGTCTCCAAGGATATTTCAATATGGTGAATAACTTAAACGATTCGGATTGAGCATTTGATTTTTGGATCTCGAAAAACGACTCCATAGCACGGGACCCTCTGTGCCATCTATGGCACAGTACCATAGATGTGGACTATTAGCCATAGATATGAACTATTGGACTTTTGCTTGAAATGTGAGTTTTAGTAGATTAGCAAGGCGCTTAATCCTATATTAATGTGGCAGATGTCCATAATTGAATTTCTACAGAACTGTTTTGTTTAATTTCACGCACATCATGGACAATAAAATACAATTAAAAAAATTAATCAAATTACCAAGCAGACAATCGTCAGCTAAGATTCCAAATTTCCAACACGATAGAGAGTCGTGCACGGAGGAATTTTAATTTTTTTCTTCCAAAGAAAGAGATTGAATAATAGAAAACGAAATATGCATGGAGCCCCTACAGTGGAGCTTTCTTTAATTAGTGTATATATTTTTATAGTTAGATTTGTTGGGGCCCACTTCCATTTTCAAATTGCATCTCACAAAATATCTGAGGTGCATCAAAGGAATAAACCTATTTTGAGACAGATTAGTGAACTTTTAGCGTGAGCTGGCCTGAAACAATAATTGGGGCAAATGCCACAAAAATAAAATAAAATTATAAAACCTGACTCATTTGTATGGTTTTGTATAATAACGAATAGATAATTAGAAGAAAGAGAAAAAGTAATTCTAAACTTTTGACATGAGAACCACGCTATGACTTGAGCAATCAAATGTCACCGTGTCCACTGTAATCTCCGTTTTGTGACAGATTAGGAAACCTATAAATTTTTTAATGTCTCAAAAGAACATTTGTTATTTGTATGACCTCATGCAGTCCTGTGCAATATTTTCGTTTCCAAATGATAGTAATTGAGTATTTCATCTCAACACAACAGAAAATGAAAACAAATTTAACCAAATAAAAGATGCCAAGTGTCGGATTTCAAACCCTCCTCTGCCCCCATCACTTCCTCTTCCTAGCTCTAGTGGGGCAATAACCCAAAAACACCCAAAAAAAATAAAAAAAAATTAAGAAGAAAGCTGTCTGGATGTCCGGCTATGCTCTTGAATCTTTACATAAGTTTATTTTACTATTTTCATTTAATTTTATATTAATAAAATTTATTTCCGTTGATTTAAAAATATAATTCATAATTATTCTTAATATTACATAAATCAATATATCAATATAAAATTATAAATATATAAATTAGTTGATTTACGACATAAATGTTAACAAGTATATAATATCACTTAACAAAATATTCACCATATAAATGTTAACAAGTACACGATATTACGTAAGAAAACATTTACCATACAAATGTTAACAAGTACATAATTTCACTTCACAAAACAATTAATATTTACTGACTGGTCAAACGACTCCAAAATTACTAACGGTACTGAAAATTGAAAACGTTGCAGCATATCCCCCCCCACCCCCTAAAAGAGAAGATACAAACGATACATTATATTGACAATAAATTTTAACTATTTATCAAGCTTTTAAAAAACTCCGTTTTTTCCGTTTTATCGCCGTTTTATCTTAATTTTGATTCATACCGCACTACCGTTTTATCACCGCATAAACCGTTTTTTTACCGTTTTATCACCGATAAACACTAAATCAGCATCCAACTGTCAAACCGCATAAATCGCATTTTAAAACCTTGCTATTTATAAATTGATGTATACAGACTGCCCGTCCAAAGCTATTCAATTAGTCATAAACTTTTGCATCATGAAAAAAAATGAAAAATTCCATATCTTGCATTTCCAGGAGCAATTAAAATCCGTTTCCGCAAATAAAAAGTTGAGATTTACCACTTTAAAAAATTTGGGAGTCCATGAAATTTTTTTTTCCGCATAATTGGTATTTACATATCATTGCTCATAAGCTCCATTAAATTTTAAACGAATTTGACAGAGTTTACTTATTTGAACAAATAAATTAAAAATGTGGATTAAATGGTACAAAAACCTATTGATGATAGATAGAAGGCGCACTTTAACCGGTTTCTGTTGAAAGTTATCCAAAAAACACAGCTGATTTAATATTAGAATTAGAGTCCGAAAATATTATAAAATATAATAAAAATTTACAACGGTATGAAATTCTATAATTATTTGTAACCCATAAATAAAAATAAAAGGATATTGGGGGCTTCTGAACCAGTACCTAGTCTGTACTCTGTCCTTGGTTTCGAGTATTATCCAAAATTATTTGTAAACATATACTGACCAATGAAGGCTTTTCATTGATACCATACTTTCGAATCCCTACTATCTTAGTATCTTGGCAAATATTATGTCGATTTTGAATTTTGCAAGGTTTATTTTACTATTATATTCAATATATTAAAAGATTTTATTAAGATTCTGCACGAGCTTGCAATAAAAGCTGCAGATACCTTATTTCTTTTAAAACAGGGGCAATTTTGTTTATGCCACCCGAAATCTTCAAAACTGTGTTTTTGCCACTCTAGAGGGAATATTCCCTGGTATTTATACTAGAGTTACTCCAATTGTGCACCCGGGTTAATGATTAACAGTCTTTGAATTTAATTTTTAGAATGACAATTTCTATTGATCTTAGGTTCCTCTCACATCACAGTGTTTATCCGCGATCTTCCTTTCTAATAAGTACTGTACGGCAGTGTGATTCTTTTGATTCCTCCAAAATTTTTAAAATTTTCAAACTTTAAATTAACGTTCTCAGACTTAATCAATTTAAATATATGTTTCAAGCTTTGAACTTTCTAAGGATTTGGAATAATCTCCCCCTTAAGTGCCTACCTAGAACACACAGAAATTTAGAAAGCCATAAATAGTATTAAGAAACAAACCTTGCTCTGATACCAAAGTGGAAACGAACTGATCGACTTTGAAACTTCAGATTATAAGAAATGCTGGCTTCAAAGATTTTTATGGAATTGTAAGAGAAAGTATTTATTGATAGAGTAAGATTACAAGAGAAGAAGTAAGACTTCAGAGTTTTTCTGTGTGTCTTGCAACTTCTGAATGACACTCTTTTATAGAGACTCGAGTCTGGTATCTCAATAATGCATCGGGTGCTCATTGGGCCCCATCGTCATGCAATTAATTGGATTACCACATACTTTTGTCTCCCACTCAAAAAAGATGCGCACTGACACACCTAGTGCAATCTGAAAATGAAATAAAGGAAAGCACTACCTCAGTGCTGTCCAAAAGCAAAATAAAGAAAAGCGCACTACTTCAATAATGCGCCTAAAGATGCACCAAGTGGCGCACTAAAACACACCAGTACATACTGGCACCATTATAAAGATGTCTTTTAGAAAAGAAAAGATGCCCACTCACAGACCAAACAGGTTGGCACCGAAAGTAAGCATATTATGCACACTACCTAATAATAGATGCTCTGCTGGATTATTCGAAACTTACTGTGAGCTTCAATCAACTTTTCGATATTATCGTTAACAAGTTCGAGGGTATCCCTTGCCCAATTATCCTTGCTAGCATGTTGTTCAAGTCTGATCTTTTGCAAATTGCTCATGACTAGCAATTTTTCAAGCTCCGTAAGGGACTTTTGAATTTGGGCTTGGTGTAATTCCATGAGCCTTGTTCTCATTCCTCCCTCCATATTTAAAGTCGGCCTTGAAAATAATAAATCACAAGTGATTGTCTCATAGTCTTCTATTTCTTCTGTTTGACCACATGACGCCCCCCAGCGAACAGCGTTGTTAAGCGCTATCCTGAAATCTGGCCTGAGACTATAACGTGGAGATCCTTCATAGCTTCTAAAAATATGGGTTAAATATTCCAGCACCATTTCTGCAAAAAAAATATAAACAAACTGAAACTATTAAACAAAAGACAGTTTTCCGTAGATTACTGCCAAAGATCAATGGTTTTCCGTAGATTACCATCAGACCTGAAAAAGAAAAACAAAATAATTAAACATTTGTTTGGATTTTAAAAGGGGAATCAGAGTAAGGAGCTAATTTTTAAAATTAGCTCATTCATCTGCTTGTTTAGGCTGTCACTAAATCGGTCTGCTTCTTCGAATGCTCCTTCGAAATGTGCTAAGAATAGCTCTTGTTGTTCTTGTATTTCACTGGTAACAGCCAATTTTGTTGTTAATCGGGAGAGTGCATCAGCTAAGCTGTTTAGCTTACCATCTATGTGCTCAAAGTTAATCTGCACTCCTGTCCCTGTTACATAATCAACAAAATTTATCCATCTAACCCTTGATGGCTTATTTTGGGCTGACTTATTGAAAAAGGATATTATCGCTTGACAGTCAGTCCTTAGCGTTATCTCCTGTTGATCAAGATAGTGGATTTTTAGTGCCTTCAATGTTTCCATGCAAGCATGTATTTCTGCATCAATAGTTGACTTGATCACCCGAAATTTGCCGCTAGCATAGGCACAAATCTTTTCTATGGATCTAGGGTCATGTTTCTTTGGTTTCCATTTGCATATGCCACCACATCCTTCCATACATCCGTCTGTTTCAAGGATGATATAGCTCCCTGTTGGTGGAAGCTCCAGATCTGGCAAGTTTTGCACTTTTTCCTTGATTTTTCTGATTAGTTCATAATCAGACGGTTTAAGGCGCTTATCTCCATGAGGGCTGATTTTTGTGTACAAGGGACCTAGAAGAGTCCCAAGTTTTGGAATGTAACTTCTGGCGTAATTGAGTATGCCTAACCATGCTCGGAGTCCGGCCTTTTCTTTCAGTTTCTCCTCATCAAAGGAGACGATCTTCTTTATGACATGGGGTTGGAGTTTCACCTTACTCCTTCCAATGATTGCTCCAAGGAATTTAATTTCTCTGACTGCTATCTTCATCTTTGTTGGAGAGAGTACGAGGCCCCATTTTTCACAGATTTCTAGCATTTTTCTAAGATGCTCGGCATGTTGTTGTTCATTCTCAGAAAATACTAGAATATCATCAATATACACTGCTATAAAATCTTCGGTAGCAGCAAAACACTGATCCATCTTTTTTTGATGAAAAATAGCCGGTGCGTTCTTTAGTCCAAATGGCATAACAAGCCATTCGTATAGTCCACCAGGCACCACAAAAGCAGTCCATTCAATTGACTCAGGTGC
Source organism: Rhynchospora pubera (assembly GCA_028095005.1). Taxonomy (NCBI): domain Eukaryota; kingdom Viridiplantae; phylum Streptophyta; class Magnoliopsida; order Poales; family Cyperaceae; genus Rhynchospora; species Rhynchospora pubera. The sequence continues at coordinate 120,254,857 of CM051460.1, forward strand.
CATTGCCACCTGATGAAATCCACTCTTGAGGTCGAATTTCGAGTAGATCTTGCTGTGACCGACCTTTTTAAGGATAGTATTGATTCCAGGGAGGCTATACTGGTCCTTATGAGTATTATCATTGAGGGACCTGTAGTTGAATACCATGCGCTCTTTGCCTTTAATTTCTTTGCCAGTGACTGGGTCAATGGTAGTTCCAGAATTGACCATTATAGCCATGGTTCTGTGCCTACTCTTACTAGGCCTGATTACTCCCAGTTGTAATAACGCCTTTGTATGTTTTTCAAATTGCTCCTTCATTTGAGGCGTCACATGCTTCAGAGGTTTATCCTGAATCTGGAGATCATGATTTATGATGTCGAGAGAGCACGTCACCTGATTTTTCGACCAGTGTTTCAGGGGGTTTTCTCCAATGAATCCATGTTCTTTTAATCTGTTGAGTAGTGGTCTGAACTTCTCTTTAAACTGTTGTGACTCTTGCTCTTGGTGGTATGCTACGGCCTCTCTTACTTCAATGTATTCTAAACCCGTCAGGTCGAGTTCAGGAATTGCGGCTTGTACCACCTCAGCATCTGTTGTGGTTGCAATCGTCGTGATGTTTTTGTAGAAAGTTACATTCTGGCCTTCGATTCGTAAATCACCTTGCATGGATCGGATAAAATTGCACCCGATCAGCATCTGAACTCCCTCCTTCTTCCCCATCGAAAAAGAATAGGTGAAGGGAATTCTGAACCTATTCGACTCAATTAGCATACTACCATTTTTGAGTTTCAGACTGGCTATCTGAGTTGAGTTTACCCCATTGGTTTGTATGGGATAGGCACTTGGCTCCAATGCCTCTTGTGGGACAATTTCTTGGTTGACACAGCAGACAATTGCTCCTGTGTCAAGAATTGCTTGAACTTTGAATGGGTTGACTCCTGGTATTTCAAAGGTTATCTCCATGTTGTAGAGTCTGTTTAGGACCCTTTTGCCCCTTACAGGGTCTTGGACCACTGTATTGAATCGCTCAATTTCCTCAGTAGAGATAGTATTGGCAGAAGCTATTCGAAGAGCTCCCGTTGGATTTTTAGGTTTCATCTCTATTTCTTCATCTACCTCTTCGTCTTCGAACCGTAGTTTGGTTTTTCCTTTGTCTTTCTTCATTAATTCATCAAACTCGGCTTCGAGATCCTCTGTTCTGGCCTCAAACAGTTGTTGTTTGAGTTTTCCATTCTCTGTCAAGAGGTATTGAACATAAGACATCAGCTCATTAATTAGCTGATCCTTACTATCATAAGGTGCTATTGGCTGCACCTTAGCTCGTATTTTGTCTGCCCAGCCTGAATCTTGAACACATAGGACATACTGTTAGGCGGCAGTTTTTACAGTATGCCCTTGTTGATTCAGTCGTCATTTCTTTACACATGGAACATTTTTCATGTCCTGTTGGAACTGAATCATTGTCCTGCCAGTCATGGAGACAATCTCTTTGATCTTCAGGCAGTTGTATGTAACTCCGCCAGCTCAATTGCTCTGCCTGTATCATGAGTAATTGCTCGCCAAATGGTAAATCATTGATTACGGCTGAAGCAACATTTCCAATTTCTCCTTTAGATAATGAGCAAATTGCGTCACTATCAGGTTCATTTAGATCAACTGAGAGGACATCCCAGCTATCTGACAGCTCCATATTTTCAATAATGGCTGCCCTGGCAATATTTCCTGTTTTGCGGTTACAATCTCGCGCGAAATGTCCTTCTTCTCCGCAAATGAAACACTTGCATTTACGAACTTTGTCAGCATGTTTTCTCTTGAATACACGCACATGAGATTCGTGGGGTTTGCCTTTGTAAGTTTTGGACTTGCGAAGTCCATACTTCTTTCTTTCTCCATAGTAGCCTGGTAATGGGATTTTGCTACAAAAGGAGAGATCTTTTAAGGTCCTTTGGAGTGCAGCTTGTTTGCATCTTTCAGCCAGGTACTGGTATGAGAAATTTATTCTTGGCATAACGCCTATCGCTGCTCCAGGATATTTGTCTAAAAATACCTTTTCTAGTTCTTGCCCAATTAGAGGTGGCATTTTTCTGAAGAATTTTTCCGAGAGTTCTGAGGAAATGTACATCCTCCCGGATTTTGCTGCAAGGATCTTGTAATCATTCATGTAATTGAACAGATCCTTGACATGGTTGCATGACAAGCGTTCAAGATCTTGGTAAGCGCGTGTCTGTTCTTCAGTGGACCCTTGGTATGGGTCCTCTAGCAGTATCATCCTTCGAATGCAGGAGATTACGTTTTGGGGATCATCTGCGACTGCTATTAATTCTTCATATTCATGAGGATACGCCATTCTCCATTGGATGAATATCTTTTTCTCTACATCCCCTAGGAGATTTTCAATGAAAATCACCTTACTCTTGTTATCTGTCCAGTTGCGGTCATTAACCACATTGAGAGTAATTGATTCCCATCGAGAAATTACATCACTGTATTGCCCGATATCTTCTGGTAATACCAGAATTGCACCTTTGTCACTTTGAGCATCTGGAAGGTTGAATCTCCCGTTATGCTGTTGTGCATAACCTCCTTTGAGTCTGCCAACATGATCTCTGATTTCATGTATTGTTGGCATCGGTGTTTGTCTTGATGTGCTCGCCGGTGGATAGTTAACAGGACCCATTACTGGTTCTGTTGGCCTTCTCTGGGTAAGTGAACTCTCAGCTGTTGAAAAAGCTGATTCCATCATTTTTGTGAAAGCCTTCATCTTAGGATATTCTAGTTCTGTTTCTTCTGCCGCATATGCAAAATGCGACAGTTTGTCTTTATCACCTTCGGAGGCGAAAGGATTGAGCCATTCTTCCTCTGATTCATCATCTTTATCCCAGATTGGACAATAATCTAGCATCGGTCCTTCTCTAGACAGAGATGCCAATAGTTGGATTGCTTTCAATTCTTCTTCAAATGAGGTTTCTGGTTCCTCAATTGTGACCATCAAGGCCATTTCTCCATCTAGTTCTTCTTCATCATTAGGCCCGACAACTGCTGGTTCTGTTGGTGCAGTTGCTGTATATCCATCAAATCTAATGGCTAGAGAGCCATCAGTTCTTGATCTGACTCGAATTGTTTGTGGGTGTTGCACTTCTGGAATTGCTGGTGGTCTGATTATCCATCGTTGGCCTCTCAATTCCTCGGTTGATTTCGGTTGTCCCGGTATAGCCCTTATGCCTCTGCTTGCTAGGTGCTCTGTGACACCTTGGACATTGTACCGGAAGTTTGTGTGGCTGGTGTTTGATAACCTCCCTATTAAAGATCGAGAGATTAAGAGGTTGCTTTCTCCACCTCGCCATGATTCATACCCATGAGTTTGTACAACCAATTGGATGTGATTGTAGAAATCATGAATACTAACCATCATGTCAGGAACTGCGTACGCCAGTTGTGTGTTGTCTGTTAAGTCCATTTCCATGGAACTTATCAGTGAGGTATCATTCCCCCATCTTGTGTCTCTTAAAACAACTAGAGCATTTACCCCTGCATTTCTTCTATGCAGAGCGTATAACCTGACCATTACAACACCTATGTGTAAGTGCTGTAATCCTTCTTCAACGAGCCTGTTGTAACTTTCTTGAGAGATAAAGGAAATTTCCCTTTGATCTCCAACCACCAAAATTCTTTCATCGGAATAATGTTGGTATACCCGATGATTTCTTTCGCTCCATTTGGCTTGGTATAGTGTTTCTGCCGGAACTTGTTGTGCTCTGCGGAACTGTGAGACGCTCAGCTCCGCATCAGGACTTAGTTGAGATTATAATGTCCTTCTATATCGCCTACGCCTTGGTAATCTTCTTTGTGCCTCATACCGTAACCGACTTCCAAGTCTGTAATCTCGGATTTGATCTTCAACGGTTGGTATTTGGTTTTCGTGGCCTGATACAGATGGTCTACCCACTGTTTCTGTTTCAGTGCGACTCATTGTATCTTTTTCTTTTCTTCTTCATATATCTTCTTTGGGTCACGGTATACGAAAAATTTGCCCGTTATGGTTGGCCGCTTTGAGGTTGTTGGCGGACCGAGACTCAAATTTTTTAGTTGATTTTGGATTTGCTCTAGGGCCTCGGATGTGTCAGACCCCTCAGGTGCTTTTGCCCTTCTGAGTTCTCTTATTTGGTCCTTGCAATCTTCAAGTTCTTCCTTGATTTTAACAAGCAGTTGAATGATTGTGTTGTTCTGCTTGATAATTGTTGAGGTGCCCTTTTGTGTTGCTTCGGATGGTTTAACAAAACCAAGGGCTGGCTCTTCTAATGATTCTGTTGCTCGTAAGGGTTCTCTGTATACTGAACTTTCAGCAGTGAGACGCCAGTCGCTCATAAAAAAAATAATTTTATTTTAATCAAGATTTATTCTTAATTTCTAAATGACCTTTAATTTCAAAATATTCTAGGCTGGCATTTCGGGTTCAATTATACCATTTTATTTAGTGTTCAATTCAAAATTCTGAATTTTCTCTATTACAACATCTGGTTTCTCTTGGGGACAGTTTTTGGGGTTTCTAAAGCATTTAAAGGTGGGTAAAGTGGCAAAATTCCAATTTTCTTGTTTTTGGGTGGCAAATAACTAATTTTCCCTATAAAATATATTGTTTCTGAATTTTGCATTTAATATGAAGCACTTTGGCATATATTACTTTCCTTAGCAGGAAAGTAATAACGGTCACCAATGCACAGCATGTGACATTATCACATATATAGCTTTTTTTATCTTCCCTAATCTAACTGCAGTAATTATACTTTATTTTGGCAGACAAAGATGATATATTATATTGAATAAGGCATCTTTCCCACCAGTTAATTATTATTATTTTAAGTTTTAAATGTAAATATTCTATTTTGGGAGTGGATAGCTCTGCTAATCTATCCTACCCTAATCCTGACAGCTGGGGGTCTAACATTGGCAAAAATAGTAGTGGTCCCAATTGTACGATTTGTTTTGCTCCTGTTTGCCATGAAATATGGAGCCTTGAAGATTTCACTTCAGGTGTTTTTTTTAATTGATGTCTTATTTATTTTGTTTGAACTTGTACAAGTTTTAACTTTTTATGGGTTGAAATTCAATTATAAAACTAAGCTTCAATCAGACCATAATGACACTCCGGTATATGGTCGAGCTTCAGGTTTGTCAGGTTCAGTCGAAGTGAAGGCCGCTGGCATGAAAATGTCAGGTTGGCAATGCAATGCTTGGGACATGGAACTTGGAGCGAGGAAACAATTCCGATGCTTTCAGTTTTATTTGCCAACGTTTCTTTTGTTGTTTGTTTTGATCCAAGTGAAACATGCGAATCCAATCCATATTTGCTGTTTTTTCGTCTTAAAACAAGAATTATGTTTTTTTTTTGTTTTTGTTTTTTTTTGAATTCTGAACAAAAGAACTAAGAGCAGGTTCACACTGGGCCTAAATTGACATTTCTGGGCCCTTTTATAGAAAATGAACCAGACCTGAAACCCAAGTTGTCATTCTAAAACAGGCTTTCATGTTTGGAAGTTTTCGATTTGAGTTTCAAATGTATGAATGAGGATTTAGTATTTTCAAACAACTTATTTGAAAAATATCTCATTATTACGAAAGATAAATATATTTATCAATGGAGGATCCAAGATTATACTTTTTTTCTTAGAGATTATATTTCTTAAATCCGTCCATATCTCTTGCCTATCCTGCTTTCAAGGTCGGAAATAAAATCAATATCAATTTTTAAATAATTTTATACGCCATATCATGGGGGCACCTTGCTGATATACACATGAACAAGAATAAGCCATGACTGCTAATTGTTATAGCTCCAAAGTGACTACTAATTATCATCTTTTCATGTACCTTGCTTGTACATGAAAAGAAGCTCACTGCTAATTATTTATATGGACTAATTACAGGATGTTTTTCTTTTCTTTTTTTCATGAGCTGGGAGTTGAGGAAGTCTCATCAATTACTATGGCTTAAAGGGTGCGAAAACAACAACTGCATTGTGCCCGCCAAATCCAAATGAGTTTGAAATAGCTGGAAAAAAAATGTTCAAAAAGTTAAATGGAGGAAGTGAAAAAACTGAGGAAAGAGAAAAGGTTGGAAGCAGAGGAATCTACTCACCAACGTTCACTTCATATTCTTGTTTCTTGTTTGGTACAGTATCAAATTCAATTGCAGGATCTAGATTCTGTAATGTAGGTAGAACAGAAACAAAATTTTCATAAGAAGTTGCCAAAAAAGAAAGCTATACATGTGTTGAGAGGTGAAGTACCAAATCCACATGTTGTGTTGAATTTAATGTCCTGTAAATTTCTGAACCATTTTGGCGATAAATCAATATATTCAGTTTATCTTACTGCATGGCTAAATTGCACAAATCAAACATTTGATTTGTCAGTGTTACTTATGTGCAACTTTGTTGAGATTCAATATATAATATTTCATCTTTAGCAAGGATATACCGATGTTCAATACTAACTTACAAGGAGCACAAGTTCAAATTTTTTTTCCTATGAAACAGAATTGTGCAAGTAAAACTCACAAATTGATTTATTGTTGGGTGCAACCATCCGTTTGTTATTGCTTTGATGGTTGCAATTGCCTCCATTCCTCCTGCTGCCCCAATGCAATGTCCTATCAAAGACTACAAAGATAAACAAACAGAAAACATCAATTCAATTCAATGCGAAGTCTTTCAAGTTTATGATGAAACAAGGACGTTCTCAAACAAATAATATATGTATTTTTTTTTAAAAAAAAAGAAGAAGAGAAAGGAAACCTTTGTCGCATTCATCTTAAGCTGTGATGGATTTTTGAATACTGACTTTATTGCACTAACTTCAGCCGAGTCACCCAAAATAGTTGAAGTCGCATGGGCATTTATGTAGTTCACCTTGAATATTTAACAAATGATCTAAATTACCAAGTACTTGTGACCTCACAAAATTTGTTATCCTTTTATTTACCTTCCATGATTGGGAAAAAAAACGCTTCAAAAAGTAGTAGCTTATAGTATTATTTAGATCATTTGTTAATTGAGAAGAGAGATTAATTGATTACCTCTTCGGGATAAACACCTGCATTTTCCAAACTTTGCTGGATGCAAGTCGAGACACCAAGCCCGTCAGCCCTGGGTTCAGTTATGTGATGTGCATCACAATTAACAGCTCCTCCTAAATACTCAGCAAAAATTGGAGCATCCCGTTTCATGGCATGTTCCAAGCTCTCCATCACCTTTAACAAATTAAATAAAAACCTTAGCAAATACAGAGCATGATTTACCATCTCATATAAGTGACTTGCTACCATGTGTGTGCACTCGAATTAAATTAAAACAAAAGTATTTATTTACCAGAATTCCAGCTCCTTCTCCCATGACGAAACCATCGCGATCCTTGTCCCATGGCCTTGAAGCAGTTTTCGGGTCATTATTCCTTTGTGAAAGTGCCCTGCATAAAAAGTATAATTTTGCAGGTTGTATTAATTTGAGATAACCATTTATAGTCTCCTCACATAGAGGATGGTTACTTGCTTATGATTCAAGAGACTTCAGAGATGTTAAGAAAATCTCTTGACAAAATTTCGCCCAACAAATCAATTTGGCTTCGTGCAATCTCAAGGAATATCCAATAACCTATTATGATATATTGATATGGTCAATTGGGACAATGATATATGTTTCTATAAGTCAAATTTGTAATTAGGGATATTCTACTTGTGGATGTAAAAAAAACACTGTTCAAAATTGGAATAGATAACAGTGATCCGTAAAATGCAAAAACTAACTTTTCTTTCTTTTTCGGTTAAAACTTCTACTATTTCAAGCGCATTTGTCTGTAACAACATTCAAATGGCCCTGATTGACCACTTCGAAGAAAACCTTTGCTACTTTGCTCATCTCAGCCACCATAATTGGTGCTATCTTATCATTTTATTCTAACATTTTTTTTTTAAATGCACAATTCTGAAAGAACTGGTCTATCTACAGTCTACTTCTCTTTTAAGATAAAAAAAAGGCTCCTTTCTCCTACTACTTTAGGTTAATGGCCTAACTTCATCTATTTTGTGTTCCCCTTTTCTCTAATTATGGACCCAGTTCTCTCTGGTGCCTGACAATCGCTGAAGGAGAAAAATTACTGAAGAAGATGAAAAGTAATAATGCTTTTAGTACTTGTCAAAATTATATAATGTGCATTGTGGCTAAAGGTTTGAGTGCAAAACAAAGTTATTTCCAGCTGGTGCATATTAAGCTATTTTCGATCCAGGAAGTAATGTTTGATCAATAATTTCCAACAAAGAGAACCAAACTTTAAGTCATAAAGAATGTGCCAAATCAATCTGCATATGATGGCAGTGTTGAGACCATTACACTAAATCCATTGGATTGCATATGAATCAAATTATATATCATAATGCCATATCATGAAGATCAATTTCATGATTCACCACATCTTCAATTCATTCCTACAGTTTGCACCAGTGAAATGCAAAATCGAATCGTGCAGTCTGAAATACAAATGATCACACGTTTCTATATGTATTGTCACTGAGGTTTAGATTTAAGCATTGAATCACCTCAATCTGTACCCAATTTTAACTGATCAGATGAAGTTAATACTTAATAGTATTGTGAAATCAGGTTTTTATTGGAAAACATACGTACCTGCATGCAATAAAGCCCGTCAAACCAGCTGGAATGATGCATGCTTCAGTCCCACCAGCTAGCATTACGTCCACACTACCTTTCCTGATATGATTTGCAGCCGCACAAATGCAGTAGTTGGAGGTGGCACATGCGGTTGAGATGGAGTATGTGGGACCTGTGAACCCGGTGTGGATCCCGAGCAATGTTGATCCCATGTTGGACGTTATATTTTGAATGAGAGCTGGAGACAATTCTTGGTACCCCTCGTCTTTCAAGGTTTCGAATCCTTCAGTAAAAGCACCAACTCCTCCCATACCAGTACCTACTAGTATTCCCGCTCGTGCTTTGTCTATCTAGAGTGGACATATCAATTATTTCAGTGGCACCGATATAAAATTCATAAAATGGGCATAAGCATTCATAGATTCTTGTCAAGACCACATGAAAATGTTATAAATTTCTCTATTCTACAAAACAAATATGCTGTGCAAGAAGATTTAAACCCAAAGAAAGCATGCATGTGTCCCTTCTTGTACCCCTTCAGTACCTACACGAGAGGCTTCTTCCCACCTATAAAGCAATACTTCAAGCAATCATCGAAGTTCCTATAGTTTAGATTTTTGATGCATAATTCTGATTGATTAGCATGAGGCCACCCTTCCCTTAATGCTGGTCGTGACGACTTGCCTTTTGGGGTCTGCGTAACACTGAGGAATTACCCTAGGCAGATGCACATGGGAGCTGAGGGGTGTGAAACAGGTTTAGACAGTTGGCTGAGAAAATAGGAGAGAATTGTGCATGATGGAATAAAGGGTTGAACAATGGAGAGAAAATGAGATGAAGACGATCTCTACTTCTCTAGGTCATCCTCTAATATAAGTGAATAATATATATGTTTGAATAGGTGAGGTCCTAATTCGGAATAGAGTATTTTAGAGCTCAGTTTTGTTTGCCAAATAGCAGTCAAAATAAGGTTATCTCAAAAATCGAAAATTTGAAATAGCACTCTTTCCAGATTAACACTGTTTACGGCTTATCGTCTCTCGCTGTTCCAACTCTTCACACATGCATTATTCATTTGAGACTGTCCAGTCTTGGGATGCTTAAGGGTGCGCCAGCGAAAGGAAACCAAAAAAGGATTGTCCATCATGTACATACTACAAAAATTATAGTTGGAATAAAATTTCATGATGCTTCTTAGTTCATTGTGCCGCTGCAAGATTTTCATTTAATCAACTCATATCCAGACAACTAACCATTCCTCCAGTCAACTATATGGACCTAGGTGATTTGACCCAACCTAACTCTTCAAATTGAAATTATTATAAAATGATCTATTGTGAAATATTAAAAGAAAAATATTGTCACTAAAGTACCTTCTTGAATGCTTCTGTTTCGCATCCAAGCCCAGCATTCTCCAGCGCTTTCATCCCACTAACAACGCCATATGTCCAACAAGTATCATACTTCCTCTCAGTCTCTCTATCTATGTATCCTTCTGAGGAAAAGTTTTTAATCTCACCAGCAAACTTGGTTGGCAATGCCGAGACATCAAACCCGTCGATCATGTCAATCCCATTTTCTCCTTCCAACAACTTGTCATAAAACTTGTCGACATCATTACCGAAAACTGACACAATTCCCATGCCGGTTATCACGACTCGTTTTTTGGGGTCTGTCTCTCTGCGTAGTGCAGCGACAGTGGTGGAGGCAGCAGACACGCGATGGAGACGGTGCCGAAGAAGCCGAGGCTGTGACAAAGCTGAGAGAGTGGGTTTCGGGAGGAAGAGAGATTGGTGCATTGTGGAACAGGTATTGCAGGAGTGAAATGGAGGCAAGATATAGGATAAATTGCAGTGGTCAATTTATGAGATAAGGGGATTGTGGCGATGTGAACGAGGAGGCAAGGTGGTGCTTTTATACATTTGTGTTTTCAGATTAGAGAAGGAACATGCATTACATAATATATAGGAAATATTTTATTTTCTTTTATGATAATGAAACGTATGCTACTTACCAGCTTCTCTTCTTCACATTTTTTTTTTCCTTATTTTTGAGAAAGAGACTAGCTAGTGTTTGTATTAATTTTGTGGACTGGTCACCAAGAGCTAATTTGGTACTTCCCAACCATTCTGTGTGCATTGAAGCTGTATAGAAGTTATTAGGATGGGAGTAGCTTTTAAGGATTATCCAGGGACTAGGGACATCATGTTATGCATGTATCTTGATTACCATTTGGCACAAAGAAAATACAAGTAATTTTTAAATATTGATAATGTTTATGACAAAATTTATCCACTTGTCTCTCAAAACTTTGTTTAATGTTGACGTCTTTCAAATTAAATGTATAAATATTGTAATTGTAACGTATGATTAAGAAATGATAGTTGCTAGCTAAAGCAAGCAATGCTTTTTGTTTGGATCATCGGCTAATCAAAATAGTTGTTTAGGTTGTTGCAGTGGTACTTCTTCAAATGTCTTAATACACGCTTCGGTGTAAGGAAAAAAGTCTGTGTCCTCACATGCCTAGCAAACATATTCACTCCGAAGTATTTTGCAACTAGTACATCCTCAAATTAAAATGACACGAAGGAATGAAACAAATTAAGGTACTTTTCATGCTCCAGCTTTTTCGACAGCGCATATAATAATTTTGACTTTTTCCAGGGTCTTTGTGACAATTCTCATCATTTAACTAGAAACTATGTGTTTTACATTGTAATCAGATTGGTAACTTTTTATTTCCTTAGGAACTCCGTATGCACATCATTTCTGAAGATATGGATATAAAAAGTTTATTAAATATGAAGAGTTTGTTTAATGAGGAGAAATCAAGTACAAACCCATATGTGTTGCGTACTTGCGTTCCTTATATTTAGTTTTGCCTTTCATGCGTTCAGAACTTCATGATTCTGCTTAGACATGTTTGAACTTGTTTTCTTATTTCTTCTACGTGTGTTACGATTTCATGTGTTGTTTAAATAAAATTGCACACCGTCAAGAGGAGAAGTGTGTACAAGCATCCATTTTACTTCAACTAATTAATTCATTTGATCTGGTCCGGAAAATAATGAATTAGACTTTCTTTTGGTTAATGAGGCAATGACTGATTGACTTTTTTAAATATGATTACTAGTTTGACGTATATTCCGGTTAAAATCCGATCAACTTCACGCATTTTATTATTTTAAAAAAATTTGAAAAATTATTATTGCTCGAATGATAATAGAAGTATTAGATTTTAGTGAAGTAATTTATATATTATTAATTTTCATTTACTTGTAAATATTCATAGTAATCAGTTATTCTTTCTATTAAATTGTTTTTGTGTATGAAGTTGGCAAAACAGGTAAATCCGACTGTTTCAATATAATGGATTGGTTTAGATTTTAAATTATGATTGTTAGTTATAATAAATTATAATTGTCATAATCACTTGCCTACGCTTTCATGATGTGCATAATATGTGGTCTTAACGATCCAAAATACATGCTCCTCCCCCCCCCCCATAGTTTTATATAGTTTGAAATGTCATTATCCTCTTCAGAACATTAATATGAATGAAAATCAATCCAAAGTTCAAAATTATCTAAAAAAAATGATATTGCAGCAAAATCAATCGTACCTGTCATTTATTAAGTTATTGATGCTTTTGCACGGCATGTAGATCACATGGACTATTTAATGGATGAATTAATTCTCGGCAGCTTAAAGAGGGTCCTAAAGATACGAATCATGCATGAGCTTTTGGTACACACAAAGTACATTAGACATTATTGAGGGTGTAATAAATTTGAAAACACCAAATAGGGTAAGCATATAAAACCTACAGTAGTACAAAAATCTTAAATTATGCTTCATATGGCCATAAATCCTCTATGGGACACAGAAAATAATTTCATACCACCAACTCCAAGCTAAGGATTATTCTGGATACTATATACTAATATCTAATATGAGAAAATGATTCAAAAGATCCGTTGATTTGAAATCTAACGGTCTATTTCAATTGTCATGTATAAAATGAAATGGCGAGGAATTGTGCAGTTTTATGCTTGGATCATAAAAGTATGATTGAATCATCGTAATAGCAAAATGAGATATACTCAAGATATATCAAGATCATCTTATTTATGCATCAATCACACGAAATCCCAAAAATTAAATCATCTGCCTATCTACTTTTAGGATTCATATATCCACATGTAAACGTATGTGCGATGAACTGGGCATGAAGATGCATAGCCAAATCATGAATTTTGGAAAAGTTTCAACAATTGCATACTACATAAGCACACATGAAAAAAAAAAAATCAAGTTCAAATCGATTATAAAGTATCAACCAATCTCAGTTTGCAGTGTAAATGCGTATATAGTCTAGAAAAAAAAATATCTTTTTCGTAAACGCTATAATTTCATTTCTTAAAAAGTGAATATCCAATAAAATAACGTATCTAGTGTTCTTATATTCCCTCAAATCTCATCCTTTAAAAAATATATATCTGATCAAATCGAATAAGCTGAGCAAAGTGCTCCAGCTGTTGGTGAAGCGTCAGAAATTTCGAAAAAAAAGTTGTGGACAGGAAGGAGCACCTTCACTGCCTCAGCAGAAAATAACTAAAACTTCGATTAAGTTAGATCTAGTAACGCACAAGAACACAAAGATGTGATTGTATAACAGTTCTGTACACGGGCACAAAATTTTAGGATTCGCAAGCATAGCATTTGAAATTAGCACAAAACCAAGTAAAAGCGTTACTAAATAGGTGAAATCAATTATCCCCACAAGATATATATTTACAAAAAAGGTAAGACGCTAATGGTCTTGCAATCTTTCCCTATCTTAATACTCATAGGTCACCAATCTCTCATTTCATTTAAAAACACATTGCCACATCATTAAACGACCATTATTACGCAAGGAGCTAAATGAATGAATCAAGTATTCATCACTACTCTGGGGATATCCAAGACTCTTCAAACAACTCCCAGCCATCATTCTTGTTGATTGGGTTTGATCCATCACCATCACTAGTTTCACTCTGAGTCGCCATGGTTTTCTCATTTGAATTGATGTTTGTGGCATCTTTATGTGAGGAGGTGCTTTTGTTAAGCGACCCACTAGAAGAAGAATAAGAAGAAGAAAGGCTTGAGATTGTAGATAGCATTGATTTCGTCATTGGCAGGTGCCCTTCTACTATTTCTTTTAGGCGAGTTATATCCTCACATATAACTGCTATCTCACCTCTGTACAGAGAGAAGAAAAGAAGGTGAAGTATAACATTTTTAAAAGTATAATACAAAGCTCAAGTAATTGATCAGTTTTCATGCATTTGTAAGTGTTAAAGTAATTGAGCTATCTTTATAAAAATGGAAATACACCTATTTGCATTTTTCCACATCAATCTAAATAATAGTGTTCTGATGACAATTGATGAACATTTATACACCATCATGCTTTTTGCGATGATTCCAAGTATACTATGCACCATAACTCATGCCAAGTACACTACCAATCATAAAAGAGCTGGGCTTACAAAAAAATCAGCAGGTCACAAAGACATGCCCAAAAAATTAAAAGCAATACCTTTTCCTGCCTTTGGGGTGATCTTTATTATTTCAGCATACCTTTAGTTTTAGGTATTACAAAAAGATTATCTTAAGAAAAAAAAATAGTTTTAAACCTCATTTATATAACAGTTTTGGCATGCTTAACATTTTGCCAATGCTTCAATTAGTTAGCTTTTGATACCCATTATGAGTCCTCTAAATAATTCAAAAAAGATAAGAATTATCAGTCCCTCAGATAGAATTCCCAAACAATCTCTTCTTACTCTATAACCCTCTGTGAAATGTAAATGGTATAGAAACTTACTGCAAGGAGTCAACAACCCGACCACGCTCCACCAAGAATTCTCTCAGCTGCATTATTGTAAAACAACATCAGAAGCATCCTTTGTTAGCATTTGACTGAGAATATTCTTCAACAAGATTTGGCACTCAGCTGTACCTCAATCAGCAGTTTAATTTTTTTTATTTAAAAAAAAAAATGCACTTCTACTCTGAACACAGCTGTCCTGCCCTCAAATCCACAAAATGACTAATTTTTACAGTTCCATATAACACAGTAATGAATGGAAGTACCTTAGTGTTCTCTTCAGCTTCTTTTTGCAACTTTTTTGACTCCTCCACTATGGCATTCATCATCTCCTCTTGCTCTTTGAGGATCCTGTGAGCCGATTCCTCCCTCTCAAGCCTTACGTTCTCAGCCTTTAAAATTTCCTCTTGAGCTGCAGCTAGCCTCGCCTCAAGGGTTCGATTTATCTACAGGAACAAGAAATTTTAGAAAAGGAAACAGATGCTAGTTAAATGCGAGACAAATAAGAAATTTTAGAAGCTCAATGGGAGACAAATAAGTGTCTGAGGTTCTGGAATCAAAATTTTGTCTATTCTAATTGTAGGCTACAATTACACAAGGAGTTGGCTCAGAGAGGTTACTGCTAATATGGATTTTTGGAATAATGGCCAACACAACTTTGGCCATCACAACATCGACTAGAATAACAGAAAAGCAGTGTTAGCAACTTTCCAACTATCATCCATCCAACCTTGCTGTGTAGTGTTTCAAAAATGGTCGTTCTCAGCTAGTGCTATTCCTTCATAATCCAAACATAGCCTTTGTGTTTCACAGATACTTACCCCTGTACAATGTACTTCGTTACCATATTCAACAGATAACAAGACCTAGCTCTTTACCACGATTCCTGACAACAATATATCTAGCCAGAACCTTATGGTGCTTTAATTAATTGTCATCCTTTCAAAGCACCGTGGGAAAAGAAATATATATTTATGGGTGGTGCCACAGTGCCATAAAAGTTGGCAAGATAAATTCAAATTCATAAGAAGTTCAATACCTCCTCGATAATCTCTAGAGAATTATTTTTTTCATCTGACAAGCTGCGAAGGCGGGATTGTAATTCTCGGGCTTCAGTTGATAAAATTGACCTCTCGCCAAAAACCTCACCAGCATGCTGTTGCAAGTGAATATATTATAAATAGAGCATTGGCCTAAACTAAATGGTCCTCCAAAACAACACTCACACAAGATATTCAACAAAATAGACTAATGCATGGTGTTGCAAGTGAAATATATCATCAATAGAGCATTAGTTGAAAGAAACTAAAACCATGTCTATGACAGAAGCGAAGTATAACAATAAAATGCCTCTCGGGTGCATTAAATGATCCTCCACAACACTACTCACCCAAGATATTCAACAAAAAAAAAAAACTATAAGGAAGCAGGCTAAACAATGATACCTTCAAAGAAAAAAAAAAATCTAACACATGCATTTTCAAGGGTTTTAACAGTATAGTAATGTTTTAGCTCACAAAAAAATTCCAGATATCAATCCCAATTCCTAAATCATATATATTTCCATATTTCAGGGAAATGTTTAAGAAAGGCCCACAATCATTATGCTTTCAAGATTCTAAATTATTTGGATTGGCTTTTCTTTTGTTTTATTTTTCCTGGCATGCATGGAAACATATTAATGGGCCTGCCAAAATAAAACATATTACTATTTCATAATGGAAAGGAGAAAATGAAGGGGAAAAAACCATGTCGTTGGCCTCTTTAGCACGTAATAGCATCTGCTTGAGATCCTCGACCTTGCTTAGAGTGTTCTGACCAGCAGTGGAGGCTTCTTCCTTAGCGCTCTTAGCCTTTTCCTCAAGTTGCACCACATTGTTTAGCATTGTCGTCAACATTTCAATTGCAAATACCAAGTTTACCTGAAAAAGTTCAATCAATAATCAGTTAGTTCCAAAACCAGAAGTTCAGACAAGATAAGAACTCACTGATCTGATTAAATAATTTAGACAATTATTGTACCAAACTTGTCAGAGTAAGACGCAAAGGAAATCAAATGTCAAAAGAAAAAAAAATGTGGGCCAAAAGTTGTGCACAGCCAATTACACAAATGTCTTGACCAGTGACTACCCATAAAAGTCCATAACAAGCCATCAGGTCTACATGATCCAACTCATTCAGATAACACTTCCAAAATTAATCCACCATGGTTCTAGATTACATAAATACCTTGACTAGTTCAGTTATCCAAACCCTGTCAGAAAAGCATTTTAATAACAAGTTTGGCAACTTAACATGACCAGAACGAATTATCACTACCTAGAGATTACTAGTTTTAAAAAAAAATTAGAAACCGGGAACAAAATATTTCCAAAATACATCGTTGAAAGCTTTCATGGGTTTTATAGTGAAATGTTAGTGCTGTAAGCATGAATAATATTAACTTCAATTCATGATCACAATATACAATTATAGAACCCAATAAGAAAATAAAGAAAGAAAAATGGTGCATTTAATACCTTACTGCTCTTGGCATCAGATACAATGTCTTCGAGGCTCTCAGCATTAACTGAATGGCTAGACCAAGCATTCACCTCTGATTCAAAGGCATGGTGATCATTCAGACCATTTGACCCATCAGTCTCATTTTCCTTCAATCCAACTTTGTGACCTCCATTCTCCCTGCTTTGATCTGGATAATTACCAACTTGCCCATCCTGACTTGATGCTCTGTTGTTAGCTATGAGCACTGACAAATCCCAGTTCCTGCTTTCTGATGAAGAGCGAGACATGCCTTCGTTGTTAAGCACTTGATGGTGGGAACCATTTCTCTTTGGGGGGATAGTACTGACAATGGAGTTGTAAAGCTCCGAGCCCTCATCTAATTCTGATTCATTTGAATGTAATACAGCTTTTCCCTTTTCGTCAGAAGTAAATTTACGCACTGGACTTGGAGTTGAGGAAATGCTACTCGTACTTGCCTCTTCAGTTTTTTTGTTGAGCCCTAAAAAATAAGCAGCTTGATTCAGGTGAAATTGAGGTAGAAAAAAAGAGAAAAAAAATAATTATTATGATTTGAAAAAGTGGTAATCAGAAAAGAAAAGAGCTCCTAGAAAGTCATACCACAGAATACAATACTGAGATTTGTATTGCATACTAATGAGTAGATTCTGGTAATGCCAACAAATTGGAACAGAAAAATTAAATATCTAAGCTTTGAGTGGGTTGAGCTATAAATATTTCCTTGTTTTTATCTCTATGAAGTATGAACTCAAAAAGATATAATATTTGGCATGTGAAAGACTGAACAATGTCTAAATGTCATCTAATTTTTAAACAGTACCCTATTCAATCAAAATTCCATCGATAACTGTTCCAACATCATGGTGAAGAGATCTCTGCATACCAGAAGCCTTCCACCACAGAAATATACCAATTGAAACCCTGGCTATAGCATCAAACAAACTATTGCCACACAAGACAAGAATAAAAACTAACAAGCCACTATTGATATGCCCAAGAAGCATATACTGTACAGTTTGAATTCACAATAAGAATCAAAATTATAAGATTGAAATCCACCTCCATGAGCAAAGAAAATAAAAAAAGCTAATTTTGGTTAAAAGTACAAAAATACCTTCAGGTGAGGCCTGGTACAAACTAGACTTGTTTTCACTATTCTCTAGACTGTATGAAGGCTCAGGAATAGAGGGGATAACTTCTTGAAGAATAAAGTCGATTGCTGCATCAACGTTGTTGGCATGCTCGATCGAAGCTGCCTTCAGTATTCGAGCATCTACCTGCAACAAAACCCATAAATAATTTGTTTTAGTTACTCTCCAGTTCGTCAATAACTTGACTAAAGTAAAGATCAACATGGTATGTTCGAAAAAACTTTAGGGTTTAAACGATATTTCGTTATTACAAAGGTTAACGACATGCGCATACTATAAACGAATCTACACAAAGAAAATAAAAATTTTATCCCTCTAAATTCCCCCAATCGATCACCAATCGCTAAAAATTCATGCAAGGAAGAACAAAAATAAGAAAATTAAAGGGAAAATAACGCAGAAGGTTGCCTTACCTGAGGAAACAACTCCCGAAGAGATTCGAAAACCCCCAAGTAACTCATCTCTGAGAAGAAGAAGAAGAAGAACCCAACAAGGTTTCAGAAAATTTTAGAAGAAAAATGATCGAAAACGAAGACCTAGTTGGAGAAGGATCTGATCTGACCTTAAATAAATGGAAGAGTTAATATAGAAAGGAAGAGAAGGAGTCGGAATCGGGATTCGAGAAATGAATGAAAAATCGAAGAGGCGCGCACCGAGTCGGCGAGTCCCGATTCTTTCGGTTTGGGAAAGAAAAGAGATGATAATAATAATAATAATAAATTAACGATTTGATTATATTTTTATTTATTATTTATTTATAGTGCTACTCTCATGTTTCGTCAAACTGGAAATTTCCATTGATTTTTATAATACGAATATAAGATGCATCGTCTTCTGGACTCGGTTTCGCTGCTTTCAGATTGGAAACCGTTGGATTCGAATCTTACTGGTGTTATGGATTCGTTATGGACGGT
The DNA here is from genome assembly GCA_028095005.1 of Rhynchospora pubera. NCBI lineage: Eukaryota > Viridiplantae > Streptophyta > Magnoliopsida > Poales > Cyperaceae > Rhynchospora > Rhynchospora pubera. Next base: position 120,273,964 of record CM051460.1, read on the forward strand.
TCGGATTAAAAAAAGTTATGAATTGATCTGCTGCAGATCCAATCCGTTCGTCTCAAGATCGGACGGATCAAAAAAGGAAAGGATGGACTTTTTGTGACTTGTATAGGAGCAGGATTTAATATGTTATGACGACGAAGATGTCTTCTTATTTTTATTATTTTATTTTTTTGAGCTAAGAATTAAGATATTTTCGTATTCTTAGTCACGAAGAAAAGCCTGGCTAAATCCTCTCCATTTCTAAAATAGAACAATATAACCAAGTTGCATTCAAACTTGAATTTTTAGTTTTCGGATAAGTTTACATGTTCTCGTAATTAGTACCATATTTCTTCGTGTTGTGCCTTTTATATGTTTTTTTGTGGCTAATGAATTTGTTTAATACATTTTAAGGTATCTGGTATAGACGTATAGTTGATTACTTAATTTGGTAATTGGTATTTAAAAAATAATAATCAAAGATAAATACATACATTTGGTACTTAGGGGTGCATAACGTGGAAAACGACCACGAAAGTGGTCATTTTCGTTAACCGTTGCATTGATGCACGAAATTTTTGTACTTATTGCGTTGATTGTTGCATCCGTTTAACACATGTTGCGTTGATCGTTTCGTTGATGGGAACGATTAAAACGGTTATAACCGTCTTTGACTACTTAACTGTCTTGCATTTTTATTAAGATGCAAGAAAATAAACTATTCTGCATTTTGTATGAAACAAAAATAGAGAAATGACAGGTTAGATCACGCGAGAAAGGGAGAGGAGACACTATCATCACCTCTCGCTCTCGACGGCGACGGTGGTGCAGAGGCGAGAGAGATAGATGTGACTGTGTTCGACGAAGAAATGACGGAGCGACGCTGCAGAAATCTAATTTTACTCGTTTCTCCCTCGATCTCTCCGTTGAGGTCCTCTGCAATCTAATAATAAAACCATGAAAAAATTTTTAGACGAAATGCGCGAAATAAACGACCACGAAACGTACCAATTTCACTAATCGTTCCGTTCTGAGACGAAACAATATTTCTATTTGCGTTAGTTGTTCTGTTCCTTAAACAAAATTGAAATCCTTATCTGTTACCGTTCCGTTCTCGACGAAACGAAACGAAATAACGATTGAAACGCCTACCGTTTTCAGCCCTATTGGTACCAGCCCGTCTCCATTAATTGCGGCCTTGGGCCATTAATTACGGCCCCTCGCATCTCTCATCTAGAAGGAGGCCTGAGCCCATGGCAGAAGAGAGAGAGAGAGAGAGAGAGAGAGAGAGAGAGAGAGAGAGAGAGAGAGAGAAGAGGTCACGTGAGAGCGAACCAGATCCTCTGGTTGTTTTTAGATCTGAACCGTCTGATTTAATCTTAATGGCTATGGATGTTCCGTGCTAGTACCACGATTGATAGGCCCGAAAAAATGTTGACCGTTGAGATTAAATCGGACGGTCCAGATCGAAAAACAACCAGTGGTCATTTGTAAAAAACGACCAAAGGATCCGACTCCCACGTGAGAGTGGTGGCGACGAGTGGGGAAACCCGGAAATGAAATCCTCTGCTGTCGTTTTAACGACAGTAGAGTGCTGTCCTCTTGAATAGTTATCAATATTAAAAAAAAATTAATTTAAACGTTCAATTCAAACCGTTGATATTGTTTAATTTAACGAACGATGCATTTTTACATAAATTTTATAAATTTTGTAATTGATTTGGTACTAGATTAAATGATTAACAAATGAGCGAATCTGGTTTGATTAATTTTAATACGTTCATAGTTTGATCACTTAATCGAGTATCAAATTAACTCCAAATTTTATAAAATTTATATAAAAACGCATCGTCTATAAAATCGAATAGCTAAAGAGATTAAATATGTTAGAACTTCAGAACGTTAGCAAATCAACGCGGCCATACATATCCCTAATATTTAATTAATTTAAAAATCCCTATTATAAACTGAAAGAAAAAACAAAAATATATGCAACATTCATTACATTCATTTCTTTACCAGACACGCAGCAGGATATTTTATTTAAGAAAAGAAAACAATTGCAAATGAAACAGCTAATAATATAACTTCTTTCGGTGCATTAATTAATTAATTAATTGAGAGATTAATTAATAGGCTTGAGAGTAAGCATGACAATGAAGAATTGAGATCAACTAGACTTGAGAGTATACTTACATCGCCAGTGCTTTGCGACGCAATATTCATGACAATAAATAAATTAATTACTCATAGGGGTGAAAACAGTCACCGTTTCGACCGTCCTTTCGTTTCATTTCGTTCAAAACGAAACGAAACGGTTAAGATTTTTTGTTGCGTTTTATAAACGAAACGGTTAACGAAAGCTTAGAACAGTTTCGTCCATGTGTATTTTCGTGGTATTTTCGTGATTTCGACCGTTTCGTCCAAAACGAAACGGTTAACGCAAATGAATGATCAATTTCGTTTTAAAACGAAACGGTTAACGAAATCAACCGTTTTCGTGGTCGTTTTAGACGTTATGCAGCCATAATTACTCAATTGCATCGGCCCACATACAAAATGCATACACAGGGCAATATTACTCTAAATATTCATCAAATTAATATTTAGAGATCTTTTGGCACTAAAAGTTCATACATAAACAAAAAAATAATAATAATAACAATAAGCAGCTGATAGTATAAGATGGCCTAATTCCTCTTGCACTTACTCACACGGATCACGTAAGCAGTAATTTTACCAAATGCTCCCCAAAAAACTTACATGTAAGCAGTAATTTTACCAAATGCTCCCCAAAAAACTTACATGTTATTAGTACAGTAAAAAAATGTACAATTCCTTCATAAATGAAAAATGTAAAATGTAAGTTGTTAGAGTTATGTCCTAGAAGTCAATAATTTAATGACTTAATTATTAGTTTATGTTTTGGATGATATTTTATCATCTGTTCCCAGGTTTATTATTGACAGATCATTCAGGTTGAGGATCTGAATAGTAGATCTTTGTGGATCATTCTTTAGAATGACAATAATAAATCTAAACGGTCCATGATCTTGATAATTAACAAGGAACATTAATTATCTTATAAGATTAGTATGCAAGTTAAGTGATGATTAAGTTCTACTAATCATAGGTAAAGAGTTACCAACTTAGTTGCATATGTGTATGTTATGGAACATAGCACAGGACTTGACCCATCGAAATAAACATATGGATTGTGTTATGTGTCATTGTTTATTTCGTTGTGATTTTGGTTCTAAGTTTGAGATGTTTATCTTTTCCACATGAGGATAGGTTCAATAAATACTGTCTACCGCTGATTCCCGATAAGGGCTGCTATACGGACTTTATTTATGTTCTCTTGAATTGTGCGGGGAAAAGTTAATCATCAAGAAAACCGTATGTCCCTCATTAATTCACTTAGTGAGTGACGATATCTGTTTGGGCCCCTTGATGGAGATAGATTGTTTGCATGCAACTTTATACAATTATCTCTAGATCAAGAAACGTATAATCTGCAAGAATGACACATTCCTATCTTGGATTATACGATGATATCGTGCGACATAAGAATCAAAATAGAGAAACATATTTATTCTCTTATGCAGGATTGAAATATTGTAGCAGTACACTATTTATGCGAATTGGGAGTCATAACGTGTTGCTAGATACCGCTTATGATTATTGGAATTAAATAACGATTTAATTCCATGGCCAACATAGCATAAATCCTCAAAGGGTCACACAAATAGGACATTAATCACACAGTGCATTATTTATTTATTCACAGCAGTAGGTTCTGTGGAAATATGATAAGATTGATTAATTAATTATATACCGTTGCGAACCGTTATAATTAATTAAGTCAATGGATCATATAGAAATAAATTAATGCATTAACTAATCCTAAAATAATTATTAATGAGTTAATAATTAATTTAGTTCAACACTTATCAATATAAATGGTTATATTGATTAATTGGGCCGTTATTTAAATAGCAAATATATAGCCCAATTAAAGAGCAAAATTGAGGGACCTTAATTATATGAATTAATGGTCCAAATGAAGGGGTTTAATGGCCCATAAAGGCCCATTTCGTGGCAGCCATTTATGGTGGTAGGTTGGATGGCATAGTTGTAATTATGCAAGAGGTCAATTAGGTTTTGTGCTCTATATAAGGACCACTTATGAGAGCCTCCACCTAGACTTTTCTCTCTCCTCTCTTCCTCCCATTCTAGGCCGCCACCTTCCTCTTCTCTCCCTCTCTTTTGCTCATGTGTTGAGCTATTTTCTCTCCACTAAATCAAGGTTGTTGATTGATGCAAGAGAGAAAAACCATAGGGATTAGGCTTGTTCTTTGGGTATGCTAGCACGTACCTTGTAGAACGTGATTAATCCTCCTTGGTGGACTCGAGGGCGGTTACGAGACGTGGTGGAGACGGTGGAGAAGGCACGCCATCGATTCCCATGCCTTGGTCGAGCCCCGCGAATACGATTTCGCGGGAGGTATCGATTTCCCCTTTTTTCTCGTGTGTTTGAATAGCTTGTGTACTAGATCTTGTGTGTGCTATGTTTGCTTGGTTAATTAATTGGTAATTAGCATAAAAATGAAAATTAGCACACTTTCTAACATAAGTTACGGTCTTAAGGAGCATTTAGCGGCTCAACGAATTAAACTAGAAGCTCCGATTACATCTTAGTCTTGGGCAGAGATGCGGACATGCTCAACAAGCCTCTCAACAGGGACCTTGATAACATCGCTCCAAATGCCGCTGTCAGCGATGTAACGGCCCATACGGTACATGCTGGTGGTGATGATGGCAATGCCGCCAGTGCAGATAGTGAGGAAGCACAGTGTGGATGATGCAACAGCACTGATAGCAGTGGTAACAGAGGTGAGCTGACCTTGGTGGCTGACACTGAAGGCTGTCTCGACAAGAAGGCCGGTCTTGCAATAAATGGGAAAGTCCTCGCAGGTGTTCTTGAAGAGGCATAGGCACCAAAGCCCTGTGTGAGGAGGAACAGTGACCAGTGGACCACAAGCTCAGGAAGATTGGAATGGGCTAAGGTGCAGGTGCCACCACAGGCCTTGGCAAGAAAGAAGGCCAGGGAGAATTGTAGGTTATGAGGTAGAGATTGCCTCCCTCAAGAAAGCAGTCGAGGCAGGAGATAATGATGATGCTGCCACCACCATCACTGCCATTGTGCAGTTCAGGCTGGTGCTGGTCCCTTGCGGCTGCGCACAGTTGGCAGGTGCTGGTGGCATGGTGTTGGGAGAGGAGCTGAAGAGCATGGGATCGAGGACTGTGCCAATGACGATCTCATGCTGGGCAGTGGATCACCTTCTTGTCTCCAATGTAAATTGCAGACACATATTTCTTCAGCTAATGCACATATTAAAGAAATGTAATGTAATGGGAAATTAAAGAATGTATAACTGAAACTGAAATAAAATAAAAGGAAGAGCAGTATACCATGCGTTTTGGAGTTGCAACAATCAGATTTGTACGACCAAGCATGTAAAAGAATATGAAACTTGTACTACCAGCAACCAGTATCATATTTTAGGGCAATAACTAAGAAGAAAGATATTGCAGCAAATGAAATCAATAAGAAAATGAAGCTAAATTAGACTCATAACTTCATATCAACTCAAAACTAAAACCAATTAAATCCAAATAAAAAACCAAGTCAAAAGGTCAGGCAGCAGTACCTCGAGGGGAAGTTTCTTGATCAAGGAGTTAAATTATGTTCTTTTATTAACCTGAAAGCAAAATGCAAATAAATGTTATAGCCTTATAGGTTTTAAACAGTATCACGACTGTAAATATTCTCAGCAAAAAGCAACATTCATTTTCTTTTCATACTCAGATCGAAGAGACACGGAAATCTTTGAATTATTTTTTCAATACATTCAGACCAATGAAGAGCAATTGCCAACAGATCCTGACAATGTAAGGTTCTCAAATAGAAATATAACAAACAAAAGAAATCATAATTCTAAATCCAACATGTTCAACAGTCCTAAATGTAGTTTAGTCTCCATGTGTAACAGGATCAATTTAGAGAAAATAAGAATGCATTCAGATCAAGTTTGCCAACAGAAAATGCATTCACATTAGTACAATAAAATAGATCTAAAATTTAACTTACCCTTTAAAACCTATAGGTACAGTAGCAGCAGTAGTAATGATAAAACCTACCTCAGCAGTAATCTAAAGTGACGTACAAACCTATGTCATCACTCCTACCCAAATCCACACAAAATCACAAACACACAACTGTCTGTGCTAAGCATCAAGTGAACAATATTGTACGTCATAATATAACTTCTTTCGGTGCTTTTAGGATGCAAGAGAATAGGCATGACGCATGAGAATAGAGAATAGAGAATTGAGAATAACTATACTTAAGATTATACTCACATACATCACTGGTGTTATGCTATGCAACATTTATCACAATTATTAATTACTCAATTGCATCACCCCTCATACAAAATGCATACATAGAGAAATATTCCTAAAATATTCAGCAAACTAACTTTCAGAGAACCTTTTGTACATATGAGTGCATAAAAAATGCATACATAGAGAAATATTACTCAAAATATTCAACAAACTAACTTTCAGAGAACCTTTTGTACATATAAGTGCAAAAATAAACAAAAAAGATAATAATAATAATAATAATAATAAAAGAGCAGCTTATAGCATCTGATGGCTGATTTCTATTTCCTCTTTCACATGCTCACACTGATCATGCAGCAGTAATTTTATCAAATGCTCCCAACAAAACTTACATATTACTATATTAGTAAAGTAAAAAAAAACTGCAATTCATTCATAGATAAGAATGAAGTACCTATCATCCAATAAATTAATATAATGAGTTGTCCAAGTCTTCCTCCTCTCCATCATCTTGGGTACTTTCTCAGTTCTCATCTTGTTGTGTGCATTTTCTGCTCAACATAATACCTGTCACAAGCACACAGAAATATTAGAAAAAAGACTCAATCAATGATAGGTATATAGAAATTGATCAAAGATCGAAAGCACTAGAAATGAAACCAACAATCGGTATTTTAAAATGCATTTCAAACAAGACTTAACTTAATCAATTGGTAATTTTTCCAAAAGAAGAGCAATGACCAAAGGACTACTTATATATAAGTCTATGACCCCAACATTGCCCCTCTGCTGTGAAAGATAGGTATCTTTTTCCTCTTGTTTCCCCTTGTTTCATTGATATAAAATCTCCAATCCCTGAAGAAAGGCCTAATTACTCACTGGTAAGCATGTGTACCAGTTGATTTTGGGAACCAGTACCAGATACACCAACCAGCAAGAGTATCACTAATTCAGTTGGATTTGGGAACTCGTGCCAGATACACCAACCAGAAACAGCATCACTGATTGGGCCCCAAAATCTCCAACCCCTAAAGAAGGGCAGGGGAACAGGGGCTTAACTGAACTGGTACGGAGCAATACCCGATAAGGTTGCAAACTCATTACAAATAACAAACCAAATCCAGTAAACAAACCAACTCAAATAACATAATAACTAAACCACACAAACCAAACAAGCCAAACAAGCCAAACGTCAGCACAATCAAACCCTTAATAACTGTATCTAACTAACTGAACTAAACCACACAAACCAAAATCAGCACAATCAATTAAACTATAAGAGCAACAAAGTAGGGTTTGTTCTCAACTGAACTAGAACAGATACAGTGGACCAAGCTGGTGCCACAATGCTGTCAAAGAGATGCAGAGATTTTTTACTTTTGATTGAAAAAAGGGTACACTCAGAGGGTTTTTCCCTCTTTTCAGGTGAAGTAAGAAGGCTGGAAGAAAATGAGGGGGTTTGAAATCCCCCCTTCTCTTTCCAGGCAAAAAAGAGCACAAGATGCAAACAAAAGAGGAAAAAAAATTTCGGAGCATCCAGCATCGCAGCGAATTAACAACTCTCGTTATATCACAATTCACAACACAAATCTTAATTTTATGTGACAGTTGAAAACTCTGAAGCACAAAGGATCTATGCTTTATAAATGACAATATCTGTTCTCTACATATATATATATTCTATAATGTATAATATATTATTGGATTTCTGAGAATTTGATTAAAAAAGTGCAAGAGATTGCCATAAGAAGCATGTGTATGTGCAATCGACTGAGGTAATCATTCATACTAAACGCACATAGTGCTAAGACAGAAGTCCTCCTTAAAGTTCACTCAATAATTGTAATGTATAACATAATTCATGCATACTAAATCCAACAGTGCAACACTCACTAATTGCATGTAAACAGCACAATCTCAAACTTGCTCAATTTTTTTTTGGGTTTTTTCTTTTTCAAATTCACAAATGATCCACAAATCAAGCTTAAACAAATCAGCTCCTCTCTGTCGTGCCGAGAGGAGAAGCAGCAGCTGATGCGGGCACAGAAGGGGCTTCTTCGGCAGAGATACGGACATGCTCGACAAGCCTCTCGACAGGGACCTTGAGAACATCCCTCCTAACGCCAATGTCCGCGACATAACGGCCCATACAGTACATGCTGGTGGTGACAATGGCGAGGCCGCCAGCACTGGTAGTGAGGAAGCGCAGTGGGGATGAGGCAACAGCACTGATAGCGGCCGTGATGGAGGTGAGCTGACCACTGCGACCAACACTGAAGGCGGTCTCAACAAGGAGGCCGGTCTTGCAGTAAATAGCAAAGTCCTCACAATTGTTCTTGAAGAGGCAGTAGGCGCCGAAGCCGCGAGTGAGAAGAAAGAGGGCACGGTGGACCACAAGCTCAGGAAGATCAGAACGGGCCAAGGTGCAAGTGCCGCCACGGGCCTTGGCGAGGAAGAAGGCCGGCGAGACGTTGTAGGTGAAGAGGTAGAGATTGCCGCCATCGAGAAAGCAATCGAGGCACGAGATGATGACGCCGCCGCCAGCACCGCCATCGCTGCCATTGCGCAGTTCGGGCTGGTGCTGGTCCCTCGCGGCTGCGCAGCGGTCGCAGTGTTAGCTGGGTGAAGCTCCAAAGATTTTTCCTTGATTCCCTATTCTGTTATTTGAATCTTTTATTTCCTTGTGAAGTGGACTACCTTCTCGTCTCCAATGTATATTCCTGATAAATGAAAAAGCGATAGTTAATAATGATAATTATAATAATAGAAGAGAGGAAAGAGGAAAGAGAGAGAGACCGTGATGGGAGTAGAGATAGGCGGAGCGCCAGGAGTAGATGTGGTCGCCGGGCTTCAACTCGTCCCTTCCGACTTTGTTCGACAAAACTCCCACCATTTCTCGCGCTCTCTCTTGCTCTCTCTCAGTCGCTCTTGATTTGATTGATTTTGGATGATCCGATCCTCCTCCGCTCTCTTGAAATCAAATCAATAATTGATTCGTAATTTCAGGTGTGAAAATACTTAATGAGGAAGGAAACTTCTTTCCCTTTTCTTCTCAATTATAAGGTTAGGGCTCACTCAGCACTCAGCACTCTCTTTTTTTCACTTTTTCGGTACGATCCGAGTCCGGATCCTTCTTCCAACCCCATCGGGTCGGATTCGCCACGCGGCTCCAACGCTTCAGCACCATGTGGTTCGAGATAGCCCAAATGATTTTGCGAAGCCGTGTTTTGTTAAGGTGTGTTTGGATGAGACGTGAAATAAGGAATTTCGGTTTGCGTGTTTATCTATATTTTTTATTTTTATACTATGGTTTTGTTAGTATAGGAATAAGTGTCAAATTTTTTATTCTTGTGTTGTTTAGATTGTACAAAAATAAAAATAAGCACGCAAATCAAAATTTTTTATTTTTATTTCCTATTGCCGGCTCATCCAAACACATAAGTGTATTTTTAATTTTGAAGGCCCGCCCCCCCCCCCCCAAACTCGTAGACCGTAGTCTTATGGATCCAATACCAATATACCATAATTTTTACCTCATATTTTATATTTTGTTTTTCAAATATAAAGTACAAGTGAGAAATTTTATAAGAAGTTTTTTTTTAATTTTATGCTATTAATAATTATGGAAAATGCCACACTACACATGCAATTTTATAAAAGTAAACTTTTTCCAATTGTATGGTAATAGTTAGCAATTTTGACCTCAGGTTAACTAATTAATACTATACAACACATTGCATTAGAGCTCCGGTTAAAAGTTGAAAATTAGAATGCATAATATCCTACAACTATAATTTAGCACTATTTTTTGCAATAAAAAAGCAATATTATTTAAAGAAAATAAATTAAATATTTTTAATAATAATCAGTCATTAGTCTAAGAGTTCTGCGTGTTAGAAATTAAAATATTAATTCTTCATAATATTTCTTAATTAATTTCCAGGATCATGTATTTCATATAAATAATAAATCATAATAGAAACTTACAGTTTTGAAGGGCAGAAAATAGTGTTAGGCGGAAATTTCTGACCTTCTTTAATTTCTCCTTAGCCAGAATGATGGCAATAATGTTTTTCTCTTTTCTGCCTATTTTATGAGTTGGGAGAATTTTTGCAAAAGGGTGCTACTTAATGGCAGAAAAAAAATTAAAAAATAGACTAAGGCAATTAAAGGGATCAGAATTTTAATGAATCTGGTCCATTGGATTTTCCATCAAAATCCAATGCACCCTTTAGATAATTTTCATAAATGAGTTTGGTTTATATTTAATAATATAGGCCACATTAATATTAAAATTAATAATATTAATTATAACATTCTCCCACTTGGCCTATAAAATACATAATGAAACACAAATTCAAAATTGGCCAATAGAAACTTAAACCTTGTTCAGTTAGAAATACCAAACTAAACTAATATAATCAAAATAACTATAACTATTATTTGATCCCTATTAATTATAGCATTGGTATTCTTTCCAACAAATGGTTAATACGATTCATTCGATCCACTTAAGGAAATTTGCTTAAATTAAACATAATGCGCAACATAAAAAAATAAGCAAATTTCATAATTCAAAGTCAAAGTCATAATTTGAAGCTTCACATCATAACTTAATACATAATTCAATACAACAAAATCAAAATTTAGCAACCAGATCCATGCCGGCAAAAATGGATGGTAATACTTTAGTGAGATAATCATTTAGCATAACTCTCAAATTAATATGTTGTATTGATATAATATCATTTTTGACTTTGTCATTAACAACAAGATATTTAATGTCAATTCATTAGACATGTTACTTAATTTGTTGTTATTAAAGGTCAAAATAGCAGTCGTGTTATTACAAAAATAAGATAAGTGACCTTACAATATGCCACAAAAATCCTGCTTGCATAGCGGAAGATGACGTTATAAACTGCTCAACACTCTTCCATAAAATTAATCATTATATATGCAAGCACAAATAAATAACCTAATGTGAATTTTTATTGACTAATAACATATCATCCATGTACAAAATGAGAATGATAAATTACTCCCACTAACCCTGAGATATATACATTGAGTTATAATATTTTCTATAAATCCAAGCTTGACCTCATAAAATTTGAGATATAATTTAGAAAAATTAGTATTTCATCATCGCTGCCTTTATTGATAATTGCAGCAGAATCTTTTCATAATGTCCGGTTTAATTTCAAAATACCAAGACAAATCTCAATTGGTTCTTTTCAAGTTGGAATAATTAGTTTTATTCAATGTAGTAAAATTCATGAAAAAATAAAGTGGTTAATAGTCGACTAATATTCACATGACATAATAAAATTAAACTGAAATGAATAATAAAAACGCCAAATAACATTTCAATTTTAACATAGAGTTCTTCACATTTTCAATTTATATCACCGTTGGGCAGAAATAAATTGAAGATAATGAGACAATTCTATTTAATAAACTATAATGTCAATTAAAGTTGTTCAAATTGACATCCTTAATATTTATTAATATAAACATTATAGTGATATGTAAACTAAAATATCACAAATAATATAATAGAATTGAACAACTATAAAAGGAATAATAATTCATCAATCTGAAATCAATAATAAAACACCAAAAATTTCAGTTTTGACATGATAGTTGTTCTATAAAAATCAATTTGCATCACCGTTGGGCAGAAACAAATTGAATCGTAAATGAAATTCCACTTAATAAACTAAAATTGTCAATTAAAGTTGGTAAAATTGACATTTATAATTTATTAAATGTGAAAATAATAATATACCACATAATGAATAATTTTATAAATTATAATGGCAATTAAAATTGTTAAAATTGACCGTCATAATTTATTAAATGTAAAACTTTATTGTGATATATATAAATAGAAATATCACACAGTTCCTTTAATAAAATGGTAATTACAATTAAAGTTGTTGAAATTAATAATGACCAAATTATTAAAAGTAACTTAATATGGTTTAAATTATTCATATGCAAAATTAATAACAAACTTCTATTAAGCCGTTTGTATACTTAATTGCACATGAAACCATAAACTTCTATTATACAAATCAGTCGGTGAAAATATAATAGAAAATTATTTTAAAAACAACAGATTCCATGATTAATAAATGACGTAATAACAAATCCTTAAATAACAATAATGGGATCCATTATTAAATAACGCCACGTGTATGCATAAATAGTAAATATCTTTTGTAAACTCCATTTAATGAGTAAAATAATAATTAAATGGAGTAACGATTCCATCTAAATAGCACATATACGCTTGAAAATATGCATATAAAATTTGCTTAACAAAAATGTCTCCATGTACGTAAAGTGAGACCAGGCAAAATAGAATGATATTAATCGATTATTGAGACCATTCCCCAAAATAGCAAATGCGCAAGTGCGCAAAGTAAGTGAGAGAAGAACTATTCAGATGGACTAAATGTGTATATGATAAAATCATATACTTAATAAAATTATCATATACAAAACCATTAATTACGGTTTTTTTTTATATTACATGATAACCTTCATAAATTAGGAAGTAACCTTTAAATCCTAAACTAAACTAAATGATAACCAATAATTCTATGTATATATGGTCATTTCATTTTTATGAATCCCACGTGATGAATGGCTTAAAAGAAAATTAAAGGCCAATAAGCGGTGATATCATATAGACCAAGTATAGTACGTTAATGAAGAGGAAGGAAGTGTATCCATCAAATTTTCTTAATTGAGCCGTGGGGACCAGAAAAGTGCATATGCGTTCAGAAAAGAAATAAAAGTTATGCACGGATCATCTACAAACCAGGCCTAAAAACATCGGTCCTTACTTTATCCAAGCCATATAAACAACTTTTGTACTCAATCTAGGCTCTGATATGAGTTAGATAGTAAAATCGTTCAAACCCTTTGGACTGAATCAAGATAGTAACAGGCATCTATTCATTTCTCCTTCTCGTTTGTGCGCATACGGAGACAAATAATAATTCATGTCTCCAACAATATGTACACAGAGAATAATACATAGAAAAAATGATATAGAAAATTACTAAAATAATTTTGTAAATTTCAGAAAAAATTCCAGTAAATTACGAAATTACTGTATATTGTATTTTATATGAAAATACATACTGCTCTGATACCAAATGTTAGAAATTAAAATATTAATTCTTCATAATATTTCTTAATTAATTTCCAGGATCATGTATTTCATATAAATAATAAATCATAATAGAAACTTACAGTTTTGAAGGGCAGAAAATAGTGTTAGGCGGAAATTTCTGACCTTCTTTAATTTCTCCTTAGCCAGAATGATGGCAATAATGTTTTTCTCTTTTTTGCCTATTTTATGAGTTGGGAGAATTTTTGCAAAAGGGTGCTACTTAATGGCAGAAAAAAAAATTAAAAAATAGACTAAGGCAATTAAAGGGATCAGAATTTTAATGAATCTGGTCCATTGGATTTTCCATCAAAATCCAATGCACCCTTTAGATAATTTTCATAAATGAGTTTGGTTTATATTTAATAATATAGGCCACATTAATATTAAAATTAATAATATTAATTATAACATTCTCCCACTTGGCCTATAAAATACATAATGAAACACAAATTCAAAATTGGCCAATAGAAACTTAAACCTTGTTCAGTTAGAAATACCAAACTAAACTAATATAATCAAAATAACTATAACTATTATTTGATCCCTATTAATTATAGCATTGGTATTCTTTCCAACAAATGGTTAATACGATTCATTCGATCCACTTAAGGAAATTTGCTTAAATTAAACATAATGCGCAACATAAAAAAATAAGCAAATTTCATAATTCAAAGTCAAAGTCATAATTTGAAGCTTCACATCATAACTTAATACATAATTCAATACAACAAAATCAAAATTTAGCAACCAGATCCATGCCGGCAAAAATGGATGGTAATACTTTAGTGAGATAATCATTTAGCATAACTCTCAAATTAATATGTTGTATTGATATAATATCATTTTTGACTTTGTCATTAACAACAAGATATTTAATGTCAATTCATTAGACATGTTACTTAATTTGTTGTTATTAAAGGTCAAAATAGCAGTCGTGTTATTACAAAAATAAGATAAGTGACCTTACAATATGCCACAAAAATCCTGCTTGCATAGCGGAAGATGACGTTATAAACTGCTCAACACTGCGCTCTTCAATAAAAGTTGTTGGCTCAAAAATATATTTTTTGTGTGTTTTTAAATTAAATAAAGAATACGAGCGCAAATCTATTTTTGCGACATTTCACGGTTACAATAAAAATTTGTTTTTGTGACCTTGACAAACTCGTTTCCTGGGCAGGAGATTATTTTTTTTTCTTTGAGAAATTTGATAGATCATTTTCTGACTTGCTGTAAAATAACTTGCTATATTTTCTTATTAAAAAAACAAATTATATAATATTCATGGTAGAATTGAAATATTACTTTAAAGGTATGATATATTCTATCACCCAAAGTACTAAAAAAGGGAAAATAAAATTGGTTATGGCCTTATGGGTGATAATGGGCCAATAAGATGGGTTTTATTTTTTTTATTTTTTTATTTTTTTTAAGTACTAAGTCCTCACCGAATCCGAATGCATGTATAGTATGCCAGTGAACATGCATTATATATAGTTACAAATGCATTCGGTTAGGACTTACGAAAGCCAAGTCAATTCCAATTTGGGTGAAAAAAGAAAGAAGAAAGATGTGTGTCCGATGATGCGACCTATTGGTTCCATAATAAATTAGTGTATTATCCAAAGTTGCATAAGTCAAGTCAATAACTGATTATGATTCTAGCTAGGATGCGGTCCACCAGTGAATTAATTAATTAATTAATTAATTGATGAGTATTAGAGTACAGACTATTCTGCAATTTGAATTGCTTGCTTCATTAATTAATACTGTCAGTGCTTTCTATATTAATTTAATGCTCATCGCACGTGTTCTCTTCGCCATTTGCATTTGTTTTCTCATTTTACGTTAATTGCGAGTTCTTTTTCATTTTAGTTCATTCATGTATTTTGTATGGCTTTCTCTTCCAAACGGACATTTGATGAGGCTGAGCAGCAGGAGTTTAGTTGTGAATAAGGTAGGAAGAAGGAATAAGGGAAAAAATTTATTGGGAAGGGGTAAATTTATTGGGAAGTGTGTAACTTTTGTGAAGAGTTTGGATGGTTAGAAATAAATTTATTGGTAAAAAGTGATTATTCCTTATTCCTTACTCCGGGAAGAAGCCATTCAAACGGAGCCTATATGCATACCTAACAATGCCTTAACAAACCTTCTTGCGATGTTGATTAGTGTTAGTGGAAAACATAATAATATGTACCTTTTATAATAGAAAAATTTTTATGCTGAAAATATATGCTGTTCCAATTTCCAAAGGATTCTCCAAGAACAGACAAAAAAAATTGAATCACTGCCAAGTTAGGTCTCCTCTTCTACTAAAGGATTATAAATCATGAGGGTGACAAAAATGGACGCTGCACAAGACAAATAAGAAAATTTATTTCTACAAAAGATGGATAATTAATACGTTTAACAAACTTTTAAGCATCTCTCAAATTTAAAAACAAAAATAGCATATGATTAATTTAATTTAAATAAAAACAACTTATCAAATGACGAACGATTCATTTTATCTTACTATGCATTATCTTTACTGAATGTTATTCGATCCAACACCACTAGTACAACAATTATATAAAAAACAAAAAGTACAACATAAGTTCCTTACAAAACATCAAGGAATCTCAGGTTGTCTCGGTCTCTGAAATACTTATGGGACGGATGTATATATACATAATACATTTCATTTGATTGATTCCCTCTATAAACTTTTACTCAATCCCACTTCCTTTTCCCTTGCAAGCATCAACGAATCTTAGGTCATATTAATGATGCTGAAGTGAAATGTGTAAATAAAACCAAGTCAGATGGAATTTATAAATTATACAACATCAGACCTTGGGTGAGTGACAAATTAATACTGCTGCAAAGTAATGGTAATGCTATCTATATACACGTTTCCTTAACACATTCCCACATAGCTATGCGGAAAAAGTTTAGGAAAATACGTTTTCTTGGCCTTCACAATTAACCAATAAATTCCATAACATGGGACATGAACTAGCGCCATGCAAAAGTACCTGCATCAATCAATCATATGATAGTTATTAGATCACAAACCATGATAATTAAACTAACAAGGGACAACTTCCCATGTATAATCCTGAAAAACAGGACTTCCAGTAAACCACCACTCAGTTCTCTTTTATCCTCAAAAAATGAAAATGCAATTTCTCTGACCTCATACTACAAATGTTCAATGATATTTCACATCTTGGGAAGATATAAAGGACAGATTTTGTATTTTGCAAGGGGAACCATACAAAAATGTAATGTAAACGAGAACAACTAAATTTGAAATGGGTTCTATCGGTTCAATACCAAAGAGGGGCCCATGGCGTAGCCAGCTCAAGAAATGGACATGGCCACCTACACAAGCAATTTGCAAATTGTTACCTATTTGCAAGCATATACAATAAAACGTAGAAACTTAAATAATGGTGCTTTGAGTGGAAGATCATTAATTTAATCAATTTCTCATTTTGAGCCTCCATAATTTTCATATGATTTTGGATGGTACCACTGGAAAGGGTAACAGAAAACCCTAATTTGCTGTATACACTAGCAGCAAGTCAATAATAAGTTGTTCTTTTATTTCTAATAGTTGGGCCACCATGATATAAAAGTAGACAGTGAGAAATTTCCTTCTAAACAACTTGACAAGTGCAAAGTGTTACTGAAAGCGTGATAACTACTCTTACCAGGAAAACTCACAGGCATGAAGGATCCACTGGAAAATCACATATGTGCAACTCCAGAGGATAAAATAAGTCATTCCAAACCATGGAAAAGGCTACACAACAGAAAAAGAAAATCAATTTGTAAGCTCTACCAGCATATAAGATAAGTATTCAAGAGTGAGCCTCTCTCTTTCATTTTTCTATTAGGAAACTTACCATATTGTTGAGAAAGGTATCAACAAGTAGAAACAGCAGATTCAGTGAGTGCATGCAACCCATTATCTACGAAGACAAACAAATAGATCATTGCTCACATGTGAAAGCATATACTTCATGCAAAACAATATATTCACATGAACCCATTTAACATGACTCTTATGCAGGGAACCACCTCAACTCTTCCTACAACTATCCTTTTATTTACTTTTTTCTTAATTAGCCTTACTGTTTTACATTTTTTTACTTGAGTCTTGCATTGGGGTGTGAATTGGAGGCTTAAGACTATAGATTTGCAAAGGTAATTCAAATGTCTTTCAAAGGTAAGGGGAAGCAAAGGATATAGGAAATACTACAGTATGCAGGTTATGCATTGTATTTCCTATGATTTGACGGCTTTAGACTGATATGGATTGCATTACCACCTTGTATGGGTACATGAGGTATCCCGAACCTTTGCAGGGACAATAATAGAAACTATCCCAAGGACAGCTACTAACTATAACCTAAAATGTCATTTGTTAAGAAATTTTGTGATGCAGAATTAAAATCATG
Source organism: Rhynchospora pubera (assembly GCA_028095005.1). Taxonomy (NCBI): domain Eukaryota; kingdom Viridiplantae; phylum Streptophyta; class Magnoliopsida; order Poales; family Cyperaceae; genus Rhynchospora; species Rhynchospora pubera. The sequence goes on from CM051460.1 coordinate 120,291,988, forward strand.
ATGGGTGCAGGTATTGCTGATAAGTCAGTCATAAAATGAAACCTTTATTGCTACACAATTATCCAAATTTTGGCTGATGCATATCAACCTGCTAGTACCAAATATCAATTAAGATGTATTTTTCTGTGATTCTCATTCTCTTGAAACTATAGTCCAGTTATTCTTGTTAGTATGCCATCAGCATAGTACCTAATACCTGAAGCTGAGTTGGTATAATAAGACTAAAAGGAATACATTTTAAGGGTTGACATCCACTCACCAAATTGACACTGAAATGAGCAGAAGACATGAATGGAACAAGGAGGCACCAAAATGTGACATCTGTCAGCATCACTGCTCCACCGCAAGTCTGAAAATGAAAGAAATACTTTCTGAAAATTACTTTCCAGAATATAGAACAAATTTCTTCCTCCTCTGTAGCTACTTGTTGGCTTCCAAGCTAAGAACTTGCAACACGTGTGCATGATGAGGGTTATGTTGCCACAAGAAAATTTGGGTTTTGGGTAAATCTCAAAACATCTTAGTGTACACCTCCAAAAAGATAACTGCCTAGAATTCACCATATCTAAGAAGAATGTACCATTGTAACCTTCCCTAATTTATGTCAACAATATAAACTCATGGCTCACGGTTCAGGTAGTAACTTTACATATAACTGGAGACTTTTGTAATTTATCACAAAAAACTCATGGTTCTCATTCCAAAGGGAACCTGGCATTTTTCCGGAAGTATGCAATAGACCGAACCAGTTGTAACTTGCAAATAACTTGTTGGCTTCAAGCAAGTTATCTTGCAACAGTTGGGGATTATGAGGGTTATTTGCCCAAAAGAAGCTTTTAATTTATTTGACTAAATCTGAGCAAGATCTTGTATGTCATGAATACCGAGGCATCACCCATGGTTCAGGTGGTAACTTTGTATATAACTGTTTTTTTTTTAGTAATTTCAGAAAACTCAGGGTTTTAAGTATTTAATGCAATAACCTGGTAGATAATTTGCATGAAGTAACCCCATGTCCCTGCGCTTTGATCTTCTAGCTTGCCTCCACTATTGGTGGCCAGTGTGAGTAAAGGAGTTTGGTTATCTAGATTATCATCCGTATAAATTGTCAAAAAGCCATTCCCTTGCTCAACATCTTGATCTGTTGTTTGCCTTGAATAGACCCAACATCCATGTGCTGATATGATGGCCCCAATCTGTTTGAAAATGACATATGAAAATGCATAAATATCAATAGTATCTTTTTTTATTATTATTATTTAGAAAATAAGCCGCAAAAAAGTTTGTTGAAGTAGCTAAATTGAACGCGATAGAGTAATATGATGCATATCAAAGAAATTTGGGGGATTAAGGGTAGAAAATAATGTACATTTCGAGGAGTGAATTAATTTATTAATTAAGGGATGATTGTAAGAGGAAGCCTAAGTAAGGGGAAGTGAGTTGCAATGTTGCATGCATGTTTAGTCAGTGCAGTAGTGGTACTGGTACTGAATTGGGACAGTAAAATTGAAAATTTGAATAGGCATAGTAAACAGTAATAGATGAAAAGAAAAGAAAAGAAAAAGGATGGTAGAAAATTAAAGGGAAGGAGAAGAGATGAAATGATGAGCGTATGCGCGCGCGCGTACCAGAAAATAAAGGATGACTAGCAGGAATGTCCACCTTGCATGACAAAATTAAAAAGAGAGAAGATGGTCAGATATGAAAGCAAGTAAATGTAAAAAAAAAAGATGAAATATGAATGCAGGAATGCAAATGGGGAATGCTGAGTGCTGACTGGGTGTAGAAATAAAATTCGAGGAGGCTGCGGTGCACGAGCATCCCAAAAAGCACGCAGCTCATGAGCACCGCCACCAGGCCTCGGTACACCGGGAGTACCACGGGAGGCACCCCTCTGAAGCAGGGGGCCCACAGGGGAAGTGGAAGGGGCCTCTGGTGGAACTGAGACGACCATTGTCGGCAGAGGACGATGACGGCGGCGATGGCCGGAGTGACGGTGATCACGAAGCACACGGCCGTCTGCCACCGCAGCGGCAGCCATGAGTAGTCGGAACTCAGACTGGCGCCTCCAGTCGCCATTTTCTGGGCCAGGCCAACCAAGTCCAAAGACTACTACCAAATCTTTTATTTTATTTTTTTGACTCACGCTCAAAAGTCAAAACTGTGCGACTCATCAAGTAAACAATTAATACTTTTCATTTTGTTTATTTGTTTGAATTTATTTTATAATAATAATATAATATTAACAACAACAATAACAACAACACAATAATTTATTCAAAAATAAATTAAATTAATGAGACTATAAATGTAGATCGATGCATAAATATAATGTTATTATTATGTTATATAAGAATGAGTAAATTTTTTCAGAGGTCACTGAAGTTTGTCTATAATCCAATTTTAGTTACTCAACTTCAATTTGTCCCTCCACAACCACTAAACTTTTAAATAGTCCAATTTTAGTCACTTCATGATAAATTGATCAATTGGGTACAAAGTGGAGCATCGAATCATCTCACTGGAAATAAAGCAAAATAGAACCATCAGATATCGAGATGGTTTTTTTATACCAAAAATGGCTGTTAGTATCGACGAAAATGAAAAAAAAATTAAGTGGGGTGGGGCCCTTCGTCAGAACTCTCTCTCCAATTAAGCCAACCTAAATCAAATGAAAATTCTGACATTGCTCCCTCGCTACCCTCCTTTGCAAAAAGCCCCATGGCAATAGCACCACCGCGCTCTCTCCCTCTCCCGGCGACGTTCTCGTTACGAGCTGGTCGAGACAACTCGATTGATAACAAGATGACGTTAGAACTGAGCACTGAGCTCGTGATTAGAATATTGTCACTACGCTGCACCAGAGGGTGAACCCCACCTGCGCCGACCTCGTACGGACCCACGAGACGAGAGGTGGTGAAGATGTCGTGCACGAAAAGGACTCCATTGTTTCGTAGAGACAAACTAACAAAGTTTTTTTAACGATTCATTGAAACATTTGTCTTTCCTCTGCATTTATATTATCTGATTTGGGATTGACGTAATTGGGAAGAAGGGTCTGATAAAGGGCTACGCATAGCTATTTTTTATTTTCTCTGTTAATTAACTTAACAGCTATCTTCTTTTACATTTCACGGCTCTGATTTGTTTAATCTCAGATGAGACGATTCAATGCTTCATGTTGCACCCCAATTGATACTGATTTGTTTAATCTCAGATGAGACGATTCAATGCTTCATGTTGCACCCCAATTGATAAATTTATCATGGAGGGTGTGTTTGGATGCACGGAATAAGCCGTGAATAGAGAATACGAATAAGAAATTTCGGTTTGCGTGCTTATTCATATTTCTTATTCTTATACCATGATTTTGTTAGTATAGGAATAAGGACCCAAATTCATTATTCTTGTGTTGTTTGGGTTGTACAAGAATAAGAATAAGCACTCAAATCAAAATTCTTTATTCCTATTCTCTATTTCCGTCCTATCCAAACACACCCGGAGTGACTAAAAGTGAACTATTTAAAAGTTCAATGGTTGTGAAGAAACAAATTGAAGTTGAGTGACTAAAATTAGATTATAAGCAAACTTGAGTGATCTCTCGAAAAATTTAAATGTACGTATTAATTAATTAATTTAAATGCGAGTGGGGTGAGGGGACTATAGTCTATAGAGAGATCTGAGTTACTCATACTCGGTGTAGTAGACGAAGATGGAGGGATCATAGATCCAGAGGTCCCACCCCAGCACACCCGCCAGCACAGCCGCCGCCCCCAGCCGGAAGACTAGCAGCACCCCGGGATGGACACCGTGCCATGAAGTACGCCACAAGCAATATGCCGGGACGCCGGTGACATCCCTCTCCCTGTCCCTTTTCCTGAGGAGTGCCCAGAGAGAGGCCACGGTGGCAGCCCCCACAATGGCGAAGCATGCTCCGTCGTACCACCGCACGCTTAGGCTTAGCACCGCCATCATTCAATCGAACGAAGGATGATGATACAGAAGCGGATGGATTGAACAATATGAATGAATAATGATGTAGCTAATTACAAATTTAATAAATTAGTGGGTCTTGCACTGCACTGGTAGTTTTGACCTTATGACTTTTTGACTGGAGGATGGAACATCGAACATGGTGATGGAACTGACCGACTAATTAAGGCATTATGCATTTGTCCTTCAATCCAAATATCCAATGCCGATAGGTAGATCTGTCAAAGTGTTAACATTTTAACGAATTAACATTTCGTTCCGTGGGTGCGAAACGTCAAACGTAGTCCAAATTGGTTACGTTTGGCCCAGCGTACCGTAAGCGGAAATGTCCGCCGAAAAACGTAACGTAAACGTCACAGCTCATTTCCGTTACGTTTATTTACATTTTAACGTTTAATCAGATACGATATGAATATATAATATATATCGATATGAATATGATTGCAGGAGTTTGGAATAGGGAAATTGTAGAGTGAATAAGAGTGACAGAGAAAACTAGGGATAAGTTCACCTAGGTTGCATCGCTCCTTCTCTCGCACGCCTCATTTTATTTCATCTCTCTCTCTCTCTCTGGCTCTCAGCTCTCGCACAGTATCCATGGCAATGGCAGACCCAACTCCCAAGTGTGACGATTGCAATTCGCAAGGCAAATCACTGTCAATAGCCTTATAGCCATGATTACTGATGAGATGAAGAGCCGTTTCTCTATGTACTCAGTACTCTACCTAATTAGCTACTTGTCAGTTGTCAATAGCCATAATTACTAGTGAATAATGATGATTGATGAATCGTTGTTTGTTTTTGTATATATGGTCATATAGATCTGGAACTGGAGGGGAAAAAAGGGATGGAAAAAAAGAAAGAAAAAAAGAGTTAGAGACGGAGAAAGAAAGAAAGCAACAGTGAAAGAGAGATAGAGGAAAGGAAGATCTAATATTCTCGAGGTAAATATTTGAAAGATTTTTTCAAATTTTGACATACTTTTTTGTTGGCCTTTGTTCCTCTATTTGTAACTGTTGTTTCTTTTTTTTTTTTGTGGTTTGATGCTTTAGATACAACTCAGTTTCATTCTGGAAAAAAACTTGGAAGATCTAACTTGAGCTTGGAAGCAGAACGAGTTGGAATCAAGGCATATTTTTAGTGGTACATTTTTTTTACAAACTCAGTTTCATTCTGTGGTACATTTTTTTTACAAACTCTTTTGTTGAAACTCTCAGAAATTGATAACTAATGATTGGTTACAGAAATTAATAGGTGTAATTAAAGCTAACATAAATTGATATCTAATCATTGAGTCATTTGTGTAATTAATAACTGTAGTTAATATCTTTATTTAATAATTATAGTTAATATCTGTATTTAATAACTAATCATATTTGTATTTAATAACTATAGTTAATATCTGTATTTAATAACTAATCATTTTATGTCATTAATATGTGTAATGACATGGAGAAAATACTTTTCTGTCATTAATTAAACCGTGTAAAATCATTTTCTGTCATTAATTCTTTATGTATAAAATAATTTCTGCCATTAAATCTTTATGTGTAAATCAATTTATTTATGTAAATAGAAATTGCTTAAATGCTTGTACTTATTAGTATTTTTATTTATATTAACAGAAAATGCTTAAATGCTCGTACTTATTAGTACTTAATTTGTAGCTAAACATCTTCAGCTCCTTTTTTAGTACTTAATTCCTAGCTTAAATCATTTTTTGTCATCAATTCTTTATATGTAAAATACTTCCTGCCATTAAATATTTATATGTAAAATACTTTCTGCCATTAAATAGTATTTAATTTGTAGCTTAAATATCTTCAGCTCCTTTTTAGTACTTAATTCCTAGTTTAAACACTTTCTTATAGTTTTAGTACTTAATAGTTAACTTCTCTTTTGCAGATTGGTAATGGCAAATACAGAGTGTGCATCTGAACCAGATCTTGAGCTCTCTGAGGACAAGTATTAATTACACCTATTAACTACACTTATATTTTTTTATATTACAAGTTGTTTATATTACATGACTGTTATTTTTTATATTGTAGCTTTGGATTAGATCCAAATTACACTCAAGAGGAAATCCAAAGAGTTCAAAATGAAGCTAGACAAGCTGATGGTGACACTCAAGTCCCTCAAACAGATCCTGAATCCACCAAAAAGAGGAAAAAAAGAGAAAAAATGACCTCTAAATATTGGCAGTATTTCATAAGGGGTGAGACTAAAGAAGATGGCTTCTATGAGGCCAAATGCAAATTCTGTGGACACACTTATGACATGGGGAATGGAAGGGGCAGTGGTTCTTTGATACACCATTTTAAAAAGGCTTGCGAAAAGGTGCCCAAAGCCATGAGACACAAACCTACTGCTCTACAGAAAATGTTGCAAGCTGGTACTACTACAGGTTCAACTTGAGTGTTTTCCCTTTGTTTCATTTTTAAAATATATTGTGTACTTGTAAATTATATTGTGTACTTCTATTTTTAATGCAGCACCAGCTCTTGATGTGTGGGAATTTAATCAAATAAAATGTAGAAAGGGCCTTGCAAGAATGGTAATTGCTCATGAGTATCCTTTTAATTGTGTGAATTATTACTTTTTGAGAGAATTCTTAAGAGACTTGCAACCTCAGTTTAAAGTACCATCAAGAAATACACTTAGGGCTAATTGCCTAAATATTTATGTTGAGGAAAAGGACATGTTGTATGATTTGTTTAGCAAGTTAAATTGCAAGTTTAGTTTTACTAGTGACCTATGGTCAAACAAGGGTAGAGATAGAGGTTTTATGGCTCTTACTTGTCATTATATTGATGAAAGTTGGAAACTTCATAAGAGAATCATTGCATTCTGTCCTTTGCCAAGTCCTCATACGGGCAAAAATATTGCTGATGCCATATATGAGAAGTTAGTGTTGTGGAATTTGGATAAAAAAGCCTTATGTCTTGTACTTGATAGTAGTAGTGCTAATGATGCTTGTGTTAAGGAATTGCTTAGTGGACCCATTCTTGATACATTGTCGGCTGATGAACAACTATTCCACCAAAGGTGTGGTTGTCACGTCTTAAATCTTATAGTCCAAGATGGACTTGATGTATTAGGTGGTGAGATAAAATCTATTCGAGAGACGATGAAGTACATTCGTCACTCACAGTCAAGAATGGAGAAGTTCAAGCGAGCTGTAGCTCAGGTTAAACTACATTCAAAATAAAATTTATTTAAATGTGCTGTTCAAATATATTTGTATGCTCAGGTTTAATTAACTAAGTATTTGTATTTGTATTTGTATGCAATTTTAGGTAAAGGCCCCCGATAAAAAGCCGGCATAGGATGTTCAAACAAGGTGGAACTCCACCTACCTCATGTTGCAACTAGCATTTGAATTAAGAAAAGCCATTGAAAGGTTTGCTATTCTTGATAAAAATCCTGAGCTAGTTGCTGGTCTTGATTGGAACAAATTGAAGGCTTTACTTGATTGCCTAAAGGTTTTTTATGATGCTACTTTAATACTTAGTGGAACCAAGTATCCAACTCTCAACTTGTTCTTTCCAGAGTTCTGTGAAGTTTGTTTAAACATTAAGAAAATGGGAAATTCTAACTATCCATTCATAGTTGAGATGAGTTTACAAATGTATGCTAAGTGGGACAAGTATTGGACTGGTGGTAACATGTTGCTAGCAATTGCTTGTGTGTTTGATCTGAGATCAAAACTTGGTGTTGTTGAGTATTACATTAAGGAGATGTATCCTAATGACTATGACACATTCATGGCCAACTTGAATAATTGCATTAATGCATTATTCAAGGATTATGAGAAAGCATACAATCGACAATCACAAGAACAAACTGGTAGCTCATCACAACAAGTGAGGTAATCTCTCTAGTCTCCACTTGTTATTTATCTAAATTGGCGGTCACAACTCACAAGCATACAATGTGCATTTCATGTTATCTATCTAAATTGCATTATATAGTAAAGTGCATGTTATCTATTGTTTCCAAAATATGAATTACAAGTAATAAGATGTGTGCTTGAGCAATTTTTAAGTTACATGCATATCCATGCATGCAGGTTACTTACATCCATTATCTGTTTTATTGTGCTTGAGCAATTTTTAGTTATCTATTTTCTTTATTTGAATTATCTGTTACTTGTCATGTGTGCTTGAGTAATTTTTGTGTTTGATATATTAGTGCATCAGCTAGAGAGACTCAAAGTGACACAAGGGCCGGATTGAAAGTTTACATGAAAAATAAAAGAGGGCTGATCCTAAAAAATCAGAATTAGAGGAATATCTAGCCGATGGATTAGATTAAAATAGCTTGGATGTTGCATTTGATATCTTGTCATAGTGGAAATTAAAGGCAGCCAAGTATCCAATTTTGTCTCGGCTTGCTCGAGACATCCTAGCTGTGCCAATCTCCACTATGGCATCTGAGTCTACGTTTAGTAATAGTGGTAGAACTCTAAGTCCAATAAGGAGTTCATTAAATGATGAAAGCATTGAGGCTCTCATATGTGCTCAAGATTGGTTGAGAGTTTCAGTCACAGGTACAGCATCTTTATATTATGCTTTATATTACTCATATGTACCTGTCATATATATACTAACATGCATCTTTATATTATGCTTAATGTAGAAAATGGTGGGGACTTTGGTGAGATACTTTGGTCAAGTGATGAAACTGCATCGGATGCTGATGGCACTGCCCACTGTTAGTGGGAACTTTGGTGACTGGTGAGGTACTCTGAATCATTTTGGAACATTTTGTATGCCTTGCATTATGTTTAGATGTTTACAAGGCATGTTGGATGTTAGAGATATGCCCTAGAAGCCAATCATATTTGGCTACTTCTGTGGTTTTATGTTATGGATGATTTTATATCATTTGTTCCTTGATTTATGTGTTGACAGTTCATTCAGGTTGAGGATCTGAATTATAGATCACTGTGTTTCATTTAGTAGTAAATGACAACAATAAATCTAAAGCGTCCATAATCTTGATAATTAACAAGGAACATTAATTATCAATAAGATTAGTATGCAAGTTAAGTGTTGATTAAGTTCTATAAATCACAGGTTAAGAGTAACCAACTTAATTGCATATGTTTATGTTAATTGAACATAGTACAGGACATGACCCAACGAAATAAATATATGGATTGTGTTTTGGTGTCATTATTTATTTCGTTATGATTTTGATTCTAAGTTTGAGATATTTATCTTTTCCACATGAGGATAGGTTCAATAAATATCGTCTACCGCTGATTCCCGATAAGGGCTGCTATACGGACGTTATTTATGTTCTCTTGAATTGTGCGGGGAAAAGCTAAATAGTCAAGAAAACCGTATGTCCCTCATTAATTTACTTAGTGAGTGACGATATCTGTTTGGGCCCCTTGATGGAGATAGATTGTTTGCTAGCAACTGATACAATTATCTCTAGATCAAGAAACGTATAATCTGCAAGAATGACACATTCCTATCTTGGATTATACGATGATATCGTGAGGCATAGGAATCAAAATAGAGATATACTTTTATTCTCTTATGCAGGATTGAAATATTGTAGCTGTACACTATTTATGTGAATTGGGAATCATAACGTGTTGCTAGATACCGCTTATGATTATTGGAATTAAATAGAGATTTAATTCCATGTCCAACGTAGCATAAATCCTCAAAGGGTCACACAGAATTGGTGTTTTAACCATGCTTGCATTATTTATTTATTTGCAATAATTGGTATTGCAAAATATGATGAGTTGATTAATTAATTAAATAGCGTTGTAGACCGTTATAATTAATTAAATCAAAGGGATCATATAGAAATAAATTAATGCATTATCTAATCCCTAAATAATTATTATTAAGTTAATAATTATTTATTTCAACACATATGCATATTATAGGGCTTTAATTAAATAGTTAATTAAAGGCCCAATAGGGATCCAAATTGAGAGCAACAAGAGGGGCCATTTAATGAATAATCAAGTGGACCCATGAGGCAATGCAATTAGCCCATAAAGGCCCTTATTGTGGCCGGCCATACATAGGTGGTAGGTGGGATGGCAATGTTGTAAATACATGGTATGAGGTAGGTAGGGTTTGCACTCTATATAAGGATGTGGATGGTTGCAAATCCCCCTCTCTCTCTCCCACACAACCCTAGCCGCCCCTCTCCCTAGGCCGGCGCCTCCTCCCCTCTCTTCTCTCCCTTTGCTCATGTGTTGAGCCCCTATCTTCCTCAAATAACTTGTTGATTTGCTAGAAGATTGGGAAAGCTAGGGATTAGGCATTTCCTCCAAGTTACTAGCATAACTTGTTGAGGATTTGGTTAATACCAAGTGGACTCGAGGAGATTCGACAAGGAGGCCGAAAGAGCAACCACCACCTCGATCCTAGCCGCGGTTCAAATCCCCTTGGTTACGATATCAAGGGAGGTACATCTTTGAACCCTTTTCTCTTGTGTGAATAGCTTAATACTAGTTCCTATGTGTGTGCATGCTTAATTATGGGTAATTAATAGTAATTATCCTTGAAAAATTAAAATTGTGCACTTAACTAACATTGGATTCATCAGATACTTGTGTAATTGTGTTTGTGTATTTTATGGCTCTTTGGCTCCTTGCATAGTTGCATGGTTGAAGCCTGGAGTTGGATTAGCTTGTTAGAGTACGATGGATTATGTTGTTTTTTGGTGGTTGAAGCCTGGAGTTGTAACAAGTGCACAAGTACACAATTTTTGCACTTGTGCAACTCTTTGGCTCCTTGGATAGTTGGATCTCAAGCAATGACCTCCAATGATGATTCATGTGTTTTATGATTTTCTATTTAGCCATTGGCTAAGATTGGTAAAAACTGAGGAGATAGCTTGAGATTCCAAGTAGTTAATATGCTTAGTTTATGTAATGCTCTAGTTTATGTGTGTTTAAGCTTTGAGTTGAATTCAAAGTTGAGATTCCAAGTAGTTAATATGCTTAGTTTATGAAATGCTCTAGTTTATGTGTGTTTATGCTTTGAGTTGAATTCAAAGTTGAGATTCCAAGTAGTTAATATGCTCTTAGTTTATGTAATGCTCTAGTTCACTGTTTGGCTTGCTTGCTTGAGATGTATTTTTGTCCTCTTTAGTACATTTTATTTGCTATGTTGAGATAAGTTTGGCTACCGTATTAATTGGTTTTGAACTTGTAAATTTTCTATGTTAGTTGATACAGTTTTTAAACTGTTTTTGGTAACTTAATTGGAGGGAAAAACAGAAGCCAATTTCTAACGCTATTAACGTTTCTTCTGTTAATGTACACGTAACATTAAGCGGAAGGAAAAAAGCTTTACGTTTATTAAATGAAACGTTAAACATTACATAAATCAATTCCGTCACATTAACGTAACATTAAACGTAAGAGAGAATTTCCGTTAATGTTACTAACGTTTGACAGGTCTACGATAGGCGATAGCTTACCACTCTCCATTCCCACTGTATTATTATTAATTTATTATTTTAGACTACGGTATGTTTTGTTCATTTTCCTCGCGGCACGTTCTCATAACTCATTAAGGTCTATGCGGCGAAAAACGTTGGAGGAAATTTGTGTTAGAGATATGTTCTAGAAGCCAATCTTATTAGGTCACTTCTATAGTTTATGTTATTGATGATTTCAGATCATTTGTTCTTTGATTTATTCGTTGACAGTTCATTCAGGTTGAGGATCTGAATTATAGATCACTGTTATTCATTTAGTAGTAAATGACAACAATAAATCTAAAAGTCCATAATCTTGATAATTAACAAAGGACATTAATTGTCAATAAGATTAGTATGCAAGTTAAGTGATGATTAAGTTCTATAAATCATAGGTTAAGAGTAACCAACTTAATTGCATATGTGTATGTTATAGAACATAGTACAGGAGTGGACCCCACGAAATAAATATATGGATTGTGTTACGTGTCATTATTTATTTCGTTATGATTTTGGTTCTAAGTTTGAGATGATTATCTTTTCCACATGAGGATAGGTTCTATAAATCATGTCTACCGCTGATTCCTGATAAGGGCTGCTATACAGACTTGATTTAAGTTCTCTTGAATTGTGCGGGGAAAAGCTAATTATCAAGAAAACCGTATGTCCTTCATTAATTCACTTAGTGAGTGACGATATCTGTTTGGGCCCCTTGATGGAGATAGATTGTTTGCTAGCAACTGATACAATTATCTCTAGATCAAGAAACGTATAATCTGCAAGAATGACACATTCCTATCTTGGATTATACGATGATATCGTGTGACATAAGAATCAAAATAGAGAAACATAATTGTTCTCTTATGCAGGATTGAAATATTGTAGCAGTACGCTATTTATGTGAATTGGGAATCATAACGTGTTGCTAGATACCGCTTATGATTATTGGAATTAAATAACGATTTAATTTCATGTCCAACATAGCATAAATCCTCAAAGGATCACACAAATAGAGTTTTGACCAATGCAGTGCTTTATTTATTTATTCGCAACAGTGAAAATTGCGATAAATATGACGAATTGATTAATTAATTATGTACCGTTATAGAACGTACTAATTGATTAAGTCAAATGGATCATATATAAATAAATAATAGCATAAGCTAATCCTAGAATAATTATTAATTAGTTAATAATTATTTTGGTTCAACTTAATTTAATATAAATAGTTATATTGAATTAATGAGCTAATTTGTATATAGAAAATTTATAGCCCAAACATAGAGCAAATAATAATGGATTTAATTATATGATTTAAAGTCCAAATAGGTGGAATGGAGAGGCCCATATGGCCCATATTGTGGCCGGCCATGACTCATGAGGAGGTAGGTAGGGTGGCAATTTGTGTAATTTCTAGCATCTTATATCTAGGTTGGTAGGCTATAAAAGGACCCCTTGAGCTGAATTTTCTCTCTCCTTCCTTCCCTTCTTCCCTAGCCGCCACCTCCTCTCCCCTTCTCCTCTCTTGGCCGTCGGCCACCACCACTCCTCCATCTATTTTTGCTCATGTGTTGAGCCATTAACCCTCCAGCTAAATCAATTAGTTGAACTAGAAGAGGGTTGATCCTTTGGATTAGCTATTTTCTCTTTTATTTGCTAGTACAAATCGAATCAAGAAATTGGTTAATCTCTAGGTAGACTCGAGGTGTGGATTGAAGGACGTTGGAGTAGAACGCCACCGGTTTCAAAGCCTAGGATCTCCTTCTTGATACGATTCAAGAAGAGGTGAAACCTTTCTCTTTCTCTTGTGTGTTGAATGGACTTTTGCACTAGATTTTTTGATGCTTGATGTTTTAATTACTAAATTAATTGTAATTAGCACATAAATTAAAAATTGGATATTTCCTAACAATTTTGTCCTAGCCACCCCAGCATAACACAAATAGCAATTGTAGACTCGACTTGTAGCGTACACAACACAACAAAACACCCTGCTCTGTTCGTTTGACAAAGGGCGAAAACCAAAGGATCCGTATGGGAAGTTGCAAGAAATATGAAGCCAGTGTAAGGGAATAACACACACACTGTATAGACTATTTTAGGTACATCTTACATTTTGGTATTTGGAGAAATTCCGTCCTGTTGGCCCGGTTGATTAGTTGTAGGTTTGATGTACCGATGTACATTTAATTTGAAGGGCTTGCAATGCATGTGCATGCTTGAAAAATTAAATTAGCTGGTTTGCAAGGTAATGAGAAATATGATTTCATTTAGATAATTGGTTGCTTCAATAATTCCCTAAATTTCATGACTTTTGTAAGAACCTAGAAATCCTTGACCATAAATATTCCTTTGTTCTTTATTTTAATTATTTTACATAGTATATAAATTGGATCAAGCTGCTGCATTTTTGATAGATGGGTTGGAAATGGAGACTGAAAGTGCTCGACAAAATGCCTGAGTAGTCAGTAAGGCGGAAAAAGCCACACAATGGTGATGGTTCATAAAATGATATACAAGTTCAATTCTGTTCTTTGCCAAATCCCTAAACTAACCGATTCCTAACCCTGATCCCCTTATTTATAATTATTTACAAACCAAAAGTTCATACTACTGGAACCAAGTATCTGCTGGAGGACAAGCAGGTTGATACATTAGGAATTTAGGATCATACAGTCTACCACTGATCTTATTGTTTAATTTACCTCAAATAATTCTAGAATTGGGCAGTAAGTTGAATGAAAGAATCGAGTTTTGTTTTCATAAAGATTAAAAAAATAATATAACATAATAAATTAGATTTTTAAGGTTTTGAAAGCTAGTCTAATTGATTTGCAGAAAATTGCACTTGCTATCAGATCTGATCACCATATGTTTTCTAAATTCTTAAAGTTGTGTAGACAGTCTAATTGAAATGGTAACAAGACAGAAATACTACAAAAGGAAAAACATAAATGATGCAGACTTTCCAATTAAACTTGGCTATTCTCAAAATCAAATTGGAATCTACTAAAGGGACCCTAAAATCAATTGCAAACATTGTAAGGACCATGTCTTTTTTAAACTTCAGGGGACCAAAACAGAAAAAAATGAGTCATCATGAACATTATGGCTAATACTTTCAACATTGTTAATTTAAATTGGTGTACTTTCTTCAAAGCAGAACATTCATTGTGGACAAAGTGTGATCTGGATCGGTTCCCCTTCAGAATACTGCCCAATTCTAGAATTGGGCAACGAAATTTGAAGAGAAGTTTCAGAACATTTATTGTTAATTACTTAATTTACCTCAAATAATTCTAGGAACACTCATTGTGGAGTTTCAGCTGTAACCCATCGGTACCAGCTTCGCAAGAGGGGAACTGGGGAAGTGCGAACCAAGTGAGAAGAGGAAACCTCTATATTTTTGTTTTTAGAATCTAGCAGCATTGCCCGTCCAATGTATGGGCGAACTTTTATTTATTGGAATCATGTATTGCGAGATGCTCTTATGATTGTCTTTGTATTTGAAATGTTTAATGCTTTAGGGGGCGTTTGTTTGTGTAGTAAGGGGTTGCATAAGTTAAGTATGCCTAAGTATTTATGTAGTGTTATGTAATGGATGTTTGGTTGTGTAGTAAGGATGACTAACTTAATGCATGCATATATTCATGTCAAAATACTAAAATGCCCTTATATTCATGCCTTTAATTAATTATTATTCTTAAATCATTATTATTAATAATTAATATTACTTGTTAAATATTATTAATTATAATAATTAATCTTTATTATTAATTATGATTTTTTTAATAATTATTGTTGCTTATTAAATATTATTATTTATTAATTAATATTAATTATTTGTTAATTATTAATTATTAATGATAATAAGAAATTATTTTATTATTATGAAATATTATTAATTATTTAATTATTTTTAATTAATTGATTATTATTATTATTAAATCATTATTATTAATAATTAATATTGTTTTTAAAAGTATTATTAATTATTATTACTTATTAATTATAATAATTAATATTTATAATTATTTATGATTTTTTCATAGTTATCGTTACTTACTAAATATTATTTATTAATTATTTAATTATTATTAATTATTTGTTAATTATTAAATATTATTATTAATTATTTCTAAGGGGTATTGTTGGAAAAAAAATTAAAGGGGACCATGCATAACTTATGCAACCTATTTAGGTTGCATAAGTTATGTACCCTTAAGGCATCTTATGTAAGAGGTGTTTGGTGACTAAAGGATGCATAACTTAAGTTATGCACCCTTTAAGTCACAAACAAATGGAGCCTTACTGAATTAATTAATAGTGGTCTTATATTTGGAATTTTTAATAGAAAGATGACTTTTAATATTTGCAATTTCTTAGTAATATGCTTTACTAAAAGTTGTTCGGTCCATTTTCAATAATTTTACAATTACAACACATCATTTACATATTCTTTTAATAGTGCCACATTTTTCTTGGCTGATTCAATGGTTCCATTTGATATATAACTAAGGTTAGCATTGCAATATGTATGATATTATCTCAACTCATTTTGATTCGCAAATAAATTTCAATGTCAATGTCAACATGAATGCAAATAGAAGAAATAATTTTTTAATTGAACAGCAAATTTTCAAACTTCGGCAGTCACTGTAATTGGGAAAATTAGAAATGAATGATATAGTTTTTTTTTTTAAATGAGACCCAAAAAGGCCCGTTTATTAAAATAAAAACAAGATCTTACACTCCAAATATGTCACGGAGAATCTTTTATGTCACGGAGAATCTTACACTCCAAATAGTAAAAAAAAAAAACCAAACAAACCTTTTATGTCACGGAAAATCGAACTTGAGTTTGGGCAGTGTTGATTCTCTCTCTCCACTCCAAACGAAAGGTCAAAGGATATTTTAATCCTTTATTTGGAGATATCTAGGACACAAATTATATTATTAACAGTTCAGATTAAAAATTGAAGAGTTGAATACACTCTTAATTTGAAGGTTTACACTCTTACATTGGTGCTTTTAATATAGTAGAAATAGAAGCATTAATTGTAGACAAATGCTCTGATCGTTTGTTTACTTGGATTAGAAGCATTAATTGTAGACAAATGGATTGTTTAGATAGGTTTCTGGTTAATAAGGAGTGGTTAGATGTTTTTTCTAATACCAAACCTACTTCTCTTTCAAGAAGTTTTTCTAATCACTGTCCCATTTGTCTTGATTCTGGTTACATCTTTGATAAGCCTAAACACTGGTTTAAGTTTGAGAGTTCTTGGCTTTTGCAAGAAGAGATTTTCAGACTTGTATCGATTTGGTGGTCTAAGATCCCTATGATGCGAGACAAAGCTCTTAGCTGGACCAATAAAATTTCTCTCTTGCAGAATAAATTTAAGGGATGGGCTGGAAATTTGAAAAGAGACAATAGGATTCTAAAATCTTCTTTACAATCTAAGATTAAAACCTATGATGATCTTTTTGAGAGTAGAACTTTAAATGAGATAGAAGCTTCTGATTTTCTTGCTGCTAAACAAGAACTCTATCAAGTCTTTAAGGGTGAGGAATTTAGACGGAGACAACGATCCATAGTTAAATGGTTGAAAGAAGGTGATCATAATACTAGATTCTTTTATAGGATTGTTTCTTGTAGGAGATCTAAGAATCTAATTACAACTTTAAATATAGATGGTTTTGATAGTACAGATCAGTCACAAATTAGAACTCATATCACAGCCTTCTATCAGTCACTCTTTGGTAATCCTAATGTCACTTGGGGTTCTCTTCAGGCTAATGCTTGGGAACAAGAGGAGTGTACTACTTTAGAAGATAATATTAGCTTAATTGCTCCTTTCACTTTGGAAGAGATTCATCAGGCTGTGTTTTCTATGGAAGCCGATAAAACACCTGGTCCTGATGGATTTTCTATCATCTTTTATCAAAAGTTTTGGGACCAGATTAAATTGGATCTCTTTACTATGTTCCAAGATTTCTATGAGGGTACTTTTAACATAGCAATTTTGAATAGAGCTCTGATTAGTATAATTCCTAAAACTAGTGATGCAGGTAGAATTCAGCAGTTTAGGCCTATTAGTCTTTTGAATTGTAGTTATAAAATTTTTACAAAAGTGTTAGCCTCTAGATTAGCTTTAGTCCTTCAAAAATTAGTTAATTCCAATCAGTTAGCGTTCCTTAAAGATAGGTATATCCTAGATGGAGTTGTAGCAGCTCATGAGGTGCTACATGCCATTCATCAATCTAAGGATCGAGACATTCTTCTCAAATTAGACTTTGAGAAAGCCTTTGATTATGTTGATTGGAATTTTGTTCTTTCTTCCTTCCAACAGAGAGGGTTCCCTAGTTTATGGATCTCTTGTACTAAGCAAGTGTTACATGGAGGCCATGCCTCTGTCATCTATAATGGTAATAGAGGACCATGGTTTCAGTGTCATAGAGGCTTAAGACAAGGTGACCCGCTGTCTCTGATCTTTTTATTTTTGCTATGGAAGGTCTATCTAAGCTGCTACATAAAGGTATGCTAGCTGGCCATTTCTCTGGCCTAGGACCTCTTTTAGCAAATGGTCATCAGCTTATTCAGTTACAATACGCTGCCGATACTTTACTTTTCCTCAAGCCTGATTTAGTTATGGTAGATAAGTTAAAATGGATTTTGAAGGTCTTTGAAGGTATCTCGGGACTCAAAATCAATTATGCCAAATCAGAATTAATATCTTTAAATATTAATTCTGCTTTGGCTTCTAGTTTAGCTAGTTCTCTTAACTGTAAGGTAGGATCTTTGCCTTTTACTTATTTAGGTCTTCCGTTGCATTGGAAGAGACCGATTAAGAGAAATTGGAAAGATTCAATAGCTAAAATTCAAAAAAAGCTTTCTAGCTGGAAAGGGAAGATGCTCTCTTTAGGAGGTAGACTTACCTTGCTGAATTATGTCCTTTCAGCTTTGCCCTTGTACATTTTCTCAACTTATAAATGTCCAGTTTGGGTAGTACAGCACATTAATAAAATCAGGAGAGCTTTTTCTTTGGTCTGGTACAGAGAGTTTGTCTAAATATTCTCTGGCTAGTTGGAAAACTTTAACTCTTAAAAAAGAGCATGGTGGATGAGGTATAATGGATTTAGCCCAGATGAACCATGCACTTTTATGCAAATGGGGTTGGAAATTTTTGAATTCTAATCATAGAGGAATTTGGAAAGACGTAGTGTTTGTCAAGTATGGTTTTAAGACTAAGGATGAAATGTTCCCCTTTTGGAAGGATGTCTCAAAACTTCTTTTTCTTCTTAGAAAAGGTTATACTTGTACTATAGGAAATGGCAAAAGTGTAAATTTCTGGTATGATCAGTGGACTAGTTCTTTGCCTTTATATAAGACTTTTCCATCTCTCTTTTCTAAATGCAAAAGGGATAATCTCTTAGTAGCTGATGTCTGGAATGAGAATAGGCTAAAATTACCTCTTAAGATAGGGGCTTCACTAGACCTCAGAAGAGAGAAGTTGGAACTTTTGAATATTTTTAGGAATACTCACTTCTTAGACTCTCCTGATAAGTTTCATTGGAGTTGGGATTCTAAGGATTTTTCTGTGGCCTCAATGTACAATTTTCTGAATTTTAGAGGGGTTAAAATTAGAAAATTTGATACTATCTGGCCTTTAAAAATTCCTCTTAAGATAAAACTTTTTACTTGATTAACCTTACATAATAAAATTTTGGCGAAAGATAATTTACTGCGTAAAGGCTGGCAAGGGTCTAATCAATGTGTTTTTTGTGGTCAGCTGGAAACAGTTGATCACCTATTCATACATTGTCCCTACATTCAACCTTTTTGGATTACTTTTAATTTACATAGATCTAGTGAGTCTAGGTTTTCTACTGTCAATTTTTCTTCCTTATGGTCCACTTGTATTTCTTTTAACTCAGTTGATAGGATTTATTGTCTAACTCTACTTGCAGCTATATTGTGGATAATTTGGACAGAAAGAAATAAGTGTATTTTTAAGGATTTGACTTTTAAGCCTCCACTAAATAGCTATTACTCCATTTTAGCTTTATTTCACTTTTGGACAGGTGGACCGGCGACTTTTGCTGAGCAGCTGCGAAATGCCCAAGTAATAGTCGTTCCTGCTGCTAATCATGCATCCCAGGTCACACATGAGCCAGCAGTGGATAATGAGGATACAGGGTATTCTGACAGAACTTTGAGTACTTATGGTTCAGATGAAGATTTATTGGAAAATTAGATTTGCTTTGTTTGTCTTGTATTCTTTAGGTGCTCAAGGCTGTTACTTTTAGGTTGCTGGAACTTTTTTGGGTGCACAGGGATGATGAGTTTTTAGCTTTCTAGCTGTTACGTTTGTTTTTGGTTGCATTCCTCTCTGAGGCCGAAATTATTTAATATAAAAATTCAGACACCAAAAAATTTAATACAAAGAATTATTTATTTTTTTTAATAAGAAGAAAGTTCCAACGCGTTTATAAACAGCGCCTCTCTCTCTCCTCTTGAACGCGTTTTATAAAAGCGTTACAGGCCTTAAAACGCGTTTATAAAACGCGCTAGAAGCCTGAACTTTCGGAATAGTTAAAACGCAATTAACGCGTTTATAAAACGCGCTAGAAGGCTTGTTACTCGTTTATAAAACGCGCTAGAAGCCTGAACATTCCAACTTCTATCACTTCGATCAAACTTTAGTCATTTCGATCGAACTTTAGTCATTTCTGTCTATAAGTTTGTGAATTTATAAACGCGTTATTTGAAGTTATATAAGACTATACATTCTCGCAGAATTTAAATCGTCAACAACAGATTATCTCTTACAATTTAAAAACCTATCAATCAAATCCAAAAATGTCTACAATTACAATATATGTCAACCAATGTCCAACTTTTGGTGCTTCTTACTTCCACATCGGTTGTAGTATGCATACCACATTTGCTGAAATTCGAAATGAATTATACAGCAGGCTACAGATTTTAGAAACCCAGTACACTTTGAATATCTATGGTCGTTACAATGAAATTGTAAATGGGAGATATGAATCACTATTTCTTCCTGTAAATTCTGAAGATCAATGGCGCCTTTTTTACCACGAGACATTCGAGACGAGAGGGTTACCGATTATTGAGTTGCATGTTGATTTCATCCCCGTATATGGCACGGGACCAGATCTGAACCTAACACCCCTTGACGAGCCCGGTAGCAGTGAGCCAAACACTTCCTTAAACCTTATGTGTGGCCAGCAATCCACCCCTTACCAATACACTGGCGAACAGTCCGTTCCTACGCAAGACAATAACACATCAGGAGATGAAGTCGAGGTTGCCGATGGTGATGAAGATGAGGGTCCGGCGACTTACTCCGACCTTCCTATCGGAGAAGAATATACCGATGTGGAGGACTTCTCCGAGAGAGAAGTGCCTTTTTATTCAAACTGCGACCAGCCATACGTTTCAGGAAGGACGGACTTGCACCATCCTGTAAGTGAATTGTGTGATATTTCTATGTTTGAGTATGCTGGTATGCCGGAGCGTAGTTTAGGGCCACAAGGCGAACTTGCTGTTGGTAAACGATTCGGTTCCAAAAAACAATTAATTCTAGCTGTCTGTGATGTTTCATGCAAAACAAATCGAGAAGTTCGAACGGAAACTAGCAATAAACAAAAAATTGTAATGGTTTGCATGCAAAAACCGAATTGTATGTGGCGATTGTATGGTAGACGTGAGAGTTATAATACAAATTGGAAGATCTCTACCAATCCAAATGAGCATATTTGTTCGAGACCCCCGGGCCAAAAAGGTCACGCAAACCTTACAGCTAGTCTCATTGCCGAACACGTTAGGGATGAATTGAAAAAAAATTTGGGAAAAAGTGTCCAGGACATAGGAAGCCTCATAAGGGCTAGATATCCACGTATTGAACCGACTTATAATAAACTATGGCGTGGGAGGGAGCGAGCGTTGGAGCAATTGTTTGGGTCCTGGGAAGGGGCCTACCATAAACTTCCACGCCTTCTGGAGGCAATGAAGGCGACAACCCCAGGAACGAAATACACAATAGTTTCTTGGCCTACAAACGATCCTAACGTTGGCGTCTTCAAGATGGCAGCCTGGGCTTTTGGTCCGTGCATAGAAGTGATGAAATATGCCAGACCTGTTATCTCAATTGATGCTAGTTTTTTATCGGGCCGATACAAAGGTAGATTGTTCTCAGTGTGTGGTTATGATCCAGAAAATCGATTAATTCCGGTTGCATTCGGATTGGGCGAAAAAGAAGATAAGGATACTTGGGGATGGTTTATGTCTTGGGTTAGATGGGAAGTTTTAGGGCGGAACACTAGATACTGTGTCATATCTGACCGTCATAAGGCAATAAAAGCGGTATTTGCATCCGTAGATTACGGTTGGAAGGCACAAGGTGCGCATGCAGTAGCGATTCATCGGTTCTGCATGCAGCATGTTGCGGAAAACTTATGGAAGGAGGCTGGCGGGTCACAAGATGCTGATTTGAAAAACTTTTTCAAATGTAGACTTGCTAACAAGAAAAACCCTAGACGTTTTAGAGAGAATTGGGGAGTTCTGAAGGAAAATAACCTGAGAGCTTATCAGTACCTAAGAAATTGTGGTAAAATTAATGAAAATGACAACAACGAGCGGCCAAAACTATATAAATGGGCTCAGAGTTTTGACAAGGGGCATCGGTGGGGTATAATGACGAGTAATGGATCGGAGAGTCTGAATAATGTGTTTAGAATAGAGAGAAGATTACCAGTGACAGCACTTATAGAAGGCACGTGTTATAAATGTGCCAACTGGATGAACAAGCGAACACAAGAAGCACTTCAAAGGTTGAGTTTAGGAGAAAGATGGCCGGAAGGAGTAAAGAATAAATTGATCAAGCATGATGGAAAATCACGTAAGTACTTAAAGAAAAAGAATTTAATTCATTCATTCATTTTAATCCATTTTGAACTAACTTCATCTTTTTGTTTCAATCTCAGAGGAGTTTATGAGCACATTCGTGTTAAGATTGGACCTTGGAGAATTTCGCGTGAAAGTTCGCGAGGAGTACCGTGATGGTGTAGGCTACGATTATTCCCATTACACAGTTCAAATTCCACCCGACATGGAGCAAACCGATGTGCAATTGCCCTTCACTCGAACCACATGTGAGTGCCAAAAACCACAATTGACAGGTATCCCTTGCGCACATGTCATTGCTGTTTGCAGGGAGACAAATTACAATGTAGATCAATTTGTGGATGGTCACTATAGCATGCAAAACCAGCACATGATTTGGTCAGCAGGTCGGTTTCATTGTTACAAAGATGAGGAAGAGTGGCCAGTTTATACAGGTCCGATAATTGTCCCCGACAAGAGTTTGGTCAATCGAGGAAGGCGCAAAATCATTCGTGCAGAGATGTGGATGGATAGGATGGAAGGAAGGAAAGGTGGAGGTTCCACAAGAAAAACAAAAAAGAAAAATCAAGGTGAAGCTTCAACCAGTCAACCGCGACAAGCAGCACCCCAACCGCCATATCCGATGGACGCATTGCAATCCGGTCGATACACCAGTAGACCACCAACAAGGGCCAACAGTCCAAGAAGGGCAGCGAGTACTGAACTTACGGTTCGGACTCGTCAAACACCCATTCAACCAGGACGAATGTCATTGCATGTTGATCCACGAAGCAACAATAATCGGGAGGACCAAGGATCTGTACAACCACAGAGAAATTCTATAAGCATTGATCCACGGGTAAGAGATGTCGCATCTGGAAATATGAGAAGTGAGTCGGCTAGATTTCCAACAGATCAAGGCAATACATCAAGGGAGAGAGGACGTAAAGGATTGTTTGGGGGGAAATTTGGCAATATACTGTCTTTCGGTAGGAAGAAAAAATGAAATAATTGAAGATTAAGTGTTGTCGTAATTTTATATATTGTAATGGAATGTATTGTAAGAGAATTTTACAATTAACTCGTATAATATAATGTTGAAAGGTTTAGTGTTAGCATTGACAGACATGCATTCTTGTTATCTACAAAAAGCCCTAATCCTAAAAGGCTTTGTACTCTATAGTGTTAGCATTGACAGGCACTTGAACTTTTTAGTGTTGAGAAGCAGTTAATTAACTCGTAGCGCTAAAAGGCTTTGTACCCTTTTATAAAACGCGCTAAAAGGCTTTATACCCTTTTATAAAACACGTTAAAAGGCTTTACCCTATTATAAAACGCGTTCAAAGGCTTTGTACCCTTTTATAAAACGCGCTAAAAGGCTTTACCCTTTTATAAAACGCGCTAAAAGGCTTTACCCTTTTATAAAACGCGTTAAAAGGCTTTGTACCCTTTTATAAAACGCGTTAAAAGGCTTTGTACCATTTTATAAAACGCGTTAAAAGGCTTTACCTTTTTATAAAACGCCCAATTCTCGCATCTCTCATTCTCACCTCTGAATATCATTCTCATCTCTCATTCTCACCTCTCTCATTCTCACCTCTCAATGTTAATAAGTGCGAAATTGTAATAAGAGATTTTCCGGTGGAATCTGTTATTATGTACGAAGGTCGGTCCAGATGGACAGCTCGCTAACTTCATCATCATCTGAGGTAGACCAACACTCTGCTGCCTACGATCATGGGTAATGGGCGGTAGAGTTCTGCCGACCCAATTAGGGAGGAACTCGACGACTGTCGAAGGCTCTCGCAGAATTGGGCAACTGTCCATGAGTCTCCGCAAATCGTTGTTTTCATATTAATGAGAATTATTGTAATGAAAATTGTTATTAATTTAAATCGTTGTTTTCATATTAATGAGAGTTTTTGTAATGAAATTTTTTCTTAATTTTTATATTAATTAGTTATAAATATTAAAACATAGATAAGACATAAAATCATACAATAACATAAATTCATGCAATAACATAAATTTCATAGAAAATAAAATACATAAATTTCATTATTCTAGCACAATTTCTCCACTTCCTTAACGTCTTTATTCTTCTCCTCTTTATTCTCACTAGAACTCTCATCTATTTTAACCCCCATACTAAAATCAGGGCTCCTGCCACATCCTGGAGGGAAACGACGTACAGCAGAGACGGCCCTTCTCTTCGGAGGGCCGTATAATGGGATCCTTTTTGCTCCCACATTAGGTTTTTCCTCTCCCACCTTGGATGTTTCCTCCCCCATCTTATTATTGTTTTCATCCTTCTCCATTTCTCAAATTTCTGATTTTACGCGTCTTTTGTTTGTGATTTTTTGATACAAAATAGGAGAACGAATTGAGATATATATAGGCAATTATTTAACCGTTTATAAAACGCGCTAGAATAGGGGTCTGCTCAAAAAACGCGCTATTGAGCAGCAAAAACGCTGCTCAAACACAGTGGACACCACCTTTGTACGCGTTTATAAAATGCGTTGAAGGCCTCCGAACGCGTTTTATAAACGCGTACGAAGGTGGTGTCCAGGTAAAACAGTAAAACAGACTGGCAGCCTGCGAAAGTATTGAATTCCATTAACTTAGCCCTTCGTACGCGTTTATAAAACGCGCTCAAACCTTATTACGCGTTTTATAAACGCGTACGAAGGGTTGAGTCTATAAATAGTCCTGCTTCTCCGCAAATTCACGTCGAAAATTCAGAAATCAAAAACCAAAACTTTAGAGAACTTACGCAGAGAAAAGAAACCGAGAAAACATAATGTCAACTAAACCACGTCATGTTTGTACCGGTGTGCTTCTACAAGGAGATGGAGGAATAAGTAAACGAGATATTCTTCGGCACGTCTACTTGCACTATCCTTCCGACAAATTTTACGTGAAGGTTTTTCAACGCGACGTTTTTGAAGTCAGAGGGCCGAAATATTGGACGGATGTAGTTAAGAGGGATGGAGGATATCATGTCCGACGTGGAGATGGAATCGTTTGGTTGCGTTTGCAACAGGCATGTCCTCCTGGATTTGAAAATCACCCGTTAAATGGAAATGACATATATCATTTGGACTGATTATTAGATTTTCTATAATTAGATGTTTTTATTATTGTGTGTTCTATAATTAGGTTTTCTATAATTAGATGTTTTTATTATTGTGTGTTCTATAATTAGGTTTTCTATAATTAGGTTTTCTATAATTAGATGTTTTTATTATTGTGTGTTCTATAATTAGGTTTTCTATAATTAGATGTTTTCTTTTATGTTTTAGTATATGTATTAATTCGTGTTTTAGTATATGTATCAATTCGTGTAGTATATGTGTTGTAAGTTTTATTATCTAATTTATTTTACTTTTTATTTTATCCATTTTCATTTTTATTGTGAAATTCGAAATATTAATATTAAAAGACTTAATATTTATTTAAATTATATTAGACATTACAACTCAATGAACATTATAATAAAAAACACAATACAAATTACAAATTACAATTTATTAAAATTTTGAACCACACAATACACAACAAAAAAAAATTACAAAATACATGATATTAAAATTTTGAACCACATAAAAAAAATTGTAGAAGATCCATTGCTAAGGGTGGGAAGAGAAAACATCACCGCAACTAATAGAGAAAAGTAGGGCGACTGATTGTCATATTGACCCCCTCTTTTTCTGAGACTTGGATGAGGATGACTGCATGTATGCAGATTCTCATCCAAGGATGCCGGCTGCGGTGTTATGGCTCGTAGACCCAGCCCAACAAACCGTCCTCTACACGTAATAACAGATTCCACAGGAAAGTTTTTATTTTAAAGTTGGTGGATTATTAATAGCCATAAGGATTGTGTGCGACTCTTTATCAGTGAATAAGTGTGCCGCATACAATCCTTATGGCTATTAGTTTCGCACCAACTAATATTATTTTGCATTCCATCATCTAACTCTTCTTTTCCTCTCATTTTTTTCTTTTTTTCAGATTTTTTTCCTTTTTTTTTTGATTTTGGACGACAGAAGGTTGGGTATTTATATGGAAATTAGATCTCTCGAACGCGTTTTATAAAGGGGTAAGAAGGTCTCTTACGCGTTTTATAAACGCGTAAAATCAGAAAATAACGCGCAAAGTCAGAAACTTTCGCCGCAATCACTGCAGCTTCTAGCGCGTTTTATAAACGCGTTTTAGGGCCTGTAACGCGTTTATAAAACGCGTTCGAGAGGAGAGAGAGAGGCGCGGTTTATAAACGCGTTGGAACTTTCTTTTTATTAAAAAAAAAATAAATAATTCTTTGTATTAAATTTTTTGGTGTCTGAATTTTTATATTAAATAATTTCGGTCTCTGAGGTCTTCTTTCTTGGAGACTGTTTCTTTCAAAAAACAAATATATATATATAGTAGAGATTTGGATCGGACGGTCCACGGTCAAAGATTTGCACTCTGAAAAGTGAAAACCAATTTTTTGCGTAGAAATTTTGATTTTTCAGACTTCAGAGCGCAAATAGAATCCGAAAACCAAAAGCCTTGTGTCTCTGGAGAAGCAAAAAAAAAAAAAAAAAAGCGATCGATCCATGGCGCCTGAATTTGATCCGCCGTCATCCATCGCGACGGCCGTGTACCAGGTGCAAATGATCCTTCTGGAGCAGGGCGCCTCCTCGGAGCGACAGTTGGAGGCGGCGGCGTCTCTGCTGTCGCAGTCCGACTACTCGGACGTCGTCACGGAGCGCGCCATCTCCGACCTCTGCGGCTACCCACTCTGCGCACGAGCGCTCGCTCCCTCTCCTTCTCCCTCTTCAACGCAGCCCCACTACCACATCTCCCTCTCCGAGCACCGCGTCTACGACCTCCTCCAACACCAAAAAGACGCCGCCAATTTCTGCTCCCGCGCCTGCCTCATCGCCAGCCGCGCTTTCCAGGCCACTCTCTCCGAACAAAGGCCACCCAACTTCCATCTCACCTCCGCCGCGCTCCAGCACATCATCCATCTCTTCCAATTACAAGACGGAGGAGGACCCAACAAAGATGCCTCTGCCTCAGCCTCAGCCTCGCCTCCTCCTGATTCTGATTTTCACATTAAGGTTAAGGATTCCAACTCCATTGACCCCCATGTTGCCATTCAAGACTCCATCGGCCCGCATGATGCAATCGAAGGATATGTTCCCAAATCCAATTCCAATTCCAATTCTCATCGCCATTCATCGCAAGGTTCAAACTTCTCGCTTTATTATTAGCACCTCAACTACTGAAATTACTATCCGATTCCAATTGACATAACATACCTTCTTCAGCTTTGAAGCCTCCACCTGAAGAAGACATCATGGACTTTACAAGCGACATCATTTTCGGAGACGCCTCCCATGACTTATCCTCATCTCAGACCAAACTTATTTCTGATGACATATCAAACAAGTTGCACAGTATCGCTTTAGGCGGTGACAAGTTGGACAAGAACAAACCCAAAGGAAAAAACTCTCTATCCTCAAAAGTCTCCAAGGCTAAACCCAACAAAAAGCTGCCCTCAAGTAACACTCTAATTTACCCTCCATCTACTGTCAATTGAAATATTATTGTTGCTTCAACTCACAATTACTTGTGTACACCTGGTATTGGAAAAAAAAAAGAATGAATAAGATCAGAAAGGAAAGAAAACTGGCGAATACCGACAGTCTCCCTTATGTCCCGGTTGGCCAGATAGCAATGCCATTCCTGCCCAACAAATTACTGAAATTTTTAATGCTAGTTCTTCATTATGAATATTCTAGGTGAACAAAGAAACTCTGAAAGTGGCTCTGGTGGAGAAAATTTGCAACAAAATAATTCGAAGTTAAAATCTTCATTGAAGAAGGAAGGTTCAAGTTTGGGTCAGAGGACGCAGAGCCAGTCTGTGAGATGGGCGGACGAAGAACGAGGCTATGCAAAGGAGAGTAGCGAGAAGTCTGATGTGTTGTCGGAGGAAGAAGCTGTGAGGTCGCTCAGGCTCGCATCTGCTGAGGCATGTGCAGCAGCACTTAGTCATGCAGCAGACATTGTGTCTTCAAGCAACTCTGAAGTGGAAGATGCTGGTAAATCCATCCCTCAACAAAACCCTGTGTTTTCCCACCTTTCTGCCTTTTTGTTCTGTCAGTAATAAATGAGAAGCAGCTAGTGCAAAGTGATACTAACTTTTACATAGAAACATGAAAGGTCTAAGGGAAATTTATGTAGTTTCTGAAATATACGCTTGTTACAACTATACGCTTTTTTTGATCCACATGTCAGTCTTGGAGGCTGGGATAGTGATATTGCCGCAGCTGCACAATGGAACTGAGAGAGATTCTGAGGAGAAGGAAGTTGATACAGAGGAGATTGAAAGAGGAGTTGTGAAGTGGCCACAAAAACCAGTGCTTCTAGAAACTGACATGTTCGAGGTTGATGACTCTTGGCATGATACCCCTCCTGAGGGATTCAACTTAGATGTATGTCTCTCTCTTTTCCCTGCAATTAATTTATTTTGTCCTACCTAGAGTCCTTGCTTCCAACCATGTCAATGCAAAAAGAGCAGGTTGTTACATGCATTTGATTCTGTTGTACTACATGAGCTTTTACAGTGGGTTTCAGTGACAAGAATGTTGCTTGGTTCTTTGCCATTTTTGTTTCCTTTCCTTCTTCTCTCTTCCTCCCACCCTCCTGCTACTTCGCATTACCTGCACTTTCTTGAGAGGTTTTAACCAGAAAAAGGAAGAGGGAAGAACCTGTGAGAAGAAAGCTGTCTTATTTTTTTTATAATGTGATTCTTCATACCAGTTATCTCCATTTGGCACAATTTGGATGGCAATTTTTGGGTGGGTGACACGATCCACTGTGTGTTTCACATATGGGCATGACGAGAGCTTGTCTGAGGAATTTTCAGAGGTGGAAGGGCGAGAATACCCTCGTAAGGTGGTTTTGAATGACGGGCAGTCGGCGGAGATCAGAAAGGCACTGGATGGATTTGTGGACCGTGCACTGCCATCTCTGGTCTTGGACCTGAGGCTGCCTGTGCCGGTCTCTACCTTGGAAAAGTATTTGGTAAGGGGAAGTAACACCAAGGGTAGCATGCAGAATGATAGTTACTGCTACTATTATATGATTGATTAGCTTTGATATAAATTTTTTTATGCTGATATGGTGGGATGGGGATTGGTCGGGTGACAGGGACGGCTGATGGATACAATGACCTTAGTGGAAGCACTGCCGGCATTGAGAACGAGACAGTGGCATGTTGTGGTGCTGCTCTTTCTGGATGCATTGTCGGTGCATCACCTTCCCTTGCTCTCCTCCATCACTTCCAATAGGAGCTTGCTACTCCTTAAGGTCATTCGTCAATCTTTTTTCTTTTTATTATTAGGAGGGCTACACTCAAGCTAAGATATACACCCTGAACAATCCAATACTGTTAACATTGAACAAAAGCTGATGTGGAAGTTTTTGACATTAATCCTGTGAATTCCCTTGAACAATCCAATACTGTGAACATTGAACAAAAGCTGTTGTGGAAGTTTTTTACATTAATCCCTTGATGAGCTTAAAGCTAAAATCAGATGTGCAATATTATGAAGAACAAAAGATAATTCCATTGGTGATGTGAGGACACAAATAGACATACTACACACTAGTGTTTAGGGACCAATCTTTTTATTAATTAACTTGAATTTGAAGGACAATGTACGACCTACAAATCCTTTTAGGGAATGGTCATGATTTATCGTGTTTCCGAGTGCTCTGTCTTATTGGATATAGTTTTGGACCAACATGTTTGTTTTGACTTTTTGAGTGCAGGTGCTAAATGGAGCTCAAATAGATGCGGCGCAATACAACTCGATGATGGAAATTTTGCTCCCCTTGGGAAGGTCTACGCCTACTCGGTTGTCTTTTGAAAGCACTAGATAGAATCATAGCCGCACATTTGAGGGAAGAAAAGAATCGCGTGCTAGCTTTGAAATATTTTGGTTTATGAGTTGACATGCATGCTTAACTTAAAATGAGAGCAATTTTATGTTCTTATGTGTTTTAACTTTTTTAAGTGGAAGCTGCACTCGCTTTCTGGGCGCTGTTGTATAAATTCTGTAGCATTATAAAATCCCAGTTTGTGCAACAATTAGTCATATGCAATTTGTGCGTGTTACAGAAAGAACATAGAAGAGGATACGGAAATAAAAAAAAAAAGGAAAGCTGGAAGAAAACATAGTAACAAAAACTGATAGTCAAGTCAACAAGCAATCGGTCAATTTTATGCTACGATTTTACAAGGGGAAAAGAAAGAAAGTTAGGGTTATTTTGACTTGATCGAAGTAATCCCCAAATCTCTCTCTCTCTGTCACACACACACAAACAAATAGAAAGAGTTAATATAATAAATCCGCCCAGATAGCAGCTTCATCATCTATGACCTCCATGAAGTTGATATCGGCTGCCTCGCAAAGGCTCTCGTCATCTATTAACTTGAATTTGCGGCTCCCCTTGGCCTTGTTCTTCGCCTTTGAGGCCGGCGCATCCCGGCAGGACGTGCACATCTGCGTGCTGCATTTCCCTGTGAATTTTGAGTGATTTGTGGGTTTCCTTGGCACCTTCGCAAATACACCAGCAACTAGAGTGCCGCTCTGTTTGCTTTTCAGGTTTCTTGTTGGAGTGTCTTCTGATGTATCTTCAGCACCAGGCTCTGGCAGGATGACGTGGGTCCGAACATACCCGTGTTGCCGGCCTTCGCGCCGCATTGCGTTCTGTTTGCTCAAGAGTAGTAGGTGATTATGAATTTGGGTTATTCGTCTCTCTCTCTCTCTTTATAGATTTTGGGGGGGTTTTGCGTGGTTGACAAGCTCCGTTAATGTCAGCTGCGTGCTGCCCAAGTTGGGATTAGTAATATCAATTAGCTGGCGGAAGTATGGCAGTTGCCGACATAGGCGCTAAATTAAGCATGTAAATATATACATGTATTATATGACATTTGCTTCCATTTTTGCCTGTCATTAATTTTCTCATCCTACGTTTTTACGTTATAATATAAGAAAGAAACAATTTAAATAAAGGTACAAAAACTATTGTTCAGTTAAAATAACAATCAAATTTCATTTCGTTCCAATTTTAGTATAAAACCTCCATCTTTGTCTCTCCTACTTATAATGCATCAATTTAAAGATTATATCCAATTTATCCAATTTTAAGTCCAAACTTATATCCAAATGTTAAACTACACAAATATAGGCCATGGATTTTTAAAATCTGATCATATAAGTGGCCTGAATTTAATAATAAGTTAAAAGATTTAAATCTTTCATCTAGATCGAGCTAAAATTAAAAATATAACAAGATAAAGGTTTGATAGAAGCGCCTACGTCTTCCACTAGCTAGAGAACTTGCAAGTTACAAAAAATCTATGATTACTAATTTACCGGGACATGCTACAATATTAAAAATGACACGTTGAAACATAATTCCCGGTCGTTTTCTTCAGGCAACCCACAAAAATAAAATAAAAAGATGGAAAAGTGAAAAACACATTAAGCATAGGAGTTTCAGCTATTGCTATTTGAAACAGCTTCCTTTACTTACCCATTATTGAAATCAAATCAATTTCCTGCCGAGTATTATTTGAAATAGTCACCAACCCAGAATAACAATTTGAGATAGTCACCAACCCAGAATAACGCTACTCGTTAACCCGAACATAACCAAAACATCAGCTATCAAACCCTCCCTTGATTAATACACGCACATAGTTGATAACACTAAAACCAACAACAATAACCAGTTGGGAACTAATAATGGTTTTTAAGCAATAAATGCACCACCGATCAGAAAAAAAAAACAATTAATTAAGAACATATTAACTAAAGGCAGCTGCAAAGTATCATTATGTACAAGAGAAGAAACAGCGAAAACAAGATATCCAAACAATTAACAACTACAAAACTGCTGGCTGGATTGATGGCGGATTGAGAGGAAGCGCGCAGCCGGAGGTCAGATGATTCGGTGGCTTAGATGCTTGCTTAATTTTGTAATTTTGTTTCCTCTCCTTTTTGATTGATGATTGATCTCGATCTTTTCGTTGTTATATGAGAAATGCTAGAGTCCAATATATTGGACGGATGAGCTCCATCCAATACGATCAATTTCACATTTTTTAAATTTTAAATGAACGATCCGAACCGTTTAATATGTTCTTCATATTGAAAAGTTATAAGAAACAATTTTTACATTATTTTGAAAATTTTTACTATTTTTTTAATATTTTAGAAAATCGTTGTTATTGGATGCACAGTCAAACATTTTTCCCTAAGGGGGGTTTGAACGCCGAGTCAAACATTTTTCCTGCGTTCAGCCCGTTTTTCGGTTCTCAGTCCATGCTATCGGATCGGGTGTCGGTCCATTGCAACTAGGGCTGTCAAAACGTAGTAAGTGGCACGGAATGACATCAAACCGTTATCGTGTCGCTTATTAAACGGTACAATACCGGCATGCCACTTACCGTTTCATTTATTAAACAAAACAATTTTTTGTGCTATCAACCGTATATTACACATAAAACGGTTTGAAATGAGGTTAAAATGATCGAAACGGTATAACCAACTATGCCATCAACCGTGCCATTTAAAAAACGATACAGTTTTCTGTGCCACAAACCGTTTTATTTTGGTTAAACGAAACGGCATAACGGTAAATAGTGCACCGTTGACAGCCCTAATTGCAACTTACTCGCTTAGAATAGTGGGACCCTGCCTTCAATGACTCTCAGGAAATACGTCGAGTTCAGACGCTACTTAAGGCTACTTAATTTTTCGGAGAACTTCCCAACTTCTCGAGTCTTTTCTCCAAATTTCGCTACTTCCTACAACTCGGAAGTCGGCTGCATCGTAAAAGTACAAGAAAGTTGGTAATTTTGACCTCAGGTTGTATTTTTTTTTTCCCAAATGTAAAGTAACAGTGAGCAATTTTTATAGAATTTTTTTTCTTAAAATTCGTATTACCAAAAATGTTATACACATTAAATCAATTACAAAAAAGGACAAAAGTCAATTAAGAGGTTTATTACTGGAATAAGCTCGCTTATTCTCCTTTAAGCTGTCCCTAACCATACTAAACTTTTTTTTTTGTACTGCTGATGCTTATTTTATTATGCTGAATTGCTGGTTAAGCCCTGTTTGTATCTTGCCCATACCTGACTTTATCTGGCTAATTAGGACCCTATAATTACTATCATTTTCTAACATAATTCATCTTTGTCTTTTTGAATTTGTGTTTCTAGTTCTTCTATGGAAGGATTATTACTGTTATTATGGCAAAGACAGATTCTGCTTCACATCTTTAACACAAGTGAAAACAACGCCATACATTTTTTCTTTTCGAGAGCTGACGCCATACAAATTTTAGGGTGTGCTATTCACATATAATGAGATTTTGTTTTATCCCCTTTTAGTCTCCAGATGCTAATCTACATACATAGGCGAGGCCAGAAAAAATTGTAATGAGGCCAGAAAAAGTTGCAATGGGTTTCAGGTACTATATTAATTAATTGTTGATACGTGATTATATATTTAGCATAAATTATGATATATGGGAACAATACTTTAATTATTTTACATTTTTACGGGGGTCAGATATGATATTTATAAAAAAAAATACCCATGTAATACAAAAAGCGTGTTGTAAATGCACATAATTAGAAAATTAAATGGGTGACATTGCACCCCATTTAATGAATTTGGCTTCACCACTGTCTACAGAGATGTTGATTTACAGTTAAAATCATCACAGGCAAATCAACTAAGGAATCTCTAGGTCTTGCATACATCTGGTTTTCATGTCAACAGGATACCTTGTCACTTGTCAGAAATAGAGCAAATGAATGGGAAGGTGCCTTCCTAAAATTGCAGCCTTGTTGATGTTTTAAAAAATAACAGAATAAAAGAAAATATTTCATGCATATCATATTTTTAGGTGCTTAGGTTGAATAATTGATGTATCTGACCAATCATCTAACTTGGTTGGTCCAAATTGGGAGTTGTCTAGATGATGAGCGCAACTTTATATTTTCTAATTGATAGTTTGATACCAAACCGTTCGACTTCTTTTTCTTTTTGTGTATAGCTGTTGTTTATTATGTTGACTATTTGTTACTACCAGTTTCTTACCTAATTCATCCTTGTCTTCCTCAATTTGTGTATCTATTTCTTCCATGGTTCATTACTGTTATGCTGACAAATTAAACCTGAATCTGCTTCAAGAGAAGTCATACAAATTTTAGGTTTGCATACAAATTTGAGGAGAGTTGGCGAGAGTATAAATTTGTGTAATTTTTTGCAATTAGCAACAACTTGAGGTTCAGAAGTGATTTTAACCAGATCAATCATGGGCATGAGACCAATAGGTTAAGCACGAAGGAGGATCATAGCCCATAGGTTCCTGTCCATTGTGTCCAAAGCAACCAGTAATACAATGGAGAGTTGATGAATTCATGATTATCACTGCTTTCAGTTCTTTTACCTCTTCAGAAAGGGGGCACAATGAAATTATCTTGGTTTTTATTAATTAAAGGTAAATTATGTTGTTTTTGGCATTACATTTGTGTCTGTTTTGTAATCTGCCACATTTAATACATTTGTGTCAGCTAATTAATGCTACTCTGTCCCAGGTTGCATCTGAAAATTCGACATTGTACGTGTACACATGTTATGTGCTAGTGAATATCGATAAATCTAATGTGTATCTTATGTGGATTTTATTCATTCATATATATGGGTGCGGTGTGTAGCGTACTTTTGATTGGTGTATGTTTCGCTATTATTATTATTTTTTTTGGTACCCACATATGTTTTGCCACAGTTTTCCCGATGAGAAGTTGACATGAGAGGTGAACAGGTGATTAAGGAAAGCAGGTGACAAGGAAAGCATCAGAAAGAAGGACGATTAAGGTAATCTGCCACATTTAATACAGGATGTGTTCATCCAATGCCCTTTTCTTTTGGCGGATCAAAAGAACAGGTGATTAAGGTATGCTCTCAGCCAAAGATGATTGTATAAGCTTCCATCAGAATGAAAGGAGTTCAAAGCTGATTTGATTGGAATTAATTTCAAACGAAAATTAATAATTTGATTTTGAAATGAAATTTATTGATCTGATGAGTGAGAAGAACAATTGATGGAAGTTCATTGTTAATCATAAACAAGGTTGATTGGACCCTCTCAGGGTTAACTTTTGTCAAATATTTCACCAAATTTCTTCTTTCAAAATAAAATTTGAGGAGAGTAACTCCTTTCAATTCAAATAGGTTAATTTTCCTCTTAAATCAACTAATTTGAACAGAATTAATCAAAATTTCAATTCTAAATTCCGTTTCTGATACTGGACCGGTCATATATATGTTAGATGTTATGTTGATAACCAGTATAAATATCAAGTTATCAATATTATATGAATCGATTTTCCATCTCTACGCAAATGCATTTTATCACACCTCGATACCTCTGTTCCACTCAGAGAAAAAAAAAGCCCAATCATTCTTGAGTCTTGATTGTTGACTTAGAAAAAAAAAAACCAATCACTCTTGATTGTTGAACCTAACGAAAGTAACATCTAAACTACTAATAAAAAAAATAATTTCCACATGGAAACAAAGTGCCAAGGAGTTTAATTTAAAAGACTAAAAGAGCAA
This sequence comes from Rhynchospora pubera, assembly GCA_028095005.1. NCBI lineage: Eukaryota > Viridiplantae > Streptophyta > Magnoliopsida > Poales > Cyperaceae > Rhynchospora > Rhynchospora pubera. Next base: position 120,328,054 of record CM051460.1, read on the forward strand.
GCAAATTTTCAAAACCACATGGCAGGAATAATACTTCAAGAGTTCAAGTTTCTGCATGCATCTTTAATTTCATATAAAAAATTGGATGTCAAAGAACTCCATGTTTCGTTAAAACATAAAAATAAATAAAAAAGAATAAGACTTGATACTGATCTACTTGATTGAATGGCTTCCCTTCAGATTTATAAACGTAGTCTCAAACTGTGCTTGTACCAGTTTTGTGTATACCATATAACTGATGTTCTGTTGTTTGTTTTGTGGTAACGGTCATGTGTGTACCGGTTATGGTTCCCTAGACGCTTAGTGGTTGGTAGTTTCATTACCGGAGCTTAATTAACAACTTTGTTAATGGTTTCTTTTGTTGTTTAATTTGTTTCTAATTTTGGCTATTAATGAAGTCTCGAATTAATCCCTTGTTGGGAAGCTTTTATATAGGGAAAAAAAAATCTATCTAACAATAAGTCAAACAAGTACAAATAAGATTATAAGAATAATTGTACTTTACAGTTTGCACTAAACAAGTATGGATGTGAATAAGATTTCCTATGGAACAAAAAATATATAAGATAAAATTTTAAGAATTATAAAATATTTTGGCTTGTTTTTTTTTTTTGTTCATCTTTTCTTTTCTAATTTGAGGATTTAATATCTCAAGCGATTTTGGTAATATTTAATGAGGTTAGCATGCAACGAGCTTTAGTTTAATTTAAGAGTTTAGTGTCTTTCCTTGTTTTTTCTTTTTGAGGATCGTCTTTCCTTGTTTTTCTATTATCAGGTCTTGTCTTATCTTTCTTAAAAAATTGGCCTCCGAGGCTGCCACCATCGTTTTCTTTCTAACTTAAAAAAAAAAAAATCGTGAATCGCTTTAAAACTTCAATTAGCGCCCTAAAGTATGCAAAAAAAAAAAAAAAAATCGAAACGAAAAAAACAAAAGAATTTCATGGTAAGGGGTGGGCGTTTGGACGATGGTGTATAAACTGGGGTGGGTGTAACTACTACACTCACATGCTTGAGAATGGCCGCCCATGTTTCGGGGCATATATATAATTATTATATGGAAACTAGTAGCAAATACTTAATCAAACAGAACATGGAAAAAAGGATAAGTTGTAGTTTTTTGACGTTTATAATTTATAAACAAAGTAATAAATTATAAAAAGAAACACAAAAATGTAGGTCAGGTCCAAACTTTCAAACGTTTGAGTAAAACTAGAATTAAAGAAATCATATTTTGGCAGGATCCGCAAAATTAGGACCACTAGAAGGGCGCAGGATCCGCAAAATTAGGATCACTAGAAGGGCATGCATTATATTTATTGGCGATGTCAGTCAAATTATTTCATTTTTGTAAGGCACGAGCATTAATTATTTGCTTTCCCTACTGGCGGTTTATATACTTGTTTAGTCTCCATCGGGCAATCATCTGCAGAACTAGTAAAGGAACATCCTCATACACAAGTGCATATTTCCAAACTCCAAAGAGATTAGCTAGATTGAATTAAAATGGCTGAGTCGGCAGTGAAATTTGTACTCAGCAAGCTAGGGGATATGATAGTGAAAGAGGCGCAACACTTGGGTTCTGTCGGGGAGAAAGTTAAATGGGCACAGACTGAACTGATGGACATCCAGTGCTACCTGAAAGATGCCGACTCCAAACGACGCAAAGGAGATGCAAGGGCGGAGAATTGGTTGAATCAGCTCCGTGATATCGCCTACCGCATCGAGGATGCTACTGACACTTTCTACCTAGAAGTCGAAGACAACCGCCAGAACGATCCCAGCTTCTTGCATAAACTCAAAAAGCTGTGCCACAAGCCCATGGAGGTGCCTGTCCTCCACAAGCTTGCGACAGATCTTGATGACATCAAAAAGGTGCTTGAAGGGATCTCTAACAGCAAAGCCGTCTACTCAATAGATCCCCTTCAAGATGGAGGCAAAGGGAACACAATTGTGATGCCTTTTCGGAGAGCTGCTTACCAAGATGTGGATGAAACCGAAGTAGTAGGCCTCGATGCTGACAAGAACAAAATTCTCAAGCTGCTGCGCTATGAAGAAACACCTAGGCGAGCTGTCATAACGATCGTTGGTACGGGTGGCCTCGGAAAGACTACTCTTGCACAAATGGTATATAAAAGGCAAGTTCATGTTTCTCTTGTTCTTCTCTTCGCTTTCTTCCCCCTCTTAATTAATTAACATCACAACGTAATCTCCAAGTTTGACTACTTATGTTTGCTGTGACAAACAGTTTGGACAATTACAACAAAATTGTATGCCCTCTACTTTTTAGAAATATACCGCTTAATCATTTAATTTCTTATTTATCTCTTTAATCATATCAATTATAGGTTATTTAACCATTTTTATATTTTAAAATGTTTTTTTAATCATAAAATCATCAATTTAAAAATAATCAGATGAAAATGCCACTAGATCTTTTCCTCCTTGGCCCATCTTTCCCCTGAGCTTCGGCCTTCCCCCCTCTTTGATAATCAGTGATTCCTAATTACTCCATGGAGTAAATCAGTATTTTTAATACCTTACCGAATACAAAAAAAAATTCCTATAATATCGGAAACTGGAATAGAGGCTCAAACGGCAATATCTGATAAAAAGAGAAAATACCAGAAAATTTTTAAAAAAATACAGGATTTCGGTCACTGCTCTGTAGGGTATTAATTAAAAGTACTAATCTAATAAAGTAGTTGAAATATGAAGCGTAGATGTCCATAATGACCTCATTGCTACAGGGTAAATATCCAAATTAATTAGTTAAGGGATATATTTTTAATTAGAGAAGATTACATGAGCTATGTCGCTACTTTTGGTGCGAACGCAAGTACTGCTGACTATTTGGTTACAATATATAAAAAACAAGCAAGCAAAGTCGTACTGCTCATTAATTGGTGCTAATTAATGCTATTATATATAAATAAATTTAAAACCTCGATCCCACTCATCGGACTTAATTAATTCCTTCTTATCTTCCCCTTTTCCTATTTGACATTATTGATTTTTGACTAGCTAGCTTGCTTCGTGGATAATAGCCAATTGAATATCAACGTAATATAATCTATAATATAATGATAAAAATCGTTCAAGTTTGTGCAAATCGGTCAAACTCGTAACAAAAATCATCTTATTGCTCAGGTTTATCCCTGATTCATCACCGATCTTGGACCGTATATATAACTCGGTCAAACACCGATCTTATTCAACTTGATCCGCCTACTTTCTGAGCCATGATTTATATATATAACTGAAAGAAAATAAAATATATATTAGGTAATATAAGAAATAACTGATTAGTGAGATTTAGATCAACACTTCCAATCGATCCCAGGAGCTAAATTTTAGTTAATGTTACATATCAATTCTCAAAAATAAAGACCATGATAATTATTACAATAAATTACGTTAATTACACGTTTTTTATTATGGTCAATTGCCCATAAATTTCTTTAAAGTAATTAAAAATACATTTTAATTTGAAGATATTAACTGCATTTTTTGTTTATCTGTCGAATAATGTCTCATTTGTTATAAATGCTTTAGGTGCATATTGTAAAATCTGTGTGAATATATAGTATAAAATTTTACATTTTGTTCTGTTATCTAGTTTAATATTAGTAAAATTGAGGTCATGATATATAACACACAGTCCCGGTAAAAGTAAAAGTACTTCCCTATTTATGATATATACATTTCCACTATAATGCTGGCTGTCTTTTGAAAGCTGCTAAATAATTGCCTAAAATTTTAGCAATACTAACTTAAATTTTTGTTTATTTGTATATTCAGTGCGAAAGCAGATTTCAAGTATCATATAATGCTCTCTGTCTCTGAACAGTTCAGTCTAACTGATCTCTTGAGAAAGATGCTAAGCAAACTCAAATATTCCGTACCTAAGAAGCAAGATGTGGGTGCTTTAATCAGTGAGCTCAAAGATTTGTTGACCAGTAGGAGGTATTTGATTATTCTCGATGATGTTTGGGGGCCTGTATTATGGAATCAATTGAAAGATGCCCTGCCAGATGTCAAAAATGGAAGTCGGGTGCTAATGACAAGTAGGTTTATTGATGTTGCTAAATCAGCTAATCCTGACCCTCGAATGCCACCTTATGAACTCGACTTCCTAAGTGATGAACACAGCCTAGATCTTTTTCTTAGAAAGGCTATCCCTTATGAAGAATCTGATGAAAAATGCCCTAGTGATCTCATTGAACTAGCAAATGCATTATCAAAAAAATGTAAGGGTTTACCTCTTGCTTTAATAGTATTAGGTGGTATCATTTCAACAAAAGATCAAACCTACCATGCTTGGAAAGGGGTGCTTGATACAATGGATTGGCATTTAGATGGCAAGGACTGCATGAATGTTCTAGCTATGAGCTATGAAGATATGCCTTATTATCTCAAATCATGTTTTTTATATCTTGCATCATTTCCTGAAGACTATGAGATCACTGCAACACGTCTTGTTAATATGTGGGTAGCAGAGGGATTCATACCACAGCAAGATAGAAAGACAATGGAGGAAACATCTAAGGATTGCTTGGAGCAACTTTTTCAAAGGTTTATATATTTTTTCCCCATCTTTTTCAATCTTCAGTTAACTTCTCTTTGATTCCATATTTATATATATTAATTAAATATATTCTAAAAATTCTTTTATATCATTAATAGGAAACTTATTAATGACGATAATCCTTATTTATTTATTGTTTTAGTTATGAAAGAAACCAATGGTTCTACTTAGGAAATATAAATTTTTAGCTTATGCCATAACAGAAACTCTATTTTTTTTTTGGCATAGGATAGTTGGTAATTGCCAGACCAGCAATTGCATTAAATTAAGAAAAATATGTACAAAGAATAATTTCAAGGCTCTAAAGAGGCTTAAAGTCAAAACTTCAATCCAAAAAGAAGAGCAACAAATTAAAAAAGATAATCATTGCAACGTGCTTTATTAAGTGCATGCCACCATTAAAATTAGATATGTATCTTTTATATATGCTACTATTTTTAATAAAAACATGACAAAAAATTGTTTTTGAAAAAAAAGAATTTACATTAGATATTTGCAAAGTCCTACACTACTCTTAACACTAAATATTAAATAACATCACTCGCACCCAAATGCCATCGCTATCCCTAATTCTAACCCTCTATCTCTGGTTCCCATCAGCAATTTGTTACAGAAGGCTCTCCTGATCTGGTAGTGTTATCTTCAATATGGTCCTCATAAGCACATTCAAAATGGAAGTATGGTCATTTCACGCGCACAATATAGTGGCATAAAATATTAATTGTTTCACAATGGCATGACTTGAAGTTCAAATTAATTTTCAGGAATATAAATCAAATTGCTCATTTATTATACAATATATATATTTAGTACTTTTTTAACTCTTCATAATTTTTTTAAAAAAAAATTCAGGAGCATGATTCAAGTATCAAGCCGATCGCCTAATGGTTCAATCAAGTATTGCCGAGTGCATGATCTTCTTCGAGACTTAGCAATGCATCAAGCTGGAAAGGAAAACTTCGTAACTGTTTTCCCACAACCACAAGGCATCAACCATCCCAGCAAATTAGCAACCCGTCGTGCCTCGCTTCAATCATGCAGTCCCCATTTGATCGAATGCCTTGGTCCATATACCCGTTCTTTGTTATGGTTTGGCCACAACAACAGCGTACCCAGCTATTCTGAGTTTAAACTACTAAGAGTTCTAGAAATTGTGGGTGTCAATATGTCCCATGTTACCAACCTCAAGGGACTTGATAAGTTGATTCACTTAAAATATTTGGGGTTTAAAAATTGCTTCCAATTAAATGTGTCCACATCTTCCTTTGGCCGTTTGAAGAATCTCCAAACTCTAGATTTGCGAGGAACTTCAATGCAACAATCACCAATGGGCTTATGGACAATCTGTACATTGAGGCATGTGCTAACTGGCAAATGGTCTTGCAGTGGACTTCCATCTAGAGGTGACTTTATAAACCTGCAAACACTTAAGTGGGTCTGTGTTATGGAAACATGGCTTTCACACGTTCCAGGACTAAGCAACCTGAGAACATTAGGGCTTTCCAATCCCTACACTGAGTGGTGGGATCCGGTGCCCAATCTACTTGGAACATTGACGTCCCTGGTCTCCTTGGGGATTAGAACGCACTCTGAAAACCATATTCCAAAGGAGATTATTTACCCGAGAGCGCTTGCAAATTATCAAAATCTGCAAAACCTTTACTTGGATGGTGTTTGGTCCGAAAATGTTACCCTAGAGGCAGGCTCGTTCCCACCGAATCTTGTCAAACTCACGCTTATGGGCTCAAATTTTAGGCAAGATCCAATGATGGAGTTGGGAAAGTTGAAGAGCCTAAAAAAACTTCGATTAGACCATATATATAAGGGAATGCAAATGATATGTCAAGAAGGATTTACTGTCCTTGAAAGCCTGATTCTCAACGAAAGGCTTGATGTTTTTACAATAGCTAAGGGGGCCATGCCCAAGCTGAAATACTTGGGATACAGTACGATATTTGTTAAGAAGTTGGAGGTGCCACCTGAGCTCAAGCACTCGACGAGTATTGTTAATCTTCAGTATAAAAAATTTCTTAGCTGGTGATAAATTTTGTCATTTAAAATATATACATTGCATTTTTTAAGTTATGTACTTCCGGCAGTCATCTCTTTTTCCTGTGCTTGATTTATTTGTCTATAATTTTTGCTTCTTTTGTAATGAGGTGCATTCATATTTATGATTTAAAATTTCCTTTGATTCAGAATTTTTGCATTTTACATGAATAGTCTTTTCATTGTAAAATAAATTATATAGTTAGTCCTCTTTGCACTTAAATAAGAAATATGTTTCTTTGTAATACCATATTTTTTTAATTTTCTATATTCGTTATCATGTTCCCAAACCTCTAAGATAATTTTCAGATCTAACCCGTAGTGCGCGCAGTCCATATTGCTATATGAATATGGGCTGTCACAACACTACAACAATTATGGTCTATAACTGGACACAATTATCTATGAAAATGTTTTGAAAAATCTAGCAACTTCTTTTTGCTACACTTGTTAATGTCAAGCTATATGTAGTGTAGCAAGACCCTATACATAGATTTTTCAACGTGTTGGTGAATTCCAAAAAAAGTCTAACAAGCACCAATTCATTGCTACACTTTTGAATTAATTATTGCATGATAAAAAAGTCTAGCAAGCACCAATTCCTTGCTACACTTTTGATTTAGTTATTGCATGATAAAAAAAGTCTAACAAGCACCAATTCCTTGCTGCACATTTGATTTAATTATTGCATGATAAAAAAAATCTAGCAAACACCAATTCCTTGCTACACTTTTAATTATAGCTGAAATTTTGTATTTATTCTCATTTGCAAATGATAGATGATAGTAGAAACATAATATAATTGTACAAATTTATTTTATTATTAAAATAAAAAATGTATGATTGACAGTTCTAACTAAAATTACAAATGAATGAATGAAACTGTACAAACTTGAGCACCCTCTCAAGTAGCATGAACATTTAATAATTACTAGTTAACAACCGTAATAATTTCTATAGTGGCCTCAAGTGTATCATCCTCTTTTTGCCAAGTCCTCAGCACCAGAAAAGCCTACTAAAACAAAGTGATTTAGACTAAGTTCAATTTGCAACAGAATGAATATAAACAAATTAAATTAATAAAAACTTTGTATCCAACCATTGACTTTTTGACTGGTACCATAAGTTCATAAAACAAACATGGTATTGACATTCAATATAACGGATATAAATATAATGGATACAAGTGAACTACATAACGAATACAATTTATACATTTGGATGATTTGTGTACCGGATTGGTATTTAGACTAAGTTCAATTTGCAACAGAGATCCTTTACTGCATACACAGATTGGTACATGAACAACCTACAATATACATCTTAGATCATAAAAACAACTAAACCATTTACTGCATGCGCAGCTGGTACATGAAAGCAACTAAACTTCAACCAATTAGTTTTTAAGTGTACCTCATAAAGAAGAACATAACCTATCCATTCAGATATCATGACATCAAACCTTTTTGCCCTTTCACTCTTACACCCACTAACGAACCCAAATTAAATATTATGTTGCAGTTTTGGTTTTGCTTGTTCAAATTAAGATGCAGGTCAAATAAGTTAATAATTTGAAGATATTAACAGCATGTTTTGTTTATCTGTCGAATCATGTTTCATTTATTATAAATGCTTTAGGTACATATTGTAAAATCTGTGTGAATATATAGTATAAAATTTTACATTTTGCTCTGTTATCTAGTTTAATATTAGTAAAATTGAGGTCATATATAACATAGTCCCGGTAAAAGTGATAGTACTTCCCTATTTATGATATATACATCTCCACTAATGCTGGCTGTCTTTTGAGAGCTGCTAACTAATTGCCCAAAATTTTAGTAATACTAACTTAAATTTTTGTTAATTTGTATATTCAGTGCGAAAGCAGATTTCAAGTATCATATAATGCTCTCTGTCTCTGAACAGTTCAGTCTAACTGATCTCTTGAGAAAGATGCTAAGCAAGCTCAAATATTACGTACCTAAGAAGCAAGATGTGGGTGCTTTAATCAGTGAGCTCAGAGATTTGTTGAATAGTAGGAGGTATTTGATTATTTTGGATGATGTGTGGGGGGCTATATTATGGAATCAACTGAAAGATGCACTGCCAGATGTATAAAATGGAAGTCGGGTGCTAATTATGAACGGCACCTTATGAACTTGACTTCCTAAGTGATGAACACAGCCTAGATCTTTTTCTTAGAAAGGCTATCCCTTATGAAGAATCAGCTGATGAAAAATGCCCAAGTGATCTCCTTGAACAAGCAAATGCATTGTCAAAAAAATGTAAGGGTTTACCTCTTGCTTTAATAGTACTTGGTGGTATCATTTCAACAAAAGATCAAACCTACCATGCTTGGAAAAGGGTATTTGATAAAATGGATTGGCATTCAGATGGCAAGGACTGCATGAATGTTCTAGCTATGAGCTATGAAGATATGCCTTATTATCTCAAATCATGTTTTTTATATCTCGCATCCTTTCCTGAAGACTATGAGATCACTGCAACACGTCTTGTTAATATGTGGGTAGCAGAGGGATTCATACCTCAGCAAGATAGAAAGACAATGGAGGAAACATTGAGGATTGCTTGGAGCAACTCTTTGAAAGGTTCATTTATTTTTTTTCCCTTCTTTTTCAATCTTCAGTTAACTTCTCCTTTGGTTCCTGATCGGCGGATTTTATATAGATATTTCAATCCTTTTAGGCCCCAAATTTCAACTAAATATCTGTGTTTTATTTAGATTTTAACATATTTAGGTTAGTTTTAATTAAGTTTGTGTCAAAGAAGGAGTTACTACAATAATCTCTATTTTATGCAGATTCTGGACAAGAACATGACTTAAATGATTAAATGAAGTTATAGAGCTTCTCATAAGCTTTCCAACGGTACTTGAATCACCTCAAACGGAGTCCGGATGAAGAAATTATGGGCAAAATACGAACAAGGCGCAATGTTGAAATTTCCAGACCTGCTCTCAGGACGATTTCTGGCAACCCGCCAGAAATCCTGGCGACCCGCCCGAAACCTGCCTGAATTAGCAGAAAGTGCCTGTTTTAGAGTTCCAACTTGGGAAGACGGTTATTCTCTATTCCCATCACGTCCAGAAGCATTTGCCTGCTATTATGAGCGTCTCCCAATAATTCTAAAGCCTATATAAACATGGTTTGAGGAGATTTCAAGGAGAGAAGAAGTAGATATCGAATTTGGAGAGAAATCAAAGTTTAGAGAGAGATTTGAGAGTCTCTACATGACGCGGCAACCCAAGGTCCAGGCGGATCCGTCCGTAAGGAGGCGGAGTCGTTCGAAGGCAGGCGAAGGAGGAAGAGGAGAGGAATCGAAGTTCATTTGTTGTATTCCATCTCTTCTTTTTATCTTTTGTTTGTTTATTCGAGAAAACCTTGGTTTGTATGATTCTATGTCCTGTCTAGCTTAGAATTGTTGTTAGGGGCAATTGTAGGGAACCTTTACTTGGTAGATTAATGAAAGTTTAATTTAGTTTTCTAATTTTTCTGAGTTGCTTTGCTTTACTTGATCTTGATTTCTTGAATTGTGATTATGAATTGAATTGTTTTGAAGGTTTGCTCACTTAGTTTAGGCCAGACCTCGTAGATAAGCACAAAGAACCCCAAATTTCAAATCAATTCATACTTACTTACCATAGGATAGGTAGTATACTCAAAAGGTGAAACAGGAACTTAGCCGTGAGGTTTATTCCCTCCTAGGATCGAGAGATCTAGGATATCCTACAGAATAGTTAAAGAAAACCCTAAAACTTAAGCCAAGTAACGAGAGTTGAAACTTAGGTTTTTAGGGAGGTTTAGAGGTTAAAACTTAGTAATACCAAATCAAGAACGAGAGTTAGTATTTGGACCAGAGTTTAAGCCAAAAACCTGAACTAAGAGAACTTAGAAACTAATTAAACTGAATTATCGTACTGTTCTGGCGACCCGCCAGGAAGCTGGCGGATCCGCCTGAATAGGCCAGGTAAAGCAACCCGAACAATTGACCCTAATTCGTGTTATTGTGTTAGAACTCACATTCACCATGTTTCGTTCTTTTCAGGTATTCGAAGAAGAATTGGAAGGTGGTGATGCAAAGAAGATCGTCGCATCCGATGAAACAAACGAAGAGTTCAACCAAACCAACTTAAGCGCACTTAGACGATGCTTGGAGAAATTCAATGTCCAAATCGAGCCAAGGAAGATGACATCCAAAGAGGAACACACCAAGCATGTTTTGAGGCGTCCGTTCAAGCACTTTTGGGAGAACTATGATGCGTTGAGAGGGAGAAAAGTGAAGATAAGATGAGCAAATGCAAGGAGGTCGAGCTAATGACCTAAAACAAGCGTTTCTTGGGAGGCAACCCAAGACCAAAAATTTCAATTTCCGTCATTAGTTTAGTTTAGTTTAATTTAGTTAGGTTAATTTCGGTATAACTCATTGATCTTTGTTGATTGGTTTCAGATTTTAGACGATAATACAAACTTTTAGAAGCACAACCGTTCAAGTCATGCAAGTGTCGAAAGGGCAATTGAACTTCAACGCAACATCACAACACATGGAAGAAGGATGTAGGTTGTTGAAAAAGTCGTACCATATGCAAGAACTCAAGCTTGGGGAATACACCATGAAGGAGCATACGAGTCGACTCAATCCAACAAGTCTCAAGATAGCGGAGAAACCATCTCGTTTCATACTTGACCTGAATTCAGGCTACCCCGCCAGGATTCAGACTACCCCGCCAGAAATCATCCCGAGACCACCTAAACCCAGACCCGTTCCAGACGAGGCCGCCAGAAACCAGACGACCCCGCCTGAAACCCACCTGAAACCAAAACCTAGACCTAAACCCTAACCTAAATCAATCCATACCAATGGCTAGATTTTGAGTTTTCCTTGGTTAGTCGACGAACCAAATTTTTGCTCAATCTTGCCATTGACCAAGCCTTCACCAAACCCTAACCTATGCGATGTCTATCCTCAACCGAAACCAACCATCTCCACTACTTGCGAGGCACATTTTCTCCAATGAGACGAACCTAGAGACAATTTGAAGTGCAATGATATATCAAAGCAAGCAAGGCTCATGTTGCGTGACTCGATCCTTCATAGCCACTACAAAGATTCGATAAGTTTTCTTTATTCCTTTTTTTCTTTTAAGTTTTGTTTTCTTTACATTAGAGATGATGCAAAGTTTTAAGCTTGGGGGAGAGAATAGGAATTTGTATCTAGGAATTGCATCATAGCATTTAGGTTTTTTAATTTGCATTCATGTAGGATTTGCATGTTAATGTCATATAGATCGCATTTAGGTAAGTTTTGGGAGTCTATTAACAATAATCAAGGTCATATTTTAAAGGAACGAAGTAATGGACATGTCACAAAAACTCATTTTAAAAAATGAATTTGAATTTGACCGACCAACACTTGTAGAGTTTTAAAGTAGGAGTAAGTATCGTGCATAAGTTTTCTCGATTAGTTTTGATTCAAGAAAGTTTTTGAGTTAAATGAATGACTTGACCAATTAAGAAATTGGTTTTTAGGCATCCACCCTTAAATGAATACCCAAATTTCCCTTAGATCAATTCTCCCGACACAAAATTGAGTTAAACATAGGAATAAGCTACAAGAGTTAGTAATCACACCGTTGTTTTCAAGTTTACTAAAAGTCGAAGATGTAAATATACAAAAAAAAACAAACATCATAAAAAGGGGAACTAAAAAGCGGTGCAGTGCCATGAACACTGTAGGAAGCTATAGGTATTTGTGGATTAAAAGAACTCCATAAACCATGGGTAAGAAACAGAAAGAGATTCATGGTATAAAAAAAAAGAGAAATAAGAGAAAAAAAATCCTCAAAAGTTAAATCCACTCTTATCTGCCCGACTTCTCCGCCGCGGGAAACCCTCCTTGCCCCAGGAGAAATAATAAGTTCCAACCCAAAAACTTTGGAGACGATGGGTGGGGAGTTGTACCCTTTTTTCCGCCCCACTTTAGTCGTTCTTCAATGCATTTTCAAAAATTTTTGCGGTGTTTTACTTGACTCTTGTTTGTGAAATGAATAAGCTAAACTTATTGTTTGTGTTGGAAGGGTTAGATCCTGTTTCTTGTTGCCAAGTCAATTGTGAAACATGAAAATCAATTGGATTAGAAATTAAACGAGATAGGTTATAGACAATAGACTGCAATTGCTTTGGGATTTTACTTGTGGAAAGTCAATGGTCACTAAGTAAACTTGATTTTGAAAATGAATTTGAAAAATCTTTCGATATGTCCAAATCCAAATTGCTTGAGTTGTGACAATGGTAATTGTTGAGAAATCTCCCATAACTTGTATATACTAGCTATTTAATTGTAATTTAGGTCCTAAACGATCTTCTTAGATTTAGATAGTTGCTTGGGGACAAGCAATGTTTAAGCTTGGGGAGATTTGATCGGCGGATTTCATATAGATATTTCAATCCTTTTAGGCCCCAAATTACAACTAAATATCTGTGTTTTAGTTAGATTTTAACATATTTAGGTTAGTTTTAATTAAGTTTGTGTCAAAGAAGGAGTTACTACAATAATCCATATTTTTATACAGATTTTGGACAAGAACATCACATAAATGATTAAATGAAGTTGTAGCTTCTCATAAGCTTTCCAACGGTACTTGAATCACCTCAAACGGAGTCCGGATGAAGAAATTATGGACAAAATACGAACAAGGTGCAATGCTGAAAATTTCCAGACCTGCTCTCAGGACGATTTCTGGCAACCCGCCAGAAATCCTGGCCGGTCCGCTCGAAACATGCTTGAATTAGCAGAAAGTGTCCGTTTTAGAGTTCTAACTTGGAAAGACGGTTATTCTCTATTCCCATCATGTCCAGAAGCATTTTCCTACTATTATTATGAGCGCCTCCCATCAATTCTAAAGCCTATATAAACATGGTTTGAGGAGATTTCAAAAGGAGGAGAAGTAGAGATCGAATTTGGAGAGAAATTCAAAGTTTAGAGAGAGATTTGTGAGTCTCTACACGACGCGGCAACCCAAGGTCCAGGCAGATCCGCCCGAAAGGAGACAGAGTCGTTCGAAGGCAGGCGGAGAAGGAAGAATAGAGGAATCGAAGTTCATTTGTTGTATTCTATCTCTTCTTTTTATCTTTTGTTTGTTATTCGAGAAAACCTTGGTTTGTATGATTCTATGTCTTGTCTAGCTTAGAATTGTTGTTAGGGACAATTGTAGGGAACCTTTACTTGGTAGATTAATGAAAGTTTAATTTAGTTTTCAAATTTTTCTGAGTTGCTTTGCTTTACTTGAGTTTATTTGATTGAATTGTGATTATGAATTGAATTGTTTAAAAGGTTTGCTCACTTGGTTTAGGACAGACCTCGTAGATAAGCACAAAGAACCCCAAATTTCTGTTGACCATGAAAATTGAGGGGATTATGCTTTATGAGAACAACAACATAAATGAAGCAAATGAAATGAAATGAAAAAAATGCATTTAAAATGGATGCATCCTTGATGGAAACAAATGGAGATGAGTATTAAAGGGTGCCAAAGGAAAAATGAAAATCATGATGATTCGGTGGAAGGAAAGTGGGTTCTGCATGTATTAAGTTTAAGCAAATGAAGATGCAAAATTAAAGAGGCCCATTTTACATTCACGGATTAAGAAGGATGCTGTCCAGGAAAAGCAAAGCCCAAGAAAAAAACTTACGGCGGTCTCATGTTTGAAGAAAGAAACGTAGAAGCAAGAGAAGATTGCCGCCGAAGGAATTGTGCGAAGAGAGGTCTCTTGCTGTTATAACCACCCAGTATCATCATTAGCCAATGTGGAGATGACACATCAGTAATGTTTTTGTCCTGGAATGGTTGCCCAAAACAAAAGGGCGCAAGAGATGAAGGTTATATATAGTGTAAACAACGACAGACAGAAGGGGCAGATTTGAAAAAAAAAGAGAGAGACAACACACAAGAAGAGGCATCTGTTGAAAGAGAGTTGGCGCACAAAAAGAGTGAACCAGAGAAAAATTTAATCTTTTTCCATTTTCCTTTCTTTTCCAAAAAGCAATTGTAAAAGAGAAAGAGAGAGAGCAGTTCTGTTCTTGATTTGCTTGTGTCTTGTAAAGAAACAGTAAGTGAAGGTGGCAATTAAATGAGATATTAGCTTAATGATGTTGTTAATTTCTTTTCTGCAATCTAAAAGATCATTTGCGTGATTCACTCATGTCTCCATGACTAAACTGCACAGCTTTGTGAGTCTACGGAGATTAATTAAAGGAATATATCAAATTAAATGACTTGAGTCCTTAGCACAGCTTTGGATTCTTTTAATCAAATTCTGGTTCAGTTAGAAGAAGCATTAATACAACTTCAGTCCCTCTCGATCAAGTTCTGAGTAAGTTATGGTAAGTTTATATTTGTGTACAATCTGTTTGTGTTTTGTACTTCGGCTTAGCACAGCTTTGAAGAAGTATAAAATAACAAACTGATTGTGTCGAGATGAAATAAAAAGAGATCTTAGCACAGCTTTGGTCCCTGTATAATATTCCAACTTGATTAAAAGATGCCTTAGCACAGCTTTGGCTTTTCTTTTTCTCAAGGCTGATCTTTCGATAAATTTTTCTAGGCATTAAGCCATCCACTAAACATGGTTTAATTGCAAAGAAAGATTAATCGAAAGGACAGCAAAAATCTGATGATGATCATGAAAGAAACGATATGCTGTTAAAATTTACTCAGAAATTGATCTTTCTTAGCAACAGTTTATAATAGAAAAAGGGATTCTGAAGTTCCATGATGAAGATTTGGTGCTTTCTGGTAAAAATGATGAGTATTGCAAAGTGACAAATATTAAAACTGAACTCTGCGCAGTTTCTGGTATAACTGGCAAAAAGACAGTTTTACGAAATCTTTTTATTTCACAAACGGTTGAACAGAACCAATTGAAATTTTAAAGGGAAAATTTTTTCTGTACCCCTCAAAACTGAGGAAATACAGCATTTGCCCCCCGAAAGTTCAAACTCTTGATTTTGCCCCCCGAAAATTAGACCGCCTCCTTTATTTGCCCTTTTGACATATATTATGTTATAAAATATTATTAAATAATTAAACTGATAATTTGTGACCCTTTTACCCTTGATCGAATTGGAACACATTCGATCCAGACTAAACCCAAATGAATCGGAGTTTTTCCTCTCGGCTCCGCTTCCCTTTGCTTGGTGATTTTGATCCCTACTTCCCCATCTACGGCACCCACCCCAATCTCCGGCGCCGCCCAACCCCCTTCTCAAACCTCTCGCCGAAACCCAGAATAATCTTCCTCCCTCTCTTGCGTCGATAAAGGGACACCTTCACCTTGAAATTAAGTTCTTGAAATTAATTTTTACATTTGGTTCTTAATGTTCATGTCTACACCCTGGCTCCAAAATGTGTGCTGCAATTTTAACATTAATTTAGAGTTAACACCTTGACGTTGAAAATGTAATTGGAGTTGGAAGATCTAAGTTGCAACTCTTTGCAATCCAATCAGATTAGGGTCTTGAATTAAATTTGATTAATCTTAGTTTTATTTACGTTACCATCTTTATGCATAAGTTTTGCAAGCATTAAACTACATGATTTTGAAATAGTGAATGAATACTGATACTGGTATAAGTGAATAGTATATTGATCTTGCTTGCATCTAATTTGAAGTTTGGTATTGTAGAAAGTTGGTGTGCCTCTCCAGCTTCATACAAATTTGAGTCTGAGTGATGACTTTCATACACCTTTACATGTGGAGCACTGCCGGTGTGGTATAAATTAGAAAGAAAGAACAATTGAATTTCTATTTGATGTATTTAGAGTGAAGAGAAGTCAGAAGAAATGATATTTTTATTTTTGTAATTTCAGTTCTGTTGGTGACTCAGTGTTGGTCAATTTGGAATAAATAATTAGTGCTATTATGTTGTTTGTTTATGTTTGAATTATATTAGCCTTATATTAATGTTTGGATTTATATAAGTTGAACTATTTCTGTGTTAATATTTGATGTCAATTGCGTGAATAATTTGCCCAAGTTGTATGTTAATGTTCAAATAGACTAAGCAGGAACGCAAAATTGCTTTATACAGAATACAGACTGTCTATCATGTTGCTGGTTCATTCTTTCTAAAAAAAAAGCAGCCACAAATGATATTATTATTTTAGAGAATAAGCACTAGTTAATAAAATATATATATCCATATACTAATGGAGAGTACATCCATACATCGTTCAAGTACTCTAATAAAAAAAATTAGCATCAATTGATTTGCAAAAATCCAAAGAAAATCCCAAATAAAAGAGAAAAAACCAAACTAAAAATATCTACAGCCTTGAGCCCAATCGCTGGCAAGCATTGCTGTTCTGGTTTTCTTCTCCATGCCGTATACAACACAAAATTAGACCGGATAAATCTAGTGAAATCCTTTACATAGCTGCACCTGAAAAATATGGAACAAAATATTTCAAAGATTATTAAATATTTTGACGCATCGGTACCACTCAGTCACTCACCTGTGCTGTCGTACTACTTATTGGTTTCCCCACCAAACAAATGAGACGCATCGCAAACTGACCCCAGGAATGTATTCTCCTCACTCCCACAATGCGACAGAGCTTCTCTTTGAAAGCCGTGATAGCCGGAGTTGGTCGGAAGGGCGTAACGGGTTCACATTCGAAAGGCCGAGAAGTCTGATAAGAGAACTAATAACCTTCCAATTAGTCTGAATATGGAGCGGATCCGATATACAAGTCAAATATGGGGAGCGGAGTGGGGCATGCAAAGAGGGGACGGAGGAGCAAGTGGGCGAAGGATCTGCAGCTAGGGTTCATGCGTGCGAGAGGAGAAAGAAGGGTTCGACAGAGGAAGAATGGGACTAGGTTGATTCTAGTTGGATTCGAACAAGGGTAAAAGTGTCAGAAAATTTCAGTTTTATTATTTTAATCATATTTATATTAAAAAATATGGTAGAGGGGTAAATAGAGAAGGCATTCGAAATTCGAAGGGGCAAAATCAGGAGTTTGAACTTTCGGAGGGTAAATCCTGTATTTTCTCAGTTTTGAGGGGTACATGAAAAATTTTCCCAATTTTAAATGCATATGAAAAACGAAAGGACACCTCTTCTGTAAAAATTTCAGAATTTTTGGATGGACAGATTAATTATGACAAATTTTTGAAATCAGACAGAAACTGTGTTTCAGAAAACTGTACCAGAAAACCGTGCCAGTAAATTTGTCTGAAAGTTCATGCCTTGAAACCCTTGAAATAAATCTCTAAAAATTATACGAAAATTACTGTAACTGCCTCAGGATGTATAGTTTCAAATCTGAAAGTTTCAAGTCATAACTGTAAACAGAGAGCAAATGAAAATTCAAAAACCGAACTAGGGTCTGTCTGTCCAGAACAACTGTTTCCAGAAAGTTGGCCTAGATTGCAAATTTCTATAAAAATACCAAATCAAGTCAGAAAAATCCATACTAGATATCGAAATTTCCCTCTTGAAGTCTAGTTGCAAATAAAATAGACTCATGTAAAAATTCAAAACAGAACAAAAACAGTCATTGAAATAGTGACCAAAGGTCATGTTAACTGATAAAACTGTTTTTCTGAAAATAACCCTGAAAGATCAAGCCCAAAGCCCAATGAAACGAATTCCGAAAATTCTGTAAAAATGATATTAAAAATTCTCTCTGAGTCTTCTTTCAAATGAATTTGGTTTCATAATTTTTGGTGAAACAGAGAGGCTCTTTTCTAATTTTGAACGGATTAGTGGTCTGGTGGGTCCTGTCCAAAATGCACAGCCCAGAAAACTTGCAAATTGTCCAAATGTCAAAATACATTAAAATTCACAGAATACTCGAAAAATCTCAAATGAAATGTCCAAAAACTCAGAAAATTCTAAAAGTTTCAGTTTCACTGGTCATTTGATGTCAAAATCATTTAAAGATTGGTCAAATCCGACTTTGATCATTTTCATCATAATGCATCATGTGAAGTTCAAATTAAATTGAAATTTCTTTAGAAATTCTAAAAGCCCACAAAACCAAAATGAAATCGTGTGACTTCAATGTTTAAAATTTATGGTAAAATTCTGATTTGAGTTTAAATTAACTCGAATTGACACAAATACAAACCAAACCAAGCCAAATTTTGATTTGAGTCCAAGTTGACTCGAATTGTGTCAAATCCAAATCAAAACTAACTTGAGTATCAAATATACTCAAGTTATCTAGGATTTAGTTTGAGGCCCCAAATCTTCTCGAACTAACATAATTTAAATCTAAATTGATTCGAATTAACAAAAGTGAAATCAAATTATAGTTTGAGTTCAAATTAACTCAAGTTATACCCAAACAAGTGCCAAATAAAATCAAAAACAGTCTAACTAGACCAAAACCCCAGTTTGATCATAAGTTTCCCTCGTCACCTGAATCAGCGACCCGCTTTGTATTTAGTGTACGAGTTGCAAGGTTGTTGTGCTTGAGTGACCAGTGCGGTTACACTCTTGACCCTAACTTTGTGAAGTCCTTGTTTCTGAGTCAACAAAATATTCTGTACTTAGAACCTGGTACTTCACAGGATTCGAGAATAAATAACTCAAATCCTAAATCAAATGTCTAAAATGAGAACAAAAATCTCAACTCCGAAATAAAGCGGTACTTGATCGACTAATGGACTGGTCGGTAATTTACCATTATGGCTCAAGTTAGATTAAAAATTTTAAATCTCAACTTACCATAAAAATCCCATGAACAAATGTCACATGCATAATCACCCAACAAGTTGCATTTCACAACTCTTTAGCCTAGACATGTAATTCTTCGAATCCCTTAATCAGAGGTTCTCGCGGTTATCCCCGAGGTAATTAACAGCAGGGGCTTGCGCCTGCTGGAAAGAAAGGACTCACAAAACAATAAACCTTCGCGTGAATATAAATTCATATGAGTTCTTCTCTCTTCATTAAGAAAGGAATTATATCTAATTGTGAGGCTTGGAGGGTATCTGGATAGATCTTTCCCTTTCCTGCGGACCTTCAGTTTATTTCATTCCGCGGCGATAAAAAGGTCCAGACAATTTTAAATCAATTCGTACTTACTTCCCATAGGATAGGTAGTATACTCAAAAGGTGAAACCGGAACTTAACCGAGAGGTTTATTCCCTCCTAAGATCGAGAGATTTAGGATATCCTACAGAATAGTAAAGCAAACCCTAAAACTTAAGCCATGGAACGAGAGTTGAAACTTAGATTTTTAGGGAGGTTTAGAGGTTAAAACTTAGTAATACCAAATCAAGAACGGGAGTTAGTATTTGGACCAGAGTTTAAGCCAAAAACCTGAACTTAGAGAACTTATAAACTAATTAAACTGAATTATCGTACTGTTCTGGCGACCCGCCAGGAAGCTGGCGGATCTGCCTGAATAGGCCAGGTAAAGCAACCCGAACAATTGACCCTAATTCGTGTTATTGTGTTAGAACTCGCATTCTCAATCAAACTTAGATCAACCTTAGAATTTGATACTTCTTCAATTCATCAATTAAACCCTCAATTGATTTGAACCTTCGTCTAGCTAATTAAATAAGGTAAAAGATCGATATTCCAACACCGTCTCTGTGGATTCGACCCTTAAGCTATCACTGCAAACGATTAGATCGGTGATTCCTAAGAATTTGTTTTGATTAGATTTTCCCTTCGATCAATTCCATATATTAATTAAATACATTCTAAAAATTCTTTCATATCATTAATAGGAAACTTGTTAATGACGATAATTCTTATTAATTTATTGTTTTAGTTATCAAAGAAACCAATGAGTCTACTTAGGAAATTTAAATTTTTATCACAAGAAAATTTTAGCTTATGCCATGACAAATACTCTATTATCTTAATTTAAGGCTAGATGGCAATTGCATTAAATTAAGAAAAATATGTACAAAGAACAATTACAAGGCTCTAAAGAGGCCTAAAGTCAAAACTCTAATCTAAAAAGCAAAGGTTTAAATAGCGGATAGCGGGTTGGTAGCGAACAACCTCTTGTCATAGCGGATAGCGGATAGCGGGTAGCTGTCATTTAGCGGCCGCTACGGGATCATAATGGACATGTACAAATGTATTTATTTATTACATCATATACATATTTTTTAATTAAAAATTACAAATCATATTAAATTATATGCATATTATAATAGTTAAATTTAACACCTACACTTTACAATCCGTTATTACAATAGACAAAACTCATTATACTTAATATTGGATCAAGTCTGTCGGAGTTTATATGTCAAAAATATGTTCATAATACTGATTCTATACTAGCACGTAATGAATTGTGTGGCTATATTTCTCTAAAATACCATTATAATGCATCTATATTTTACTAATTTTTACTATTATAGTCACCATAATAATTAAAAGGCCGAAAATAAATACAGTTTTAACTAATATTACTATATACCAATGAACACCGCTATAGCGGCATTTTTAATTTCGCACCATAGCGGTCTACCACGTCGTACCGCTATAGCGGGGCTATTGCGGTTCATAGCACCGCTATTTAAATCACTGCTAAAAAGAAGAGCAACAAATTAAAAAAGATAATCATTGCAACATGCTTTATTAAGTGCATGCACCATTAAAATTACATATATATCCTTGATATATGCGACTATCCCTAATAAAAACATGACAAAAATTGTTTTTGAAAAAAAAATAAAATAAAATTTACATTAGTTATTTGCAAATTCCTACACTACTCTTAATACTAAATATTAAATAACATAACTCACACCCTAATGCCAGCGCTATACTTAATTCTAACCCTCTATATATGTCTGGTTCCCATCAGCACTTCGTTACTGAAGGCTCTCCTGATCTGGTAGTGTTATCTTCAATATGGTCCTTATAAGCAAATTCAAAAATCAAAATGATTGTATGGTCATTTCAAGCGGCCAATATAGTTGCATAAAATATTAATAGTTTCGCAATGGCATAACTTGAAGTTCAAATTTTCAGGAATATAAATCAAATTGCTCCTTCATTGTACATTATATACTTTTAGTACTTTTTTAACTCTTCATAATTTTTTTTTAAAAAAAAATCAGGAGCATGATTCAAGTATCAAGCCGATCGCCTAATGGTTCAATCAAGTATTGCCGAGTGCATGATCTTCTTCGAGACTTAGCAATGCACCAAGCTGGAAAGGAAAACTTCGTGACTGTTTTCCCACAACCACAAGGCATCAACCACCCCAGCAAAGCAACCCGTCGTGCCTCGCTTCAATCATGCAGTCCCCATTTGATCGAATGCCTTGGTCCATATACCCGTTCTTTGTTATGGTTTGGCCACAACAACAGCGTACCCAGCTATTCTGAGTTTAAACTACTAAGAGTTCTAGAAATTGTGGGTGTCAATATGTCCCATGTTACCAACCTCAAGGGACTTGATAAGTTGATTCACTTAAAATATTTGGGGTTTAAAAATTGCTTCCAATTAAATGTGTCCACATCTTCCTTTGGCCGTTTGAAGAATCTCCAAACTCTAGATTTGCGAGGAACTTCAATGGAACAATCACCAACGGGCTTATGGACAATCGGTACATTGAGGCATGTGCTAACTGGTAAATGGTCTTGCAGTGGGCTACCATCTAGAGGTGACTTTATAAACCTGCAAACAGTTAAGTGGGTCTCTGTTACGGATACATGGTCCACACATGTTCCCCGTTTAAACAACCTGCGAACATTGGGGCTTTCTAATGAAATATATCCTTATACCAAGTGGAATGTAGTGTCCAATCTATTTGGAGCATTGCCATCCTTGATCTCCTTGGGAATTAGAACTAAGTTTAATAACCATATTCCACAGGAAATTATTTACCCCAGAACGCTTGTAAATTATCAAAATCTGCAAAACCTTTACTTGGAGGGTGTTTGGTCCGAGAATGTCACCTTAGAGGCAGGCTTGTTTCCACCGTATCTTGTCAAACTCACGCTTATGCGCTCAAATTTTAGGCAAGATCCAATGATGGAGTTGGGAAAGCTAAAGAGCCTAAAGAAACTCCGATTATATAGTACGTATAAGGGAGAGAAAATGATATGTCAAGAAGGATTTGCTGTCCTTCAAAGCCTGATTCTCAAAGAAGGCTCCATTCATGTTTTTACAATAGAGAAAGGGGCCATGCCCAAGCTTAAATACCTAAGATACTACTCTTCATTTGTTAAGTTGGAGATGCCCCCTGAACTCAAGCACTCAACGAGTATTATTAGTTTTTAGTAATTTCGTCAAGTGATAAATTTTGTAATTTGAAATATATACATTGCATTTTTTTTAAATTATGTACTTCTACTAGCAGTCAACTCTTTTTCCTGTGCTTGATTTATTTCTCTAATTTTTCCTTCTTTTGTAATGAGGGGCATTCATATTTATGATTCAAAATTTCCCTTGATTCAGAATTTTTGCATTTTACATGAATAGTCTTTTCATTGTAAAATAAATTATATAGTTAGTCCTCTTTCCATTTAGAGAAGAAATATACTTCTTTGTAATACTTTTTTTTTTTTCTATTCCTTATCATGTTCCCAAACCTCTAAGATAATTTTTCAGGTCTAACCCGTAGTGCACGCAGTCCATATTGTTATATATGAATATGGACCGTCACAAATTCAAATATATCAAGCGCAGCACACATTGAGTGGTTATCGTGGATTCAAAATCCGTAGAGAAGATTGTTTATGGACATTTAATTATTAACAAAGTTGAAAGGATTGACCCATCTTATTTGGGGAAACAAAACAATACAATGTATTGCACAATTAATTGATTATCTAATTAATAATTTGTGGCATAAGAATTTCTTAATCGATAGAAGCTTGCGTTGATGAGTAAAATGAAAATCAAAACAAAAGCAACAAACATTTTAGACCAACAATAATACTGCTGTCCTCTCTCTTAGGCTTAGCGGGAAACGGAGAAAGATGGTTTTAAAGCATAATTAAAGGTAAGCTATAAGAGAAAATATGAAATAAATATAATAAATTCTTAATTGATGTTAGGGGTAATTTTGCAATATGACTGCATAAATGTTTTTTGGAATGCCATGGCTGCATAAATGTTGATCGGGTTTAATTTAGCTGTTGCACGCATCACTTCTTGGTGTCGATTTGCATCTGTAGATCTTTGATATTGAATAATTATATTTAATGAATGCCCCATTTCTTATATTTTGTGCCTGTGTATATATTTGTGTGTGGCCAGGGGAGTATCGAAAATTGTTTAGTAATTTCTTTAATGAGTTTTAATAATTAAATAAAATTTTCGCCAATGGAAACCCTCCCAACTCAAGTAAACATGTCGTACAATAAACAGAAACATAAAGTTCGAGATAGATTACAATTTTTTCTGTGCAATGCGATCAAGCAATAAGCTGCCTTTTCATTTTTATTGTACAGTCAAAACCAGAAAATGTTTATTTCGAAAGTATAAACAAAAGTTTTCAATCAGATTAATGTACTTTTAGTGCATTTAGGAAGATATTTTTTTTCTTTTTTTTCGGAAACAGAGTGGAAAATATAAGAGAGTTCATAACAAAATAAGTATGAAAGCTGTACAAAATAGACTAGGGAAATTCAAATTTATTTACAGTCAAATAATAGAAAATGTAAAAAAATAAAAATAAAAATGAGCCCTCCAGGCTGTATAGGTTTTTCGCAGTATATGCTACATAGCTAGGGGTTTGCAGCGGAAAAGTGGAAACTAAAAACAAGCAAGGCTAGGGAAAAAAAAAAGAAAAAAAAAAGAAAAGGATGCTAGTTTGAGACAACATGCTGCGCCTATTCAATTTAAAACTGACTTTTTTTCAATCTAAAATTGACAATTGCACTGCGGAGTGTAACATACAAACCGTATAACAGAATTGCAAATGAACTTATTTTGAATAATATGTATAATGGAAGTACTTTTGTGTTTTGATTTCAAGTTACACAAATATGAAAATCATACTGAACAATTTTTATGTAGAAAATTTAAACTTTAATTTATTTTTTAAAATTTCTGCATTAAAAAAATATCAGACCCATTGATTCCATTCCGAAAATAAATTAAAAACTCAATTAATACATGCTCGATAACTAAATCCATCCTGTCCTCTTCCCTTCATTTACTTCTTGAAATTGTTTAGGAGGTACAGAAGCTTCTCAGAACTCTTTTAATTTCTTCTTCTTTGGTAAGTTAATTAATTATTATTGTAAAAGAGGAAATAAGTTGTAAACTTGTAATGTTGTATTAAGAATTGAATTGATGTGATCATCACGTATTTTGGTTGGAGAGCTTGGGTTTCGAAAGCTGCGCCTGCAATGCATAATGTCCTACAACTACAAGGCCCAACGATTTCTCATCGTTGGATCCGAACCAAGGTACATCTCCGACTAATTATAGGCCCAAATCTAAACCAATAGGCTGGCCTTAGAAAGATAATAATTTGCAAAATAATAAGCCCAAATCACTCCGAGCAGTGAAAACTCGGAGCTGATATACAGAATCCAAGCAAAAAACATCCAAGCATCCAAATGGATGAGTCTAGTTTTTTTCTTGATGACATCATCAACTAGTGCGATGACATCATCAATCTACTGCTGACGTCATCAATTTTCGTGCTGACGTCATCAAAAAATTTTTGAAAAAATTTTCAATTTTTTTTTGCGCGCTGATGTCATCATATGGACGGAATTTTTTGTTCAGTTAGATGAGTCAAGGGATGGGTTAATTTGCGTTAGTGTTCAGTTTGATGCAATTGTAATATAAAGTTTTAACTTTTTATGTTCAGTTAAACTCGATAAGGGATGAATTTAAAGTGTGTATGTGTTCAGTTAGCTGCAGCAGAAATTTGATTTCATAGTTTTTTATGCTCAGTTTCCAACGTTAAGGGATGAGTTAAACTGAGTTATGTGTTCAGTTAGATGCATCAGTAATATGACAATTTAATTCTGATATGACATAAATATGAACATTTAAAACAACAAGACAAACACTTACAACAACAAAATGAATAAATACAAATATTAATTTAACAAATAAACAATATAAATAATTTGAACAAACAAATCCAACACTTACAACAACAAAGCGAATATTTACAATAATAAACTGAACACATATACAAAAGAAATAATCTACAACCAATTAAAATATTTTTTAATTTAAGCCGCCTTCTTCCTCTTCCAAGCAATTGAATCCAGCTATACGAAAATTGACAGAAGCACTCGTTATGGGGCTGAGAAATCAAGCCAACATGCAAGAAGCAAAACTGTCAATCAAATAAAATTTTTCATCAACATTTTAAATTTTTTTAAAAAAATATAATAAAACAAAATGAACCCTTAGAGGTACTAACTTAACATATATGATGACTAACTAATCTCCAGACCCAAATTACAATCAAACTAGAATCCCCAGACCGCAAAAACTGCAACTTGTTCATAAATTCAAGCACTTAAAGAAAAACACATAGAAAAGAGTATGTACCTGGGTTGATAGCCAAAATCCCAACTCAGATCGCAGAAAGTTGCTGTTTACAGATCTTAGACCTAATTCTCAACTGATTCACAATTTACAATAACAAAAAAAAATAGAAAAATCATCGAATTTTTTTTAAATACAAAAAACGAAGAATCAAACAGAGAAGATGATATTCTCCAATCTAATCAAACTAGTATGAAATTCGCAATAACAAAAATCAGATATCGGATATCGAATATTAGGATAATTCAATCGGACAATCGGATAAGAAATAATAAAAAGTAATACAAGGGGTGACTCAAGCGGCGGCATGAGAAGAGCGGTGATAGGTTGAGGATTATATATAGAGAAAGAAAAGAAAATTTTCGAGAAGGTTCGGGTGGGAGGGTTTGGGATAAGCGCGCCGCACAAAGTAGGGTTAGGGTTTTGATCGGAAAAGAGCAGAGGAGTTGGAGTGGACGACTGTTCCGTCGATCTGATCAGAGCGATGGAGAGAGAAGATGCAAAGGCGGAGCGATGGAGAGAGAAGACACGAGAGTAGAGGCGGATCAGATCTGAAGCGGCTAGGGTTTGGAGAGAGAAAGAGTTTGAGTATTTATTTAGGTGCGATTTTTTAAATTATCAAATTGTCTCTAATTCTACTGGATGAATCCAGAGTGAATTCTATGAATGCTAGTAGTCTGGATGGTAGAGATCAATTCCCGTGAACGGAGAATTGAAAAGTGTTTCCTTCTTCGAGGTGAACAATTAAGCGAGACTGAATTAAACTAGCGAGCTTTTGGCTTTCGCAAGAGGTGACTCATCCTTCTTCTAAAATCTTCATCAAAGGTGGTAATCGTGTTTTCTTTTTTACTTTCAATGTGATGGTTCTATTTTCTATTTGATTGGTAGGTTTACATCATGTAATGAAATATTGCAAGGTTCTCACTTTCAACATCTAAAGGTCGGTTGGCAAGGGGATCTTATTCCGTTTATTTGAGATTTTGGAAAAGGTTGTTATGGCGAAACGGATCCTATTCCGTTTTCAAAGGAATACATACCACTTACAGAAGTGACATCCGTTCCCGATGGAATACATACCAACTTACAGAAGTGACATCCGTTCTCAACGGAATACATACCACTGACAAAATTGACATTGGTTCTCGACAGATCCCATTCCGTTACCAGATCAAGATGGAACTATATTTCCGTTTTTCTGAGTTTTTATATCCGTTCCCAACGGAACCATCACAGTTAAACATAAAAGCAATAAAGATGAGTGAGCTAGCGACCTATACCTCTAGCAGTTCTAATATGAGATCTCTGTTGAGGTCATTTTTGTGGAAGGTGTTATTAATCATCTATGGATATGGAAATAGTAAGTTTAGGTTTACTAATTAATTTAATTTATGGCATGGGCAGCTACTAAGTATTCGGGATTGCAACCATACCTATGGTAAGAGGATTTTGCAATACTGCTTGTCTGCTACATGCTTGTACAAAGTGCATACTTTAATTAAAGCTGAAAATATTAGCTTCCTATTAATCTCCAACAAAAATAGTATTGTCTTGTCTTTGTCAGAATGTACAGTCTAAAGACAGTTTTAATTTCTGCTGCTGGTAATCTAAAAGTTTGGTACATGGAATTAAGTCAAAGTCGAGTACAATTTGGCCTCAATGAGACTTACAGTTCTGCATCTAAGCCTCAATTTTACTTTAATTGCCTGAGTTGACCTTGTATTGAGCAATAATTGTGTACCAAAAGTTCAAGTTGATTTTGATTTCACCTCCACTTTAAGAACACAAGTCCATTAAAAATATAAGATGAGGATCAGGTTATTTCACCATAAAAATTTGCATGCATGCTGAAACAAATAGATACAATTTTCGGGAATAATTTTTTTTTTATTCTTCACTTTCAAAATGAATAATTTTACAAACATCATCATATTTTATTTCTATGGTTTAAAAAATATATTTAGCTTTTGAATAGTTTTTTTCTCTTTCAAATTATATTTTTCGATCAATTTTAAATGTACACTCACAAAATAATCACAAACTTATTGATGAAATATTTTTCATTTTATGCTTTAAAAGTATTTTAGGTTATTTTATACGTTTTATGAATTTTAAAAATACTGTTATATAATTTTTTTGAAAGCTTTTCCAAATTTGTTTCCATCAAATTTAATATACATTATACGAAAGTAAATATAATCCAGTGATACCAATTTTTTTCTCACTTTCAAACTTTTTATAAAATCTTCTTGATCATGTTATTTCATTTATTATGTGATTGAGGGAAATATCTTTTTACTTTTAAATTTCCTCATTGATGTGAACGCGGAGGCCCTGACTCAGGGGTGCGATTGTGCGAAGACTCCGAACGCAGAGATTTTTCTGCGATCAGGGTGGGTCTCAATCCTAATCTGGTGCATGGTGTGGCGCGCGATACATGGTGTAACGCACCTACGAACCGTCTGATCTTAATCGGACGGTTCATTTTTTATGGACCTATTAATCCAGGTTACATGCACGAGACTCCCTTATCAATGTGATCTTGATCAGACCTTCAGAACCTGCGCTGCAGCACCATGTGTCGAATTTGATTTGGGGTGGGTCTGAACGCAGCGTTCAGGGGGCACAGAATACGAGCCGTCGATCGTGATCAAAATTCGTTCCGACAATCCATGGACCCTCCGTCAGAAAGGCATTAAATAGCAGTAAAAATGTAATTAACGGATGGGCTGAAGGGCAATTTAGTCAAAAGGCAGGTTTGAGTAGGAAAAGTTTGCAATTTCAGAAACAAAACCGCCAAAAAGGGGAAAATAAAATAGGTCTCATCATCTCATCTCATCTCCGCATCAAACCCAATTAACAATTAAGTTAACAATTGAACACCCATCCGATGGTTCTGTCTCATCATCTCATCGCCGCCGCCAGAGACTCCCCCGATGAAACCTCCATCGCCTGCGGCCCCTGGCATCTCGTGACAGAGAGGGCAGGTGAGGCACGCAGCAAGCGAGCACCTCCTGCACCTCCCCTCTCGGCTCTTCGGCTCTTGCCATGAGTAAGGAAAGGGCACGGTTTAGAAAGACCTATTGCCCACACATTAGTTGATTTAGGTGTATGTTGTTTACTATATATTTATATATATTTGCTATCAATTTTTCCCACAAAATCACATTGATTGAGGATTCTCAAGATAACAAATCAGGTCAATTGTCTTAGGATTCGTGCGACATAGATCGATTTGTGATGGAAATAGTATAATTTATCTGATTCTTGTGATGAAAATAGTGGGTACTGACGACGACGCTCGTCCCAAATTACCGGTCCGCCAGGGGAGGCCGGCGATAAATGGTTTAGTGGAATTAGAAAACACAAAGAAATGCTAAATAGCAAAGTGGAACTCAAAGAGTCCAAAGGAAAATTTCATTAATTAATCAACTCCCTTTTACAATGACAAGCATCCCTTTATATAGAAGGCGGCGCCTTGGACTACAAGTCAGTACATTTTCAGAAATACTACCCTAAAATGGAAATTTACAGAAAGAGAGAGAAAAATATAAAATTACAAAAATAGTAATGTCCTAAACTAAAGATAGTCCTCGTCAGATTCTGAGATAAATTCGGATGAGATTCAGTTCGCGTCGTGCTCGGATGCAACATCCCTGGGTATCCTCGGGAGAGGTCTTGGTGAGATGCACTCGGGTGAGGGTGAGGTCTCGGGTGAAGTACCCTCGGGTGAGAGATATCCTTTAGTGAGGTACCCTCTCGGGTTGAGTTCGCGTTATACTCGGAACCCCAAGGTACTTCGGAAAATATGTAGCGCCCCAACATACTTCGGAAGAATAACTCGTGTCTTGTTTGAATTGTACTGTATCAGCATCCGCTATGGTAGCCTTACTTATCAATTTCGCCAATTTGTTCTTAATTGTTAAGGTTTCCATTTTTCAGGCATATCACTAAGCAGTTATAAGGCCTGTACTAAAAGCTTCTGTTTCTACTTATGGGAAAATAGCTTTAAGCCTGCTTAGTCTTGAATGCGCAATTAACAAGACCCAAAAAGGATGCATGGATACAAAAAAAAAAACCTAAAGTAGTATTGTAATTTGTTTTATCTGGTGCTGAAACCCAAGAGAACCAGAAGTTTTACAAGAAAGATACAAGCAAGGCATTAGTATCTATACACCATGCTACATGAACTATTCAAGAAGCATAACTGAATCAGCCTGGCGCAGAGACATTTAATTTTTTGCTAAACAAATAATACATGTATATATAGAAAAGTAGCAAAATAATAATAATAATAATGATAATAATAATAATAATAAATAAATAAATAAATAAATACCAGTGAATTTGTTTGATCTCATCTCCTGATACAACATGGCCTTATCATTTGTCTCAAGTTTCTAAAGGTAAAGGTTTTACGTCAATGAACTTGAATATTTTAGCAACATACACCTACAACACAAACCCATGGGTATTTATCACCGAAACCATCAATTCAAACTGTAAGATAGAACAAAAACCCATGGGTATTTCCACAGACCGAACATACAATTCCTGGATACGGTTCCGACATATGTCGGTTACAAACTGGGATTCGCGATATGTTTGTGGGACCCAGCGGTGCGCTGTAATCCTATATAAATTTTCCGTAACCAACATTAGATCTAGAGTTTTTTTTTTTTTTTGACAAGTTAGACAGCGGCTACCTAGTTAACACTAGATCTAGAGTTGTTGGTGCAATAATGTAAAAATAAATGAGCCAGCTGGTGAAAGACCTGTTTGTGGACCTTAACTGTCTGCTGGAATTCTAAAACTTTTTCGTAACCAACACTAGATCTAGAGTTATTGGTGCAATAATGCAAAATAAATGAGACAGCTGGTGAAAAATCATTAGGTAATTGCGTTCAATGGGTACCTTTTTGTGCTTGACAATTTTGGGCTATAACACACCAATCGTAATCTCCATAATATCATAATATCATTCAAAATATGAGACAAACCAATGGTTTCATATTTATTTCCATTTCTTTAAATAATTCAAGATAGGTTCCTGTTTTTATGGACCATGTAAGTATGCACCATAATAACATACCCAAGAAACTTAACCTTGAAAAACGAATAAAAAAGAGTCATAAACACATTAATTACCAAATAATACAATCTATTTTTTTGAATGAAAATAAGGGTCAAGCCCCTACCTTTATGTATTAATAATAAAAAGTAAAAAAAAATTTAGCCAGAAGCTAAATCTGAAGTTAAAATTACAAAATAATACAATCTATAAAATGCAATAAAAAATAAATCTGATAATTGGTGATTTTATAATGTCTTCAAAATTATTTCGTTCTAGGATTGAAATATGATAATTAAAACCAAACAGAGCATAATGTCTATTTACTTAATCAAGATTATATTTCTATTAAAGGTTCACAGGTTAATATTATTTTAAACCAATCAAAATAAGGTTAACAATATTCTACTGCACTTTACAAGATTATTTTCAACACAAATTAACTTATCATTTTTAACATCATGTCTTTTGGTAATCCTATATCCGCCCACAAAATTTTGATGGAATTTTTTAGTCTGTTAAAAATAAATTATAAAAATAAAAAATCTATTTAATAAAAACTTATGTATCGAGCGAAACTCGATTAGTCCTCCTAGTCTATTGTAAATTTGTCACTATACTTTCATTTTTCAAAATATATTAAAAAAACTAAGTTTACAAATTTATGAATTTGTCATTGTATGCAAATAATCAATTTTTTCACAAACTAATGTAATTATTTTTAAAACGCTACCAAAATGCATGGGACCTATAGAAGACCAGACCTCGTGCAGAGGTAAAGTGGGTGGGCAGATCATCTACGAGCACCTTCTGTAGCCATTTGCGTTGTGAAGATAAGCAGCTTTAATGTTATTTTTCTAACACTAGACCACACAAGAGGGCGCATAATGATGCCCACATGGCCACATTGGAACGTGTTTTGTGGGATCCACAACCACATGGACCATGTGATGGAGCAAACCATGTGATGAAGCAGACCACTCTCTGCATTTGGTACTGAGGTACGTGCAAACATGAAGCAGACCACTCTCTGCATTTGGTACTGAGGTACGTGCAAACCATGTGATGATGTGATGGAGCAGACTACTCTCTGCATTTGGTACTGAGATAAGTGCAAATTTTTTTTTTTTTGAGGATTAGATACGTGCAATTAGAATGACACTTACAGCAACTCTGCAATTGTTTATTGGGGTGTCAAAAAAAAAAAAAATTGTTTATTGGAAATGACACTTTCTTTACGGACTGTATACAGCCGCAGCAAATTTTACTAAGTTGGATTAACCTTGATTCTGGCGAATGAGTTCAAGTCATTTTGTTTTTGGTAAAGTGGAACCGGTAAATAGGAGCTTTAATGTCTAAATAACACCAAACTCCGATAATCTTGAATGCTAATTTTAACTTGTACTGATAATCTTGCCTTGATGAGATCTGAAGAGACTGAGAATCTTGCCATGGCACAGAATCAAGGAAAATTTTTTATGTGCCACTCAAAAATTGCAAAATTGTGCATTTGCCATCCAGAAGTTGAATCTTATGATTTTGCCGCCCAAAAATAAGGCCACTCTTCTGTTATTGCCACTTTGGACTTTTTTATGATAAAACCAACATTTAAAAAAACAAATCGATATTTTGTGACCATTGTACCCCTATCTATCGACTATAACCCATTAGTCAGTCGACTCGGTCGATTTCCGAACCCAGATCCAGACCCAGTCGATTAACTTTTCCACTCTTTTGTCCCTCTCCCCTCTAACTATCGTTGCCAGATGAGATGAAACCCTAGCCCAGGCTTCATCCACCACTCCACCTCCGTCCCCTTGCGAAACCCTAACTCTTCTCCTCTTTTCGTTCTCACTCCTGCTTGTATTTATAAACCCTAAAAGCATGAAGTATCGAGCACATGCCTCATCAATCTAGCCGATCAGAATCCGTCTCGCCTGGTGTGTCGTCGAGCGTCGACCTTCAGCCAGGTGGAAGTGAGGAGTTACCCCTGGTGCCATGTCCCGACTGTGGTGTCCGAGTGAGGAAATTTGTGAGCAGAACAAAATTGAATCTAGAGAGAGTGTTCTATAGATGCTCAAATAAGGTAAATAAATAGACTTGTGAATTAGTTTCGGTATTTTTGGTTTCTAATTTAGGTTTGTTCTTGAGTAATTAGGGATTACTTCAAAAACTCAAATTTGGGTAATTTGTTTACTGTTTGTAAATTATATCAGGGGGCAACAGTTTTTTTTTGTTTGTTTTGTTTTCAATGGCATCAAATTGACGTTAACACTTAGAGAAATGAAATTTCACTATTTTTATTCATTTCTGGATGCTCATTTTTGAAATTCCTGATATTAGCACTTAGCACAATGTTCTTTCTGGATTGGTGCAGCACAATAATATTCACATATTTTGATTTTGATTCTTGATTTTTTCCCTAAAAGGCTACTAGGTGCAACTTCTGGAAGTGGGAAGACGCCTATTTGATCCATCTAAGAAAAATTACAAATGCAAATGTTGTAACACCAGCCATGGAATCTGAGTTAGTTGAGATAGTTGGTACACTGGAATCTCAAATAATCAAACTAATAGATGAATTGAAGAAGAATTTGAAGATGATGGCCGTCAGATTGAAGCGCTTGTTGCATCACTGGATAACATCAACATCAAACTGCATAATCATATGTATGTGATTATTGCTCTATTAGTTGTGGTGATTGCTCTTGTAATTCTAGTTATAGGAATGGAGATGTAACTCTTTAAATTTGAGGGAATTTAGGGATTGTAACTCTTTTAAATTTCAGATCAGATATGTATGTTGTTGTTGTTGTGTTGTTGTTGAGGGAATGTAAGATGTTATGTTATCACCATTTATGTTGTTGTGTTATTTTTATTTTGTTGTTCAGGGAATTTCAGATCAGATATGTATGTTGTTGTGTTGTTGTTGAGGGAATGTAAGATGTTATCTTATCTTTTAAATTTCAGATCAGATTGTAACTCTTTTAAATTTCAGA
Organism: Rhynchospora pubera; assembly: GCA_028095005.1. NCBI lineage: Eukaryota > Viridiplantae > Streptophyta > Magnoliopsida > Poales > Cyperaceae > Rhynchospora > Rhynchospora pubera. The sequence continues at coordinate 120,362,282 of CM051460.1, forward strand.
TCTATTATCTTGTACTATGTTGTTAAACAATTATCATGGGTTAAGGTGGGGTTCATGACAAGGGCAGGGTATGAAAAAGGGAAAAAAAAAAGGTGGTGGGGTTCATGACAGGCCAGGGTACCTGCTTTGATATCGGTACCAGTTCGGCACATGCTCCTATCTCCATACTTTACACTTTTGCTCTCTCTATAGCTTTATTTAGTTTAGTATTAGTTTTGTTGTGTATATAGCAGCTCTAGAAAACACAAACAACAAACAATAACACTTGATCAAGACAACGTTGCAAAAGTTTCTGTATATAGCAGCTTTATTTAGTTTCTGTATATAGCAGCTTTTGTTCTAGATTAACCTGTACCATTACTTAAGTGGGATATGTGAATGTGAATGACACAATATCAGACCACGTAAGTACTCTCTTATTAACCCAAAATTTTATTCGAATATGAACATGAACATGACATTTATATAAGGAAAGGAAACAATCAGATCTCTGTATAACAATTAGATAGAATGACATCATAGTAGTAGTAATCTAAACAATCAGATAGAATGACAATCACAGTAGCGGCTCTGGTACACTCCAATTAGCGGCTCTGGTACCATTTTCATACATGTATCACATCAAGTTGTTAAAAGTTAGGTTAGTTATTGCATATCCTAACTGCAGTGGGCTCTGGCGCTTAGCCTATTGGTACCATTTGGTACCATAGTTACCATAGTTACCAAAACAACATAATAAGAGAAATACTAAATAAAATAGATAAAATCAATAACAATAATCCATAACAACAATCTAACAACTGTTTACTGTTTACTAATCAATTGGATCCGTAGGCAACTTAACAGTAACAATCCATAACAAAAATCTAACAACAATCCTTCTCAAAATGCATCCAAAATAGCCAAGTGAATATGTTTCCCATAGTAATAACAACTTAACAGTAACAATCTAAGTTACAGTTTTCTCAAAATACAAACAAAATAACCAACTTTCACTCTGAAATCATCATCATCATCAAGTAGTCTGAGTTGCAGTTTTGGTGATTTTTGCCTTTCTCTTCCTGCATTAAAAACCCAAAAATAACACAGAGGCAAAATTAAGAGAAAATGAATAAAAATAAATAAATGCAATGGAATGGCAGTGAGAGTACCCAAAAAGCTTGATAAATAAATCTAAATAATTACAAGTTCAAGTTTAGTTTAACAAACCTCTTTCTATTTCTATTCCTGGTATTGCCTAGGTTAACAACTGGTTCCTTGCATGTCCTAGCCTGATGACCAAATTTGTTGCATCTCTTGCATTGTTGTTTCCTTGTACCCAATTCAAGACAACTCGGGATCCTTTCTTTTCTAGGTCTACCAGCTGGCCTAGTCATGATAGGTGACCAAACACTAAATCCAGGATCAGATTTGAGCCACCTTAATTTATCACCTATCGGCATTATCATTCCCTCATATGCCATCCTATACCGCTCAATTGAGTAATACTCGTGCACATAGTCCTCTAGACTAGTTCCTGTAAGGGTGCAAATGAATGCAATTGCATGCATACATGGCTTTCCGCTAATCTGCCATTTTCTACATGTGCATTGATGCTTGTCGATCTCAACCGCATGAGTCCAACAAGTGCCATCTGTTGTTCCACTCACCTCTGCACAATAATCACCACCTCTACTTATAGTCATCTTCCTAACATATGGATGTCTACTCTTTGCATATAAGTCCTTCATTACACTTGGCACAATCTTTCCATTTAATTTTCTCCCTACTTTTCTCCGTCTATCAAATGTCACCATAAGTCGGCGCCTAATCTGATTAAGCAACTCAACAACATGCAAATCCTTGAGATCTTTTATCCAATTATTGAAAGATTCTGATATGTTGTTGGTTACATAATCCACCTTTGATGCCTCCGAGAACTTGGATGTACACTAAAGCCCTTGTTTCTCCAAATAGATAATTGATTCAGGTGATGCTTTCTTCATTGCACATAGATGGTCATCACATTGCTCCAAGGTATTGTTGACCCTAAAAATTAAGCTCTGAAAACCAAATTACAAAATACAATTTCAAGACAAAACCAAATTGCGAAAGCCAAAAGTCAAGCAGCGAAAACCAAATTCCCAGATTGTCAAAACTCAAAACCAAATTACGAAAAATACCAAACAAACTCCAAAAATTCTCAAAATTTACCCAAATATTCCTTAAGAATTATGGTGATTTATCATAATTTTTAAATACCAAAAATGTCCACACAAATGCCAAATTTTGCAAACAAACCCAAAAACTTCACAAAATTACCAAAATAAATCTATGAGGAATTTGCCAAATCCAGTTAAACCATTAAATTCCTCATATTTTTGTGAGCTTTCCCATAAAATTTCGTCCAAAAATACACAAGGGAAGGCCTTCAAATAATTTATTTTGGTTGGACAGCTAAAGAAATAAATAGTTTTAAGGAAATTGAAAGGAAATCCCACAAAAATCAGAAATGTCTGGCGCGTACATACGTTGGAGATGATCCTGGGGGGGGCCTAATGCGTCGCTGCCCAGGGAGGAGAAATTTACCACATGATGGAAAGATGGATGCGCTTGTTCCATGTGCACCATGAACAGATAATTGAAATGGTTAGTTGATGCGCCATAGTCCCAGCCTACCTATCTCCTCTCCCTCATTTAAACTGACCAGTGGGGCCCGACTGAAGAGTCCTCTTCCCCAACGGAAAAGAGAGAGTAGATCCGAAATCGCTGGGTGAAAATGAGCCATGGTGAAATCGTAAAAAGGGAAAAGAGAGAGGGAAGGAGAACGGCTCTCCCTGTGAATTCACTGCGACGACGTGACCCCTCCTCTTCCACAGAAAAGTAGCCTAGCTCCCACGCAACTATGACAGCCACTGGATAGAGATCCAAGGAAGGGAATTGCTCTCGGATTCAAAGGCGTTGCCCTAGTCACTGCCTATATAAAGCCCCCAAATCGAAGAAGAAAGAGAGAGAAAGAGAGGGGCAAGGTGAGGCTAGATCTAGGTTAGCTCCATTGTGCTAAATTGAGAGAATTGTAGTGTAATTGAGAGAGGCAATAGAGCGAGCAGATAGAGATAAGAGAAAAAAGCTAATCAAGAGGTTGCTGGCACAAAGAAGTGATTGTTTGGGCCCCACCAACTTGGCCCCATTCTGCTCAAGTTCAAACCGAAGTTCCTCAGTGGAGATCATCCCCTTCCAAGCATCTTCATGACAAATTGAACCCACCATCATCCTCAAAGGACCTTCAGAAGCGTATACAACCTCAATCTGGCAAAGAAAGCGAAGCAAAGAGCTGCGAGTGACCATTAATGGCGGCTTGAGAAATCTCAGGTTTAATGTGGAAGCATGAGTCTCCTCAGCGAAAATGAAGCCCACCAAACTCTTCTCCTCACCTTCACGATTCTAGCGCACCAAATATCAATCAAAACGGTGGACTGAGTCGCTGTAATATGGCCGAAGAAAAACACAGGGACTAAAATGCATAAATGCCATATTCCGCCGGAGAAGACAGGTTTCAAACCCGTGTGAAATTTGATTGTCTGTGGCGAAATCATTTGTAGCGGGTCACTGACACGACGACAACTCGTTACACAGAGCAATGAAAGATGGTCAGCGCTCGTTCAAACCTAAAATCTCGCCCTGCCACGTCAGCCGACACGTCAGCACCAAATCAAGTCCAGTCAATGCCAAATCAGCCCTTTGTGCCTACGTGGACCAATCAGAAAACGCCAAATATGCAGAAATTTAGAAAATTTATTAAAAATAGTAGGAAACTCAGAAAAATATAAATAAAATATCCATAAAATCCTAAAAATCCAAATAAACCAAATTCACTGATATTTTGATATAAAAATCTGTCAAACTATTGGTCTTTTATATTTTTGAAGTATTTTCCATATTAAACAAATTTTATAAATTTCTAAAATGATATTGAACAAATTTATAAAATCTCAAAATGATTTCAGAACTCAATTAAACTCTTTTAACGAATTTCTAAAAATAAATATTGATACAATTTTGAAAATAAAATGATTTTAAAAGGAAATGTATTAAATAACAAATATTTTTGAAAATAAACATAACTAAAAATATAAAAAGATATTTCAAAAGTCTAAATTTAAAAATAAAAAAGTAAAATAAAATTGTGAAAATGGTAAAACCCAAAGAGAAATTTAAGAAATTAAAAGTCCAAACACGAAACCCGAAATCAAGACCGAAACCTCTTCATTTATGGAATGAAATCTCTTCAGTAAATCGAGGTCGACTCCAAGAGATTCAAAAATCAGATAGTCTCACAGGTGGTTCAAAATAACCCCGAGAAAACCAAATCCAAATCTAAGGCCCAAAATAGTCTTGAACCCAAGTCAAATTCCGAGGCCCAAAATAGTCTCGATAAACTCAAATCCAAATCCCAAATCCTCCAAAAGCCTAAAATAGCCTAAGGATCGAAAACCACGTCCCGACATCAAAACCAAAACCAAGTCTGTAACAAAATCATTCAAATGTCCTCAATTGGGTCCCCGTCAACTAGGTCTGGTACACCAATCGAGTCCGATTTAAACCAAAAGAAGTAAACCCAAGATAAACACGAAACAAACGATTTTCCTAGCCTTTACATATAATTCTTTAGAGCCCTTAATCAGAGGTTCTCGTGAGCGATCACGGGGTAATTAACAGTAGGGGCTTGCGCCTACTGGAAAGAAAGGACCCACGAAATCAACAAACCTCTTTAAGAAGCGGCTCGTGTTTTGGTTCTCTTGTCGCTAAGAGATACTCGAACTGAGATCGGACCTTAAGGGGGGTGAATCTAAGGCTATGTTCCCATTTCTCGAGGAAACCCAATTCATTCTTCGAGGAAATGACGAAAAAGCCGCGACAAGTATAATCATATGCAGCCGACTTGAAATTGAGATTAAATGTGGTTCCATGAAATTTCTTTTTGAAATTATCACTCAAATGATTTAAACAGGTTCTGTGCTCGGCATTGGAAAATATAGTTGCAACGGCCTTGTCTAATCCTTTAAATGCATCTGAAGATATAACCAAGTCAGGTACATTTCCAATTGCTTTGCTCAATTGAGTCATGAACCAAGTCCAAGTTTCAGTTTTCTCCTTATCGAATACACCGAATGCGACTGGATACAACCAATTGAACCCATCTACACCACAAGCAGTCGCCAACTGTCCCGTATACTTGCCTATCATGAGCAATACCATAATTAATTGGAATAATTGAACTTTCATAAGTAATTGAACTTTCAGGAAACAGTATAATTGAAATAACATAAAATGAAAGAAATTGCCTAATGAGTACGTAACAATTGAACTTTCAGGAGACAGTATAATTGAACTTTCATAAGCAACTGTTCCTCTATACTGACGAGAGTCTGTTTCACAAACTCGAGTCTGTTTCACAAAATCGAGTCTGTTTCACAAACAGTAATACATGCAGTGAACGATTGTTATTGATTGAACAGTAATACATGCCACAAAACAGGTTCTGTTTTTTATACCACAAAACAATAATAAATGCCACAAAACAGTAAGCAATTTGCCATTTTTTAGGTAATGTAAACATGTAAGTGAAGCATGTACACGTCAAATGAGTAGAATCCATAGTCAAATATGGTCTGCAACCTTTTAAGAACCCATCTATGCATGCTTTCAATGCCACAAATACCTTGCTAAACCTCATCTTATTGCCAACCCTTTCGCATTCTATCTCAACGGTGCTACCGGGACATTTATTCTCCAACTCTGCTTTGAAGTTGTGCAACAATTTGAAGCTACTCTCCCAAGAACCTTGGATGCCTACAAGAGCAGCAGTCCTTCCAGCCCAAACTTTACCATAAGTCAAGTTTACATGAAATTGGTTGACTAGTTGATCTTGCACCGCCTTTGCTCCAGCTGATGGATTTCTCCTTAAGAAATCTGCAGCCCTCTCCGATACCCAAGACTTAGATACCATACTCCCCTTAACTCTGCCTACGGATGGACAACAATGTTCATGTGGTAAGACAGTTATCTGCATTACTCAAAATCAATTGTTACTTACTAATAACCTAGTATGTGCTTAACAGGTTATCTCCTCAAATAAATTCTAATAATCTGTTCTCAAATAACATAAATGAAATTGCCTAATGAGTTATATATCTATTGAATACCTTGAATGTTTTATTATCATCTCGAAGTCTAAAAGCTCGAATCTTCCAAGGACAACCCGTATAAGCGCATTTGGCCATGAACCTTGTCTTGTCAGACTTCAATGTGGTATATTCAAAATCAGATTTGATGACAAAATGCCTCAAAGATTGAAATGCTCATTGAAATGCTCCTCTTGGTTTTCAGTAGCAGAAATATTGCACCCTTCAGAGCTTTTTCCTTGACTATGACTGCAACCAGCCACAATAGGAGTAAGAGATGGTTGACTGCCACTGCAATTTGTACCACTCCACTTAGTAGTTTCAGTCATCAGTTGAAGTTTTTTGGTTCTGAAAAAAACAAAACAAAACAACATCGAAAAAATTGATCAAAAAAAACCATAATCCAGAATTGAGAATGATTTTAGACAGTGACAAAACTGGTTCATTGATATTAGTTCAATCAGGAGTTAATATTCTACTTTATTCTTGGAAGGGACCAACATAAATTCTGAATTTCATCTTTGCAGGGTGTAACAAGAAAATTTCGCACTTTATTATTTGGCCTTGTGCAACTCCAGGAGGTTTATTCAAGTACAACATTGAACAAACAACATTGAAATAATAGTCTATTCTGAACAATAAGCTTTTCCAAAACTAAACGACAGTAAGAAGAGACGGAATGAAGACATACCTGAGAAAGAGGAGATTGATTGCCTGGGGAACAACGATTCAGCAAAGGAAGAGATGAACCTGGGGGAGACGGATGAACACCGATTCAGCGATTTGTCGCCTGAGGAGACGGATGGCTAAAGACAACGATTCAAGCGGGGGAGGACACCGATTCGTCGCAAATTAGGGAATCGTCGCGATTTAGGGTTCACGTACGTGGCGATTTAGGGTTCGCAAGTGACATAAGAGAAGAGGAGAAGTAAAATCGACTGGATTAGATTGCGACTGGGACTGGGTTAGATTGCGATTGGGTTAGATTCGAACGAGGGTAGAATGGTCACAGAATATAGATTTTGTTGTTTTTATCATAAAAAAGTCCAAAGTGGCAATAACAGAAGAGTGCCTTTGTTTTTTATGGCAAAATCTAAAGATTCAATTTTTGAGTGGCAAATATTCAATTTCGTAATTTTTGAATGACACAGAAAAAATTTTCCATAATAAAATTTGTTGAAGCTGTAGACAGTCTTAAAGAAAGTGTCATTTCCAATACTCAATTGCAGAGCTGCTGTAAGTACCGTTCTAATTAAACGTACCTCAGTACCAAATGCATAGAGTGGTCTGCTCCATCACATGGTTTGCACGTACTCAGTAGTCAGTACCAAATGCAGAGAGACGAGAGTGGTCTGCTCCATCATATGATTCATGTGGTTATGGATCCCACAAAATACGTTCCAATGTGGGCATCTTTATGCGCTTTCTTGTGTGGTCTACTGTTAAAAAATAAAAATAAAGCTACTTATCTTCACAACGCGAATGGCTACAAAAGTTGCTTGTAGATGATATGCTCACATCATTTACCTCTGCACGAGGTCTGTCCTTCTATAGGTCCCATGCATTTTTGTAGCATTTTAAACATAATTATATTAGTTTGTGAAAAATTATGTGCAGTACACAAGCTAGAATAACAAGCGCATTTTTCTAATCTCCTGCTAAATGGACCTCTTTGTCAGCGCACATGTTCTTCGGGTGTGTTTGACACCATCCGTGAACTAGAAGTTTGCGAACTAGGCTAGTTCGCAAGAACCAAACAACCAATAAATTAGACTGTTCGCGAACTTCTTAGCTAGTTTCTAATTCCTCGATTTTCAAAAACTAGGAGATGTTCGTGGGCCTGTTCGTGAGCCGTTGTTCGTCCTTAATTCGTCCGCTGTTCGTGAGCAAACCAAACACACCCTATAATTTCTTGTCTATTCGATCCCATAGCTGGACCCACATGTCATTCACAGAAAATCGACGAGCTTTCTATTTCACCTCTACACAACATCCACTGAACCATCTCCACCAAAATCGACCGGAATCTCGCGCCTACACGAGAATCTCGCCTCTTGCTGCCACCGTCTCTTTGTTCTTCAAAATACGCCTCAATCTAGGTCCTTTTGATTTTCGGTCCTTGTTTTTTAAGTTCAATTTATGTCTAAAAAACAAAGCAAATGTTGTCGGTTCCTCAATTTATGGTCTTTGTTATCTAGTTTAGGTTTTATTTTTGTTTGTTGAACTTTAATCCAAGAATTTTTTATGACAAGAGCTGAAAAGGTAATAAGGTTTGGATAAGAATTTTTTTTTGTGTGTTTGGATGGAGGAGAATAAAGTTTAGATAAAAATAAGTATTAAATTTTTTATTCTTGTCAAATTCAAACAACACAAGAATAATAAATTTGGGCTCTTATTCTTATACTAACAAAATTATGGAATTTGAATAAGAATAAGGATTTGCACGAGATTTTAAAAATTTCTTATTCTTATTCTTATCCAACTTCCAACCAAACAGATGCTTAAATAGAATAGAATAGAAACTTGTTAGCATCAATTAATCATATGCAAATTATGCATAAATTAAACAAAATTATATATATCTAGAAGAAGGTTCCGCTACCAATATTTTGGTTGTACTCAAATACTAAGATTTTGCTATTTGGTTAGTTTTTAAAATTTTAAAATTAAAGCGTTAAATCCAAACTGTTTATATTATTAAATTTAATGAGCGATGAGTTTGTAAAGTTTAAAATTTATTTGATACTCGATCAAATGCAAAAATATAAACGTATTAGAATTAATCTATCACAGTTAACAATGTTCGTTTGATTTTTATAGATCGAGTATCAAATAAATTTTCCAAAATTTACAAAATTTACATGAAAACACATCGTTTGTTAAATTAAATAAGATCAACTGTTTGAATTTAACGTTTGAAATTTAAAATTTGAAAAAATAACTTAATAGTAAAATGTTGGCATTTGAAGGTAATCGAAATATTAGCAGTGGAACCTTCGTCTTATATTTATTAGCGTTAGTTGTTTAGATGCAGCAAAACCCATTCGATAGAGTGAAATATTTTGACATCGACTATCTCGATTTTATTGTTCATTAGCATCCGTCGAATTGATGCAAATGGCATAAACCTACTGTTTTAGGTAAGCATCCAAAATTTACCGATGCAAACAACAAAAGTTTGATGCTATTGCTAGCTAAAGTGTGATGCTATTGATTCACTTTCCATTACAGGAAAGGCATGCATTATTGGCCATGTTAGTCAAATTATATTTCATTTTTGTAAGACACGAGTATTAATTATTTTGCTTAGGGCTGTACAACGGACGGGTTTGTAAATTTTTACCAATATTTCAACCCAACTCAATTGTAGCGGGTTAAAAAAATTTTTTAGTTAACCCACCCGTAACCCAATCCAACCCGGATGATTTTTCACGTACGGATTTTTGCGGGTTATGCAGGTTTAACGGGTTATAATTTCAATAGTACAAAAATAAAAATAATCACATGATTCAAATAAAAATAACTAGCACATAACGTACAAAACACTTTTGGATTCAAATAGCATCAGTTAGACTAGAATATAAGTGACTGAATAATACTTTTTAGTTTAAATGACTTGGAAAAAATAGCAAGAGCTCTAGGAGACTTCTACTTTTGAGTTCAAATTACATTCAAAATACAAATCTAAAAAGCATAACAAATAAATTCATAATAACAATTAAAATTCAAATATCCGAGTCTGATCTTGATTCCTTTTGCTTGCAATAAAAATATACTGCTATATTAGTTAACTGAACAATATTATTTACCTTATTTCGTAAACTTTACTCAACTTAATTATGGTGACAAGTGAAAACCAACTTCAAAGATTATCATAACTATACTCAACTTAGATTAATTTAATTCTTCAGAAATCCGAACCATGTACCTAATACAAGATCAATATCCTACGTCATCAACCATGGTTGTATGCCTTCATCACGCATTGCAAGAATTATAATTTTCAAAAAAATATCAAATTGACAAAGTAATCAATGATAACACAGACCTATCAATACACAGACCTTGTAATTGAACAATATTATTTACATGAACCTATCAATACACACACCTTTTCGATTTTTTGTCAATTGTCATATACACAGACAAAGTAATTGAACAATATTATATACGTAGTCTTGAATTCTAATGATAGACCCAACATTTGATAGCTTCCCTGTTGCAATTTTTAAAAAGAAAAAAGAAATGAATGTGACATGCTAAGTACAGAAAAAGATTAACATATGTTTAAACCAAAATAAATATGTCAAAGAGAATGGATAAGTCTAAGACAAGAAAAAAAAAAAATTATGTGTTTGCCGTATAATTCCATGAGTACAAAAATAACTAATAGGGAGGGAATATTATTTTTTTATGTCTACTTTTTGTTATTATGAAATCTGGTTAATTATCGTACTATTGAAAGGAAAGAAATATTTTTCTTTTTTTGATAATAACTCAATAATCCAAGTTTTAGAATGAAAGAAATAATTGTCTGGAACTTTCGGCGAAGCAAAAGGTTGAAAGAATTGCTCCTTTCTCGTTCTCGTGTATCTCAATCTCAATATCTTTTTGTTTGTTAACTGTCTTATTCTAAACTCAATACTCAATAGTTGAGTCGTCGGAACTCCTGAGACCTTCATCGACCAGTCCCACGTTTCTATTTATAAATTGTAATGGGAAGATAAATAGGCTATTAGACAACAGAATTAATTAACCATTTATAATGGAGGTTTTGAAATAGATCAGTGGTAAATTAAAATCAAATTTGTACCATTTCCCGAGGTCTCGTGAAGTTGTGATAGGCTAATAGTATGTGGCGTGTGGTCAAAGAGTTGGAGATCGAGGTTGAGAGCGGAGGAGTCGAGGCATCGCCAGTGGAGAAGGCGAGGAGTCTGCTAGGGTTACCAAGAAAAAGAGTAAATAATAAATGAGTATGAGATATTGGAAATTTGGGATATCTATGCATAAAGGCTATTTTATATTTTTATTATTAACTGAACGGATCGGGTCGGGTTAACAAGAATAAAAGTGTAACCCGACCCAGTGCAACCGGATTGATAAAATCCAAACCCGACCCAACCCGCATTATGATCCAACCCGTTAAAATACGGATCGGGTCGGACGGGTTTTTTGATTTCTTGTACAGCCCTAATTTTGCTTTCCCCACTGGTGTTTATATATTTGTTCCATCTTCAATTGCCTCGGGCTATCATATGCAAAACTAGTAAAGTAACATCCTCATCTACAGGTGCATATTTCCAAAGAGATTAGCTAGATTGAATTGAAATGGCTGAGTCGGCAGTGGAATTTGTACTCAGCAAGCTAGGGGATATGATAGTGAAAGAGGTGGAACACTTGGGTTCTGTCGGGGAGAAAGTTAAATGGGCACAGACTGAACTGATGGACATTCGGTGCTACCTGAAAGATGCCGACTCCAAACGATGCAAAGGAAATACAACGGCGGAGAATTGGTTGAATCAGCTCCGTGATGTCGCCTACCGTATCGAGGATGCTACCGACACTTTCTACCTAGAAGTTGAAGACAACCGCCACAATGATCCCAGCTTCTTGCATAAACTCAAAAAGCTGTGCCACAAGCCCATGGAGGTGCCTGTCCTCCACAAACTTGCAACAGAGCTTGATGACATCAAAAAGGTGCTTGAAGGGATCTCTAACAGCAAATCCGTCTACTCAATAGATCCCCTTCAAGACAGAGGCAAGGGGAACACAATTGTGATGCCTTTTCGGAGAGCTGCTTACCTGGATGTGGATGAAACTGAAGTAGTAGGCCTCGATGCTGACAAGAACAAAATTCTCAAGCTGCTGCGCTATGAAGAAACACCTAGGCGAGCTGTCATAACGATCGTTGGTACGGGCGGCCTCGGAAAGACCACTCTTGCACACATGGTATATAAAAGGCAAGTGCATGTCTCTTGTTCTTCTCTTTGCTTTTTTACTCCTCTTAATTAACATCAGAACGAAATCTCCAAGTTGACTGCTTATGTTTGCTGTGACAAACAGTTTGGACAATTATTATGATGATAATGTACTTCCATTGCTATTACAACAAAATTGTTTGCCCTCTATTTTTTTGGAAATATACCGCTTAATCATTTAATTTTTTTATCTATCTCTTTAATCATACCAATTAAAGGTTTTTAACCATTTTTAAATTTTAAAATGTTTTTTAATCATAAAAAACATCAATTTAAAAATAATCAGATGAAAATGCCGCTAGAACTTTTCCCCTTTAGCCCATCTTTCCCCTGCCTAACTGCCTTCGGCCTTCCCCCTTCTTTGATAATCAGTGATTCCTAATTAATTTATTGGAGTATATACACAAATAACCTTCCATAATAGACGCAACTTCCAAGTAATAAAAAGAAAAGTTCAAAGAAATAAACACCACCGTTTTTTTAGAAGATTTGACAGCAACCGTCAATTAGGAAAAACACCACCGTGCACCGTTAGACAGTATGCTGTTTTTTACCATCGGAGTTATTACAGTTCTCTGTACTAGGTAGCATCCCCAAATACTCTTGGGGCCGTTTGGATCGTTTAGAAATAGGATAAATTTTCTATTCCTAGACATAAATTATTAGAAAGTGTGTAATTTTGTAAAGAGTTTGGATTGTTTATAATAAATTTATGTCTATGAATAGAAAATTTCTCCTACTATGACATTTTCTGTTTTAAAATAACAATACTTTGTTCCAATCACAGAAACAAGCACTCGTCTAATATTACCCCAATTATTAAACTGATACTACTCTCCATATTCATTGGACCTCAGACGACCAAAATTTGACAATCAAATTTCAAAAACAAATTTGACAATCTTGAGTAATAGATTAACATTTTGTTGGAACATAAGATGTCCCGCCACATATTTGTGGCAACCACATGCTCCGGGGACTTTCAAATGCAATATAAAGTTATAAACTGAGCTTAATAACATGCACTCTCCTTACGTAGGAAATTCTACGCATCATAATGTAGGAGTCGTTTGGATCGCTTAGAAATTTGGGAAATTTTCTATTCCTAGACATAAATTTATTGAAAAATATGTAAGTTCGTGAAGAATTTGAATTATTTATAATAAATTTATGTCTAAGCATTAGTGGACATATATATATATATATTTGAACACTTGAAAGTAATTCTCCTTTTCGTTTGATTTCTGAAGAAAGACCGGGGGGATACAAACAGAAGGGATACATCAATTAGGGGCATTTTGGTCTATATTTCTTTTTCTATGATCTAATCAGTGTTTTTAATACCTTACCGAATACCAAAAAATTCCTATAATATCGGAAACTGGAACAGAGGTCGAAACAATAATATATATGATAAAAAGAGATAAAATACCAGAAATTTTTTTAAAAAAAATATAGGAATTCAGCCATGGGCCTGTAGGGTATTAAATTAAAGTACTGGATCTAATAATCCTGTTGAAATATGAAGAAGGGTAGATGTGCATAATGACCTCATTGCTAGAGGGTAAATGTCCAAATTACTTAATTAAGGGATATATTTTTAATTAGAGAAGATTACATCATGAGCTACGTCGCTACTTTCGGTGCGAATGGAAGTACTGTTGACTATTTGGTTACACTAAAAAACAAGTAAATGAATGATATATAAAAGCAAAGTCGTACTGCTCACTATTTGGTGCTAATGCTATTATAAATTTTAAACCTCGATCCCACTCATGGAAGTATATATCGAATGTAATTCATTCTTATCTTCCCCTTTTCCTATTTCACCTTATTGATCTTTGACTTTTGCTTTGTGGATAATAGCCAATTGAATATCAACGTAATATAATCTATAATATAATGATAATTAAAAATCGTTCAAGTTTGTGCAAATCGGTCAAACTCGCTACAGAATAGTCATCTTGCCTACAGCCGATTACCTCCTCCCAGCAGGCTCCCTCTAGGCCGAGTTAACTCGATCCGCCTACTTTCTGATCCATGATTTATATATTTTACTGAATGAAACTAAAATAATAGTAATACAAGAAATAACAGATTGATGAGATTTAGATGCAACAATTCCAATCGATCCCAAGTGGAGCTAAATTTTTGTTAAAGATACATATCAATTTTCAACAATAAGGACCACGATAATTATTAGTTCCCATAAATTACATTATACATTGTTTTTGTTATTGTCGATCGCCCATAAAGTTATTTAGAGCAATTAAAAATACATTTTAATTTGAAGATATTAACTGCATGTTTTGTTTATCCGTCGAATAATGTCTCATTTATTATAAATGCTTTTGGTACATATTGTAAAATCTGTGTGAATATATAGTATAAAATTTTACATTTTGCTCTGTTATCTAGTTTAATATTCGTAAAATTGAGGTCATATATATATAATATATTCCCGGTAAAAATGGAAGTACTTCCCTATATACATGTCCACAGTCCACTAATGCTTGCTGCCTTTTGAGAGCTGCTAAATAATCCCCTAAAATTTTAGTAATACTAACTTAAGTTTTTGTTTATTTGTTTATTCAGTGCGAAAGCAGATTTCAAGTATCATATCATGCTCTCCGTCTCTGAACAGTTCAGTCTACCTGATCTCTTAAGAAAGATGCTAAGCAAGCTCAAACATTCCGTGCCCAAAAAGCAAGATGTGGGTGCTTTAATCAGTGAGCTGAGAGATTTGTTGAATAGTAAGAGGTATTTGATTATTTTGGATGATGTGTGGGGGGCTGTATTATGGAATCAACTGAAAGATGCACTGCCAGATGTAAAAAATGGAAGTCGGGTGCTAATGACCAGCAGGTTTATTGATGTTGCTAAATCAGCTGACCCTCGAATGGCGCCTTATGAACTCTGCTTCCTAAGTGATGAACACAGCCTAGATCTTTTTCTTAGAAAGGCTGTCCCTTCCGAAGAATCTGATGAAAAATGCCCAAGTGATCTCCTTGAACTAGCAAATGCATTATCAAAAAAATGTAAGGGTTTACCTCTTGCTTTGATAGTACTAGGTGGTATCATTTCAACAAAAGAACAAACCTACCATGCTTGGAAAAGAGTGTTTGCTACAATGGATTGGCATTCAGATGGAAAGGATTGCATGAATGTTCTAGCCATGAGCTATGAAGATATGCCATATTATCTCAAGTCATGTTTTTTATATCTGTCATCCTTTCCTGAAGACTATGAGATCACTGCAACACGTCTGGTTAATATGTGGGTAGCAGAGGGATTCATACCACAGCAAGATAGAAAGACGATGGAGGAAACAGCTGAGGATTGCTTGGAGCAACTTTTTCAAAGGTTCATTTATTTATTATTTTTCCTTCTTTTTCAATATTCAGTTAACTTCTTTTTTATTCCATATATTAATTAAACATATTCTAAAATCTCTTTCATATCATTAATAGGAAACTTATTAATGACGATAATCCTTATTTATTTATTGTTTTGGTTATGAAAGAAACTAATGGCTGTACTAAGGGAATATAAATTTTTAATCACAACAAGAAATTTTTTTGTTTATATATGTCATAACAAAATATTCTATTTTTTTTAAGGCTAGTTGGTGATTGCCAGATCAGCAATTTCATTTAATTAAGAAAAATATGTACAAAGAACAATTACAAGACTTTAAAGAGGCCTAAACTCAAAACTGTAATCTAAAAAAATAGCAACAAATTATAATAGATAATCATTGCAACATGCTTTATTAAGTGCATGCCACCATTAAAATTATACACATATATGTGTGTGGATGCACACACATATATATAGTTTTGCTATGATGAGTTGCAACTCACCAAAGGATCGGTGAGTTACAATTAAAACTATTAAATCTAGTTCAAAATGATCGATCCAAACATTTCAATATGATCTCCCTATTGAGATTTCTACGCAGACCAAATTTTATATATTTTTTTAAAATTTTAAGTATTTTTTTAAAATTTTAGAAAATCGTTAATCTAATTAGTTCTGAATGTTTCAAAAACAGCAGTTTTTAAAAATCCGAAAAATATTTTAAAATTTCAGAAAAATAAAATAAAATTTTGTCTGCATGGAGATTTCAATAGAGAGATCATATTGGACGGTTTGGATCGGTCATTTTAAACTACATCTAGCAGTTTCGATCGTAACTTACCGACCCTTTAGTGAGTTGCAACTCACCACAGCAAATTAAAGTATTAATAGTTTTGCAATGGCACGACACTTGAAGTTCAAATTTCCAGGAATATAAAACAAATTGCTCCTTTATTGTACATTATATATTTTTAGTACTTTTTAACTCTTCATAATATATATATATATATATATATATATATATATATATATATATATATATAATTCAGGAGCATGATTCAAGTATCAAGCCGATCGCCTAATGGTTCAATCAAGTATTGCCGAGTGCATGATCTTCTTCGAGACTTAGCAATGCATCAAGCTGGAAAGGAAAACTTCGTAACTGTTTTCCCACAACCACAAGGCATCAACCATCTCAGCAAATTAGCAACCCGTCGTGCCTCGCTTCAATCATGCAGTCCCCATTTGATGGAATCCGTTGGTCCATATACCCGTTCTTTGTTATGGTTTGGCCGCAACGACAGCGTACCCAGCTACTCTGAGTTTAAACTACTAAGAGTTCTAGAAATTGTGGGTGTTAATATGTCCCATATTACCAACCTCAAGGGACTTGATAAGTTGATTCACTTGAAATATTTGGGGTTTAGAAATTGCTATCAATTAAATGTGTCCACATCTTCCTTCGGCCGTTTGAAGAATCTCCAAACTCTAGATTTGCGAGGAACTAAAATGGAACGATCACCAACGGGCTTATGGACAATCGGTACATTGAGGCATGTGCTAACTGGTGGATGGATTTGGAGTGGGCCACCATCTAGGGTTGACCTTATAAACCTGCAAACCCTTAAATGGGTCTGTTTGATGGAAACATGGCTTTCACACGTGCCAGGACTAAGCAACCTGAAAACATTAGGGCTTTCCAATCCCTACTCTGAGTGGTGGGATCCGGTGCCCAATCTACTTGGAACATTGACGTCCCTGGTCTCGTTGGGGATTAGAACGCACTCTGAAAACCATATTCCAAAGGAGATTGTTTACCCGAGAGCGCTTGCAAATTATCAAAATCTGCAAAACCTTTACTTGGATGGTGTTTGGTCTGAGGATGTCACCCTAGAGGCAGGCTTGTTCCCACCGTATCTTGTCAAACTCACGCTTATGAGCTCAAATTTTAGGCAAGATCCAATGATGGAGTTGGGAAAGTTGAAGAGCCTAAAAAAACTTCGATTAGACCATATATATAAGGGAATGCAAATGATATGTCAAGAAGGATTTACTGTCCTTGAAAGCCTGATTCTCAACGAACGCCTTGATGTTTTTACAATAGCTAAGGGGGGCATGCCCAAGCTGAAATACTTGGGATACAGTACGTTATTTGTTAAGAAGTTGGAGGTGCCACCTGAGCTCAAGCACTCGACGAGTATTGTTAATCTTCAGTATAAAAAATTTCTTAGCTGGTGATAAATTTTGTCATTTAATTAAAATATATACATTGCATTTTTTAAGTTATGTACTTCCAGCAGTCATCTCTTTTTCCTGTGCTTGATTTATTTGTCTATAATTTTTGCTTCTTTTGTAATGAGGTGCATTCGTATTTATGATTTAAAATTATCTTTGATTCAGAATTTTTGCATTTTACATGAATAGTCTTTTCATTGTAAAATAAATTATATAGTTAGTCCTCTTTGCATTTAAATAAGAAATATGTTTCTTTGTAATACCATATTTTTTTAATTTTCTATATTCGTTATCAAGTTCCCAAACCTCTAAGATAATTTTCAGATCTAACCCGTAGTGCGCGCAGTCCATATTGTTATATGAATATGGACTGTCACAACACTACAACAATTATGGTCTATAGCTGGACACAATTATTTATGAAAATCCTTTGAAAAATCTAGCAATTTTTTTTTGCTATTTGATGAGTGGATTTTATATGCATATTCAGGTACCATTTTGTCTCCAAACTGAACCAATTGCCTTGAGTTTACATAGTTTAGGTTAGTTTAATTAGGTTTTTGTGTCAAGAATTAGTTACTACCATAGTTTCTAATTTTATTGCAGATTCTGGACAAGAAATGACTTGGATGAGTTCATAAAGTTGAAGAGCTCGTTCTAAGCTTTCCAACGGATCTTGAATCACCTCAAACGGAGTTCGGATGAAGGAGATATGCCCAAAATACTGACAGGACGCAGTGCTAACATTTTCCTGCGACCCGCTGAAAGTTCCAGCGGCCCGCAGACCTGGAACTGTCAAATTTAGCAGAATCACCCGATTTAGCAATTCTATATTTGGACGACGGTTTCTACCGACTCCAGGTGCATCCAGAGCACGTCTTCAGTTATTTCCGGCGTTTCTACACCTTCCCAAGGCCTATTAAAAACTAGTTTCGAATTCTTAGTTGTTGATTGCATGTTTATTTAGTTTATTTGATATCTTTGTATTTTATACCTTGCTTGAATTGCTTGAATTGATTATGCCATGATTATTTAAGTAGATTTGTTTACACCCGTTAAGTAGAGCTCGCTTAATTGCTAGGTAGTTAAGTCCAAATAAACTTAGATTATTAGGCATGATTATGATTAACATGAAGGTTGTAAACTGAAAGGTTAAACCCGGACTATTTAACGAGAGTTAAGTCCTTTCCAAGAGTGAAAACTCAAGGATTTCATAGGTTAGAAAGGTATAAACTTGTAGAAACTAGACCAAAAAACAATAGTTGAAATCTAGATTCTATACGAGGGAAATTGGGTTAATTAATTGATAACCAGACCTAAACGAGAGTTTGATCTAGGACCTTAATTAAGCCATTATCCCTGCACAATTGTCAACTAAATTAAGTCAAATTGCATTCACATCGCTAATCCTAGCGGGCCGCTGAGTGAATCAGCGAGGTTCTCTATGCCCGCTAAGTAGCCAACGACCAGTCTAATAGATTAGCGACCTAAGTTCTTTTAGCAGGCCGCTACGAGAGTCAGCGGGCCGCTGGAACTGGGACTAAGATGAATTGTTAGCAACCAGAAACACTAGAATTTCATGACTTGTTGAATCTCTCTCATTAATTCTTGTTTTGACCTTGAAACTAGACTTAGGATTTAGACCCACTTGCAACCCTTAATTCACATAAGAGTTGAACCGTCTAGCTAGTTTAGTAAAGTAAAAGACCGATATTCCAACACCGTCCCTGTGGATTCGACCCTCAAGCTGTTCTACAAACGATTAGATCGGCAGACACGAGGTTTTTATTTTGAGACTTGGTTTCCCCATCGATCACTATTGATGAAGGCTTAAAACCTAAGAATCAAATAAATTTATAAACCTAAAGCTAACCTCACTAGTTTTTTGGAGTACAGCTTTAGGGTCGAACCCAAGGGACGGTTTAATTGATTACCGGACTTATTCTTTTTCAAAAGCTAGACAATAATTTTTTTGTGGAGTTCTGATGAATTAAATGTAAAGGTGCAAGTAAAGTATATATTTTTAGTTATTTTGTCTATTAAAATAATGTAAACAACTAAAGTAAAGTTTTTTATTTTCAAACAGTATAAAAAGCGTCTTAGGGTTCAGGTTTCACATTGGTTTGGACTCTAGAACACAGAACTTATCACTTTCGTGCATCAAACTATGTTTTTCAAGCGTTCACTTCTCTGTTCGGTCTGAACAAGGATCTGTTTGGTCCGAACAGAGGGTGAAAGTGTGTGGTTTTGACTTTTTATGATATTTTATGCTTTGTGGTAGGGTTTGTTGGTCAAACCTAGATATTCTAAACCTCGGCTGTCGCTTGTTGGACTAGAAACTTGTTTAATCACAACCTAACCTAATTAACTCGATTGGTTCACGACTTTTGTATAGAATTCAATCAATTTAAACTTGTTTGTTGGAGTTCGTAAGGATATCTAGAGGTCTTTTGGACTTGTCTAAAAGTTACACTTTTGGTGTCAACTAATCTCCCCTTTCGGATCTACGATTTATCCCAAATGCTTATCTAAATTATCTTGATTATCCTAACTTTAGAACATAACTAAATGCGACTGTACATCTAAAAGTTAATTAGACTTAACCAAGCAATTCAAACAGGCAATTAACATAATTCTCAACAAAATAAATCAACAAAACATATCATAACATAACAAGTCAAATCACAACATCCAAACCTAAGTTACTTTCCTACTCCTAAGACATAAAAAATTTAGCCTAATATAGTATAAAAACACACAATAACAAGAGTAGAAATCACAAGATACAAGCCCATGGAAATTATAGATAAAAATATAGGAAGAATAAACTGAGTTGTCTTTCTATGCTCAATCTTCAATCTTCAAAGGCGGTGGAGCGATGTAGGGGCGTGTCACAACTTCTCCTTGCTGCCGTCGCCTCAAGAATAGGTTGTCTTCAATGAATAATGGTGGAAAATCGCCTTAGGAAGGTGGATGGAGGCTATGGAATGTGGATTTGTGATATGGAAGGTTTAATTGGAGGTGTGGAGGCTTGGATCCCTTCTTGCTGGGCTAGGAGTACATTTATATTGATCTTCATGCACATAGTAAGGTAATTGGAGCACCAAGGAAAGAAAACATGCCAAAAAAACCAATTTTCCCTCATAAAAACTTGCTATTTGAGCTCTGTCGGTGCTCTGTTCGGACCGAGTAAGGATCCACTCGGACCGAGCAGAAGATAGGAAATCCAGCAGTGGTTCACTCGGACTGAGTACTGTTCACTCGGACCGAGATACTGTTCACTCGGACCAAGCAGAAGCGTGAAATTCAGATTTTGGCCTCCGTTTGTATTTTGAGCATAATTTCTTCATCCGGACTCCGATTGAGGCGATTCAAAAACCGTTGGAAAGGTTAGGATGAGGTCTTCTCCTAAATCTTCAATTAGGCCCGAGCATGAGTCATTCGATCCGAATGGTGGCTTGATCCGGACTCCATTTGGTCATTTTCTTCTCCTAAATCTTCAATTAGGCCCGAGCATGAGTCATTTGGTCCAAGCAAAACTCCATTCGGTCCGAGCATGAGTCATTCGATCCGAATGGTGGCTTGAACATCGCCTTCAAGTGTTAGGAATGAGTCGTCTAGCTTATGTCAAGTGCCAAATCCATCTAAAGATTGAGAATCCACCAGAAATCATCAAGAAACCTGAAAATAAGAGAAAAGATGACGGTAGAGCCAATTCGTAGAAAATCATTGCAATTTATCAAATAATTTAATGGTTTGAGTGTTATTTGAGTGCTAAGTACGGTCCAAATACCTACAAATAATAGTGATATCAGCTACACTTTTAATGTCAAGCTATATGTAGTGTAGCAAGACCCTATACATAGATTTTCCAACGTGTTGGTGAATTCCAAAAAAAGTCTAGCAAGCACCAATTCCTTGCTACACTTTTGAATTAATTATTGCATGATAAAAAGTCTAGCAAGCACCAATTCCTTGCTACACTTTTGATTTAGTTATTGCATGATAAAAAAAGTCTAGCAAGCACCAATTCCTTGCTACACTTTTGATTTAATTATTGAATGATAAAAAAAATCTAGCAAACACCAATTCTTTGCTACACTTTTAATTATAGCTGAAATTTTGTATTTATTCTCATTTGCAAATGTTAGATGATAGTAGAAACATAATATAATTGTACAAATTTATTTTATTATTAAAATAAAAAATGTATGATTGACAGTTCTAACTAAAATTACAAATGAATGAATGAAACTGTACAAACTTGAGCACCCTCTCAAGTAGCATGAACATTTAATAATTACTAGTTAACAACCGTAATAATTTCTATAGTGGCCTCAAGTGTATCATCCTCTTTTTGCCAAGTCCTCAGCACCAGAAATGCCTACCAAAATAAAGTGATTTAGACTAAGTTCAATTTGCAACAGAATGAATATAAACAAATTAAATTAATAAAAACTTTGTATCCAACCATTGACTTTTTGACTGGTACCATAAGTTCATAAAACAAACATGGTATTGACATTCAATATAACGAATATAAATATAATGAATACCAGTGAACTACATAACGAATACAATTTATACATTTGGATGATTTGTGTACCGGATTGGTACTTAGACTAAGTTCAATTTGCAACAGAGATCCTTTACTGCATACACAGATTGGTACATGAACAACCTACAATATACATCTTAGATCATAAAAACAACTAAACCATTTACTGCATGCACAGCTGGTACATGAAAGCAACTAAACTTCAACCAATTAGTTTTTAAGTGTATCTCATAAAGAAGAACATAACCTATCCATTCAGATATCATGACATCAACCTTTTTGCCCTTTCACTCTTACACCCACTAACGAACCCAAATTAAATATTATGTTGCAGTTTTGGTTTTGCTTGTTCAAATTAAGATGCAGGTCAAATAAGTTAATAATTTGAAGATATTAACTGCATGTTTTGTTTATCTGTCGAATCATGTTTCATTTATTATAAATGCTTTAGGTACATATTGTAAAATCTGTGTGAATATATAGTATAAAATTTTACATTTTGCTCTGTTATCTAGTTTAATATTAGTAAAATTGAGGTCATATATAACATAGTCCCGGTAAAAGTGAAAGTACTTCCCTATTTATGATATATACATCTCCACTAATGCTGGCTGTCTTTTGAGAGCTGCTAACTAATTGCCCAAAATTTTAGTAATACTAACTTAAATTTTTGTTTATTTGTATATTCAGTGCGAAAGCAGATTTCAAGTATCATATAATGCTCTCTGTCTCTGAACAGTTCAGTCTAACTGATCTCTTGAGAAAGATGCTAAGCAAGCTCAAATATTGCGTACCTAAGAAGCAAGATGTGGGTGCTTTAATCAGTGAGCTCAGAGATTTGTTGAATAGTAGGAGGTATTTGATTATTTTGGATGATGTGTGGGGGGCTATATTATGGAATCAACTGAAAGATGCACTGCCAGATGTAAAAAATGGAAGTCGGGTGCTAATGACCAGTAGGTTTATTGATGTTGCTAAATCAGCTGACCCTCGAACGGCACCTTATGAACTCGACTTCCTAAGTGATGAACACAGCCTAGATCTTTTTCTTAGAAAGGCTATCCCTTATGAAGAATCAGATGAAAAATGCCCAAGTGATCTCCTTGAACTAGCAAATGCATTGTCAAAAAAATGTAAGGGTTTACCTCTTGCTTTAATAGTACTTGGTGGTATCATTTCAACAGAAGATCAAACCTACCATGCTTGGAAAAGGGTATTTGATACAATGGATTGGCATTCAGATGGCAAGGACTGCATGAATGTTCTAGCTATGAGCTATGAAGATATGCCTTATTATCTCAAATCATGTTTTTTATATCTCGCATCCTTTCCTGAAGACTATGAGATCACTGCAACACGTCTTGTTAATATGTGGGTAGCAGAGGGATTCATACCACAGCAAGATAGAAAGACAATGGAGGAAACATCCGAGGATTGCTTGGAGCAACTTTTTCAAAGGTTCATTTATTTTTTTCCCCTTCTTTTCAATCTTCAGTTAACTTCTCTTTTATCCCATATATTAATTAAATATATTCTATAATTATTTCATACCATTAATAGAAAACTTATAAATGATGATAATCCTTATTTATTTATTGTTTTAGTTATGAAAGAAACCAATGGCTCTACTTAGGAAATATAAATTTTTATCACAGGCTAGTTGGCAATTGCCAGACCAGCAATTACATTAAATTAAGCAAAATATGTACAAAGAATAATTACAAGGATATAAAGAGGTCTAAAGTCAAAACTCAAATCTAAAAAGAAGAGCAACAAATTAAAAAGATGATCATTGCAATTGCCAGACCAACAATTCCATTAAACAACAGTTGCTGGTCTGGCAATTGTGATCCTTTATCAAGTGCATGCCACCATTAAAATTACATATATATCTTTGATATATGCTACTATGCTCAATAAAAACATGACAAAATTTGATTTTGAAAAAAAAAATTTACATTAGATATTTGCAAATTCCTACACAACTCTTAACACTAAATATTAAATAACATCACTCAGACCCTAATTGCCATTGCTATCCCTACTTCTGACCCTCTTTCTCTGGTGACTTCCCATCAGCACTTCGTTACAGATTGCTCTCCTGATCTGGTGGTGTTATCCTCAATATGGTCCTCATAAGTGTTGAGATGAGATAGAGAGAGGAGTGGTACGAGATTGGTACAGAGATCAGTGAAGAGGGGAGATGGAATTTTTGGTTTTGTGCACAGGGGCTACGCTCGGGACACAGAGAAAGAAAAACAAGATTTTTGGTGGGGTGCATAAAGCCCCGATTTTCATTTTCCCTTTTATTAGTCAAATGTTAACAATTTACAAACAAACCCTATAAAGTATTATTATTACACAAATGACATAAAGGAAAGCTAAATGGGCTAAATGAGAAGGGACCCAACAAACTCCTCCTCCCGACTCATGGAGCGCATCCATCAACCAAACCCGCCTTCTCACAACAAGCTTCAAGCTTCAAAGACGGTACCGGCTTTGTCAACATATCCGACCCATTCTCACTAGTGTGGATCTTCTCCAACACCAATTTCTTGTTCTCAAGCACATCGCGTATCCAATGATACCTCAAATCTATATGCTTGGACTTAGAATGAAATGTCGAATTCTTGCTCAAATGAATTGCACTTTGACTATCACAAAACAACACATACCTCTCTTGCCGAACGCCTAGCTCATGCAAGAACTTTTTCAACCAAATTAGCTTCTTGCATGCCTCCGTAATGGCTATGTACTCGGCTTCGGTAGTAGAAAGTGCAATACACTTTTGCAACTTAGATTGCCATGACACGGCTCCATTTCCAAAACACACCAAATAACCGGATGTAGACTTCCTTGAGTCTATGTCACCGGCCCAATCGACATCCGTATATGCCACTAAAGTTGGGTTCTTGCCACCAAAACAAAGACAACGGTTGGTTGTACCCCTCAAATACCGAAGTATCCACTTGACGGCATTCCAATGCTCTTTGCCGGGGTTAGAAAGAAAACGACTTACCACACCAACCGCTTGAGCAATATCCGGTCTTGTGCACACCATAGCATACATCAAAGAGCCAACAACCGATGCATATGGTACATCTCTCATCTCCTCCTTCTCCTTGCCACTCTTAGGACAACCATTACGTGACAACCTAAAATGGTTAGCAAGAGGAGAGGAAACCGGTTTACACTTGCTCATGTTGAATCTTTCAAGTACCTTCTCAATGTACTTCTCTTGTGACAACCAAAGCTTGTGTTCTCCACAATCTCTAGTGATTTTCATGCCAAGAATTTGCTTTGCCGCACCTAAGTCTTTCATGGCAAATTCTTTTCCAAGACTCTCTTTCAACTCTTTGATCTTTTCTAGATCCATTCCAACGACCAACATGTCGTCAACATAGAGCAAGAGAATAATGAAATCACCATTAGAAAATTTCTTCACAAAAACACAATTATCCGAGATGGTTCTCTCAAAATTGTTGTCACACATAAAAGATTCAAACCTTTTATACCAATTCCGAGGTGCTTGTTTCAAGCCATAGAGGCTCCTCCTCAATTTGCAAACCAAGTGCTCTGCCCTTTTGTAACAAACCCTTCCGGTTGTTTCATGTAGAGCTCCTCCTCCAAATCGCCATGGAGGAATGCGGTTTTGACATCTAGTTGCTCAATCTCCAAATTCAAACTAGCGGCCAAACCGAGCACAACTCGAATTGAGGACATCTTGACCACCGGCGAAAAGATTTCTTCAAAATCAATTCCCTTCTTTTGGTCAAATCCTTTCACAACTAGCCGAGCTTTATATCTTGGCTTTGCCTCTTGACCCTCGGATTTCACACGATACACCCATTTGTTCTTGAGCACTTTCTTGCCTTTTGGCAACTTCACCAATTCAAAAGTGTTGTTCTCATGCAAGGATTTCATCTCATCTTGCATGGCTTCCAACCACTTATTTTTGTGCTCCGACAACATGGCTTCTTCATAACATTCGGGCTCACCACCATCTACAAGTAACACAAACTCATTAGAAGAGTACCTTGTATTAGCCCGTCTTTCTCGACTTGACCTCCTTAGTTCTTGCACTTGATAACTATCACTTGAAGAGGTTTCGGTTTGAGAATCATTCTCTTCATTTTGTGGGACATTGGTTTCGGTTGATTGGCTAGGATTTGGGTGATTGGTTTCGGTTCTTAGGTTGTTTCTTGAAATAGGAGTTAGGTCAACATGGCTACTTGAAGCGGTTTTGGCCTTGTCGAGGTTGCTCAAATTTTCAATGGTTTCTTGTTCAAAGAACACCACATCTCGACTTCTCACTAACTTCTTTTCAATCGGATCCCACAATCTATATCCAAACTCACCATTTCCATACCCCAAGAAAACACACTCTTTAGTCTTGCTATCAAGCTTTGACCTTTCATCCTTGGGTATATGCACAAAAGCCTTACAACCAAACACTCTTAGATGGTCATAAGAAATATCTTTACCTTTCCAAACCCTCTCGGGTATGTCACCATCCAATGCATGCGAAGGAGAGCGGTTGATCAAATGAACCGCGGTGTTCAAAGCTTCACCCCAAAAGCCTTTGGAAAGCTTGGAATGAGAGAGCATACAACGAATTCTCTCACAAATGGTGCGATTCATCCTCTCGGCCACACCATTTTGTTGTGGAGTTTTGGGCACGGTCTTCTCGAGTTTAATACCATTGGTCTTGCAAAACAATTCAAACGGACCACGGTATTCTCCTCCATTATCCGATCGGATGCACTTCAATTTCCGACCTGTCTCTCTTTCAACCTCCACAACCCATTGCTTGAACACCTCTAAGACTTGATCCTTCGTTTTCAAAGAGTATGCCCACAACTTTCTTGAATGATCATCCACAAAGGTAACAAAGTAAAGAGCGCCGCCAAGAGTTCTATCTCCCATAGAACAAAGATCGGTATGAACTAAATCAAGCACACCCGGCCTCTTACTTGTTGGATTTCTCTTGAAGACTACTCGATGTTGTTTGCCCGCCAAACAATGTGTGCATGAGGTAAGTGAGGTACCATCAATAGGCACATACTTCTTTTTAGAAAGAATCTCAATGCCCTTCTCACTCATGTGACCCAACCGCAAATGCCATAAATCGGTTGAGTTACACTCGGCGGCATTCACCTCACCACACACCTTTACTTGAGTGACATAGAGCGAACCGGATTTGGTTCCTCGAGCAACAACCAAATGACCCTTCAACAACTTCCACTTCCCACCAAGGAAGCAACTTTGATACCCCTCATCATCAAGGGCACCCACCGAAATTAAATGAAGCCTCATATCCGGCACATGCCGAACATTCTTGAGAGTAAGCTTGCATCCTAAACTAGTCTCCACACAAACATCTCCAATGCCAAAGATTTTGCAAACTCCATCATTCCCCATTCTAACAACACCAAAATCACCTTCCTTGTAGGAAGTGAACAAGTCACGTCTAGATGTGACATGGAATGAGGCGGCGGAATCAACCACCCAAGTGGAGTCTTGACTAGTAAAGTTCACAAAACCCTCATCACAAGCTATAAATATTTCATTATTTGTAACAATTGCGGTGGTACTTTCTTTCTCATCATCTTCTCTTCTTCCCCTAGATTGATCTCTTTTGGAACCATCATTCTTGGCTTTCAACTTCCGGCATTCACTTCTCTTGTGGCCGGGCTTTTTGCAATAATAGCATGTAATCCCCTTTCTTGACTTGGACCTTCCCTTTGACTTATCCCTATCATCATCACCATAAGCATTCCTTTGAGTACTCCTTCCACGATTTTCGGTGACAAGAGCCGAAGACTCACTAGTGATCCCCAACTCCTTACGCCTCAACTCCTCATTGAGCATGCTATCTTTAACCATGGCTAGGGTCACAACACCATCGGGTGCCGAATTACTCAATGACACCACTAAAGTCTCCCAACTATCGGGTAAGGAACTCAACAAAATCAATGCTTGCAACTCCTCATCCAACGCCATTTTCATAGTAGATAAACGGTTCACACAATCTTGGAACCGACTCAAATGATCCGACACCGAGGAACCTTCTTGGTATTTCATGTTTACCAACTTCCTAATATAGAAGGCCTTATTTTGAGCGGTCTTGCGCTCATACAAGCTTTCAAGCTTTTCCCACAACACCTTGGCATCGGTTTCGGATGAGATATGGTGATAGACGGAATCATCAACCCATTGTCTAATTAAGGCTATTGTCTTTCTATTAGACACTTTCCAAACATCATCGGTGGTGGTAGCGGGTTTGGTACCCGAGAGGGGTTCATATGCATCCTTACAATACAACAAATCTTCCATACGAGACTTCCAAATGGAGTAATTGGAAGATGTAAGCTTGACCATGGTACCACTATTACCCTCTTCCATTTTAGACACAAACCCTAGATCCCAAATGCAATACACCGGTCAAAGAGAACCTCACCTCAATACGGCGGAGTAACGGCCACTCGCGACTCGACGGCAACAACCCGATCGATATCGGAAACGGAGGTGATCAACGGCTGCGGCTCGGCAGCGGCTAGGGTTTGACGGCGGTGACTCGACGGCTAGGGTTTCCGCAACAGCGACTTAGCGGCGACGAACCTTGCGCTCTGATACCAGTTGTTGAGATGAGATAGAGAGAGGAGTGGTACGAGATTGGTACAGAGATCAGTGAAGAGGGGAGATGGAATTTTTGGTTTCGTGCACAGGGGCTACGCTCGGGACACAGAGAAAGAAAAACAAGATTTTTGGTGGGGTGCATAAAGCCCCGATTTTCATTTTCCCTTTTATTAGTCAAATGTTAACAATTTACAAACAAACCCTATAAAGTATTATTATTACACAAATGACATAAAGGAAAGCTAAATGGGCTAAATGAGAAGGGACCCAACAATAAGTACACTCAAAATGATAGTATATATATGGTCATTTCAATGCCAATATAGTGGCATAAAATATTAATAATTTTGCGATATATGGCATGACTTGAAGTTCAAATTTTCAAGAATATAAATCAAATTGCTCCTTTATTGTACATTATATATTTATAGTACTTTTTTTAACTCTTCATAATTTTTTTTCCTAAAAATTCAGGAGCATGATTCAAGTATCAAACCGATCGCCTAATGGTTCAATCAAGTATTGCCGAGTGCATGATCTTCTTCGAGACTTAGCAATGCACCAAGCTGGAAAGGAAAACTTCGTGACTGTTTTCCCACAACCACAAGGCATCAACCATCCCAGCAAATTAGCAACCCGTCGTGCCTCGCTTCAATCATGCAGTCCCCATTTGATCGAATGCCTTGGTCCATATACCCGTTCTTTGTTATGGTTTGGCCACAACAACAGCGTACCCAGCTATTCTGAGTTTAAACTACTAAGAGTTCTAGAAATTGTGGGTGTCAATATGTCCCATGTTACCAACCTCAAGGGACTTGATAAGTTGATTCACTTAAAATATTTGGGGTTTAAAAATTGCTTCCAATTAAATGTGTCCACATCTTCCTTTGGCCGTTTGAAGAATCTCCAAACTCTAGATTTGCGAGGAACTTCAATGCAACAATCACCAATGGGCTTATGGACAATCGGTACATTGAGGCATGTGCTAACAGGTAAATGCTCTTGCAGTGGGCTACCATCTAGAGGCGACTTCATAAACCTGCAAACAGTTAAGTGGGTCTCTGTTATGGATACATGGTCGACACATGTTCCCCGTTTAAACAACCTGCGAACATTGGGGCTTTCTAATGGAATATATCCTTATACTAAGTGGAATGTAGTGTCCAATCTATTTGGAGCATTGCCATCCCTGATCTCCTTGGGAATTAGAACTAAGTTTGATTCCACAGGAAATTATTTACCCCAGAACGCTTGTAAATTATCAAAATCTGCAAAACCTTTACTTGAAGGGTGTTTGGTCCGAGAATGTCACCTTAGAGGCAGGCTTGTTTCCACCGTATCTTGTCAAACTCACACTTATTGACTCAAATTTTAGGCAAGATCCAATGATGGAGTTGGGAAAGCTAAAGAGCCTAAAGAAACTCCAATTAAAAAGTACGTATAAGGGAGAGCAAATGATATGTCAAGAAGGATTTACTGTCCTTCAAAGCCTGATTCTCAATGAAGGCTCCATTCATGCTTTTACAATAGAGAAAGGGGCCATGCCCAAGCTTAAATACCTAAGATACTACTCTTCATTTGTTAAGTTGGAGATGCCCCCTGAACTCAAGCACTCAACGAGTATTATTAGTTTTTAGTAATTTCGTCAAGTGATAAATTTTGTAATTTGAAATATATACATTGCATTTTTTAAATTATGTACTTCTACTAGCAGTCATCTCTTTTTCCTGTGCTTGATTTATTTGTCTCTAATTTTTCCTTCTTTTGTAATGAGGGGCATTCATATTTATGATTCAAAATTTCCCTTGATTCAGAATTTTTGCATTTTACATATATAGTCTTTTCATTGTAAAATAAATTATATAGTTAGTCCTCTTTCCATTTAAAGAAGAAATATACTTCTTTGTGATACTTTTTTTTTTTTTAATTTTCTATTCCTTATCATGTTCCCAAACCTATAAGATAATTTTTCAGGTCCAACCTGTAGTGCACGCAGTTCATATTGTTATATGAATATGGACCGTCACAAATTCAAATATATCAAGCGCAGCACACATTGAGTGGTTATCGTGGATTCAAAATCCGTAGAGAAGATTGTTTATGGACATTTAATTATTAACAAAGTTGAAAGGATTGACCCATCTTATTTGGGGAAACAAAACAATACAATGTATTGCACAATTAATTGATTAATTATCTAATTAATAATTTGTGGCATAAGAATTTCTTAATCGATAGAAGCTTGCGTTGATGAGTAAAATGAAAATCAAAACAAAAGCAACAAACATTTTAGACCAACAATAATACTGCTGTCCTCTCTCTTAGGCTTAGCGAAACAGAGAAAGATGCTTTTAAAGCATAATTAAAAGTAAGTTATAAGAGTAAAAATATGAAATAAATATAATAAATTCTTAATTGATGTTAGGGGTAATTTTGCAATATGACTGCATAAATGTTGATCGGGCTTAATTAGCTGCTGCACGCATCACTTCTTGGTGTCGATCGATTTGCATCTG
This sequence comes from Rhynchospora pubera, assembly GCA_028095005.1. Taxonomy (NCBI): domain Eukaryota; kingdom Viridiplantae; phylum Streptophyta; class Magnoliopsida; order Poales; family Cyperaceae; genus Rhynchospora; species Rhynchospora pubera. Next base: position 120,393,732 of record CM051460.1, read on the forward strand.
TAGATCTTTGATATTGAATAAATACATTTAATGAATGCCCCATTTCTTAATTTTGTGCCTGTGTATATATTTGTGTGTGGCCGGGGAAGTATCGAAAATTGTTTAGTAATTTCTTTAATGAGTTTTAATAATTAGATAAAAAAAAATAACCCGGCTGGGGTATTTCATAGACATTTAATTTAAAAATAAGTTGGATGGTTTAGACTTCCAATTTATCTTAAAAAAAAATAATTAAATAAAAATATATCATAAGTTAGATGGTTTAGACTTCCAATTTCTTGATACGCAACCTGAACTTGTGGTTAATGCTTAACTGAGATACAAGATAAATAAGAAATCACAAATGGCATAAGTTGGTATCAAATATACATAACATTACTTTACTGGTTATACTGGTACAGGTCCTGTGTTGTACTGTATCAGCATCCGCTATGGTAGCCTTACTTATCAATTTCGCCAATTTGTTCTTAATTGTTAAGGTTTCTATTTTTCAGGCATATCACTAAGCAGTTATAAGGCCTGTACTAAAAGCTTCTGTTTCTACTTATGGGAAAAGAGTTTTAAGCCTGCTTAGTCTTGAATGCACGATTAACTAGACCCAAAAAGGATGCATGGATACAAAAAAAAAAAAAAAACCCTAAAGAAGTATTGTAAGAAAGATATAAGCAAGGCATTAGTATCTATACACCATGCTACATGAACAATTCAAGAAGCATAACTGAATCAGCCTGGTATTGACCTGAGACTTGAATCGATTAATGTCACTTGGGAACACATACCATCTGCTTGTATGGCGCAGAGACATTTAATTTTTTGCTAAACAAATAATACATGTATATATAGAAAAGTAGCAAAAAAATAATAATAAATAACTACCAGTGAATTTGTTTGATCTCCTGATACAACATGGCCTTATCATTTGACTCTAGTTTCGAAAGGTAAAGGTTTTACGTCAATGAACTTGAATATTTTAGCAACATATATACACCCACAACACAAGTGCTGAAAGAAACATAAAAACAAAGTTATGGTTCTTAGATTTGAATGGTACTTTTATACCTAGCCATTCCTTCAGGCAAAAGGTCAGGATTAAATTTCAGTTGTTTTTTTATTAAAAAAAAATCAACAGAAAAGAACCTGAAAATTTATAGCGAAATCTTAATGTAAAGATATCATACATCTGTTAGTTAAAATAACATTTATTGTGCGACACGATATTTCAAGTCCTATCTCTTGTTGTCATCTTAAAAATAAGAATAATCCCTTATTATTCCAGCAAAAACCATAGACAGAAAATTTTAAAGGAAAAGCAAAAGAAGAAATAGACACAGTTATTTCATGCTACACAAATTCAAGTCATTCAAGATACAAACAACTCTAGTCTCTAGGATTGGCAATTCAATCCAAAGAATTTTAAGAACAATATAAGCATACAGAAACAAACTAAACACAAAATCCAGTTGATTATTGTTATAATTAATATTAATTATAATATTAATGTGGCCTATATGATTTAATCTGAACCATTTATTCTTTAATGGTGCATTGATTTTGATGGAAAATCAATGGACCAGATTCATTCAAATATGATCCCTTCAATTGCCTTAGTTATATTAACTCATCTCCTGTCATTAGAAGGCACCTTTTCACTGATTTTCGCCTAATTAACAAAATAGACAGAAGAGAGTAAAAACGCCATTTTTGCCATCAATTTTGGACTAAGGAAAAATTGGAGAAGATCATATTTCCGCATAACGATGTCTTCCCTACAGTCCTGTAAGTTCTAACTCATAAATTTATTTAATTTTATATAAATTACGTGTTCTTGGCTATTAATTTCAGAAATATTATTAAGAATCAAATATTTCAAATTTCTATCAATTATTCCTTGCAAAAGAAAAGCAGCATTGTTGTATTTACCGAAACCATCAATTCAAACTGTAAGATAGGACCAAAACCCATGGGTGTTACCCAAGCTTCTAAATTTCTGCGAAATAATGGCGAAATAACAGAAATAGCGATATGCTGTGTCAAACCGCATGAACGTTACAGTCTTAATCGAGAAAATGACGTAACGCGTTATTTCAGTTATTTCGGCGATATAACGCATTATTTCAGTTATTTTGGCGAAATAACAAGCTGTTATTGCTACTATTGTTAAATTATGTATTCAATATTGAACTATTGTTAAATTGGTACAAGGTGCTACTGCTGCTCAATATTGGTACACTGCAGTTATAGAACTGATGTGTGTCAAACTTTGAAAAAACACTACACCGTTATATTGCCGTTATAACATCGAAATAACACCGAAATAACATGAGGACCTAGACCGTCATACCGAAAAAATCGAAATTTAAAAACTTGGTGTTACTAGAAACCAAACATACACTTCTTGCTCCCACCAACCGACTAATGAAATAGAAAAACTTTGAAATTGCGAAAAACCACTAAATTAGAGCAGTAAGGCACAAGTATTGTGAAGCAATTATATGAAAAACCAGTGATGTTTATGAATGAATTAAGCGAAACTCATGAATAATGAAACATAGTGAGTGAATTAATTTGTAGTGTAGTCAGTACGTAAAATAGAAGTTGAGAAAAATAATAAAATAATTAAGGTGAGAGTGAGAGAGAGAGAGAGAGATGGCGCCATTAATTGCAGCTTCAAGTTGAAGGGAGGAGGAAGAGGAGAACAAAGAGAAGAGATTAAGTTGAAATTGATAGATGACGCGGCGATCGAGCAACGAGTCGAGTGGCGGAGACACGGGATTGACGACACGTGAGAGGCTCCAATTTTCCAATTGTTTCTATTGGGAAGTCACAGGATTTTGTGATTTTTCGGAAAAGTAAGTAGCCTTAAAATACCATCTGCACTTGGCGTATGTGTTCCAGGATAATGGATCGTGGGTCCCTGATACTGTAGCGACTCAGCGAAAGAAATCAGTCCTGATGAACCGAGACCCGAAAAGCAGGAAAAATGTTTGACCGTGCGTTCAAACCTTCAGCGTAAATGCTCTAACAAGCACAGCGTTAAGAAAGGAAGGCTTTTTATTTTTTTTTAACCGAACAAACACAGTAAAAAAGGACTGGGCCGAGTAGAAAGTAAAAACTAAAAAGTAAAAAGTAAAAACCCTTGTTCTTCTCCGACAAGGCGACAAGCGACAACCACCTCTTCCACCCGGACAACCTCTCTGTCGGCACTGCTTCGAGCTTCGTCGCTGCCGCAAGCTGCAAACTGGGCCCCTCAGCCCCCGAGCGCTCCAGAGGCGCCACCTTTCAGCCGTTCACACTCTTTTCTCCATAACAATTCATATCAAGGACATAGCGAGGCAAGTTCACGAGAATATTTCACGCTCTACTGCTTGAGATGTCATGTGAGAACAAGCTTCAACTTCTTACGCAATTGCTATTCTTGTCCATGTTTTCATTCATGGTAATTTGAAAAGGCAATTGCTATACTGCAACTGCTGCTATTACTGCTTTGGTCGACCACCTTGGTCATATTCCTTAATAGCTAAAAAATTTGCTAAACCATGCAATAGTAATGATAATGAGTGTCAGTATATCAGTTGACCTTGAATTTTCTATGTTATCCTTGAGGAAGCAAATAATGTGAATGGATCAAAGAAGGGACCTGTTTGACACTAAATTCTTGAATTTGCAGACATAGTTAGCTGACAAGCTATTGCGGGAGACATGTATTATCGCAGCTGTCTCGTCTTCCATTCATTTTCTTGAAGAAACCCTAGGCATAAGAGCATAAAGAAAAAGGCCTGAGGTTGGTATTTATTCTCTTAGGCTGTGTTTGGATGTGCTGGGAATAAGGCTATTCCCAGAATAAGCCTATTCCTGGATGAAAGAGCGATCCAAACGCCTTGGGAATAAGCTGGGATGAAGCCCTCTTCCGCGCATATCTGCCTTCTCATGCCTTGGGAATTCAGAATTGGGAAGAGTAAAAAGCAATAAAATATAATTTCCTTTCTTCATCTCTCTCCTCAATTATTGAGACCACCAGTAATTACTCTCCAACGGACTGATTCCTTCCTCCTCTGATCGCCTTTCCTCTTATGGCGATAGACTTGCCTCATCGTTGGAGAAAAAAACTGCGTCGCTCTTCTCCTTTCTCTCTTCTGTTCTATAGATTGTCTCGATATTTTCCTGTTCATCGGCCATTGGTTAGTCCCTCTCTTTACTTCCTCTTTCATTGATTTTCAATTGTTTTTTTAAGGCCATAGATGGTACAAATTGGCATTATTTGGGAGCACTTTTGTCAATGTTTTTATCACAATTTGTTGGATCTGTACTGAGCGTTGTAATTTTGTTAAAATTTTGATCGGAATTGGTTCGACAGCGGTTAATCTTTGCCTTTCATTTTCTCTCCTCACATCGCAGATCTCCTGTCTTCGATCTAGCATTGGCGTGAGCAGCAGGAGGAGAAGTCATTACCTTCCTTTGAGACCTGCAGTGCTGTAAAACCTCATTCCTAAATTTTTTATTAGTCTCAAATTCTCTGTACAGATCCAAATTGAAGCTTTTGCTAAATTAAATCATGCTTCATTGACACAATTTGATATTTGTATTAAATAAGTAGATGAAATGCAATAATTAAATGTGCAATCTGATTTAATGGTCTGTCATTAACTGATCTTTATTTAATGGTCTATTTTAGGTAAGTGTGCACTGTTATAACTTATAACTGACCTGTCATTTTGGCATTGTAATTACTTAGCATTTTGGTTCATTATAACTGATGTGTCATTTGAATTGCTATTGTGTGATTTTAATTGTGTCATTTGAAGTTAATTAAAGCAATATCTGAGTGCTGTTGTGTTCAATTAGATCAATTATCATATGTGAGTAAATGTGTTCAATTAGTATTGAACTCTTCTGTATTTAAATTTCCCTAGAAAAATGAAACCAAGTTCACACAAGTCACGCAATAACAAAGGACGACCAAGTTCCAGTGCAAATCCTACTGAGAGGGCTCGTAAAAATAGAGATAGGGTTGCCAACTGGTCTGAGGAGGAGACAAGCGTTCTCCTTGATGTTGTTGGAGAGCTTAAACTCCAGCGTGGCATGAACAACATCAATTTCAAAGACTACACTGAAATCCATGAAATTTTCCAATTGAGGCTGCCTAATTCGACTCGTTCTAAGGAACATTGCAAAACTAGGGTGAAACATTTGAAGGGCCAATTTAGTGCTGCTAAACACTACACAACCCTTTCCGGTGGTTACCATTGGGATTACAGTACCAACATGTTGAGCGTATCGGCTGAAGATCTTGAAAACATAATTCAGGTATGCCCTCACATCATACTACCCTTCTTATTTAATAAATAATTTTACAGTAAGTATTTGTATGCAATAGCTTGGACAGTCCTTGAAATTACTCTTATTTTTTTTATCTTGATTGATTGTACAAGTAAAACTTGCTTTGGTATTGTTTGTGGTCTTTTACGAGAACATTTTTGTTTGTTTAATATGTCCTTGTCTGCTCTTTGTGCAAAGAAATTTCTGTTTGTCTGATAAATCTGTTGATTTAATAAGCTAAAATTATGATCGAGTTTGAGAATGATCTGGTAGAGAGGCCTTGTCTGATATATACAAGTACTCACCTGTATGGAAGATCAAAAGCAGCATCATATTTTTAGACATATTTAATTTAGACTTTGTAGGTAATTATGATGTACTTGAGCACTTACCAAAAATAATTATCAAATTATTATGGTCTAGTTAGGTTGCTACCTAAGGCTTTGTACATTGCTTGAAGATTATACCATTTTATATTACCTGAATCTTTCCATTTTTACAATTAGGTATGTGTCTGCCCGGGTGCCGCTGTTTTTTATTTTTCTTAAAAAAAAAATTCTTACAACAGAATTAGTACACTTTACAGAATACCTTGTCACATTGACCTACCCACAAATATCGTATCTGCCAGTAGTTTTTATGTGCAAAACAATCAGTTTTATGTGGTATTGACCTAACCCAGTTTCTTTAGTCCCCATCTAGTGCTATCTGTGAAATGTTTTGGGTTAGATTCTCTGAATCTTTTGTTTTTTTCTGTGATAAGTTACAACATGAACATGCTCCAAAAATAATGTCTGAATTTGTCTGTTATATTTCAATATTGATTTTCCTTTCTGTAAGATGAAAACACTTTGATTAGAACATCTAAAAGAAATATCAAACAAGATGATGCATTTGAGGTAAGTAATATCTCCTGCTGCTAGTTTACATTAAGAAGTTTAATGACAGTCCTTGATACTACTAAGACAATTTACCAGACAGTAATTGTAAACAATCATAAAAGCTCTACCAAAATATTAAAACAGTTTATCAGATGGTGTCCATGGGGAGGTTTTGAGTTGAATACAGGGAATTATTATCATGTAAAGTGGATGCTGTCATGCTGTTACTGACGAAAATAGTACTTAATTTTCAATGCAGAGTAATTCACAGAAGCTTGGTTTCTTAAGACGACCATTTCCTTGGTTTACAAAATTCAACACATTGTGTGGAGGCAGCCGAGCTGATGGGAACTGTGAGACCTTATTCGGCGAAAGACCAGATGCAGCAAATAGTGGGGATGCTAGTGGATCTGGTAGTTCTGATACTCCAGATGTTGGAGGACCAGTAGGGGGGTCTATAGACCTTACACTGGATGAAGACCCTTACCCTAATGCACCATATTATGACTTCAATCAGGAGGTTCAACATGATGTTCAGTTCAATCGTGATGTTGGTCAACAAGGCTCTGACAGCACCATGCCTACTAGTAGGAGCTCAGGTTCCATCAACCATAAAAGCAGTGATGGGGCTGGACCTTCTGTATCGAGGGGGAAGAAAATTAAAGACACATTAAATGTGATAACTCAGTTGTTTCAAAGTGTGGCAGACAACGATGCAAACACTTTTGCATTAAATCAAAAGTTGGTGACTATATTTCAGGGTCTGTTGAGTGTGGCTGAAAGAAAATTGAATAAAGAAGACAAGGATAAGGATCGATGCATAGAAAGGTTGGATAAAATGACAGAGATAGAGGGTGAACTACGGGTTTACATTATAGAACGCTTCACTGATCCTTCAGCGAGAAATGTTTGGATCCGTGGAAGAGATGTGGATGTGTACCACTGGATCGCAAGGAATTTCCCACAACAATTCCATCGACTTCGCCAGCAACAAGAAGCCAGCCAACGTTTTCCTAACCAACAAACCAATCCCCCTTTTTACAATAATGATGCCTACATGATGAATTTTGTTAACCAATATCAGCAACCACCTCACCAATTTGGACCACCACCTCACCAATTTCGACCACCACCTCACCAATTTCGACCACCACCTCAGTGATGTATTGCGGAATTTGTTGTTTAATAAGCGTTGTAGTTTGTAGTTTAAAGTAGTGCGTACTGTACTGTTTAATTTGCGTACTGTGTAGAACATTAGTAAGTTAAATTAGTTACTTTTGCGTACTGATCCTAAAGTGCAAGTGTTTTTAAAATGAAGCTACATATTATTTATGTTTTTTTTATATTTTTAGATCTTTATGGAAGTGCTCGCTTTCACATTTATCTGGTTACTGGTTAATTCTAGCTGCGGTATAGTTTTACTGAACAAATAGTAGAGTAACAGATGTATATTTCTGGCTGGCCAAAAATGAAAACAGCTGATAGCACTTGCAGAGAAAAGAATTCAACACAACTCTAAATACACAAATTCTTGTAAAATTGATTAAGAGATGTTATCAGATATATTTGTTGGGTGATAAGTACAAAGAAAAAGTCCTGGATTCGGCAACTGAGCACAAATGCCTAGTACTTTAATAAATAGCAACGAAAAAAGAGAATAAGGATGGGTATAAATCCTTGATTTAAAGATCAAATTGTAATAGCGTATACTGTAGTTTCTGATCCAGAAACTCAGAGATTCTTTCTTATTATATCAGCATCTCTATTTCCTGAGGTTGTACATGATATGTTCTGCATAGATGTCCCTAAAACCAAAAACATTAAAAGAAATTATTGAATGGTTTGTTAGATTTATAATGAAGTAAACAACATTATAAAATATATGGAACTAGCTATGGTTATGACTTGCAACGTAGTAATTAGAGGTTTTTGAACTTGCAAATTACTCACATGGATTTCTGAATGGCTTCTTGAGCATCAGAAGCTGGCAAGAACTCATTGACTGCAACCTCTTTGTTTTCATTCTTCTTATCTAAAGAAAGAAGATGAAGCAGGAGGAATGTAAATGAAAGCTGGTTATTATCTTTTTGGCATTTGCTAATTTTAAACTACTGTAGAACTTGGCACAATCCTGCCAAATAATCTAAGATTTCTATGCCAAAACATTAGCCATAACGTCCTTTCTCAATTCTGAATTACCAAATTTACTCTTCTGTTCTTTTTAATTTATAGAGAATGACTGAGGGTAGTTTGGGCGCTGCCAACATTTTGACTAACAAAAGTGACATTTTATAATTTTTCTTTTAAAAATTCTTTGAAAAAGGTATGCATGACTTTCATTTTAATTTAACTTACAGTCTTCGAAGAAACGACGGATCTCATTTAGACGATGTGGGGAGAGCTCGCTGAGGTTATTGATGTGGCGGAACTCTGGATCATCAGCACATACGGCAATGATCTTGTCATCCTTCTCTCCCTGTTAACATGATTGAGGAGTTGCTTTAACTGGTGAGTGGTGAGAATTACTTCATGTAATATTATGTAATTAGCAACGACTTGAGGCTTGGAAGTGATTTTAACCTGATCAATCATAGGCATGAGGCCAATTGGTTTTGCACGAAGGAAACAGCCAGGGATCACAGGTTCCTGTCCAAAACAATCATCAATACCTTAAACAATCAGCCATGGGTGCTCTTATTTGAAACAGATTTTTATTTCTCTAGGTAAATATTTTTCTTTCCTAATAACAGCATTGAAATCCCAAGGAGATTAAACTTCTAAACTAGATTATCAGATTTTTCTTTTTTAATGTTTACAGTTTTGCTTTTTTTATTTGATTAAACAGTAATATATTATCAAAGAAAAATGCACATTGATTGTGTTACTTGGTTCCAAACACCGAAAGAATCCTCCAAAGTATGAGTCTTGAACTTGAATGTTGGCTGGTAATATAGTATGTACTTTGGGTTTGGAAGATATTAGAAAGAGGGGTAAGCCGAGATAGGTGCACTGGTACTGATAGGATGCTGGTACCAGTGCAGCAACAGCCATTTAGAGGATGAGCTGAAATAAGTAATGTTTCTACTGTTTAGGGATGAATTCTACAATGTAATGCTTTTCAAATTTCAAATGGAAAAGTTGTGGATTTTCCCACTTGTTTTTCGAGAAAAAAAAATCCCTTAAAAATATACAGAAGCTTACATGCATATGCAAACTGATAAACATGCTGTTATAGTGAGACATTATTTTCCCCACAGAAATATGTAATATTTTAATTTCTCTTACCTGCATGAGGACCAGGACATCCATTGGATCACCATCTTCGCAAAGGGTGCGTGGGATGAAGCCATAGTTGTGAGGATACACCACTGATGAGTAAAGCACCCTATCCACCTATTTTTCCATATTATATTTCAAAGTGCAGTTACTTTTATGGACCAAGAGTCCAAGAGAGTTAACATCTCAAAAATCAGAACAGTAAATATTTGTGTTTTGGTCGGAGAGATCATGAGGGCACATACCATTATCAGGCCAGTTTTCTTGTCAAGCTCATACTTGACCTTGCTTCCTTTGGTGATTTCCACTACCTGAGATGTAGGACAGACAAAATCAGTATATTGAGAGCAAAAGAGCTCAAAGATATCAAGTATAATATATGTTGACTTCGATAAGATCTCATTAAGATGTTTTGTAAAACTGATTTTTTTGGTTAAAAGCTGCTGCCATAATGCAATTTATGATGGTAAAATTATTTTTATTTTTTATTAAGTTTTCCTATTGATGGGAGGCTAGTTCTTACCACATTGAAAATAGCTGGAGCTCCTGGTCCTGGACATTAAATAGCATATGTGGTTAGTTCTAGTCCCTTTGTTTGAAAAATTGTTATACTTGTAATCTTAAGATACCAGGGAAGTTTCAAAAGGTGAAACGACCGATATACTGTATCTAATCTCAAATAAGAAAACTGTGTAATGTCCATATGAAGCATGAGAAGTAACTCTGCATCCATCCTTTACAGAGTATTATTCATACTCAAATGGTATCTCATGAAAGATATAAAAGTTTTGGTAATTTTTTCAAATGTAAAGGAACTATGGTTAAATATTCTATATTGGGTGCTTTTAACTATTTACAGCGAAATTGGCTTTTTCTCTCTAATTTATTTAAAGTTGTTTTCTGTAAATATTGTGGGCAGTAGAAATTATCCTTGATTGGCAGGGGCATCTAAGATTGTTAGCCTTTGCACCTTTTAAGAAAAATTGAAAAGCTACCACTATGCATAAAGAAGTACATGAATGTTTGGTATCATGATAAATAAGGTATTGTGTTTTATTGCATCAGTACCAATTTCAAGGTCATGCCAAGGATGGGCAGCAACGGATCTGCGGGAGAGGGATGAGAGTATCCTCTGGTTCAACTGTGGGACCTTCCTTGTGGGCGAATTTCCTTCGGCCATTTTTCTGCTAGTATAAAAGGTGAGGGTTATTTTATTAAGCTGAACTAATGACTCTTGCTGAAGTGAACAATTCAAATGACAGAAAAAAATATGTTCAAGGTGATTTACACTGTTGAGGAAATGGAATATAACTATTTTGCTGAATGCCCATGCAATTGTATATTATAGATTAAGTGGCATGTTCTGCATGATAATTGGTGATTTCTTTGTTATTCTTTGTGCATGCTGTGGGCGACTCATTAATAGGAAATGTGTTAGCAAATATGTATTATTGAATCTGACTGAGCTTTAAAAAATAAGCCACATTCAAACAGAACATTAATTTCTCTCGCAGAATTGTCTCAAGGAGCTTTTCTATTGAACAATATGCAACATAATAATAATAATAAAACTGCAGGATGAAACAACTGATTTTATAATCCTGCAAGTATAATTCCATCAATGAAGAGTACATACAAGAAAATTACCTTGTTGATATTGCGAAGAGTAACAGAAATTGAATGGATCTAGCTTTTTGTTCTTTAATTCTAATCTTATCCATCCATATATATAGAGAGAGATTTAGAGAGGGACCATCCAGGCGATTTTTTAAAAATAGATAACGCTGAAAAAGAGAAAATAACAGGTTGGATTTCCGTTCATATGCTTGATTCAAGGTGGCACATTCTTCTCATCAGCATCTTGGTTCAATGATAATAAGAGAAAAAGAAGTATTGCAAATGTCAACAAATACGAAAGCACTTTCATGACTAAACAACCAGAAATTAATAAGAAAAGCTTAAGAATAAGGCACAGGTCCTCAATTCGAAAATAACGTGGACATAAAATTTAAACGAAGTTTACTAGCTAGTTTAGATATGAATTTGGAAATGTCTTTATATAATTTTCGGCTTCCGGAATCATCAGGTACAAAAGGCATCTCTATTTAGCGCCTTAGTTTGTATATCTGATCTGTTGATCATAATTGCCCCAACAATATCAGATGAATAAATCAATTTCAGAGAAGTGGTAAACGTATGCCAAAATTTTTTTTGGTTTTCCTTCCAAAGTAAAATTTAGCAAACTTGGCTTCACTTAGATGGTAAACATGTTTTTACCTTTGTAAATGTCAAAAATAATCATAAATTATTTGACCTGCTGGTCCTAATCTGTCTGTCGTCTTGTTTGATGTTATTTTGGTCATTAAATGTCTGAGGTGGTAATATGAATTTATTAAAAGATATAAGTTAGAATTTTTTTGAATAACACTTTGCATTGTAATATTTACATTTGATGCCTTAGTTAAGTTAATAACACATGCTGACTTCACTTTTATATTTATTAAACTCCACTGATATTTAAAGAAGGATATTTTCCAATTTTGTAATTTTTGTTGTTGAAAACATTTTTGAAGAAAACCAAGGGTCAAGCCCTTGTTGTTGTTGAAAATATTGTGTGATAGTTCCTTAGAATACAGATCAATTCAACTACAATGACGTTGTCGATGGTAGTTTTGTCATTAATAACAAGAAGAAAAAGGTACTACGAAAAATACAATACACAAAGAAGGACCAACCACTGCAGAATAATTCGTCAGAAGGTGAACAAAATCGAGAAAGACGTGTCCAATTAGACTTTTAATATAAAGAAAAGAGCATAATTAAAATGGCAAAAACAAGATAAGCCCCGGCACCGTTCAGACAAGGTTCATTTGGCAATGGTAGATCCTTTTTCTACAAAATTGCTTGTTGATGATGTCATGTGTAGCATTTTGAAGGGTGGCTTCATGTGTCAAGAAACTACGCTTCTTTTTTTGGAGTGGAATGAGGTGGCACAATGAAGTTACCAGTCCTATCATTACTTTTATAAGAAATAAAAGTTATATTTGGATTTTGTTTCTTTTATCTCACTCTTATACATAGTTTTAGCTTTTAATTGATGTACTCCTGAGTTACAGTTAACATTAAAGTAAACAATTCTTGTATACATTCTTTTTTTTTCCTTTTTTTTATGAAGGCTAATAGTTCTTTATACATTCATTTTATATGACAAGTTTAGCATTATTATATATGCTTTATAAAATTTAGCCACTCATCAAACAATATCCCTAGTAATTCCAACAGGGTAGGTAATTTTTCATAGATGATCAGATTTAATTTAAATTATAGAAAATTTAGTACATTTCTAAATAGATCATCGATAAAACATTCATGTTTCAATTTTTATTTCAATAATCATTGACAAATATGTCAATTGAATGTACAACAGAAATTAGAAAAAAAAATGTATGCGTCCCCTGTGTACAGCTGCGGTACGCGTCTCCCTATCACTGACAAATGGGCCCCTAATAAATCAAAATTGTGTAGACAGTGAATGTGGGTGAGAGAAGGGATAACATTGGAGCATTGTATCTAGACCCCCAGAATTAGCATTTTCTACAGGCTCACACTGGTTTTTCTTTTCATTTTTCATTTCTCGTTTTTCCTTTTTTCTTTTTGCTAACTAGGGACAATTATTTTGGATTTACACAATTAGGTAACTCAATACTTGAATTTGTATTTTGTACGTGTACCGCAATAATCAAGCGAATAACCAAAAGTCAGTCATGTGGTAAACCACTGGGTCACGGCAAAAATTTGTTAACACTGAATTGGAAAGAAGGTCACTACAATAGTCATGGGTTACAATGATGGTCTTCAAAAAATAGTCATGGGTTAATAACTTAATGTATACGGTAGTACGGGTTATAGCAATATTCTCTGTGATTTAATGGAAATTTCTCTGTAGATTAATACATTAAATTAATGTCCTTTCCGATTATGAGCACGAGTATATTTTTATGCACTGGTCGGCATCTGAATCAAAATCATAATAAACAAACTCTTAAACTTACTTTTTTTATTTTTATTAATAATTTATTTAAAAAAAATGTAGCAGAAGTGTATACTGATATAACAAGTCTCGCTGAGTCACAATTCAATCCTCTTTGAGTTTGACAAGAAAAACAGTCTAGTCCAAACCACATAAATAGCATCACCAATTTGTGTCAAAAGTCATTCAATGTACCAAAAAAAACGTCAATAGAAAATTTGTGTCAAGTGTCTTAAAACTGAGAGGATGGTTAAGTGCATAGGCGTTATAAAAGCAGCCAAATCAACCCCTCATAAGTCATGACACAACTCTCCATGAGTGTATCTTTGATCAATAAACCCAAACAAAAATGTTTACAGAATTATTAGCAGTACTTGTGATAGCCATACTAAGATGGGCATATAATTTCATAAAACCACCGGCTTCTTCAGTATGCGGCAGCCCTGGTGGACCTCCCATCACCTCTTCGCGGATAAAGCTGAAAGATGGAAGGCATCTTGCATACAGAGAGTCTGGAGTACCGAAACAGAAGGCCAAGTATAAAATTGTGCTTGTTCATGGTTTCAATTGCAGTAAAGGCGAGCCAGGTGATGATCCGTTAGGATCCCAGGTAAGATCAAGTTGCTTAATGCTAAACTCACATTTCAAATAGAGAAAAAGAAAGAGATGAATTAAAAGATATGATTCATGATTCACAGGAATTGGCAGAAGAATTGGGGATATGTTTTGTGTCATTTGACAGGGCTGGGTACGGAGAGAGTGACCCGAATCCAAAAAGAACTGTCAAGAGTGAATCTATGGACGTAGATGAACTAGCAGAGCAGTTGGAATTGGGTCCCAAATTCTACGTTATCGGTGGCTCGATGGGGGCCTACACAGCTTATAGCTGCCTCAAATACATTCCCCACAGGTAATACCAGTTGCTTGTTGTACCAGATAGTTATGAAGGTAATGATACCTTTCAACCATTATATTTACTGGTGCCGGTGCAACTAGTATTTCAACTGTTTAGTTTGGTTTTATGGCCGATTGGCAGAAAACCAGGAAAAATTTACCTTTAATTTAAATTGATACTTTTACTATATAAAAATGATGGATACTTTTACTATATAAATGATTCAACATGCTTTATTATATGCATTTCCACTATTTGCCATATCTGCCTGGACTTGAGTTATAACATAACATATTTGTTACAGACAGTAACATGCTTATTCAAAGTGACTAATTAATAAAGGATTTAAAAGTTTACCAAAAGTTTCTCATTAGTTGCATTATTGATAAAATTGGTAGCCAATACTGGCGTAGAATGTCATCAAATTAATCCCTTATAAATTATAATAGATTTATTTTCCCTTTTATGAAATTAAGTCTGGTGAAATTTGATAGATTACTTGGTGTGGCGCTGGTGGTGCCAGCAGTGAACTACTGGTGGCCTTCACTTCCTGATCATCTGGCAAAATCCATGCTCAAGAAGTTGGACATTGGAGATCGAATGGCATTTTGGGTTGCACACAATTTCCCAATCTTGTTTCATGTTTGGATGAAACAGAAAATTTTTAAACCATCTCCAACTATGACTGGTCAATGGTCCCGGGAAACAAGCTCTGAATCAGACCTTGAGATAATGGAACAAAAGATTAATAGCCCAGCACACAGGTCTGATGAGGTTTGTTTTCTTCTCTCTTGCTCTTGCACTTTTATATAGGTGAATATAAGCATGCTAGGAATTGTAATTAAGGTGAAACTAATTAACATGACAACTTCGTTTAAGAGCAGTATAAAAGGAAGACAACACAGCAAGGAGTTTATGAATCTTTGTACCAAGACGTATTGGTGGTGTTCAGTAACTGGGAGTTTGATCCAATGCAGATTGAAAATCCATTTCCAAATAACGAAGGTTCAGTTCATTTGTGGGCAGGAAGAGAAGATAGAATATGCCAAGTTGAGATACAGAGGTATGTTGCAAAGATGTTACCATGGATTAAATATCATGAAAACCCGCATGGTGGTCACCTTTTCTGTGCTATTGGGGACTGGAATGACAGAATAATAAAAGCCCTTTTATTAGGAGAAGATCCGGAGTATATGTAATGTAATGCAGTCAACAATGGTGAACTTAGAACAATTAATTATAATTTGAAATGCATTCTGTCTAATTTGTTGGTTATTATGTAGTTAGTGGATTATTATTTTCATATATGTTAGACTTAAATAGCAGAATGTAATAAATGACATCCTTTGCAATGTTATGCTTTATATATGTTGGAACATTGTAAGGCCTGCACAAGATATATTTTATCATTTGATATCTCAGGGCGTTTGGATCATTTAAGAATAAAATTAAGATTAATTATTTAAAATAAAAAATATTATTTCTAAATGATCTAGAATAATTTTTTTAGATCTAAAATATTATTTTTAAGTGGTCCAACATCTGGATTAATTTTTTTTATTTCTAGAGTGTTTGGATCATTTTTTAAATCCAGATTAAAAAGTGGTTCCAACCACTTCTTAATCCACATTAAAAAGATGATTCAAATATTTTAGGAATAAAAATTTAATCTAAAGTTAGCCCACTTAAAAATAACACTCTATATCCTAAAAAAATTATTCTTGATCCTTTAGAAATAATATTTTTGACTTCGAATAATTAATCTTAATTTTATTCTTAGATGATACAAACGCACTACCTACTTTCGCTATTCTTAGGAGTTTTACTTGGATTGATATTACAATTATTGGAGAGGATAGAGATAGGAAAAAGGACATGCTTACTCGAGGATAACAACTTATCCCCAATGTCGACGTAGGTTCATCAATCATCATGACTTATATACGGCGCTTCGAATTGTTGAAGACATGCCGAGTCAATTTCGGGTCAAATGGGCTTAGCCGCTGGGTTTTAAGCTTTTTGACTAGGCTTGATTTGATGTATTAGTTTCGACTCGGTGTTTTTTTTTTTCTGAGAGTCAGGAATTTCTGACAATTTTTTATTTATAAAAAAAGTTTACATAACAATAAAAACTCAAAATAAATAACACTATCTCAACTGGAACATAACAACAAACAAACGGTGTAGACTCTAACAATGTCTATACCTAGGTATCACACCGGTGTCAGCTATTATCCGTTGTATATTATTAGTAGTTTAATGCTACTACTATTTGTTGTAAATTAATTTTTAATATAATTTCAAAAACATGAAGGATGCAGTTGAAGGAATTGTTTTTTAGTAAATAAAGATATATACAGCTGCAGTTTTTTACAGCTAAAAATGGAACTCACATTAAAGAGTACCTTAACGTCCTTCTCTTTTAGCCGGCAAAAATTCGTCATCACAAAGAAATGCATAGAAAATCCCAGATATATTTCCATTTATGTCCTCAATCAAATAATATACGTTGCTTGTGCATAGGGTTTGAATAGGCGTAAGTCCATTTCATGGGCCCAGAAGAGTTTCATAACTGGACTGGACGTCTGGACTTTCAGGTCAATAAACCCATCTTTAATAAACGTTACTCAACGAATGTTGTCCGGTACTCCAGTTTAACTTAAGACTAGCACGGTTTTTTTTAATGAATATATTAACCTTTTTTATTTTAAAGATAATATTACATTAATAAAGACTCACTATGGCTCCGTTTGGATAGGTGCGGGAAAAAGGGAAGAAGTGGGAAGAAGTATTGGAAAGTGTGTAACTTTGTGAATAATTTGAATTGTTTATAATTTTTTTTTTTCTTCTTCCTTCTTCTTCTTCTTTCTTCCTTTAAAAACCCAAAGTGGAAAATTGCCAACTTCGGAGTTGGAACCTCGATTATTATTTTTTTGTATTTTTTTAAAAATGTTTGTATAAGCCACGAAATGTTGAGATAACAATTTCTTTGTTTTTTTTTTCCTAACCCATGCCAATCTTGGGTTTATAACCTCAATCACAATAAATAAGAAAAAAAATAATTAAATGACTTCAGTGAAACCAGAAAAAGTGTTTTTTTTTTAAAAAAATTACAATTTAGTACTTGTACTTTTATATTTAAAAAATAACTCAAATGATTGTACAAAATAAAAATAACGCATATATAAAAAAAATACATATACATGTAAATTATGAAAAATTCATATTAATATATATATTTATACATATATATTATATAATTGTTTTTTATTTTGTAATCATTACTTACATTGTTTTGTAAATATAAAAATACAAGGTCTAAATGAAAAAAAATAAAAATAATAAACTTTTCCATCGCTACCATCATCCCTAATTCCTTTTTGGCTCTATTATGTGACTTGATCTTCTATGGCCATCCAGTTTGAACCACATTAATTTATATACCAGATAATGTCAGTGCAATAAATAAAATAATTTTAATGAAACAAATAAATATAATTTGTGAAAAATAAAAATTTTATTATATCTTTAACTGACGCATAAATTAATTAAAATTTATCTTAAACTTTTCAAACTTAATCAAATTATTCACAATTAATAATATCACAACACAAAATGTATGCAAGTATTTATAACTCAGCAAATCCCATAGGAGCCGGAAATAGCCATGCCCTGCCCTCCCACGTGGACGTTGGGTGCGCACAGTGTTTTCCAAAACGTGTCGTGTTTAACGTGTTGGCACGACACATATACGAAAATAACACGAGATGCGTGCGTCGACGTGTCGTGTTCAAAGTTTTATCATGTTGACATATTTTAACACGACATGTTTTGACACACAACACGACACGACACGCGACACGTGACACGTCTAACATGTTAATATGTATAATATCTTAACCGTTTGATTATAACCAAAGGATGGTCCAGATCGCACTTGGACAACACAATCATTATGCATGTTGAATAGTTATACATATTATTGTATATAATTAAAATATATGATACATAATATATATGTATAAAGTTATTCAACATGCATAATTTAAGATATAAAAAAAATTTAATGTATAAAACTATTCAACATGCATACTTACTTATACATATAATTATGTTTAAATTATGGATGTTGAATAGCTTTATACATATATATTATGTATCATATATTTTAATTATATACAATAATATGTGTAACTATTGAACATGCATAATTTAATTATATATTTATTTTTTTATAATAGATGTTTAAATTATATTTAATTTTTAATCACAAATTATATATTTTGTAATAATAAAAATTTTGAGAGCTAAAAAGCAAAATTATGCCTTCGTTCTAATTAATTAAGGACTCAAAATCTCAAAAGTTCTTAATGATTAACTTCTATTTTTGTTTTGAAAAAATTGAATAAGTTAAGTTATTTTAACAATTTGCAAATCACTCAAAAAGTAGTTTATCATTCATATAGTACATTTGACATGACGGATCTAATTAACAGTGGCACCACTTCTCTTTTTTCTTTTGACGAAAAATAGAGGTTGAGATCCTTATCTTTGTAATTAATTAACTATAGAAAAGCATCATTAGTTCATTACGGAGATGACACCACTTCTGTTTTGTTTTATTTTAAATTCCATATCGAAATTCTCTAGCTCGGCCATTGAACATAAGTCATTCAAGAACTCATTCAAATAATATCTCAGTTTTCTCCGACTTCTTTATAAATAAATTTTACAATGATGATCAACTCCATCACATTTCGTTTAACAAAACGCTATCTGAAATACCTCACAAATATTGCATCTTCAATACACACAAACTAAGTGTTTAGAATGATGATCACGCAAAAAGTGAATTTTCTTACCTCAATTGGAATTGCGTTTCACGCAAAAAGCAACCCCCCCCCCCCCCCCAAACCAAAAAAAAGAAAGAAAAAAAAAAGTGCTATCCACATCATGTGTAGTTTCAAGTTTGATTGCGTTTATAGTTTTACGGGGATTGTCAATATTCGAGAACCGATAGCGAAGAAAATATATAGGCTTACTCGAGGATGACAACTTATCCCCAATCTTGTTAGTTTTATCAAAACTGGGGCAGTTTGGATCGCTTAGGAATTTGAGAAATTTGGAGAATTTTTTATTCCTAGACATAAATTTATTGGGAAGTGTGTAACTTTGTGAAGAATTTGAATTGTTTATAATAAATTTGGATGTAGGAATTTGAAATTCCCCAAATTCCTTGTGTATCCAAACGGCCCCATACAGTTCTTCAAATTGGTCAAGACACAAAACATTCCAGTCGGCGTGCCAAGTTTGGGCCTAGGCCTGTTTAACGTCTACAACGGCAACAAAATGGTCCATTTTGTTTGTTGTTCTGTTCCAAAAACGGTATGTCCATTGCATTCCATTTTTCGTTCCGTTTCAAAAAACGGTATGTCATTTCATTCCATTATTCGTTCCGTTTGGACGGAACGGAACAGAACATGTGTTTTTACACTTAAAAAAAAGTGTTTGTCGAAATGGAAGCGAAATGGCTTATTCCGTTTACCGTTCTGTTTTAGCAACAGTATGGCCTCTCATTCCGTTTACCGTTCCGTTTCTGAAAACGAAATAAAGTTTGGTACCGTTAGCCATTCTGTTTGGACGGAACGTAGACGGAACACGGTATACCGTCGTCACCCCTATGTGGGCCTAGCCGCTGGGTTCAACCTTTTGACTGGGCTTGATTTGATATATTAGTTCCGACTTCTCAAGTATGTTATTATTATTACTATTTCTATTATTAGTTGTTTATTAACTTTCGTATAATTTCAATACGTTCCATATGCTATTAAATATAGGTCATTACTAAAATCTAAGGTTAATTATACTCTACTAATCATTTTCTGATCTTTGTCCCGAGAACAGAAATACATATATGTATTGGATGGAATTCGAATTAATTTTTGTTGACTACAAAAATCTTTACATATTTTATATTTTTGGGTTTTATCAGTAAACATTGGAGGATTCTCAGCTGCTATCAAGTCTTTCAAAAAAAAAAAAAAAAAAAGAATTGGAGGATTCTCAACTTGATCGTAAAACTTATTTTCATTTGGGCTTTGTTTTACAATTAAAATTATCAACTAAAATTGAACATTATATATTTGAAAATTAGAATTATGCTTTCTATCAAATACACTCTGCTAGTGCATATCAGCATATATCAGCGTGCGGCTCGGATTCGCGCAAGTCCATATTACAGGCCCACAAGAGTTCATAACTGAACTGGACTGTCAGGTCAAGAAACCCATCTTTAATTCACGAAGCGACCAACTGAGACTCACTTTTCTGTCTAAATTGGTCATAGTATAGTCCTCCAGAGTTCCGTTTATTTTTTATTGTAAAACATCCTGTATTGTAACAAAAACACACACATGGATTTTTTTTGGCAATAATTTGAAAGCCTGCCATCAATAACTTGCACTGTGGCATTCAAATTGAGCTTACACAATTTGCCTGAATGTTCAATTGTGATGCTTAGTTGCTGATCAATTAACAAAAATAACACTCCTTCGGCAAGGGAAAAAAATCACAAGAATGAATTTTTTTATTTATGTACTCAACTGGTATTTTTTTTTCTTCTTTGGTTGAATATGAATTCTGTGATAAGAAGTTATGTTTGTTATGTTGGTTATTTATGCTGAGGAAATAGAATGTTCGCCCCTTACTGTACCAGTCATGCCATGTCTGGATGTACTTATACCTGATTTTTAGTGTGCAGGTTGAAGTTACAAATTTAGTACCTCTTTTATAAGGGGCTTCTACGCAGGAATTTTACCAGTCAAATCATATATATATATATAAAGATAAATTAGGGGTCTAAGCCACCAGTCAAATCATATTTGGAGAAAGGAATTATTAATTGAAAATTGTGTGTTCGGGGAGAGAAAACTAGTAAACTACCTTGTTCTCAAGGGTAATTCTGTCATATCAATCCTATTTTATCTTCAATTTAATGTGACTTTGAAATGGATGAACATTGAAGGGTTGAAGTCAACTCCTTTTCACAGGCTGAAATTGGTACGCGGCTTCCTCCAGGTTTATCATTACGGCTCCGTTTGGATAAGGTGTGGGAAGAAGGAAATAAATTTATTATAAACAATCCAAACTCTTCACAAAATTACACACTTCCCAATACTTTTTCATTTCTTCCTTTCTTCACACACCTTATCCAAACGTAGCCTACATGAAAAGGTTTTAATTTATTCCAAATTTACAATAGCTCTTTTCCAATATTTGCTTGTTGTGACAAACACTATTTCTCTAACTGACAGCTTCAAGTTTGTATGACGAGTGCCATTAGGATTTGTTCAAAATAATGGTAGATTATTTTCAAACATTTCCTTAACACCACTTTAACAATTTAATGATATTTATAAGCAACCCAGAATTTCTCGGTGCCATCAACCTGCTAATGTGGTGTAGGCATCCTCCTTTAATTACTTCAACAATTTAAAAAGTAAACCATCGTCTAGCTTAGTAAGAGAGTTTTCTCTTTACTTGTTTCAGATATTTATTGCATGTTCACTTCACGTTTAATCCTTGTTCTTGCAACATTCTTCACTATTATAATTTGTTTGGAAATTGAATATATTGTCCAGATGAGACCTGGTCTTCTATTTGAACATTCCACTATTTGACTCATAATCGATTTTAAAATTTGAATTGTTAGAATCAAGTATGACATTTACATGTCCCTCATTTCTTGCACCAACTAAGTATCAAAACATTTTTTTTTTCACTGTGTAATACAAGAAATTGTTTACCATCGTTGTGGTCACTTTCTTTTCGAAACTATGGTAACTCCTTTTGACAGCATGATTGAAAGAAGTATCTGAAGGTGCCAGCTCGGGAGCTGAATGAGCGAAGACCTCATCTCGGATGTTGACAAGTGTCGGCGTTGGCACTCTTTTCATTTTTCCCCTTCTTTGCACATTTTTAACTTTAGCAGAACAAAGTTTACTAATGGATTAACTTCCACAAATATATCTTTTGATCTAACAGAAGATGCATTTTTAATAATTTATTTCTTACTAAATTAAGTGATAAATTTATTGAGAAACAAAATATTAAAATTTTTCCTTTTGGTCAATATATATAATATATAGTAGCAGTAACGATTCTATCTTTTGTATTATACTAATCTTAAGATGATGAGCAGGATGAACATGTGGCTAAATCTGTTCAGAGCAATGAAAAGACCGTCTGATTCAGCTACAAGGCCGAGTTTTGATTCGAAATTTATTACGTTATAATCAACTTGTAAAACAGTTTCAAAAACGGTTGACTTGCAATTAGCAATTTGTACTAGTCCAAGTAAATACAAGATATCTCATTTAGGAGGTCTGGAAGAAGATAGAACACTTGAAGGTAAAAACTAAATTATGTTCAACAATTGAAATAAATAATTTAACAAAATTAATAATAATTGCAAAAATTGAAAAATCAAAACAAGAAAAACACTCCACACAACACCCGCTCTTAAACCCTAAATTGCGCCTTGCGATGAGAAAAATCAAAGAAAGGAATTGGTGCATACGTCTCAACAGCGAGGAGCAACAACAAATCTTCGACGAGGTGGAGGCGAATATTTGCATATGAGTAGTAGCATTAGCGCAATGACGGCTGCCATGAGAAACCCCATGATGCTCGTCTTCGGGCCATCTTCCTGCTCTGAGCAGCATACCTTCTTCCAGCGGCACACCTCCCCCATTCAATCACTTAAGATAGCGAAAAAAACTGAACTAAACTTTGATGAGGTTGTTATTGTTATCAATAGTCAATATAGAGTAATAATGTAGACATACAAATAGGGAGGACGATACTAGGTAATGATGAAGGAAATTGAAATTAGAAATTAATTTTTTAGATTTTAAATATCAAAGATAATATCTAATAGATTACAGAGATAATAAACAACTGCATTTATTTTAACTATGATATTCTGTAATAAATTGGTTAATAATGCCACAATTAGCTGTGGTATCTTTTGTATTAATTATACCAATCTTGAGACGATGCGCAGGATGAACACGTGGCAACAGATCTGCTCAGGAGCAATGACAGGACCGTCTAATTCAGCTCCAGGGATCGTTTAAAACTGAGTCGAAATTTCTTTTGTATTTTCTGCTTATTAAACAATTTGAAACGATGCCAACAAAAGAAAACAATTTCGATGACGGTTGACTTGCCATTTCTACTAGCGCAAGTACTTATATATTTAGTTCATCTGAATTATCACAGAAATCTTCCTCAAGGAATACATCAAACATCATCGCGTCGTATATCACTTAATTGGAAAAATATTTATTACCTGAATAAAAGGCCAGGACCAAAATAAAAAATAAAAAGTAATAACAATATAGTGAATAAACAATAATGAATTATTGAATTGTACTAAGCAACATCTGTCAAAACTCAAAAGGAGATAAAAACATTATGGTACAACTATGCATGTGTTAACAATATGCTAGCCCCCATCCCATCCAACCCAATCTCTCAAAAACTAATTAAATGGCACCTTTTGATAACAAAAATCAAAGAAAAGTGCTGCATGAGTCTCAATAATAAGAAGGATAAACGACTACTCTCCGGCGAGGTGGCGGTGAACAGATGACCATCAACGTCAGCGCAATGACAACCACCATGAGGAGCCCCATGATGTTCAGCTCCGGCTCGTCAGGCTCCGAGCAGCACACCTTCCCCATTTAATCGATCCCTCAACAAATTAAACCCACCAAAGAGTTTTGGTGAAGATTTTGCTCTTCCCGGAAAGAGAGGAAGTGTACAAGGTATATTGTACTAGGTTGTTATTGTTGGGCTCTCTAATAAGTAATAACAACTGCAACGGTTGACTTGAAAAGACTTGCAAAATGAGAACTGGAGTGTAATAATGTGACATGAGCCGAGCTAACATTCCATAAATTAACTTGCGGTACTAGAATGGGTGCACCAAATACATCATTTGGTGAAGGTCAGTATCATTGAAATCTAATTTGGAATTAATTGGGGAACCGCATAGTACTACAAATTATGTCATGTGAAATGGTTGATGGATGTAAAAAGTCTAAGTTGGCGAGCTGAAACCAACGACCATGGAGGCTTTAATTTTGGTTCTTTTTTTACAATCCCCACCCCCTCCCCCCTTTTTTTTTTTTTTTGTTGTTGAATGGCTCTTGGTGCACAAAGTACTTTTATTTTCTAACATGGTATTTAATCCCCTTGTATTAGTTTTGAATTTTCATATTGTTTTAACCCCTAATATTGGTAGCTAGGCTCAGTCCGTACGTCACAGTCTTGACCAATGTCTATGTGGCTATGTCATGGACCCATGGTGCAGGTTCGTTGTGACTTTTCAGACTTGGACTTGTCAAAACCTATAATCCTATATGCAACTGGTAATGTATATCAATTATTATAAAAAAAGTAATTTATATATAAATTTAAATTTATATATAGATCTCATAATTAGCTATATATACCATTAATTGCATAGATATAATTATTAAGTTTGCCCTAACTTATTTTATTTATATTCATGGAAATGATTTTTATATTTCCCTACATATATATCCCACACTCAATTAAATTTTGCATAGGTACAATTATTTAAATTGCACTTAGCTTTTAAGAATTGACATATAATCTCATCCAGGATGGTCAGCAACCAAAAACGAAAAATGACTCAGAAGGCAAATTAATCTCTTGCAACAATGATATCCGAAAGTCATTTTTCTCGAGTAACTTTATTTGGCATTGCAAAGTGTAAACCTAGGTGACGTACGCACGCTAAATGTTTAGAATAAAAAATAAGAATAAAAAATTTCGGTATGTGTGCTTATTCTTATTCTTGTGCAACCCAAACAATACGAGAATAAGAAAATTTGGGCCCTTATTCTTATACTAACAAAATCAGAGTGTAAGAATAAAGAATTTGAATAAGCACGCATACCGAAATTTCTTATTTTTATTCCGGCTCATCCAAACACACCTTAATATTTGTAAATATCGTAGTCTTCTGTGTCATATATATTTGACCGGATAATTAGTTTTCTTGTTATTTACTAGAAAAAAAATTTGAAATAACTATCGCTGCCAATATTGATGCTACTGAAGTGCAAACGAAGACTTTTCTTTACAAAAAATGATTCAGAGAACCAAAAATTCAAATTATCTAAAATAGCCAAGGGGCTGTTTGGATGTGTTGGGAAGTTGGGGAATTTCAAATTCATATACCCAAATTTATTATAAACAATCCAAACTCTTCACAAAATTACACACTTTCCAATAAATTTATGTCTAGGAATATGAAATTTTCCAAAAATTCTTCAAATTCCTGAGCGATCTAAACGACCCTCAAGAGTTTTACAATACCGATTTAACCTGAATCGAGTAATCGACACACCAAACTTCCGCATCACAAATTACGGAATAGTGAATAAAGAACTACACCAGAACATCCCTGTCACACATCGGATGAATTTCTAAATTAACTTAATTAATATTCTTATTTCAGGTTTGAAAAATACCTTTCTCAATAATGGATATAAGAAGAAGAAAAAAGAGGATAAAACAGTGACCTCTAACTGCCATCATTGACTTATTAATTTAATCTTTTAACAAATTAAACAAAAAATAATTATATAATCCAAGACAGTAAAACAACTTGTGAAGTATATATTAAAAACCTAAGCCACGTGTCCAGAATTGTATTAGAGATAATATTTTGCCTTAATCATACAGTTTAAACAATAGCTCCAGAAATCAATAAATAATATTTTCTCTATTTTTCATTGATATCGGTAATATAGCGTCATTTTTTTAACACTACCGAGGTACATCAGACGATTACAATGATATGCTATAATAAAGTTTCAAATAAAGGCAGAACAAGAATAAATGATTAACAAATTCTGCTTCATCACAAAAAAAAAATGAAAAATACATATATTTTCTCTAAACCAACGAGATATAGATTACATATAAGTTATGTAAATTTTGAATTCCTTTTTATACTTGGTCAAGAAATCAAAACAATGTACATATTAGAACTAATTAATATATCATAGTTAACAAGATTCATGTTTTCGCCTCTGGATAGAGTTTCAAATGAACTTTAAATTTTATAAAAATTATATGATAATGCATTTCTCATAAAAATTGAATGAGATCAATAGTTTGGATTCAAAAAAATTAAAAATTAAAAAATTAAAAATTAAACTAAAAGATGGAATTAAACTCTGCTTGCCGTATTGAGTATAGCTCGGTCGCAAGCCTAAGTTAAAGGAGGAGGTTTTTTTCTTAAGATAAATTAGGGGTCAAGCCTTCCAATTTATTTTTAAATTAAATGTCTATAAAGACCCCAGTCGGATTTCGAACTTGCGACCTCTCACTTGAGATGCACTGCTCTTTGTCACTAGACCAAGAGTTAGTTCTTAAGGAGGAGGATTGTGATAGGCTGAACAAGCCAAAGTAAAAGAAAATTAGCTATCTCTATGAAAATGAAACCCAATTATTATTTGGTACAAAAAACTTAGTTGTTGTTGTTGTTACTAAAAGATGGGATTAGGATATTTTGATGGCACACAAAAATTAGTGTGGATTGGGTGCCTTATCTCTCATAATAACCCTGCAAATAAATCCCCCATCTTTAAATAGAGTTTTGAGTCGTAGATTTCATTAAAATAAAAATAAATATTTATCTTGAAGAAGTTAATTGCACAAAAGAATTTTGCTATTAATTTGCATGTGACGTTTTTTCCATCCCACAAAATATAAGATCATAATTTTAAAAAAAAAATTATATCGGAAGTTGAATTTACTCTGATCTCGACTATAAGCCCAATCTCAATTTTTGCTGTTTGGTAGCACTGAGAAAAAATGGGGAATAGGAATAGAGAAAAACTTATTTTTTATTCCTTATTTAAATGCTAAGGTTTTGTTAGAATATGAATAAGGGCCGAAATAAGTCCAAATTTTCTATTCCTTAGTTGTTTGATTTGTGCCGAAATAAAGAATAAGTAGCTTATTCCTTATTCCCAATGGAACCAAACACACAGGGTGTGTTTGGAAAGGTCGGGAATAGGGAATAAAAATAAGAAATTTCGGTTTGCGTGCTTATTCTTATTCTTGCGCAAAACAAACGGTATAAGAATAAGGAATTTGGGTCCTTATTCCTATACTAATAAAACCATGGTATAAGAATAAGGAATAAGAATAATCACGTAAACCGAAATTTCTTATTCTTATTCTCTATTCACGGCTTATTCCGTTGCATCCAAACACACCCACAATGAATAATTGGTTCCGTTTGGATGCGTTGAGAATAAGGTAGGAAGAAGGAATAATGGAAGAAATTTATTGAAAAGGGGTAAATTTATTGGGAAGTGTGTAACTTTTGTGAAGAATTTGGATGGTTAGAAATAAATTTATTGGTAAAAAGTGATTATTCCTTATTCCTTATTTCTTATTTCGGGGAAGATGCCATCCAAACGGAGCCAATTATACAAGCTCTGTATTTTCGGTCCAGATGCTACTATAATATGAGACTGCGTTTGAATAATGTAGAGACCATAGGACTAGGAGTTGGGATGTGATGGAGCCTTGAGGCATGAATAATCCAATCGACTGCCTATTGTGGGAAGGTCCCGCCATATGTTTGGTCAAAAACAACTATATTATATATCAGTTTCTTAACGATACTTTTTTTTTGTGTGTTTATTGTTTCAACATATATATTTTTAATATAGTGTCTTAACGATAATTTAAGGGGGGAAAAAGTACAGTTTTGATGTTGCCTACTAATTTTGGAAAAGACCTTCAATATCTTATATTTCTGTATTTTATAAAGCAAATATTATACACTTCCATTAAAAGTGTTCTCAAATTCTATTTTTCCTTGGGAGCGCCTTTTTCTAATTATAATTTATAATGGAAAAGATAGTTGAATGTTTTTTAATATCTCTAATTATATTTAACTAATTTATGAAGTATAGGTCCAAAATTATTTAGCGAATTTTCTTTTCTTGCACTTAGAAAAATCTAAAAAATCCGATACGAAAGCTGTGATTTCATATTATCTGATTATGCCACTATATTAAAATAGATATTATGTGGTGAACAAAAAATTTTAACTGGACTTGAATCCTGATCAATCATATTCTTTCATAATTTCAAATGAACGATCTAAATTTATCTTTGGTTGATAAATTCAGTCCACTACAGAATTTCTGCTTGAAAATAAAAGTTATACATATTCAAGTCTGAAAAATGCTATATAATTTATGCTAAGCTATTTGACATTGATATTTAAAATTAATGTATTCTGAATTTTTATAGAATCGAATTAAAATATCTTGATTAGTACATTATATTCTAAAGTGGTATGTAGTTACATATTTTCTGCTAATAAGTATTTTGGCCGTTAGCTAAGCCGCCTAAGCGTCATTTTCAATTCTAGAAGCATCCGAATGCGGATCCGAAAAAAAATATTTTCTAAAACAAAAGTTTCTAAATCAAGCTTTCCTCTACTTTGATTAGTAAAGAACAGTACAAAAATTTCTCAAAGAAAATATAAAAAGGATATAAATAAACATTCATCATTATTTTAGTAATTGATGGGTTTTAGATATCCATATTTGTTCTTCCGGACCACAGAATATTCGGGAGCGTATCCTCTGGATGGTTGTTATTCAACCATCCAGTGGACGTCTTTCGATACGAGCCGTCTGATTTAATCTGAACGGTTAGATTTTTTCGGGCCTATCAATCTTAGTATCATGCACGGGGCATTTATAGCCATTGAGATTTAATCAGACGGCTGATATCGAACCATCCGCTGGATGGCCATCCAGAGGATGCGGAGTGCAGAATATTCCTATTTATTTAAAACTGACACCAAAACAAATAAAAATGTTCCATTCCTGTAATTTACAGCGTGTAGCGACTAGCGAATCCACCACAAATGCATGCTTTTTCCACCATTCATTAACCTGTTACATAAAACACCACAGATATTTTCCATAGGAAACTTAGTCAATAAAATCTACTGGCCCGTTTGACAAAATCCTCCCTCAATTTACAGGAAATTGTAACTTACCTTTCCTCAGAGACGACTTTCTTCACCTTCTCAACTTCCCCTTCCTTACCAAGTCGCTAGTACAACCTCGTTTACCTCACCCCACTTGTTCTCTCCTCTCTCTAGCTCCAATTACTCTCTTTGTCGTTTTGTTCTTTATCTTTCTACATTAGTTATGGGGTTTTGTCCATGTTTTGGTCGGGATGAAGAGGAGGAAGGGACCAGTGGGTTAAACGTGGCACGCGCTAGAGTTAAATCTGGTTAGTTGATTTAGTTATGTAAAGCTTTGTTTCTTCTTTTCCAAATTATTGGTACCGAACTCAACCGTTGTGGGTTTTGGAGGACATGCCACTTTAAGTTGTTCCAACATGATTAGTACATAATTTAGATGATTTGGTGGTATTTAATTATGTAAAGTTTTGCAAGTTTCCTTCTTTTCTTTTTCCAAAATCACCAAGTTGGTATTTTAATTTGGTTAGTACATAATTTGATAATTTTGTTGGCATTTAATTATGTGAAGTTTTGCATGTTACCTTATTTTATTTTTTTCAAAATCACAAATGGGTTTTAGATACTTGTCCTGTTTGTTATTTAAAATTTAGATCATATCTGAGTTAATTTTGTGCCTGTCATTGGTAGTTGAGGCAAGTCCACAGTACCAAAATGGTAGTCAGGAATCAGGTACCAATGGTGAATCTATATCACACCATCCCATAAGAACATTCAGCTACTATGAGCTAGCAGCTGCCACCAAAAATTTTAGAGAAGATTTGCTTCTGGGTCAAGGCGGGTTCGGCTGTGTGCACAAAGGATGGCTGGATGATGGACAGGTGTGTCCTTCCTCTATAGCCATCGAAAATTTACAAACCAGTACAATTCTTCATTCAGTATATACTGGTAGTGATACCTACTAATTAAAGATCAAACAGTTGAGCCAGTACTGTTGGTACTGGCCTTATCTCCATCTTGTTTCTTTCTCATATTATTTTTTCCCCCCTAAATGTCTTGTTTATTTGAAGGTCAGTGTAGGCGCTTAACTGGCATTTAGATAGCATACTCTGGCCAAAGAACAGAAATCTGAACCTGTTAAGTTTTGTTTGGTACCAGTCAGGTGATACTTTCACTGAATAATTCTTAATTAGTGTAGAAACCATGACAGAACCTTTCATTTGCATCCTAGTACTGTTTTATTTTAAAAAAGATTGACACTACTAGCTTGGTATGATCTGTCAGCCCATTCTCAGTATGTGAAAAGTGGATGCCTTTTCTACTGTGCAGGTTGTGGCCATAAAACAACTAGATAGGAATGGCCTACAAGGAAACAGAGAGTTTCTGGTGGAGGTGCTCATGCTGAGTTTACTGCATCACGAGCATCTGGTAAATCTGGTTGGATATTGCACGCATGCCGACCATCGGCTTCTAGTCTATGAGTTCATGCCTTTAGGATCACTCGAAGATCATCTTCACGGTTAGATTAACTGATACTTTCTTGTGAGGTTTTTGTTTTCCAATTTAATTTTGATCATATTTAACCACAATTTAGCAAAATTTTATTTCAATTCTTTGATCTACTAGGAAGATTTTTATATCTTCAGTTTCAAAATAAAAAAAGTTCGAGCCTTAATATTGTTATCTGATCAAGGGAAAAAATGGGTGTTAAGACTATTAATGAGAAGATGAAAAACTCATTTCAATTGTCAATCTGATACAAGGGGATAGTGCAAAATTGTGAGCTTCAATTTTGGCATCGCTTTTAGACCAAATTTACTACAATTTTTCAGTATTTTCATTTAAATTATTTTAATGGTTTGATTTCCAAAGTTAGTGCAATTTTACATCAAGCTAGTACAAAGTTATTTTGATATCTCAATTTCTTCTCCGAGCTAGTTAAGAGTTTTATTGTTGTTATTATTATTAGTATTATCTTTTGGTCCTTGTACTATATTTCCCACATTTAACCTCAAGTGTGTTATTTGACTCATGGATAAGCCAAATTATTCAAAATTGAGAGTTTTTCCAGCTTGTATGAGAGAAATAACATTTCAGTCCCATCATATGGAACCTTGTAACGGTATAAGTCAGTCTGTACATACCTGTATCGACACGACTTAGATTGTTCTGAATAGCCTCCCCATGAATTTAGTTACTATGTATGATAGTATCTTGATGACTGGAACAGACCTTCTCCTGGGTCCTTCTCCTGGGTTGGCCACACTGAAGCTAAAGGCCTTCTCCTGGGTTGGCCACACTGAAGCTATGTGTCTGATAAGTTTATATATTCATGGAGAATATACCCTTCTGTACTGACCAGACGAAAGGTCTACAATCCACTAAATTATGCTTTTATCTAAGAAAATCCTATTTCTGTATTGACTGGGCCAACTTGTAAATGCTTTTAAAGTACTTCTCTATTTTCCTGAAACAGACCTTCCACCTGGCAAGGAACCCCTTGACTGGAACACAAGGATGAAGATAGCAGCTGGTGCTGCTAAAGGCCTAGAATACTTGCATGACAAAGTAAATCCTCCTGTCATATATAGGGATTTCAAGCCATCAAATATACTTCTTGGTGAAGGATTCTTCCCGAAGCTATCAGATTTTGGGCTTGCAAAACTCGGACCTGTCGGGGACAAAACCCATGTCACAACCCGGGTCATGGGGACACAGGGATACTGTGCTCCTGAATACGCCGCCACTGGGAAGCTGACAGTTAAATCAGATATTTACAGTTTTGGGGTTGTTATACTTGAAATAGT
The DNA here is from genome assembly GCA_028095005.1 of Rhynchospora pubera. Taxonomy (NCBI): domain Eukaryota; kingdom Viridiplantae; phylum Streptophyta; class Magnoliopsida; order Poales; family Cyperaceae; genus Rhynchospora; species Rhynchospora pubera. Next base: position 120,426,001 of record CM051460.1, read on the forward strand.
CACCGGCCGTAGAGGCTATGATCCTACTCAACCTACTCTTGAGCAGGACCTTGTTCAATGGGTATGTGTTCTTTATTCTTTATGTAGTTTATATATTGTCATTTCTTTCTTGCATGATTCACTATTTCTTTGTTAGTTATCTTCTTTTCCTTTTAGTGAGCAGATTGTTTCTTTTAATTTTGATGTATTATTGGAAACATTGGATACCTCTTTTGGTGTCAGAAAAGTTTGATACCCTGTATTAGCCTTAACCATTGGGTCCTTACATCCGGACATTAAATGACAAGCAAAAAATTGAAAGCGAAAAGAAAAAAAGGACCAAAATTTCCTTGGTTTTCAGTCCATACAGGATGTTATGCTTTTGACTCTCTCCTAGTACTGAAACTGATACAAATACTTCCATCAGGCCCGTCCATTGTTCAAGGATCACAGAAAATTCTCCAAAATGGCCGATCCTGCTCTACGAGGGCAGTACCCTCGGCGAGGCCTTTTCCAAGCACTGGCAATTGCTGCAATGTGCGTGCAAGAGAATGCTGCGAGGCGGCCCCACATCCAAGAGGTCATGACTGCACTTTCTTATTTAGCATCGCAGTCTGAGGTTTCGCATGATAACTACGGGGGCCCATCTACGCCAAAATCGTTGCATAAACACCCCATGGTGAATAGCTTTAGTCATCAGGACCAACATTATACCAGCCAGGACTGGAGACAATACAGACCCAGTTAGTGCTCTATGCCAACTGTTCTGTGTGTAATTATTGGTGGCTGTGTGAAATAAAACATGAAACAGGAGCATCCAGTAGCCTTTTTATTTGGCAAGTTCAAATCCAGTAATCTAATTTGGGAAAGCAATAAGGTTTTTAAATTTCTTACATTGGGTAGTTAGAAACGTAGCATTGTTGTGGTTCCAGAATGAGAAGCAGACTTGAATCATAGCAAGAGTACCATTTTGCCTTCCCAGTCATTGTTACAGTTGCAGGCCTGTCTCTGATCACATTGGGATTTCTCTCTTGTAAAATTATCATTGCTTTTTGGGCCTGTTTCGGCAAAATTGGTTTGAGGTCCTGATTCATAGCATTGGTTTACCTTCCCAGTAGCATTGTTAAGGTTCAAGCGTGTTTTGGATGGCAGTGGAGGTGTTTTGAAGAGGAACAATTGCTATGGTTCATGGCCTGTTCCTGTAAATTTTGAATATCTGTGGTGCCTATTGGATATCAAATAGATCAATGACAAAAGAACCATAGCATTGCTGTGATTCAGCTGCAGTTCGGGCCTAGTTGTCAGTCTTACTACCCAGTGTGAAGAACTTTGAGACCTTATGGATTTCCTAATTCAGATTATTATCTAGTAAAAAAAATAAAAAAAGGGAAAAAAATGTGTGATATCCCTTGTCATTTCCTGAGCTGTGAAATAAATACTATGCGTTGAGTGTAGAATAAATGGTCTGTTTAGTATTGAAGGCGCTTGTATATAAGTTGAAATATGAAACTATAGAAGTATGTTATAGTCAACAAAAAGTAGACTCGAAGCAACAGTTTGGATTTTTGTAAATATTATATATAAGCACTTAGAAAAGGTTTGTAGCAGAAAGGTTTTTTTTTGAAATGTTCCTTTTTCATGTTTTGCTTGTTTTGAGCTTGTTGGCTTCTTTTACTTCATTATATTTTCGTATCATTTTATACTTTTTTGTTTATCTAACTTGCTGAAAAGAGAAGTCCAACTGTGTCTTGTTTATGTCAAACATTATCTGTTGTATGGTAAGTAATTCCTGTTTCTTTAGGAATTCTGGGAATTCTCTTTGGAAAAATTGAACAAATGTCCTCATTGACTCTCAAATCTTCTGCACTTGAGCTGACGTGGAGATGAGAACCATCTTTGTTTTTTTTTGTTCAATCTTTCTGAAAATTTTAGCAATGATTTTGATTGTCTTTGTATTGCATCAAGATTTGTGCATTATAAATCTAAAAAACGAATCTCTTAAAACAATGTCGATCATCTACATGAAGGTAGAGGGAGCTAATCCAGGGTGTGAGGCACTGCGGTTGGTTGTGGACCAAATTGGGCTAGAACAAGAACTCATTAATGGGGTTTGTATTGGGTTTTATAGTTGTTGTATTATAATGTTACAACAGCTGGTCCGAGTCAACTCAGTTCAGTCCAAGAGCAATTCATAAAGAAAAAAAAAACACAAAATTTTAATAATTCTTTTTACCTAATGCGCTTGTTAGGATAATTAGCAAGTGGAGTTCACTTTTGGTCGAGCTAGGCTAATTTATAATATAGAGAGAAAGCTGTGATTTGGCAAAGAACTTTTTATTTTTATTGTAATGTTGTCTTTCCTTTTTTTGAACTGACTTTGCCCCAGTTGCTCTTTTCTTTTTTCTCTTTGTCATTTTGAAGAAAAGAGGCGGGCTAGTCATGCTTTCCAGTATATTTCATTGGAAACAAGTTATTTTTTGTGACTAAACTATTATGAGTGCTAGGAATAGCAAAGCCAAAAAAAGAAATAAAATAGTGAAACACAATTGAACTTGCAATAGATATGATAAAAGAGAATTAATTTGTTGTCTCCATGTTTTGAAATTTGTTTTCCAACGTTTTAAGGGAAAGTTGGGTGTGAGTGCAGATAAAACCGAATTACCAAACATCTCCTTACATCAATTAAAGTTGTTCATAATATGAAAATCCTTTACATATTAAGACACCTTTTGGAGGTAGAAGAACAAAAGAAAGAAAAGATGGATGTGCTCAGAGCTTCAGAGTTCAGAGAGAAAAAGGGAGCATAAATGTAAAGTAGGTAACGAACAAGTACATTCTAAAGCTGATTACTGAATTTGAGAAGATGCATGTCTAACATTTCATAATGCCATTCAAGACAAAATAAGACAAGAAAAGGGAAAATGACAGAACCAAAAAGTCTAGTCTCCTTCTTTCATAATACCTCTACTAGAACTGAGAAGCAAATTCTCCCCTTAATTTGATTCTCCATCACAAATAACAAACAAAACAAGAAAAGCATGCATAAGATGATAAAATACATATCAAAAGAGAGAATAGCCTATGTCTAGTACTTCAGAAGAGGCCATATTTCCCATCTCAATTTCACCGGTACCAAGTGCACTCAGCTCATCCCATAACTGATCATCCAACCAAACATCGCCAGTACCAATGGAACCAATTGCACCAAACTCTGTCATGTCAGTGCACGGTGAAAACTGAATGTGGTCAGTTGATGACCCTAGTGCACCACTGTGTACACTACCATTGTTGGTCACCGTGTAGAAGCTGGAACCAGTATCGTTCTCTTGGCATGAACTAGGGTTTTTTGGAGGTGAAGAAGCTCTTAAATAGCTCTCTGGTATTATACTACTTAGGTAACCAGACTTGGTATCCTCTGAGAATAGGTTGATGTTGAACTGATCAGTTGTGTACTTGTCAGCACTCTCATGCAGTGCTGTATTATTGCTGTTATCGGTGTAGGCCTGAGTGCTTGGTTGGTGCATTGGCAGTACTGCATGGTTTGCATGGAAAGAAGGGAATGTAACAGGCTGAACAGGATTGTTAAACTGGTAATTCTGATAAGGGGTAAAGAGAGAAGGGAAGTTAGAGAAAGGTGAACCAGTGCTGGTGCCAGTACTGTACACAAAGTTGGTTCTTGCTTGTGTTCCTTTCATTGAAAGAGCTGCTCGATCATATGCTAACGCAGCCTCTTGGGCAGTATCGAATGTACCGAGCCAGTGTCGCTCTTTTGTCGTGGGGTCGCGAATTTCAGCAGCATAACGGCCCCAAGGTCTGCGCCTTACACCGAGAAACCGGCCTGGTTCGGATTGTTTCTTTCGTCCCCTTCTCTCACCAGGAGGAGATGGAGAGGGGGAGGTGTTGGATTGTGATTGTATCTGTTTCGGTTCGGCGAAAGTAATGGGGATGGAGTTCGTTACGTTTGCTTGAGCTCTGTTCATGGTTTCTAGAGAGAAAGAGGGTGTAGAGAGAGAGTGAAGAAGTGAAGTAGAAGTAGGAGAGGAGTGGAGTTGCGTGGTGCGAGGTGATGGGGCTACTAGATTTAAACTAGAGGAGAGAGGGGGTGAGAGGGAAACAAGGACACTGTAGATGGGATAGGCATGTCATGGGATCAAGCTCCACATAACATATGAAAATTATATTTTGCATATTAATGACTAATGAGTAATGATATATATATACTGTAACCGTCATGTTGGGAGAACTAAAATTGCAAGATTGCTGCCTTACGTATGTGTCTTCTTAAGTTACAAACTTACAATCATAGTAAGAAATTTGATTTGAAAATAATTTGTCATGGTTTCAAAAGTTTGTAATACTGATATAATATGAGTATAATCTAAGAAATTAGTGGATTTTTTTTGTCTTTTAATAATGCAAAAAATATATCAAAATACACTATTTTTATAACAAATTATATTATAGGAGTGGGGCTTGGTTGCACTTTGCTCTGCATATTTTTATAACAAATTATATTTTCAATTTTTCTTTTACATATGATCCATTTTATTTCCTTACCCGAGCATCTTTGCTCTGCATATGAGTATATATGACTATGATTCTGATTTCAGAATATATATTATCTGGGGAAGCAATCTGAATTTGAACATTTAAGGATTCCCATTAACAATAATATAATCACGGTCTAATCATCTAAACCCCTTGGTATAATGTAGTTTATTCTAGAACCTATGTAGACTATCCCTGTTTCACTTGTGTTAATCCATTAATCATTTAATCTGAATGGATTGGAAGAATGCTCAAATGTCGCCTAAGCGTGTATTGGGAATGCAAAAAATATGGTTTGGTTTGGTGGGTCTCGTGCCCAAATCTCTGTTTAGAACATAATCCATATCTACTATTGTCAGTACCCATTGGATACCTAAGAATTCCTATTCCAATTATTTATTTATAATAAAATATGGTTTGTCTAATCCAAATACATACGTCAGCTTGTGCTTAATTATCCGGTCATCACCAGAGAAAATTGATACAGCTAGTAGTGGATCGCATGATTATATTCCTCCTTATAAATATATAATACGGATTGTATAATATGAATATATAAAAATTATAGCACATATTATGTTGTAGATGGTTAATTTTTGTGTATTAATTAATCCATCAGATTATTATTAATATAATGGCTTCAAAAGCCCACTCTGTTCAGAGAGGATATGGATGGATTTTGGATCAACGTAAAATAGTAAAAGTAAATAAATTTCAAACTTTGAAGAAGGGTGTGTTTCTCAGATTTTGTTTCCTCCCCAAACCAAATGTGTCCTGTGTCTTACTAAAAGAAAAAATGTTTTGAATTTACAGGAAAGTATGCAATTAATAATTATTTACGATGTTTAGCATATAATTTTTTTCCTTGCTCATTATGACCATTTGCTTTTTCCGTAATTAAATTTAAATCTCATATATATGCATCTCATATAGTAAAATAGATTTTTTCTCAAGATAAATACATGGTTCTTGTTAAAACTTCAGAATGCATGCGTCAATTTTAACTATTACTATTAAGATCGATCATTGTTGTTAATTTTTATAAAATTCGAGATAGATATCAGAAAAAAATAAAGGCAGCCATTAGCATTGCAAAAAGTATTAAGGTCAAATTTATATACTCAGATATTTCAATTTTTTGTATCTTTAGTTGCATATATAATTTCTTTTTGATACTCTTCATATTGTACTCCCAAATATATATTAATACTATATTTTCTTCGAAGCGTTTACTTTTTCTTAATGCAATTCACCATAATAGCCCAAAAGATATGCACACTGCTTACCTTAATGAAATCAGCGTCATTTGTGCTTTTGCATCCTATATTACGTTTTTTTTTTCAGTTTCTTTTCTTTTCTTATGAACATACAACTCAAGGTTATTTTCAGAAAAGTTAGCTTGTTTCAAAAAAATGTTCTGGATCATCAATAGGATCCTTCAACTACAACTTTCTTAGCATGATAACCAACAGCCCTAATATTTAAAAAAAATTATATAGCAAAAAAGAAAAGATTTTTTTTCTCTTAGCAGTAAGAAATTGATGTAAACTGTGGGCGTGCTATTGAAGTCTACATGTTTTACATGTATGAAGGGGGAAAAAACGAGCTAGTAAGCTATGTATATCTATTTATCAAATAAAATTGACCTAGCTAGGCATTTGAGACTTGCGTTGACAGTTGCATTGCTTCAAATAATTAAAATTAAACGTAATCTTTAGTGGGACTGCTTTGCAATGCCCGTAGGATCTCACCCATGTGCAATCCGCATTATAGGAGAAATAAAAATTGCATCAATTGGGGAGGGAGCTTCTTTGTCACCTTGGCAACTTCAAATTTTAATGGAGCAGTTAATTTGGAAAAAAACAGCCTAGAGGTGGGTAAAGACATTCCTCCTAGTGGCATTTCTTTTTCCTACATTTACGGCATTAAGGATGATTCAGATCTCCGAGCTATGTATTCCAATCTAATATCCGGATATAAAAGCTAGCACTGACACCAAAATATATATAGTTGGCTTAGATGCTCCATGTAGCATATATCGATCATTTAGCTAGAGAGATAAATTCTCGTCAACTTTCAAATACAAATAGCTAATTCAGATTGTTCAAGGCGATAAAAAAATAGACTCTAATTAAAAATTAAATTATGTTTATATTTTTCATATTTAAGAGAAATTGTCTAATAAATCTAAAAATTTTGATAGAATTTGAGAATCTCTTGGCTATAGATCAAGCGCACCAAATCCAAACAATTAACTTTCAATCACTTGATAGAATAGCAAATAATACTTAAATTGTAAAAAAAATTTAATATACAATCTATCTATACTTCCAAAAAAATAATTTTAATAACTATTTAACCAGATAAGCAGATGTCAATTTGGTGTTCATATAGCAAGCTTATTCCAACAGAAAATTTACTCCCCTTGTTCTATATATATAATTGTGTTGGGGGTACACATTTAATTTGGAGAAATTGTTTTAGAGATGGGAGATGTAATTCATTTTCTCTTCCTTTAGGCTATTTTAAGGTTTAGTTATCTTAAATGGCCTTCACGTGAGAGAGCTCATTTGGAGGACCCATTAATTCTTCTATGTTTGACTGATCACTCATTAGGAACCAAACTACCTATATTAAACGAATATTATCTCTTCTTCTAAAGCATGAAAATTTAAGAGTGCTCAAGCTAAGTCCCAATCAAAGCATATTTAATTGCCAATCATGGGGAGTTAATTTATGGGCAATAAACAAGGGGACTGTGGCTTTCTTGTCATTCCAAAAGTATAATTTTAGGGTGTGTTTGGATGAGCATGGAATAAGGAATAAGAATAAGGAATTTCGGTATGCGTGCTTATCCAAATTCCTTATTCTTATACCATGGTTTTGTTAGTATAGGAATAAGGGCCCAAATTTCTTATTCTTGTGTTGTTTGGGTTGCACAAGAATAAGAATAAGCACGCATATCGAAATTTTTTATTCTTATTTCTTATTCCATGCTCATCCAAACACACCCTTAGAAACAAACTGATGACTCCCATGGGTCAAAAGCAAAGGAAAAGTAAAGGCATTTAATGTTTAATCCGACAGAAGCAGGCAAAATGGGTCTCATATGGACATGCTAATCAAGTGGAGACAAGTTTAATTAAGTGTTTAACCAATCAATTAGTTTCTCTATATAATTCAGCTGATGGACAAATGGAACATCGAGCCAGTTGCATAATTAATTTCCCCCGGTTCTTTTTGTAAGTAAATTAATTTTCTGGTTATATAGACTTTATATGTTTTTCGTGTTAAAGTTTTGTATTAAGTGATTTCAAATTTTAATTAAAATGACACCATGGTGACAATACTGAATAGCACAAGCAACTTGCTCTGTATGAAAGAACACTATTTTATTCTTAGAACATCCATGAGTCAATCTCACGCTATGTTGCATGAATACGGGTTCAAATATCGTATCCAATACAGTGTGGGTGCGGGGATATCAAAATTTTGAAATCTTTCCAATACGGAGATGGATGTACACACACACACACACACACATATATAGAGAGAGAGAGAGATTGGCTAAAGTATACTCCAGCATATAGATAGTCCGTATGCTGGAGTCGTTTCTCAAAATCTAAAATGCATACAGTCGATCCGAACCTTTCAAATTGTTCTCCATATTGAAATCTCCTAGGAAACCAAAATTTATATTTTTTCTAATTTTTTTACTATATATTATGCTATTTTAAAGAAACACTATAAAAGAGTTGTAAAGGAGTATTTCTGACCATTCAATTTGAAAATAGCATAATATATAGCAAAAAAATTCGAAAAAATATAAAATTTTGTCTTGAATAATATTTTTACATGGAGAACAACTTGAACGGTTTGGATCGACTGTTTGAATTTTAGATTTTGAGAAACGACTCTAGCATACGGGTTTGATCCGTATGCTGGAGTATACTTTAGCCAATCTCTCTCTCTCTCTCTCTCAATATATATATATCGTGCGTACTAATGTACCAAGGCTTCGGTGCGCGCATACTGATCTAAATTCTTAGATTTACTTCAAAATAACCGATATATCCAAATCATCCAATAAGATCTTCCTATTATAATTTCCTTGGCAATCAAAATTTACCTATTTTTTTTTAAATGTTAAAAGTACTTTTTCGAATTTTGAAAAACTTTTTGAATGGTTAAGTAAAAAAATTAGATTAACGATTTTTTTTTAATTTTAAAAAAAAATAGTAAAAACGTTCCAAAAATATAAAATTTGGTCAACAAAGATATTATAATAGAGAAATTATATTGGATAGTTTGGATCGGTCATTTTGATGTAGATTCAAGAGTTTAGATTAATATGCACCGAAACTCTGATACATTAGTATGCACTATAGATATTCTCTCTCTATATCTATAGATAGATAGATTAAATATATATGATAACACTTGGTGTATATGAAATTTTTAAAAAATTTTATTTTTTCTTTGTTTCAATTAAATATTTCATTAATAATATATATATATGAAATTTAAATATTTCAATTAAATATTTTTAATGATGAGAATTGGTGCAGTGATATGAAATTTTTTTTATTTTTCATTAAAAGCTCCATCAAATTTTTTATATTTTGAAACTTAAAATAATGAAGTTTGTCACGTAGCTCACGCACCCGATACGAGTATTGGTTAGTCAAACAGATTAAAATAATCAGATTCGTCACGTAAAGTATCAGTATCGAAAATGCATCTGATACCAGTATACGAAGTACCGGGTAACATAGATCCCACGAAACATCAAAAATTCTAATCTTCTCAACTTGATAGCTGCTTCTAAGTGTTAAAAAAATAATATTAAGCTTCTCAAAACTAATAATATCATATTTAAGCATATCGTAAATTTTATTTTATTTTCTTTTAACAATAGACCATATTAATATTGCTGACTTTCATAATGTGAGATAGTAATTAATATTGAAAATTTTCTCAACATCACATGATGTTGTGGATCGCCTTGACCCCAGTAATTGTGCTAGCTAGGCATTGATACAGAAAACAGCGATGAAAAGTAAATTCCAAATAACATCGGTAACATGAAAAGTAAATTTCAAATAACATCGGTAACATGTAGTGGCGGATCTAAAAAAACTATTTAAATGGGGCTGAGTTTATAAGAGCATTGGACCAATATAAGTTCATCATATATCCATCTTATACAATACCAAAAATATAATTTAAAACCATATTATAAAAAAAAATTTGAAGAACCACTCAAAATACATAAAAAAAAAATGCAATTTGAATTTGTTCATGACCCATATATGTATATATAAACCATGGTAGGTGGGACTCTAGCCCCAGCCACCCCACCTGTAAATCCGCCCTTGGTAACATGTTAATTAGCTAGGATTTTTTTTCCTTCATCAATGACACGCATAATACAGGAATGATAATTGTCATCTGCAGTTTTGCCATCCCTACCATCACTAAATATAAAGTGAACATATACAGCAAACAAGATGAACATATAGACGATCTAAGTGAACGCTTACAAACAAATAAGTGTTGTCATCATTTGTTCAGAATTTTGCATGCATATTCAACTTATTTTCATTGAACTTATTTGTTTGTATGTGTTCACTTAGATCGTCTGTATGTTCATTTTGTTTGTTGTATATGTCTGCAGATGACAGCAATCAATTTCCTGCATAATATATGGTTGTCAACTATTTACTAAAATGGGGGGAGGGGGGGAAGCAAGGACCATTTTATAAACAAAGCAATTCAGCTGACATTAATTCTGCTTTTCTTTTCAACAAACCTTTTTTTTTCAACAACAATTTATTTTTCAACATCAGGTCGAAGAAGAAATAGACAGCCCCCCCCCCTCTCTCTCTCTCTCTCTCTCTCTCTCTCTCTCTCTCTCTCTCTCTCTCTCTCTCTCTCTCTCTCTCTTCACTGATTTAATTTGCCACTAGTTTCTTGTTCTTGAGATGTATGATTTAAATCTTTAAAGAAAAACGGGCCTACAATTCGAAATAGAACCGGAAAATAAAATATGTCAAACATCTTTGCATGTTTAGATCAACATAAATAATCCGGATAATTTTTTTTCAAATCTTGAAAATTAGAGTTTAGTTATTAAAAAAAATATTAAAACGAACAAGTCCAGAAACATCAAATGAACCATGCACTAATGAATAAATCACTAGTAAATTAATATGCTTCGGTCTGTAACTAAACACTTCAGTTTTAAAAATAGTTCAAAGTAGCTTCACTTGAGGCGAAAGTTCAAATTTAAATACAGCAAACCAATGAACAGAAAAAACAAATAAGGACCCTACCAATTAAGATCTTAGTGTTATTATTTAAAAGGACAGAGCAATTAATCTGGTAGATTAGCAAATAGAAGAGACCAAGCTGCTGAGTTTATTACTAATATTATTATATATTGTGAACAATGATATCACGTTCAAACTGGCATGCCACTCTTCAAGTCTTGCTATGGTTTTTCTAGAATAAAATGTTAAAGTTCTTGTAGAATATTTCACTTTTTGTAAGTTAATATAGTTTAGTTATAGGAATTATTAGAATCTTACAAAAAATAATTTATGTTAACGACATAATGAGCTGCTATTTATCGTTCCTGATTTAAAAAATGGATCTGAAAATTGATTAGAATTCTAATAATTGCAATACGGACACAAATATCGATTGTTGTGAATTCTATGCTCAGAATTCCAGGTAAGTTAAACCTGGAATCTATGACTCTTAATTCTTGACTTCTCCACTGAGATTGTGAACTTTGATGCACATGATCTCCCTATTTGTGGAAAAAAGAAGCAAACCTTAATCATTACTTCTTTAATCAGGATGCTCAAAATTTTGTTTTCCTTTTTCCTTAATTCCCCAATTCCTCTCAACAGAGACATATAAACCAATTCAATGACTGCATCGAGTATTTAGGGGGCCGTTTGGATCGCTTAGGAATAAGAGAAATAGTCTCTTTTTAGGCGAAAATTTATTCCTAACCATTCAAGTTTTTCACAAAGTAACATACTTTTCAATATTTTCCGTCTAAAAATAGACTATTCCTCTTATTCCTAAGCGATCCAAATGGCCTCCGAGTTTATGATGTGTCAATGAAATTATGTCCTCTGGCTATGATGTGAAGAAGTTCAAATTTTCAACTTTGAATATACAAAAGGGATTCTGTATATAACAATTAGAAAAGATTTATGATAAATTGAGCAGGAAAGTTACGATAAAATTATGAATTATATATCTGAACTAATTAATTTTTATTTGGATATGTGATCTATATATAAATGGTTAAATAGTTGTATGTACTTATAAAATTTGATGTATATTTTACTATTTATTAATTAATTTAAAATTTTTAATTGTCTGCTTTATTAAAATATTTGATAAAATATACGCTACTGATGTACACAGTTTTAAAACTAAACAATACATATACATGTTACACATGTACTTAATATGAAAATATTATCAAGATTATGAAATTAAGTAAGATAACGTCAAGGATCATATTTTCTGCCCTATTATAAAATGGTTGTGATTAATTATAGCATTGAAAATTAGTCTAACTTTATTTTTATTTATTTATTTATTATTATTTTATTTATCGAGAAAGGACTGCAGGCATACAGCAGATTTTTATTTTTATTTTTATTTTTTATTTTCACAGCAGATGTGGAAGTCAGTCTAACTTAGTAACTTCAACATTGTATACAGCACATATGGGTGTTAGTAACATGCATAACAAGATGATAAAAACAATACAAAGTAAAATATTTACAAACCATAAATTGAGGAAATAAGTGTTATAGGGAAGGGAGTTCACTTGACATGCATCATGCATGGCAATGTCTGCCTAGAGTTAACATCTTTTAAAGCAAGAGAATGAACCTAGGCCCCAGAAATGCACATGAAGCTAGCTAAAAGATAACAAGCTTTTCTCCCTCTTCTAGCTGTAGTATCCAGACTTGAAATCTAGCCACACATGAACTCCAGTTACTAAGTCGACATAGCTGCAACACTAGAGATCAATAGAGCCATGGTCACTTGCAACGTGCTCAGCTACACTCGCTGGTAGTGTAGTCCCTGTTGTGGTCAATACTCAATACAGTACTTGAGAAAGGCTGCTCAGATGAATCTGGATCTTCTGTTTCACACACAGGATACCATTTATGTAGTGGGCTTCTGTGTAAGAAGAACATCAATTTCTTTGCAAACTTTTTTTTTTTGAAGGTTGGTTTGAAACCAACAATTTTTTTATAAGAAATTTGAAAATAAATTGTTCTCTCCGTGATTCAAATTAACCAAGGATCACTTGGTTGATAGAATAGAGCCAACCACTAGACCGAACAATCCAGCTTATACCTTTGCAAACTTATTGTTGAATATGTATTGTGATGCCGTAAGGTCATAAAATTCTAAAGACTTATGATTAATAGTGATCGCAATGTAGGTTGTATTATATGAATGAGTGTAGAAAGATATTATTTAATTTGAATCATTCCGAAAAATTGCTTTTGTAAATTTGGAAAAAAAAAATTGAGCCACATACAGCAACAGTTGTATGATCCATATATTCATCAATTAAAGCTGGTTCAAATGAATCAAAGATAGATCATAATTCAGAGATGAGAAACGTACTATCACAACAATCTCCTCTTGAGTTTTACCTTATTGGCAGTTTTGACATATATTTAATAAAAAAGATATATGGTAAGAGTTGCACCCATGGTTTTAAATACCCTACCGGCATCCATACCGATCAGTAACCGAAACCCAGTATTTTTCCGAAATTTTCCGGTATTTTCTCTCTAAATATCGGATACCGCCATTTCAGCCACTGTTTTGGTAATCGATATTATCAAAATTTTCCGGTAAACGGTAGGTATTGAAAACACTGGTTGCACCTATGAGAATAATTTGTCGGACTTGTAATACTACGACTCGCTTCACGGTCATTTCAAAAAAGTCAAGCACAGAAGAATCACATTCCCTTTTGCTGCATAACAGCCAAAAAGAGAACCAATAAAATAGGCTTTTAAAGGGATGAGTTGGCTAAAGATTAATGGCTTCCATGTTATGAAAATAACTGTAGCAATTTTGAGCTAGATTATCTAGATAACTTTAATTTTATTTAGAAAAAAAAAAGAAACGAAATGGTTGGCCTGTTGCATTGCATTCTTTGAGAAAATGGGAATAGAAATTGAGGGAAGGGGCACAACACCCAAAACTCGTGCTTTTGTCCACACAAATAGGTCGCCCGGGATTTTGGGGGTGTCTTTTATACTACTTTGACTTTAGGTTCCTAATTATGGGGGAAGTTTGTTAGACTGAGAGAACCAATTTTTAGAGAGAGACACAGGTGCTTGCCCACCCACACAAGCAGCACAGTTTTATCAAGTGTAATAGTGAAATTTTGTTGTTTCGCCATATTAATTTAGTGATTTCGGTCTACGCTTTCGGTTTTGGTAAGGACAGTGTTTCGCACAATTATGTGTTAAAATTCTTCGTGGTAAATTAAATGTATGGTGACATTTTATAGCAGTCTGTACGGTCATATATACTGCACTTTTTAGGAAGTACACAAAGGGAAAAAAAAATGAATATCACAATAAAGAGAACTTAAGTCTCATAGTGACATGAGATATCTAATATATAACACAGTTTATTTACGAGTATGCCTAAATTTTCATTCGGAGAGGTCAGGCTCCCTTCTCTCTACGAGACTATTAATTGTTAATTCGGGTGTGTTTGGATGAGCTGGGAATAAAGAATAGGAATAAAAATTTTTAGTTTGCGTGCTTATTCTTATTCTTGTGCAACCCAAACAACACAAGAATAAGAAGTTTTGACCCTTATTTCTATACTAACAAAATCATGGTATAAAAATAAGAAATAAGAATAAGCACGCAAATCGAAATTTCTTATTCCTATTCTCTATTCTCGACTCATCCAAACACACCCCAAGTTTTTAATTTGCCATATTAATTTGTCATACATGCTTTCAAATTGTCGTTATACTTCATTTATTTGTTTGTTATTCAAAAAACCAAGTCATCATATTAATTATCTATTTTGTTGAAGTGCTTCAAAATTTATAAAAATGGATCATACTGAAACCGAGCTTATATTTAGGGTGTGTTTGGTATCATTGTTGAATAAGCCTTATTCCGAAATAAGGCTTATTCGGGATGAAACCAAACGCGTCCGGAATAAGTCTTATTCCGAATAAGGACTTATTCAAGACCTTATTCTAATTCCACAATATAGATGGAGTGAGACCAAATTTTATGTCACTAGTTAAATATGCGAGACGGATGTTTTCTTTGTAATATAGATATATCACAACTTAATTAAAATGAAATTATGCAACTTACCGAAATTTGAACCCATTTCTGTTTCTGATAGTACTGGAACAGGCGCACCAAAATTTCAATATCTAAATCTCAGTTGATAGGTAACAAGTATAGAACATGCCAAATCTGTCTTAACTGGAATGGTGTTTGGTGTTGAAGAAAGCCAACAAGCTAGGGACAAGAGAAAGCTGTAGTGGGCTAATTAAGGAGTGTGTGCTTCTTCAATCTTCATGCATCTCTCTACAAAGAATCAAACTATCAGTTCCTGAAACTCTATCTTGTAGAGTAATAAACTAATAATGTAGGTAGTTTTCAATGCCAGAATTACCATAGCGGAAAAAGTAAATTTTTTTCATGTTTCAACTCCCTGTTAAGTTCATAGAGGAACTACTTATAATTGAGTTTCTCAGTTCGCAAGGTCCATGTGTTTCCTCTGTTAAGGTCCATGTGTCAAGGTCCATGTGTTCTATACTTGTTACTTATCTTGAACTACTTATAATTTAGTGCTAGAGTTATAATTATGTAGTAGGACGTGATTGAGGCTGTACAATTCTACAGATGATTTAGCAATATGAGTTGGTCCAAAAATAAAGATAATATACTTGTAATCATTTTAATATTACAATATAATATAAGATCCATTGTTTTTAGATTTAGTCGAGTTTTATATATTTTTTTATTCTGATTACGCTTTGACACTATAGACCGCATACTGGAGTCTATAGTGAGATATCCAAAAGATTAAGCAGAGGAGAGGGGTCCTGGTACTAGGGATGAAAAACCCGCTCTAACTTGTATTCGAATCCGAAAAATACGCTTAATATTGTATTCAAACATATCTATATTTGTATCTGCATCTAACGAAAAAAAAATATGGAACGTCGAACTATCCGATTCATATCCATATTAAAAAAAAAATACGGATTTTATTTGAGCATAAGTGAGATATTTCGATCCCCAAACCTCCATTATATTGGCCCCTCTCAATCCTTCTAACTCCTATATAAGTATATATAAAACTGTTCATAAGCCCAACCCAAATTTACCTCTGCTTATATAAATGGATGGGTGTCTTGATCATAAAATTATATGATCATTATTTTTTTTAATATAAATTGGAGATCTAAGCCATCTAATTTATTTTAAATTAAATATTTATAAAAGACCCTTCAATTAATCGGATTACGAATCTATGATATTTCACTCAATGTACATTGCTCTTTGCCACTATACCAAGAGCTGGTTCTCATCTAATTATTGTTTTAATCTAATCAACACTTAGATTTGTTAGTTTTGCATCTATCCATAACATTATCTTGCAACTAGTATTGTCTTCCAAAATCACCAGTTAGGCGAATGGAGTTAGTTAAAAATTGCTGATCTATCAATAAATGTCAAATATTCGTTTCATATGTATATATATGCTTTTACATATACGGAGCTAGCACTAGGCAAATCAAGAGTAGACTTGCTCACTTCATATACTGAATTACTTCGGAGACTTTTAACGAGTCTATTTCCTTTAAATCCAATGTTTCGAAGAAATTAAAATGGGAAACAAAATGGAGACGAAATGTTTCTCTGACATGCGAGCCTTCAACATGAATGAGCATTGACTTATGCATATAATGATGCTATTTAATTCTGAAACAGTTAACACTTAATAAAATGATGCACTAATTCAAATCTTTAACTGGAACTTTATTTATATATCTATTTACCAATTTATTTCTTTTGAGTTCCAAAATTTTAATAATTTGCAAAATTCTAGATTTAATTTTAGAGCCCACATTTTAGAAAACTGACAAATTAATCTTCAAATAGTTATTCACTAACTATTTTTTATTAAGTTATTATTTTTTTTTAAAAAAAAAGGGACCCGTAGGCAACGTGATCGACTATTAAGGACACATCACCTAGCATGTCAAGAGTTGTTTGGATCATTTGTTGACCTAACAAGGTTGTCCTTAGTGTGGTTACATGTGGGAAAGCCTGTCCAAGTACTTTATTTTCGCACCATAAAAGATCACTTGTTGGCTAGCAATAGGAACTTTTATCAACCTAGACTTGCTAAGTTGCTATCTATTTGTACAAAGAGCTCTTAACCTAGTGCAAAGGTTCCGACAATATATAAGGACAATGTCTATCAATAAAATTATTGCTTTCAAAAAGAAATATTGTTACCATACACGCAAACCAAAAATACTTTTTTTTACCAGAGTGTTAATAATAACATACAAGTATAGCAAAAAATATGTGTTGACCTTGGAAATAAATTTATGTAAACTTCTAATTTTAAAAAAAAAAGGAATGCATAAATACTTCAACATAAACAGTTACATATTGAATTACCCTAATTTTTTATTATTAATAATTATTATAAAATAATAAACGAATTTAGTAAATCGAAAAACTTTTTAAAAATCATAGTAAAGTTGGGACGCCAGGGGAGGAGACGCCATTGGTATTGGTGTCTCCCAACCAACAGGAGACGCCAGTACCAATGACGTCTCCCATCCTATAAAAAGTCCGACGCCCAGCGTCTTCCACACAGAAAAACAAGAAATGACAGAGATAGAAATGGGACCAAATAATGAGAGAAAGTAATAAGAGAGATGAACAAAGAAGAATTGCAGCAAGCCAATGGCAGAGATAGAAAAATAAGAAACTGATGCGGCTTTCTGGAACGAAGCCGCTCAATTCGCTGACAACACTGGTGCGAGTAATCAACAAGAAGGTGATACGGTTTTTTGGAACGAAGCCGCTCAATTCGCTGAAAACACCGGTGCAAGTAATCAGCAAAAAGATGATGCAGCTTTCTCAAACGAAGCCGCTCAATTCGCTGAAAACGCTGGTGCGAGTAATCAACAGAAAATTAAAGAGCAAGTTGACCAACCATGGTGTGATGAAATTCTGCAGCATGTAGATAGTCAAAATCTCTAAGTTTTAATTTTATTTTAATATGTATGTGCTCTATAATTATGGTTTAGTAAGTTAGTTTTTATTGTAATGATTTGCACTTTTCTATGTCTTAAATTAAATGATGATTGATTAAATTATATTATGTACTTCTTTTAGTTGAAAGTATAATGACAAATTAAAAAAAATATAATGAAAAAATTAAAAAATTTATATCAAAAAATTGAATAACTAAAAATTGTTATAATATAGAATAAGTGAATTTTTTTCATTATGAATTATGAGTAGCATTAAGTGAATTTTTTTACATATAAAATTTTTTCATTAATATAAAATTTGTTACTAAAAATTTTTTATATAATAATTAATTATATAATATAGAATAAGTGAATTTTTTTATTATGAATTATGAGTAGCATTGAATTTTATTTAAAAGTAAAATGACAAATTTAAAAATATAATGAAAAAGTTTAAAAAAATTCTATCAAAATATTTAATAACTAAAGATTTTTTAACAAAATATTTTAAGTAATATTGGAAATTTCAAATGTATAATAATTTTCTTAAAATATGAAAAAAAAATAACATAGAATAAAATTGAAACAAATACAAGTTGTTTCACTAATACTTTTAATCCAATTACAACAATCCTTTTATTAAATATTAAAAGTTATAATATTTAACTTTGAAAAAACACTGGGCGTGCTAATTTCCACCCTCTTCTTCCAATTGGGTAACCTGTTCGTAGAGGAACCTCTTCAGCTGACTCTTGGAACACATTCTGTTCGACTCGAAGGGTCAATCTATTGAGCTGTCCTCTATACATTACAATAGATTCCACACCAAAAATCTTTTATTATGTGCGACCAACTATTGCTGGTTTTTTCTTTGGTTTTTCAATACGATACATTTTCGGATTTTTTTTGTTCATTTCTAATTTTTTTCTGATTTTCGATTTTTTTTATAATTTTTTTTCGGTTTTAAGGAAGGAGAGGAGAATGGTTTGGCTGTGGAAAGGAGGAGACCGTATATATAGGGAGGGGAGACGCCATTGGTACTAGCATCGAGAATTACTAAAAACATTTATTATCTTATAATAATTATTAATAATAAAAAAATTCGGTTGAATTACCTATCATAAAAATTGTGGCATCTCTCGGCAACATTTTGCTAGTGAATTTAATAAGCACCAGAACAAAAATTTAAACAAAACTTATATGAAACTTATAATATTTACCAAATTAATATATGAGATGGGATTTAAATACCAGGTGCTTTTTTGATGATACAGATCCCACTAATTTATGATACAAAATCCAATAATTAAATAACCGACAAAAAACTGTTGAACGTTCTGTAAATTATATCTTGTTTGTATAAATAGCAAACCATTTCATTTTACCTTCAGATTATTAATGGTCGATCCACTTTTTTGAATTTGAAAGAAACATTAATTGGTGTGTGGATATATTGGCGAATTCTCAAAATAATTATGAAAGTTACAAAGAAACGATTTCCCTATCTCAAGAATGAGGGATAAATGATATTGTTAAGTTACACAATTTATTTAGCAATTTGACTCCCTATTAACTAATAATTATCCGAAGCTCAAGCTCTAAATGTTGTAATTATTAATTGTTTTATGATCTTAACATTAAACAATCACAAATAGACCTTCTCTATCCAAAAAATTAATACAGGAGCACTACATGACACAACAAGCCATAAACAGATGCGCCACAGAAGAACCAGACTCTCCGACGAAACCCCTCTAACCTGTACCTGTACCACCTCCATCCCTTTTCTCCACACCTGTAACGGCGACCGTATAAAGATTAAAGTGTGAGATGTAAAGAGAGTGAGTTGAAATAAAGATTGAATGAAATTGAAAGAATAAAAAATGGTAAAAAGGGCTTGAAAGTTTTAAACGTGTCGACGACTACAGGACCCTACATGGATGTACTGTACACTTCCAGACACGTGTCGGTGTCCTAATCCGACACGCACGTTCGATCTCCACCGAGGTAGGGGATGTGTCGCGCGTGCTACAGTACCATTCGGCCATTTCGTACACCAACTTCGCTTCCCAATACAAAAGTGTATTACACCAATTAATCAAGTATAGTTATGGTACAACGGTACTGGAAAGTTTGATAGATACTATATAGTTCCATCCAACGAAAAGAAAAGGCGATTTTGCTTGCGCCATTTTTGCTTCTTTCAAGTTTCAACTCTCATCAAAGATTTGATTTATTTTTTTATTTTTTTATTGAAATCAAATATTTTATTCATCTACTACTGTTCTTGTGATGTGTTGTTTGATGAGTTTGTTGGTTTGAAATGTCATGTCGTCTATCAGGAGTTTGCTTTTTATAATTGAAATAGTGTATAGATTATTCTTGATCAAGTATACATTTTTGAAGTATACTCACTTTCTAGAAATTGGCATTGCATTGTTTTTTTAAACATAAAAGTAACCATGTTGGCATAGTAAAATTTGGGGCTTAATCATTCTTAAGTACTAGACAACAAATTGGTTTTTTACCCTTATAAACTGCGTAATATAAATATGGAGATTGATTGTATTCACTTGCCTTATAACTAACCAATTATAAATTAACAGGTAGGAACAGTAGTGGATAAAGTGCCAAAAAATGTGATTTACCGATGATTAAAGTAATTAAATTATTTGTATATTCTTCGTAAAAAAATATTTTAATGGATTAATCATGAAGCGGATAATGTGCAAAAAGAGGATAAATCTTAGCAGAAAAGAATTGATTTAATTGATTTTTAATCAGGTAATATTAATCAAGTTACAATATTTGTCTTTGAAAATTGAGGTTTTGTTGTGTTAAAGTATTATTGTATTACATTTTAATTGTTGGAATTTATAATGTTAATAATCTAAATTTGAAGTCTATTATGTTATTAAATATTGAGATGAGTTATTTTATAAATGGACTTTGTAATCTAACAATAGGCTGATTAGGAAAAAATAAGAACAATCAAACACCGAAAAAATTAATAGTAACGTTACCGTTCATCTAAATTTTGATAATAACAAAAAAAAATGAAATTTTAATAATAATGTTACTGAATCCAAACGACGAATAGTATGAACCCTTGGATCGTGGTTTGGAACAACGATCCAAGAATTCAAACTTTTCCGTTTTGCTTTTATATAATTTTTGTTTTATACACTTTTTGTCGTTTATTAATTCTACAAATTTCATTTTTAAATTTAGTTTTTGTGGTTTATTATTATAATATGTAGTGTTCTCCAATCGTGCGTGTCGTGTCGTGTCAAACACGATCGTGTTAGAGTCTCGTATCGTGTCGTGTTGACACGAACTACTTTTTTAATCGTGTCGTGTCGTGTCGTGCTTAGTGGTGAGAAGAGGTAAATGATGGTAAATAATATGATATAGTATTATAAATTAAAATTAAATTATTTAATTTTGATTAAATAATCAACATTAATAACATTAATAATTAAATTTGTGTTGAGGTATCGTGTTAATTCGCGTTCGTGTCGTGTTGCGTTTCGAATCGTGTCAAACTTTCTATGTCCCAAAACGACACGATTATGACATGACACGATAACACGATCTAAAATATAAAATTAGTAATATATTACAATATTTTATTTTAAAATCAAATAAAAGAGTGAACATCTAATTGTACAGTGTATAGTGTTCTCCAAAATGACACGACACGATGTGCGTGTTGACACGACACGACTCGATACGAATACAAATTAGCACGACACGATCGTGTTATCGTATCGTGTTGGGATATTAGAAAGTTTGAAACGATTCAACACGACACGATTCGACACGCAACACGACACAAACACGAATTAACACGATACCTCAACACAAATTTAATTATTAATGTTGATTATTTAATCAAAATTAATAATTTAATTTCAATTTATAATATATATCATATTATTTACCATCGTTTAAATCATAATAATGTTATAATCTAATTATTATTTGTTATAAAAATAATATTAATAAAAAAATGCAAACGAATCGGATAATAAATTATTAAGTTTAGTATTTTTTCTCTCATTTTTAATTTTTTTAATAATTTTTTTAATTTTAAAAATAATAAAATAATCTGATACGATTTGACACGACTAACACGACATGATACGATCGTGTCAGTCGTGTCGTTTCAGAATGCGTGTCGTGTTACCTCTTCTCACCACTAAGCACGCCACGACACGATACGATTAAAAAAGTAGTTTGTGTCAACACGACACGACACGAGACTCTAACACGATCGTGCTTGACACGACACGACACGACACGACACACACGATTGGAGAACACTATGTACATTTGTTATAATAATAAACCACAAAAACTAAATTTTAAAATGAAATTTGTAGAATTAATAAACGACAAAAATTATATAAAACAAAAATTAATAAAAGCAAAACGTTAGTATTAAAATATATGTACGCAAACGACAAAGTGTCATTTGAATTCTTGGATCGTCGTTTGGAATGACGATCCAGGAAACTACGATCCAATATTAAAATTTCGAAATTTTTTTTGTTATTATCAAAATTTAGATGTACAGTAACGTTATTATTAATTTTTTCGGAATCAAACATAAGCTTTTACAAATTCCGGGCCCATAACACACAATGGAAGGCCCTCGTCCCAGTCAGAAAACCCTTAAGCGAAATCAACCCCAACCCCACCCCCCCTCCCCCAAAAATAATAATAATAATATTAAGGAAATTGATTAGTGCCATCGCATTTTGTACCATCCGAGCCATCGCGCTGCACAGCGCCTCAACTAGCGCTCTGACCCCTCTACTCATTCAGCGCGTATTTTTTTTTCAGTTAGTTATTATAAGTGTTCACTTTAATATGTAGAAATGTTCACTTTGTAGTAGAATTGTTCATTATTTTATAAGTGTTCGCTAGACCAAATATGTTCATTTTGATTTTTTTTTTTGGCCAAAAGTTCAGTTTGGTCAATACAAATGTTCAGTTAATTTAGTAAAATTGTTCAGTTAGTTGCAACAGAAAATATAAATGTTATGAGCAAACATGTTTATTTTATTAAGTATAAATTTTTAGTTTAGTAAGTACGAATGTTCAGTTTAATAAGTACGAATATTCAGTTAAATAAGTATGAATGTTCAGTTAGTTGCAACAGAAATACAACTGTTATAAGAAAAAAAACCAAGCGAAGGGGTCACGAACCGGACAAAAAATACATGTAAAAATTAGAATTAGAAATGAACCGATCCGGTTCAAATAAAACTTTTTCCGATTCTACCCCTGCCTCCTAGTGCACCTCTTGACCACGCGCGACTCTGACTCTAGCGCGATTCTGACGCATTAAACTGAACACTTCTTATTATTAAACTGAACACTTCTTATTATTAAACTGAACACTTATTATTAAACTAAACGTTTGTAACACATAGCAGCGATGGCTGGGATGATATATTTGCCGATGGCACTTATAATTCCTGGTAATATTAATAGTATTAACTAAATAAAAGGAAAATATGAACAACAATCTATCAAATGGTTCTATTATTTATGAACCTAGTTTTTTAATCACAATAATTCATTTTTATAATAATTGATTAATTGTAGACTATGAACGGTTGTGATTAAAGTTCGGTTCAGAATTTGTACGTATTTATTGAAGGATTTTCAATTATTTGAAAAAATCGAGTATTCAGTTCATCGATTAATTCTTCCAAAAGAAATGCGGATCATGACGAATGCATAAAGTTTGAAAAGTTCACTCTTATTTTAGTATTACATTTTAATTAAATTTTGCCATTTTATGGCAGGAACATTTAAACAAACCAGCTATATATATTCCTTGGCTACCGTTTAAACTAACCAGTTACATATATATACATTTTCCTTATCCCTTGACAGTGTCTGAGGGACTTTCCAATTTCCTATCTGCAGTGCACAGTTATTAATTTAATAATATTTTATTATTGTATGCACAAAGTTTGAAAATTTTTATGGAGTCTTATTTTAGTATTATATTTGAATTAAATTTTACCATTTTATGGCAGGAACATTTAAACCAGTTATATATCTATATTTATTTTCTTGGGTACCGCTTAAACTATGACAAAGTCTCAAAAACTTCCCAATTTCCTATCTGCAGGGACAAATGCACAGTTATTTATGAATAATATTTATCATTGTATAGTATGTATGCAACTCAAAAGTATAAATTTTTCGCATAAAATACGAAGGTCAAACTAAATATATATATAAAATTTCTTAAATCCAATAGAATATCTTATAGAAAAACGGAAGTCAATGGATCCAATTTATTTATGCATAAATCCACTTTTTTTTTTTTGGAGAGAGATATAAATCCACTTCTTGCCAGTCTGACAACTACCAACTCTTTTCTGCCAATTGCAGCAGATGCAATCATAGTGAATAACAGGGGTAGAAATCTATTCCATCTGACCGTGTACTTGCGTACGTGCCGGGTCTCCAGGATTTGACCTAAAGCAAGACAAGGCTTGGCCTAACGAGTTCAGATCTGGTGCCGCGCGGCACACCGTGTAGCGCGGCATCAGAGCCGTCTGATCAAAATCCAATGGACAAGGGAGCCCCGTGCATGTAACCTAGATTGATAGGCCCGTAAAAAATGAACCGTCCGATCAAGATCAGACGGCTCGTACGCGTGCTACACGGTGTCCCGCGCTACACGGGATTCGGGTCCTTGGCCTAACTGAAACCCAACAAAACAAAACACCCCCATCTCACGAATACTAATCCGCTGTTGCGCTACAAAGTTTGTAGCGCACTAAAGGACAAAATTTCAGGAATTGATTTAATCTTGATTTAATAAGTAGCCCCCAATTGTGTACCCATATAGTCCATGTTATTAGTTTATAGTTTGATATTTTCTGTCTGGTTTTAGCAAAACCTCACCTCATCGTGTTTTCCCGCGATCTTCCCTCTCTTTAGATACTGTACGGCAGGATGGTTCTTTTGGTTAAACTAAATCTTTCAAGAAATTTTTCATTCCATAAACTATTATCCTTAGTTATTTCATCATTTATACTTTTTATTTTCATGTTTTAAACAGTTTTAGTGCTTAGGTATAACCTCCCCTAATTGCCTTCCTAGAAAAATTGAACTTAGAAAGCCATAAGATAATTAAGAAACAAACCTCGCTCTGATACCAAAGTGGAAGCGGAACAGATCAGATCGACTTTGAAACTTCGGATTATAATTAATGCTGGCTTCAAAGATTTTTATGAAATTGTGAACGAAAGATTTTATTGATAGAGTAGGATTACAAGAGAAGAAGTAAGACTTCAGAGTTTTTCTGTGTGTCCTGCAACTTCTGAATGACACTCTTTTATAGGGACTCGAGTCTGGTATCTCAATAATGCATCGGGTGCTCATTGGGCCCCATCGTCATGCAATTAATTGGATTACCACATACTTTTGTCTCCCACTCAAATAAAAAGATGCGCACTGACACACCTAGTGCGATCTGAAAATGAAATAAAGGGAAGCACTACCTCAGTGCTGTCCAAAAAGCAAAATAAAGAAAAGCGCACTACTTCAATAATGCGCCTAAAGATGCACCAAGTGGCGCACTAAAACACACCAGTACAATTATTACATACTAGCACCATTATAAAGATGCCTTTTAGAAAAGAAAAGACGCCCACTAACAGACCAAACAGGTTGGCACCGAAAGTAAGCATATTATGCACACTACCTAATAATAGATGCTCTGCTGGATTATTCGAAGTTTACTGTGAGCTTCAATCAACTTTTCGATATTATCGTTAACAGGTTCGAGGGCATCCCTTGCCCAATTATCCTTGCTAGCATGTTGTTCAAGTCTGACCTTTTGCAAATTGCTCATGACTAGCAATTTTTCAAGCTCCGTAAGGGACTTTTGAATTTGGGCTTGGTGTAATTCCATGAGCTTTGTTCTCATTCCTCCCTCCATATTTAAAGTCGGCCTTGAAAATAATAAATCACAAGTGATTGTCTCATAGTCTTCTATTTCTTCTGTCTGGCCACATGATGCTCCCCAGCGAACAGCGTTGTTAAGCGCTATCCTGGAATCTGGCCTGAGACTATAACGTGGCGATCCTTCATAGCTTCTAAAAATATGGGTTAAATATTCCAGCACCATTTCTGCAAAAATAAAAAAACAAACTGAAACTATTAAACAAAAGACAGTTTTCCGTAGATTACTGTCAAAGATCAATGGTTTTCCGTAGATTACCATCAGACCTGAAAAAGAAAAACAAAAT
The DNA here is from genome assembly GCA_028095005.1 of Rhynchospora pubera. NCBI lineage: Eukaryota > Viridiplantae > Streptophyta > Magnoliopsida > Poales > Cyperaceae > Rhynchospora > Rhynchospora pubera. The sequence continues at coordinate 120,452,137 of CM051460.1, forward strand.
AATTAAACATTTGTTTGGATTTTAAAGGGAAATCAGAGTAAGGAACTAATTTTTAAAATTAGCTCATTCATCTGCTTGTTTAGGCTGTCACTAAATCGGTCTGCCTCTTCGAATGCTCCTTCGAGATGTGCTAAGAATAGCTCTTGTTGTTCTTGAATTTCACTGGTAACAGCCAATTTTGTTGTTAATCGGGAGAGTGCATCAGCTAAGCTGTTTAGCTTACCATCTATGTGCTCAAAATTAATCTGCACCCCTGTCCCTGTTACATAATCAACAAAATTTATCCATCTCACCCTTGATGGTTTATTTTGGGCTGACTTATTGAAAAATGATATTATTGCTTGACAGTCAGTCCTTAGCGTTATCTCCTGTTGATCAAGGTAGTGGATTTTTAGTGCCTTCAATGTTTTCATGCAAGCGTGTATTTCTGCATCAATGGTTGACTTGATCACCGGAAATTTGCCGCTAGCATAGGCACAAATCTTTTCTATGGATCTGGGGTCATGCTTCTTTGGTTTCCATTTACATATGCCACCCCATCCTTCCATACATCCGTCTGTTTCAAGGATGATATAGCTTCCTGTTGGTGGAAGCTCCAAATCTGGCAGGTTTTGCACTTTTTCCTTGATTTTTCTGATTAGTTCATAATCAGACGGTTTAAGGCGCTTATCTCCATGAGGGCTGGTTTTTGTGTACAAGGGACCTAGAAGAGTCCTAAGTTTTGGAATGTAACTCCTGGCGTAATTGAGTATGCCTAACCATGCTCGGAGTCCGGCCTTTTCTTTCAGTTTCTCCTCATCAAATGAGACAATCTTTTTTATAACATGGGGTTGGAGTTTTACCTTACTCTTTCCAATGATTGCTCCAAGGAATTCAATTTCTCTGACTGCTATCTTTATCTTTGTTGGAGAGAGTACGAGGCCCCATTTTTCACAAATTTCTAGCATTTTTCTGAGGTGCTCGGCATGCTGTTGTTCATTCTCAGAAAATACTAGAATATCATCAATATACACCGCTATAAAATCTTCGATACCAGCAAAACACTGATCCATCTTTCTTTGAAAAATAGCCGGTGCGTTCTTCAATCCAAATGGCATAACGAGCCATTCATATAGTCCACCAGGCACCACAAAAGCAGTCCATTCAATTGACTCAGGTGCCATTGCCACCTGATGAAATCCACTCTTGAGATCGAATTTCGAGTAGATCTTACTGTGACCGACCTTTTTAAGGATAGTATTGATGCCATGGAGGCTATACTGGTCCTTATGGGTATTATCATTGAGGGACCTGTAGTTGAACACCATGCGCTCTTTGTCTTTAATTTCTTTGCCAGTGACTGGGTCAATGGTAGTTCCAGAATTGACCATTATAGCCATGGTTCTGTGCCTGCTCTTACTAGGCCTGATTACTCCCAGTTGTAATAACGCCTTTGTATGTTTTTCAAATTGTTCCTTCATTTGAGGCGTCACATGCTTCAGAGGTTTATCCTGAATCTGGAGATCAGGATTTATGATGTCGAGAGAGCATGTCACCTGATTTTTCGACCAGTGTTTCAGAGGGTTTTCTCCAATGAACCCCTGCTCTTTTAGTCTGTTGAGTAGTGGTCTGAACTTCTCTTTAAACTGTTGTGACTCTTGCTCTTGGTGGTATGCTACGGCCTCTCTTACTTCAATGTATTCCAAGCCCGTCAGGTCGGGCTCAGGAATTGCGGCTTGTACCACCTCAGCATCTGTTGTGGTTGCAATTGTCGTGATATTTTTGTAAAAAGTCACGTTCTGGCCTTCGATTCGTAATCCACCTTGCATTGATCGGATAAAATTGCACCCGATCAGCATCTGAACTCCCTCCTTCTTCCCCATCGAAAAAGAATAGGTGAAGGGAATTCTGAACCTATTCGACTCAATCAGCATACTGCCATTTTTTAGTTTTAAACTGGCTATTTGAGTTGAGTTTATCCCATTTATTTGTATGGGATAGGCACTTGGTTCCAATGCCTCTTGTGGGACAATTTCTTGGTTGACACAACAGACAGTTGCTCCTGTGTCAAGGATTGCTTGAACCTTGAATGGGTTGACTCCTGGAATTTCAAAGGTTATCTCCATGTTGTAGAGTCTGTTTAGGACTCTTTTGTCCCTTACAGGGTCTTGGACCACTGTATTGAATTGCTCTATTTCCTCGGTAGAGATAGTATTGGCAGAAGCTATTCGAAGAGCTCCTGTTGGATTTTTGGGTTCCATCTCTATTTCTTCATCTACCTCTTCGTCTTCGAACCGTAGTTTGGTTTTTCCTTTATCTTTCTTCATTAATTCATCAAACTCGGCTTCGAGATCCTCTGTTCTGGCCTCAAACAGTTGTTGTTTGAGTTTTCCATTTTCTGCCAAGAGGTATTGAACATAAGACATCAGCTCATTGATTAGCTGATCCTTACTATCATAAGGTGCTATTGGCTGTACTTTAGTTCGTATTCGTCTGCCCAGCCTGAATCTTGAACACATAGGACATACTGTTAGGCGGCAGTTTTTACAGTATGTCCTTGTTGATTCAGTTGTAATTTCCTTACACATTGAACACTTTTCATGTCCTGTTGGAACTGAATCATTGTCCTGCCAGTCATGGGGACAATCTCTTTGATCTTCAGGCAGTTGTATATAACTTCGCCAGCTCAATTGCTCTGCCTGCATCATAAATGATTGCTCGCCGAATGGTAAATCATTGATTACGGCTGAAGCAACATTTCCAACTTCTCCTTCAGATAATGAGCAAATTGCGTCACTATCAGGTTCATTTAGATCAACTGAGAGGACATCCCAGCTATCTGACAGCTCCATATTCTCAATAATGGCTGCCCTGGCAATGTTTCCTGTTTTGCGGTTACAATCTCGCGCGAAATGTCCTTCTTCTCCACAAATGAAACACTTGCATTTGCGGACCTTGTCAGCATGTTTTCTCTTGAACACACGCACATGAGATTCGTGGGGTTTGCCTTTGTAAGTTTTGGACTTGCGAAGTCCATACTTCTTTCTTTCTCCATAGTAGCCTGGTAATGGGATTTTGCTACAAAAGGAGAGATCTTTCAAACTTCTTTGGAGTGCAGCTTGTTTGCACCTTTCAGCCAGGTACTGGTATGAGAAGTTTATTCTTGGCATAACGCCTATCGCTGCTCCAGGGTATTTGTCCAAAAATGCCTTTTCTAGTTCTTGCCCAATCAGAGGTGGCATTTTTCTGAAGAATTTTTCCGAGAGTTCTGAGGAAATGTACATCCTCCCGGATTTTGCTGCAAGGATCTTATAATCGTTCATGTAATTGAACAGATCCTTAACATGGTTGCATGACAAGCGCTCAAGGTCTTGGTAAGCGCGTGTCTGTTCTTCAGTGGACCCTTGGTATGGGTCCTCTAGCAGTATCATTCTTCGAATGCAGGAGATTACGTTTTGGGGATCATCTGCAACCGCTATCAATTCTTCATATTCATGAGGATACGCCATTCTCCATTGGATGAACATCTTTTTCTCTACATCCCCTAGGAGATTTTCAATGAAAATCACCTTACTCTTGTTATCCGTCCAGTTGCGGTCATTAACCACATTGAGAGTAATTGATTCCCATCGAGAAATTACATCACCGTATTGCCCGATATCTTCTGGTAATACCAGAATTGCACCTTTGTCACTTTGAGCGTCTGGAAGGTTGAATCTCCCACTATGCTGTTGTGTATAACCTCCTTTGAGTCTGCCAACATGATCTCTGATTTCATGTATTGTTGGCATCGGTGCTTGCCTTGATGTACTTGTTGGTGGATAGTTAACAGGACCCATTACTGGTTCTGTTGGCCTTCTTTGGGTAAGTGAACTCTCAGCTGTTGAAAAAGCTGATTCCATCATTTTTGTGAAAGCCTTCATCTTAGGATATTCTAGTTCTGTTTCTTCTGCCGCGTATGCAAAGTGCGACAGTTTGTCTTTATCACCTTCGGAGGCGAAAGGATTGAGCCATTCTTCCTCTGATTCTTCATCTTTATCCCAGATTGGACAATAATCTAGCATCGGTCCTTCTCTAGACAGGGATGCTAGTAGTTGGATTGATTCCAACTCTTCCAAAATTTCTGGCTCTTCAATTGTAACCATCAGGGCCATTTCTTCATCTAGTTCTTCTTCATCATTGGGCCCGACAACTACTGGTTCTGCTGGTGCAGTTGCTGTATATCCACCAAATCTAATGGCTAGGGAGCCATCAGTTCTTGATCTGACTCGAATTGTTTGTGGGTGTTGTACTTCTGGGATTGCTGGTGGCCTGATTATCCATTGTTGGCCTCTCAGTTCTTCGGTTGATCTCGGTTGTCCCGGTATAGCCCTTATGCCTCTGCTTGCTAGGTGTTCCGTTACACCTTGGACATTGTACCGGAAGTTGGTGTGGCTGGTGTTTGATAACCTCCCTATTAAAGATCGAGAGATTAAGAGGTTGCTTTCTCCACCTCGCCATGATTCATACCCATGAGTTTGTACAACCAATTGGATGTGGTTATAAAAATCATGAATACTAACCATCATGTCAGGAACTGCATATGCCAGCTGTGTGTTGTCTGTTAAGTCCATTTCCATGGAGCTTATCAGTGAGGTATCGTTCCCCCATCTTGTGTCTCTTAAAACAACTAGAGCATTTACCCCTGCACTTCTCCTGTGCAGAGCGTACAGCCTGACCATTACAACACCTATATGTAAGTGCTGTAATCCTTCTTCTACGAGCCTGTTGTAGCTTTCCTGGGAGATAAAGGGGATTTCCCTTTGATTTCCAACCACCAAAATTCTTTCATCGGAATAATGTTGGTATACCCGATGATTTCTTTCGCTCCATCCGGCTTGGTATAGTGTTTCTGCCGGAACTTGTTGTGCTCTGCGAAACTGTGAGACGCTTAGTTCCGCATCAGGACTTAGTTGAGATTCTAGTGTCCTTCGATATTGCCTACGCCTTGACAATCTTCTTTGTGCCTCATACCGTAACCGACTTCCGAGTCTGTAATCTCGAATTTGATCTTCAACAGTCGGTATTTGGTTTTCGTGGCCTGATACAGATGGTCTACCCACTGTTTCTGTTTGAGTACGACTCATTGTATCTTTTTCTTTTCTTCTTCGTATATCTTCTTTGGGTCTCGATATACGAAAAATTTGCCTGTTATGGTTGGTCGTTTTGAGGTTGTTGGTGGACCAAGACTCAAATTTTTGAGTTGATTTTGAATTTGTTCTAGGGCCTCAGATGTATCAGACCCTTCGGGTGCTTTTGTTCTTCTGATCTCTCTTATTTGGTCCTTGCAATCTTCGAGTTCTTCCTTGATTTTGACAAGCAGTTGAATGATTGTGTTGTTCTGCTTGATAATTGTTGAGGTGCCCTTTTGTGTTGCTTCTGATGGTTTAACAAAACCAAGGGCTGGCTCTTCTAATGATTCTGTTGCTCGTAGGGCTTCTCTGTATACTGAACTTTCAGTTGTGAGACGCCAATCGCTCATAAATAAAAATAATTTTATGAGTATTTAAATCAAGATTTATCCTTAATTTCTAAATGACTTTTTATCTCAAATATTCTAGGTTGGCTTTTAGGTTTGATTATACCTTTTATGAATATGTTATCCTGAAATTTAAATATAAACCGTGATTGTTCATCTAAACTTTTCTGGGTGCAATATGGGTTTCCTTTGTACTATCTCATTCTCAAAACTTTTGTTTTATATGGGCGACACAGTGTGTCGCGCGACACATGATTTGGGTTTCCATCTCACGAGTTATGATGATGATGAAACTGCAATGCTTGAGAATAGCTTGTCGGCTGGGATAGAATATATTCAATTTTTCAATGTGTTGTATACTTGTATTGATGACTTGATGTGTTCCAACCGAACCACACGAGAGGTGCACAGACTAGTCACTAACTTAGATTTAGATAGATAGCAATGACTGAAGGAAATCGGTCACTGTTCCCCTTCCCTCTCCAAAAAAGGCAAGTTTTGGACCGAAGGATCTAGTTACTGTAGCACTTCTCTTCGGATCTTGTACAGTGGATAAAACTTTCTGTTACTGTAGCATTCCTCTTCGGATCTTGTACAGTGGATAAAACTTTCTGGAATAATCAATTCTTTTTCCTCTCTCTATCAACAAATCTAGTATTCATTATTCAAGACTAGACACCTATAATCACAGAAAGAAATTGGGCTTGAATGAAACACCTCCATAGCCCACTTCGTTTGGAAAAATTGTTGAAGCCCAATTTATAAAATACATAAAGACATAATGACACATGAAAGAAATCAGAAATTATAAGTACCATCTCTAATTATGCCATCTCTGCCATCGTTAAATACAAAGTGAACGCTTACAACAGACAAGATAAATATATAGACTAACTTAAAAAACAAATAAGTGTTGTTATCTCTTGTTCAGAGTTTTATATGCACATTCAACTTATTTTTATTGAACTTATCTGTTTGTATGCATTCACTTTAATCACTATATATGTTCACCTTATTTGCTTTAAGTGTCCACTTTCTGTTTTGCGATGGTAGGAATGGCAAAACTGCAGATGGCGGTAATCAATTTCCTGAAAGAAATATATAAGCCCACAAAATGTATCCGATTGTTCATGTATTTGCTTTTGAAGTAGGGGTGAAAACAGATCTGATATGGATCAGATAGTGGTCATATTTTTTTTCGGATACAGATACAGATTCTTGCAGATATTAAACTGATACGAGTACGATTTGGATATTGTCGGATACGAATACGAATACAGATATATTTTGTCGGATACATATAATATTTTCAATTGATTTTATTAAACAAAAGACAACATTAGTGAGAAGAGTGTAATGTTTACTTTATTTAATGACTAGTATGAATGAACTTAACAACATAGAAAGGCAAAGGAAGAAAAATCAATACTTGTACACAATAACAATCACATGTTGAGTACTGTAAAGTTAATGCAACTTCCTCTCTATCACTATAACCTCATTTCTTCGGCTTTTTCTCCTTCTTTTTTCCTTTTGCTTTATTTTAAGCGATATAATTGATAAAATACAAGTCTAACAAAAGATTTGATATGAAATGTTTTAGGGCCTTATGCGTTTCCAATTTGTTTCATCAAAAAGTTAAAGCCTTAACCTGTTGGGCCAGGCCTATAATGTCTAGAGAAGTTTCTAAGAATTAACCCGTTAATGAAATCAAAACTGAAATTGCGGATATCCGAATATAGTTTATCCGTAACATTCAACAATATTGTTTTTCATATCCATATCCGTATCTGTTTAGAAAATTTTGTGGATCCACATCTGTATTCGTTCGGATACGAATAGTACTATCCGAATCCGCTTTTTTTCGGGGATAGATACGGGTTGGAGTGGGTACTATCCACTCCGTTTCCACCCCTTTTTTCAAGCTGACATATCATTCACTTTATTTACCACAATGTTACAATCACAATATCACATTAACAAGATTGAACTTAAATGTCTCGCATGAACATAAGTACAGACATTGCATAAATTCTCTAACCATTCTTAATGAATCGAATCAATTGTTAACTAGAACTTTTTGAAGAAGCTGTCTATGTGCTCGGTTATCTCAGTCGGCTTCTCCTCGTTGATGAAGTGGCCGACTCCCTTCATGACCACCACCTCATCGAGCAATGTAACAAACTTCTTCATTCCGCCCTTATGTATGAAATCCTTTGCACCAGGTGCATTGTAGGTAATGTCAAGATCCCCTACAATGAACTTGGTAGGAACCTTTATTTGGGCACCTGTCCATGGTTCTGTAAGCTCCCATGTTCTGCAATTATATTCAAAGTTCAGTTTATAATGAATCAATAAGTTCTTTCATTTTAAGTCGACTGTTGAACCAGTAAAAAGTAGTCGTTGAAAACTTGAAATTGGTATGGCAGAGTAGGCAGCAAAGTTCCTCTCCAGTTGTTAGTCAGATAATCCCAATTGGATAAATTAATCTTTTGATTGGCCATCACAAACCAGGTCTAAAACACTACTAATAAAACTGAAATCTCGGGTAAGAATGTCAGCTCTATGGCCACTATCAGATAAAAATAAAGTACAAAATCTGCCAGTAACCATATAAAGAATTATGAGCAATTGGAGAGGTGTTGAACCCTGCAAATGATATACGTCCAGTTGCAAGCTTAATTGTTGGCTGTTGCTCAAGAATTATATATGTTCCTACTTTTTTTATTATCTATAGGTGCTGGAACCATACCCGTGATAAACTCTTAGAACCAGTTTACAAATATGTAGCACTTATTCATCAATATGCAAAAACAAACACAAAAAAAAGTAAAAAAATGTAACATACAAAAGGAAAACATACATGTCCAAAGCTCGGTAATAGTTCAAGGCTCCAGAAAATCCAGTTTTTTCAAACTTGCTAACATAATACTTGATGTCGTCTTCGGAGAGCCAAGAAGGCAGAGGAATCTGCTCATCTGGCGAGCCCCATCCCTCCTTTGGGATGAAAAAAGGTGTGGGGTTTCGATATGTGAGAATTTTTTTCAAAACCACCTCCGTCCCAAGACGTTTAAACTCAGCCTCAATTACTCCAGGCTCCTGTACAAGAGATGCAAATACGATTCAAATTTAGTTGATAATTGAGAGACTACAAGTTGAGTTACAATATGTCATATATATCATTATGTCAGAATTAGGTCATTTTGCTATTCTCTAAGCAGGGCACCATTTTGGTTATTTAGTGGTAGGCACATTAGCTAGTCAGGTCCGCATCAGTCACATCTTTATATTTCCTACACTCAATAGATACGTTATTGAGGGGTTCCTTTCTTTTGAAAGGATTTGCTCCACCTGCTCTTATTGCAATTGGAAACATAGGTCATGTCACTGAGGCTTTCAAGCTGAATAATATAGGTCTCAGACTCTCAGTCATAAGGGATAATAACAACTAACACAAGAAGAGGTTTTCCACGGTATGTTCTACTTTTATGTGCCAGGGAATCCAGATACTAGAATGACAACCACTGATCAGTATATACTATATACAGATAATTTCATCATAAATTCATAATATATGGAACTATGAAAAGCAACTTAAAAGTATTATTTCCCAAATTTACAGGACTTTATTAATTTTACTTTTTCTTACATGGTACTTCCACACAAATTATAACTGACATAATTACAACAGTAAAGCCTCAACCAGGGATAAAAGTGAATAAAACGCCCAATTTCCTAAAGGTGGAGTAACTCGTTTAATTCACTTTTACTTCAAATGTGATTTAAATTTGGTGTAGTAGGAAGGAGTAAATTATTATACTATTTTAGCTAGCTGGAGTAAAGTTACTCCACATGGATCAAGAGATATTTATCATTATTTAGTTATTCTACATTTTATTTACTCTACCTTTTCATACCAAACATGATTAACTATTTACTCCTCCTTAAGCTACTCCAAAGTTTACTTCTCTATGGCTCCGTTTGGATAGGTGTGGGAAGAAGGGAAGAAGGGAAGAAGTATTGGGAAGTGTGTAATTTTGTGAAGAGTTTGGATTGTTTATAATTTTTTTTCTTCTCTTCTTTCTTCTTCCTACTTCTTCTCAACGCATCCAAACGGATGCTATCAAACATAGCTAAAAGAGTAGTATCTACCTGAAAACGGCAAATATAGTAGTCATCTCCATAAGTAGACCTCAAATAATCAATAGGCTTTCTTGCTGGATTCCTCGGTCCAAAAGGTACACTTAAAATTACTAACGCCTTCACCTTGTCAGGCCGAAACAAGCACACATGCCATGCTATAATTGCCCCCCAGTCATGTGCCGCCAAAAGAACCTAAATTTTCACATAATATTAATAACATTAAACTCCAGGAAAAGGTTGTAGCAATAAGTACGTGGTATTATAATATTCCCTGCTCAATAGTGGAGCATGTCAGCTAATCAGCTTCAGTCTTTGGTCGACTTATAAGCTGACATCAAAAGCATTATATTATTACACTGAACACACGCACCAAGAGAGAATATATAGAAAGCATCAACTTTCATTTATATTTAGCGTTCAAATGCATTATATTATCATGCAACTTGGATTTATTTTTAAAACTTGTTATTCTCACTAGTGATCCCCCTTTTCTTTCTGCAGATAAATTTGGGGTTGAATTTCTCTATACAAATCTCACAATCCTTCTTTTGTATAAATCATGTGTTGTTAATTTTTTGTAATTAGAATTTTGTTGCTAGTTCCTAATGTAGATTCGCTCCATTGATCAAAATTAAGTACATTGTGTTATGGAAAAAGGCCCAATACCATACGACATAATAACTTGAAATTACTTTTTTAGTTAGCACAAAGCAAGTAAGAAAAAGTCTCATTCTGTTTTACAATTTTCTGTGGATTAAAAACTCAAAGAGACCATAGACAAACCTTCTCTTGGCCAAGGGAGTCAATAAGCGCCACAATGTCCCCAACCACATGGAGAGCAGAGTACGATGTGGCACCACTTGGCACCGACGAGTCGCCGTACCCCCTCAGATCAGGTGCTACCACATGGTAACCGAGCTCAGCGAGGCCATTGATCTGGTGTCTCCAAGTGTACCATAACTCAGGGAAACCATGCAATAGCACCACCACCGGACCGGATCCCTTCTCAGCTACATGCATGTTGACGCCGTTGACATGAACCGTTCGATGGGTGACCTCAGAGCAACCGATGTGCGGAGATGGAATCAAAGCTTGAGCAGGGGGAGCATGGGATGTCTTCTGTTTGCGGCAAAAAGAGGAAAAGAGGTTTCTTATGAAATCTACCATCAGAGAAGAAGCGTTATATGTATATTGGTGACTGGTGTGGTACTAATTAGTAGCAGACATGATCAGAAAATATGTCCATTTATAATGATTTGTGGTTTGCTTATGCTTTGCTTTCGGTTGACTTCGCTTTCATAAAATGCTTTTCTTATCCCGCGGGCAACAGCAACACAACGTGTTTGAGGTGTAAAAGCCTTTCAACTTCCAAGTTCCAAGCAATCGCCATAATCAGGGGCAGAACTAGGTATAATGAAAACTGAAAAGTGTGCTTCGCACACTTTAACTTTTTAAAACAGTCCCTGGGTCATTTGAATCGCTTAGGAATAAGAGAAATAGATTATTCCTAGACGAAAAATATTAAAAAGTGTGTAACTTTGTGAAGAGTTTGGATGGTTAGAAATAAATTTCCGTCTAGAAAGATGCTATTCCTCTTATTCCTAAGCGATCCAAACAGTCCCTTACATATTTAAAAATTCGCTTAGGAATAAGAGAAATAGACTATTTCTAGACGGAAAATATTGGAAAGTGTGTAACTTTGTGAAGAGTTTGGATGGTTAGAAATAAATTTCTATCTAGAAAAATATTATTCCTCTTATTCCTAAGCGATCCAAGCGATCCTTACATATTTAAAAATTCTATGTAAATGTTTTTAAAATATAACAAAATTCTAATTTGACACATGCTAAAAACTCAAAATAATCCATATTATAAATTTTAGCCCCTTCTATTTGAGAATTCTGGTTCGCCCCCAATCCGTAATAGAGGATTAAAAAAAAAAGGCAAAATACTGGATATTGTAAATTGCATCTCTTGCGTGGAATCAGCATTGCAATGTATTGTTTTCGACTTGGATAGCTAATAATTACCCATATGACTTCATTTTTTTTATTATGATGATTAATTATTTAGTGAATGTAACGTTGATATTTATTCATTAATCCAATGTAGGTGTGAACTTACAGGACTTTAAAAGGCCTTGGAAATTCTACTCACAATATACGGGGGCCGTTTGGATCGCTTAGGAATTTGGGGAATTTGGGGAAGTTGTAATTTCTAGAAATAAATTTATTGGAAAGTGTGTAACTTTGTGAAGAGTTTGGATTGTTTATAATAAATTTATGGTAGGAAGATGAAATTCCCCAAATTCCTTCTCCAATCCAAACAGCCCCACATATATTATGGGGCATTTGATTGTGTAGTAAGAGATTGCATAGATGAAGACGATGCCACGACGGTGAAAAAAAAAAAGGGAGGAATCAGCGTCTGAACAACTCTCCAATTTTTTTTAGGAAGTCCCAAGATTTGGTGATTTTTGGAAAAAATAAGCAGCTTTAAAATGAATTGTGGCGTATAATATACGGCTAATTTACGAGGAAAAATATTTGACCCAGCGTCTGAACTCGGCGTATAATATACGGCTCGATGAATCGTGGGCCCTGCTAATTTACGAGAGTATGCTGCAGAAATCAGCTTTGATGGACCGAGACCCGACTCGATCCGATAGGGATGGACCGATACCCGATCATGAGGCTGAACGCAGAAAAAATGTTTGACCCAGCGTTCATCGCATATATTGGGCTATTGCGGGCTTAACCTATTGACAAGCAACCAAGAATGAAGAATGTCACAATTAATAACTAATTAAAAAGGAAATTGATTATTACCATCGCTCATTCTACCATCGCTGTCATCGCAAGCCAGCGCCTTCTGTCCGATGGACCCCTCATCGCGCCCCTCCCTCTCAAGCTATCTCCTCACCCAGCGAAACGCTCCCCTCTCCTCACCCGGGTACGCTCCCTCTCCTTTCTACGCACTCTTCCGTCTTTATCCCTTCTTTCTGTGCATCTCTCTCCCTTACCCCTCTCTTCCTTCTGTGCGTCATATTTTGTTCACTTTGTTTATTGTATCTGTTCAATTTGTTATTTTAAGTGTTCATTTTGTTTTGCTGTGCATTAGACTTTAGTGTTGATTTTATACGTCTCACTTTGTTGGTGTAGATGTTCACTTTTTTCATTCATATGTTCAATTTGGTACTTTTAAGTGTTCAATTTGTTTTACTGTGCGCCAATGTTTATTTTTTATGTCTCACTTTATTGGTGTATATGTTCACTTTGTTGATTCGTATGTTCACTTTGTTACTTTTATGTGTTCAATTTATTTTACTTTGTGTCAGTGTTTATTTTTTGTCTCACTTTGTTGGTGCATATGTTCAATTTGTTCTTTCATATGTTCACTTTGTTAATGTTCAATTTGTTTTACTGTGCGTCAGTGTTTATTTTTTATGTCTCACTTTGTTGGTGTATATGTTCACTTTGTTCATTCATATGTTCAATTTGTTGCTTTTGTGTGTTCAATTTGTTTTACTGTGTGTCAGTGTTTATTTTTTGTCTCACTTTGTTGGTGTATATGTTCACTTTGTTCTTTCATATGTTCACTTTGTTACTTTTAATGTTCAATTTGTTTTACTGTACGTGAGTGTTTATTTTTTATGTTTCACTTTGTTGGTGTATATGTTCACTTTGTTCATTTATATATTCAATTTGTTACTTTTGTGTGTTCAATTCGTTTTGCTGCTCGTCAGACTTCTGTGTTTATTTTATATGTCTCACTTTGTTGGTGTATATGTTCACTTTGTTCATTCATGCGTTCAATTTGTTTTGCTGTGAGGTGAGGTCTAAGGTAGACGAAAAAAGAAGGCGAGGTCTAAAGGAGGCAGAAAAGGAGCGTCGGGAGTAGGAGAGATGATCAGAGGGGAGGAGAGCGCGTCACTTTATTGGTGAAGAGAAGGGGAGCATGCACCAGAGAGAAGGGGAGGAGAGCGCATCTGAAGAGGAGGGAAGCGCGCGGGAGGAAAATTGAAATTAGCGATGGCAGCGATTGTATAAATCGCGATGGCACTTATAATTTCTGAATTAAAAAGGAGGATTGCAAAATACTTTTCCCCTTCAACCCGAAATTAACTCACTAATTGTGCCAAAAAAAGAAAAAATATTAATAATTTTGTCACATATAGAGAGAGAATCTCCCTATATCTTTTGGACTCTGAAGTTGCAAAATTAGAGAGGATAAAAATGTAAGTTGGGAAATAATAAACCTCCTCCCTACCTTTGTCTCTCTATTTCTAATTTCTCTAATTTCATCTGCATTCAACGACATAAATATTTTCCTCTTTGCATAAACTACCGACCGAACTAAACCTCTTGTCTCATATGGCATCCAAGGTCACAGCTCTACATCTATTTGCTTTTTTTTTTTTTTTTTGGGGTCTTTCTTTAAACAAAAAGTTCGTTTCCTTCTCCAAGTGAGAAATTAAATTGCCCTTCAAGTTCGTAAACCCTGAAAGCTATATTACAGCTAATTAGTGACCCAATGTGATTGAAAGAAATTAAATAAATATATTATTAACTAATTAATGCTTTCATGAAGGAAATTTGGTATTCCTTTTAGAATTACCTCTCTCAATAGGGGAATGTAGTTTTTGTATTGAGTTGTGTAAATTATAGTCTTAATAGATGCTTTTAAAAACATAAATCTATCTTTCAACTTTTGCTCAAATTTAAAGTCATATATAATTGAAATTCATTGAACACAGGATTGTCCATTCAAGGAAGTTTGTATCTGAGATATCCATGGATCTTTTCGGAAATCTGCCTGATGAAATTTTGGCCTACATCCTCTCCTTTCTGAGTACCAAAGAGGCTGTTCAGACATGTATTCTGGCAAAACGATGGAAAAAGATATGGGCATCTGTACCGGTTCTAGAATTTAATTTCGAGGAATTTTGGAGAGACTGTAGTGCTGTCGACAATTATGAGAAGCAGAGAATTTGCGACAGAAAATTTGAGAAATTTGTGAACAACGTGTTACAAATTCGTGGACCATCACATTTGGACGTGTTTTGGTACTGCAACTCTTTCGGACTAAACTATTCTGAAACTTCTCTCAAGTGGCTTGATCATGTGATGATTTTAAAGCCTCGGGAGATCAGTTTATTGGTTGACGGAAAGAACGCTTTTGATATTCCTGATTCACTTTTCTCTTGTTCATCCCTACAGGAACTCAGTTTGAATATTCTCAGCACTGATGAAATACACACAATTAGGACAAAGTCAATAAATCTACCTTCACTGAAAATGCTAGAGATACAAGGCGTAGACCTTGATAACAATTTTGTAGAAAAACTTTTCACAGGTTGTCCTGCTCTTGAGTCTCTGCATCTAAGTCATTGTGATTTGTATATCTCTGACATCTCCTGTAAGGTTTTGAAAAATTTGGCGTTCCATGAGTGTTACCAATGCAAGAAAATGCAAATATCTTGCCCTAGTCTGGAATCTCTGGTTATTGATGTTTATGAGCAAGTGGAAGGCATTTCACTACAGAATATGGTATCTTTAGTAAATGCAAAACTCCATTTATATATGTGGAATGATGATCGTTTTGATATGAAACTTCTGAGTGCTCTTTCAAATGTTTCAACTTTGAAGCTTGATTTGAGAGGTGCCAGCTGCTTCGAGGTATATATTATGTTCACAATTACATCACATAAAACTATAATTAGTTTCCCAGCTGGCATGCACTTGCTGGGGTTCAACACATTCCAGAAGTTATGGAGAACAATGAAATATGTTCATAGCAAGAGATATTATATTTACAGAAATTTGGTATACATCAACTGTGTGACATTTGTTAATAAATGAGAACGAAAATTGTGTGTTTTGCTTTTCTTTATTGGCATGATTTATGTGTGCTTTGTGTTCACACCAAATTATGTTGGTTGCATATGTCACCAACTCAGAACAAACATACAAACTTTGTAACTCCTGCTTGCTTAGGTATGTGTGGGTTAATTTGTATGCTTCAATTTTCTTATTTTTCATTTCGTTCAGATTGGTTGATCTATGAAATGAAGTGTAGCAAATGACAGCTTAAAAATATTATTCTTATTTTTTAAAAGAAATTGGAGTTCAAGCCTCCCAACTTATTTTTAAATTACATGTCAATGAAAAACCCCAGCCAGGTTTCGAAGAAATATTATTTTTTGTTTAAATTAATGTATAATTTTTTGTTTATACAAAGGAAATATTGAAGGATGATATTGCCGACTGCAGAACCTTCATCAATTTGACTTCTTTGGAAATTGCAAACTATGAACCATGTGATGACTTTTATTTGGTGGCCTGTTTTCTCAAGCACTCTCCAAGCCTACAGGAGCTCACTTTGCGCATCAGTGAAGTAATATTTTTCCCTCTCCATTTAATTAGAACTAAACAAAATATACCGGAAGTATCCTATGACTTGACCAACCAGAAAATGACTAATCATTAATGCTGCTGGATTGTCTTCGTGTTTTTTTTTTTTCTTTTCTTTTAAGGTTATCGTTTCTTTAGAAAATGAAATCTAGTTCTCTATTTAGTGCTATACTGCTATACATGTTGTGTTCTGATCTTTCCTCTGTTTTGCTAATTAGTAAATTGGTACCTCCGTACCACAGCCAGGTTGCATAAATAATTTGGAATAAACTAAACTGTAGCATATCAGACTAAGCCAATTCATGTATGACGTTGCAAGTACATTGTATGCTAAGGCACCTAGGCTGAATCTTCTAAAACAGAATATGGTAAAAACTATCTCATTAGACTAATAAAATACTAAATATGGAAGGTAAGAAGAGATAACCTACAAGAGGAGCCAAGGAAGAAGAAACAAAGAGTGGTGGTATCTCAACGAGAGCATCTTGAGGTGATTAGGATAATAAACTCAGGAGCAACCTATGTGATGAAACTTATCGATGAGTTACGTGCCCGTATCAAGACCATCGGGGTGATTATTATGGACTGACATATGGTTCATGTGTTAATTGTCATCTGCACATATAATTGTTGACTTTGTGCTGCTTTTATATCTTTGATTTCTCTGGTGCCAAAATTTTACCATTGCAGTCTTTAGAAAGTCTATATATGTATCTTTTGGATGGGTTTCAGAAACTCAATATAACTGAATTTGTATGTTATAAGTAGTGCCTGTTTATCTGAAATTAGTAACTGAGAGAAAGAACTGATAAAAAGCTGGATTCATGTCAAAGAAATAACAATAATAATTTTATTAAAAAAAAAAGAAATAACAATAATAAATAAATACTAGGAACCATGTCATTCTGATATTATGAGGATTTGAAAATGATGTAACTTTTCATTTGATGTAACAGTAAAGCATTTTTTTTTCATTTTAAAAGTAACAACAAATGGATAGGCTGTAGTTGCCCCTTTTTTTTCTTTTTTTTTTTTGGAGTAATGTTATCCTCAATCTACATCATTAGAATAACATATATGTAATCATTAGAATAACATAAAAATTTAGACCATTCTTTTCTAGAACTCCGTATCTCATAGGAAAAAAGAAAAAGGAAAAATTAGCTTAATTTTAACCATTGGGTTTGCGGTTTTGTAAATTGAAGCATGCAACTACTCACAAAAATATATCATTGTAACAAATATATAATCGTCTACCTACCTTCAAAAAAAAAAAAAAACAAATATATAGAACAAGCATAGGAAAAAGAAATTACTTGTACTTTTACCGTCACCGAGATAAATATACATCACACTGCTCTTAGACAAGCATTTTCTAGTCCCACGTTCAATTTTCAAACGAACAATAGACATCAATTGAAAGAGATTAGCGAGAGACAAGGTAATCAAAACTTAACAAAAAAATTTCCATATGCCGGGTCCAACCTTAATTTTCTCCGATAATCAATCTTTCATTCAATGGTTTAAATTTCAGAAACCTTTAATATTTGACATAGGTCTTGGCTTTGGTGATCTTTCATAGGGTTTAACAGCAGAGATACGACTTCTCCAATCATTCAAAAAGAAAAAATACTTCCCCAATTCTTTTATCCTCTCCGTTTTAATTTCACTAGACGAGAGTACAAAACCACTAATTCATGAAAGAGTTGATCAGGGTCGTGTCATTGGAACCAGACTTATCCGATGTAGTGCTACTGAAAGAAAAGCCTCACTAGTCTCCACTGAATTTTAAGGCATGCGATAAGTATGACAATGATGCTTTTTTTTTTTTTGTGTGGGATTTACAATCTTAATTAAGGAGGATGTATACTCCTCTCGTACTTTGTTAGTAAATGAAACAACGGCGGATTTGACGACATGTGCAACTTTATCCAAATATAAATTTTCCTACGCACCATACCAGAAAATTAGTCATTATTTATTTTTTCTAAATATTAAAACAACTAATGATGACAAGTAGAAACAATAGAAATATCTCCTTGAGTGAAAGGTCGCAGGTTCAAAACCCGGCTGGGGGGGTCTTTCATAGACATTTAATTTAAAAATAAGTTGGGTGGCTTAGACCTCCAATTTATCTTAAAAAAAAAGAAACAATAGAAATACGTAGCGAGATAATTATACTGTTCGTTCTATCTCATTTCCGGTCAATAAAATAATAACTCGTGAAGATAATTATTAGGAAAAATGATAACTGTCATATGTTTTGCTATCGCTTGAACAAAACGAACACATAAAATAGATATATAAGTTGAACATATAAATGATAAAAATGAACACATAAAAGAAATAAGTTTTGTCATCCTTTGCTCAAATTTGAATACGCATATTCAACATATTTTTATTGAATTTATTTGTTTGTATGTGTGTTCACTTTGATCATTTATATGTTTAATTTATCTATTTTATATTTTCAGTAATCAATTTCCAATTATTAGTGCTCTCGAAATCATTAACTAGAAATTCATAGAATAGATTAAAGTCATTAAACCCTTCTTTGTTTGGGCTTGGGCCGGTGACAATATATCCAGTTATTCCTCCGCAACCTATGCAATTTGAGGCCATTTTGTAACTTCAGGATGACCTTGCACTTGCAAAGTTGCAATAATAAGAGGGGAAAAAAAACCCTATGTTTGTCTATGTCTCTAACTTCATCTACCTTCAAATACATACTTTTTTTTTTTTCCTTCGCATAATTCTCCATGGGATGCATGATACTCGCATGAGCCACCGATCAAAACCCCTTGTATCTGATAAGGAATCCTAGGTTAGAGTTCTATTTACATTTGCTTTTGTTTTTTCTTTCTTTATTTAGATCAAAAGTTGGTTTCCTCCTCAAAGTGAGATAATTGCCCTTTTGAGTTTATAAACCCTGGATTGCTGAAAAGCTACGTTGCAATTGAATTGTAATTCTTTTCTTTTCTCTTTTTTTTCAAGTACTTTAGTGTTTCTCGAGGAAGCACCGGTAAGTTCCATCACAAGAAAACTTTAGCTTGCTTGCGTCTAATATAATATAAGTATATAACTAATAGATTTGGAATGCTAATTAATTTTAATGTAAAGAGTTTTAATTTTTACTTAATTAAAAGTTAGGTTGCTGATTTGTGTTTGCCAATTTGTTCTTATAGTGGGTTCTTTATCATTGTCGTTCATTCATTGAACACAGGAGTTGTCTGTGCAAGGCAGTTTGAACCTGAAAGATGAATAATGTATCCATGGACAATATCAGCCATCTGCCCGATGAAATTTTGGCCCATATCCTCTCTTTTTTGAGGATTAAAGAAGTTGTTCAGACTTGTATTTTGGCCAAAAGTTGGAGAAAGATATGGAAATCTGTACCTGTTCTAAAATTTGATCTTGAGGAATTCATGATAGACCGGAGTGATATTGACAAAAATGAGAAATTGAGATGCTGTGACAAATTCGTGGACCTTCGCACTTGGACACGCTTCGATACATTGGCTATGTTGGAGAAAAAATTCTGATTCATCTCTAGAGTGGCTTGATTGTGTGTTGCTTTTAAGGCCTCGGGTAATCAGTTTAAAGGCTGACAGAAAGAATCCTTTTGATATTCCTGATTCAGTTTTCTCTTGTGCATCCTTACAGGAACTCGGTTTGAATATTTGCAACATGGATGATGAAACTATCATTAGGCCAAAGTCAATAAATCTACCTTTGCTGAAAATGTTAGATATACAAGGCGTAGAGCTTCATAACAATTTTGCACAAAAGCTTTTCACAGGTTGCCCTGCTCTTGAGTTTCTGGTCCTAGCTCATTGTCATTTGGAAATCTCTGATATCTCCTATAAGGTTTTGAAGAAGTTGGCTTTCCATCAATGTTATCTATCCAAGCGGATGCATATATCTTGTCCTAGACTAGAATCTTTGGTTATTGACAATTTTCTTGAAGGAGTTGATGTTTCACTAGAGAATATGGTATCTATAATAAATGCAGAAATCTGTTTCAAAAGGATGTTTGCTTCTCATTTTGATATGAGATTTCTAAGTGGTCTTTAAAACGTTTCAACTCTAAAGACTGATATGTACTTAGAGGTATATATACTGTCTTGTCAACGTATATATAATTTGTTCCCCTTGAATTCACTTGCTGGGATCACGGCGACATCTTGCTAAAAGTTATGGATAAAAAGATGCATGTTCATTATATTAAGAGAAATTTTTTTACTCATCACTTGCATACCATAAATCAGAGAAAGTATATGAGGATCAATAATATTCTATTTGTTGCTAAAAAGTTTGCTAATATAGTCATATATATGTTCTAGATTGGCATCCATTTGGTAATTTGTTGATTTTCTATTTGGTATACGTCTACTGTGTAGGAATATGTTAATAAAATGAGGATGCCTATTCTATTTGTTCCTCTAAAATTTGGTTAACATGTTCGATATCGGCATTACCTTGTGTGGTCTGTGTCTGCACCAAATTGTGCTAGTTGCATGTATGTATAAACTAATCAAGAACAAACATTCGAACTTTACAACTCTTGGTTGTCTAGAAAGGTATATATGGTTACTATGTATGCTTCCATTTTCTTAATTTTTCATTTCCTTCAGATTGGTTGATATCTACCTTTGAGATGAAGCATGTTACAAATTAATGAGAGATTAAAAATTAATTAATATTTTCTTATATAAAGGAAATATTGAAGAAAGATATTACCAACTGCAGAACCTTCATCAATTTGACTTGTTTGGAAGTTAATTACTGGAACCCATGCTATGACTTTTATTTGGTGGCCTTCTTTCTGAAGAACTCTCCTAGCCTACAGAAGCTCACTTTGAACCTCAGTAGAGTAATATCTTTTTTCTCTCCATTTAATAAAGTTAAACAAATTATACTAAATGTACCATATGATTCGACTAACTAGATGGTTAGTAGTACTTGATTGTGTTCACATGGATATAACCTTGTTCTATATCGAGTTGTCATTTGGTTTTTGCATTGTTTTTCCTATGAGTAATTTGGTGCCATAGCCATGACTGACTTACTAATTTGTTTGAATACCACTTTGATACTAACTAAACTGTGTTATATTAGACTAAGCCAGTGCAATTGTATGGCTTTGCTGGTGCATTGTATGCTATATAAGCCGCCTAGGCTGAAACTACTAAACAGAACATGGTAAAGCTATCTTCGTAGACTAATAAAATATATATGTTTTACTAAATATTGAAGGTAAGGCTAGCTAAATCTGCAAGGGGAACCGAGCAAGAAAATACCGAGAGAGGTGGCATTTCAACGAGAGCACCTCGAGGTTATTATGATAAAAAACTCGAAATCGCCCGATGCATTGAAGCTTATCGAGAATTTGCATGCCCATATCAAGATCATTGGGGATATTATTATGAGCTGACATACGGTTGATCTATAAATTCTCAACTGCACATATGATTCTTGCTTGATTTTATGTCCTTGATTTTTATTGTGCCAAATTTATACGATTTTCTTGCAATTTTTGGATGATTTCAGAATTCCAATGTAACTATGTATGCAATTGATGAGTAGCAACTGTTTTGTCTGAAATTAGTGACTGAGAGGAACTGATAAAGAAGAGCCAGATTCATGGTGAAAACTTTAGGAGGCACATCTCATTCTGACAATTGGCGGATCTGAAAGTGGTGGAACATTTCACTTGATGTAATAGTAAACTACTTTTTCTTTGCAGGTGAAATTATAACTAATGGTTACTAGATAGTCCCTATCTAGTGTATCAAAAAAAACAAATCATAACAAATGGATACGTTATGCTTTTTTCGGGTACTGATATCCTCAAATCTGCATCAGTGGAATAACATATATCTAATCATTTAATATATTTTTTCATGAAGGATCGAGCAAAATTAACAAAGAATAAAGGGAAAAAAGAAATGACTTTTTTTAATTTTAAACGTTGGGATTGCAGTATTGTAAATTGTGTTCTGATCAACTTCATGGAAAAAAGATATCATTGTAACAAATACATATATATAACCACCCTTACATATTTTGTTTTAATCTAAATTCATATATAATTACACTTCAATGAACACATGAGGCAGTTTGAGTTGGTATATATACAAGTCATTTGCCCGATGAAAGTTTGACCTACATCCTTTTCTCTGATACGGTGATACCAAAGAGGTCGTACAGACTACAGACTTGCGTTTTGGCGAAAAGATGAAAAAAGAAATAGGCACCCGTATGCATTTTCGAAATTTAATCTAGATAAATTCTCCCCTCTCAGTTTTCTTTCCCAACTCTATTTAACTTTCTTAATGTGTAGTCAATTAATGTTCTTCCACAGCAACAAAATTTATCAACCTAGTAGCAAAATGATACGGAAAACGTGATCAGACTATTAACTATTAAGGTAACAAAATCTAACACCCTAAATATTCAAGTTAATTAATTCTAGTTATCTCTACAAGTCAAGAACACTTTGAGAATATATTAAGATATCTCTACAAGCCAAATACACTTTGAGAGACGAGAGTGTATATAGATCAAGTAACACGTTTTTTTACTTTACTAATTTGTTTCCTAGTTTGTATTAATTGAAGAAGCGTTATCGAAATTTTGGTACAGTTGAGTCTTTTAACAAAGAATCAGTTTATTTTCCTAAAAAATATTCTCCAAAAGTAAGGACACAAAATGAATTTTTATTTCCAACTAAATAATTTGTTGATGGTCACTGTCTGCATAACATTTTCTGAAAACTAGAACTTTTTTTTCCTATATCAAACTATTTATTCCATAAATGATTTTTGAGTACTGAAGAAATCTTCGCAATTGATATTTGCGGTATCAACGATTCAATCTCCAAAATGAAACTGTCTTCGCGTTTCTCCATAATGAAATATCCTTGGAGATCAAACTTTATATTTTTTCGAATTTTTTTACTATTTATTTAGATTTTAGAAAATCTTCAATCTAATTAATTTTAGACCCTTCAATTTTAAAATTTCTTAAAAAAATAGTTAAAATTTCAAAAAAAATATAAAATTTGGTCTATATGAATATTTCAATATGAAGATCATATTGATCGGTTCGGATTGGTAATTTGAAATTTCAATAGTTGAGTCTAGAATCTTGTTTGACGTCAAACACGTTTGATTCTAGCATTACTCTTTAGCTTTATGTGAATATGACACAGCAAAAAAATTCTTATCCACCTTTTTATCAGCGTATCTGACTTCAGTCATAAACACTGGTACTGATAGTTGAAACTATAATTCTTTTGAACTTGTACATTTATTAAGTGATGAAACAAATTAAGGAGAAACAATTCCTTAGACAAGAAAGAACTTTAGCGGCGTTTGAACTCATCGTTTCAAATATGATTTTCTCTGAAGGCATGATCCAAGGTAATTGGGAAAAAAAATTAAAATTAGCCTAAATTAATAGAGCGTCAAAAATGCAAAAACAAAATTACTTTATACTTTTAGACATCAAATAAAAAGAGAGAGGGAGAGAGTGGTATCAAAACCATAACAAAATTTTCCATATGGAATCCGACCTTAATTTCCTCCTATTATCGATCTTTCATTCAATGATTTAAAATTTTGAAGTGTTAATATTTTTTACAAAGATCTTTCCTCCTATTATAAGGTTTAACAGAAGAGAGAACAAATGACTTTTCAAATTGTTTTACACTCGCCATTTTATTATCACTAGACGATACTGTTAATTCAAGAAAGAGTTTATGAAGGCATGCCTTACGAAACAGAATTCTCCAGTGTATTTCTGCTGGAGAGGTCCCACCATTTGTCTTTTAAAGCAATCCGAATCCTGTGGCGCGCGACACAGCGTGCAGTGCGCCACACGGACCGTCCGATCAAATTTGGACGGGTTACATTTTTTCGGGCCTTACAATCTGTTACATGCACGGGGCTCCCTCATCCATTGAGATTTGATCGGACGGCCTGTGGTGCGCTGCACGCTGTGTCGCGCGCCACAGAATTTGGATTTCTTTTAAAGGCTTGATGATAAGCATTAATAATGCTTGTTAGCTGTAATATAGGAAGTTACTTTATGACGTCCGTCAATCATTTTAAAAGATTCTAAATTCACAATAATATGAAAATCAATAATTTTTCTACCAAAACTTAAAACCGATATCTTTTGTCAAGTAATGTGACATCTTAGGCCGAATTTCAGTTGCAACTAAAATCGGCTCGACATTGACAAATTACCACAATAGATTCGACCTTCTCAATTTCATATGGCCTAAAAAATTAAAAATAATATTAAAATATTCACGATTTGGAAAATATTATTCAAATGAAGTCTGGTGCCCACATTTTGAATGCCCCAAAACACACTTTTTGACTACTTTTATAAATATAAAATTCAAACATCGAATCCAAACCGTTAATCTTATTCGATATATTATTTATTCATCACAATAATCAACATTTAACCTCTTTATACTATCTTGAATACGATTCATATTTTATTTATTCAAAAAGATTGGATTATACATGTTAATTACGCCTATAAAGTGCAAATAATGCAATTCTGAGCATCATTTGAGCATTTAAATCGTTTCTGGATTCATTCTAAGTAATTTCATCACAATATTCAATGTTTAAAACTCTTTATATTGTCTATAATATATTTTATATGTCATTTATTCAAAAATATTGGATTATACATGGTAATTATGCATATAAACTGCAAATAATACAATTCTAAGCATCATTTGGGCATTTAAATCGTTTCTGAATTCATTATAAGTCATTTCATCACAATAATCTACATTTAAATTCTATATAATGTCTAGAATACGATTCATATATTATTTATTCAAGAAGATTGGATTATACATAGTAATTACGCATATAAAGTACAAATAATGCATGGAAAGTCCAAATAATGAAATTATGAGCATTTCAATAGTATCTGGATTCATTCTAAGTCATTTCATCACAATATTCTATATTTAAAATCTTTATAATGTCTACAATATGATTCATGTGTTATTTATTCAAAAAGATTGGATTATAAATAGTAATTACGCATATAAAGTGTAAATAATGCACATAAAGTGCACATAACGCAATTCTGAGCATCATTTGAGCATTTCAATCGTTTCTGGATTCATTCGAAGTCGATTCATCACAATATTCTATATTTTCAATCTTTATACTATCTAGAATATGATTCATATATTTTTTTATTCAAAAAGATTGGATTATACCTGGCAATTACGCATATAAACAGCAAATAATTCAATTCTGAGAATCATTTGAGCATTTTAATCGTTTCATGATTCATTCTTAGTCATCCCATCACAAAAATCAACATTTAAATTTACTCTTTATATTGTCTATAATACAATTCATATGTTATTTATTCAAAAAGATTGTATTATACATGGTAATTACGCATATAAAGTGCAAATATTGCAATTCTGTGCATCATTTGAGCATTTCAATCGTTTCTGGATTCATTCTAAGTCATTTCATCACAATATTCTATATTTAAATTCTTTTATACTGTCTAGAATATGAGTTATATGTTATTTATTCAAAACGATTGGATTATACATGGTAATTACACATATAAAATGCAAATATTGTAATTTTAAGCATCATTTGACCATTTCAATCGTTTTTTGGTTCATTCTTTCTAATTTCATCACAATAATCTACATTAAAGTGCGTATCATATATTATTTATTTAAAAAATTCGATTATACATAGTAATTTTGCATATAAAGTGCAAATCATGCACAGAAAGTGCAAATAATGCATTTCTGAGCATAATTTGAGCATTTCAATCATTACTGAATTCATTCTAAGTCATTTCATCACAATAATCTTCATTTAAACACTTTATACAGTCTATAATAGGATTCATATGTTATTTATTCAAAAAGATTGGATTGTACGTAATTACGCATATAAAGTGTAAATAATGCACATAAAAGTAAAAATAATGCAATTCTGAGCATCATTTGAGCATTTCAATCGTTTCTGGATTCATTATATACAGTCTAGAATACCATTCATATGTTATTTACTGAAAAATATTAGATTATACATGGTAATTACGCATATAAAGTACCAAATAATGCACAAAAAGTGCAAATAATGCAATTTTGAGTATCATTTGAGCATTTCAATCGTTTCTGGATTCAATTCTAAGTCGTTTCATCAAAATATTCCATATTTAAACTCTTTATAAGGTCTAGAATATGATTTATATGTTATTTATTCAAAACAATTGGATTATATATGGTAATTACGCATATAAACTACAAATATTGCACTTCAGGACATCATTTGAGCATTTCAATCGTTTCTGGATTCATTCTAACTCATTTCATCACAATAATCTACATTTATACTATTTATTCTGTCCAGAATACAATTCAAATGTTATTTATTCAAAAAGACTTGATTATACTTGGTAATTAAAGCCTATAAACTGCAAATAAAGCACATAAAGTGCAAATAATGCAATTCTAAGCATCATTCAAGCATTTCAATCATTTCTTAATTCATTTCAATCGTTTCTGAATTTATTCCAAGTCATTTCATCCCAATAATCTATATTTAAACTCTTTCTACTGTCTATAATACGATTCAAATGTTATTTCTTCAAAAAGATTGGATTATACTTGGTAATTACGCATATAAAGGGTAAATAATGCACAGAAATTGCAAATAATGCAATTATGAGCATCTTTTAAGCATTTCGATCATTTCTGGATTCATTCTATGTGGTTTCATCAAAATATTCTATATTTAAACTCTTCATATGGTCTAGAATATGATTCATATATTATTTATTCAAAACAATTGGATTATAAATGGTAATTTCGCATATAAACTGCAAAAAATGCACTCCAGAGCATCATTTGAGCATTTCAATCGTTTCTTGATTCATTCTAACTCATTTCATCACAATAATCTACATTTATACTCTTTATACTGGCTAGAATACGATTCAAATCGTTTTTATTCAAAAATATTGGATTATACTTGGTAATTATGCATATAAAGTGAAAATAAATTACAAAAAGTGCAAATAATGCAATTTTGAGCATCATTTGTGCATTTGAATCGTTTCTGGATTCATTCTAAGTCATTTCATCACAATATTCTACATTTAAACTTTCTATACTGTCTATAATACGATTTATATATAATTTATTTTAAAAGATTAGAATACACATGGTAATTACGCATCTAAAGACTAGATAACGCAAAAAAAAAGTGCAAATAATACAATTCTGAGTATCATTTGTGCATTTCAATCGTTTCTGGATTCATTATAAGTTATTTCATCACAATAATCTACATTTAAACTTTTTATACTGTCTATAATACGATTGATAGGTAATTTATTTAAAAAAAGATTGGAATATACATGGTAATTACGCATCCAAAGACTAGATAACGCACAAAAAAAGTGCAAATAATGCAATTCTGAGCATCATTTGATCATTTCAATCGTTTTTTAATTTATTATAAGTCATTTCATCATAATATTCTATATTTAAACTCTTGATACGGTCTAGAATAAGATTCATATATTATTTATACAAAATAATTGGATTATACATGATAACTACGCATATAACTTGCAAATCACTCAAGAGCATCATTTGAGCATTTCAATCGTTTTTGGATTCATTCTAACTCTTATCATCGCAATGTTTTATTTTTAAACTCTTTATACTGTCTAGAATATGATTCATAAGATTGGATTATACATGGTAATTACGCATATAAACTGCAAAATAATGCAATTCTGAGCATCATTTGAGTATTTCAATCGTTTCTGGATTCATTGTAACTAATTTCATCACAATAATCTGCATTTAAACTTTTTATACTGTCTAATATGGTTCATATGTTATTTATTCAAAAAGATTGGATTGTATATGGTAATTACGCTACAAAGTGCAAATAATGCAATTCTGAGAATCATTTGAGCATTTCAATTGTTTCAGAATTAATTCTAAGTCATTTATTCATATTATTCTATATTTAAATTCTTTATACTATCTATAAAATGATTCATATGTTATTTATTCAAAAATATTGGATTATAAATGGTAACTACGCATATAAACTGCAAATAATGCAATTCTGAACATCATTTGAGAATTTCACCCGTTTCTGGATTCATTCTAACTTACTTCATCACAATAATCTACATTTAAACTCTTTATACTGTCTATAATACGGATCAAATGTTATCTATTAAAAAAGATTGAATTATACATGGTAATTACTTAAATAAACTGCAAATAAGGCAATTCTGAGCCTCTTTTGAGAATTTCAATCGTTTCTGGATTATTTTAAGTCATTACATCAAAATATTTTATATTTGAACTCTTTATACTGTATAAAATATGATTCACATGTTATTTATTCAAACAAATTGGATTATACATTATAATTACGCATATCAATTGTAAATAATCCAATTCAGAATAACATTTCAGTATTTCAATCGTTTCTGGATTCATTCTAAGTCATTTCATCATAATATTCTATATTTAAACTCATTATACTGTCTAGAATATGATTCATATATTATTTATTCAAAAATATTGGATTGTGCATGGAAATTACGCATATAAAGTGCAAATAATGCAATTCTGAGCAACATTTTGGCATTTCAATCATTTCTAGATTCATTGTGAGTCATTTCATCATAATATTCTATATTTTATACAGTCTGGAATTTAATTAATATGTTATTTATTCAAAAAGATTGGATTGCACACGGAAATTACGCATATAAAGTACAAATAATGCAATTCTTAGCATCATTTGAGCATTTCAATCGTTTCTGAATTCATTCTAAGTCGTTTCAACACAATATTCTATATATAAACTCTTTATACTGTCTAGAATATGATTTATATGTTATTTATTCAAAAAAAATAAGATTATACATGGTAATTAAGCATATAAACTGCAAATAATGCAAATCTTAGCATTGTTTGAGTATTTCAATCATTTCTGAATTTATTCTTAGTCATTTCATCATAATAATCTACATTTGAACTCTTTATACTATCTAGAATACCATTCATATGTTATTTATTCAAAAAAATTGGATTATGCATTCTGATTACGAATATAAAGTGCAATAATTCACAGAAAGTGCTAATAATGCAATTCTGAGCATCATTTGAACATTTCGATCATTTCTGGATTCATTCTAAGTCATTGGATCCCAATAATCTAAATTTTATCTCGTTATATTTTCTATAATTCTATTCAGATGTTAATTTTTTAAAAAATATAGGATTATACATGTTAATTACGCATATAAACTGCCAAAATGCAATTCTGAGCATAATTTGAGTATTTCAATCTTTTCTGGATTCATTCTAAGTCGTTTCATCACAATATTCTATATAAAAACTCTTTATACTGTCTAAAATTTGATTCATATGTTATTTATTAAAAGAAATTGGATTATACATGGTAATTACGCATATAAACAGCAAATAATGCAAATCTTAGCATCGTTGAGCATTTCAATTGTTTCTGAATTCATTCTTTGTTATTTCATCACAATAATCTACATTTGAACTCTTTATGCAATATAAAATACCATTCATATGTTATTTATTTAAAAAGATTGTATTATGCATCGTGATTACGAATATAAAGTGCAAATAATTCACAGAAAAGTGCAAATAATGCAATTCTGTGCATCATTTGAGCATTTTGATCATTTTTGGATTCATTCTAAGTCATTGGATCACAATACTCTAAATTTAATCCCGTTATATTTTTTATAATTCTATTCATATGTTACTTATTCAAAAATATAGGATTATACATGTTAATTACGCATATAAACTGCCAATATGCAATTATGAGCATCAATTGAGCATTTCAATCATTTCTAGATTCTTTCTAACTCATTCATCACAATAATCTACATTTAAACTCTTTATGCTGTCTAGAATACGATTCATTTGTTATTTATTCAAAAATATTAAATTATAAATGTTAATTATGAATACAAAATGGTTATAATCCATATAAAGTGCAAATATTGCAATTCTGAGTATCATTTGAGCATTTTAATCGTTTCTGGATTCATTCTAAGTAGTTTCATCACAATATTCTTTATTTAAACTCTTTATACTGTCTAGAATATGATTCAGATGTTATTTATTCCAAAAGACTGAATTATAGATGGTAATTACACATATAAACTGCAAATATGCAATCCTGAGCATCATTTGAGCTTTTCAATCATTTCTAGATTCATTCTAACTCATTTCATCACAATAATCTATATTTATACTCTTTATACTATCTAGAATACGATTCATTTGTTATTTATTCAAAAAGAATGGATTAAACATGGAAATTATGCATATAAAATGCAAATAATGCCATTCTGAGCAACATTTGAGAATTTCAATCGTTTCTGGAATCATTCTTAAATCATTTCATCACAATAATCTACATTTAAACTCTTTATACTGCCAAAAATATGATTCATATGTTATTTATTCAAAAAAGATTGTATTATACATGGTAATTACGCATATAAAGTGCAAATAATGCAATTCTGAGCATCATTTGAGCATTTCCATCGTTTCTGGATTCATTCTAAGTCATTGGATCACAACAATCTAAATTTTATCTCATTATATTTTCTATAATTCTATTCATTTGTTACTTATTAAAAGATGTAGGATTATACATGTTAATTACGCATATAGAATGCAAATATGCTATTCTGAGCATCATTTGAGCATTTCAATCATTTCTAGATTCATTCTAACTCATTTCATCACAATGATTACATTTATACTCTTTATACTGTCTAGAACGATTCATGTGTTATTCAAAAAGATTGGATTAAACATCGTAATTTATGCATAAACAATGCAAATAATGCAAATCTGAGCATCATTTGAGCATTTCAATCGTTTCTGGATTAACTCAAAGTCATTTCATCACAGTAATCTCCATTTAAATTTTTTATACTGTCTATAATACGATTCATTTGTTATTTATTCTAAAAAATTAGATAATACATGGTAATTAAGCATGTAAAGTGCAAATAATGCAATTCTGAGCTTCATCCGTGCATTTCAATCATTTCTGGATTCATTATAAGTCGTTTCATCACAATACTCTATATTTGAACTTTTTATACTGTCTAGAATATGATTCATATGTAATTAACTCAAAAAAATTGAATTATACAAGGTAATTACGTATATAAACTTCAAATATGAAATTCTGAGCATCAATTGAGTATTTCAATCATTTCTGGATACATTCCAACTCATTTCATCACAATATTCTAAATTTAAATTCTTTATGCTGTCTCAAATGCGGTTCACATGTTATTTCTTCAAAAATATTGGATTATACATGGTAATTATGCATATAAAAAATAAATAATGCAATTCAGAGCAACATTGGGTTATTTCAATTGTTTCTGGATTCATTTAAAGTCGTTCATCATAATATTCTATATTTAAACTCTTTATACCGTAAAGAATATGATTCATATGTTATTTATTCAAAAAGATTGGATTGTGCATGGAAATTATGCATATAAAGTGCAAATAATGTAATTCAGAGCAACATTAGAGTATTTCAATCGTTTCTGGATTCATTCTAAGTCATTTCAACATAATTTTCTATATTTAAATTCTTTATACAGTCTGGAATATGATTCATGTGTTATTTATTCAAAAAGATTGGATTGTACATGGAAATTACACATATAAAGTGCAAATAATGCAATTCTGAGCATCATTAGATCATTTCAATCGTTTCTGGATTCATTCAAAGTCATTTCAGCACAATATTCTAAATTTATACTCTTTATACTGTTTAAAATATGATTCATATATTATTTATTCACAAATATTGGATTGTACATGGTAATTAATCATATAAACTGCAAATAATGCAATTCTGAGCATCATTTGAACATTTCAATCGTTTCTTCATTCATTCTAACTCAATTCATCATAATAATCAACATTTAAACTCTTTATACTGTCCAATATATGATTCATATGTTATTTATTCAAAAAGATTGAATTAGACTTGGTAATTATGCATATAAGATTCAAATAATCAACAGAAAGTGCAAGTAATGCAATTCTGAGCATTATTTGAGCATTTTAATCGTTTCTGGATTCATTCTAAGTCATTTGATCACAATAATCTAAATTTTATATCATTATAGTTTCTGTAATTCTATTCAAATGTCATTTATTCAAAAAGATTGGATTGTACTTGGTAATTACGTATATAAAGTGCAAATAATGCAATTCTCAGCATCATTTGAGCATTTCAATCGTTTCCGATTTCATTCCAAGTCATTTTATCACAATAATTAACATTTAAAATCTGTATACTGTCTAGAATACAATTCGTATGTTATTTACTGAAAAACATTATATTATACAAGGAAATTACGCATATAAATTGCAAATAATGCAATTCTGACCATCATTTGAGTATTTCAATCATTTCTGAATTCATTCTAAATTGTTTCATCATAATATTCTATATTTAAACTCTTTATACTGTCTAGAATATGATTCAGATGTTATTTATTCAAATAGATTGAATTAAACATGATAATTACGTATAAAAACTGCAAATAATGCAATTCCTAGCATCATTTGAAAATTTCAATTGTTTCTTGATTCATTCTTACTCATTTCATCATAATAATCTACATTTAAAAACTTTATACTGTCTAATATATGATTTATATGTTATTTATTTAAAAATATTGGATTATACACGGTAATTATGTATATAAAATTCAAATAATCAACAGAAAGTGCAAGTAATGCAATTCTGAGCAACATTGAGCATTTCAATTGTTTCTGGATTCATTCAATGTAATTTGATCACAATAATCTAAATGTTATCTCATTATACTTCTATAATTCTATTCAAATGTTAGTTATTCAAAAAGATTGGACTGTATATGTTAATTACACATATAATGCAAATAGTGCAATTCTGAGCATCATTTTAGCATTTCAATCATTTCTGGATTCATTATATGTCCTTTCATCGCAATATTCTATATAAACTCTTTATATTGTCTAGAAAATGATTCATATGTTAATTATTATAAAAGATTGAATTATACATGGTAATTTCGCAAATAAACTGCAAATAATGCAATTTTGAGCATCTTTTGAGCATTTCAATCGTTTCTGGATTGATTCTAAGATATTTTATCTCAATAATTTACATGGAAACTCTTTATACTCCCTAGAATACAATTCATATGTTATTTATTCAAAAATATTTGATTATACATCGTCATTACGCATACAAAATGCAAATAAAGCACAGAATGTGCAAATAATACAATTATGAGCATCATTTGAGCATTTCAATTGTTTCTGGATTTATTCTGAGTCATTTAATCACATTAATCTATTTAATCACATTATAATGTCTATAATTCTATTCAAAGGTTATTTATTCAAATAGATTGGATCGTACATGGTAATTACGCATATAAAGTGCAAATAATTTAATTCTTAGCATCATTTCAGCATTTCAATCGTTTCTGGATTCATTCTAAGTCATTTCATTATTATAATCTCCATTTACACTCTTTATACTGCCTATAATACGTTTCATATGTTATTTATTTTAAAAAAATGGATTGTACATTGTAATTACACATATAAAGTGCAAATAATGCTCAGAAAATGTAAATAATGCAATTCTGAGAATCATTTCAGCATTTCAATCGTTTATGGATTCATTCTAAGACATTTCATTACAATATTATATATTTAAACTCTTTATACTGTCTAGAACATGACTCACATGTTATTTATTCAAAAAGATCAGATTATACATGGTAAATACATTTAAATTCTTTATACTGTCTAGAATACCATTTATTCAAAAATATTGGATTATACATGGTAATTACGCATATATAGTGCAAATAATCCAATTCGAAGCATCATTTGAGAATTTCAATCGTTTCTGGATTTATTCTATGTCTTTTCATCACAATATTCTATATTTAAACACTTTATACTATCTAGAATATGATTCATATATCATTTATTCACAATTATTGGATTGTATTACGCATACGAACTGCATATAATGCAATTCTGAGCATCATTTGAGCATTTCAATCGTTTCTGGATTTATTCTAACTCATTTGATCACAATAATCTAAATTTTAACTGATTATACTTTCTATAATTCTATTCATATGTTATTTATTCAAAAATATTGTATTGCACATGGTAATTACGCATATAAAGTACAAATAGTTCAATTCTAAGCATCATTTGAACATTTCAATTGTTTCCGGATTCATTATTCTATATATGAACTCTTTATACTGTCTAGAATATGATTCATATGTTATTTATTCAAAGTGATTGAATTATACAAGGTAATTACGCATAAAAGTGCAAATAATGCAATTCTAAGTATCATTTGAGCATTTCAATCGTTTCTGGATTCATTCTAAGTCTTTTGAACACAATAATCTATGTTTAAACACTTTATACTGCCTAGAATACGATTCATATGTCATTTATTTAAAAAGATTGGATTATACATGGTCCTTACGCACACAAAGTGGAAATAATGCAAAGAATGTGCAAATAATGCAATTCTGAGCATCATTTGAGCATTTCAATCGTTTCTGCATTCATTCTATGTCATTTCATTCACAATATTCTATATTGAAACTCTTTATGCTGTCTAGAATATGGTTCATATGTAATTTATACAAAAATATTAGATTATACATGGTAATTAGGCATATAAAGAACAAATAATGCAATTCTGATCATCATTTTAGCATTTCAATCGTTTCTCGATTCATTCTAAATCAGTTCATCACGATAATCTACATTTACACTCTTTATACTGCCTATACTACGATTTACATGTTATTTATTCAAAAAGATAGGATTATACATAGTCATTACGCATACAAAGTGTAAATATGCACAAAATGTGCAAATAATGCAATTCTAAGCATCATTTGAGCATTTCATTCGTTTCTGCACTCATTCGAAGTCATTTATTCACAATATTCTATATTTAAACTATTTATACTGTCTAGAATATGATTCATATGTTATTTATTCAAAAAAAATTGTATTATACATGGTAAATACCTATATAAATTATGAATAATGCAATTCTAAGCATCATTTGAGAATTTCAATCTTTTCTGTATTCATTCTAACTCATTATATCACAATAATCTACATTTAAACTCTTTATAATGTCTATAATACCATTAATATGCCATTTATTCAAAAAGATTTTATTATACATCGTAATTACGCATATAAAGTGCAAATAACGCAATTCTGAGCATCATCTGAGCATTGCCATTGTTTCTGGATTTATTCTAAGTCATTTCATCACAATATTCTATATTTAAACTCTTTATACTGTCTAGAATATGATTCATATGTTATTTATTCACAAAGATTGAATTGTACATGGTAATTACGCATATAAACTGCATATAAGGCAATTCTGAGCATCATTTGAGCATTTCAATCGTTTCTGGAATCATTCTAAGTCATTAATCACAATAATCTACATTTAACCTCTTTATACTCTCTAGAATATAATTCACATGTTATTTACAAGAATATATTGGATTATACTCTGTAATAACGCATTTAAAGTGCAAATAATACAATTCTGAGCATTATTTGGGCATTTCAACTTTTCTGAATTCATTCAAAGTCGTTTGATCACAATATTCTATATTTAAAACTCTTTGTACTGTCCAGAATATGATTCATATGTTATTTATTCAAAAATTATAGATGGTAATCACGTTTATAAATTGCAAATAATGCAATTATGAGCATCATTTGAAAATTTCAATCGTTTCTGGATTCATTCTAAGTCATTTCATCACAATGTTTTATATTTAAACTTTTTATACTGTCTAAAATATGATTCATATGTTATTTTTATTCAAATAGATTGGATTATACAATGTAATTACGCATATAAAGTGTAAATAATGCAATTCTAAGCAACATTTGAGCATTTCAATCGTTTCTGTATCCATTCTAAGTCATTTCATCACAATATTCCATATTTAACCTCTTTATACTGTATAGAATATGATTCATATCTTATTAATTAAAAAACATGGGATTGAACATGGTAATTGCATATAATGTGCAAATAATGCAATTTTGAGCATCATTTGAGGATTTCAATTGTTTGCAGATTCATCCTAAGTCATTTTATCACAATAATCTACATTTAAAATCTTCATACTGTCTAGAATACAATTCGTATGTTATTTACTCAAAAAGATTGGATTATACATGGAAATTACACATATAAATTGCAAATAATGCAATCTGAACATCATTTGAGCATTTCAATCGTTTCTGGATTCATTCTAAGTCTTTTTGTCACAATATTCTATATTTAAACTCTTTGAACTGTCTAGAATATGATTCATATGTTATTTATTCAAAAAGATTAATTACACATATAAACTGCAAATGATGCAATTCTGAGCATCATTTGAATATTTCAATCGTTTCTTGATTCATTCTAACTCATTTCGTCATAATAATCTACATTTAAACTATTTATACTGTCTAGAATATGATTTATATGTTATTTATTTAAAAAGATTGGATTATATATGGTAATTATGCATATAAAAGTCAAATAATCGATAGTAAGTGCAAATAATGCATTTTTTTTGCATCATTTGAGCATTTCAATCGTTTCTGAATTCATTCTAAGTCATTTAATCACAATAATCTAAATTTTATCTCATTATACGTTCTATTCATATGTTATTTATTCTAAAAGATTGGATTGTACAAGGTAATTACGTGTATAAAGTGCAAATAGCAAAGCATCATTTGAGAATTTCAATCAGTTCTGGATTCATTCTAACTCATTTCATCACATAATCTACATTTAAATTCTATATACTGTCTAGAATACCATTCATATGCCATTAATTCAAAATACATGGTAATGACGCATATAAAGTGCAAATAACGCAATTCTGAGCATCATTTGAGCATTTCCATCGTTTCTGAATTTATTCTAAGTCATTTCATCACAATATTCTATATTGAAACTCTTTATACTGTCTATAATATGATTTATATATTATCTATTCACAAAGATTGGATTATACATGGTAATTACGCATATAAATTGCATATAATGCAATTCTTAGCATCATTTGAGCATTTCAATCGTTTCTGGAACCATTCTATCACAATAATCTACATTTAAACATAATCACAATAATCTTTTTAAAAAAATAACCTTTCATCCTAATCTACATTTAAACATTTAAACATCTCAAAGACTGGATTATACTTGCTAATTACGCATATAAAGTGCAAAAAATGCACAAAAAATGCAAATAATGCAATCCTGAGCATCATTTGAGCATTTCAATCGTTTCTGGATTCATTCTATATCGTTTCATCACAATATTCTAAATTTAAAACCCTTTAAACTGTCTAGAATATGATTAATATATTATTTATTCAAAAAGATTGAATTATACATGGTAATTATGTATATAAACTGCAAATAATACAATTCTGAGCATCATTTGAGAATTTCAATCATTTCTGAATTCATTCCAAGTTATTTCATCACAATATTTTATATTTAAACTCTTTATACTGTCTAAAATATTATTCATATGGTATTTGTTCAATTAGATTGGATTATACAATGTAATTACGCATATAAAGTGTAAATAATGTAATTCTGAGCAACATTTGAGCATTTTGATTGTTTCTGGATTCATTCGAAGTCATTTCGTCACAATATTCTATATTTTAACTCTTTATACTATCTAGAATATGATTCTTATTTTATTTATTTAAAAAAATTAGATTCTAAATGGTAATTACGCATATAAAGTGCAAATAATGCAATTTTGAGCATCATTTCAGCATTTAAATCGTTTCTGGATTCATTCTAAGTCATTTCATCACAATATTTTATATTTAAACTCTTTATATTGTCTAATATATTATTCATATGTTATTTATTCAAATACATTGGATTATACAATGTAATTACGCATATAAAGTGTAAATAATGTAATTCTGACGAACAATTGAGCATTTCAATCGTTTCTGGATTCATTCTAAGTCATTTCAACATAATATTCTATATTTAAACTCTTTATACTGTCAAGAATATGATTCATATTTTATTTATTCAAAAATATTGGATTGTACATGGTAATTACGCATATAAAGTGCAAATAATGCAATTCTGAGTATCATTTGATCATTTCAATCGTTTCCGGATACATTCTAAGTCATTTTATCATAAAATCACCATTTAAACTCTTTATATTGTCTATAATATGATTCATATGTTAGGTATTCCAAAAGATTGAATTATGTATGGTAATTAAGCATATAAACTGCAAATAATGCAATTCTGAGCATCATTTGAACGTTTCAACCGTTTCTTGATTCGTTCTAACTCATTTCATCATAATAATCCACATTTAAAATCTTTCTACTATCTAGAATACGATTCATATGTTATTTATTAAAAAAGATTGGATTATACACGGTAACTATGCATATAAAATTCAAATAATCGGCAGAAAGTGCAAATATTGCAATTCTGAGCATCATCTGAGCATTTCAATCGTTCCTGGATTTATTTTAAGTCTTTTGATCAGAATAATCAAAATTGTATGTCATTATACTTTCTATAATTCTATTCATATGTTATTTATTCAAAAAGATTGGATTGTACAAGGTAATTAGGCATATAAAATGCAAATAGTGCAATTATGAGTATTATTTGAGCATTTCAATAATTTCAGGATTCATTATATGTCCTTTCATCACAATATTCTATATATAAACTCTTTATAATGTCTAGAATATGATCACATGTTATTTATTCAAAAAGAATGGATTATACATGGTAATTACGCATATAAACTGCAAATAATGCAATTCTTAGCATCATTTGAGCATTTCAATCATTTCTGAATTCATTTTTAGTCATTTCATCACAGTAATCTACGTTTAAACTCTTTATACTATCTAGAATACCATTCATATGTTATTTATTCAAAAAGTGATTACGAATATAAATTGCAAATAATTCACAGAAAGTGCAAATAATGCAATTCTGAGCATCATTTGGGAATTTCAATCGTTTCTTGATTCATTCTAAGTCATTTGATCACAATAATCTAAATTTTATCTCTTTATACTTTCTATAATTCTATTCATATGTTATTTATTCAAAAATATGAGATTATACATGTTAATTACGCATATAAACTGCGAATAATGTAATTTTAGTTATCATTTGAGCATTTCAATTGTTAGTGGATTCATTCTAAGTCATTTCATCACAAATAATCTACATTTAATTTCAAAAAGATTGGATTGTATGGTAAATATGCATATAAAGTGCAAATTAGTTACGGAAAGTTCAAATAATGTAATTCTGAGCATAATTTGAATATTTCAATCGTTTCTGGATTCATTCTAAGTCATTTCATCACAATAATCTACATTTATACTCTTTATACTCTCTATAATATTATTCAAATGTTGTTTATTCAGAAAGCTTGGATTACACATGGTAAATACACATAGAAAGTGCAAAAAAATCAATTCTTTGCAACATTTGAGCATTTCAATTGTTTCAGTATTCATTCTAAATCATTTCATCACAATATTCTTTATTTAAACTCTTTGTACTGTCTAGAATATGATTCATATGTTATTTATTCAAAAAGAATGTATTGTACATGGTAATTACGCATATAAATTGCAAATAGTGCAATTATGAGCATCATTGGAGCATTTCAATCGTTTGTGG
Source organism: Rhynchospora pubera (assembly GCA_028095005.1). Lineage (NCBI taxonomy): Eukaryota > Viridiplantae > Streptophyta > Magnoliopsida > Poales > Cyperaceae > Rhynchospora > Rhynchospora pubera. Next base: position 120,492,111 of record CM051460.1, read on the forward strand.
ATTCATTCTAAGTCATTTCATCACAATAATATATATTTAAACTCTTTATACTGTCTACAATGCCATTCATATGTTATTTACTCAAAAAGATTGAATTATACATGGTAATTACGAATATAAATTGTAAATAATGCAATTCTGAGCATCATTTGAGCATTTCAATCTTTTCGGGATTAATTCTAACTCACTTCATCACAATAATCTACTTTTAAACTCTATTCATATGTTATTTATTCAAGAAGATTGGATTATACAAGGTAATTATGCATATAAAATGCATATAATTCACAGAAAGTGCGAATAATCCAATTCTGAGCATCATTTGAGCATTTCAATAGTTTCTGGATTCATTCTAAATCATTTCATCACAATAAACTAAAATTTAATCCCTTTATACTTTCTATGAAACTATGAGAAAGTTTAATATGCACCATAGTGCATAGGGCATTTCGTGCACCACGGACTTTTTCGGAAATATTTTTGTAAATTGACAAATCTAATTTAACCAATCTAATCTATATATTGAAATCTCATACCAAACCAAAATTTACAATTTTTTAGATTTTATTACTATTTTTTTCGAATTTTTTAAAACATGCCATTTTTGGAAATTTGTAAATAGTACAAATGTTTTAAAAAATTCGAAAAAAATAGTAATAAAATCTCAAAAATTGTAAAATTTGGTTTTCTATGAGATTTCAATATGTAGATTAGATTGGTTAAATTAAATTTGTCAATTTACAAAAACATTCCCGAAAAAGTTCGTAGTACACGGAATGCCCTATGCACTATAGTGCATATTAAACTTTCTCATGAAACTATTCATATGTTATTTTATTCAAAAAGATTGGATAGGACATGGTAAATACGCATATAAAGTGCAAATGATGCAAAGAAAGTACAAATAATGCAATTCTGAGCTTCATTTGAGCATTCTAATCATTTCTGGATTCACTATAAGTCATTTCATCACAATATTCTATATTTAAACTCTTTATTCTATCTAGAATATAATTCATTCGTTATTTATTCAAAAAGATTGGATTGTACATGGTAATTACCCATATATTGTGCAAATAATGCAAGTCTGAGCATCATCTGAGCATTTCAATCGTTTATGGAATCATTCTAAGTGTTTTCATCACAATAATCTACATTTTGTTAGAACTCAAGTCGTTGTGCAATTTTTATTTTTTATTAACATTTAACAAGAAATTAAGACGCACGAAAACAGATATATTTATTCAAGATTTTAACACGTAAAAGGAGAAATGTAGGAGGTTACCTCTTCTGAAATCGTATTCGGAAGGCTCAAATCCAACCTCTTGGAGTCGGTGGCATGCTCGTCACCCTCGCGACTGTCTCTCGTTGCCTCGAGTCCACCTAGAAGATTAACCAAAGTCTCAAGACAAGTGCTAGCTTGTTCGAGACGATAGCTAATTCCCTGTTTTCTCCTTTGCGCGATTAATGATTAATTGGAAGAAGAAAACGCTCAACACATGAGAGAGAGAGAGGGAGAGGCACGAAATTTCTGCCCTTTCTTGGAGCTGTCAGCCAGAGAGAGAGGGAGAGAGCGAATTATGTCAAGCCACCATGTTTCCATAAACGACGTTGCTATATATGAAGCCTATCTCTTCCAATTTTGTCTGGACAGATTTTGCCCCTCTATGCACGAAAATTAATGAATAATTATGGGCTAATCCACATGATATAATGGCCCATTAATCCACTCCATTAATTAATCTCAAATCAGGCTTTTAATTAACTAATTAAACAAAAGACCGATCAGCTCAATATAATAAATATACGTTGAACGAACTTAATTATTAACATCAAGCTTCTAAATTTCGGCGAAATAACAGAAATAGCGGTATTCTGTGTCAAACCGCATGAACGTTAGTCTTAATTGAGAAAATGACCTAACGTGTTATTTCAATTATTTCGGCGATATAACATGTTATTTCAGTTATTTCGGCGAAATAACAAGCCGTTATTGCTATTATTGTTAAATTTTGTATTCAATATTGAACTATTGTTAAATTGGTACAAGCTGCTACTGCTACTCAATATTGGTACACTGCAGTATATTGAATTTGGTATGGCCGTATGCTATTTGTATGGAGTATTGGAGATGTATAAACATATAAATTGATAGTTATAGAATTGATGTGTGTCAAACTTTGAAAAAAACACTACACCGTTATATCGCCGTTATAACATCGAAATAACACCCAAATAATATGGGGACCTGGACCGTCATACCGAAAAACCGAAATTTAAAAGCTTGATTAACATATTAATAACTAATTTGGAATTAGCATATGCATTATATTATTTCCATATGATCCACATGAGTTAATTAATTATAATGGTTCGTAACAGTATATAATTATTAATCAATTTATCATATATTCACATTACTCGCTACTGCAAATAAATAAATAATGCACGTATGGTTAAAGTCCTATTTGTGTGACCCTTTGAGGATTTATGCTATGTTGGCTATGGAAAATAAATCACCATTTATTTCCATTAATCATAAGAGGTATCTAGCAACACGTTATGATTCCTAATTCGCATAAATAAATACTGTACCAATACAGTACTTCAATCCTGCATAAGAAAAAATATCTTATTGTTTTGATTCCTATGTCACATGATATCCTTGTATAATCCAAGATAGGAATATGTCATTCTTGCAAATTATATGTTTCTTGATCTAGAGTTGATCGCCTAGTTGCGCGCATACGATCCAATTCCATCAAGGGGCCCAGTAGATATCATTACTCACTAGGTGAACTAATGAGGGACATACGGTTATCTTGATGAACAGTTTTTCTCCGCACAATTCAAGAGAACATAAATAAAGTCCGTATAGCAGCCCTTATCAGGAATCAACTTTAGACGATATTTGTAGAACCTATCCTCATGTGGAAAAACTGAACCATTTCAAACTCGGAATCAAACACGTATGAAATAAATAATGACACATAACACAATCCATATATTTATTTTATTGGGTCATATCCTGTGCTATGTTCCAATAACATACATATATGCAATTAAGTCGGTAACTCCTTACCCATGACTTGTAGAACTTAATCATCACTTAACTTGCATACTAGTCTTATATGATAATTAATGTTCATTGTTAATTATCAAGGCTATGGACTCTTTAGAGATATTATTGATATTCTAACGAATGATCCACAGAGATCTACAATTCAGATCCTCAACCTGAATGATCTGTTAATAATAAACTTTAGGAACAAATGATCAAGTATCATCAATAACACCAACTAATATAAATAGCCACCAACTGATTGGCTTCTAGGACATATCTCTAACACATTTAAACTATTTATACTGTCTAGAATACCATTTATATGTTATTTATTCAAAAAGATTATATTATACATGGTAATTATGCATATAATCTGTTAAATATGATAGATTAATTCTAATCTGTTCATATCTTAGCCTCTTGATCAAGTATCAAATAAACTTCAAAATTTATAAAATTGATAAGAGAATGCATCACTCATTATATCGAATAAAATCAATGTTTTGGATTGGAAATATCGTTCTTTGAAAAAATGATACTAGCATTTTGAGTATTTTATTAATATGTTTTTAATATTTGTATGGTTTAGTATTGTTGATATGTATTTTTCTTATTAACTTGAATTATTTTATTTTTGCAATATGTTGTATATATATATTTTCCACCATAAAAATAAAGAAATATATTATAAAAAATTAAAATATAAACTATATAATATTTAAGTATATTAAAATTTTAATAAATATTTATGTACCGAAAAGTCTGGGCTTGTATAAATATTTTGAAAAAATTAAATAAATAGTAAAAAATTATAAAATATATAAATTTTGATTTTTTTTTATGAGATTTCAATGTCAATTGGATTGATTCAATTAAATTTGTCAATTTACAAAAATACCAATGAATAAGGGCATGATACACACAAAAAGAAAACTATGCATCATCATGTACCATAAACTATCACATATTATATATATATATATATATATATATATATATATATATATATATATATATATATATATATATATATATATATATATATATATATATATATATATATATATATATATATATATATATATATATATATATATATATATATATATATATATATATACAGAGTTTAGCTACGGTGAGTCGCGACCAAAACTCCTAGATCTAGATCAAAATGACCGATCCAAACCGTCCAATATGATCTCCCTATTGAAATCTCCATGTAGACCGAATTTTTTATTTTTTCGAAATTTTTAAGTATTTTTTTGAAATTTTAGGAAATCGTTAATCTAATTGGTTCTGAACCATTCAAAAACATCAGTTTTTAAAAATCCGAAAAAATACTTAAAAATTTCGAAAAAATAAAAAATTTGGTTTGCACGGAGATTTCAACATATATATAGAGTTTAGCTATGGCGAGTCGCGACTCACGGACCCTCCGGTGAGTCGCGACCAATACTCCTAGATCTAGATCAAAATGAACGATCCGTCCAATATGATCTCCCTATTGAAATCTCCGTGCAAACCAAAATTTTTATTTTTTCGAAATTTTTAAGTATTTTTTTCGGATTTTTAAAAATTGATGTTTTAAATGGTTCAGAACCAATTAGATTAACGATTTTTTAAAATTTCAAAAAAATACTTCAAAATTTCGAAAAAATGAAAAATGTGGTCTACATGGAGATTTCAATAGGGAGATCATATTGGACGGTTTGGATCGGTCATTTTGATCTAGATCTAGGAGTATTGGTCGCAACTCACCGGAGGGTCCGTGAGTCGCGACTCGCCGTAGCTAAACTCTCTATATATATGTAGATTGATCCGTATGCTGGAGTCGTTTTTCAAAATCTAAAATTCATACAGTTGATCCGAACCGTTCACATTATTCTTTATATTGAAATCTCCTAGAAAATCAAAATTTATATTTTTTTCGAATTTTTTTGCTATATATTATGCTATTTAAAAAAAAACACTATAAAGTAATATTTCTGACCCTTCAATTTGAAAATAGCATTATATATAGCAAAGAAATCGAAAAATGTAAAATATGGTCTTGAAGGATATTTTTATATAGAGAACAATTTGAACGATTTGGATCGACTATTTGAATTTTAGATTTCATCAAATGACTCCAGCATACGGATCCCTCCAGCATACGGGTTTGATCAGTATGCTAGAGTATACTTTAGCCAATCTCTCTCTCTCTCTCTTTATATATATATATAGAGAGAGAGAGATTGGCTAAAGTATACTCCAGCATACAGATTGTCTGTATGCTGGAGTCGTTTCTTAAAATCTAAAATGCATACAGTCGATCCGAACATTTCAAATTGTTCTCCATATTGAAATCTCCTAGGAAACCAAAATTTATATTTTTTCGAATTTTTTTACTATATATTATGCTTTTTTAAAAGAACACTGTAATTGAGTTGTAAAGGAGTATTTCTGACCATTCAATTTGAAAATAGCATAATATATAGCAAAAAAATTAAAAAATATATAAAATTTGGTCTTGAAAGATATTTTTACATGTAGAACAATTTGAACGGTTTAGATCGACTGTTTGAATTTTAGATTTTGAGAAACGACTCTAGCATACGGATTTGATCTGTATGCTGGAGTATACTTTAGCCAATTTATATATGAGATTGGCTAAAGTATACTCCAGCATACGGATCAAACCCGTATGCTAGAGTCGTTTCTCAAAATCTAAAATTCAAACAATAGATCCAAACCGTTCAAGTTGTTCTCCATGTAAAAATATCTTTGAAGACCAAATTTTACATTTTTTTCAAATTTTTTTGCTATATATTATGCTATTTTCAAATTGAATGGTCAGAAATACTCCTTTACAACTCAATTACAGTGTTCTTTTAAAAAAGCATAATATATAGTAAAAAAATTCGAAAAAATATAAATTTTGGTTTCCTAGGAGATTTCAATATGGAGAACAATTTGAAATGTTCGGATCGACTATATGCATTTTAGATTTTAAGAAACGACTCCAGCATACAGACAATCCGTATGCTGGAGTATACTTTAGCCAATATATATATATATATATATATATATATATATATATATATATATATATATATATTGAGATAGGCTAAATTAGACTCCAGCACATAGAGGGCCTGTGTGCTCGAATCTGTGAACCGTCCGATTTGAAATTTAAAGGCTAAAATTATAGCGCTGGAGGAGCGATAGAAGCTCCGTTTCCTTTCAATTTTCCGTTAATTCTTTCTCCTGTTCTCCGTTTTGAGTATTAGGTCGGGAAAAAAAAAAGTCTCTCTCTGAACTCCCTCCGACTGAAGAAAAAAGGACTCGCACAAAACCCCTTCTTTCCGATCAATCAAGCCATGCACCTCCTCCCTTTTTTCCGATCAGGCCGCTTCTCCGAATCTTTCCGACCAAGCCACACACCTCTCGGGACCTTTCTCTCTCTCCCGTTGTCTCTCTCTTACGCGAAGTCTCTCTCACACGAAGCCTCTCTCACGCGAAGCAGACAACAAAGCATGGCCTTCTCTATGCGATTTGAGACCACACCAAGGTAATTTCCCTCCTTCGTTTACCCCAATCATGTGTATTTAAGTATTTTGTCTTTTGTATTCTTTTTTGGTTCAATTTTTTCAATTACGATCTGGCCCTTTTCCTTTGTTGCAATATGCATGTTTTATGAGACATATTCTTTGATCCAATACGAAATCCCCTCTATCTTGCTCGTTACAAGAAAACCATAGATTCGTTGAAGACATCACAGTCCCTTCTTTCTCGCTTCTTAGCCCTTGGATAGAAGAAAATCCTAAATCAGCTGAAGCAAATTTAGGTTGTTTCAATTTTTACATAAACTCTAAATTGAATGCATATGTCGACAGTACATGCTTAAATTGAATGCAAATGGCAGCATGAAATGCTTAAATTGAATGCATTTGCTTCTAGTAATCTCTTACTTTTTCTTTTTTTATTTGATTTGGCACCAGTAAGTTCGATTTGGTTATTAGGTTATGTCTCCAGAGTGATTTTGTAGTTCTTATTAGAGATTGAAGAAGCATTGTGTATTGTAAATTACCATCTCTTTATTTTTCTTCTTTATTGGCCAGTATTTGGTTATATATTATATTCTTGCTTCAGTTAGATATATTTAATCAAATTCGTTTACTGGTATATCCTCTATCACTTGTTGCTTTTTTATTTCTTCATTAGCCTTGTTATTTTCTTTGTTTTGAAGGGGACAGTTAGTAACATTGCAGGAGATGTGGACTTCGATACAATGCGTGAAACCAAAGGAGAAGACAACAGTGAAGAAGAGATAAACTTGTTTAGCAGCGTTTTATCCGTATTTTACTTTGTTCTTGTTGAATGTTTCTGGAGATTGTCTTCAATGTTTAATTGCACATAGCAAATACAGGAGCTGCTTGTAATGTGGAGATTATCTTCTTTTGTTTTTTTTTTCTTTTTTATCTTTTTCTCTGAAGAATACAGGAGCTGCTTGTAATGTGTTATACTAATTTTATTATTGTTTAATGACTAATTTGATATGTTTGCTTGTGAGGATATAAATTTAGGTTTGCTTATTGTTTAATGACTAATTTAATGACTAAGTAGAGATCTGAATTAATAGGAGTCTTGTACAAAGGATTTCAGTAATTGAATTGAGAAAGTTCCAAATTATGTACTAACGAGATGGTACCAGATATTTCTTATGTTGTATTGAATAATTTTAATCTATGTGCATGGTACCAAAGTTGTGTACTTGTTTTTCATTTATTCACTTTTAGTATATAGCTTCTCTGTACCTACAGTGGTACCATGTACTTAATCATGCTATCACAAAAACTAAAAAACACCAAACTAAATGAAAGTAACACAAATTCAACTAAAAAACGCCATGTACTTAACCACTCTATATCTATTCTATATCCAACTAAACACAAATTCATTCGATCTCATTGGATACCAAATGAAAGTAACAGGCTGTAACTTCCACAAAAAATGCAATAAAATTGCTGATTTGTAACATATCAAAATATAGCTTTAAAATATAAGATTTAACATAGGATCAGATTTGTAACATGCATAAGATCAGATTTTTCCAAGTCTATAACAAAATAAACCTTTCTATATCCATTCTATACCAAAATGTAACCATGCTATACCAAAATATAATCATTCTATACCAAAATATAATTATTCTATACTAAAATTATAACAATTCTATAACCATGATATCTCAACTTGAGAAGTCTTCTTTTTCTTCTTCTTCTTCTTCTTCTTGGTTCTGTAAAGTAACAAAACTATTACATTTAGTCAATTTTCTTTATTGGAACTACAATTACATTACTGTACAGTAAGAAATATGTGTAATTAGGAATGAGAATTCCAAACTGCATAGTATCAATGGTACTGACAATACATGCTCTTTTATTTTTACCAAATTATTTTTAACAATTCAAAGGATAAATAAGAATTTGAACTATTTTTTTTTACTGGGTTTATACAACTATAACTCACCTTTATAACATTACCAGTAGCTACTACTATTATGACACTCTCAAACCATTAAAGTTGTTTATCCTATTTAATAAAAACTGTCACATTGTTACTGCGCTTATAAGGTTGAGCTACTTGTAAGTCTTTGAGAAAGGTTGAGCTAGTAACAAAAAAATCAACGAATTATCACGGCTAATGGGCCTCACGTATAAAAAAAAAATCAACGAATTATCTAATTTGGCCAACTTATTTAAATGAAGATGGCATGACTCATAGGACCATCTGCTCAATTGGAGTCAGTGAATCTATTACAATTTTATCCAACCTATTTGGTCTGGTAAACCTATAACAATTTATTCAAAACAAATCTCCACAAGAGAAAGTACATAGACATCAATAAAGCTATAGAAGCACATTTACATCACTGAAGCTGAATACACTCAGTACCAGCGAATGTCAACCTTTTGAGTTTTACCTAGAGAGAGCCTTGTGTAGGTGTCTCGACAAATCGTATCAATTGAATACCCCTCAAATTTTACATCTCAGAGAATGGACACCTGGCCGTTCGGCGGATGGATTGAGGCTCCTCCAAGTCGACGATGACGGTATGAATTCTTTGATTGTTGATGGAATTGGTCGATGTTCTCGAAGAGGATGGAGATTCTAGAGTTTCGAAGGATCAGTGTTGATAGAGCGGATATGTAGAGGAGAGAGACGAGAATAGCTAGGGTTTCGACGGGGCCCGTCAGAGCTTTATTTTCTCTTCGATTTGCTTATGGAATGAGAGAGAGAGGGATGAGGTGGAGCAGCTAGTTGGCTTAATTTCGATCGGGAAGAAAAAAGGAGATTTTAGGTTTTCTCTTCTTCTCTTCTCTGAGAGAGAGAGAGACACGAGAAGAGAAGAGAAGAGGTCTCTTCGTGTTTCTTTTTTTTTAATTTTTTGTCTGATCCAATAGGCTGACAGAGGAGTGATAACGGAAAAGCGAAGATAGAAAACGAGACTTCAGCGATAAAATCTGAGCCTTCCGATTTTAGATCCGACGACTAAAAAACTGAAGCACACAGACCTCCTATAGGCTGGAGTCTAATTTAGTCTATCTATATATATATATATATATATATATATATATATATATATATATATATATATATAAATATATATATAGAGATTGGCTAAAGTATACTCCAGCATATAGATAGCCCGTATGCTGGAGTCGTTTCTCACAATCTAAAATGCATACAGTCGATCCGAAGCTTTCAAATTGTTCTCCATATTGAAATCTCCTAGGAAACTAAAATTTATATTTTTTCGAATTTTTTTACTATATATTATGCTATTTTAAAAAAACATTGTAAAGGAGTTGTAAAGGAGTATTTGTGACCCTTCAATTTGAAAATAGCATAATATATAGCAAAAAAATTTGAAAAAATGTAAAATTTGGTCTTGAAGGATATTTTTACATGGAGAACAACTTGAACGGTTTGGATCGACTGTTTGAATTTTAGATTTTCAGAAACGACTCTAGCATACGGGTTTGATCCGTATGCTGGAGTATACTTTAGCCAATCTATATATATATATATATATATAGAGAGAGAGAGAGAGAGAGAGAATGGATTCAATCAAAGCGCTTTGACCGAAGTCTCAGTTAAACTCCGTCGGTTTTCAATTTTGAAAGTTCAAACGACCGATCCGAACCGTCAAATATGATCTCCATATTGAAATCTCCTTGCCAACCAAAATTTTCATTTTTTTGAATTTTTTAAGTATTTTTTTCGGATTTTCAAAAATGGTTAATCTAATTTGTTCTGAACCCTACAAAAATTACTGTTTTTGAAAATCCGAAAAAAATACTTAAAAAATTTAAAAAAATGAAAATTGTGGTCGGCAAGGAGATTTCAATATGGAGATCATATTTGACGGTTCGGATCGGTCGTTTGAACTTTCAAAATTGAGAACCGACGGGGTTTAACTGAGACTCCGGTCAAAGCGCTTTGATTGAAGGCTTTCTCTCTCTCTCTCTCTCTCTCTCTCTCTATATATATATATATATATATATATATATAAGAAATGATGTAGAAATTGCAGGTTCGGGATTCTGTGATATAATTTCTTGATGACTTAGCCAAATTTAACCTTGACAGTCCTTATCAAGTTTTTGTAAAGAAATAAAAAGAGTGAAAGACTTGATCAAGTTTAATCTAAAGAAGTAAGATACATTTACAATCAATGAAAAGACATGGAAACCTGGTAAGCATAAGAATTGGCAAATGCATTCGAGTATTTTTTTAATTCGATAATCAGTAAATGTTACATCCAATTTTTAGAAAATTTTAATTAGTTAGACTAGATTATATTTTCTGTGCATATTGCTGTTTCGTACAAGCTAAGGGAATGCTAGCGTAAGAGAACATTTTCTTATTACATGTTGTCTTATAGTAAAATGAAAGGTCCCAAGCATCTAAAAAAACAATATATGAAGTTGAATTCAATTTTTAATTAATAAGTGCAATTACTAATTAATATTTGAATAATACGTTTTGTATTTATCGACTTCAGCAATGCCTATGATTCCTACTAATTATGCGGCCCGTTAATCTGAACCGTCGAAATTTGATCGGACAACTGATGGAATTGGCTCAACAGAGAATCTTTCCGCTTCGTCGGTTCCTAATTATCCCGACTACTATAAAAGTCATCAAGCAGATCAAGCTAATAAGCAAAGAAAATAAGAAGACACAGACAAGCCAACATTAGTAAATATTTAGATACGGTATCCAATGGCATGGCTAGTATTTGTATTTCTCTCTCTCATACCTCATCTTTCAGCTGCAGAAGGCTTCGCAGTAGCAAAGCCTGGCTGCAGAGCAAAATGTGGGGATATTGACGTACCGTTCCCATTCGGTATTGACCCGGGTTGTTTCCTACAAGGGTTTTACCTCAACTGTTCGCAAAATGCAACAGATGGCACTTACCAGCTTCTCACTGGTAACGTTGAGGTGCTGGAAATCTTGTTGACAACCGGTCAAGCAAGAATGAACAACGGAATATCCTGGCAATGCTACAGGAACGAAACAAGAAGTATCGACTGGTCCATATGGTCTTTCGACTTCAGCAGGTCACGGTACAGAATCTCTAGTCTTCGTAATAAGTTTGTCGCAATTGGATGTGACACACTTGCATATAACAACTTGCATGATTACAAAAATGATGAGTACCGAACAGGATGTGTCTCAGTCTGTTATAGTAAAGAGAGCCTGGCCAACGGTACTTGCTCTGGCATCGGTTGCTGCGAAAGTTTTATTCCACCAGGTATTAATTACTACAATGTTTCATTTGATATAAACTTTAACAGTTCTTCCGTGTCAGACTTTAGCGCCTGCAGCTATGCTGTAGTAATGGAAGCAGACAACTTCACGTTCAGTAGTTCATATGTTACGGCATACGAGTTTTGGGACCAGCACAATGGCAAGGTGCCTATTTTGATGGATTGGTCCGTGGGAAATGAGGCATGTGAGATAGCAAAACGCAATACGAGCAACTATGCATGTGTTAGCGCTAACAGTGTTTGCATCGACCTGCAAAATGGTCCTGGGTATATCTGTAATTGTTCACAAGGGTATGAAGGCAATCCATATTTAGAGAATGGGTGTCAAGGTAATTTCCATTCCCATTTCATTTTATTGATTTCTTTCCCCGCAGTTGATATTTTGCAAATTTAATTGCTCTAACAAGATTTGCAAATTGTTTGCCTTCCTTATGTTACCTGTTCTTAGTTAATGTGAAAAATTAATGCTACAATCAAATCGATTTAACAAATTATTTTTTCAAACCTATCGGATCTCAATTTATGAATTTGAAATAATTGATCCGATGTTTATTTTTGAGGTAATTTCTTAGTGCGGTAGAAAGAAAGTTTAGTTGTCGGAGATTGAGAAAGACCTTGCTCTAGAAACTTGAAAGTGAGAGAGCTCGAGGTCGAGGCTGGGTCTGAGGTGTTGACTGATGTTGAAATTTTGCTAGTAAGAGACCTAGAGAGACCCTGCTCTTAGCAATCGTACACTCAGCTTTATATTTTCTTGCTTAGATAATGAAGTTTGTTAGTTGGTGGTGTTTTGGTGGAGTATGTCTTGTCCGATATTACACGCGGAAATTTCTTAAATTTTGTTCTTAAATAGTGAAGTTTGTTAGTTTCTTAAATAGTGAATCCAATTCGGGATGCTGGATACAGAAATCAGGAAAAAGGTTTGTGCTCAATTTACAATAACACTATGACGAGCATTCAGCAGAGGCTTAATTAATTGAAAACGATGGGTACTTTTGTCATAATTTGAAAACTATATATATATATATTTTGAATTTAAAAATAATTATAGTTAAATTCATATAAAGGGTTAACTTATGGTTCTAAAACTCTGGTGAGTTGACACGGAATCGGACCGAGTCGACTTAGACTCGGCCATGAACGATCTGATTTTTCATGAGTTGGAGTGGATTCGGGTTGAAATCGTCGTTAGAGAGGTGAAGGCGCATGAGAAACAGTGGAAGAAATCACTTGAGGAGGCGGAGAAAAGCATCACCGGAGCATCAATGGTGAGGGAATTTCGGCTCTCTGTCGCTCTATCAGACTACCACACAGGAAAAGAAGAAAGAAGGGGAAGGATAGGACTGGACAGCTACATTTCTGAATTTTTTTCATCAAAAGTGAAATAATTATTTAAACAAATTAATTCTTTATCCAAAAAATTGATCCAAGAACATAGAAAAAATGATAATTTCATTCTCTACGATTCTAACTGATATATTAAGGTGTTTTAACTAAAATATATTCATTATAAAAATAATTGTTACATAATAATTTATTTATCATTAAATCTCAACTTATTTTTTAATTTTTTTCCGAAAATATAAAAGTTATATTAGTTTATAATATAGCTAATTTTTCTCTTCAAATATTTGAGTTACTAACTCATTTTTTGAACAAATAATTTGTTCTGATTTTTAGTACATTAAATATGATATTCGTAAAAAATTCCAAGTTTTCGATCTGAGTTACTCGATTATTTTTGAGTCATATAATTCGACTTTTGTGCCAACTGTCCGAGTCCGAGTTTAAGAACAATGGGTTCGGGGTACATAATTTCGGTTTTGAAGAATACTTATATGAGGTTTATATCCAATTGTCTCTAATTTCTTTTTTTATATTATACGAATTTCATAGTAACTGAGGTGGGGGAATTTTGGTTGCTCTAGTTTAAACTTAGAAACCGTCCTTAAACGGAGTGATGTCTTGGTTACAGACTTACAGGTGTTGCGAAAGTTGCAAAATCAACCCTATTAATTATGTGCCCTGTATTCCCTAATGAATAACAAGTGTGATCTTTTTCTTTTTGCAGACATAAATGAGTGTCAGTATAATTCATCATGCTCAGCTTCAGAGAATTGTGAGAACACACCAGGATCATTTAAATGTGTATGTCCTCCTGGAACACATCGCAACACTAACAACACCGGAGAATGTTACAAACAAGAGAATACTCAGAATACTTCACTGAGGATGAAGTTGGCTGTAGGTAATATGAACTTCTATTCTTTCATTTTGAATTCCACATATTGTAGAATATAAATTTTGGTTCATTTATACTACTAAATTTTGTAGGCATAAGCGTCGGTCTTTTAGTTGCAGTAACTTTGAGCGGTTTTGTGTATTGTTTACATGAAAGAAAAAGAGTTGCAAAAATCAAGGAGAAATGCTTTCAGCAGTATGGAGGCCATTTGCTGTATCACGAAATGAAGTCGGAACATGGATGCGCTTTTACAATATTCAAAGAAGAAGAACTGAAAGAGGCTACAAATAATTTTGATGCAAAAAATATACTTGGCGAAGGAGGCAATGGTACTGTCTACAAAGGAACCCTTAAAAATAACGAAGATGTGGCAATCAAAAGATGCAAAATAATCGATGAGAGGCAAAAAAAAGAATTTGGTAAAGAGATTCTAATTCTATCTCAAATAAATCATAGAAATATTGTTCGGATCCTTGGGTGTTGTTTAGAGGTAGAAATTCCCATTCTAGTTTATGAGTTCATTCCCAAAGGAACCCTATTTGACCTCATACATTCATACAATGCTTCACGCATTTCACTGAGTTGTCGCCTCAAAATTGCTCAAGAGGCTGCCGAAGCGCTCACTTATTTGCACTCGTGGGCATCCCCTCCTATAGTTCACCGTGATGTGAAATCTTCTAACATACTTTTGGATGACAATTTTTCGGCCAAGGTGTCTGATTTCGGAGCTTCGGTTTTGGCACCTTTGGACCAAGATCAATTTGTGACGCTTGTGCAAGGGACTCGTGGTTATTTAGATCCAGAGTACATGCAGGCAGGCCAATTGACAGTCAAAAGTGACGTGTATAGTTTTGGTATGGATCTTTTAGAGGTCCTAACTCGGAAAAAGCCATTCTACTGGGATGGAACCGAAGAGAGAAGTCTGTCATCAGCCTTTCTGTCGGCTATGAAGGCGAACAAACTCGGGGAAATTTTGGATGATCAAATTATGAATGAAGATGTGAATCTGATCAATGCTGTAGCTGAGTTAGCTAGAGAATGCTTGAATATGGAAGGAGAAAAGAGGCCTGAAATGAGGGAAGTTGCTGAAACTCTCGATAGATTGAGGAAAACCATGAAGCATCCTTGGGTGCATGATAACCCGGAGGAGATAGAGAGGCTCCTTTGTGAACCCTCAACTAATAAGGAATTGCAAATGACTTCATATCATAGTTTGGAAGAAAAGGCAATGCTAGCTATGGAATCTGGACGGTGATTCTGCATAGTTCTACACATTTTATTTATCCTTTTGCCTTTTTGGTTTTCAGTTATATTGTTGCATCTATTTTTTCCACCTCTTTGTTGGATGTTCATGTTTATTTGTATGTGGAGGGGAGTGTGGCAGAGTGTTTCATTTATATTTGTGTTGTACCTTAAAAAAATGCATATAGTTAAAATGGAGAGAACAAGTATGTGTTTAAATGAAGAAGAGTAGCAAAAAAAAATTGTGCATTGAAGTGAAAATGCGCACATCATTTGCTGAAGAAAAAAATAATTAATGGCCAATGGCCAAGACTCATAGCCCAATTCTCACACCTTAGGCCCACTGGTCAGATGAGTAATTCACAAAAATCAACTGAGATGGTAAGGAAAACATGCGGTTATGGAAGCAAAGAGTCAAGTATTGAAATAAAAAAAATCAAGGGGTGCCAAGTCAGCCACCTCCCGCTCATTATTTTTTTCATAACTGCCATTTTGAAAATTGAAACCAGATGGCTTGAAATACCCATCAGAGAGAGGGCGAAGGGGACCAGAAGAAACAAAACAAAAAAAAAAAAAAGAAGAGGAGAAGGACACAAAAAAAAGGGATCTCGTCCTTTCCCTTTGAATTTCTTTTTTTCTGTTTCCTCAAAAATTGTAAGAGAGAGATAGAAAATATATACAGAGGTTGTAACAGAGAAGGAAAGGTTTGTAAAAGCAGTACACTTCTTTTGAATGCGCATATTTCAATTTGATTTATTGCTTCCTTTTCATTTGCTTCTGTTCATATACTCTTATTTTGATTGGTTGTGTTATTTTATTTTAATCTTTTCATGTTAAATCTTCACTTAAAACCCCAATTGTACAACGTATGAAGAAAGGATTTAATGATAGCTTTTGAGTATATGATATTTCAAGAGAAATTCAATGTTGACCCACTCGTGATTGAAACTGACTTCCATGCATAAAACAAACAAGCTTTCTTTTAGTTTCGGCATCATTCTCAGATTAGTTGTGCATAAAAGTAAATAGGGAACTCTGATTTGTTGTTGATATAGGAAGTTTGAACTACCTGTGTAACAGAATCTCAAAATAAAATATGAAAAGAATTTCTTTTACTGATCCATGTTTTGCAGAACGTCTCCTTGGCAGGGAATTTTGATCTAGAGCAACCACTTCGATCGAAATTTATTTATATCACAATCTGTAGCATGCTCAGTTGTGATTTAAACAAATAAGAAAACCGCTTTATAGGGGTCTGCAGCATGTCTCAGTCCCTATGGAGATGGTATAAACCTAATTGAATCGGATCTGTAGCATGCTCAGTCCATTCGATTCGGGTCGTTTGAACAACAAAGATCAAAATTCCATGCAAAGACGTCGTTATTCTGCCGAAATTTACTCAGAGAAATCATGTTTCATTTTATATTTCTGGCATAAGTTATATCTAAAATGTTCCTGATAATTTTCTGGTATCAGCAAAAAAACATTCTGAACAGTTCACAAAACTATTTTTATTTCACAAAAGGTTAAACAGAACCAATTGAAATTTTAACTGCAGATGAAACATGATATGACACACCTCCTGTAAAAGTTTCAGGATTTTTGGATGGACAATTTAATTATAATGAATTTTTTAAATCAGACTGAAACTGAGTTCCAGAAAACTGTCAGTAAATCGTGCCAGTAAATATGTCCGAAAGTTCATACCTTGAAACCCTTGAAATAGATCTCTAAAAATTCTACTAAAATTACTGTAACTGACTCAAGATGTACAGTTTCAAATCTGAAAGTTTTAAGTCAATAACTGCAAATAGAGAGCAAATGAAAATTCAAAAACTGAACTGATGTCTGTCTGTCTCAGGAAACTGTTTCCAGAAAGTTGACCTAGATTGCAAATTTCTATAAAAATACTAAATCAAGTCAGAAAAATCCATACTAGATATCAAAATTTCCCGCTTGAAGTCTAGTTTCAAATAAAACAAACCTCATGTCAAAATTCGTAACAGGACGAAAACAGTCATTGAAATAGTGACTGAAGGTCGTGTTAACTGATAAAACTGTTTTTCAGAAAATGACCCTGCAAGATCAAGCCCAAAGCCCAATGAAACAAATTCCGAAAATTCTATAAAAATGATATTAAAAATCCTCTCTGAGTCTTCTTTCAAATGAATCTGGTTTCATAATTTTTGGTGAAACAGAGAGACTCTTTCCTAATTTTGAACTGATTAGCGGTCTGGTGGGTCTTGTCCAAAATGCACAGCCCAGAAAACTTGCAAATTGTACAAATGTCAAAATACATTAAAATTCACAGAAAACTTGAAAACCTCAAATAAAATACCTCAAAACACAGAAAATTCTAAAAATTTCAGTTTCATGGATCATTTGGTGTCAAAATCATCTAAAGATTGGTCAAATCCAACTTTGATTATTTTCATCATAATGCATCGTGTGAAATTCAAATTAAATTGAATTTTCTTTAGAAATTCTAAAAATCCACAAAACCAAAATGAAATCGTGGGACTTCAATGTTTGAAATTTGTGGTAAAATTCTGATTTGAGTTTAAATTAACTCAAATTGACACAAATATAAACCAAACCAAACTAAATTTCGATTTGAGTCTAATTTGACTCAAATTGTGTCAAATCCAAATCAAAACTAACTTGTATCAAATACACTCAAGTTATCTATATTTTAGTTTGTGGCCCCAAATTGTCTCAAACTAACATGATTTTGAGTCCAAATTGATTCAAATTAACAAAAGTGAAACCAAATTATAGTTTGAGTTCAAATTAACTCAAGTTATACCCAAATAAGTGCCAAATAATATCAAAAGCGGTCTAACTGGACCAAAGCCCCAGTTTGATCACAAGTTTCCTTCGTCACCTGAATTAGCGGCCCGCTTAGTATTCAGTGTACGAGTTGCAAGGTTGTTGTGCCTGAGTGACCAGTGCGGTTACACTCTTGACCCTAACTTTGCGAAGTCCTCGTTTCTAAGTCAACAATATGCTCTGTACTTAGAACCTGGTACTTCACAGAATTCGAGAACAAATAACTCAAATCCTAAATCAAATGTCAAAAACGAGAACAAAAATCTCAACTCCAAAATAAAGCGGTATTTGATCGACTAATGGACTGGTCGGTAATTTACCATTATGGTTCAAGTTAGATTAAAAATTTAAAATCTTAACTTACCATAAAAACCTCATTAAAAAATGTCACATGCATAATCACCCAACAAGTTGCATTTCACAACTCTTTTAGCCTAGACACATAATTCTTCGAATCCCTTAATCAGAGGTTCTCGCGGTTATTCCCGAGGTAATTAACAGCAGGGGCTTGCGCCTGCTGGAAAGAAAGGACTCACAAAATAATAAACCTTCGCGTGAATAGAAATTCATATGAGTTCTCTTCTCTTCATTAAGAAAGGACTTATATTGAATTGTGACGCGCGGAGGGTATCTGGATAGATCTTTCTCTTTCCTGCGGATTATCAGTTTATTTTTTCCACGGCGATAAAAAGTTCCAGACAATTTGTACTGAAATAATGTGTGGATTTATACATAAATACTGTTTGGATATCAATATTATATTAAGTCTGACCATGAAACATAGGCAACTGTATGATGCCAGCTGAATAATGCCGAAAAATTAAAAAATAATATTAAATTAATATAATATATTAAAAATAATATCAATATAATAATATTTTTTTAAATAGTATCACAAGATCGGAATCCCAGATTCCGACGGCAAGATCGGAATCTCGGATTCCGACCTTAGCTAAGATCGGAAGATTCCGATCTTAGCTTTTTAATTTTTTTATATATTATTTATTTATTTATTTTATTAATTAGTTAAATAATTAGAAAAAAAGATAATATATTGTAAAAATATGGAAAAAAATCAGGAATAATTAAATTAAATTTTATATGTAATTTATTATTTTTTGGAGAAATTAAATTTATTTTCATTTTAATTAATATATTTAATTAAAATATAAATTTTTATAACTTATTTAATTAAATGAATTGTACCATTTAGAAAGGATTATAAATTTTCAGAATTTGCAGGGATACAAATGCATAATCCTTTCCTTTCAGAATGTTTAAAGTTTTATTAATCCTTCCTGCATTTGCAGGGATACAAAGGCATAACTTGAACATTAAAACTTTAAACAGGCACATTTTTTGATAGGAAGGTCCGTTTGGGGCAAACGAGGACATTCCGGAAAGCTGGCGACGAGATCTACACGTTTTACCGAGGTGAAACCCCATAACAACCATTTTCGGAGCCAAAAATGCTTTCTAGACCTCCAAAATCCACTTTGAAAGTTTGCAACCCTAAAAACCACTCTAAACTACTAAAAAAGTTTTTAAAATCATAAATTAATCATTAAAAAGAGAAATGCAGTAAATCAAGTGAATTTAGTCTTTCTTCTCCGTCTCGGTAAAACATCAACCTCGTGTGATTCCTTTCTAACGCAATCCAGAAAGTGTTTACTTGATCATGAGACTCGATATGATTGTTTAATATATAATATGAAAATAATATATACAGAGGACGACATCCGGGACGCATATCAAATGGTTGCTTAAAAATTTATAATTTTAATGTAAATTAATTAAAAATTTATACTTAATTATTCATTTTTTAATTAAATAAATTAATTAAATTTATATTTAATTAAATAAATTAATTAAAAGGAAAATAAATTTAATTTCCCAAAAAAAATACTAAATTACATATAAAATTTTGTTTAATTATTCCTGATTTTTTTATATTTTTTCAATATTTTTAGAATATATTATCTATTTTTCTAATTAATTAACTAATTAATAAACTAATAAAAGGAAAGAAAATTTCCCAAAAATACTAAATTACATATAAAATTTAATTTAATTATTTCTAATTTTTTTCATATTTTTTCAATATTTTTACAATATATTATCTATTTTTCTAATTAATTAACTAATTAATAAACTAAATAAATAAATAATATATAAAAAATTAAAAAACTAAGATCAGAATCCGAGATTCCGATCTTGTGATACTATTTAAAAAATATTATTATATTGATATTATTTTTAATATATTATATTAATTTAATATTATTTTTAAATTTTTCGGTGAATAATGCCCCCCTCACTGAATCCAAATATGGTGGGGATGGTTTTCCATCATATATATCCGACCACTTGGGCCTAAAAGAAACTTTTCCAGTTGCATTATGATATAGATAATACTCCGGAAAAATTTTAAATTATATTAAAATATTCACGAATTTTGAAAATATTACTAGAATAATTGGAATTATGTAAATAGTATCATAATATCGTTCTCTCAAACGAGACCAGTATCGTTCTTTTGAAAAAACGACACTAGCTAGTATCATCCTTTTACCGTACTTTCAAAGAATGATACAACCATTTTGTGTATTTTATTAATATATTTTAATATTTTTGATATTTTAAATTTTTTATGTAATTTGAATATTTGTTTGGTTTGGCATTGTTGATATGTATTTTTCTTATTAAGTTGTATTATTTTATTTTTGCAATATTTTGTATATATATTTTCTACCAAAAAATAAAAATATATATTATAAATCATGATTATAAAAAATTTAAATATAATCTATATAATATTTATGTATATTAATTTTTTTTATAAATATTTATGTATAAACAAGCCTGGGTTTGCATAATTATTTTCCCAATTGCTAGTTTTTTTCTCTCATCTCCTCTTATTTCCTCTACTTTATATACTAGTCTATCTTTCTTTATCCTTTACTATGTTTAATTTAAAAAAAAAAATTAATAATCACCTCTACATCTCTACGAATTAATATTCGATGCGAATGTTTGATTTAAAATTTTGCAATGATTTTGTATGTAAGATGGACATTTTAACTATCAGAAATGCTTCAATTTGAAAGAACACAGAGCATTGGCAATTGTCTGAAAATAAGGAAAAATATTTTAAAGGAAAATGAGAAACATAATTAAGAAACCACCTCTATCCTGCTTATGGACTTTCTCACTTAATGGACATCCGAGTCAAAAAAATTATGAGCCACAAACAAATAGTATTATTAATAATAATAATACTCTTGCCTTACAAATTATTACTCCATCAGTGCAAATTCCCAAATCTTGATAATTGAACCATTTTACTACCTGCATGTCACTCCGATGCTGGCCCTCTACCAACCTCAAAAGGTTGGCAGAGGATACCCTCCCGAGTTGATTACGGTCATAATACACTCGATGCACGCAGGAAGTCTCTGGAATCGCCACAGAAAACCACGTCACATAGTTTCAGATAACTCCAAAAGTATCCTGTGTAAGCTTTTTTCCAAAAAAAAAATAATAATTATAATCAAGAAAGTCTCCATCCCCACCATCCCGCACCGAGCTCATTTCCCCTACTATTGACGCCATAGGAAACAAAACCTTCCTTTCATTTCCATCCGTCCGATTCAAAACAAACGGATCCTATACACATTAAACCCCAACCATACATAGATTCCAAAGCGATCTTTTCCATCCATTTCAGATCGGACGGTCGAAACAGAAAATCATGTCCTTCAAAGCTTGATTGTGCTTGCATGGGACCACACCAGTTCCCATTCCCACTTCCCAGTTCCCAATCGAATTCTCATTTCTCAATCCATTCCTTTACAACACCAAGCGCAAAAGAGAGAGAGATGGAGAGCATAGTGCATAGGATGGTGAAGGTGAACGGAGCAACCCTCCACGTGGCGGAGAAAGGGGAAGGTCCGGTGGTGCTCTTGCTCCACGGCTTCCCGGAGCTCTGGTACTCGTGGCGCCACCAGATTCTCTCGCTCGCCGGCCGTGGGTACCGCGCCGTCGCGCCGGACCTCCGTGGGTACGGCCTCTCCAATTGTCCTCCGAATGTCTCCGACTATTCTCTCTTTCATGTCGTCGGTGATTTGATCGCTCTCGTCAAATCTCTCGGTGTGCATCAGGTATGGATAGATTCTTTTTTTTTTTTTGTTTATTTGTTTTGGAGCGGAGGAGGTAAGTAAAAAAGGAAGAGAAATGGGGCATTCCGAGAATTGAACTCGGGACCTCTCGCACCTTAAGCGAGAATCATACCACTAGACCAAATGCCCTTTTTGTTGTTCTGTACTGCCAGTGGCGGAGCTAAGCACAAGAAATGGGGGTCAATTGACCCCCATTGATTTATAAAAAATAATACTATATTTAAAAAGTTCACACTTGTAAAATGAAAAATTTTGTAAATATGTAATATTTGAACCCCATAAATATTCAAAATATATTCCACTAGTGAACCCCATATTGGATTTAGAAAATTTATTCTTGTTGGGAAAAAAATATTTATATAACATATATATATTAGACTGCCACAAATGTTAATTTTTGTCTTCTCAAATATTTCATGAACTTTCATTTTTAGTAATGATTAGCACATGCATATTGAACTTATTAATTGAACTTAAATATGTAACTCTACAATCTACTTTGTTAATGTATAGATTTCTTTTTGTTTATTTAATTGAATATTACAAAGATATAATTAGTAACCATAATAATTTTTATGAATCGATTTAGTATGTTTTATTTTGTTTTTTGTTTATAACATTTCATCTTCTGACGATTTAAAAAGATGAGACTTCAGAGAATTAAATTAGAAGATAAAAAAATCTATTATAACTTGTAATTTTTATAAAATTGTTCTATATTTTGTGTTTTAATTTTTTTCAACAAAGTTTTTAAATACTTTATTGGAATAAAATCAAAATGAATTGTAATGTCTCCAGCAATTGTTAGTGTCTAAATTGTTGATTGCACAGTCAAAATGACACTAATAATCCAAATAGTCATAGATGAGATTTTCATTGGCCGTTGGATCGACCGATCCATAATCGGTCATAATGAATTATTTAGATTTAGCCCAAATAAAAACTCATCCTAAACAAAATTTTTCCAATATACATATTGTATGAATTTATTTAATTTCTTGTAATATTAATGCTATAAATTATTAAACCCCATTGTCAAATTTTCTGGCTCCGCCACTGTGTACTGCGTAGCTTAGTAATAATTAATTTTGAAACCACTGGCAAAGTAATAAAAGAAAACTATTTACTAATTACTAGAGAAAAAAAAAAGAAATGGTAAAAAAGACGTTCACTAGCTGGACGGCCAACATACGGATTTATATTTTACTTTTCTAAAAATTCCTATTCCCATTTCCAATTTCAAAACAAACAGTATAAATTTACTTACATATTAACAGCCCCTTAATATTATAACTCCTTTTTAATTGGCAGTGTGTAGGTGCCTTGCTGCTAGTTATGAGACTAACTGTTCCTTTTGCTGTCATATGTGTCAATATTTATTGTGAAACCACGGTTGATTGGTTTTTCCAAGAAAGTAAATGTGAGCAAATTTTGACTTCAGTTGCTTCTCACCTATGCATTCTAGGTCTTTGTGGTGGGGCATGACTGGGGGGCAATGGTGGCTTGGCACCTCTGCATGATACGGCCCGACTTAGTCAAAGCTTTGGTCAACCTTAGTGTAGTTTATCAAGCCCGTCATCCAACCAAAAAACCTGTTGATTCTATCAAGGCTGTTTTTGGAGAGGATCACTACATTGTTAGGTTCCAGGTATGCAAATCAATAGTATTCATTATTGGGATTAATGCAGCTTTTTATAGCTTTCCGTTCTCAATTAGTGCCTTTTCCTGTAAAAAGCTTCAGTTGTATATGAAAAGCCCCAAAAGAATATATAATGGCCAAGCATGATTGAATTGCAATTTGATTGGTCCTTGAATGGGGTTCCTATAATTGTACATAATTTGTAACCAGATTTTGCTTTTTTACATGTATTAATATGAGCTTCAATCCTCATTTTGGATCCTGCATTGTGGCTTCTTCTTAAGAAAACCTACATGTTTGACTAGGTGGTCTGCACTATGGTGTTTTTACAAATTATACTTGACTAAATAGGTGGTAGTTTTGTTTGCTTTATTTTATTATTTGGTCGTCATAAAATGAGCAGGAGCCTGGAGTAGCAGAAGCGGAATTTTCCAGAATCGATACAAAGCTCGTTCTAAAGAAATTTCTAACTTATCGAAAGCCAAAAGCTCTTATTGTTCCGAAAGAGAAAGGCTTTGGTGGTTCCCCTGATACTATCATAAACTTGCCATCATGGCTCTCAGAGGAGGATGTAGCTTATTATGCTACCAATTTTGATAAGACCGGTTTCACTGGAGGGTTGAACTACTACCGGTGCATGAACTTGTATGTTTTTACATAAGTAAAATCATATTGTACTGTGTAGTCTATTAATGGAGTTCGCACTGATTATGTACCAGTCAGACCATTTCAGTTGGGTGTATTTACTGCTACTGTACCAAAGAGTACTACAATTTTGCTTGCTGCAATATATATCAGGTTGCTAGTGTACACACATGAAGTTGAAATCGGGCAGGTATTGGTAAATATTGTTTTGGTAATATTTGTATACGATAGTACAATCATACTGTATTGCTTCTTTAATTTTTCTGTCAGCCTGTTGGCGTAGTAGGTACAAAGCTTTCTTCAGATGACTTCCTGACATACCAGAAGCACAAAAGTTTCATGTTTACAAACCTCAGTAACCATAGTTATAATATGAACTCTCCTTCGTAATACTGTAGTTTGCAAATAATAGAAAAATGTTAACAATTTTTGTATTTTCATGTTAGCCACTAAACATAAAAGAAAAAAGATAAATGAGTACTTGCCTTACTCATGAAGATGTTTGCACAGGAATTGGGAAATGAGTGCACCATGGACTGATGAGCCGATAAAGGTGCCTGTGAAATTTATGGTTGGGGACCTAGACTTGACGTACCACTCACCTGGTGTGCAAGACTACATACACAAAGGCGGTTTTAGTAAGAATGTGCCGTTCCTTCAAGAGGTTGTAGTGATGGAAGGGGTTGGTCACTTTATTAACCAGGAGAGACCACATGAGGTCTCAGATCATATTTATGAGTTCATCAAAAAATTTTAAGATGCTGACATTATTAGTTCTGTAATAATTTGCTCTGTAGAGAACCATTTTTTTTTTTTAAATAATTTCAGTGGAAGGTTTCAGTGTAAGCATTTTGCAAAATGTAGAGACCAATTATTCTTTAGTAACCGTAACAGTAAAAGGGACTAAAAAATTTGGACTGAAAAGTTCTATGCTTGAATTTGATTGCATCTGGCCGTGACATTGTATCTGTGGATCTGTATACAACTACTTCCCGTTGATTCATCATTCAAAAGAAAATTGTTGTTTGTGTATACAACTTAAAAAATAGTGCATTGATTTCAAATAATAAATTTATGTAATGTTTTTTTTTTTGTTTTAATATACTTTGATGAGTTATGCATTTATGTTCTAAATTTGAATTTATCTTTCAAGTTCATTGTATACAAGATTAAAAAATAAATTATTCAAAAGTGAATATCTTAAAGAACCTTTTAAATTTAATTATTCTATCTCTTGATCTTGTGGAAAACAAAATTAAAATATTATAAATCTGAAACATTAACATATGTTATTCGCTTTGCATCGAATTAAACCACATGCTCCACCGCTTGTGAAGTATATCACAATCAGTAGTTATATTCATGATGTGAAGTTGATCCCTTTATTTTTAAAGTTAAAGTCATCCTAATTTTACTCAAAAAAGACATCCAAAGACATCCTTTTCTATGAATAATATTAGAAGTACAAAAAAAAAAATGGTAGACAGGCAACCTGAAATTTGTTCATTTTTTTAA
This sequence comes from Rhynchospora pubera, assembly GCA_028095005.1. Taxonomy (NCBI): domain Eukaryota; kingdom Viridiplantae; phylum Streptophyta; class Magnoliopsida; order Poales; family Cyperaceae; genus Rhynchospora; species Rhynchospora pubera. The sequence continues at coordinate 120,518,281 of CM051460.1, forward strand.
GGTGAAACATGTATAATTTATTCTTTCATTTTTCAGGTAATTAAAAGTGTAACATTGAAATACTATTACATAGCATAATTACTCTGAATTATTAAATTAATTAATAGTGCGTTAAATCACACAGGTTTGAATTAAATTAAACCAAAAGTTGTTCCCTTTCTCATCCCACGGCCCCACTCAGTGAGAGAAGGGGCCCACATCTCTCTCCACCTGGCTTCAGAGTCAAATTCGTAAAGTTCCGACCAGACCATGCACTCGGTGCACAGAATTTCTCAGTTAGACCCACGTTACAGTTTTTATAAACTTTTCGCTCTCGCTGTTCCGGGAGCAGTTAGCTCAAAGCACTCATTTATCAACGGCACTGTCGGCTGTCGCTGGTCTTGCCATTACTCGATCCATTCAAATTCTATTGCTTTGCGAATCGCTCTTTGTGTACTCATTTATGTCATATGGTCCCCACCTGTTTCTTTCTCTCGAAAGGTCAAGCCTAATCAAATCACTACACATTTCGCTACGTTGTTCACGTCGTAGTTTGATATAGCGTCATTTCAATTTCAAATCTTTCATTTCTTTCCTTAGTTTAACGTTACGATTCCAAACCTCGAGTTCCGAGCCTCTCTCTCTCTCTCTCTCTCTCTCTCTCTCTACTCACACGAGGCGCACACACTGCATCACTCTGCACCATCTCTCTCTTTCTCTCTCTCTCTAGCGGAGAAGAATCATCCATCAGGAAAGAAAGGATCAAGATGGAACCGAAGAGGGTTTCGTTCAGGGAAGGATGCTTGTCAAGAAAAGCTGAAGAAACTGGTTTGTTTCTCTAGATCTTGCTTTCTTCTAGTCTCAAATCAAAGTTTTAAGTTCCGTCAATGCAAATAATGTGAGGTTTTTATCTCAATTTGGTATAGTTCGGTTGTTTCTGCTATTTTCCTTTCTTTATTTTACAAAAATCGGTGTTATTTTTGCTTTATCGTTCAATATGTAAGGTACGATCTCCATGAAATTCGAAAGTAGCACTTTTTATTGGAAATATAATTAGTTCGTTAATTTTCTCATAAATTTGTTAGTTTTCCCAATGAAATTCACTAGAATTTGCCTCTATTTCTCATGAAGAAATGATAACAGTATTTCAGAAACAAAAAAGAATCTGATAATATCATGAAAGGGCCCAGTTTTTCTTTTCAATTTTCTAAGTCAAGTGTTTATTAGATAAAAATTTGTGAATCTAAGGCTTAATCCTTTCTCTACATTCAGCCTTGAGGCGTTATGAAGCTGCTGCATGGCTCGACAGCATGGTTGGGCCGCTAAATCTTCCTCAGAAGCCATCAGATCAAGAATTTGTCTCTTGTCTAAGAAACGGTCTCATCCTCTGCAATGCCATAAACAAAATTAAACCTGGCTCAGTACCAAAAGTTAGTTCTTTATCCAATTTCAGTTAAATAATTCAGTTGCCGTGCAAGCTTCCCCAATTTTGTTACAGTTTTGGCCTGAATTGTTTGGAATTGAGACACTTGGAGATTAATGAAGATGAATGTTAAAAAGAAACAAAGTAGGATAAGGTGTAGTATGAGTATGACTATGTTTATACGATTGAAGCACCAAATATCATGAATTCATGATACTAGCATTTACTTCACAATCGATTGGGCCTTATTTTTCGTCCTGCCTAAGCATGTAGTACAATGGACTGTTTGTAATGATATGTTCTGATAGTTAGCTTTTTTGTTTTCTCTGATATACAATTTTAAATGAACACAAAGATTGTGTCAAAGCCTCTAATGGGAAGCCCCGCCAATGACAACCAAAACCCTTTGCCGGCTTATCAATACTTTGAGAATATTCGCAACTTCTTGGTTGCTGTTGAGGAGCTCAAATTGCCGACTTTTGAAGCCTCTGATCTAGAAAGGGTAATAAAATGTTGCTAATTTTTTCACATGTTCTTTCAAATTGTTAATATAACTTCTTTGGTTCTGAGCAAAACTTAGAAAAGTTACAGGAGAGTAGTCATTATTTATATATTTTGTGCTACAGGAGAAGCTAGATACAGGATCAGTTACTAGAATTGTGGATTGCATTCTCGCCTTTAAAAGCTACCAGCAATGGAAGGAAGGAATTGATTATAACGGGTCTTTGAAATGCATAAAGTCACCTTTATTCAAGCTCTCAGTATCACGTGCACAATGCCAGATGACACCCTCAGGATCTTTTGTGCAAAGGAGGCGCCTCGACCTCCCATCTGGCACAGAAAGAAAGAAACCATCTGAGAGTGAAAACAAAAAAACTGAAGGTACAGTATGCTTTTTTTTGTTGTACAATTTGTTTCTAACAAGAGCTTGTTATGGGATGATTTCTCTTGTTGGGTTTCTTTTCTAGCCTACCCCAACTTGTTTGGGACAAAAGGCTTAGATGTTGTTGTTGTGAGAACTTGTTATGATTTTGTGTTAGTCTGATATTAGAGTATAATTGTGTTGTTATTTACAAGCGAGATATAAATGGAATTCAGTTGAATGAAAATGCTCTTATATTTTATGAATGAAGCACATCACTTACAAGTAATATGATCAATGTCTATTAGAAAATTTATATAACAATTAAGCTCAAGAAAGTGATCTACATTGGTTAAAGCTTACTGTACTAAAAATTAAGAGCAAATTGCAATTCCTTGCTTCATTCTTATTTCTTAATATCTAAGTTTCCTTTGTCTTAGCCTTTTTTAAAGCTAAATCTTGTGTTTCGTAATTCAGTACCAACTTTTGCAGAGGTCGAGGATGAAGTTGTAAGGATAATATGTCAATGTTTGGTTAATGCTAAGGAAAATTTCAACCAAATACTGGCAACAAATGTTACGAGTCAAGAGAGAGAGGTAACAGCTTTCAATTTCAGTTTGCATTATTCCTTGTTGCTGTAAATTACAAATGATTGGACATTCAGTTTTCTGACAAATATCTTCTTCTCCCATAGGATCCTGTGAAATTATTTAATAAGATCATCATCAATTGCTTAGAAAAGAAAAACAATGTAGATAATGTGAGTATATCTTTTACAAAATTATTTTTTATTAAAAATACCACATGGTATCATTCACTAATGTTTCTCATAATGTAGTTAAAACCATCTGCTCCGTTCTCCTCGATTGAAGGAAAAGTACTAAATGATATTGCATCATCACCATTAAAGAAGGTAGAGTTCTGATGCTCTAGTTCTTTAAATGGAAGTAATTAAATGAATCTTATCAATGACAGTGAAATGTGTTGATTGTATTAAGTTCATGCAGCTACTTTACAATTGCATTTCAATTTTGCACCTACTTCAGGTGTAACCTTATCATCCTAAATTAACTTTTGTAGTCAACTTGTTCTTTTTTGCCCCACTCCCCCCAACTTTTGTGTATGTCAGTATGTTAAAAATCTGCAAGATTTTGTGTTAAAAATAAATTTGGAACTGATTCCTCAATAAATGTATGAAAAATAGTTTGAACAAACAATAAAATATGAAAATCATAATATATAAAGAATATTAGTACAATTTCTGACTCCTTAAATTCTTTTGCAGGATCATAATACATCTGAGATAGATAGATCGGTTAGCATCAACTTTTTGGAAGCTCAAGAGAGTGAAATAAGGGTAAAGTAAATAAATAATGTTTAAATTTGCATTGCTTAAATGAATATATATTAAACATCAAATCACTTTTCAGGAACTAAAGTTAATGCTTGAGAGTGTCAAATCAGAATACAGTGCGCTTCACAATCAAGTCCAAGATGATTATGCCACTTTAGGTTGTAATTATATCATTTCTTTTGGACATTTGACTTTGAATCAGTAATTTCCTTCTATATTAAAATTTCTAATTGAATAAATTCATCCATGTGATGTAGTGCATGAGGTACAAGGACTGACTACTGCTGCTAGTCGATACAATCAGGCTGTCAAAGAAAATATGAATCTATACAACATGCTTCAAGAGTTAAGAGGTAAGGTCTACATTTGGTGTACTCGCAGAGATGTATTTTTTAACTACATGTTAAAGATGTCACCTTATTACTAGGTTTGAAACTTTGGACTGAGAACATAAGGCCCTTTTGCAAAATTTTCAGAATTAAAGTAAAAGATCGGCCTAATTAAGACTATTAGGTTCATTATTTTCTCTAGGTAAGTATAATTTTAGATGTGTGCTATTTGGCCGCAGCATGTATTAAAAAAGGGGTATTTCGCAAGCAGTGATACAGCATAGGGTTTATCTCCTTCTGTCAAATATTTTAAGATCTAGGTACATATATTTACCTTGTCATAACTGATAATTTATAATACTTTTGTAGGAAATATTCGGGTGTTTTGTAGAATTAGACCTCTTTTTGACTCAACCTCAAGGAGCACTATTGACTACATTGGTGAAGATGGATCTGTAATGGTATTTGATCCATTAAAACCACAATCCACTAGAAAAGTTTTCCAGTTCAACAAAGTCTTCGGTCCCAAGGCTACACAGGGTAACTCATTGTTTCTTTTGTATCTGCATTGCATTTCCATGATGAGGATTAGGTTTTACTGGGCTTTTCACTTCAATTTACTGTTTCATTTTCACATTGGGAAATAACATCATATTTCACATGAGCATGGAGACAGCTATCATATTTCTTGCACAATGGGCCAATTGTCCTGAGCCCCCTCCCCAACCTTTTCCAAAAACACGTCAAATTATGCTGTGTCTCATGAATTGAGTGGTACAGTGGTAGATACCCAGGTGGTAAAGCTATGGACTCTTTTTAATTTGGGAAGCATATGTTAGTGATAGTTGCTTGTTTGAGGTTCTGCTACATAGATGAAATTGCTATTTCTTTCATTCTTTGTGTGTATTGATTCACCCTACACTTATGTGTTACTGTGTGTCTGTGTGTGGGACTGTGAGGGTTGGAGGTTGGGAGTTGTGGAGCAGCCGGGTGTGTAGAGGGGGCAGTTTATTCCTGTTTTGTAAGGTAGCAAGGATGACCTGTTTAGACTGCCCATTAAACACAAAGAAAAGAACTAAAAAAGCTGATAGGTCCTTTAATATATGTACTGAATCTGATAGGTCATTGAACATATATGTTTAGGTGATGTGTACAAGGAGACTCAATCTTTGATAAGATCCGTCGTGGATGGCTACAATGTGTGCATCTTTGCATATGGCCAGACTGGTTCTGGAAAGACCCACACCATGGTAATTTTCTTTTTCTTGTGATAGTTCAGTTCGAAGTTGTATGCCAGACTGGTTCTTGGATTTGAACTTTTTGCTGTATGCCAGATGGCTCAGACAATAGAAGCAATTTATCCAATTAGAGTGGCATAAAAAAAATAAGCAAAGCTGGCAGAAGTGATCCTTGAGAGTCTAAGCATCAAAAAGGGGCTAAAAAGGAACAAATGAGTGACATAAAAAATAAACAAAGCTGGAAGAAGTAAGGAAAGAAATGGTACTTAAATGCAACATTTTGTACCTAGCTGAATTAAATTAATAAATTTCTCGTGTGTTATGAAGTAATCCTTGAGAGTCTAAGAATCAAAAAAGGGGCTAAAAAGGAACAAAAGAGTGACATAAAAGATAAAGAAAGCTGGCAGGAGTACTGAAAGAAATGGTATCTAAATGCAACATTTTGTACATACCTGGACTAACTTAATAAATTTCTTGTGCTTTATTTATTGCTTCTTAGTATGGTCCGTCAGGAGGATCAGGCCAAGACAATGGGATAAATTATATGGCATTAAATGACCTATTTCACATTTCTGGCGCTAGAGAGAATGTGAAGTACCAGATCAATGTGCAGATGGTTGAAATCTATAATGAGCAAGTTAGAGACCTTCTTGCTGAAGATTCATCAGCAACTAGATATCCTTTTTTGTGATAATTATTTATTTCAACTAGAAAATGAAAAGGAAATGCAATATTGCATGCTTGTACCTTTGCCAGAATCACCACCTGTTTTTTTTATGACACTGAGTTTATATTAGATTGTGAGTTTGGTTGATGCTGGTACTCAGGAGGTGAAATCTTCTATGCACTGTTTTGGTAGTGCAAACTTGATATTGAAAGAGATGGAATGTATGGCATCCCAGTATACTGGATCCTACCATTATGCTTTAATTATGGTTAGGAAAATAGTAGAGGTCTGCAACATACTTGACTGTCACAATGCTATGAATCTGACTATATTCAATATGAAACCTAACCATCAATTACTCATTTTTCATGTTTCAATCTGAATTCGAGCAGATATGCTGTACTATAACTAACATGGTCAAACACTTTCTTAAATTATTTTTAGAGTCTTTAAATCTTTTTCCCCAAATATATCAAAACTAACTAAGTTTAGTCTAGACAACTCTGGATTGGTACCAAAACTTTATCATGTTTGGCCTTAACTATGATGCGTACACTGGAAATAAGAACATGCACAAGCAATAGCCAGATGACCCTTCCAGATGCTAAGATGCTTCTAGTTGGGTCCACAGAAGATGTGATAAATGCAATGAAGTTGGGAGAGACAAACCGTGCATCTAGTTTTACTGCAATGAATGACAGAAGTAGCCGATCGCACAGGTAAATGGAATCTCTGTATTGAATTCATATTCACTTCCTTCCTAAAAGAATGATGAATATAATAAATTCTGGTTTTTGTACACCACATATTTTAAGCAAGCAATTACCTCTGGTATATAAAAGAAGAAGAATAGAGGGCAATACTTCAAACATCAAGACATTTGGCACCGACCATACAAGACTTGTGTCAGCCTGTAGATGCTAGTAGGCAATTAACTAGTATCAAAATGCAGTACCATTTTGCTTGCTCAATTCTTTAGTTAAATGGGTCAACTAAACAACATTTAACATATCCATTAAAAACCTCATGGACAGGCATAATTTCTTGACAAAAACACAATTGTAGAATCCCAATTTGCACTCATTTATCTTAGCTGCCAAAGACCCTACAAAGATAGGGTTTTGTAGAACCTTTTTACGAGAAGGAACAAGATTGGTATTTTTTGCAAAGTTTTCGTTACACTATTATATTTGCTACAAGCACTATACATGTAGTGCTTTGCAAAACTTCTTTACTAAAACACCCCTCAGTTTGTTTCTTATGCAAAACAATATCCCTTGCAAAATATTTAACCCACTTAGACCTGATATGCATTTGCAGTATATTAATAGTGCATGTGCATGGAGAGGAAGATTCAGGAGAGGTTACAAATAGCTGCTTATATTTGGTCGACCTGGCTGGAAGTGAAAGAGTCGATCGATCAGAAGCTACTGGAGACAGACTTAAGGAGGCACAACATATTAACAAGAGCCTTTCCTGTTTGGGGGATGTCATCACTGCCTTGGCCCAGAAGAACTCCCACATCCCATACCGAAACAGCAAGCTAACACAACTTTTGCAGAAATCTCTAGGTATTCTTTTGTTCACTCAGATAGATGATGGTTAGTCAATGGATGTGTTTACATGCTGGCAAATATCCATCATTCATCAAAACCAAATTATTTTGATTGATTTTCTGTTTTATTGGTTTGGTATCTTTGTGATCCTTTTCTATACTGAAACGAACAGAGGACTCGAATTGGACTCACACTCTCAAATCAAAAGTTAAAACTAATTGGAAAATAATATTGAGCTATTTTCAAACAATTAAGCTTGGTTTAGGTGTGTAGTTCAGACTCTCTGAGTGCCCTGCCACATGTTTCCAACAAGTATTGCGTCCATGTACTTAGCATAGAGTGTCTGTGTCCAACAAACATATGCTGACTCTTGTATTGTTATAAAATTGGATTGCAAATGACATTCCGTATTGTGCATGTTATGTGGTTTAGGACCCTTGTGTCAGTTCCCATGATATTTAGGATGAAGTATGAAGCACTACAAGTTAACATACCATCTGGTTTGATTATAGCTGGCCATTGTTTTGGTCATTTTATATTTTTAGTAATTTTTTATTTTTGGGGGAACGTTAATGATGCCAATAAATACTACTCTGACAGGTGGGAATGCGAAGATGTTAATGTTTGCACACATTAGTCCAGAAGTAGAATCATTCACAGAAACTATCAGCACACTCAAATTTGCACAAAGGGCATCCACTGTGGAATTAGGGGCAGCCTGTGCCAATAAAGAAAGCAATGAAATAAGGGATTTGAAGGAACAGGTATCTAGCATTTGTTTATATAATTTCAGTTCAATATTTGACAGACATCAAGTATGAACCTTTGTGCTGGATCCGTTTCTGAGCCACTATTTGTATACCCTTCCAAAATTTCCATATTGGCTTGGAAATTTGTGTAGTGTAAGAAACATCCTTTGATAGCTTCAAAATGTCAAAAACATTTGTTCTTAAAGTATTGACAAAGAAACATTTTTTTTTCCATTAGATTGAGAGTCTCAAGAAGGCGTTAGCAAAGAAAGAAACTGAAAGAATCCCATTCTCATCCAAAATGAAGGAAAATGTGCCAACAATGGATAGTTCTTCTGAACAAGATACAGTGCGGACCCCACCACGGTCTAGAAGGTTTAGCCTTGAGACACCAACTTACACAAAAATCCCTCTAATTTCGAACTCTCCTGCTTCAAAACCTCCTTTCTCATGTAATGCTCAAAATAAGGAACTTGATAAGCATGCAACGTCTCAGGTAAAACCTCCTTTGTCTCTGTTGTCTGTACCCTTTAGCTCAAAACTTATACCTGACTTTTGAGTTTTGATTGATCAATTTACTTCTTATTTTTTATTTTTAACTTGATGGTTTGTTGAGAGTTTAGATGGATCTTTATAAGGTTCCATATATTAACCACAATATATTCAATGAGCAAAGTTGATTTTTTTTTTTTTTTTTTTTTTTTTTTGCATTTTGTTGGTTTTGGAGTATGCCAGTTTGGTCTGTTATAAGCCATCTTAGAAGAGATGGGGGGGGGCTGATTAAGAGAAAGCATATGTAAGGTTTTAGTTGCTAATTTTCGACCCTAATTTGTAGTTGTGTGCAAGATCATCTGAAAATGAGAAGAGTGCACAGAGATCATTAGCGGCTGACACCTCCGACATCCCAATCAAAATATCCAAGTCACAAATTGGATCTCATGCACAAGAGAAGTCACCTGATGAGATGAAACTTGAAATGGCAATTGATGGTCAGAATGATTTCAGCTTTTGTACCAGTAGTAGTGCACAGAAAAGCGTGCGCACTAGCGTGGTTACTAAAGGATCAAGTATAAGGAAATCCATTCAGAGCTTAGGGAAGTTGATTAATTCAACAGAGAAAAGGTAATCATTCTTACCAAAAAAAGGTACTAAATAAGAAAAGTAAAGATTATAGGCTCATTGTAAATGATTTTTCTTTTACAGGAGTAATCAGTGCCATATAGAAAAGCCAGCCTCTCGACTCAGAGATGCAAAATCTCCTGTTAATTCTAAAACTGATTCCAGAACGATGCGGAGGCAGTCACTGACAAATTATCAGCCGGTAGGTTCGAATTTTACACGTAGGTCCTCACTGGGTGGAAAATCAGACACACGTAAGTATTCTTATCCTTTTTTTTGTAAATTTCATGTTTATCATATACCTTTGACAAAATGAGAATGTCTGTGCATATATGTGTGTTTGGAGATTTTCCTTTAAAGTTGAAAATAATTCATTTTTAATCTCATTCCCTGCAAAAGAAAATAAGAAGGGTGTTTAAAGAAAGAGGGCAAATATGGTGTTTTAGAGGGCTGGGCTGTGTAAGATGCTTTTAAGTTTGTAGGGACAGGCTTATCACTTTTCAGCTTATAGGGTAACAAATGGAAACTAAACATTATTGGTTGCTAAAGGCACTTATAGGGTATTCATCAAGGCAATTATTGCCAACTGGTTTATAAAAAGTTTGTGCATAGGCTATTAGGCTGCATACCAAAGCAGCGTTAGTTGAGTTTTGTCAGAAGTTATCATTGATTTGAAATTGTGTAATTTGGCTATTAGAAACAATTTGATTGACTATGCACTGATTTGCTCCATTCCTTCTACAGATATAAATGATGTGAAGACTCCTCCGAGTAAATCATCAAGCAAGGTCGCGAAGAAATGGGTATAATTTCAGCTATGGAAAATATACAAAAATGTGAATGCTTCAACTTGAAGCTCGGGAGATACAATAATGCTTTGATTATTTTATACTTTTCAAATGTGAGAAATGAATATCTCCATTGAAGTATTTGTATTGTCGTATTGATGCCCACATAGAGTAGCTCGGTTTCTTCACTTTGTATAGATGTACTTTTCATTGATATGCCAAATGAGTTTGGTAACATATTTTCATTCATGTTTTTGCTTTGCCAGACTCTCAAATTTTACCATTCAACTCTTCTAACTCTTTCTTGGTTGTCCACTAAGTAAAAATAAAGCTAGAATAAAATATATAGGACATTTAACACGATTCAAAAAGTCAACTGTTAAAATTCAAATGGCCGATCTGAACTACTTAATATGATCTCTATATTAAAATACCCTTGCAAATCAAATTTTATAATTTTTCAAATTTATTAACTACTTTTTTCGAATTTTAAAAATTAGAGGGTTCATAACTTTTTAGATTGAGCATTTTAAAAATTTTCAAAAAAAATAGTAAAAAAATCTGAAAAAAAATATAAAATTTGGTCCCAATAAAAATTTTATTATTAAAAATAATTTGAGCTATTCAGATCGGCCATTTTAACCTCAAAAAGATAAATTTTATTGTGTTGGACTAATGGAAACTGAACATTTTGTTTGCTAAAGGCACTTATATACCCATCTTCATCAAGGCAATTACCCTAGCCATTAAATTCTATAAGAAAATACTCAACCCGTCATTTTCTGTTTGGTTTGAAAAATAATGATAATAATAACCCTAAAAACAAAATTTATAAAAGAAAGATTCAATAAACTCAGAATCTCAACCCTCATTAGCGCTTCTTACCAATTGGCTGCTACTTTCTAGTGCTAAATTTTTGTCAATTGTCTTAGGAATAAGGATGAATAGCTTCTTTATTAGATGAAAAATCAAAATATATTATTAGTTCGTATGACGATCAATATATGACCACAAACTAAATCAATCAAGAAACAAATGTTTACATGCTAGATTTAACGTGTAACACCTCCTCCATCTGTACTTTTATAATAGTAAAGATCGTATGGCGATTAATATCCGACCACAAATCAAATCAATCGAACGACAGAAACACATGTTTGCATGTTAGATATAGCGCGTAACACCTCCTCCATCCATGCTTTTATAATTATCTGTGCTTTACAATAGTGGAGATAGAGATAGATAGAGGACTAGACGAAAATTGCTTTCTTGTAAACCGTAAGATCAGTCCCTATCTAGTTTATCTAAAAAAAAACGAAAAAAAACCGTAAGATTAGTTTGATTCAGACAAATTTGGGATCATCCAGGTGCTCCAGTTCTTCCCTGAGAAATTTGGCAGTACTTTAGTGGTACCAGTGTCCAAGTCATGTCGACAAAGGAGATATCTAAGGTCCCGTTTGGATCGTATGGGAATAGGCCTGCCGACGGTATACCGTGTTCCGTGCAAGTTTCGTCCAAACGGAACAGCTCACGGTATAAAATATCATTTCGTTTTCAGAAACGGAATGGGAGGGCAAACCGTTGCTGAAACGGAACGGTAAACGGAACCAGTCATTTCGCTTCCGTTTCGACAAATGCTGCAGTTTTTAGTGTTAAAACAGGTTGTTCCGTTCCACTCCGTCCAAACGAAACGAACAATAGAATGAAATGGCATACCGTTTACTGAAATGGAACGGAAAATGAAATGGAATAGGCATACCATTTCTGGAACGGAACGGCAAACGGAATGGCCCCTTCCGTTGCCGTTTCGAACGTTAAATAGGTCTATATGGGAATAGGAGGAATAATTTTTTTCTAGACGTAAATTTATTATAAACAATCTAAACTCTTCACAAAATTACACACTTCCTAATACTTTCCGCCTAGAAATAGGCTATTACTCTTATTCCTAAGCAATCTAAACGGAGCCTTAAGACTTTTTGGCCATGTTTGGTTGAGCAAAGTTAGCTCTAACTTCAAGTTAGAACTCTAATTTTCTAACTTCATGGAACCAAACATCTTAGAGTTAGAGTGGGTTTGTACTAACTTGTCTCGAACTTCTTAACTTTGCTAAATGGTGAGTTAGAGAGAAGTTTGTTGCCATGAGTATTAAAAAATTAATAAAAGAGAATTTATGATGATGACCATGATTATTATTATTATTATTATTATTAATTAATTAATTCACAATTATAATAGTAATATTAATTATAATATTAAATAATAATTATTATTATTATTATTTAGTAATAATTATAACATTGATTGGAAATTTCGGATTAATAATAAAATACAACAATAAATATGGTATAATTAATGATAATTATAATTCATAAAAATATAATAATATTAATTATTATTATTATTATAAATTTATAATTATTATTATATTTATAATTTAGTAAATAATATAAATGGTAATTAATCAAATAATGATGATGATTATTATTATTAATTAATTATAGTATTAATATTAATTATACTTATTAATTAATAATAACAATTATTATTATTTTTTAATTAAATTATTATGGTAGTAATTATTATTATTTAATAATAATTATAACATTGATTGGGAATTTAGAATTAATAATAAAATACAACAATAAATATAGTGTAATTAATGATAATTATAATTTATAAAAATATAATAATAATAATAATAATAATTATTATTATTATTATTATTATTATTATTATTATATTTATAAGTTGGTAATAATAATATAAATGGTAAAATAATTGTAATTACAAAATAGTAATAATATATATAATATTTTATCATAGTAGATGTAGTTTTAAAATATATATATATATATATATATATATAAATTAATACTTTATTATTTTTTCTTCTATCTCTAACTCCAACATACTACATCAAACAACATTTTCTAACATCAAGTTAGCACAAACTTTCCACAATCTCTAACTTCACTAATGTCAACCTCTACCTTCAAAATTACAAACTTCAACCTTAACTTCTCTGACTTCACCTCCAACCAAACCAAACGTACCCAAAGTAGATGCAATTTCGTGTGAATCCAGAAAAATCGCTGGCCTTAAGAGCAAAGCTGCGAAAGTGGTCCAGAAACAGCATCCGATGAGCGATGCCTCTTACCTTAACCCATTCATGATAATTCTCCTTCTCCCCCATCTTATTCAACCGGTAAATAGAAAAATAAATTTCTTCCAATTTACAGATACTCGTGCTATGCATGAATATTAGTAGAATTTCTCCACATGTCTCCAACATATAACGAGGCGACAATATTGGACGAGGGCCTCTCGGAGCCGGAGGAGGCGGTAGTAGTACAGTAGAACTAGAAAGAACTGATCTAATGGTGGCATCGCCGATCCATGTAGGTTTTCCATACTCTTTAATATAACAATTGCCATCGTACCATACACACTCTTTAATATTACCCAGACATCGTCACCTGGACGTATCGAGCCCACAAAGGATTTCGAATCTTGTAATGCCAACATTACAACCAAGTCCTTCTGAAATGGGTTTGACACGACAGAAAATCTTTCAAACTCTTGTGGTTTTGGAACGGAGATCTCGAGCCCAGTCAGAGGATTGAAGAGGGAGATGGATTGAGAGCAACAATGTCTATCTTTAAGCCACCTGCCGTGCCATGAATATGTGACTTTCTTTGTCGCGGGCAATGAATTGTGCATGTTTTCTTCGAGGATAAGCAATAGTAGAAGATTTCATCAGTTCCATCCATGTCACAACTCACCAACCAAGGGAGGCATGGTGAAGGTGAAGGATCTGAAGCAGAAACCGACGATTTCCACATCTTGCAGACAGCACGAATGCGCACACGATCTGAAAGGTCGGGTAGTTTGGTGGATATAAGATGAATGAGATCTGAAGGTAGGCGTGACCTATCTGGCTATCTCCAACAGCCATGGCTGCTATGCCCTGCTAGAAAGGGGAAAAAAAAGTAAAAAGAACTCTTGGTTTTTACAACAATCCATAAAAAATATTGACTTATTTATTTATAATAATGGATAAATAAAAAAAATAAAATAATATTAGATAATAAAGATACGGAGCTGATAAGGATCATTTCCAAATCCTATCATTTCCATCATTCTTCCAGCAATTAGATTAATTACATTTCGAAAAAGGAAAGAGGGAGTGAGGATGAGGGAATGATAACGCATTTTTCCTTTTCTTGGATGAGGGGACGAGGGAGCGCGGGATGAGCGAAATAGAGGTGTGAGATTAGCGTCTTACAGAGGGGAGGGAGGCAGCTACACAGAGGGGAGGGAGCGAACACAGAGGAAAGAAATATACAATTGTAACAGTTCTAGTTAATATATTTAAGTAATATACATAATAGTTCTATTTAATATATATAAATGTTCTACTTATATACATAACAGTTCTATTTAATATATATAAAGGTTCTACTTGTATACATAACAGTTCTACTTAATATATACAAATGTTCTACTTATATATATAAAGGTTCTAGTTAATATATAACTAGAAGAGTTATATCAAACTGTTCTAGTTAATATTAATTGGTTTTTCCTCCCTCCGATTCGCTACCTCCTCCTCTGATTCGTTTCCTCCCTCCGATTCGCTCATCCTCTTTGGACTTTCTCATCCCATCATCCTCTCATCCTCTACTGGACTTCCAGAAATGGAATTAGCACGTTTTCTAAAAATAGAAAATATTAAACGCGTTTTTAGAAGAATGACGGGGATGATACAAAAAAGAGAATGATGGAAAGCAATTCCAATAAAGATATACTATGTTGCTCAATTTATTTCTCTATTAGATAAAAAATAAAAAATATATATTATTATTTTGTCTTGCAATTCATATCTAACCAATGATCAAATTAATCAAACCGTACAAACACGTTAGACCTAGCGTGTGATATCTTTTGATCTGTGTTTATAACGAGTAGAGACAGAGACCAAGATAGAGATATTAAATAAGCCGCAAAGTAGCTGAAATAAAAATATTAAGAAAATGGGTTATAACCTTTTTTTTTTTTTGAAACTACCCGTAGGCTTTCAATATCATTAGAAACATTACAAGAGTTCAGAAGTAGTTCATCGAGATACACAAGATTTCATCAAATTGAAAAACAGGGAAAAGTAAAACCAGTGAATTGAATTCTCCTAGCTCTAGCAATTTTAGCTAACTCATCAACGAAAGAGTTGTTTTCCCTGCTAACATGAGAGCATTACCAGTTTTCCTTTCTATGTGTGTTCCATTGTGTGACAGCGTCGAGAACATCATGGTAGGCAAGCCAGTTAACCTGAGAGGCACAAGTTGCTCCAGAGATAACCTGTTGGAGCTCTTTACAGTCAGTGTAGAAAGAGACATCAGTAAGGCCCATGGAAGTTACATGTTGCATTGTCATTTTCAGCGCTAGCAATTTAGCATGAAATGGTGAGGTGCTTTTTTGTGACAGACAGTTTGTAGAATACCAGGTTTCCTTGGTCAAACAATGCACAAGCCAGTCCAGAGCCATCCTGATACTCATGCACCCAAGAAGCATCTATCAAACACTTGAAGGCCGTGTCTGGTACAGGAAGCTCAGAGTGGTGGGTTAATTTAGAAAACTGGTTGGCTGCAACCTGGAGGGTATGAAGTAGGTTATGAGCAGAGGCCAGAGTTTGCCTTGCATTTTCTTTTTTGCCCTCAAAAACCTCCTTACACCTATCCTTCCAAATGAACCACATAATTGCTGCCAACTTTGCCATTTGTTGATCATTCAAACTATTGATGAGGAAAGTCAGGATGTCATGTAACTTATCGGGTAGCCCATCAGTTCTCAGATTAAAATCAGACATAAGCCAAACTTGTTGTGCTCTAGGGCATTTAAAGAGGGCATCAGCAGCAGTTTCTTGTTGTGCCCCACATACTGAACACCCCCTACTTTGTTCGGCCAATCTTTTAGCAAAAACATCATCCACCGGAAGGGCTTCCTTTATTGCTTTCCAAATGAAAATTCTGATTCTTGGTAACATACCTTTGACATGCCAAATGAACTTGTTGACGGGATCAGCAGTCCCAATTGCGTTTGCATTGGCAGATGCACTGAGCAATAATTTGTAAGCCCCTTTGATGGAGAACTGACCATTTTTATTGAAAGTGAAAATCAATCTGTCCTGCCTCTGAGAAAGGGAGGGGCCATTAGGATATGACATGGCTATGTATAAAGCTCCATAGAACCCATATAACTCAATGAGCTTCTAATTGTTCCAGCTACCACTTTCATCTTCCACCAATTGACTAAGTATTATCCTTCTCTGAGCTGCATTAGATGGGGAGAAATGGGCCCACATATCGAACCACGGCTGTCCCATTGCTTTACACCCTCTTCCATCACCTAACTGCCATTTCACATGTTCTTTCATGACATTTGTAACTCGGAGTATGGCTTTCCAAAGAGGAGTGCATCTGTTTAACCTGCTGGATGACCAAATATCGGATCTATTCAAGTACTTTGCCACTAACACTCTTACCCATGTTGATGTATCCCCTTTAGCAACGGCCCATAGGTTCTTCATATGAAGGGTTTGGGAGAACAGTAACATGTCTTTAAGACCCAGTCCCCCTTGGTTTTTCGGCACTGTGATTCTACTCCAAGGAACTAGAGGCATTCTTTTCTCATTCCCCTTTCCCCAAAAGAAGCCTCTGACCCTCGACTGAATGGTTTTGAGTACATATACTGGGATTGCAGCAGTTTGTAGAGAGTATAGCATAATAGGCTCTATGACAGATTTAACAAGTATCGTTTTCCCAGCCGGAGATAATAAGGAGCTCTTCCAGGACTGTAATTTGCTGTCAATTTTGTTTATCAGAGGGGAGAAATCAGTGCTCCTACCTACACTCACAGGAGATCCAAGATAAACTTCAGAGGCAGCAGCAGGTACTGCTCTAAAGGTATTCATAGCTAATTGTCTGACATCATTAGGGGTATGCTTGGAAAATCATATCCTTGACTTATCTGTACCAATCAGTTGCCCAGAGATTTGACAGAACATGTTGAGTATTTGGGCAATTGTGTTAATATCAGTAGCAGAAGCTTCTCCAAATACCAATAGGTCATCAGCATATAGTAGGCTTGTCAGAATCGGGCCACCTTTTGCTAGCTTCACCCCTTTAATGTGTTTTGCCTCTACCTCAGCTTGAAGCATTCTAGAGAGGATATCCAAGCCAAGAATGAACATGTATAGAGAGAGAGTACAACCCGGTCTGAACCCATTACTTGGCTTGAAAAAATCATCAGCACCTCCATTTATGAGTATGGAGAAACTAGCAGACCGCACACATGCCATTACCCAATTGACATAGTCCAGAGGGAGACCATAGGCTTGTAGGACATCAAAAGTGTAGTGCCATCTCATCCTGTCAAAAGCTTTAGACAGATCCACCTTAAGACATAAGGAGTGATGTTTGTAGGAGCTGAGAGAGAAGGAATGAACCACCTCTCTGAACACAATGATGTTGTCTCTAATCTGTCTGCCAGGTGTGAACGTTGCTTGGCCTGTAATCACTGATTGTCCTGTAAAGGAATAATAGGCTTAAGTCTCTTGGATAGCAGTTTGGAAATAATTTTATAGCCCACGTTACAGACACTGATTGGCCTATAATCACTGATTAGCATAGGAGTCTCCTTCTTGGATACTAGAACAATATTAGTTCTAGCAAGGTGGTCCGGCATGAGAGAATCATGAAAGAATTGAAAGACCATTTGTAGAACTATTTGCTTGAGAATATCCCAGTTTTGCTGGACTAACCGAGCATTGACTCCATCAGGGCCAGGAGCACGATCCGGGTTCAGAGAAAAGACAATGGAAGTGATTCCCTGTTCAGTTGGGAAGAGAGTTAAGGGTTCAGCGAGTTGTGGTTGCAGTTTTGGAACACACCTTAGTAACCGAGGCCCCAAACAATTGAGAGATGCGGCACCCCGTGTACTGGTTGACAGAAAATACTTCTGAAATAGTTCACAAAGTGTTGTCTGATTTCCTTTTCGTCAGTTGTCCATACATCTTCTCCTAGTTTTATTGAATTGATAAGGTTTCTTCTTCTCCTGGCAGACGCAGTAATATGAAAGAACTTTGAGTTAGAATTCCCAAAATAAGTCCATCTCAGCCTAGATCTTTGAGCCCAATAGACTTCAGCGGCAATTAGAACCTCATTGTAATTCTTTTGCAATTCAGCATGCATCTGATAGTCTACATGTAATCGTTGTGAATGATACATTCCTCCTCCAGTTGCTGAAGTGCTTTTTGAGGTGAAGGTTTAGTGCGTTTCCATTTTCTCACATTCTTTTTTAGACTTGCCATGAATTGGTTCTTGTCATTCTGACTGGATTGAACAGTAGTTGCACAAACTTGCTTAAAGTCAGAGTGTAAATGCCACCAATTTTCTACTCTGAACTGGCCCAACTTCTTTTTCAAATTAGGAGCAGTACTTAGGAGAATAGGCATGTGATCACTGTTGTACATCGGCAGATGGAGGACCTTTGCATTTGGGAACTTGGAGACCCATGTAGAGGTAGCCATAGCCCTATCCAACCTTTGCCTTATGAGGGCATGTTTGCACCGTTTATTAGTCCAAGTGTAGGCTGGTCCAGAATATCCCAAGTCAATTAGACCCGCTCTAGCCACCAGAGAAGCAAAAACTTTGTTTTTCAGCTTTGGGGTGCGTTTGGATCGTTGGAAGAAAGAAGAAGAAGAAGGAAAAAGAAAAAAAAAATTATAAACAATCCAAACTCTTCACAAAGTTACACACTTCCCAATACTTCTTCTCACTTCTTCCCTTCTTCCCTTCTTCCCACACCTATCCAAACGAAGCCTTGGTTTAGAAGTGCCTCCTTGTTTTTCATTCTCCCCAAGGATGCAGTTAAAGTCTCCAATGATACAGAGTGGTAAATCATATGTGGTGGCATAGTAAAGCACTCTTTCCCAAATATATCCAAGCACCTTGGGGTTAGGATATCCATAAATGGCACCTAATAACCACTGTTCATTATGAGAACTATTTCCTACCCGGGCAAAGAAGAAGAAGTGTGACTTTTCAATACCTGCACCTGAAGGGTATCATCCCAAAGAAGCCACAAACCGCTAGAGGAATTTATAACTGGTACAACCTCAAAATTTCTCAAAGAAAGCCTACTTATTCTAGCTGAAGCTTGTTGACACGAGCACTTAGTTTCTGACACAAAGGCTAGGTTTGCTCGTATACTATGGAGGTACCTAGCTAGATTAGGAATCGTCGAAGTCCCCCCACTGCCTTGACAGTTCCAGGAGATTATGTTCATAAAGGCTGACTTGGCGGTATGGGCCCCGCCCTAGGCCTTTTAGCATTGTTTGGTTTGGTAGGAAGGTGTAGGGACACATTCTGGAGGTCTTTGGTTGTTTGTTCAACATGGGAAGTCTGACAAGCAGGGGTGAGATGGGGGTAACAGTTTTGTCTATGGGGACAGCAAGGGGGTTGATACGGAAGGAGTTCTGGTTCTCCTTGGTTGTGTGTGGCAGATCCCTCAAGGGGAGGAGAGGGGGGTAGCAAAGGAAGTTTCCTGTTAGTTAGGGAGAGAGTTAACGAGGATTGGTTGTGGTGAATTTTGCAAGTTTGAGGGACCAGCATGAAAGTGTTGTGAGGTATGGGAATGCGCAGACTGAGCTGAATCCTGCTGGTAAAGGTGTTGAGCATTATTAATCCATAATCCTTTGTTGAAAGGAGTAACCTCCTTATTGCTGAACATTTCCTGAAACTTAGGGTCAACCGCCAACCTGGAATACCTAGCCCATTCCTGACACACCGTGTAATCATGCCCCAGATACCTACAGAACATACAAAGCCTCTTCATCTTTTCATAGACAAAGAAAACATCAAAGCTACCCATAAGAGAATGAGTAGCAGAGCATCTATCCATTATTTCTCCTTTGATAGGAATAGCCACTTTTACTCTAAAGAATTCAAGTCCAGCATTGATAGTTTTGAGTGGGTGAGACACAGGTATACCAATAGATTGGGTCATGAGCAAAACATCCTGGGGTCTATGAGTTCCAGGTTTTTAGAGTGCATTTGGATCCAGACCTCAACATGGGTGATAAATTCATGGTTAACATCTTGTGGGCCAAAGACATTTTTGATAGCAATGATGTCTGATCTATAGGTCCATGGACCGCCATTATACACCCAAAGCATGTCTTGAGCCATAGAGAATTCAGCAAGAAAGAGATTGTTACCCTTGTTATTGAAACACCAGCAGATAACTTCCATGCTCTTAGCAGTTCGTCCTTGAACAAGCTGGCATTTTTGTCAGAAATTACTCGCATGAGCAAGTATAGGTTCTAATTGACGTCCCTACTTGCTGACTCACTAAGTCGCACCATAGAGCCTTGCGGCGACTGCATACTCCCATACTTCTTGAGGAAGTCAATATCTAAAAGGTCCATTGGGATTGTGTTGGTAGATTTGGGGCTATAAACAGTAGTGATGGGAGGCTTTCTAGATAAGTGTTGGTGTGAGAAAGGAGCGTAGTTGGGATGGGAGAGAGAAGAGAGCGTTGTAGAGATATGGGGAGCAAGTAGATGAGGTGAAGTTTTTATTGGGACAGTAATCTGACCAAATGGGATAATATTAGGCACTGTAGAAAAATGTGGGTCCCCATTTTGTGAACCAGCATATTCATTAGCCATATTAAATGCAGATGTGGGACATACTTGCCTCGAATTTTGTAGTTCCTAGCTAAAAAAGTGTTTGTGAGGGAGAAGGTTTAGGGGAGTAGCTATCTGTCCAATCATAATAAAATCTGAGGTCCCATTACTGTGCTGCACAGATAAAGAGGGCTTTACCCTCCCTTCATTATTGCAGTACCTAGAGCCTTCCAAGATCAGCAATGAACCAGCATCATAATTTCCTACCACCTTTATGTCCCTCACCTTTCTTCTCACATTAAATTCAATTCTGTTGTGCAT
This sequence comes from Rhynchospora pubera, assembly GCA_028095005.1. Lineage (NCBI taxonomy): Eukaryota > Viridiplantae > Streptophyta > Magnoliopsida > Poales > Cyperaceae > Rhynchospora > Rhynchospora pubera. The sequence goes on from CM051460.1 coordinate 120,539,353, forward strand.
ACCGGAAGCCCTTTCCCCTCCATTCCAAACTTCACCAGCTTTACCCATCCTCTCCAGTTTGCTCAGTTCATCCTAAGAATCAAATTCAGCTTCCATATTCCTTCTAGTAGAGCTTAGCAAATTGTTCAAAAAGGAATGCTCGCTTCCTTCAATTTGGGCACAAAAGTCAGTAGAGACATCCTCTGACTGTGAAGTGGGTCCATTGCCCAGCCGTAAGGCATTCCACAGGAAACTTCGATGGCAATCTAGTAGGAGCTGAGATGGAGAGAACTGTGTGCCTCCTTCAGAGAATTCTTGTTGAAAAACCCTTAATTCATCTTGAGACATGAGCTGCCGACCATCAGGAGAGACCGGAGCAGTTATGAGCCTCCATGCCTCAATCTCTACTTTGCAGTCCTTCCATTTGGATGCAAAGTCAAAAATTAGAAACTCAGGAATAGCGAATGGGTCACGACACTCAATCCACATGGTAGCATGCCCCTGTCAATGCCCCCAACTTCTTCTTTAACCATTTCTCTGTAAATTCCAAAACTCTCAGTGGCAGCTTCAAAGAAAAAAGGATCTCAGAAATCCAAAGGGAAATCACAGATTTTGATGCGGATTCTGTAGACCGGGTGATGAAAGGATCTCCAATAACTCCTAAACGGTCGGACCGTGACCCCAAGTTCACTTACCCAGTCCTCACATTCTTGCAAAATCACATCTGGTCTCAGACGATGTGGCAGCTGGATCAGAAAAACAACGGCTGAGGTTCTACGCATTCCATATTCTCGGGGTTCTCCCCCATATTGGGCTGCCATACTCCTCCTAATTTCAGTCGCCACATTAGAGCAGGGCCAGAGGCAAAGAAAGCAAGGGTTTGCTCAAGTTCCTCATTAATCCGATCAAAGATGTCATTGGTGGAGATGTGAACATGGAGAAATTGGCGTCTTTGTAGTCTTAGGGGCCGTTTGGATCCCCAAGGAATTTTTGGGAATTTCATCTTCCTACCATAAATTTATTATAAACAATCCAAACTCTTCACAAAATTACACACTTCCCAATAAATTTATTCCTAAGATTTTCAACTTCTCCAAATTCCCCAAATTCCTAAGCGATCCAAACGGCCCCTTAAGGGGTATGTGGGTCTCATGGTTGTCGGTTGGTGGTAAAGGGAGAATTAGAGAGGAAAACAGGAGGTGAAAGAAGGCTTGTACCGGGTAAATAGTAAGAGAGAAGAGCAAGGATAGAGAGAATGATAGTTAGTTGAGGCAGTAAATTTGAGTAATAAATGCAAAAGAAGGGATAGTTCCAGGTGGGTAGAGTGGGTTATAAAAATAGGAAAATCGATAGGCCATAGGATCTATTTGGAAGTCTTTTTGAGAGGAACCCAACGTATAAGTGAGAGTAAAGTTTTGAAGTGGGGGTAAACTTCGTGCGCACAGCACAAGCGCACAGCGCACTGAGTCTACGCAGAGACGCCAGTCAAAAGACTCAAAACCTACATGTTGATCAGTCAGACAGCCACTGACTAGGAAATAGGAACTAGATACCAGATGCACGCATTACCAAAACAAAATTAGTTAAATACTTGGGGAGGGGGTTGGAAATTTAATGAAGGAAAAAATAATTTTATACCACTGCAAATTTTGTCAGTTTGGAAAATGCCACTCATAGATTGCTATTTATAATTATGCCACTACAGGATTATTAAAATTAGTTTTATGTCATTATTTTTTCTAAAAATATAATAAAATTTAAAAATATCATCATTAGTTTTTCTAAAAATAGCATGTGGTCTAGTAGCTCAGGTGGTAAGAGCACTTGGCTCTCTTCTAAGAGGTCCAGGGTTCAAGCCTGCATGCTTGCGATAGGCTTGGCGAGCCAGCGTAAAAAACTCAGCCATATATACAAGAAATGACCAGGATCGGGGTGTCATTTCTAGCCTACCCCAACTTGTTTGGGATAAAAGGCTTAGACTTTTTTTTTATCATTAGTTTTTCATTACTTTTATTAATGACCAAATTGTCCTCATCAAAATAAACCCTAATCTAAAATAAAAAAAAGGCTGCGCTGGAGGGAAAACATGAATGCGGGCAAGAAAATAAATTGTCATTATTTATTCTGCAAATACTATCTTCTGTTCAATGCAATCATGATTTTTTTGTTCATCTTTATTATTTTCTTTAATACATAACGACCTTTATTCGTTGTGTGAAAATATAACTAAACATTCTAGCGTAGCGTCCATTATCAACTTAAATTCCTGTTTTTTTTTTATCTCTAGAAAATATAAATCTTAAAATAACGAGGTATACTTATTTCTAGGCATGTTAATTTTAATCTATTTGATTTATAATTGCATGAAACTCGTTATTTCATTTTTTATGGCATATTTCGAATTTTTTAATTTTACAGTGGCATATTTAAAAGAGTTAAATGGTCATATCAATAGTCCGATGACATAAACTAATTTTTATTATTTTATAATGGCATAAAAATAATTTATCTTTTATTGATGACATTCTATAATTTCAAATTTTCACATGGCATATATCTAAATCACTCTTTAATTAAACTGGACCTCCAATTTTTGCTTCCTTGGTTTGGTGTCTTTTTTTTTTTTAAAAAAAAAGATGACATTATAGTCAGGAATATATTGATAAATTTTTTTTTTTAACAATTATGATGACTACTGCAAAAAATATTATAAATTTAATAAGTACAATTATAAAATTATTTTAAAAAGTATCAAATTTGATACATAACTTCACCTTTTTTTTTGGGAAAAAATGGAACAGGAGAGGCCGAGAGTAGTGAAAGGCAAAAGTGCTGGGTCGAATTTTAAAGGACGGAACTTGACGGGTTTGGTAGAAGGGCCGGGTCGGACCGGGTTAAGAAAAAGGGTTGAGACGGGACAGATTAAATGGGTTTGCGTTTTGAAATATGAGAGCGGTCCTTCAAAAACTCAAGGTTCTTAGCCCTTCTAGTCCTTCTAAAATAATACCAACATTTAATTTTTTTAATAGTTTTTTAATATCTATCGTTTCATCATGATCAAATAGTCACTACAATTAAAAGACTTGGTCAGGCCCTTCAAAATCCGGCCCTTCAATATCTGTCTTTGAAAGAAATGAGACCCAGTCCTTTCAAAATCCGGCCCTTCTAGATTCTTGTCCGTCGAAAACCCTTCGAAGAGCCAGTCCAATTCGGATTTTAGCACGGTCTTCAAAAAACGGGCCAAGAGCCAAGGATTTTTAGACTAACACTAACCGAGAGAGGAAGCGCGGTGTAGAGAATGGGGTAGAGATAAGAGCTGAAAGATATGATTGCAGCAACATCACCTCTACATTCCATTTACGATGGGCTTTTAAGTTCAATATATAAATCTTTATGTTGTAATATAATGAAGAGTTTAGATGAAGGGTCTATTTTTGTCATTTTAAAGTTATAGGAGTGTTCGGACTTAACCCAAATCAATTCCCTTTCTGTTTTTTTTTTTTTTGATCACAGCCCGTAGGCACTCACACCCCACACACCCACTCGAAATTATCTCGCCCCAGCGAGATTCGAACCCCTGTCTCTCCGTAGAGAGACTTGTGTCTCTACCAACTCGACTAGCGAGCGGAGACAATTCCCTTTCTGTGCATCCCGTTCCCGTAGACTGAAGGTTTTATTTAGAAATTTCAAAGGTTAAAGAAACGATATTTAAAAGCCAGGCCTTATTTTTATTTTTATTTTTTTTACACATTGTAGTTTCACTAAAAAAAAGAAGTTGGAATCACTTTTTGTTTGCGACGGCATTTCTTTATTTTTAATTTCTAATGAAAAACGTAGAAGTTGGTATCTTGAAATTCGGAGCCATCCGAGGCGGAAATTAAAGTAATGAGTAATGGCTCCGTTTGAATGACTTCTTTCCGGAATAAGGAATAAGGAATAATTATTATTTACCAATAAATTTATTTCTAACCATCCAAACTCTTCACAAAAGTTACACACTTCCCAATAAATTTACCCCTTCCCAATAAATTTTTTCTCTTCTTCCTTTTTCCTATTTTATTCTCAACGCATCCAAACGGAGTCAATGAAACGAAATTTCTAATGAAACTAAAGTCGATATTCATTACACAATAATAAGTAATGAAACGAAATTTTAATGCGCTTATGGTAACAAAAATAGATGTGCAGTATAGTTTAAAATTAGGCCCCTTTTTATCGGGGGTGATAAGGATCATCCCCGTATTTCATCATCTCCATCATCCCCAGCGTACTTCATTAATAACAGACACGTTTTCTAAAAATGGAAAAAAAAATTTCATCCCTATCCAGCGATATCCCATCCCTCTTTCCTTTTTGTTCTCTCTGTCTTTCTGTACCCAGCGATATCCCTCTGTTTTTCTACCTCCCTCTCACATTAACTACAATAACAACAATTACTAATACCAACTACAACAGTTAGTATCCGAACCACAACATTTACTCATATTAACTTCAACAGTTGATATATGAGCTACAACAATTACTAATACTAACTACAACAGTTAGTATTCGGACTACAACAATTACTCATATTAACTACAACATTTAGTATTCGAACTATATCAATTAATCATATTAACTTCAATAGTTAGTATCCGAACTGCAACCGTTGAAGTTAATATATATAACTGTTGCAGTTATATATGTCAACTTCAACAATTTAAATATGCCAACTTCAACTATTACCTTCAACATTTAAATATATTAACTTCAACAGTTATGAGGTGTGTAGGAGGAAGAGGAGAAAGGTGAGGGGGACGGTGTACATGAGAGGGAGGAGGGGGAGGGGGGACCGCGTATGTGGAAGGGAGGAGGGGGGAGGGGGACTGCGTACGTGGGAGGGAGGAGGGGGCAGGGGAGGAAGATAGCGTACGGAGGAGGGGGGAGGGGAGAGCGTGTACGCGTGAGGAGGGAGGAGTTAGATACGTACGCGCGAGGATGATGAGAATGATAGTATCTTAAAATGATCCTAAGCAATTCCGCCCTTTTATATCTCAAATTTTAAGTAAATTTTTTTCCTGCAAAATTTAACTCCAGATTGAATTTTGTTAATGTTTCGATCACCTGCCCCCAATCTATTTCTTGAACGAATCAAATACAACCAAACGAGGTCTTAGTGACTGACGAGTGAAGATCAAATTTAAATTATTTAATGCCTAATTGTTCTTCACATTGTTGTTAAATAAAACTAGATATGGCTTTTTGCTACGAGGAGAAGTACGCGACAAGGCATTCCGTTTAATTAAGAGAAGAATTTCAATTATTTTCGTCCTTTCTCCGCTTTTTTTTTTCCTTTTCTTTTTGCTATTAAAGTTTGAATACGGCGGGTTATTTTAGTTCATTTCCCTTTTTCTTTTGCTTTTTAATGATGACAGTCATTAAATTTTACTTCCGACTCCCGTAATCGTTTTATTATTGGGATGGTTGAGATTTTAATGTCTTAGTTGATATTTCGTCCTGAATTTTCAAATGTTTTTTTTTATTCAAATAGTATTAGTGTTTTTTTTAACTTTTTTAATTAGGCAGGCTATATTCTTTTATGTAATTTCTATTAGGATAAATCAAATATATTTTAATAAATTTATAATCAGTTCGGTCTACATCAATTAAGGATGCAAAGGAATTATTATTCATCTATGTTTTTCATATTGGAATCAGCATATTATCCCTAAATAAACTTTCAATATTCGTAAATAAATTACGTGTATCCGCCAAAATGATGCAAAAATGGATACAAAATTGATTTAAGATTATCAAAATAAATACATATATCCAGATTATTCAATTTCGAAATGAAAAAAGATGCACAAGTTTCTTATTTACAGTTCATCAACCGATTTAATTTGTTGATTCTATTCTAGCACAATAATTATAAAAGAAGTTGACCTCTTTGATTCAAATATTTCGCGCTTTTCATGTTCCGCCATAGGGGCCGTTTGGATCGCTTAGGAATTTGGGGAATTTGGAGAAGTTGCAATTCCTAGGAATAAATTTATTGGGAAGTGTGTAACTTTATGAAGAGTTTGAATTGTTTATAATAAATTTATGGTAGGAAGATGAAATTTCCCAAATTCTTGGAGGAATCCAAACAGCAATGACTTTCTTAATTTTACAAATACTTTTTTTATCCTTTATTAAAAAAAATTAAAAAAGGTTCCGTAAATCAACGGATACTGTTTTAGAGACGTATTATTCATCATTTTTTATCTTTTAACCTCCGTTTGAATGCGTTGAGAAAAAGTAGGAAGAAGAAAAAATAGAAGAAAAAAATTATAAACAATCCAAACTCTTTACAAAGTTACACACTTTCCAATACTTTTTTTCACTTTTTCCTTTATTTCCTTCTTCCCACACCTATTGGAGCCTTACAGAATAACGACGACTTGCAGTGAATAGTAGAAACGACATCACATTAATGTTTTCAATAACCTACCGGCACACATACCGGACCGGACAGTGGCCGAAATCTGATTTTCCCGAAATATTCCGGATACTGCCGTTACTATAACTGTTCCGGCAGGCGGTATTACCGGAATTTTTCCGGTAACCGATAGGAAACAGATCACGCAAATGAGTGACCTGACCAAACCCTTTTCGAGAATGGATACGCTCGGTGCAGGTGCTCCAACCCACGTCCAAATTCTGTGGGGTCCACACTCATCGAATAAAAAAAAAGAATTCGTACATTTGAACAGCTGTCATCCTCACGTACGCTGCGCAGTGCGCAGAAAGGAGCAACGCATCCAAATACGCAATGGGAATTGGGATTTGGGAAGGAAGGAACACGTGACACAGTCTCGCTGACACAGGGACCCACAGGACGCTTCACTTATTATAATCACTTGGAATCTCTTGGCCTACATCCTCTGCCGACCTTTTAAGGTTGGTAGAGTGACAACTTCTGATCTAAACCGTTAGATCTAATCTCAACGGTTAAGGAAGTTCCGTGCATGTAACTTAGATTGATAGTCCGAAAAATCTTAACCGTCGAGATTAGATCGAACGGCTCGGATCAAAAGTTGGCCCTCTAAAAGGTTGACAGAGGATACGGACCCAGACGTTACATACTGTTTTTGAGCAAGAACTTTTTCGGAAAGGGAAAGGAAAGGAAAGGAGCGAAAGCGAAAGCGAGGCGAAAATAAATGATGGAAAAGAAAAATACATGGGGCCGTTTGGATCGCTTAGGAATTTGGAGAATTTGGGGAAGTTGAAATTCCTAGAAATAAATTTATTGGGAAGTGTGTAACTTTGTGAAGAATTTAGATTGTTTATAATAAATTTATGGTAGGAAGATGAAATTCTCCAAATTCCTACCATAATCCAAACAGCCCCACATGTTAATTCCTAATTCCTTACTCAAAACCCTGCTCTCTCTTCTTCCTCATTTTTTCCTTGTGATTTTTTAAAATCTGAAAGAGAGAAAGCGAAAGAGAGAGTCGACGATGGCGGTGCTTCCTGTAGTCGCATTTCGCGAGAGAATCGTCGAGAAGATAAAGCAGAATCGGGTCACACTGATCGTAGGCGAAACTGGATGTGGTAAATGAAAATCCCTTTCCTTGTCTTTCGTTCTCTTTTTTTTTTTGTTTTGAAAAATCTTTTTATTTTATTTGTTTGTTTGTTTAAAAGATAGAGCGAAAGGACTTTCTAATTTGGTTCTGTTTGTTTTTGGTAATTTTATGCCTTGAGATTGAGAAACGGATACTGTTTGACCCTGTTTTGTGAGGGTTTTATTGTGCGTTTTAGAATAAGATGATTGATTTTTGTGCTTTTTTTTTTTGCGGGTTTAAGGACTTGATTGGTGTATTATGACCTTATTTCTCTACTACTATTTTGTACCTTGAACTCGAATCTATTTTATTTGTCACAAAAGGTGCTTAAACTGCCTTATTTTATATTATAATCTAAAAACATATTGTTATACCAGTCTTGATGGGGTTTTTCTTTTTTGTTTTCCTGAGTAATGGTACCTAGATATCTAAATATCTTCTAATGCAAATACGCTTTTATTATTATGTTTGTTTGCTTTTTTTATAATTAATATTTTGTGGTTATTTACTGATTATTTATTTTGGAATGCAGGGAAGAGCTCTCAGATACCCAGATTTCTTTTGGAAGAAGGCATGGAACCGATTTTATGCACACAACCAAGAAGGCTTGCTGTTGTGGCCATTGCTAGAACTGTTGCAAAAGCCCTTGATTGTGAGGTTGGCGGGGATGTCGGGTACCACATCGGCCATTCTAATGTCTCGGACCACAACTCCAAAAGGTATTTATGTATCATTACAAGACATAATAATTTGGTGTTAGTTAAATTAATGTATTTAAATGTTGTTATTTAAAGTCAGTGAAATAAGCGGTGTTATGTTATCTAATTGGTATTGTAATTCCTGTTTCACGTTATGTAATTTGTGAAAAGTAGCTGAGCAGGGGGTGTTGATTTGTCGCTGTGTTTGAAATAATTGGAGTTAAAAAATTTCTATTTATTATACTTCTCATGAAAAATAAGAAAGCCTTTGACACTAGTAACTGCATATTAATGAAACCAGGTCAAGAATTGTCTTCAAAACAGCTGGTGTTTTGTTAGAGCAAATGCGCGACAAGGGAGTGGCAGCTCTCCAGTACAAGGTCGTAATTCTAGATGAGGTCCATGAGCGATCTGTCGAATCTGATCTGGTCCTTGCATGCATCAAGCGATTTCTGATGAAAAAGCAAGATTTTAGGTTATTTCTCATTTTGTTGCTCTTTTATGTTTATCATATTTGTGTCGAACATATTCCTTGAATCTTTTAGCTACTTGTAATACTATTGCCATCTTTGTCTTGAATTGTCTATTTAAACTGTAAAGACTAACTTAATTCTTAATTAGAAAAAGGAAATAGTGCAAAACCTGCACCTTAAATATGATAATATTAAAAAAAAAATATGTGACTTCCCTCATTTTTATCGCTAGATTGGATCCTTGGGAATAATATTCAGCAGAGACCTCTAGGCTTCATAGTTTTTGTTCTTGCTGTGCATTATTCAATTTCTACCATGGATCACCTGAACTTGAAAAATTCTCTTGCACTGAACTCTACCAACTGATCTGTTTCAACAACAAACGTGTTAGATATTTCTGAATTAAACATGGATGCAATTTGTACACCTGTTTTTCAAACTGTCAAACCAATTGATTTTGGGATATATTTGTTGTTGTTGTTGAAGAGAGTACAAGCTAACAACAAAAAGCTAATTTGGGATATTTACAATATGAATTACCACACTTTTTTTCTTTTTTAACTGGCAAAACAAGCTGATATTTTATAACTGGTACGGACAGTGGCACCCCTAAGTCCCTGTCAGAATCCTTCAACAGAATATTGGCACTTCATGTATGTTTTGAGTTTAGGTATCCCCTCATATTTATACCATCAATAGAAGCTTGATTCGTCCAACCTTCCCTGCAGCTTATTATTTTTATTTTTTCCCCTTTTTGGCATTAATTAAGAAGTTACGCAAACAAGAATTTTTATGTTTTGATTCTGATGACACGGGTACTCTAGGGGAGCCCAAGAATTTTGTTTTTTTTAGCTCTGCGGGCTGTCCAATCCATGCCTGAATTTATTGGAGCCTATTGACTAAAACTTTTGAAACATTCTATTTCCTTCTGTAACAATATGAATTTGCCAATGGTTTCAGAAATATTATTCAAAATTAATCTACAGGAGCTGGATCAGACTTTGCATGAATTTCTTGTCGCTTCACAATCTATACTGGTCAAACTTTTAAGAGAAGATCATTGATAATTTTATAAATGCTGGCTTTTCACATTAATTGTAGCAGGACTTTTGCAGTGCTAATTTTCTTACAATTGTTGGTAGAAATCTTCCTCAGCTAGTTTGTAAAATTATTTACTTTTCAAGTATCAATAAATAAAGCTTGCTACCAAATGTATTACTCAAACTATTTTTAGTTCTTGACCCGTAAAAAATGCTTGAATGCAGATTTGGTTTAATTGGATGATGACCCCTATTATGGAAACATGGAAGATCAACTGATTTCAGGAAAACTTACTTCTTTTCTTTATGCAGGTTGGTGCTGATGTCTGCTACTGCTGATATTGGAAGATACAGGGAGTACTTCAGGGAATTGGGAAGGGACGAAAGAGTTGAAGTAATTGCGATACCTAGCTCTCCCCAACATGTGATTTACCAAAGGAATGTTATTTACCTTGAGGAGGTAAATACTTAAATTTTCTTCTTACCTAATCTCATTATAAGTTTTTTTTTTTTTTGGCAATTTTTCACATGTATGTAAGCTGTAATTTCAACAAAAAATGGTTTAATTATTTAAACACATTTGAAAAAAAAGGGAAAAAAAACAAAGTAAATGATAGAAAAGCCTAATTATATCTCCTACTGGTTAATTGCTTTTCTATATGCCATTAATCAATAAATTTCTCCGACTTAATGTTATATTTTTGGAACATATCACAACCAAATTTTACTATTGGAGTAATAATGAACTTGGCTTCTAGGTGCCTAAAACAAATGGTAAAAATTAAAACCCTCTAACCAGCAAGTGCATTTGTGAAGAAGAGTTGTATTGATTATTATGCAACTAAAGAAATAGTTTACCTGCTTATCCAAGAAACTATTTAAAGTTTTGACATTGTGACATATTCTAAGTTAAATGGTTTGTGTGAAAAAGAGGAAAATAGATTCCCTCCAGTGTAGATTTCATTTTGATACTTTTTGACTTCCATATTTTGACTTCAACTAGAGTCTAGAGTGAAACGTTAATTGAATGGTTAAAATTGAATTTTTAGTTCATTTCTGTTCATACTTATATACTATTGTTATTTTCTTTCCTAGTAATTTATTATCTACATCAAGTTCGAGGACAACAAATGTGATTCTCTTTTGTGTGCTAATATCAAAATATCGCACTAATTATGCCAGGTTGGTAATATCCTAACGGTGAACATCGATTCCATCTCAAGTAAATTTTCTTCTTGGAATTCCTGTGCTGATGCAAAACTAAGTGGAGACGAGCACCATCTCATACACAAACTAATACTGCATCTGCACAGTAAAGAGATGGATATAGAAAAGGGCATATTGGTCTTTCTCCCAACTTACTATGCACTGGAGGAGCAATGGAATCTTTTGAAAAATTTAGCCTCCACTTTTGAGGTGCATATTCTTCACCGAAGCATTGACATAAATCAAGCTCTACAAGCTATGAAAGCTTCTAAGACTCGCAGAAAGGTAAAACTGCTCTCTTTTGAAGTTCATTTGTGACTTTTTTTTTTTTTTTTTCTCATTTGTTCCTTTGGTAGGCTAACTAAAGCTTCATCAGTCACAAAAAAATATAATTACTTCTTATTCCTACTGAGAAGAAAACTCTTCATAAAATTATAGCAACATTTTGTAAATTACATCCTTGTAAACTTGTTGGCCGGGTAATTTCCTTGCATGCACAATGTGTTATTTCTGTCTTCTTAATGTACTAGCATTATTGCTACTATGCGTTTATTTTGACAATGAAACCGGCAATTGGCATTGTCAGATGGTACATAGTACGATATTAAAGTCATTACAGGCCTTGTATAAGCCATGTATGCAGTTCTTGCAGTTTTCTGTTTCTCCTATGCTGTCCTAAATGATGAAATATCCTCTTTAATTTTTTCCATTGCAGGTCATCTTAGCAACAAATATTGCTGAATCATCAGTAACAATTCCACATGTAGCTTATGTGATTGACTCATGTAGGTCTCTGCAAGTTTACTGGGATCACAGAAAAAAAACAAACATGCCACAGCTTGTGTGGGTTTCCAAGTCTCAGGTCAGTACCAAGATGATTTAATTATGCTCCTTGTCCTTGGGTTTGCCTGTAAGGCTTTCAGCACCAGATTAAACAAATTACAATACTTCTTTAGGAATGTTTTTGTACCCATGAATCCTTTTTGGGTTGTTTGTTTGTGGCTTTGTGCTTAATTGGGGATATAAAACTAAGCAGGCCTAAGGCTATTTTTTTTACTTAAGTACAAACTGAAGCTTTTAGTACAGGTACCATTGTTTCTCTCCTAATGAGTCTGATGTCATTTGCTCTTTTTGTTCATTAATTTTGTGTGAGATTGGAAATTTTACAACTTAACAAGCTTTACTGGGGCTCTAATTTTTGTTTTATTGAGATATCTGTATATGTTATGTTGATAAATCTATAAAAACAATGAATATAGGGTGAGCAGAGAAGAGGAAGAACTGGTAGAACTTGTGATGGTGAGGTTTACCGATTAGTCCCCAGATCATTTTACCATAGCCTAGAAGAGCATGAATCTCCTGCCATATTAAGACTGTCTCTAAGGGAGCAAGTGCTTATGATATGTTGCGCAGAGTCCAAAGCTATTAACGATCCCAAAGGTATACCTTGTGTTCTCCTTTCAGTAATATATTAATGTCTCTTGCTTAGAATTGGAAGAAATGGTGCTCACAAAAAGTAATATATGGCTAAAACCTTCTTGTAAACTATTGTACCTCAAAAGTATATCAACTTCTGTTAGCTCCAGTCTATCTAACATTTTGAATTTGTTTAATGCACACTAGTTCTCTTGAAAAAAGTACTTGACCCTCCCGACACACAATTAGTTGAGGAAGCCCTCAAACACCTAGTGGACATAAATGCACTTGAGGAATTGCAATCTACAAGGCTTCGGTATGAGCCCACATTCTATGGCCGGTTGGTTGATGGCCTCCCGTTATCATTTGAAGCTTCAGTGCTATCCCTAAAGTTTGGCGAGGTCAGTTTGATTCATGAAGGAGTCTTGATTGGCATTATGCAAGATGTTCAGCCGCTACCTATTGTTCATCCTTTTGGGAATCAAGGTTTGGTGAGTGGTTTTTTTTTCCTACTTCTTTCCCTTTCTAAGTAATAACTCTCTGATCCTAACCATTTCAAATGGAAGAAAACATTTTCCTCAAGGTAACACGGTTGGTAAATTTTGGATGGATAAATAGAAACCCTACTATTCTACTTTTTTAAACCCAGATGGCCCAAATTTGGCCCATGAAGGTCCAAATATGTCTGGATTTGGGCTGGTTATGAGCTCCCTTTTCTCAGTTTTTCTCCAAGGAGTGATGGTGTGTGGTCCCTTACCTCTTGCATATTTCTCTTGTACTCTGGGGTTCAGATAGCTTGTGAGTGAAGTTTGGATCTTGAGAAATTGTGAGGAGCACTTTCTCATCATTTAGGTTATTGCTTGGTGGTGACAGCTTGTTGCTAGAGAGAAAATTTGAGAGACACATTATGTGTGAGAGAGTGGAATGGCTTGTGTGTATGAGCTTGAGAGGCTAAGTGCTTGCTTAATCCAACAGTTCTATAATATAACTTGTAAGTTAAACTGTCAAATAGAAGTTTGGCCAACACTTGAAACTTGATACTTTGCTCTCTTGTGGTACTTTTGCTTGGTTGCTCTCCTTATTGATCTTGTTTTTAGTTCTTCTCTCGCAATTTCTTGTATGGCTATGATTTGGTCTTGTGAACGAGACTAATTGTGTTGTTGTTCTTGAGTAGGCGATTGGTTATGTTTCTTTGGTTATGTCACGTGTGTTGTAGCAGTGGTCTTCTGTGTGTACAAGGTTTTGCTAAGAATTGATTTACTGGATTCTTATAACACTCACAAATTGTTCGAGGAATTCTCGCATAGACAATTAATGTGGCAAAATCCCAACATTTTCTCATTCATGAGGGAAACAGTGAGGAAAGGAGAAAATTTTGGTTATTCTTGTTGGTAAAAAGTATGTAGTCCCACTGCAAAAGCATTAAACTATTCTTCATGCCAAGCTAAATCTGATCTTACTAAGAGTAGAGAGTGAAGTTTGTTATGAGGGGAAAAGTATATAATTTACGAAGAGTAGAGAGTAAACAGTCCAAATGGGACATTTTGACATAATTTACGGCACAAAATTTTCGAGTTGAAATTCCATCATTCCCTATACTGACAGTGTATTGTTTTTAATTTTTTTGTCAGTTTTCTAGCTATATTGACAACTTCTTTGGAGATGAGAGTCGTTGTTCATTACCGCTCAAGAATGAAGATATCTGTATGGGAAATTTATGTGCATTTCAATTTTGGCAACGAATATTTAAGGTACAAACTTTTCTTCATTTTTCTTTTATTACTTTGTTTTAAAAAAAAATGACAGCGTGATTGTCAGTATGGTAGTCGAGCCTAGGTCATATGATTCTACTGAGTAAATAGCAATTCAAACTTTTACTATCAGGTCTGTAAGTTATATTATTAACACAGCCTGTCCAACATAGTAGTTGCTACACCCAGGGCTGTTGTGAATGGGAATGTTGTGATGAATTAGAACTGGAATTGGAATGGCTGGGCTCGAATGAAATATGACTTCTAATAATGAAGTACAATTTCCAGGAAGGTCGTCATTGATAATGCTGTTGTTTTCTGCATCATGAGTGCTGATATATAGTTTTGTCAAATGAAATAACAATTGCTATAAATTTACTAAAGTGCAAGAATGTTATGTTTTGGTATCTTTGAAATATATGTTGCCATCCATAGTGTATTCAGGAGATCTTTTCCTATTATATCTTTTTACTAACTTGTGTAGATAGTGGAAATCACCTAAAGGTGCTTAATTTGCAATACCACATGTTTATCTTCACGGTGATTTAATAATTGACTTTTAATAACAGAATAGTAAAGTTTATTGGGCCTTATAATCTCTTTGATATGGCCCATATTTAACTTAATACCGTTCAGCTTCAACCCTAATTACTTTAAATCCTTAAAGTCTAAACCCTAAACAAAGTCTATTTAAACAACAAGACGGCAATTTCTTCCTTCCCAACACAGACCGCCGTCTTTTCTTCTCTAAATTCTCTCAGCCTCCTCTTCTTCCTTGAAAGGAACAATATGAAATTTCTAAGATTCCAAATCAAGAAGGAAGGTTTAGAGTTTAGGGTTTAGGGTTTAGGGTTTAGGGTTTAAAATAACATGATCTGGCTAGAAAGAGCGACTCAACAGAATAACAACTCGCCATATAACAGGTAATGAATCCTTAGCATTTTGATGCATAAGATTTAGCTGGCTTATGTAGTTTTCCGAATTTAAGATGGATCATATTTATTATTTGGTATGTGCATTTACAATATTATATATTTTTTCCCTCTCTTTTCAGGACAGTCACCGTCTTGAGCAGATGAAGCAAATAGCGAACAAAAATAAGGTTTTCGTATCTGATTCTCTAATTCTTAATAATCGGCTTGAAGAAGAGTGGTGCATGCTTCACAATCTCGTGCAATCTGCCCTCAACCATATCTCTGAAATTTGTATGTCTACGCCCTCCTTCTTTGGCTCTCGTTCAAATGCACCATAATGTAGTCCTATTTTTTTTAATACCTGTCCTAGAATCTTTACTTCCAGTAGTGGAATCAATTTTGAAACCTCTAATTAAATCATGTTTTATCGCCGCATCTTATTCAGACACTGAAAACTGGAAGGGATTTCCTTGCAACTTCTGAAATGCGTCAGGCATCTTCTGACAATTATCTGTTTTAATTAAAAAAAAAAACGCACTATTCAATGTTCACCTGTGCAAATTTGGGTAAATCTTGCAAGATTGGCCATACACATTTATCACTGGACCGAGAAAAGAAAAAAAGGGAAAAACTTAACCAATTTGCAGACAACGACACAGAATTCTTGATGCTTAGTCAGCAACATGTAATGTTTAATATGTGTCATGTTACAGATGATGATGTTGTAAGCACACTGCACCGGTACCGTCCAACATTCTTAACAAAGATCAACCTACCTTCATACTTCGAGCCTCTCAGCTTCAGCCACATTTGCCAGCTTCCAGTTCATGATGAACAATGCCAGCTTGTTGAAGCCTTCAGTTCTGTTAACTTGAAGGATGAAGAGACAAACTCCCAACAATTAGCCGCTGCCAATAATGCTTGTCAGGCTGTACCTTATGTGGGCCCTAGAGATTTCAAAACTTTGACGATTGCAGAGAATTTACAGAAGCTTCTGAAAGAGGTACAGTTGAGAAATCTTATAAAAGAATTTTTTTTTGTTTTTATATAAAATTTTAGAAAACAACCTATTTATAAACCCTGCAAATTGAGAAACATTAAATTCTGTGTCAACCATATTCATTAGGTCAACTAAGATTAGTTTAATATCAATATGTCAACTTCAAAACTCTTCCCTTAAATTTTTGCTTTTTCTAAAGATGTCTGCTATACCTCTTCTATGCATCCCAATTTCTTCATTAATGTAAGGATAAACAATGCCTGCACTAGTCATTTATGTTTCTATGTACATTTTAGGAAGGGATACAGATGATGCATTTGCCTTTTAAGTCAATAGGTCCAACCCAGTAATTTTGGAGGGAAAAAACTAAAAGAAATACAAAGATGAGAAATGAGTATATCGTAGAAAGTTGGGAAAGAAGCATAATATTACTGGGGATATGACATTTTGCCAATACAGACACTTTTCAATGAGTTTTTCTTTACATTAGACTAATTGTTTTCATTTCATATTAGATGAAGGTTGAACAGGCTGGAGTATCACAAGCCATTGTAGTTCTTGGTGAGGGATATACTAATGATATCACATCCATTGAAAGTGATACTAGTACTACACTGTGCAAGTTCTTTGTCAATGGGATGTGCAACAAAGGCATCTGGTGCGAATTTTCTCACTCTCTTCAAGCTGAAAGACCTCTGTGCAAATTTTTCCTTTCACCTCAGGTATGTTGTTTTCCTTTCACTCCCCGTTAGTTTTAGTTCTGTTGGAGTTTCTTAGAAGGATCAACTCTTATCAAGGACTGAACATGGGTTTGGAAAATGCAAAAAAAGGAATGAACCATAGTATGTTTGGTGATTTGCATGTCATTAACTTGTGATTGTTCTAAATTTGTTACTGGTTCCCGTGGATAATCTTCCAATAACATCACAAAGGATTGGGAATTGTGTTCTTTTTTCATGGCAGAGGAATACAAATTATTAACATAACATTCTGTTTGCTGTATGTAACACTTTTTCTTTTTAAAATAAGGGTTGTAGAAATGGTGAGTTGTGCTTTTATTCCCATGACCTTGGTGCTGGCCCATGTGTTAGTTATTCTTCTCCAAGGGTTCTATCATCACCTAAAGAATCTTTACAAGAAGATAAAACAACCTCAATTCATACCTTCATCAATTCTTTAACAAGAAGCCAAGCTGCCTACATACTCATACTGTCTGATAAGGATCTAACCTTCCCTTCTAAGCTGACCCGCTATAACAACACAAGAAAGTTAATCACCACAACATCACTAACGTTCTCGGCAGAATCAGCTTCTCTGGTCCCAGGCGCTAGCATAATCTGGGATGTCACTGACATATCCTGTGTTATAACTGAGGCTAATGGGAAACAATTGCCAGTGCCTTGGAGTGAGGTGGGCTGTGTTGTGTGGTGTGTAGATTTTGATGCAAAGGAAACAAGCTGGCGTACTAAAATACATGAATTCTTTGAGAAGCTTGCTGTCAGGGCTTTGGTCAACAAATTATACAATCTGAGGGTTGTATTGACTATGAACAACGTGAATTTTGCACAATTTCAGGTATGTTTTGACTAAAATTGACTGAAAAATACTTTCTTGTTTACTATGTATTGATCATAGAACCAAGTTCCTGGTACCGATTTTCTGATGCCCTTTCATTGCAGGTGGAGAGATTGGCAAGGGAAACTTTCTTCTTTCTTATTGAGTCATTCCCATTTGACGAAGAAAAATTACTCACTTTCAATCATGTCTATGGGCCATTGAGACCTATGCAGGTGTCTTCTCCCATCTCATACGTGTTCGACTTGCATCTACCTTCTTATGCCACATAGCTTTTCATCTGCCCTTTTACATAGAAAATGAAGAAGCTAACTTGTAATATATATATAGAGGGTAGTTGTTTGCAATGTGAACTTTGAAGCCTTTTAGAAAACTTTTCATTTTCTTTTGGGGGTTGATGGTGCTGGACAGTTAACTCCTTTCAGCTGCTCGTTAAAGAGGGGTAATAGTTAGGCATAATTACTATAATTGGGCTATTAATCTTCCATTTTTGTAAAGAAGGTTGGAGGATGATTTGCCATGTTGACCGGCTTTAACTCGTATGGACTTTTTCCAATTTTCCAAAGAAAAAAAAATGTCTGAAATCATGTGCTGTCTTGTTATATCGTGGCTTAGTTCTTTGAGGGGATATATTGCAGTAATCTTGTGGCTTAGTTCTTTTTTATTATATTCCCTTCTGTTGCAATTTTTTAACTGCTAGCCTTTATGGTGCTGTCTTGTTCCTTTCGCCGAGGTCATAAGTTTATCGAATGAACAAATGATATTAACTATATAATAAATGGATTTTAGAATGTGCATTTTTTTTAAATGTTTTGGTGTATTGCGTTCTGTCGTGGTCTCTTTATTGTACAAAAAGTGGCGTAAAAATAGTTTAATTTAAAATAAACAGCCAGTAATGCTAATAGTTTATAATCTTATTCAAATTTCAAAATTTCGAATATTGATAAAAAGGGAGCTACCGCTTGCAGCATCCAAAGATCGTGGCTCTATAGTGTAGAACACTTTGTTGATATTTTATTATTTATTGATTGTGTCACTGCCTCACTGGACGTATGGAGGTCGTCACGAAGCTTGGTAATCAAAAGTTTCTAACTTTTCGTATTACTAAGACCGGAGAACAAATCATGATTTTTTTTAAGATTTTGACGAACGAAAAATATTTAACTTGCTGTGTTCTTCACTAATTCGAGGATAGTAAGAAGAATGCGTTTGTTTGTGTTTTTCTTTTTTTTTTCAAATAAAACAAGGAATGCAAACGAAAGAGCAGCAATTCCGACCTCTCCATTTCTAGGTCTACACACATCACTGACTACTAGAAAGCTTCACCGGTTGAGACACATCTGACATGCTAAAAAACAGAAACACGATCGAACAATTGTTGCGTCCCCCTTTACACACTGAATTTGATTATTCCTACCTAGTTAAAAGTGTCACCCAACAAGAGTATGCATCACCTCAAGTCCTCAACTAATGGATTCTAAACACGTTCACCAAAATGGAAGCGTACACCACATAAATAAAAATTACAAAATGATACATAACCAGCGAACTAAGAAAAATAAATAATAATAAATAAATAAAAGGAAGATGGATATATTAATACTCAAATTTTAGTACAGAATTTTATGATGAGAAGTCAGAACTAACAAACCATACCAGAAATTAGTAACCAAACAAAATAGTCTACAGCTAAAATTTATTGCTGAGATGTCAACTGTCTCAAGTTGAATTTGGACAGCTCCTTGTACTTTTCTACAACCCCCACCATGCAATTAGTCTGGCAATCACACAAACAAAGATAGATTAAAACATGATTCTGAAAAATAATTGAAGTTACATCATGATCTTACAATAGTCCCAATTTATTTCAAGCATTCCATTCATCCTCAAAAACCAAAAAATATCCCTTGCACTCTATGAAACGAGACAAGGCTAATACAGCAATCAATGTTTTAATCAATGAACAGTAAGTTCAGGTATGCTCTTGCTTAATTACTTTGTTTATGCAAAATACTAATAGCAGCGAGCAATTCCCATTTCCTTTCCATCATTTCCAGTAGGAAATGATAATTTTCTTAATTTTATTAGGATTTCAATGGATCCAGGCATAAGATCCGTTCCATAGGAACTCAACAGTGATTGACCAGAAACTTAGCAACATACCTTGGCTATCTGAACGATGATGCTTTTATCTGGATTACTAAGATCAACCTTATGTGGTTTTGGCACAGATTTTGCAACTGCATTTATTATTTTCATCCTGTCAATTCCTGTATTTGCCCTTGCATCATACAGCACCGCAAACTGCATCACCGAAGTACCAAAATTTCATATTTACACTTCACTAAAGAAAAGAATAATGGAGGAAGGTAAAATAAAAGAAAAACCTCTTCTACAATGCAACAGAACCAGCAAAAAAATCAAAATTGAACTCCAAAAATGGAAATATTCCACAAATACCAATATGTCATTTGATTTACCTCATGATTTAATTCCAAAAGGCTCAAATTTACTTCCTTTCTTTTAAACTCCATCAATCAATGAGAAAAGAAGGGCATTTTGTGCAAATTTTCCAAGTACAAGAGAACGAAGAAAACCAAAAGCATATTTCCATTTTAATGAGATTATGACAACTATTGAACAAGAAGCATATAAATTTTAACAGAACAAAATAAATTACCTTCTTGGGAGAGGACGACTCCTCTGGGAAATACTTCTCAAACAGGGGCTTAATGGCTTTTTCAATTTCCTCTTCAGATGCATAACAAACAATCTCAACTGGCAACACCCTCAGAATAAATCTATTTTACAACAAACAAGAGACAAAATTGTAATCAAACAACACCATATTGTAATGATTATAATAAGATATTCAAATGTTAACAATTAGCTCCACAAAGTACCAAAAGAGTTCAGGTGCACTTAATTTAACAAAACTGCAAGTAAATAGAAAAACACAATGGGAAAAATAATACTAAAATATGTTCTTCCTAGACAAATTAGCATTAATTTGAACCAGAAAACTAAAAAATTTTGGATACTGCACAAATTACAAAAAAAAAAAAAAAAACTTTCTGGTATTCCTCATTTTAAATTGCAACTCTGATATCTCTCAAACTTTAATTTGGATGCACGAGAAGAGTGGTGGACTATTGAGAGGAGTGATTTTTGGCACAGTGATTGAAAAGTGTGCTCTTCTGAGAAGAGTGAAGTGAAGGAAACAGCCGGCTGAGTTTTTATCGTTCTCTTTTCTCACAAGATAAAGAGTAGCTTTTCCATCTCTTTGTTGGAAGAGTGGACGATTATGAGAATTGAGCTCTCCTCAGAAGAACGAAGTTGTTTGGTACATCAAGAAGAGTTTTTTTTTTTTTCTTCCAGAAGAGTGCACCCTTTCCACTATTCTTGTGCATCCAAACATACCGAAAAAGTATCAGCAAGATATTCAGAACTTTCTAATCTCCAAATGTTATTTGTAATCTGGCAAAATTTTCTGAGAACTTTTGCTTAAAGCACCAGAAACCCTAGTATCAAAATAATATTGACAGACTGCAGAAATATAACCTTGACATATGCTTTTTTGTTGTATAGGCCCAATTCATCATGTGTTGAACTATTTCCACTGGACTTGGGTCCTCTTCACTTTTTTGCATTTGGATGAATATAACACCGTTACATCCTGAATCGAGAGCCACAAATTTCCTCTGTTGTGTTTCAATGAGCCATTGTAAGTACATTGTTAAGCTAGGATAAATCAATAATTTGTGTGATTTGTGGTACTAATGTACTATGACTACAACATTTTCAACAATTAAGAATTTGTCTATTTGAGCTGCAATTCAAGGAGAGGTTAAACTAAGAAGTGGACAATAAAGAGCCAATGGCATCAAACAACTATAAAAAAAATCCAAACATTAGCATATTTGCACGCTATATCCTGGTTGAACTGTCATCAACTTCTACTGCAATTCTGGATAAATAGAAAAGGGAAAAAGCTATCATTGGCAATACTCTTTTAAAACACACTCACCTTTTTTCGGTCTCCCATTTCTCTAAGCTCTTCAGCAATTAACTCGTCAATGGGTTTTTCAATTTCAACTCGTGCTTTCTTGGGTTGTGATTCTTCATTTTCCTCTCTAATTTGTTCACCGTCCTTCTCTTCATTTTTGGGTGTAACAAGCTCTTTCTCTTGCTCAGTTGAGGCAACTGTTTCACTCTTTTCCTCAGAATTCTGGATATCAGTCTGTTCTTCTTTTTCATCTTCATCACCAGATGAGCCAGAATCAGATTCTGAATCAGAGTCATCAAAGGTGATTTTTTTATTCAAGGGTTTGGAATGGTTCATCCCAGATGCTGCTTCTGGATTCTTCTTATACAATAGCTCTTCATAAAACTGAATAAATAAAAAAAAAACACACAAAACCAAACTCCAATAAGAACTAACCACAATGCCACATTTTCTTTCCATCTGGTACAAATGCCAACACTAAACCTGATTAGTAGACATCAAACAACAGAAATTCCCACACAAAAGTACAAAACATAAAATCCTAAACCCTGTAATAACTGATACAATACAATTCAATTTAAAAAAAAAAAAGAAAAATACCCTGTCAAGGAGATTAAGAGCTTCGTTGGTAGCTTGCTTCTCGCGACCGCCATCGCAAGTGAGGAAGAAACCTTGCACGCCAGGTCGGACCGGATACAACCCCTTGCGCACAGGTTTCCCATGAGGGAGATACTTCCTCTTCTTCCCTTTGCCATTGGCGCCGCCTCGACCCTTCTCCTCTCCAGACATGAGTGAATTCTCACAAGCAGAGAGGTTTCAGTAGATGTAAAACCCAAATTTAGGGTTTTTACTTTTTAGTGACAAAACCCAGAACCCAGAAGGGGACGAGACGAGAGAGACGAAGAGGGAGTTTGGGTTTGTTAATTTATTTATTAATTATGTTATATAAAATTTGATTAGATTTAGATTAGATGTCTGGTTAGGATTGATTAATTGTTGGTGCGAAGAGGCAGAAGACTTTTTTTTTTTTTTTTGACGGTTTTGTTTCGGAAATTGCAAACTTTTCCTATTGCAACATCTTTTTTTGACTAAATTACCCTTCAGTAAAGTCATTAATTACATTTTTACCACTATTTAATGTCTCGTCCGTCCCACGGAGTGATGGCACACATCTTGAAGAAGATCAACGGCTCTTATCGTCTCCTAAAAATCACTGCGTTCCCGTAGGCTAACTTAAAAAATAAAAAGGGGATACATAGTCCTGTATAAAAGACAACTGAAATCGTCGGACCCATTAACTCAAAAAGTCGGACGCAGACAATTATGACCTAATGCACCACTATCACGGGCTTCTCTAGGGCTCCGGATGCGTTGAGAATAAGATAGGGAGAAGGAAGAAATTTATTGGGAAGGGGTAAATTTATTGGGAAGTGTGTAACTTTTGTGAAAAGTTTGGATGGTTAGAAATAAATTTATTGGTAAAAAGTGGTTATTCCTTATTCCTTATTCTGAGAAGAAGCCATCCAAACGGAGCCTAGATGTGTATTGTTAAATTTAATTAAATTATATGTTTATTATTAAATTTAAATTTTGATTTAAGTTCATTAAAAAAAATTACAGCTAATGTTGCGGTTTTGTGGGACAATTTTAAATAGATTTCTTTCTTCGGTTTCAGAATAAACCGGCTTAGAAAGCATTTCATGTCATCAGCAGAACAAAAAAATGTTCAAGCAGACATGAACGAAGGAACTAGAGACAAAGGGGAGCCAGTTTCCTTACAAATTAAATATTTACATATTTATTCTTTAGAGTTCGTAATTTTTTAAAACATTAATACTTCTTGGTCTTATAATTTAAAATAAACTATGTAATTTAAGTTTTTTTTTATAAAAAGCAATTATATTATATCACTAGCTTATTTGATTTTTTTTTAACGTCAATTTTCTTGCTCTGTCCTCGTGGCATTTAAGATTAGCATAAATTGTTTGATCTTAAATGAATAGCCATCTCAAAAGATCCAGAAAAATTCATCTCTACTTAGTCCACCTTTTGCTTTCTTAAAGGGGCATTCTGTTGTTTTTCTTTTAATTTCATGCATAGAAAAATGTTTTCTCAAAGGTTTGTTCTCTGCCTATATTGCAGAATCGAACCTTTAGATGACCAGCTCTTCTTCCATACGTGTACACAGTACACTTTTAGATAATGCTTTATGGATGCCATTATACCAAAATAAATCTTATACTTGCATATTTCTATTCAAAATTGAAAAACTAAAGTTTATGTATCTTTCAAAAGTACCATTCTTTCATCCTAAGATATGGACTTATTTAGAAGAAAACTGCATTCCGTCACTTCTTTGAAGTAATGAACCTTAATTCCTTTTGTTTTCTTAAACAGTCATTATATTGTTTTTTTTTATTTTCTTGGTTAGAAAATTGTTTTATTGAAGTATATATATTTAATAAAGTCAAAGAAACATATAACATGACGTACATGTTGAAAATGAGTGCTCACAAATATAAAAATTTTAAGGCCAAATATGTAATTAACACCATTTTTATATTTTAAAACCTCTTCAATATAACGTTTTTTAAGTAATCTCCATACAAAATAGTTCCCAAGTTCTCGAAGCGCGCCTCACGCGCGCCACAACGACTGGGTTGAAATCACGATCCTCTCCAGCTTTCACCAGAAGAATGTTTTAGTACTATTTTAACACTTCAATGGAAAATAGATAAATATTTTTATAAAAACAAAACAAAATTCAAGACGAAACCACTCATTTCAAACCCTGACGATAACCCAAAATCAATAGGCAAACCACACGACAAAGCAAAGAAGCCTCAAAGCAATTTTTTCCTTGGTTTAAAATAATATTTTCTACTATATTTTTTTGCCTTTTTGCCTAGATGGATACCCCCTCTTCTTCCTCAGAGCTTCACCAGAATCGCACCAAGACCAAAATGCCTCTGGCAACCTCCTCAGGGTTCCATTTCCCTCCTCGGCCGGCCCGTGCTGATATACCTGGTCCATTTGCATTTCAGAGTAAAACCCCAACTCAGGCTGGGATGAAAGAAGCCGATTCTGGTATGGCACCTACTTTGTTTAGTGGTATGTTGAGTGATTCCGCTACAGAGTCTCGTATGGTCAGTACATCATCTGACATGGCTCCTTTTTCCTGGAAAGATTATGTTCCTGAAATGAACCGGGAGGCGAGCAGGGTTAATATGGGGGGAAAGTCTGTGAAGAGTAATGTAGAAAGTGAGAGCAAAAATATTGGTGATGATATGAATTTCAAAAATCAATTTAAATATTTTTCTGAACTGCCGCGTACAGATTCGGCACAATCTTTTGGTTCGGTGTTTAATTTGCAGGATCCTATTCCTCAAAAAACTGAGGTGAGCAAGCCAGGGGAATTTGGTGATTTTCGTGCAACACCACAAGAAAATTCTACAGAGTCTTTAGGTGCAGAATCTCTTCTATCTGGTTTTAATTTTCGGGAATATATTCGTGAAGCGACCCAAGATGTGAGTGGAGTTAGACTGGAGGAGAAGGTTACAAAAGGTGCTGTTCAAAATCATAGTGATGATGGTCTCTTTAGTTTTACTACTGATACAGGAGGCAAAAACACTGACAGCCTGTCTTTTGAAAATTATTTTAATTTCAAAAATCAATTCGATGAATCTCATGGAACACCAGTGACAAGTTCTATACAACCTTTAGGCACACAATCTCTTGGGTCTAGTTTTTGTTTTGGGGAATATCTTCCCAAAACAAACAAAGAGTTGCATTCTGATAAGTTGGGGGATCAAAATGAAAAATTCAGTGTCCAAAATCTGAGTAGTGATGGTTTATACTCTGGTACTGGTGCTGGAGGTGTAAAAACTGAAAGTCAGTTCCTTAAGGATTCCATTAATGTGAAAAATAAATCTGATAAAGCTTTTGAAATGCCCTCAACAAATTCTACAGAAAATTTAGGCACCCAATCTCTTGGTTTTGGTTTTGAATTTGCGAAATATCTTCCTGAAATAACCCAAAATGTGAACATAGTTAATATGGGGGGCCATCCGGAGAAAGTAGATTTATACAAAAAGAGTAATGAAGGCACGCTTAATTTTGGTACTGCTAGTAGAATTGAAGCCCTTAAGGACAATTCTAATATCAGAGCTGGATATAATGAATATAATGATATGCCACCATCATATATGACTCAATATTTAGGCACAGAATCAGTTCTTTCTAGTTCTAGGATTGATGATTATCTCCCTGAGACAACACAGGAGTCAAGAAGTTTTAAGTTCGGGGAACAGTTTGAGAATAAAGATGAAGGTGATGACATTCTCATTTCAAGTAGTACTAGTGGAGGTGAAGGAACAATGTTTACTTCATATGAAAAGGGGAAAAGTTTCAATTCTACAAATTCTATTGGGCCTAGTATTCCATCTCTTGTAGGTGGTTTTGCTTTCACCAGCAAACATAGTGGGTCTGAAATTTCAAAGAAGGAACTTAAAGGAACTCGGCGCAGATACATCAAAGTTCATAGAAAAGGAGAGCGCTTTAAGAAAAGTGGTACTGATGGCGTATTGCATGGTAGCTTTTCTCAAGGCTATGGGGAAACCAGTGAGGAAAGACAGTATACTCTTGGAGAGAGCTCAAGTTTTAAGCCAGAGAATATCAGAGGTGATGCAAAATTTTCAAATCTAAGCAGTGAAACTACACCCTTGTTTAGTACTTCCATGGGGGATACAAACATCAACGGGACCAGCTTTCCTTTTACTGAAGCAACTTATCTATTTAAGAAAAACAACGTAAGTACACCATTGTATAATTCTTCCATAGGACCAAGAAAAACTGATAGACCCAGCTTCTTCCCTGAGTCCAAAAATTCTGACGAAGTACTGCTGGTATCAGCACCAGAACCACACTATGGAAAAAAGAACATGTCAAAGATTGGCCAATCATCTTTCACAGCCCGAAGTGCACCAGTGCAATTTGAAGGTCCTGAACTTCTTAGGAGCTTTTCTTTTCCTTCAAAACCTCGCGATAGATTGAGAACTGATGAAGGTGATGAATTTCAAATTACCAGTAAATATGGCACCTGTAGAAGTTCAGGGATGGGTAATGAATGCGACAAATGGCATGCCAGGTTATATTTTGTACTTATATATGTGAAGGATTAATTACTAGCTTTTTTCATATCTTTTTGTGCAGACAGATTCATTAGGTCAGATCTTGTACTGGTTAGGTTCATTATTGATTAGATATCTCAAGGAGCCATAATTTTACTTGAGCATCATAGTAGTTTAGTCCATGAGTACAGTGATCTTGTTGATCCTCCTTTTCCTTTTTGCTTGACAAAATTTTTGTCTTTATTCTTTTCCTAATCTTTTATTAGGGGCAAGGAAGTGTATGAAAAGGGTGACATGAAATCAGCTGAGGAGTTCTTCACTCGCGGCATAAAATCTCTCTCCTCGGGTGAAACTTACCAAAGTAGGAACCGGTCGCTTGTACTCTGCTACAGCAACCGAGCGGCTGTTCGAATGTCCCTTGGACAAATAAGGGAAGCCTTAAGTGACTGTTATGTTGCCTACAAGATTGACCCCACATTTCCCAAGGTGCAACTTCAAACTGCAAAGTATGCCCCTTTTTATGTAATTTAATTTGACATTATGGCCTTACTGTTATTCGAACTTCCGCACAACAAGCATAGAAAGTGTCGGAAAACAGAAGTTGTCAAACCCGAATAGAAGTTCACATTGAAATAAGGGGAAAAACATTACAATGGTGGTTTGGAGAAGGGCCAGATTGCATCATAGTCCTCTTAAAAAATTACAATGGTGGTTTGGAGAAAGGCCAAATTAAGGGCCAGATTGCATCATAGTCCTCTTAAAAAATTACAATGGTGGTTTGGAGAAGGGCCAAATTAAGGGCCAGATTGCATCATAGTCCTCTTGTATGATTGAGTTGTACTACTAGATTTGGCCCTGTGAGATCCCATATATACCATGGGCAAAGATCCCCAATTACAACAAAAGTTCATTTCTAAACAACGTTTGCATTCAGCTTGCATAGGTAACTGTCTATAGAGGGATAGGCATTTTGCATTTTCTTTTACAACTGCAAAATGATGCTTGCATTTCTTTTGTCATTATTTGATCTATTTTGTCTTTAATCTAGTTGCCTTGTTGCTTTGGGCGATCTTGAAGAAGCAATTAAAGAGTTCAACAAGTGCTTGGAGTCAAGTAACCATGAAAATTCAGACCCCGTAATCTTATCGCAAGCTTCCAGTGGTCTGCACGAAGCTCATGTACTCATTATCTTGTTACATTTTTCCTAAAATATGTTATATTTGTAGAATGATGATAGCGTTCAAATGACATCTCCGTTGGAGTATTGTTAATTTTATGCCTTCCTCGTGGCAATTAATAATTCTTATCACCAACATCATTCTAGTTTAGCATGTGGTATCCAAGTCAAGTTTTTTTTTTTTTGAAGATAAATTGGAGCCTTGGAGATCTAAGCCACCCAACTTATTTTTAAATTAAATGTCTATGAAAAAACCTTCAGCCAGGTTTCAAACGTGCGACCTTTCACTAAGGAGTCAAAGTGCATTGATCTTTGCCACTAGACCAAGTCAAGTTGCTAGAAACATACTAATGAATTGATTTGTGTTATGGTGCTGTAATCTATACCTCATTTGTCAAAATTATGATTCCAGCAGTTCAATTTATCTAAAACTTTACATTGTGTCATTATTTTATTTCCTTGGCTTTACTTGGTTACTTCTAATTTGATTCCTCGATTAAATCCTTTCAGCAGAGATGAAATAATTCGTTTATAGTTTTGGTATCCAAGATGTTATTTGCTTGTTCTTAGTTTTATGGTAAACCTTATACCTTTAGAAATTAAGTAGTAATATTATTTTTTTAATTTGCTGATCACAGAAAATGCTAGAGTACATATCTTTAGCCGAAGATCTAATGAAATTGGATTCGGATGGTGTATCAAAGGCATTGGACCTGATCTCTGATGCCCTATCAAGTTGCAGTTATTCTAATAGATTGATGGAGATGAAGGCGAATGCACTGCTAAAGGTATGTTCGTGACCAATGAAGGATTGATGTATCTAATTCTAGTATATAATGTCAGGTTCAGTACCAGTACAAGGTTAGGTTACTGGATACATTTCTAATCAGGTATATCTTGAAAGTCAGTATTGAGTATTCGTTGTTCGTGTGTTTGTCACATGGGGGTGAATAAGGAAGAACAAGTCCTCGTTCATTCCATGTGCTTATTCATTCCTTGTTCCTCAAAAACTAGGAACTAGAATAAGGGGGTTGAACAAGCCATTGTTCTTATTCATTCTTAACTTGTTTGGTTTGCACACCCCATGTGCTTATTCATGAACAAACTTATTCCACCCCAATCCAAACAGAGTTCATAAAAGTTGTGAATAGAGTTCCTGAAAATCAACAGTATCTTATCCTCTATTTATTTTATTTTATTTTTTGTACTAAAAGCTTCGGAGGTATGAAGATGCAATTCGGTATTGTGAGCTAACCCCTGATTCAGATGGAAAAGATTATATTAGCAAGCAGTGGAGATTAAATGTAATTGCGAAATCATATTTCTATTCGGGAAAACTTGATGAGGCGCTTGAAGCTATTAAAAGAAATGAACAAGCAACAGTCGATTCTGAATGGTACTGATTCACTATGCTTAAGAATTTACAAGATAATAATTAAATTCAGAAAAAAGATAGAAAAGGAAGAACATAAATAAAGCTCTTTTCTCGTATCAAACTCTGTTGAAATTAACATTTTTTTATGTGAGTAATGATCAGGTATGAATTTGATTCATCATCCTCCGAAACAGAGAAGGAATTTGAGCTAAATGAAAACAAAGCTCCAGAACCAGATATAAATTTCTTAGTCACTCTACGAGAACTTGCACATCTCAAGGCAAGTTTCTTACCAGATTATACTTGCCAATAGCTACCCTCAAGGGGGACACACTAATGAACACTAATGAACATAAAATCTAATAATAAAAAAAAAACAGTTAGAAAAAAAAAGTTGAAATGTCTAGATATTTTTATGTTCTTTTGTGGCTTTGGCTGATTGCCTTCTACAACTCTGCTTGCTTTTCTTGGCCAGACTGCTGGAAATGAAGCATTTCATGCCACTCGATATGCTGAGGCAGTAGAGCACTACAGTGCCGCTATTGCTCTCAGTACTGAATCCCGATTTTTCACTGCAGTCTGCTTGTGCAACCGTGCAGCTGCCTATCAAGCTATGCGTCATATTGTTAATGCCATTGCTGATTGTTCTCTTGCCATTGCACTTGATCCTACCCACACAAAGGTCTTTCAAACTAGAGCAATGAATATTTTGTTATCTTGATATGATTAGATGGTTTAAGAATGTTTTTGAAATTTTTTGTCCTTTTTTTCTGACACTAGTAGTATTAGACAATTCTACATTGTAGACTCACTTGTTCTCATCTCAGTCATAATTGCTGTTCAGGCATTTTCTCGAAGGGCTGTCCTGTATGACATGATTAGAGACTACAATCAAGAAGCTAATGACCTACGCATGCTAATTTCTCTTCTTGAAAAGCAACAACAAGAAAATCAGATGGGGAAATCTAGCAAGACTAATACCTCTGATTACTTAAATCGGGTCCATCGCCGGCTTTTGTCTGCAGAGGATTC
This sequence comes from Rhynchospora pubera, assembly GCA_028095005.1. Lineage (NCBI taxonomy): Eukaryota > Viridiplantae > Streptophyta > Magnoliopsida > Poales > Cyperaceae > Rhynchospora > Rhynchospora pubera. The sequence continues at coordinate 120,569,710 of CM051460.1, forward strand.
AACCAAAAAGAGCATCCCATTAAATTTCTACCTGATATTGTATGTCCTGATAGATCTCTAGTTTCTTCTTATTATTTTTTATAGCAGAGCTATACCATGCAATTTATAAATATATAGTACTTATAGTACTGTGAAAGGTTGGAATCAATACATTGCTGGAGGGGTTGAATTTAAATCGTGCGATAAGTAGCATGTCATGATCCTATACTAAATTAATAATTTTACTTATTTTATGTAGAGGGGTTGATGATACTGCTTCAGAAGATGATGTGAAGAATGCATATGAGAAAGCTGCTCTTAGACACCGCTCTGATATGGTAGCAAGAATTAAATTAAAGCATTTCATTTCCTTTTCTGTTCTTTTCCTAATTTCCTTAGGGACATTTTTTTTTTACATTCTGAGCATGAGCAAACTACCTTTACCCTGCATTGCAGTACTACATGCACAATTCTTCTTATAATTATAATTTATTATTTTAAATATATATTCTTATGTTTTATTTCTATTAAGGTTATTCAATCTCTACCAAAGAATGAAATGGTAGATGGCGATGCAATATCGATTGAGGTTACTGGGAGAGTTCATAAGGATGCTGATCATTTGTTCAAAATAACTGGGGAGGCATATGCTGTGCTTTCTGACACCACCAAGGTTCTCTTCTATGATCTCGATACTATCCATTTTACTTTTTTCATCAATGCTTAAATGGCCCTTTAGTTCCTGGTTCTTTTGTAATTAGCTAACATACAACAAAATTAGGTATTCAATTTTTTAATTAATTGCTACTATTTTACCTGCTAAGCATTGTTACTGCATTTATAATTACCTATAGAAATTTCATGCGGATCCTTGATCTTGCAAACAGAGAAATTTCATTGTATCAATGTAAAATTATTGGAATTAGGACACATCCTGGAGAAGATCAAATTGAAAGGACAAATAAAACCGAGTATTACCTCCTTTATGTAACTTCTTAAAATTTTTCTCAATTTCTTAAAACCCAGAACTACATAAGCCTTGTCTCAATCTTTCTCAATTTTTCAATTTCTTATAAGATGATCTTTTGGTAGAGTATACCTACTTAACAAGCATATTTATTTCTGATGAATTTCAGCGTGCAAAATATGACTCTGATGAGGAGAAAAGGCAAACTAAGAAAACACACGGTACTGTAAGTACCCCACGTAAATCCCCACTTGGCGGATGATGCGAATTCCAAAAATTTTATAATAATAGCATTATTTTGTGAGGCGACAATTTAGCGAGTTGCTACTTGTACAGAGCTATTGTACATGAAATCATTAAACATTGATGTAAGTCTAAATAAATAAAAAAAAGAAAAAAAAATTGCATATTAGCAATGTTCCCTGAAAGTGTTCCCTTGCTATTTCTTTTGCAATAATGCTTCATATATAGACATCATTATTTGGGTGTAGTTTTTTTTTATGTTTTATTTGGAAAATCCTTTTGTTCTATGATAAGATATTGTTTGTCATGGATAGAGAAGAAGTAAATATTGTATTGTTGTAATTACAGGATGAAACAATTGTTAATTTTTTATTCGCAATAAGAGAGATGCAAATGAATTATTGTAAATTAGATACAATTATATACATTTTTATACTTTCTTCCAGAAAATAAAAAAATAGTTAATTTTCTAAGATGATTTATAGCACCTCATTTCTAGCAATTCGGATTTATTTTCTTCCCATCTTCCCTTTAAAGTTCTCGATTTAACCCCACTGTGTTTCAGTATAGGCACCAAATTGTTTGCTTATTATGTTCCCTTCGTTAGACAACAATTCTGAGAACTCAAACATTTCATATTCTAATAACTTTCCGTTTCATGAAGAAAAATTTACACAAATAAGGAAGAACTGAGATTTTCTGGAAGTGAAAAACAAAAATGAAAGTAAGTTTTTATTTATTTATGAGAACCAGCTCTTGGTCTAGTGGCAAAGAGCAATGCATCTCAATTGAGAAGTCGCAGGTTTGAAACCCGGCTGGAGTCTTTATAGACATTTAATTTATTTATTAAAAATAAGTTGGGAGACTTGACCCCAATTTATCTTAAAAAAAAAGTTTTTATTTATTTATTTTTTTCCTATTTCATATCCATCAATAAGTTGTACAATATATATTTCTAAAGATTTACATATAATTTAATCATGCAAGTTTAGATATAGATCGGATGTATGAAATTATTAATATGTATCAAAGCAACATATTCATGATTCATATAAGGAGCACTTTTAATTTCAAAAAAGGTTGGATGGCAGAGACCATCTTTCTTCTTCTTCTTCAAAAAAAAAAAAAATCATCTGAAAATGCAGTGAATAAATAAATACAAGATAGTTTTAGCAACAGCACGGTTATGAAATCCAAATTCTGGGGCTCTCATGCGTCTCCCTTGCGCTCCCAAGTCCCAACCAAAACTAATAATAATAAGCTTAATTTACTATTTATTAATTATATTTATGTAACTGCAATTATGCTTTCAAATGAATTAAATAGACAACGCGGATGATTTGCGTTTAGATCCATGTGGTTTCAAATAAACTACAAAAATATTTCCTTTCTTTATTCATCCTTATGTTAGGGCATATTAAAATCATTAATCAATTTGAGTAAATCATATATAGACCAGCTGATTTAATGACAGTAACGCAAGCCTGCTATATACATCAGTTTTTTTTTTTTTTGTGACGAATACATCAGTTGTTTATTGTACTTGATTTGGTACCTTTGTTTTTTGACAGCTGGGTAGCGTACTATTTTTTCCCCTTATCTTTTTCAGAATTTTCCTTTTCTCTTTATAAATGCGTACCATTTATTGGATAAAATTGATTACCAATTGGCTTCAAATTTTAATAAGTTCTAATGCAATTGACAATTTCGTTTAAATGCATGAAGGTTACGTTTCATTTAGATGTTACACCAACCATTAAATACTAAATGAAGAAATATAAAGTTCATTTAATTGTCTAAACGTAACATAAAACCGGGATATTCATTTAACAAAATTTAATTATACGTTTCAATTTTAATTAATCCTTTAAATAGGAATGTTAAAAAAAACTGTTATCATTAATGGTGACAGAGCTTTATTGTAAAATTCATTGCTGAAAAGTAAAAACCTATCTTCCGACGCATAATTAACCCTGCATATAAACTTGGAAGAACCTCTTTATAAATATCCCTAGGGATTGCATGTACCTTACTCAAACCTTATACCCATCTCCAAAATGGCTTCAAAAATTGTAACAACGTTAACAATATTCATTGTCTTATTGCTACCAGTACTTATCGAAGCACAATGGCAACCCAATGCCTTTGAGGCCTCCTTGTTACACCAGGCATGCTTCAACGCAAAGAACCGCACTGCATGCCTATCCCGCATCAGGACTGCACACCGTCAAGTTGCTGGTGGTCCCGTACAAATTCTACTCGCAGCAATTAGTGGGGCCCTTGAAGAAGCGAGCAAAACAATTGAGAATGTGACAAACCTGCTAGCTGTGGCAAACGATGCCAGCGAAAAGATGGCAGTGCGTGACTGCATTGAGCTTCTTAATTACACGTTAGATGAGTTAAGGTGGTCTTTCGACATGATGGGAAAAATAGACCCGGCAGTCGGAAACTTGCCCAGCAGTGAGGAGAGCTTCCGTTCGTGGCTCAGTGCGGCAATCTCGAACCAAGATACCTGCTTGGAGGGGTTTGACGAGACCAACGGTCACCTACAAGTCCGTGTGGAGCGTGAGGTTAGTCCATACTTTTTGGCTGATCAACATAGCGTGATTTTGAAAATTTTCCCTTTCTAAAACTACCTTTATAAATACATGAAAAGTGGTTCATAGAATAAACATGATATTAACTGAAAACTGACGACGTACCCTGATATTGCAATGACCAACAAATTGCGTGCTTAAAATCTTAACATGAAACAAATTGGGTTTGAGAAGCAAGTACAACGCTAATTAATATTACATGGAAGTTCCAGACTAATTAATGGCTTGACTGTTTTGACAAACAAGAAAGAACTACTTTTTGACTCTTTACATTCACAGCTATTTCTAATTTGTGAATTTAATTTGAGACTGTGCCTTTTGGAAAGCTGGCGCTTCCATTCTTAATAATGGCAATTAAAGATTTCCATCTTTTCCCACAAACATTAAAAGAACTTTCCGTTATGACTTGAGCCCAATAATACACTATCTTATAAAAATTTACAATGGGCCTTGCAATAATTAAGTATCAGAAATTTAAACTTTTTTATTTTTGAAAAACTTTTAACATCTTAACAGGTAAGGCATTTGACACAGCTGGTGAGCAACATCGTTGCCTTGGACGAGCGCCTACGTAACACAGGGGCGGAGGCACCGTGGGGGCTTTAGAGGGCCTGGCCACCCCATTATTTAGAATTTTCTGTAACAAATGTCAACATTTTTAAGCGTATTAGCGTAGTATATATAGAATATATAGTTTTGAGACTTGGCTCTCCAAGACTCCAACTAATAGAAGCCCAACTAGTAAGGAAATTCGACCCAACAAAAAGACCCAAAAAGTTACTTGGATTTCTAATTTTCTCATTTGTGGGTTCGAAAATCTTGCATCCCCAGTGGCTGTTATTCCCCAAAAAGTTAATCTTTATTCGGTGCTTTTCTTTTTAATTACTTTTTCTTATGAATTACTATTCGGCGCCTTTTGTTGTCTGCACATTGCACAACTAAGTCCAAATTTGTTATATTTAACTTTTTGATGTAAGACGTTTATAGTACGCTCGAGAAATTTTATTTGCTCATTTATTTTCAAACATGTACGCTAGCTAAGGAGTTCGGTACCATACTTGGTACCTCAATATAAATAAGTGCGTATGCAATATGTTAATAATCGTTTAATTAATTATAGTTGGTGATTAAAAGAGTTTGATACATGTAAAAATGACTCTCATCTGCAGGTTGCGTGATTTAGTGTTAATTTTCTTTTATTCTCAGCACGGATCTTGATGTGAATCCATCGGTTTTAGACTTAAAAAATACTAATACATTGGTGCTTTAGGAGATATTATATCATAACATATTCATTAAATTGGTAATAGAGATATAAGTCAACTTTAATATTTATAATTAACAAAAGAATAATTATTTTTTTTCTCATTATGATGCAAATCAGAAAACTTCTCATTCTAATACAATTTCTATAATTCTAATTTCTACTAACTAAATTAATAACACACAAAATACAATCTTGAGCTCAATTCTTAAAATGTCCAATACGATCCGAAAAGTCAGATATTAAAATTTCAAACGATCGATCCAAACAGTTCAAGATGACCTCTATATTAAAATATCCTTGAAAAATAAATTTTATATTTTTTCAAATTTTCTAACTATTTTTTTCGAATTATCAAAATTGGAGGGTTCATAACTTTTTAGATTGAGCATTATCAAAAATTGCAAAAAAATAGTAAAAATTTTTGAAAAAATATATAATTTGGTCCCGGAGAAATTTTTATTATGGAGAACAATTTGAACGGTTTTGATCGGTCATTTTCACCTCAAAAGTTAAATTTTATCATGTGGGATGAGTGTTTGTATCCTACATATTGGACACTAGGCACTCTCCAATTTTATTTCTTCTGAATCAATGATACAATAGAATTACACTCTTCAGCTCAATTCCTACTTTTAGTCACTGACAAGGGAAGAAAATGTGAACTATGGAAGACCTTTTTGTTTTTTTGGAAAAAAACTTCTTCAAGTTAATGTAAAAAAAAATTGTGGGTAAAGTAGAAAATATGACATGGAGGGGCGTTTGGCAACATACAAAAAATTTGAGAGAGGTCCCCTTAATTTTCTCTCTTCGGCTTCCTCTATTTAGGGGCGCTGGCAACATAAAAAAAAATTTGACTTTGACGGGATCATCAATAAAGATATAGTTGACATGTATAACATAACATTTATAGGCTAACCATGTCAAACGTGGAAACGGAATGCGTAACAGTTCATTTCTGTTTCGTTCCGTTCAGATCACGAACATATCTCTCTTATGTTTTCATTCCATTTCCTCAAACGAAATTTGTTTGACGTTCCGTCTTTTATTTACCGTTGATTTCAGCAGAATTTCGCTTTTTATTTCGGTAACGTTTATAAATTTCAGTTTTATTTCCATTCCGTTTTCAGAAACAAAATTGATTTCTCTTTCATTTAATGTTCCATTTAAACAGAACGGAACGGAACAAGATTTACAGAAGTTGATATTGACAGGCCTAGGCTTGGTGATACATGGATTATGCATCATATATATATATGCTCGATAAAATGTATACCTGCTGAAGAATAGGTAACCAAATCTGTCAGTCGGCCGGGATTTTTTCTTAGACTGTATGATGATCTTTTTAAGATATTTTTCTCAACTTAATTCTGCTCTTTTTTCTAGAGTGATGAGTAAAAATTGAACAATACTCTTAACTTTGCAGAAAATGAGATATTGATATATAGACACTAAGGCAGCCTTTTACATCAATATTTACGTTAAATATAGAACAACAAAATTTTCCATCAAAATTCTATCGTGTCATTTCGTTAAGTTTGTATTAACTAAAATTAAATTTCAGCTACACACGTTTGATCCGTAATGAATAATAACATGCCGGATACACAATAAAATGCATTTGATGAGTAAGTGCTAATGCAATTGATCATTTTGTTTAAATGATCGATGGTTTCATTAAAACTAATAAATGGACAATAAACATTTAATTAACCATATTGTAACATGAGTTGCCAATTTTAGATGTTATACCAGCCATTAAATACTAAATGAAGGAATAAAAACTCACAAGTTCATTTAATTATCCATAAATGGAATATAAAACTGAGAGATTCATTTAGCAAATTTTAGTCATTGGTTTCAATCTTGTTAATCCTTTAAATGAAAATATTAGATAAAACTGCTATCATTAACTTCCAACAAAGAAATCCTCTCGCCAAAAGTGCTGTAGGAATCATACTACCAAACTAAGAAACTAAAAACATAGCATAACTTATAGTAACAGAGCATGCATGCCTCTTGTTAAATTCAATGCTGAAAAGTAAAATTAGGAAAAGAATTGGAACGCATAACCCAGCATATAACCTTGGAGGAACCTCTTTATAAATATCCCTAGGGATTGCATGTACCTTACTCAAACCTAATACCCGTCTCCAAGATGGCTTCAAAAATTGTGGCAACGTTGACAATATTCATTGTCATATCACTACCACTCATCAAAGCACAATGGCAACCCAATGCGTTTGAGGCCTCCTTGTTGGACCAAGCATGCTTCAACACAGAGAACCGCGCCGCATGCCTATCACGCATCAGCGCTGCATACCGCCAAGGTGCTGGCGGTCCCATGCCAATCCTAAATGCAGCAATTGGTGGAGCGCTTGAAGAAGCGAGCAAAACCATCGAGAATGTGTCAAACCTGCAGTCAGCTCTGGAAAACAATGTCAGGGAAGAGATGGCAGTGCGCGACTGCATTGAGCTTCTTAATTACACGTTAGATGAGTTGAGGTGGTCTTTCGAGTTGATAGAGAAAATAGACCCGGCAGTTGCAAATTTGCACCGTGAGGAGAGCTTCCGTTCGTGGCTCAGTGCGGCACTGTCGAACCAAGAGACCTGCTTGGAGGGGTTTGACAGGACCCACGGTCACCTTCATGTCCCTGTGGAGCGTGAGGTTAGTCCATGCTTTGTGGCCTATCAACAGAGTCGGTTTTGTTCTCTATTTTCTAAACCCAGGAAAAGTGGTTCCTGGAACAACTTACAAACATGATATTCATTGACAATTGACTACGTACCCTGGTATTTACAATCGACCAACTAATTGCGTGCTTAATATCTTTAGATGAAACAAATTGGGTTTGAGAAGCAAGTAAAAAGCTAATTAATAATGCATGAAGGCCCAGTCTAATTAATTTTTAATTAGTCAGGTCGTAGGGTTTGGATTTTTAATTTTAGTTTTTAAGTTTTAATTTAATTTTTGTACAGCTGTTAGTTTTTCTCTCTCTCTCTCTCTCTCTCTCTCTCTTTTTTTTTCTTTTGTACATATTTAATTTTTTTAATAAAATTTATCGGTTGGCATCTTGGCGATTGCTAACTGGCCTTAAAAAAAAAAAAAGAAGAGGGCCCAGACTAATTAATGGCTCAACTGGTTTACAAATAAAAGCGAACTAATTTTGACTCTTTGCATTAACTACTATTTCTAATTTGTGAGTTTATTTTGACACTCTGAGATTGTGCCTTTTAGAACTTCCCTAATGGAATATAATTCCTGCTCCGATAATACAGTGCTTTATGAAAAATTACAATGGACCTTGTGTAAGTATCAGAAATCTAAACTCTTAAATATCTTACCAGGTAAGGCAATTGACACAGCTAGTGAGCAACATCCTTGCTTTGCACAAGCGCTTACGTCGCATAATTTCTCACCCGCCGCATGAGAGCAACACCGGCATTGCAACCTTCGATTTGCCCCCAAAGCCAACATGGCTGACAAAAGACTACGAGGAGCAGATGCATGAAAGCGGACATGCAATCCATGCTGATGCTGTTGTCGCATTAGACGGCACCGGACAATTCAGGTCCATCACCGAGGCTATAAACAGCGCACCAAACAATAGTACAAGAAGGTATGTGATATATGTGAAAGAAGGGGAGTATGTGGAGCAAGTGGAGGTTACAAGGAAGAAAACTAATATTGTGTTGATTGGGGATGGCATGGACAAGACGGTGATCTCCGGTAGTCGGAGCCATGCCAGCGGGTGGACAACATTTAGATCTGCCACTTTTGGTGAGAACTTTTGCTGATATTTTTTTTTAATTAACCACTGATAAATTATCATTTTTAATAAGTTTAGCACCTGCAAAATCAAAATTATGACTTATGAATTATGAGATTTAATTTGTTAATACGGAACATTTTTTCGTACTTCATTAGGAAAGAGATGCACTAAAAGAGTTCAATTTTTTTTTATATTAGATATAATTTATATTAAACTTACACCCGACATTAATTTATAATAAAAATATAATTTTGTCCAAATGCTAAAAATATGTATAATTAAAACAAAACAGCGTAGTAGCAATAAGTTATAAATACTTCGAAGGTTGTGTATTGCATTCTAAACATATATAAGTACATATATTTTTTTAAATGAGAAAGTGAAACAAGACAATAACGTGAAAAAAATTTCGAGATTAATTTTTTTTTATATTTTATATATGAGTGTTGACCAATTGAGAATGCAGTCAACCCAAGCTTGTGAGGAATTAAAATTGAACATGGTAGCATGGGTAGCTAGACCTGTTTAATTTGAGAAACGATCACGAAAGCAATCAATTTCGTTAACCATTTCATTTATATAACGAAACATAATTTAGTTTCGTTAAGTCATTAACCATTTTGTTTAATGAACAAGGGGAAAAAATTTCCTTGATCGTTTCATTTTAACTGGTGGTCAAATTAATTCCTTGCAAGCTTGCATATATCACTGAATAATATCACCAAATAATATCACTGATGGTCAACTTGCAATATCACAAATGGTATCATCTTCTTGATCAATAGACTGACTTTGATTCACTAGAGTTGAAACCAACTTAATTCAATTTAAATGTTCACAACTTAATTTAATTTAAATATGCACAAATGTGCAAGTATTTTGTACCTTGACTTAGTGTTGCCAGTTTGGTTCTGTGATGCCTTGGTGTGTGCCACCATATACTCCTTGAACATGATCAAAGTATTCCTTCAAGTTGGCCATGAATCTCGCACAATTTTTTAGGATGCACCATTCTGAAGTAATACTCAACCATTACCATTTTATACATAGGATAGAGCACAAGCAAAAGCCAAAAGAACATTACAGTGTTTCGGTACTTGTCGCACTTGACTAACATTTGCTTGGTCATCTCAACAACAAAGTAATGTACTATCATTATTTTTTTCGGTGTTAAGATAAACCTCACAAAATTCTTAAAACAATAAATTCAAAGTTAGATATTTAGTCCCACTAATTATTGTTACATCCTAAAACATTTTTAAATGTCCATGTAGAGCCCGTTCATATGTTAGAATCACCATACAAATTCTATAAAACTTTTCGGTTTTCAGTATAGGAGGAATTAATAATTTATAATCCTTGATGACATATAAGCTATAATAGCGTTCTTAAAAATTTCTAAAGTTTGCTATTCTTTTTGCAGCCGTCTCTGGATCAGGATTCATCGCAAGGGATATAACCTTCCGCAACACTGCAGGTCCAGAAGGTAGCCAGGCAGTGGCCTTGCGTGTCGACTCAGATTGCTCGGTCTTCTACCGATGCAGCATTGAGGGGTACCAAGACACTCTATACGCGCATTCTCTCCGTCAATTTTATCGGGATTGCAACATTTACGGTACGGTCGACTTTATATTCGGGAGTGGTCTTATTGTGGTTCAACACTGCAACATTTCTGGCAGGACTCCACTGCCGAAACAGGTGATAACAATCACAGCGCAAAGTCGCAATAATAAAAGCGTAGATCATAGCGGGTTTTCGTTCCAAGATTGCTTTATCGACAGCACTTATCCTACATACCTTGGTCGGCCATGGAAACCCTACTCAAGAGTGGTATTCATGCAGTCATACCTGGGCCCAAAAGTGGAACCCGCCGGCTGGCTTGAGTGGCCAGAAAATTCCGGAAATGATACTGTTTTCTATGGAGAGTATATGAATCATGGTCCTGGAGCAGAGCTTAGCGGGCGGGTAAAATGGCCTGGATATCACATTATAAGAGATCAGAAAATGGCTTCTTTATTTACCGTTCGCCGGTTTATCGACGGGAAGTCATGGTTGCCAAGTACTGGGGTGACTTTCATGGCTGATTTGGACGGATGACAGTTTGTTTTGGTGGTTTCTCGATCGCATTTTTGAAGCCTAGTTTAATTGATATATTTTATTATTTAATTAATTTTTCATTAGGATTGTCGTAGAAAGGCTTATAATAATGTTATGCATTAGATATTTAGATGTATTCAATTCTTTGTTTGAAGTTATTCACTATTCAATTTAACCAGAGACGAAATAGTATACTTTTTGCAAGCTATTCCTACATCATGTTCTTTATACCATCTCTAGCAAAACTATGACAATTCGTCTGCTCTGTAAAAAAGTTTTTACGCCAATATCACTAAGAAAAAATAAAAATTAACTCCTAACTACTCTGAATTGTGCATGCCTTCATCTCAGCACCAATAAAGTCTCTTATGAAATACACTAAAATTATTAAAAATAATTTATCGTTTAGTGATGAGCAGTGTCATAAATCTAATTCACCCTGTTTTTTTTAATAAAATATTCTTTTGTTCTTAGGCGGCACTTTTTGCATAGTTAATTAATAATTAAGTTGCCTGTTGTTTTGGGCACTCAAAAGGAAATTGTTTTTGCATTGGGTTCTATAGGCTTGTATATTATTCTATATGTAATTTCTATGAGCTAGTTCTAGATTGTGCTTTTGCGTGTTCAGGTCATCAGGTGGGTGCATTGTATTTTTTTTTCTTTTGGAAAAATAAAAAGAGACTATCTTAGATAAATTGCATCTGACCGTTTTTAATTTCTGAGTATAAGGCGGCGTACGGTTTTTCCGATATTACCAATTTTTATTTAACCTCTATTAGTAAGTTCCACTATATTCATGCTATTCTTTTTTTTTAAAAAAAAAATAGGAATAAAAACTCAGGCCTCCTTTTCATTTAGTTTATAGAAAGTACGTAACTACGGCTGAAGGAAAGATTGAGCTCAATTAAGGAAAAGAAACCCGAAAAAGTAAACATAGAAGAAAATATACAGGAAAGAAAGGTAGCAAGCATATGTGCATGGAAATTAATTAAGAAAATATTTGTTGGTGAAAGGTATTTTACAAATAGAAGGTTATAAGAAAAGATATTAAAACTTGCCATAGAAAATGTTGTAGGAATCATACTTCCAAAAGTAAATTAAGAAATTGAATATATAGCTTATAGGAAAAAAAGTATATTAGGAAATAAAACCCGGAGCAAGGAGCAACCTTCCTTCCAACGCAATCAATACCTTAACCCCGCATATAACCTTGGAAGAACCTCTTTATAAATATCCATAGGGGTAGCATGTACCTCACTCAAACCTTATACCCGTTTCCAAAATGTCTTCAAAAATTGTATCAACGTTAACAATATTCATTGTCTTATTGCTACCACTTATCAAAGCACAATGGCAACCCAATGCCTTTGAGGCCTCCTTGTTGCACCAAGCATGCTTCAACACAGAGAACCGCACTGCATGCCTATCCCGCATCAGCACGGCACACCGCCAAGGTGCTGGTGGTCCCAAACCAATCCTACATGCTGCAATTAGTGGGGCTCTTGAAGAAGCGAGCACAACCATTGAGCATGTGTCAGAACTATCAGCTGTGGCCAATGATGTCAGGGAAGAGATGGCAGTGCGTGACTGCGTTGAGCTCCTGAATTACTCGTTAGATGAGTTGAGGTGGTCCCTTGAGATGATGGAAGAAATAGACCTGGCAGTTGGAGATTTGCACCGTGAGGAGAGCTTCCGTTCATGGCTTAGTGCGGCACTCTCAAACCAAGAGACCTGCTTGGAGGGGTTTGATGGAACCGACGGTCGCCTACATGTCCGTGTGGAGCGTAAGGTTAGTCCATGCTTTGTGGCTGATCAACAGAGTTGGTTTTGTTCTCTATTTTCTTAAACTACCTTATTAAATACCGGAAAAGTGGTTCATGGAACAAACATGATATTTATTGAAAATTGTCTAAGTATCCTATCATTCAGAGTGACCAACCAATTGCGTGCTTAAAGAGCTTAAGTTGAAAGAACTTTCCGTTATGACTTGAACCCCAGGGCGGAAAATGATTCCTGCTCCAATAATATAGTATCTTATAAAAAATTGCAAGGGCCTTGCAATATGTAACAGAAATCCAAACTCTTATTAAATATCTTAACAGGTAAGGCAATTGACACAGCTGGTGAGCAACATCCTTGCTTTGCACAAGCGTTTACGTAGCATAATCCCACACACGCCGCGTGAGAACAACACCGGCAGTGCAACAATTGATTTGCCTCCACTGCCAACATGGCTGACAAAAGACGATGAGGAGTTGATGCAAAGAAGCAGACATACAGGTCATGTCGATGCTGTTGTGGCATTAGACGGCACAGGACATTTCAGGTCTATCAGCGAGGCTATAAACAGCGCACCGAACAATAGTAGGAGAAGGTATGTGATACATGTGAAACAAGGGGAGTATGTGGAGCATGTGGAGATTAAGAGGAGGAAGCAGAATATTGTGTTGATTGGAGAAGGCATGGACAAGACAGTGATCTCCGGCAGTCGGAGCTATGCCAGCGGGTGGACAACTTTTAGGTCTGCCACTTTTGGTGAGAATTTTTGCTGATATTTGCTTTCAACCACTGATCAATTATCATTTTTAATAGCTTGAGCACCTACTAAAACAAAAGTATGAGTACTTTGTATATTTTGTTAATACACAGTTGCTTTTTCGAACTTCATGCATTAGGATATATAAATAAAGATATCTACTAAAAGAGTTAGAATTTTTATATGAGATAATTTATATAAAAAAATACATCTGATATAAATTTATCCACAAAAATATATTTATCTTTCGAAATGCCAAAAATATGTATAATTAAAATAAACCGCATAGTAACAAAATTAAGTTATATTCTTCAAAGGTTATATATTGCATTCTAGACATAATATTTTTAAATGAGAAAGAGATACAGGACAATAATATTAAAAAAATTCGAGATTTAAATTATTTTTATATTTTATATATGAGAGTTGACCGACTGAGAATTCGGTCAACCTGGTGGAAGCATGATTTGTGAGGAATTATGAGGAATTAAAATTAAACAAGGGAGCATGAGTAGAACCCAAGTTTGGAATGAAATGTTATACGCATCCAAGCAACCCGTACAGAATAATGGTATGAAAGTAAGACGCCTCAATTTTGTAGTAATATTAAAACAAATAACATTAATTATTTTTGTAAAACCAAAATGCTGTAATTGTTTCTCTAATATTATGGTTATATATATATATATATATGATTATTCTGGCCGGAATATTTTTTGTAATTTAATGTGTTAGTCATTAAATATATGTTAATAACTTAATATAGAGCCTCATATGTTAGAATCACCCTAAATATTCTGTAAAACTTTTCAGTACGTACGGGAGGAATTAATATTCAATAATTTATGATCCATGATATGACATATAAGCTATATAATAGCGTTCTTAAAAATTCTAAAATTTGCTTCTCTTTTGCAGCTGTCTCTGGATCAGGATTCATCGCAAGGGATATAACTTTCCGTAACACTGCAGGCCCACAAGGTCGCCAGGCAGTGGCCTTGCGTGTCGACTCCGATTGCTCGGTCTTCTACCGATGCAGCATCGAGGGGTACCAAGACACTCTATACGCGCACTCGCTCCGCCAATTTTACCGGGACTGCAACATTTACGGAACAGTCGACATGATATTTGGGAATGGTCTTATTGTGGTTCAACACTCCAACATCTACAACAGGACTCCACTGCCCCATCAGCTGATAACAGTCACTGCACAAAGTCGTAAAAGCCCAAACGCAAACAGCGGGTTTTCGTTCCAAGATTGCTTTATTGATGGCACTTATCCTACATACCTTGGTCGGCCATGGAAACCGTACGCAAGAGTGGTATTCATGCAGTCATACCTAGGTCCAAAGGTGCAACCCGCCGGATGGCTTGAGTGGTCGGGAAATTTCGGCATTGATACTGTTTTCTATGGAGAGTATAAGAATCATGGTCCCGGAGCAGGGCTTAGTGGGCGAGTAAAATGGCCTGGATATCACATTATAAGAGATCAGGCAATGGCGGCTTTATTTACCGTTCGCCGGTTTATCGACGGGGTGTCATGGTTGCCCAGTACTGGGGTAATTTTCATGGCTGATTTGGACGGATGACAGCGTGTTTTGATGGTTTCTCGCCTATTTTATTTTTGAAGTCTGGTTTAATTGGTATATTTTTTCATTAGAATTATTGTAGAAAGGCTTATGACAATGTTATAAATTAGATATTTAGACGTTTCAATTATTTATTGGAAGTAAATCACTGTTTAATTTAAGCAAACACGAAATAGTATATTTTTTTTATAAGCTATTCTTACAATTACATAATGTTTTTTTGTTACCATCATTAGGAAAACTTACTATTCGTCTGCTTTAATAATTTTGTATAAAAAAATTTTAACGAAAATATAAAATATTTAAAAAGAAACTGTTGATTACTCTGAATTGCGCATGCCTTCATCTATGCACCAATGAAGTCTCTCATGAAATACACTAAATAAAATTATTATTATTTATTAATGAATAAAAAAGACTGCTTGAGTTGTCAACATAACAGACACTGATACACAAGTACTTCCATCCAGATTAATTATGAACACTTCACAAATACTCAATAAACTAATACAGTACAAGATTTTAGCAAATAAAACTTTTCCTGCAACTGAGGAGCAGGCTCATGCAGTTGGCATCATCCCTGCCTGCTTTGTTTGCTGCAGACCTGCAGTATAAAATTTTCTGAGCAGCACCTTTCACCCGGCCCAATTACTAACTCCTTGATTAGGTCCATGGAAATACATCGGCCCAGACACAAATCAGAACCGCTATAAGCCTATAACTTTTACAACAACTTTTATTTTTTTATTACTAATAGTAGGCGATTTGTTTTCTATCGCTAATTGATGAACTGTAATGTTTAAATTTAATGTTGTTCTCTAAGAAATAATTTGTGCTTATTCCTGTGCAGTTCATTATGTAACGGGTCGAGATGATATTGAGTAATAAATGCAGGTAGATATGGTATCTTTCATATAATTATAACATGGATACAATCATACAGGAAAGGAACCTAAAACAAAACGTGATTCACTGCATACAAGTCCACACATAAGTTAGTGGAACGTGACGTCATCAAGATTTCACTATTTGTTGTCGTTGTTTTTTCCTCTTTTCGGAAACCTTTCACTAATTATTGTTTTTTTTTATATATAATTGTCCGTAGATTCATTCACACACACTCTCAACCAGCAAAAACTGAAATTTGAACCCTGATCTCCATAAAAAAAGACAAATGTCTTAGCCAGTTGCTCTAGAAGTGCTAGACACTAATTATTGTTCTTCTTGTTCTTATATAACAATGTTGTGGCGGGGCACGCGACCATAAAGCAATTATTTCTTCGGACTTGTTTGACGAAACAAAGAATTGCACAAAACTAGACTTTGTTTTTCTTTCGCAGCCCACGTGCATTATGTATATTCGGGATTAATTCTAATCAAAGAATTATACTATTTAAATAAAATTTGCTGTTAATAATTTATAATTCCTTTTACACTCTTAAAGATAAAAAAAAATAGAGTGATCGAACCTCTTGCGAAGATTTACTTGAATAAAAAATTATTCGAAAAGATATGCACTAATCTACATCAGTAGGGAATCTATGAATGTTCGGTATATAACCTTGGGGAAAAAATATATGCTTTGGGAGCGTGCAAACGGTCATCTAATACTACATCGATCAACACATTTAGAATACATCAAACTACAAACCGCACCAATGATGCTAAAACTAAAATTTTATTCGATTTCTAAATTCATGACTGAACAAATCAACACAAACGTTTAGAATTGATCAAAACCAAATTAACGGCAATTTATTTCGGTTTCTATGGATAAATTGGACCATCCGCTACTAATTAGCGAGTAATGAAGTTAAGAAATAACAATCAACAATTACTTTCTAGTTTTTTGTTAGCTCAAATTTTGTAGATTTGGCTGCATTCACCTTTCTGGTCCTATAAACTAGAGATTCTTTTCTTAGATAAGGATGAAAGTAAAATTTTCCGGCCCCCCCAAAAAAATAAATAAAATAAAATAAAAGGCCCTCAAAGAAAAGAATTAAAATTTTCCACTTTAAATATTCACAAAGAATTCTCAACTGAGTTGAATGATTCATTTAGAGAGAGTTTTATGATTTCTTCCGCATTAATCATAATTATGTTTCTTAAATCAGGAAAATAAAGGTCACCAAATCTTACTGGTGGCTAGAACAGTTATAGAAAATATTGATTAGGCTATTTGATATTATCATCTCAAGTCAATTTTGAAGTATCTCAAGCATGCATTATGGCTAGAATATGATGCTTGAACTAACAAAAAGAATTCAAAGAATAATACCTTTTCTCTTCAAGACACACTAGAGGTGATTTTCTCTGGATGTGTGGATATCAACAAAATTAGTTGCATGTATACGATGTATTTAGTCATATAGTAGGCCTTATTATGTCATGAAAAGACCGATACGGAGACAGGCACTCGGTGCGCGTTTACACACTAAATTTGGATGCTTCTTTGATGTCACGAAAAAAACCTTTTGACTTTTAAAGGCTCCGTTTGGATGGTGTGACTGTGTGAGAATAAGAGAAATAAGAAAAGAAGTATTGGAAATTGTATAATTTTGTGAAGAGTTTGGATTGTTTATAATAAATTTGAGAGCAGGAAGAAACTATTTTCTTATTTCTATGTTCATCCAAACGGAGTTTGAGAGAGACACTCGGCCAGGGCGCCATGCAGTTATATATCCGTGCAATTGATTTCATGTGTTGCCAATTAAGTTCGTTACTTTGATGTGCTTCGTTGCTCGTATAACTTTATACTTGGAAGTTAAAATTTTATATTTTTTAATACGATTTATAATAACTGAATTACTGCACTTTTAATATATATAACTAACCATTTAAGGAGTATTTGATATCCATATTTTCTTAAAAGGTTGAATTTATGAACGAAAGTATTGATAAGGAAAACAAATATAAAGCATATATAACTAATTATAATTTATAAATAATTTAAGGCCTACAAATAATATATTGAAAAAAAACCATATATACTCGATAAGGAATAAACAGTGCGCTGTTGTGTTTTTTTTCGACTCTCCTCTGTGAAACTTATTTGTGGCGAGTCGTAATGACCCATACCGTGGAGTAATATCAGCCACTGTATGAATGATTACATGAGGCAGATTCACGTGTCATTTTGAAGAGGAGATGTGTTGTTGTATTATTTTTATGTGCACCCTGTGTCCGACCATTGCAAGTAGGCCTGTCAAACGTGGCCCAATGGCACGGAATAGGCCCAAATCGTTTCCGTTTCGTATAATGAAACGGAACACCAATTCATTTCGTTAACCGTTTCGCTAATGAAACGGTACAAAATTTCGTTTCGTTAACCGTTTCGTTTCACAAATAAGTGAATAACACATAAAACAGTTTGAAATGAGGCTGAAACAGTCGAAACGGTAGAGTTTGATATTTCGTTTACCGTTCTGTTATTGAAACGAAACAAAAACATGTGTCGTTAACCGCTCCGTTTCGTTTATACGGAACAGCATAACGTTAAAACGGCAGCCGTTAACACCCCTAATGACAAGACTTTTTTTGCCAATGGCACAATTGGGACCCACTCTTTTCTTGGTTTGTGAAGCTTGTATGTTGCTCTATGTGCATATGCATACAGGTTAGAATAACTTGGACTTAGTGTGCACAATCCTTCTATAGGGGTCTTTTGAATCGCTTAGGAATTTGGGGAATTTGAGGAATTTCTTATTCCTAGGCATAAATTTATTGGGAAGTGTGTAACTTTGTGAAGAGTTTGAATTGTTTATAATAAATTTATGTCTAGGAATTGGAAAATTCCCAAATTCCAAACTCATCCAAACATGCCCATAGTTAAGTGAATGACTATCAGTCAAAATTTATTGTTGCTGCGATTCGTTGCAGGTTAGACTGCATAGGAATGGGTTCATGAGTATTTAGGCTTCTTTTTCCCTATCTGCTCCTGTTTTATTATAGCCGGTGATCCTTATCCTATTGTTTACAGCTTTGTGAGGCTACTCCTAATATGTGGTGTTCCACATAAATGTTGCAGCTCTCTCCTTCTAATTTGTTCCACTTTTTTTTTTTTCTTTTAATTCTCCCACTTTTAAGTTTTAACCTGGACTAATTAAATGGATGAAAGAGAAAAGGTCTCCCTTTCTATTTTATCTACGTAATGTATTTGAAGTTGAATCTACATATTAAAGACACAAGTTAGGCTAACAGGAAAAGCAAAATCATTTATAACTTAATATATTACTCATAGGTTAATATTTATCAATTTGTAATATGTGGTAACAGTTATGAAAACACTTGCGCGTATACAACCATTCTTTTTTGTTCAATAAATGAATGTCATTAGCACATGTACACGAACACAGTGGCGGATATACACTTATTTTAAGGGTGGGCACATTAAAAAATTATTAAATATTTATTTAAAATAAATAAATAAATATATATAATAATAGTAAAATTATTAAATATTATTTATATCTATTAATAAATTATACTGTTATAAAATGCAAATTTTTTCATATGTTTGATAAAAATATATTATTTTGGAATTTCCATCAAAAAGAACATGGAAAAAATTATTGTGACCTAATGTATATAACAGTATAAAAAACAATTTTTTTAAAAAAAATTAATGTATATGAGAAGTTTGACTCTTTCTTAGAAGTAACCATATTCCATATATGCATATATATTTGGGCGTAACAAAAATTGCACGTGGGACCTCGCTCATCGCCCATGTGAATGTTGTAACTTTTATCATTTTTCTTGTGTACCTAAGTTATGTAATATGTTATAAGTATGATGCTATTTCATTAATTCACCTAATTCTATGACCCGCTACACAAATTATTTGCAAAAGTATTAATAGATTCACACTTCATACAAAAAACAAAACATAATTTCAGCCAAACGCATGGTAAAAAAAATCTAAGGGTAGGCACTCTAAAAAATTAAGCCCGGCCAACCTCCTTAAACCACAGTATTTAATTTTCAAATTCTCAAAATCAAGCATTGGCACGTGCCCTGGCTTCCATAACGTAGGTCCGCCCCTGCACAGACAGTTAAAAATTATAAATAATAATATGACTGTACAAGCAGCAATTATATTACTATAAAAAATGCAGAAAATTTACGATACTAAGCAGAATGATGGTGGTTAATCTCTCAAATTAGTCCTTCCACTTGTATTTTGAGTTAATAGCCATGCTCATCATTTTCACAAGTTCTTAGCCTCTCAGAATAAATTTCTGCAAACGCAAAAAAATTTGTTTGTATATTTATTGTCATAATATATAGAAACAATCTGCATGTTCCAATTTTGCATTTTTATGGCTGTATCTGTATGAATTTTATATTTGAAAACTACTAATCCAGATTGCGGCTGAGCCGGGGAGGGGTGGGGAGGTAAGGGGTGACCGGAATTATGTAATCCCAAAATCGGGGTGAATGGATTGGGGATTAACTCTTCCTAAAATGAGTCTCTCTCTTACCTCTTCTCATCTCACTTCATCCCTATTTATTTCCATTCTGGAGCAAATAACACCTCACGGACAGATAAGATTTTAATCTCTCCAAGTCACCTCATCCCATCTCCCCTCCAAGATTGAGTTCTGGAGCACAGCCTAGCTAAAGGATCTAGTAATCGAACAAATTAATTACAATAACTTAAAATGAAGTCCTCCGTAAAATTAAAAACAAGTACTTCATGGTACCTAAACAATACTATCAGTAATTCATTTTAAATGTAATTTAGTGAACGAATTTCATTGTCAAGATAAAATGTTTATATTCATTTTCTTATTAAAAACTTCAATTATTGTAGTATGTAGTTGATAGTGTAGAGGGGGGCCACGTGCACGCACATCACCATTGTCATAATGTAGTCAGTATTGTCACTATTGCGGGAATACTTCCACTGGAAGCAATAACGCCCAAAATTTTATGTTGCGACGGGCTGGCTGCGCAGAACAATTGCATTGCCTACGTGACTACATTTAATTTGCAGCCTATTGTAACTTGTAAGTGTTGCAGGTAACCCTAGACCGCAAGAACAATTTTTTTTTTTCTAAAAACAATTCTCTCTTTTAATTGTTGACAAAGTATATTTAATATAATCATCCAATTTTATAGTTTGTAACTACATATAGGGTGCGTTTGGATCGTTGGAAGAAAAAAGAAGAAGAAGGAAGAAGAAGAAATAAAATTATAAATAATCCAAACTCTTCACAAAGTTACACACTTCTCAATACTTCTTCCCATCTTCCCAAACCTATCCAAACGCACCCATATAATATAATCATTCAATATTTGGTCTTAAAGAAACTTCGAAATAAGTCAATTGGTATATTAGTCTATGACATACTTCCATGTTTATGGTGTTATGTACGAAGCCAAATTGGGCCGTAGCCCAAAGAGGCCCATACGGAAATGAGTTGAAGAGGGGGTTACGGAGACAGGAAGTGGGATTGAGTCATTCTTTGTGCGCGTCTCCAAAACAGAAGCTCTCTTGTCTCCCTCCTTGAAGCTATCTAGGGTTTGTCATTTTCTCTTGTATCTCTTGTTAATTCCACCTCAAATAGTGAGTGAGAGTGTGAGTGAGAGAGAGAGGAAGGTTGATAGCTTGATGATCTCCAATGTATTTGTAAGAAAACTCTTGATATAGTGAATTTGCACCGATCGCTCCCGTGGTTTTTTTCCTTTCGGGTTTCCACGTAAAATCTTGTGTCTTTCTTTATTTTCTTGTGCTTGATTGTGCTATTGTTGTTTGGTTCTCAAGTGGTACCATCATAGCTTTGTTCTATAGGGTATTGTTTTATGCCCGTCACGTGTTTGTCGAAATTACTACCTCCTTGTTTACTTGGCTTCCGCTGTGCCTAGGCACCTGTGAGCGTGTCCCAACAACTGGTATCAGAGCGTGTTGGCTCGTTGGTGTCAAGAATAGGAGTTTGAGACTTGGATTGGTGTAGGTCTAAGTTCTTGAGTATTTCGGTGGTTACATGTGTAGTAGTGATAGAATGGAAAAAGCTATGGAATTTGAGAAGTTGAATGATAGCAATTGGCCAATTTGGAAAATGTTAATGCAAGATTACTTGGTGGTAAGAGATTTGGATTTACCATTGATGGGACCGGGTGCACAACCTATTCATATGGAGGATCATGAATGGGAGTTACTTGATCGGAAGTGTTTGGCGGCTATAAGGCCGTGTATTTCACCATCTATCTTGTTTGATGTCTATCAATGTAAGACCGCTCATGAGCTTTGGACCACATTGGAGCGATCATATGAGCAACCTTCGGGTGTAAACAAGATGCATGCTATGAAGCGGTTATTTCTCTTGAAAATGAAGGATGGCATTTCAATGAGAACGCATGTAAGTGAGTTCAACTCAATTGCGGCTCAATTGAAGTCCTTGAAGGTAAACCTTGATG
Source organism: Rhynchospora pubera (assembly GCA_028095005.1). Classification (NCBI taxonomy): domain Eukaryota; kingdom Viridiplantae; phylum Streptophyta; class Magnoliopsida; order Poales; family Cyperaceae; genus Rhynchospora; species Rhynchospora pubera. Next base: position 120,592,177 of record CM051460.1, read on the forward strand.
AGGAGGTTTTATGCTTGTTACTTTTGAGCTCTTTGCCTACAAGTTGGGATACTCTTGTGACTACCGTTGCAAACACAATGGGCAACCAATTCAAATTGAGTGATGTTGTTGCTTCATTGATGAATGAGGAAACTAGAAAGGCCACAACCCAATTGGAAACCGGGCCTAGTGAGGCATTGACGGTTGATAGGGGACGGCCGGTGACTAGGGGCAATTCCTCGGGTAAGAAAGGTGGTTCTCAAGGCAAAGGAAGATCAAAGTCTAAAGGCCGAAAATTTTCTTGTTGGCATTGCAAGAATGAAGGGCACTTGAAGAGAGATTGTCCTCTCTTGAAAGGCAAGCAAAAAGAGAAGAAGCAAGATGGTGAAGTGAGTATAGTTTCCGATGAGATTGGAGATGCGGTGACCCTAAGTGTGACAAGTTCCGAGAAGGAGAACATGGATGTTTGGGTATTGGATTCGGGTGCATCATTCCACATATGCTCGGATCGTTCTTATTTTGTCAACTACAATGATGTAGATGGTGGGAATGTCTATCTTGGTGATAGTCGGCCATGCAAGATTCTTGGAGTTGGTGATGTTGAGCTTGAGCAAGCCAATGGAAGGCGATGTAAGTTGAGCAATGTGAGGTATGTTCCCAAGATAACCAAGAATCTTATCTCGGTGGGTCAACTTGATGATGGCGGATTTGTTGTATCTTTTGGTGAGGGATCATGGAAAGTGTCAAAGGGTTGCATGACATTAATGAAGGGACACAAAGATGGGAGTTTGTACACTCTTCATGGAGCGCCTCGAAAGGGTGTTGTTGCTATGGCAAGTGAGCATGGTGATATGCACATGTGGCACAACCGCCTTTGTCATCTAAGTGAAAGAGGTATGAAAGTGTTACAAAGTGAAAATTACATTCCTTCTTTTGATTGTTCATCTCTTGAATTTTGTGTTCATTGTGTAATGGGAAAACAAAAGAGGGTGAATTTTAAGAGGAATGAGTCCCATAGAAAGGTGAAACCATTGGAATTGGTTTATTCCGATGTGTGTGGTCCATTTAATGTCAAATCCCTTGGTGGTGCTAGTTATTTTGTTACTTTCTTAGATGACTTTTCTAGGAAGTGTTGGATTTATCCCTTGTCCTCAAAAGATCAAGTTCTTGAAACCTTTAAGAACTTTAAATCTCGTGTTGAAAAAGAGAGTGAAAAATCCATTAAATGTTTACAAACCGATAATGGTGGTGAATTTTGCTCTAATGATTTTGACAATTTTTGTGCGAGAAATGGCATTCGGAGAGTGAAGACGGTTCCATACACTCCACAAGAAAATGGGGTCATTGAGAGGATGAACCGGACCATTGTGGAGAGGATTAGAAGTATGTTGTCTCACTCGGGTCTTCCAAAATCATTTTGGGCCGAAGCGGCTAACACGGCGGTTTACCTCATAAACCGATCACCTAGTGTGGCATTGGACGGTTGCATACCGGAAGTCGTATGGAGTGGCAAGAATATCTCTTATGGCCATTTACGAACTTTTGGATGTGAGGCTTATGTAAAGATTCCTAATGTCAAGAGGAATAAGCTCGATGTCAAGTCACGGAGGTGTGCATTTGTTGGCTATGGCGGTGATAATTTGGGTTATAGGGTGTGGGATCCTATTGAGAAAAAGACAATTAGAAGCCGAGATGTCATATTTCGTGAAGATGTGATGTTCATTGAAAATCATGAGAAAGAGCAAAGTGGAGAAAGACATGTGGAGGAGCATGTTGATGCTAGTGTTGCACCCAAAATGCTAGCGGATCCTCAAGCAAGTGGTCATGATAATGAGGATGAGAGTGAGCCGGTGGAAGCGCATGATAATGAAGGCATTGTTGAAGAAGAGCACACTAATACCCCGGTACAAGAGTTGAGGAGGTCAACTCGGATTTCAAGAGCTACACAAAGGTATTCACCTTCCTTGTATTATGCTTTGTTCACGGATGCGGGTGAACCCGAGTCATTTCATGAGGCTATAAATTGTTCGGAGAAGGCTATGTGGCTTGGAGCAATGGAGGATGAAATGAACTCGTTGCATCTAAATGAGACTTGGGAGTTGGTTAAACTTCCTAAGGGAAAGAAGGCATTGAAAAATAGGTGGGTATTTGTGTTGAAAAATGAAGCCGATGGTTCTAAACGGCATAAGGCAAGGTTAGTAGTCAAGGGCTATGGACAAAAACATGGTGTTGACTTTAATGAGATATTCTCTCCCGTTGTGAAGCATAGTTCCATAAGGGTTGTTTTGTCATTGGTGGCTAACTTAGACTTGGAGCTAGTGCAACTTGATATCAAGACGGCTTTCTTGCATGGTGACTTAGATGAGGAGATCTATATGTCACAACCGGAAGGTTTTGTTGATGAATCAAACCCTAATCTTGTATGTAGATTGAAGAAGGGGTTGTATGGTTTGAAGCAAGCCTCTCGGCAATGGTACAAGAAGTTTGATACTTTTATGCAAGAAGAAGGTTTTGAAAGAAGCGGCTATGATCATTGTGTCTACATGAAAGGAAAGGTGGGTGGCACTTTCACCTTGTTGTTACTTTATGTAGATGACATGTTGATTGCTAGTAATGATCATGATGAGATTGAGTCTCTTAAGCTTGATATGTCTAAGAGGTTTGCAACCAAGGATCTTGGCGAAGCAAGAAAAATATTGGGCATGCGGATTCATAGGGATCGGGAGAGAGGCAAGCTTTGGTTAAGTCAAACGGAATATGTTGATAAAGTCCTTGAGAGATTTGACATGGTGAATTGCAAACCGGTGACTACACCTTTGGCCGGTCATTTTAAATTGTCTAAAAAGAATTCTCCAAAGAATGCTCAAGAGAGATTGAAGATGGAAAAGGTTCCATACTTATCGGCCGTTGGTAACTTGATGTATGCTATGGTGTGCACACGGCCGGACATTGCACATGCAGTGGGAGTTGTCTCTCGATATATGTCTAACCCGGGATGGGAGCATTGGCAAGCGGTGAAGTGGATACTTCGGTACTTGAAAGGCACTCGTGGCTTGCGGTTATGTTTTGGAGGAGATTCTAAATTGGCAATTGAAGGGTATGTTGATGCCGATCATGCGGGTTGTAGTGAGACAAGGAAGTCCACGACGGGCTTTGTTTTTACTATCGGTGGTGGAGCCGTTAGTTGGATGTCTCGACTACAAGACATTGTTGCTTTATCTTCCACGGAATCGGAGTATGTCGCATTGACCGAGGCGGTGAAGGAAATGCTTTGGTTGAAAAGGTTGCTTGCACAACTTGGGTTGAAGCAAATGGAGTATGTGGTGCATTGTGATAATCAAGGTGCCATACATCTTTCAAAGAATGCGGCATATCACTCAAGAACTAAGCACATTGATGTGCGATACCACTTCATTCGTGATGTTCTAGACCATAGGCAACTAGTCGTGAGAAAGGTTCACACGAAGGAGAATGTTGCCGATATGTTCACGAAGGTGGTGCCTCCCGACAAGGTAATGTTTTGTAGGAGGCAATCCGGGTTGGTTGAGTAACTCGGGTGTGGTTGGAGCGAGGTGCAAGGTGTATGCTTGTGTGATCAAGTGGGAGGTTTGTCTTCGAGTGGGAGGTTGTTATGTACGAAGCCAAATTGGGCCGTAGCCCAAAGAGGCCCATACGGAAATGAGTTGAAGAGGGGGTTACGGAGACAGGAAGTGGGATTGAGTCATTCTCTGTGCGCGTCTCCAAAACAGAAGCTCTCTTGTCTCCCTCCTTGAAGCTATCTAGGGTTTGTCATTTTCTCTTGTATCTCTTGTTAATTCCACCTCAAATAGTGAGTGAGAGTGTGAGTGAGAGAGAGAGGAAGGTTGATAGCTTGATGATCTCCAATGTATTTGTAAGAAAACTCTTGATATAGTGAATTTGCACCGATCGCTCCCGTGGTTTTTTCCCTTTCGGGTTTCCACGTAAAATCTTGTGTCTTTCTTTATTTTCTTGTGCTTGATTGTGCTATTGTTGTTTGGTTCTCAAGTGGTACCATCATAGCTTTGTTCTATAGGGTATTGTTTTATGCCCGTCACGTGTTTGTCGAAATTACTACCTCCTTGTTTACTTGGCTTCCGCTGTGCCTAGGCACCTGTGAGCGTGTCCCAACATATGGTGCATAATTTAGGGATGTCGATGGATGTTTATAATCCGACGATTTCCATTCGTATTCGTATGAATTAATGAATGGGTTTATTTGGATCATAAATTATATATATCTGATAACTAATTGGATGCGCATGTGGATCATGGAAGTTATTCATCAAATGTAATTGATCTTGATGTTGGATCTAAATCCGAATCACTTAAAAATTAGTTAGTACATTATCAATTTGTTCAATCTGTTCATTTTATTTTAAATTTTCTTATTCAACTTTATCATTTATATATGTTAATTTTACTATTATATCAGTTCAATCTGTTGTAATAAGTGGTCACTTTATTTGTTCAATCTGTTCATTTTATATGTGTTTCACTTTGGTGTTTTATATGTTTATTTGTTTTGTGTGTTCGTTCTGTCGTTATATATGTTCATCTTGGGGCGACGAAAGGAAAGGAGAAAAGAAAAATATGAGAGAAGACAAACGGATTTTTTTTTTGTCTTTTTATTTTTTTTTTATCATAGGAGGGAATAAGAGAGAAGATACGGAAATATGGGGAGAAAGGCGAAAGTAAGCAGAGGAGAAAAGAAGGGAAACGAGAGTGTAGTGGAAAGAGGGGAAGGCGGAGAGAAGAGAAGGAAACATTGGAAGGGGAATGAGTGAGAGGCTGAAATAGAGGTGGAGCGCATGGTTTTTTTTTTGGACGAGCGATGACAGTTATCATTTCTGACATTTTAGTGGTTTCACATTTGTATTGTATTTGGATCCGATTCATTGAAAGCCCACAGCACAAATTATTTGTTAAATCTTTTTTCCGTTTTCCTTCCTGTGCACAGCTTGAAATTGAGGCAAAGTCTCCACAGTTTTTTTGAAATCTAGAGATTGCAAGTATGCATATGTGGAAATAAGAAACATAAGTCAGGAAGCCTATTTAAGCATATTTTGCACAGTACCATGCCTCCACTGGAAATTAGCAAATTGAACTGGGACAAACTGAGAGAGACAGTATAGGAGAGTGTAGGTAGAGTGAGGGGATGCAATGTGATATGTGAATTAAAATATTTACTCTTTCTCTATGGAAAGTGATGCACTGATGCCTACCTTCATTGAATGGTAACTTTAAATTAGTTCGTTTATTGAATCAGAGGAATTGAAGAAACAAAGTTAGAACAAACTATTCTTTTGTGAAGCATGCACTAGAAGATGTTATAAAAGTTTCCACATCCTGAGGATAATCAGTTTCATCTGTAAATAAGAAAACTGAAATAAAATGCCTCAGCACTTTAACAAAATGTGAAGTGTCCGATTAGGATCTGACACCTCTAAGAAGTTAACAGACAGTTCAAAAAATCATTAATTCAATGGATAAGTTCATTAAGTTGTATATTTTTTAAACGTACAAATAACATTAAGTTACCAGCTACGTAAACCATGACAAGCATGCTTATTCTTGTTATTTAGCAGCCTTTATCTCTTTAGCACGGACTTTTTTTTTTGAAAATAAATTGGGGGTTAAGTCTTCTAACTTATTTTTAAATTAAATGTCTATAAAGACCCTTCAATCGGATTTCGAATCTGCAACCTTTCACTTGAGATACATTGTTTTTTACCACTAGACCAAGACTCTTTAACACGGCCTATCAATAAAAAAGCACGAAACCTATCTTATCGGAATTAACGGTATTACATATGGATCTTGAAGATAGATTAAGAAGCCCATTAATTAGTTTTGAGTTCCTTAGCTAGCTAGGCAACAATCCTATGACAACTAGAACCCCGTAAAAACATCTGACAGAAAATAAATCATTGAGTCATTAAGTGATGTACCTTTTTACTATAGAAATTGATTATCTCTGAATTGGATTAAGGCAGTTTGTTCTCATGCATGTAGGAGAGATCATCTTCAAAAGGTTCAAAACTATATATATCTACCAAACATCAAAGTAGATAAGATATTCACGTAACGCAGTTATGTAATTAGATGAATTAATACATGGTTTAAGTGAAAGCAAATAATTTTTAAACAATAGAAAATTATTGCCATTCATGTCTCGTTGAGAACATAAAAGAACAAACATCGATCCCTCTTAAATAAAACTTTAAAAAGGTGAAATCTTAATTTTTTTCATCGTTCCTTCTTCATAACTGTACATAATAAGACATTTGTTCCCTATCTTTTCAACTGATCATTAGATATTTAATTAGTTTAGAACTCTTATGTTTCCATGAATTCAAATAGGCATGAAATTCTCTACTTTTTCCAATAAGTACCTGAATGATTGGGCTTTAGACACAAAAAAATAGTTCATGTCCAAATCTCAAACTGCCAAAAACAAAAATAGGAACAAATCACTAGTACATGTACAGTAATCATTCATATCTTACAAACAAAGAAATTGCAGCCCACACATGACAACAATGGAAACACACATTCTATAGGATTGATTAATTATAATTTTGCTTCACTTATTCTCAAACAAACAAAAGCACAGTAATAACCACAAATTCCCCATCAAAACAACTTGGACATGCATCTCAAGGGCAAGCTAGTAGTCGGTCTTGCAAATACCTTCCTGGATTTTAACAAGGCTTTTCTCAGGATCCAATTCAGAAGCCTTACCTTTGAGATACAAAAGCCTTTCGGTCAACAAACCGTGGATTATGCTGACAAGTGTTACTGCAGTGGCACATGATGCAATCGCGCAGAGCACCTTGGCAATAGTCTGAACAATATTCACGGTTTCGGTATCACATGATAAGACCCATAAATTGATGATATGGGTAGCACCACAAAGGAAGATGAATGATTCAAACAGCATGAAGATCTTGCTGTACTGGGGGAGGGACAACTTCCAGGCTAGGCACCATAGCTCGAGAGGGACAACGATGTATGCCAGGCCAATAAACAAATCAGAGACAAATTGGAACTTGGCTAAATCATCATTTGAGGCCCATATGGTCCTGGTACAGTGGTATGGTTTCATGAGAAAACAACTTACACCAGAACAGAAACAGTAGGGAGAGATGAATTGGAGAGAGAATGATATGTTGTGCTAACTGATCTCTTCTGTTTTTATAGGTAAAAAAAAAGTGCATAGCACCTGGTCCACCTGGATGAATGGTAATTTATTCATTCACCGATGGAAACAAATGAAGAAACCGACAACAAATGGATATCTTGAAGAAGATGCGTGTTTAAAGATGTCATCAAAGTTTCCACTTTCAGAAGAACTTAGACAAGTTGTGTGAAAAAAAATTTAATACCTAAGTCATTTAAAAGATTCAATAATGGATATGGTTGTGAAGGCGTCTCTTCTTGGCAACATGCATGCAAACAGCATCAAAATTGTCTGTATTCAATTTACGATAATCAGATTTACGGCTGTTGTCACTTATACTCAGGCGTCTGCATTTTATTTTCAGATATTCATCAACTAGTTTACTGAATCTGCAAATAGATTTTGAACATAGGTTAAATATCCATTGGAATTGTATAAAGGCAGTAATATCATGTTATTTATTTAATATATATACAAGAAACAACATTAAAAGAAAAATAAAAGAAATTTATCAATACTCATTGATCACTTCATGATAAAAATACTCACTGTTTCTGTTTTATATTAATTTTGTAACCGGATTTAAATCCAGATTATTCTTTTAAAATTATGGTTCAAAGATGAATAATAAAGATTCAAGCCCGGGTCAATAATGCATTTAAAATGCAGATAATCAAGATGCACCCTAATTTAATTATTTGGACGGTACTGGATGGAATTACGGAGTGATCAAAATTGGACAAAATCAAATTTCAGTGATTTAGAAAGGACAAATTAAAGTTCAGTGACTGAAATTGAACAACATACAAACTTTAGTGAACTCTGAAAAAAAAATTACTCATTACTTAAAAGGAAATGAGCTATGACTTAATGACTGCGAAAAAACAGAATCTGACGTTTGAACTGGACGAAATTGAGCCAGATATAAAGCAAAATTCGTCTGTACTTTACCATGGAGAAAATTTCATTTCAAAATTAGTTTTGCCCTTCATTGTCCGTTTGAAAGGTTATACTTAATGATAGAACGGTACAACACATCATATTCATCCAGATATCTTTGTTAGCCATATGCAAATAATTAGAACAAATGCCTGCAATCAAAGGATGAATATGTTTCCACAATTGTTGACCTCAGATAGACAATAGACAGCATGTGAACCTTCTCAAAATAACATAAATAGAAAAAATAACACACACACTGACACACACAAGTACCTTTACAGATAAAGGGTAAATACGAGATGCTGATGATCTGCATTTTTTTTTTCTTGCTCAAAGCAGAAGGCAAAAAAGAAAATAAAGTGTCGCCAACTAACTGAAATACTACCATGTATCTGTGATTCTATTTTGAAAGAATACCTAATAAATGAAAAGCAAAAAAAAAATTTACAATTGTACTAAATAAAAGTAGATTCGCAAAAAATTAGCATGATAATTCAAGTAACAAAACTGCAAGTGAGAATCAAATTTCATCTTTGCCAGCTGCAATTAATTTATAACCTACCTAGCACAGTACTAAACCTTCGTTATTTGTCATTGATCCCAGGCTGCTTTGTCAAGGCCTTTCGCTTGGTAGCTGCTACCAAGAATTTCTTCAGAAAAAGCGAAGGCCTCAAGTCTACACTGTAATTATTTCCCTTATTTGGTACTACACAGGTCAACATTGTACATCATGCCACGCATAAGATGTACTAAGACGAACCCAGAGTCTGTACTCTGTAGGCACACAATGAAGTTTCCTTATTTTAGTTTTACCAGGTTATCTAGCTTCGAGTTGTTTTTTTGCTCTATGCTTTTAGGTTTCCTCCTGAGCTTCAGTGACAGTGCACCAGTCAATGACATGCACGGAAAATGACCGTTGCAAGATTCAGTATGAGAACACCCCCCCCCCCCCCCGGTTTGCTCAGTATAGAAAGAGAAGAGATACAGCATGAAGAGAATCATAAATATTCTTAGATATTTCTCACCTAAATACTAATTTTATCCTCACAAACTGATAATTACCCCCTTAGTCCATTCAAAGCTACTTTCTACTACGTTTCTTAGCTCTCTTGGGGAAGAGTTCTTGACCTTCTAGAAGAACTTCTCTCTGCATCTGACACCAGTAGTCAGTAAACATATCTCTAAATTTCAGTTGAAACCAATTCCTAATCTCATTAAACAGAAAATTTGGATCATTGCACCAAATTTCTTTCAAAGCTGATCTACTCTCCACCACCCTCATACCATTAACAGCCTCCATTCTACTCAATAGATCTCCAACCCTTGTCTGACCCAGTGACTCTGGCTTCAAAACAGCCGATGCAGGTCCTACGAGGTACTTCTGAGCAGATTTAAGGCATGGTAGAACATCCCCTTCAAGTATGGCACATGCAAAAACTGAAACCCTAAGGCTCTTTTTCTCTATAGGCGAGCTATGTAAGGGAAGTGACCAGTTGTGGGGACCAAAACTTGGCCTAACCCAACAGCGGACCTGGTCAGTTAAAGGATCATAGAAAGGTCTAGGATCTGTTAATGGTGCAGAGAAGGTACAAAGTGCACTAGCATGTTTTACAAGCCATTCTGACTTGACACTTGTGACACCATGCATGTAAAGTCGTTTCTTATGTACCAGCTCTGTATATACCAAAAATTCAGGAGCAGAGGGGGAAACTGATGATGAACGGTGAAGATATACAACATCTTTTAGAGCACACGATTGGTAGCGTACAGCCCGGGTCTTTCTATCTTCCTCAGACAGGTTATGTATCTCACTAGCCTTGACTCGTTTTGCAACACGGTCAGCCCATCCGGCACATATTGCCTGGGCTATGACTTCCTGTTCTTCCATCCGTAACAGTTTTTTATCAGGTCGGGTCAGCCTCCAAGCCCGTTCTACCTCCTCTATGCACCCACTTCTCCATGTGAACTCTTCGCATGATTTATTATTGTGAAACACCAGTTGCAAGAGTTGCTGTCTAAGCTTTGACATGTCCTCCATGGTCTTTAGATGGAGTGAATTATCTTTACAAAACCCAACCCGGTTTCCTGATACCTCAAATTGGTGCAAGGCAAAAGCAATCGTTAAAGCATCACTGGTAGGGTTCGCAAACTTTAAAAATGACTCTTTTGCCCTTTTTCTGTCCAACTCAGGCTCAGCATCATCTTCCTGTTTTGCACCAAAATTGAAGAGGAAAGGGTTGGGAAAGCTTAGCACTGATGTGGCAGCAACTGTGAATGCAAGAATTAGCTCAGGTCTGCCATGCTGAGATCTGATAAGGTTGATGGATGTAAGAAGCATCCGGGAATGACGTGGGCTCATCGGGTATTGTGCCATTGCATGGCCAACTGGTGTTATTCTGTTGTTCAGGTCAATTGCTTGCAGAGCCTTGAGGCATTTCTCGGCCTCAATTAGTGCTTCCTTTTCAGGAGAAGATGGAAATGGAAAGTTCTCAACCTGAAAACCAAAAAAGTAACAAATTAAGAATATACTCATGAAAAAATAGATATCGTGGCGTATCATGACATGCGCACCACAAATCCCAAAAAGGATATATATAAAACATCCCTACGGCAAGGGGACTATTTTATGTCAGAAAAAAAGAATATTAAAAACTTAAGACTTTGAGAGGGAATTCTCAAAATTTGAAAACATGCAAGGCCTGGTTTAGAACTCTGGCCAATGGTTGAATTTGGAAGGCCAGACTTCCAACTCCAGCCAGACTTTGAAAAGTACTGCCCTATTTCATCCCAGCCGGATCTCAATTTATAACCTCCTGTGATTTCAAATTTGATAATTTCATTTCCCAAAATCTATATTGGTGATTTTTCTTGGCTGACATAAAAGAGTCATACTACAACTCCTAAACAATTGGAATACAGCCTATCTAATTTTTTTTTTTTTTTAAGTTTTATTTTTGGCTAAATTGTTGTTAATCTCCACTAAATTAATAAATAAATGTTCACAGAAACTTAATTTAAGGTAAGTATAAGGAACTGTATTCATTTCATGATGTGTACTACCTTTTCAATACCCATGTTCTTTAAGAGAAGCACAACACCATCAACTGGTGTTTTCACAATCTCAGGATCGGTAAATTCTGGGAAAACCTCCTCTTTCCCATAGGCACCACTAGAGTAGAGCCTATAGCAGTGGCCAGGTCCAACACGCCCAGCCCGACCAGCCCTTTGGGCTGCTGAGGCTTTGCTTATCCAGCTCACATCATAACTTGCCACCCCAATGGCATGATTGTAGTTCTTTACCTTCACCTTACCTGTATCTACCACATACTTTATGCCTGAAACAAACACCAAAAAAGTTTCCTGTTAGCCAGGCTTCCATTTATATGCATACTAGAAGAGGTGGCATTGAGTCAGCCAGAAGGCACGAAGTGCTGATCAGAAACCTACCAACAACTTGCATTAAGTTGAGTTGTGTTGACAAACTCAACACAATATGGTGGTTTCTGTGGTTCTCTAACGTAACACATTGAATACTTGGTGGCCGGGTCCAAAACCCACAAATATATGCCAAAGAGGGTCGGTTGAAACAGACCAGCAAATAGATAATAAGTGCTGACCTGGTCCAACTCACCAATCCATTGGAACAATGACAAACATCAAGGGTTGGGTAAACAAGTTCCAGCCCTGCGTTCTATTACACTCTGCAGGTACATGACTGCACTACATTACCCAAACTGGGGTTATATAGAAATCCAATGTTACCTGGTATTGTCAGAGATGTTTCTGCCACATTTGTTGCTACCACGATAAGCCTCTTCGACTGAGGTACATCTTGGAACACACGAAGCTGTTCGGATGCAGGTAGCATTGCATAGAGAGGTAACACATGAAGTCCACTGTGACAAACAGGGTCAGGTTTGTCTTTCTGCTTCGGTTTTTCACTAGTGGCTATTGTTTCATCTGATGATTTGGATCCTTTACTTGCTAAGGCATCAAAAGAGGCCTTCAAGAGAGAGAGGCTCTCTTCATCTCTGAGGAAATCCAGAACTTTATTATTATCTGTTTCAGGGGCAGTCAAAGTTAACGGATCCTCGTCTTCTTCACTATCAGTATCTATTTCGCTATCTAGTTCTGACCCGGAAGAATCAGAATCTGTATCAGGGAAGTGGTTGCCTTCATCATAAGAGCTGTAGATATGAAGTAGTGAATATTTAAAGTACCAACCAAGTGAAATTAATCTGGTTCCCAATCTCAAGCCAGTCAGGACAAATACCAGTATTGTGCCAAGAGGTAGAGGACCCTGCTATTTAATACCAGCATATCAACATTCTTTTTGAATTTTAGGGTTGTATGCAATTTTGAGACATAAAATAAATGAAAATATAAGCCTCAAAACAAGAGCAAAATAGGTAATTCATGACAGTGCGGACCATTGGGACATAAATGATAATCTTTGTATATACCTATCATCTTGTTGTTCAGAAGCACCACTCTCAACATCAAATGCTTCACTTATCTCTTTCATGTCATCCACATCAGCATCTGTCGGTTGCATGGTTCCCTCTACAACCTTAGCGCTTCTATCCACTAACCTTCTTGATGCCTTCCTTAGCTTCTTACACAAATACTCCACCTCTCTCTGTCCTGTGACAAACAACAATATCCCACCTTCCGGAAGCCTTTTATGGATTGTAAGTACCTTTTTATAGGCCTGTCCAAGGTAGTCTTCACGGGTTCTTTTGGAGAAATGGATTGTTACAGGGAACTGCCTCACAGGAACCTCTATGACAGGTGGGGCTGTGTCAAAGAGTTTTTTGTTTGAAATGAAATCCTCAACTCGAAGTGTGGCACTCATCAGTATGAGCTTTAATTGGGTTATTTGTTTATCTACGGGAATGCTGACACCTGCACATATCTTGTGTTGCTGTTCTTCATATAATTCCTGACGAGTGTAGGATAATATAAAATAATGTAAGTAAACAAACAGCAATTTCATTTACTCAGAAAAATCTTACAATAGAAAAAAAAAAAAAGAATTGTCTGAGGTGCTACTACTTATTCAGCATCAGGTTTCACCACATCCCTGACTAATACATGGAGATACAGACTAAATACACAATACTGGTGAAGCCTTTCTTGTTTATTAGGCAAGAAATGCATACTGGCCAACATAAAGCTCTACTAAGTTTAGTCAACATTGGGAGACCAAAAAACAATACTCATTATCCATGGGATCTGTCAACTCCAAAAAGAAACATTGCAGGTGAGAAATTCTAACCTGGCGGGCCTTTATAATACGTGACAGCATGCCAATTAGTATGTCCGTGTTTAAGCTCCTCTCATGAGCCTCATCCAAAATAATCACAGAATAACGTTTCAGCAAGATGTCACTCTGGGAAAGGATGATGTATTGATGTATATAGTATCAGGAAGAAGAGAAATTAAATTTTAGGGAAATCACAAGTATATCAATCAGGATTCCGTGGCATTAGTCTAGGCACCAAGTCAATTGTCAATTACTATTAGTCTATTAACCATTTTTGCATTTGTGTTGAATATCTGAGATATACAGTAACCATATTCATGGTTGCTTATAAGAGAAACAAGTATACAGATGAATAGATGACTAGACGAAGCTGAACTGCTGAAGAGTGATGATGATCACCAAAACATTAAAAAGAAAAACAATTAACCAAAGAGTTGGTTTGATAGATACATTAAGAAAAATGTGCATTAAAATGATAAAACCAACATTATAAAAAATGAGACAAAAATTCATTATCCGCATTGTTTTGCTATTTTGGCCCGAAATAATTTGACTTGCATAGTTCTCTTACATCAAGAATCGAAAAGGCATTCTTTATTTTGTTATCTTATTCTCATACCTGACTTGAACATTCTATGAAAATAGAATGAAAAAAGGTAACCCAAGTTGACAGGGCATAAACCTAAGTTCTGGTACTGTTTCAATTTTGGTCGGTACTGCAGTATTTCCAAATTTTAAAGTGAAAATCATGGATTGCTTTGACCCAAAACCAAACGGGCGCTGCTGGAAGAAAATGCCAGAACAACACTATAGAGGCAATGCATCTGACGTTCCGAGTACAGGACAATGAGCATTAATTTGTTTGTTATGGTAACTTATTGAGTGCTCTATAGTTCATTAGGAGGGTATACTGAAGGCAGGTTTTACTGTGGAAGGATATTGGATGTACAAAAGACAAGAAAGCAGGACCATAAGGCAAAATTAGAAACAATGATAAGAGGGGTACCAGAAATGATAAAACAGGGAAGCAAATAATTTAAAAATGTAAATGGAGAGGAATCTTGATAGCGGGTTTAGGTTTTCATAGATGAAGAAAGGTTACTAATTAAGGTAGGGTGTGAATTCTATATATAGGACAAATAGAATAATTTGCTTTTGATGCAATGTAAATACAGAAGGGTTTAAAAATAGTTTTGGTTAATTAAAAAGCAGGCGTACATTGGGTACCATTTTTTTTTTCAGAGAGAAAAAGGGGGGACCTGCAGTTCACGAAGCAAGATACCATCAGTCATGAACTTAATAGAAGAATCCTTCCCGATCATTCTGTCGTGCCTGACTTGAAACCCAACCTCCCTTCCCAAGCGAAGCCCCAACTCAACAGAGACCCGTCTGGCTGTAGAAAGGACAGCCACTCTCCGTGGCTGAGTCACCCCTATCATACCTCTCCTGTCAGGCCGATCGCTGGAACCAAACCCGGCCTCATAAAGAAACTGTGACATGTATAAAACACAATATTACTTGCTATACGGTCTCAAGGCTGATATCAATATGCAAGCACTTCATACACAGATAAGTTCACCATATTTTAGAGTGTCGGTTCCTGAAATACAAGCAACCTAGAGAATACCCCCTTGCCCTTGAGAAAGGAAAGATCACTCATATTAACCCCAAAAATTTAATTTAAGAGAGGAGTTTATTTTTTTTTATAATAATCCCTACGGTTCATGTATCTCAATGCAGTTAGGTCATGTAATGCTCTTTTTCTTTAATAAAATTAACTCAAACAGGAAAAAACAAATTATATGAAGCAGCAAGTGTTTAAGTTTTGTACCGTTAAGATTAAATAAGTACAGTTTCTCCAGGCATAAAGAATTTTTTAAAAAAAAATGTTAAACTGAAGAAAAGGATTTGATTGTACAAAGAAATGACTTTTATATTTTTACACTAACTTTATTAGGCCCAGAGCACTAGAGTTGGCCACCGGTATAATTGGATCATCAATATTGACCTGACCAAACAGTCCTTTTCCTCACTTTAGATGATTGAAAAAGAAAGAGTTCTGGGACTTTTGCACAGAGCAACAGAAAAAGAGAGAAAGGGTGAGACATCAAGATGTAATTCATGTCCAGAGCAAAATATGGAACTCATTTCTTTTGTTCTAAGAGTACATAATATCTCAGCGCATTACAGATGCATACAAAAAATTTCCTCTTATTTAAAAGAAGGCAGAAAATTACCTGCGGGACTTGGGTGGTCTTGCCACAACCAGTTTCACCACAGAGGATCACAACAGAGTTCTCATTAATTGCCTCCATTATTTCTTGCTCCATCATTATGATGGGGAGATCTCTCCTTTTCTCATCTATCTCAGGAGGCCTGGACACTTGCACTACTACAGGAGCTTTTACACCTGATACCCTGTGGTCTTGATTCAAATTTTCTTTATTGAAATTTCTGTCTGGAACCATAACAGGATGACAAATTTCTGATTTCTGGTGCTCGCTTTTTTTGCTTTCTCCCTTTAAGTTAACATTTGACAGCATAGTAGGAGAAGTTTCATAGAGTTTTTGACTTTTCATATTTTGTTGCTCTCTCTCTAACTCAATGTTTACACTGGATTTGTTGATTCCAACACTTTGCTCTTCTCCAACAAATGTTTTCGCCTGAAGAACATAGAGATGAAACAATAGTATTAGTAATTCAGATTAATTGCTAATTTGGCCTTTACCAGAATGTCCAAAGTCAGTACAGCATAAAATAATATGGTAACATTCTATCAAATGACTCTCACAATAATAAAAGCTAATCAAGTTAGGACCATAAATAGAATAGCCCATCCTGCATTTGACTAAGAATGGAAAAAATTAAAAAAATCATTAAGCACCTGAGAATCATAAACACATGCAGTAATACAAGATTTTAAGGCAGGTACCGAACTCCCATCTTCTAGTAAGCTCTCAGCCAACCTATCCGATTGCAAATCATCTAACTTTTCATTAGAAGAGCTCGTATCTTTTTTCCCCTTGAAAATAGAAATTTCTTCTGGAACCTCCAATCCAGCTTTTGAAAATTGCACAGCTAGTCTACGCCTTTCCTTGATAGTCTCAACCTACAATGTTGTCAACTTATATAATGTAGATAAAGTCTTGATTCTTAAACTTTCATAATGGAATGTGACGAACAAGTGATGTGCCATAGCTTCAAAAAGAAGAAAGAAAAAAAGAAATCAATGGAGAACCTAGCATTTTGAAACTACACCAATAAGGCTCAGTAAGCCACCACAGGTAGATATAAAAGCCAGATTAGTGTGTGCTGTAGTGTAAAAAGTTGGCATGATTTTATTTTATGTTTTACCTACTGGCTAAATAAGACAAATCTCCAATAACTAAAAACAAAAAACAAAATGGTTGTGATGGAAAGTATCATACTTGACCTATAGTTCCAGAAGAACGGAGAAGTAACTGTGCCCCATCAGGTATCTTGTATTTCCTGATATAGTTAAGAGAAAATTTTAACTTAACAAATCCAATTAATACAAAGTTAGGATATGTGACTACAATGAGGCAGACAGAAAATTCATACCCAAGTAGTTTAATGCTTTTAGCTTGTAAAAGCTTCTGTTTCTTCTCCTCCTATAGGACCAAAAAAATAATACAGGAAGAATTATAATAAATAAAACGACCCATAATAAATCAAAAGTTTTAACAAATTACAAAAGGAAGCACAAACAAACCTCCAATTTCCTAAGTTTCCTTTGCTTGCTTTTGCTCAAAGCAGGAGCTTCCCTCTTTCTCTTTAAATCCTAAATAGATACACAAATGGTATTCAATCCTATATACACTCAAAAATTTAGTATAAGCAAAAATATTTAAAAAAAGTACCTTATTTTTCCCCTTTGATTTGTGTTTCCTACTACCAGGCAAAATAAGCGCATTGCTTCCGTCCCTGCTAGAGCTGTAAAATTGATAAAACAAAGGAACCCAAGTTAATTTCCAAGTTCAGAATTGAGATACAAAATACGGAGAAGTCTTTACTCTAAATTCTGATGAATTTCTCCTGGGTCCATCTATCTCGCCTTTTATGATGAGAAGAAGTTATATATTGATTGGTAGGAGGTAAGAGAGAAAAATAAAAGGTAGAAGTGCGCCGCGCCGCTGCCGGAACTCAGAGGAAGGAAAAACAAAAACAAAAACAAAAGTATAAATAGAAATGAAGCGAGACGGGAAATACTTGCCCATTCGGGCTGACAGTGGGTCAACTCTGTCAGTTGCAATCGGATCACATGTGGCAGTGTACAATATGATACTCTGTGTTTCAGCCTTCTTTCATTAAAGAAAAAATTTCTGACTCTCAACTCTAAAGATATATATTAAAGTTTGTTTTTTTAACAGAAGGGAACAACGGTTTCAGCTCCTCTCTATCTGGCCTTTTATGATAAGAAGAAGTAATCTATTGATTGGTATCGCTCGCGGAGAAAGAAGAATAAGGAGATGGAGAGACAAAGACCGGAGAGAGAGAGAGAGAGAGTAAGCGCCCGTTTCGGTTAAACCCTAAACCCGTGATGCAATGGTTGAATTCGACTGGAGAGGGAGAGGGAGAGGTCGTGGTGACGGGAACCTAGAACCGGACAGAAAAAGGGAAATTATTAGGCAAATTCTGGCATGAGGACGGTATTTCTTGATCGTCCATTTTTTACAAATCGGACGTCTCCGATATCATAGAAAATTTTCGCTGCTCAAAAATGTTCTCCGTTCTATTTAACAGAACATTTAGCGGAAGGGTAATACAGTCAATTCACAGCGAATCGTCTCTTTTATTTCGTACAACCAACAGCGATCAAAATTTGTATGAGCGGATTCGCGGAAAGAGAAGCCGACCAACCTACACCCTATCCCAATCTCTAACCTTATCCTAGCGCAATTAATTTTGATAAGCCGACCGTTCACTGCCATAAGCCAGGTCGACACCAATTACGCCATTGCAATAGCACTCCACGAAGAGGAGAGATAAAACTGATTTACATCAAATTTTTTGTTCGAATTTTTACATCAAACTGATTTACATTCCCAAGAGATTATAACAAAACAGTGATTCCAATTTTTCTAATTTTGTACCTTCAGAATATTTTAATTATTTAAGAAAAATACTGTTATTTAATTTATGTAAATATGTAATTAGAAAAATGAGTTTTAGCTTTTTAAATTGCTTGAAACCCATTCCAAATGGCAAATAAGTTATTTCAAGAAATTTTATGCACCAGCTCAATAATATAAAACTTTAATGATATCAATGTTTCTATTTTGGGCCTTTGAAAATATTAAGATGGATTTGTAATTACATGTTATTCATTAATTTGGCCATTTTGTGAAAAAAATTTAAAATTATGAATCATGCACATCAATTGAAATAAGAAAAATATATCGTGCAATACACAACATTAGCACTATTGTCCAATAAGAAACAACGGGGCACAATATTGCTAATTAGGCATCTTTGTAATTTATTTTGCTATGCGAATGATATATTAGTGTATCACTATTAGCTTAGGAAAATGTATGACTTAATATTGGGTTTGATTAAAAGTATTAACAAAAACATGTAATGCAGTAAATATCGTAGAAACAACAGATTTCACATTTCTCAATGCATTTTGTTAAATTAAAAATATGTTTTGATGATTTCGTAATTTTTGGTCTTTTCATTCTTTTTCCTAACTTCTCATTTTGGACAAGAAGAATATATTACCTTCGAATGTAGACATGCCGAATTTGTTTCTCAAATATTTGGGTATTTTTTCTTTTCCAAACTAAGTATGAATTTTTTTTCGTTCTCAAATATTTGTCTATTTTAAAATTTTGATAATTTTAAATGGATTTTTCTTATTGACTTCAAAAAATAAAAATTTTAAGATAGTGTTAGAGTTATGTACTAGAAGCCAATCATTTTGATGATTATATATTTAGTTATGTTATTAATGATATTTGATCATTTGTTTCTTGAGTTTATTATTGACAGATCATTTTGATTGATGATCTGAATTGTGGATCTTGTGTTTCATTTGTTAAATGACAATAATAAATCTAAATTGTCCGTAATCTTGATAATTATCAAGGAACATTAATTATCCACACAAGATTAGTATGCAAGTTAAGTGATAATTAAGTTTTGCAAATCATAAGTAACGAGTTACCAACTTAATTACATATGTGCATGTTACTAGCACATAACACATAACACAATGAAATAAATATATGGATTGTATTATGTGTCATTATTTATTTCATTTGAGTTTGGTTCTAAGTTTGAGATGGTTCAACTTTTTTTCCGCACGAGGATTGATTCAATAAATATTGTCTAACGGTGATTTTTGATAAGGGCTACAATACGGATTATATTTAAGTTTACATGAATTATGCGGGAAAAAGTTATTCATCAAAAGAACCATATGTCCCTTCATCAGTATACCTGATAAGTGATGATATTCGTTGGGCCCCTTGATGGAGTTGGATCGTATGCATTCAAACTAGACAAATTAACTATATATCAAGAAATCTGTAATTTACAAGAATGACGCATTCCTATCTTTGATTATACAGTAATATTATGTGACATAAGAATCATACGAAGGGGAATTATATATTTTTTATGCACGATTGACATACTATAATAGTATAGTATTTTATTTATGTCAATTAGAAATCATAATGTGTTGCTAGATATCACTTATGATTATTGAAAATAAACGGTAATTTATTTTCATGGCCAACATGACATAAATCCTCCGAAGGTCACACTATGAAGGTCTTTTATCAACACTGCATTGAATTTAATTTATTTATATTGGAGAACACAAATAAGTTGAATAATTAAAAAATACGAAACTCTTAATCAACACTTTTCAAATTTGTTTGTTCACGAACATTTTATATGCCTGCTCTAAATTAAAAAAAATTTCCAACGTACTATTTTTTCTATTTTGGACCTCCCGAAATATTTAGATAACTTTTCTAATTAAAAACAATTTTTTGGTTAAATAAATTAAAAATAGTCGTTCTAATTATTAAAATTAAATATATATTTGAAAATAGTTCATGCCTATTCTATAAAAAAAATATTCTCTCATGCGACATGCAATCTAAACTTTTTAATTTTCTCGATCGATCTAAATTTACGTCAGAAGTTACTTTTGGCAAATTTTTTTTAGTAGAATATTTATGCCAAGTTTATATGGCGATTTTCTATGTCACAAATTACTAATTTAGCACTTATAATTTCCTGTCTATAAATTTTGTCATGCTTTTTAGGGAAGATTTTTTTTATATTTTACATCAAAAAATTTGGCAAGTTTGACAAAATAGATTGAATTATTCTTTAATCTAAAAAACATAGAATTAGGACTACCATGTTCTAGTTATAACTGCTAAATTTAGCGAGAGGAATTCTAAATTTAAACAAGCATTTCCGTTTGAATTTCGTCCTAGATTATAGCTGCAGAGTTTTTCGGGATAAATTCTGAACCAAAACAAGCGTTTTTATTTCTGATGAAATACAAGAGTATCACATCTCGGTATCTTTTGATTTGGCAGCAGCGCCTTATCACTTTTATGTTGTAAAATTTTTTAGAGTTTGGATGGAAAATTAATCTGGTGCACCAGCGAAATTACTTTGCAATTAAACTAAATTTGCCAAACGTTATTGCATAAAAGACAAATAAAAAATTATTTAAGAATTTAAATAAAACGTTTTAAGAAATTTAAATAAAAGACTACTTGTTGTGCTAAATGAAATCACACAAAATTTGTTCTACTTCGTAAATATTTTAAGGATCCCGTGAGATATATTAGTTACAACTTACAACCTGTCGTTGTTATCAAGCCGTTCCCTTTGCACATATATTGTGATTCAACTAAGTTCCCTTGTCAAAATTCTTTTACCTAAAGTCCCTACACTTTCCTAAAATACCACTGGAACTCCATTATCTTTGGCTTCACTCCCTGCTCACCTGTAACATCAAAAACCAGAACAAATTTGAATTGAAGTAAAACTAGCTTCTGCATCGCGCTTCGCGCGATGTATGATTAGTCTAAGATGATTGTATTATTGATCTCGGTGTGTTTATTGTTTATTTAATTATTTGGTGGTTGATTTTTTTTTTTTACAGTTTTCTGCTAGTTCTTTTGAAAAAGAGCAACATGTAAGAGCAATTAATAAGAGCAGAAAATCCATATTATAGAGCTATAATTTGCTTTTATTTCATTCATGATACACTTTTAGAAGGGCTGGAGTAATAATCTTGTTAATACATAAGAATACTCGAATGAAAGCTATATTATGTGGGAGGACAAACATTGGTATATTGACAGGACATATAAAAGGGGGGAAAAAAAACAATTCACATCTACAATAGTTCCCAGCTTGTTGGTGCCCTAATCATTTAAACACAGATATTTTCTCTTCATTGTCTTTCTTCCGATGAATTGATTAATTTTAGAAATTGTTAAATGTAGATTGGCAAGACTCGATAATTCGAAGGAACTATTTGACCACTAACATCCAAAAATATCAAATGGCAAGTATAAATCTAAATTTTTGAAAAATAAATCATGAATAATATATCAATGGATAGATTTTAGACATAGAAAAAAAAACACATAATGCATATATGAGGTTACCATTTTGCGTTCCATGTAAGGCCCTTTCGTATTCAGTGCATGGAATTGATAGCACAACTGCTCCAAATATGACCTCATCAGACAACAAAAACACACATAAAATACTTCATAGGTAGGATATTAAAACTATTATGTAGCAGATAAATTTGTAAGCAGAAATATGTCAGACCCCCACCTTTTTACTAATCTTGAAAGGCAGAATAAAAATCCTATTAGAAAAAAATATTAAACATAACAACGATTTTACATATTGTAAAAGGATCATCAAATGTGGGCAAACTGGGCAAATTATTCTTTAATTGATAAAGTTATGATCTTCAATCCAGACTATAAGAGAACCAAACTGTGTCCATAACAATTAAAGAGGAGCCAAATTGGGGCCGAAGAAAAAACTAATAGATATCCAAACAAAATAATACTAACCTGTCCAGTCAATTTTAAAGCCTAATCTTTTTGTAAAGCAGCTAATAGTGAAAGTTAATTTCAAATTTTACAACAAACCTAGATGATGGATCAGCTCAATATATGCAAGTCCTTCCTGGAAAAAATTTAAATATCCATAAATAATCTTCAAAATATAACCTGTTTAGTCAACAATTTTTTATCATAACAAACTGATATGCAGATATAGTGATATATATGTCAATCCTTACAAATTAGATCAAAACAAATCAATTAGATATCCAATGTACAACTAAAAGAGAAAATTACAAAAACCTCTTGGAAATAAGATCAAACGAACAAATGATGCACTAAGAATAGTGATTCTACCGATTTGAAAAATTAGTCATTTCTTGTTCTTATTCGTTTTTTTAAACCTGTAAACATATCTTTTATCAATTTCAAAAAACTCTTCCATTCAGATTAGCTTTTGAACTATATATATTTAATAAAGTAAGCAAAAGAATAGTTGCATAGTATGTCAAATTAGATGCTAGCACCAGTATGGACACCATTGAAAGAGCTTTGGTCAGCACAAATGGACTTGAGATCTTGTGGGTTTTTTTATCTTGTTTGCAAAGCTTCTGTTACCTTTGCTAACAAATCTTCATGAGAACTGAAATTTTAATAAAAAAAAAGGAATCACATATAACGCAAGATGGGAAATTTTTTATCTGAGAAAAATGGAAACTACAAACATTCACCACATATAATGCTCAAGCACCTTCTTTACTTCTCAGGTTCAATCAAAAGTTCGAACTCATTCATGATTTAGTAAAAGCAGGACGGTTCAATAAGATGAAACCAAGGACTTACCATTTAACGGCCCAAGGAGAGAGCAGCTTCCTTCCTCGGGGTTGATACTTTTCCTATTAAAATTTAATCAAAAGATAATTAGATGAGGAAAACAAATTTGAAGAGTTTGAAGAGTTTTAATATGTCATCCTTCAGAATGTTTAGACCAAGGTTTGAAGAGTTTTAATCAAATTAAATTATGTCCTCTCCTAAAGAGTCTCAAAGGTGACGATAATCTAACCCACAATGTCCAAAGCTGTTGTTTACTTTACTATGTTAGATTATCAACACTTTTCAGTATCTCAGATAATTCATTCCATCACTAATTTCTCAATTAAATACACATACATATTTAAAAAAATCAAATAGCCACCAAAATCTATATCCTCTTATTCGAATTGAAATCAAACTGATGCTAAACAAAGATGGAGAAGAGCTCATTGTAAACTATTTGAAGCAAAAATGGCAAAAAAAAGTGAGAGAAAGAGAGGCAAACTGAAACTTTTGAACAGGTGCGTGCCTCTTATTAAAAGCAACTCTTTCAGCACCGCCTCAAAGCTTTTCTATCAAAACTTGAGTAAAATTGGATATATGAACTGTGCACATCAAGATGGTTACCAATGAACGACATGTATCCAATCCACACATGAAAATTGAGAGTGCCAGCAACATAAATCTCATGCTGCACTAAAGAAACTTTTCAAAATATATCAATACAAATAGCTTCATGTTTTCTAACACTCAGCAGATAGATATCACTCATTTAATTGTATCATATCACTGTAATCGTGCTATCATTACCTTGATATTGCTACAAATTAGCCAATACCAAACATGGAACCTAGAAGTATAGCATTGTCCAGATTGATCATTTTAAAAAAAGTAAATACTATGTATTGTTTCAATTAAATATATAACTCTCAGAAACCTTTATTTTGTTGAGGTAAAGTGTTAGGAATAACTTACTTTAGCATCTCGCACCATTGTTGGCATGACTCTGATAAAATCAAATTGTGTCTGATATGGCAATATTTGTACATCAACTTAGAGATGTTAGATGGAATCACTTTAGCTAGATCACAGTATAATTTTGAAAATTTGAAAGAAATAGCAAAAAAAAAAACGTCAGTGCTGCTGTCATCTAAGGCCTGACGAATTAATGCCATCAACCATGCTGAACAAAAATAACAGGCTACTCAGCATAATCTTCAATGTAGAAGCATAACTCAGTCACCATGTGTTCAGTTAAAAACAATAGGCACATACTAATGCACTAATAATGTGTTTAGCTAAAAACAATTGGCAAAAATTAATTTAATTTCCAAAAAAAAAAACACCATCTATACACTGTGCAAATATATTTTCATCCAACCCTCAACAATGAAATTCAGATTGTAAATTTAACCCAAATTAGTTTTAAACACGAAACTAACCTCGAAGCATTCTGAAATCTGAAGTTCTTTGGATTTGTTTTCTTTTAAACCTTTGTGCACATGAACACAGACCTTAGGAAAAACAGGAAAGATAGAAATTTTTAACAGAAAAGACAGAAATTGTTCAAACAAAGTATCTATTGATGTTTTACAATGATATTCTTCACTAATTCAGCTAGAGAGAAAACATAGCTGAGAGAGAGAGAGAGAGATGACCTTATAGGGATCTCCTTCGAGATGAGGTCGTTCAAATGTACAGAGCATGATCAGCAGGCATAGAGACACGACACTGATTGAGCTCGTCAAGTACAGCCTCACGTCGCTCTATTACCTCTCTAAGTATTTCCTTCCTCTCTCACTTCATATATTGATCTAGCACACTATCTGGGACCTGAAAGTTTATAATTACTATCAGATGCGATAGTTCGTTTTAATATACACATATAAGTATATAACACAATTAAAAAGATCTAGCAGAAGCCTAGTCCCAATAAAGAGAAAGTAAGTAACAATAGAAACATATAATCTTCTGATCTTATTGCTAACAGCTTGTTCGAAACGTTGAGATTTCTATTTCAACAAAACTCAAGATGACAAACCAAGTCCAATTAGCACCAATCAAGCCTAAAGCAATCCTAAAACTTGTAATCAGGCCTCAAATTTAATTTAACCCAAATAAAGTCTCAATCTACCCTGACTGGGACAACATTGAAGAGCTATTTAATACTGGAAAAAGCTAGAAGGAACGTTAAAAAAAAGCCGCTACATCTTGGGATCTGATTAATTTGTTGATGGTTCGACCACATGGTAATAAAATTACCTGAAATAGCTTCCTTTTTCGAGAATTTGGAGGAGAAGCATCTCTGGTCTCCACTTGCGCCCATAGGAATTCATACTTGTACTCATCAGGCACATCATCTGTGTCGTAGCCAACTTCCTTCAGCTCCTGGAGCCAACGCTTTGTTGAAGGGTCCTTAATCTCCCTCTGCTCTGCATCGTATTACAGTGTGGCCTTGATCCGCTCCAGCAATCTCGTTAATCGATCCAGTTCACTCTTGATTTATTAGTTAGTCATTTTGGAGAAGAAAGGAGCCAAGAAGACCAAAAATGGAGCTCAATCGGAAGAGGAAGTCGCGATCTACTCGCCTGTACCATCGACACTGACGACGAAGGGCAGAGGCCCCCAAAATACGGCGGCAGAGAGGTGTAGCAATTCGTCACTCTCACCTCGGGACCTGCGCCCTCTCACACTGAGTAATAGGGCAAAAGAGCAATCGAGAGAGAGGAATTGTACTGAGAAAGTAATAGAGCGAAAGAAGAATCGGTAGTGTAGCCGTTCGTGCATCTCTGTTGTCCCCACACGGAAACTCAGTTTGTAAGAATCACCAAATCGCAGCACAGAGGAGCAACACGGAGGCTAGTAAGCTATAAAAACAGAAAACCTGGAACGAACTGGGTTAGTGGAGCTGAACGCACAGGATGAAATCAATCGCATAGAGGAAAAAAATTGACGGCTGAGATAATTGAACAGTAAAATCCTGAATTGAAATTGAAGTATTTTAGATTTACATCTTTTGTTTTTTCTCTAAATTGCAGCTCATCAAAGCATAATAACTAAACAGAATTAAGTTCTGGTCAACAAACACGTAAATTACATTAATAGTGAATTAGTGATTAACACAATTTCTGAGTCTCTAGCAGCTTTCAAACCCTATAACAATTATGTTTAGGCCAATGTATTAGAAAATGAGAAGACCCAATTTACATGTTCATAAACAAGCCTGACTGTTGTCACTACAAGAAGAGGAGACCTAGTTTACCAGTAAGCCAAAATCTTGCAAATGAGACCTCAATAAATTATATTATTTCGTTTCTTATTATAGACTACAAAAACATTAACAGAGAATTTTCACAACAAATGTAAAATGCAAAGTTCTACAAAATAGACATGTTTGAACAAAACTATGGACCTATAACCTAAGAGGACAAATATGCATTAATGAAACTATTATTCTGATTTTTACTTCTCTGTGTCAATTTATTTACCTAGAATCAGGGGCATTTTGGGGATTACTCTGTAAACTATTAATACTTCTCTATCATACGCAAAATTCGAAAAGTGAATTTCATAAGTTCTGATGAATTTTTGCCTAACTTTAAACAAATCTGATATTTCTTACTGCCTCGAGGAATTTAAAAAACAATCATAATAGAAAAGAGCAAAAAGAAAATTGAGTTTCACAATAATTTATAAATGTAACAGCTTTAATAGCAACACTGCAACAACAATTGTACTAGAACAAATATAGATAATAGAATAACAACCATATTATAATTATGAAGTTCAGTATTAACAATAGGAAGACGAAAGTATCAACATATCTTAAATGGACAATAAACCTTAACGTGCTGGAGAAGCCTAGAATATATGCGCATTTGTACCTCTGATCGGCATGATTGGCTCTCTTGAGAAATATATACTTTGTAAGAAATTATGAAGCTCAATTGACAAATGTTGTCTACAGCATTCCTAATTTTCTCTGGTATTTCAATACATCAACTGATTTGGTATTTCATTTTGTCTGATTTTTTATAAAAAAAAATATATATATATAAGAGAGGGATGCAAGTGAGATTATTTACCACCAGAGCTGATGATAGTACACCATTATATGAGATAGGCTAAAACCAGAATTGCTCATAATACATCTAGACAGAGGAATTAATTCATGAACACTACGAAATGCAACAAAAAAGAAGTTGAGAATAAGAATAAAATAAACAAACAGAATAGAGAATGATAGTTTTCATATTAAGGCCAGCAAGTGTTACGAGTAACTCTACCTTGTTAAAAAAAAATCACTGTACTGGTTGCATGAAAAAGGCAGGAGATTACTTGCCTGCTCTTTTCATTTTATTCAGACGAAAAGCCCAAAAAAGGCAATACACTGTACAAAACCTTATTACTCACTAACAAGTAACAACTAAAGCCCAGTACTGTACCGGCCGGTATCACACCTCAAACTTATTCTATCCCCACTCAATTTGTAGGTAATTGGGGATGACATACCGTAGAGGACTAGAGGGGAGAAGCACAAAGGGGCCGTTTGGATCGCTTAGGAATTTGAGAAATTTGGAGAAGTTGCAATTCCTAGGAATAAATTTATTGGGAAGTGTGTAATTTTGTGAAGAGTTTGAATTGTTTATAATAAATTTATGGTAGGAAGATGAAATTCTCCAAAATTCCATAGGGATCCAAACGGCCCCAAATTGACTTGGGAGAAGCACAAATCAGTCGAATCTAAAGGCTCGCATAGTCGCATGCTGACATGCAGAGGCGGATCCAAAATTATTTAAATGGGTTAAATAAATGTCTCCCATTTATTTTAATTTTAAAATAATGCTAATATAGATGATAATTTATACATGACATTATTTTTTATAGAAATTTTAATTTTCAACTCCATACATATCCATGTAAAATTATACTATTGAATCTCATACTTAAATTAAATTATAAAATATTGTATTTAATAGTTAACAATTATATTAACTTCTTGAGACCTCACGAGTATTGTAACTAAAAAAATGGTTGCTATTGTTGTTATCTATTTGCGTTAATTTTAATAATAGAATTAAATTAACTGGAAAGTTTGTGCTGCTACGCTATCAAAATTTTTAAAAAATATATAATTATATATAAAATCAAAAGTTGTTATATATAAATATAAATATAAACAAAACTGTCAATTTTTGGAACATACCAAAATACTAAAGGAAAATACAAAAAAAAAATTACCATAAAAACTTCGAGTAACTCATATTTGGCACCTTTTTTATGATTGATGATAAAAAAAAGTTTCTCTTAGTTGTAAAGTAGAGCTCAAAATTAATATAATAATTAAAGCTAAATTGAAAAATACAAAAAAAATATATGTGGGTAAGTTGGCATGTTTATCAATGAAATAGAAGCAAGTATTACAGTTTAAAAAAACAATTATTAATCAATCATGAAAACAATAACAATTTGATATGATAGTTAACCATTTTTTGTTATAATAATTTTACTTCAATTAAAATAAATTAGTTTACTACTGAGTTACTATCACCTTCTCTTCTATCAAACATGATATAACAGTTAATAAAATCAATACCTGTCATTAATTAACTTACTCTAAAGTCTCCAACATTCTTTCCGATCGTTGTTAGTTTGTTACCGCCGATAGGGATAGATATCAACACCAAAAGATCCAAATAAATGGACGGTAGATCTGACCGCGGTGAACCCATCCGACCCCACTTGTCAGAAGGGGGCTCTTAAACTAAAACCCCGACTTCACTCCATCCAAGAGCGCTCATCGCTGAAGCAAAGCAATGGATCCAACAACAACAGCTCCAACCCCAACCCCAACCCCATCATCTTATCTCCATTCCTCCACCTTCTTCTCTCCTCCTCTCCACCTTCAAAGAAAGCGCGCACCATTGCTACTACCACATGCGACGA
Organism: Rhynchospora pubera; assembly: GCA_028095005.1. NCBI lineage: Eukaryota > Viridiplantae > Streptophyta > Magnoliopsida > Poales > Cyperaceae > Rhynchospora > Rhynchospora pubera. The sequence goes on from CM051460.1 coordinate 120,621,410, forward strand.
AGGACCGAAAGCGCAAGCACGCATCCCCACCTTTGGACCCCACCGCGAAGCAAGCGTTGTCGCGAATCCTGACCACTGAAGCCGCCATGCTGAGAGTAGGCCGGAGAGCGGCCGCGGCCATGGCCAATGCCAACTCCAAACGGCGACTCTGGCCGAGAGCTGTTCTAGAAGCTCTTGACGAGGCGATTGCGCATGGTCGATGGGAAGCTGCTCTTCAGGTGCCAATCTCTTGCTTTTATTTGTTTTTATGGTTAATTGGGCTGTGGTAGATGCTAATTAGCTAGCAATTATTAGTAGTAAGTCACGCGCTCTCTAATTGAGTGCACTTTTGACCCATAACTACAGATCTTTGCATTGCTTCGAAACCAAGTATGGTACAAACCAAGATCCCAGACATATGCAAGACTCATAGCATTGCTTGGTAAATGTGGCCGAGCGAAAGAAGCCAATGAAATCTTCCATTTTATGCATTCAGAAGGATTCAAACCGACCATAGACGTGTATACATCTCTTGCTGGTGCATATGGCCGTGCTGGGCTTCTAGAAGAGGCATTTCAAATGATGGATGAGATGAAAACAGTATTACAATCCCGGCCCGATGAATACACATATACTGTTCTGATTAATGCCTGCGTGAGGTTGAAACGGTTTGATCACATACCTCGCCTTCTTGATGAAATGACTTATGTGGGAGTCGAAAGTAATATTGTTACATACAATTCGATTATTGATGGGTACGGCAAGGCAGGGTTGCTAGAGGACATGGAGTGTTTCCTTCGTAATATGCTAGAAGAAGCGAAATGCATGCCGGACTTGTATACCATGAATTCTGTTCTATGGTCTTTTGGGAATAAAGGAAAAATAGATGAAATGGAGAGGTGGTATGATGAGTTTCAACTGATGGGTATTGAGCCAGATGTGCAAACTTTAAACATATTGATCAAATCATATGGAAACTTTCATGCATATCGAAAAATGATTTCGGTTTTGAGGTATATGAATAAACGGTTTTTTACTCCTACGGTGGTGACATATAATTCAATAATTGAGTGCTTTGGTAGAAATGGACAGATTGAAAAAATGGAGTATTATTTCAGATTGATGAAAATTAAGGGCACAAAGCCCAATTCTATGACTTATTGTTCATTGGTTAATGCGTATAGAAAGGCTGGGATGCTTTACAAGATTTCAGGTGTTATGAGACAAACAGAGAACACTGATGTGGCCCTTGATACACCATTTTTCAATTGTGTGATTAATGCATTTGGTAAAGCTGGGGAGGTTGAGATAATGGAGGAGATGTTCTCTCTGATGAAGGAGAAGGGTTGTAAGCCTGATATGATTACATTTGAGACTATGATACAAGTGTATGATTCTTGTGGAATGGTGGAGGCTGCTTACTCTTTGCGGATGAAGACGAAAGAAATGGGGAACAAGTTGCTGGAGTAAAATTGCATGTATCAACAGGTATGGTACTGTGTATGTTCAATAGGGCAAAAATAAACCTTAATCTGTTGTCCATAGGGTTGTGTTGAAGGTCTTCGTGATTGAGGTTAATTGGACAGGAGAAGGCCTTGTTGTGTGGATTGGAGCTCACTTGCATGATTTTTGTATTAACCAAAAAATAAATACATAAATAAAAAATCAATTTCGCAGATCACATCTTGGGTTGTGCTGTCTAGTCTGTTTTGTGTTTATTTTACTTCTGTTATAGGTATATGGGAAAACTAAGATATATTTTTGCGTTAATCCCGAACAGCCTAGAACCTATCACTTGCCTAATTTGAAATTTTGTCATGTCAGTTGGACTAAAGGCTTTGTTATTGTTGTAGTTGGACTCAGGACATCTGCTGTAGTTGTACACTCTTGCCTATATTCAGTGTATACATCATTTTTCTATGAATATTCAGCTTGAAAGTTAACCTATTTTAGATTGAAGTTTCTCTAAGGAGAATTGTCTATATGCCCAACAAAATTATCTTTGAGATTACATTTCTCCATCGAAAAGTCAGGATTCATTCACATTTAGTGATTTGCTAGTTTAAGTAGTGCCTCATTTATCTTGGGGATTATCTTCTTCATTTTCTTATTTCTTTGATAGAAGATGAATTAGCAAGGGCTAAAACTTATTGATATTGTCTTGAGCGCTCACTTCTCTAGTGCTAAGGTGTGATATCTTTTTTTTTTTTCTTTTCTTTTATTGATGTCCACAATTTGAGGAAACTTTTATTTTTCCTCTTTTCTTGGGCCTTTGAAGTTTGAACTATTGAAATTGTCCAGTTGTGCTGATTCTTATCTTAAGTTCAATTGGCCTACTAAAAACTTACACTTGGTTCACTCAAACGCTACATTTAAGTAATGCTGAGGTGGCACCTGCAAATGACAATGTGGCTCACTAGCACCATTTTGGGACATAACAATATTGCATTCAAATCATTTATCATGTTGTGCCTTGTAATGTTTTTAACTGGAATGAGGTGAGTGCAATAATTACATGTCACCCAAAAACTTTTAGGGCTTAACTGAATCCAGTTCAATTATTTAGGGGTAAAGTAGAGAAGATTAATCTTTGCTTGTAACGTACAAGTTAATTGAAGAATGTCTAATAAATATTTGTTGTACTTGTGCATATTTTCTTGGTAACTACGAAGTACTTTCTGATTATGCTTTTTCAAAAGGTAAGAAAATTTTACAGTGAATTCAATATAGTATGTAGAGATATGCTACCTTTTGTCAATAGCAAAATTTTACCAATTATGATTGACAATGAAAATTTGTTTCTTTCATTTTCCTTCCATGGCATCCCTCTACTTTTTGTAATATTATTTTTTACTTGAGCAAAATTTTGCCATATTTACAGATTTTGAAGGTGAGGGCGGAGATTTAGACATGCTGTATCATTGCAAGTCCTTGTCATGGTAAAATTTATTGTAATGCATCAGATTTAATGATAAAAGGCAACTAAAATGTAAAATTATGATTCGATTAATTTCAATGTACTAGAATTAAAAGGTTTCCGTAAGCTGTTTCATAGGCGCACATTGTAGGTAAGCTGTTTCATAGGCGCTCATTGTAGGAGCCGCTTGTATTCCTCTCCAGCTTTATCTGGACTTATCTATTTATCTCTCTCCCCCTCCTTCCCTCCCTCCCTCCCTCTTCTCTGTCTCTCTGAAAATTGTGGCAGCGGCGAAGTCCTCTCCCTCCATACCTCCTGTTCTCTCCCTCTACCTTTCTAATTCTGTCCACTGCGTCTTTTGCCTTTATATTTCAATTGCGCTACTTCCATCTGTAACAGGTGTGGGTTCCTGTAGCTTTGTTTAATTTTTTCCTAGTATGCTTTTGCAATTTCTGAATTGGTTATTTGCACTGAATTGATAAATATGGTTTTATCAAGGAATTTAGCCTGAATTATTATAAATATTACTTGTTGTTAATTGTGCATTTTGGAAACCCTAATTGATTGCCTGAACGGCTAATTGTTGCATCTTATGCGGTATAAGCAATGTGTAGATAAAGAAAAGACTCATTCATATTGTTCAGTTTACTGTATTGATGTGAATTGTTGAGTATTTAAGTAGTTCTTTTTAATTTCCTATCTGTTTAATTCGTGCTTGATTACCTTCCTGTTTGGATACTTCGGCCAACCTGGATCCATAGTGCGCTATGAACTGCACCTCAGGGTGCTCATACTAGGTCAGTTAGGAGACCAATGGTGGGTGATCACAGTGGTTAGTAACTTAGTACCATGGTATTTTTAAACTATATTTAACCAGATTTTAATTAGCTAGAATCAGGTCACTAAAGTGGCAGCTAATTCGGAATATGTTCCAAGATTATTCAAGCATGAATTTTGGGGATGGTCTATGTTATTTGATAGATTTGCTCAATAGTTTGTGTATTGACTATACTGTGTGTTTCTTCCAGCGCACTTGTAGTGCATAATATTATTCAAGCATGACTGTCAGAGAGGTCTGTGTTATGTGATTGGTTTGCCCAACAGTTTGCATATTGACTATACTATGCATTTTTACAAGTCCATGTGCAGTACATATAAGCGTTGCTGTCTCTTCTGGTTCTTGCATATTATTTTACGACTGATCTGGATATTTTTTATCCTGTTGATTGGAGTGATTGGTCAAATAATTTAGATTTGGTTGCATTTTTCTTTCAGATAATTATATTTAGATCTTTGTCACTTGAGTTTGAGTAATTTTATTTGCGAGTTTTCCGGATTCAGATTTTAAGGTAACAAGATGGTTTTCTTCTTCAGATTAGGCTTGTCTATAATTTTATGTAGTGTGTGTTGGTTTATACTTATTCACTTGGGATAGAGTGACATGCCCATTATATTGATTATGTCAAAAAAAATCAATATGCCATTTGTTTTTGTTTGTTGCTTGTTGCAAGACAACAAGAATTAGATCAACTAATAAATTATCCTATATTTATTCTCTCAAGGATGAGAATTGGGTCCTTCTGTCTACCCCACTAATCTGACACAATATTGTCAAGGTTGGCTTTGGCATCTGAAATTGGAGACTGCTTTTATTATGAATTCTAATATGTTTAATGTTTTATTTGGTATTTCATGTGTCAGACATTTTAATTGTTCTGTTCATGCTCAATTTCTCATACAAACATGAGTTTGTTGTTTTTTCGAAATCTTGACAGCAGCTGTCAAGTAAAACATGAGTTTATTGTTCATAAGTTCAACCTTGTAATTTTGACCATACCTGTTTATGCAGGTAAATGTTGGACATAGATTTAAACTGTGTTCCTCCTGTGGATTTAGCGGAACTGTCGCCTGCTGGTGTCTCAGAAGGCATAAATTTAAATAGTGTTCTTCCTGTGGATTTAGGGGAACTGTCGCCTGCTGGTCCGCATAGCTTGAATGAGGTAAGTTTTTATTGACGTAATTTTAACAGGCAAGTCTGTCACCTGTTCCATACTGGTACAGTTAGTAAAATTACAATATTAATATTTATGCAACGATGTTTAGGAAGATATTATTTGGATTATGTAATGATGTTTATCATCATAAATTCTAATTATAGCTTCCACTCTTCCAGCCTTCCAGTGTTTTAAAATTGTCCTTGAAACCCCTAAATAGTTAAATCTTTGACTTGGGCACATTCACAAATAGTTTTTGGGCAACTTGGAAAAAGGCAAAAACACTAGTTGAATGAATATCACCTTCAGAAAAATTTGTACATTAACACTCAAAGAAAATCAAACAGGATAAATGCAACTAATCTCTACAGCCGACCATAGACTTGTTCTGTGATAACTTTGAGATTTTTTTAAAGTTGCACATGATGATTCAATTTTTTTCTTATTCATTTCCATTGAAAGATCACGGCATAATTGATACCAAACATGAGGTTCTGTTCCATTGACTGTTGGGAATGATTTCTCATAGCCTAAATAGTTTATGTTGAGAGGAGGTTATGTGTAGAACTAGAATCATCTGATGGTTTCAAACCAAAATTATAATTATATGCCATCTTGTGGTCATGCTCAATCATTATAATTTAGTCTGTTGGAACCGTCAGAGTTTGTCTCTGTGTGTGTGTGTGTGTGTGTGTGTTCGAGCAGCAAATCTGCCCAGCAATTGGAAACTATTAATGCAATGCCCATGACATCTTGTTCTCTAGTCATTTGGTTCAGATTTTCTTTTTATTGGGTTTTGGGTATCATTGGCTTTGGATGATTCAGATTCATATTCTTTATAGTTAAGACTTAAGAGTTATTTCGTGTCCGATTATTTTTGGGTCTCGTGTCAGGTGAGTTGGAGGTATTGGCTTAAAGTTGCTCATGATAGTGCTGTATATTTCTTGTAGGCTTCTAGGGGGCCTTTTGTGACCTCGAAGCCTTGTAAAGCTAGCATCCTACCGAGCAAGAGAAGGGGCCGCAAGAGCTTCATAGATTTGCCTACGGGTTGGCTAGTGGATGAGCGCATCCGACATTCTGGAAAATCTTGTGGACAATGATCTTTTATCAATGTTATTCTTGTGGACAATGGCTGCAGCAGTGACACACTGTAAATCAAAAGTTGCATCGATTTCAGCATTCAAGTCATCAAATCAGCATGTTTATGCCATGATGGTGGATTTTGTCCATTTTTTAAACAAAATCAATTTGTTACAAATTAGGAATTTTTTGGTGAGAAAAAATGGAAATTTGGAACTCTTAAGGTCGAAAAAAGGAAAATTGTGATACTTCAAGGACTGTTTGGGTTGATTAAATATTTATATATAGAGAGAGAGGGGGGGGGGGGAGGGGAAGAGAGGGTGTGGATTCAATCAATTGAGTTTGACTGGACTCCCAATTGAATTCCTTCCGATCTCAATTTTGAAAGTTCAAATGACTGATCCAAATCGTTCAATGTTTCAATGTGATCTCCATATCGAAATCTCCAAACAGACCAAATTTTTTTTTTTTTTTTGCATTTTAAAATATTGCTATGTTCAAAGATTTTCAAAAATTCCAAAAAAAAAGTAAGAGAATTTAAAAAACAAGGAAAAATTGTCTGCAAGGAGATTTCAATGTGGAGATCACATTTAAATGGGAGTCCAGTCAATTTGACTGAATCCATTCCCTATATATCTATCTAACTATCTATTTATATATATATTTGTATATGCAAAAATCTATCATTTTTCTCATTTGAATGAGGGTTAAAAATCATGAAGGGTTAATGATTTATGAGTCTGTTAGGATTTGCATATAATATTATAGCAAAAATGTCAGTTGTCATTGTACTTATGTATGCTGGACAATTTATCAATGTACATATGTATGTGGTACATTATGAAGATCCTTTAAGATGCTAGACCACAATGAGTATGTACTGTGGTGATACCAACTAGAAGCGATTTTTTTTTTACTTTCAAAGTGTTCATTTCTAAGTAAATTGCCTGGTATAAATTAATTTTGGTGTGCTATTGTGAACTAGATTAATAATTAATGTTTAATATATGATTGTCAGCGCAACTTTCTGTGACAAATGATACGGCTCAGACTTTACCTGGAAGTAACCTCACACCACCAACTGTGCTTCAATTTGGGAAGACTAGAAAATTATCTGTTGAAAGAGCTGATCCTAGGAAGTAGGTTCTTTTCTTTTCTTTTCTTTTTTTTTTAAAAAAAAAGTATGGCACAGAATTTCATGATGATCATCATCATCTTTTGGAAATAAGTAGAGAAGTGCTCTACCTATTTTCGATTATAGAAAAGCAACCCAAAATACAAATCTAATATCCCCCACTACTACAAGAATGAACAGTTGTAGCCCTAAACTTAGCACATCACTCACCAGCATCTTTTCATCTCTTGACACTGGTGCTACCTATTTATTACATCTTGCAATCATTTTATCAATTTGCTAGCACCATGTTTATCATATTCTCTGTTACTGTATCACTCATTATTATTGTGTTCATCGTCATTGTCCTATGCTTCTATTGATACTATATCATTTTTCCTTCTTATCTTGTCAACAGCCGAGCACTTCTACAGAAACGCCAATTTTTCCACTCTCACAGAGCTCAGGTAATGGTCAACTTGATACCGAGCAGTGCAGAACTTTTAATTCCCTTGAACTTGACATGACTCTGTAGAAATAAAATGTTATAGTCACCATCCCAAAGCTTTAGGATCCAGTTATGCTAAGCATTTCTATGATTGGTGCAGACTTTTATATTTGTGTAGGATGGATGGTCCATTACATGCTATGAATATGTAGAAATGAAAAATTATAGTCACTATCCAAATGTTCCATATCCCCATATAATTAACATATCTATCATTTTTTTTTTGTTTTTCATTATGTTATAAGTCCTAATGATCTAGTTCAATCCTTTTGTAGCCAATGGCACTAGAGCAGGTATTCTCGGACCGCGACAGTGAAGATGAAGTTGATGATGACATTGCTGATTTTGAAGACCGCCGTGTCAGTAATTGATTGCCTTGTTTTGCTAACCACACAAAGTGTAAAACTAATATGCAACACTAATAGTAAAAATGATAAATAATCTCTGCAGATGCTTGATGATTTTGTGGACGTGACAAAAGATGAGAAGCAGATCATGCATCTTTGGAATTCCTTTGTCCGGAAACAGAGGTAATTGCTTTGTCGAAATGCTCTTTTATCTGTGCCATCTGTAGCTCTCTCTGCTGTTGGGCTTTCCATAATAAATCCATGTTACATGTGCAAATTGGATCTAAGTTTTGGTTTCCTAATGCTATTTTTTTGTTATTATTATTATTATTATTATTGTTAATATTATTATTATTATTATTATTATTATTATTATTATTCTATTTATATTATTTATTTATGTATTTATTTTATTTGTTCAAAGGGTTTTGGCTGATGGGCACATCCCATGGGCATGTGAGGCTTTCTCAAGGCTCCATGGAAAGGATCTTGTGCAAGCTCCCTCTTTGCTATGGTATGTTACTGTCTGTTGAATTTCACATAGGTTGAATTTAATTTAAGTGGTCAAGGGTGAGGTTTTTGCATTCTCGGGTGGACTTGTAATAATACTTCTACAGTTTTTCCAGTACTGTTTTGTGTCAGTAATACTAAACGAGGCGCTTTAGCTAATTGATTGGAATTAGGGTTGGTATGTTAGGCCAACACATCTTGAATATACAACTATTGCTCCATGGAATGTATATGAATTTTTAATATTATTCCGGTGCTGCTCTGTAACTTTCAATATATTTTTTTTTATCTTGTTGACTCCATTTACCTGTTCTCCCTTTTTCTCCAGGTGTTGGAGGTTATTTATGATAAAATTATGGAATCACAGTCTGTTAGACGCACGTACTATGAACAATTGCAGTTTGATTCTTGAAGGCTTCAAGAATGAAAGCTCTGATCCAAAGTAAATATGACGCATATCATGACACCTAAGCTAGAATCATTAAATTTGATGAATTTGTTCATGTCAACTGAATTCTTTTTACATAGATCTGACAAGCTCCCAGAAATTGCAAGCATTATTCTTGTTGCAAACCTTGTTCATTTTTTGATGCAATTAATTGGTTCAATTTGATTTAGAGGGGGTTATATGATCCGGTGTTGTTGACTGTTTTCTTATCAATTTGACAATTAGGCATTTGACACAAATTTTCATATTCCCCCCCCCCCCCCCCCAAAAAAAAAAAGGTCCATACATCGGCTGTTAAGCATATCATTGCCTGCGTGTTGGCACGTGTAATTGTGTAGTACTGTTTGGATTATCCGGTATTATTATGCCTTTTTGTATTTCTTTGAAAGAAGGGTAACGCTGTCAATTTCTGTATTTGAATTTTCTGAGATCTGAGAATATGTACCCCCATGTCCCGAATTTCATCTGCATTTGATAATGCGAATCACTTGGGATTTGGATATTTCTAACACAATAGCCTATGAGAGATCCAATTTTTCTCTTCTACAGGATGTAGGAAGTTTTCAAAGAAAATGTTACTAACATTACTTTGAGAGTTCTAGAAAGAATGCAGCAAAATCTTATCATTCACAAACCAATTTCGAATGGAACCTCCTTTCACAGCGGCACAAGCACAGGCGCACAGCCAAAATCGAAATGTACGCAGATAAAAATAATAAGCACAAACTTTGTTTCTTCTAAGGCACTGTTTGGATGCGTTGAGAAGAAGGTAGGAAGAAGGAAGAAATGAAGAAATAAATTATAAACAATTCAAACTCTTCACAAAGTTACACACTTCCCAATACTTCTTTCTACTTCTTCTCTTCTTTCCTTCTTCCCACACCTATCCAAACGGAGCCTAAGTGAACCTAAGTGAAGGAAAGATTATACGCATTTCTTTTCTTTTCTTTTTTCTGGAGAAGTTAAAATTATTCCCATGTGTGGTGATTGACACAAAACTATACACGCACACTACAGTAGTTTTGTGTCTGTGACTCTGGGTTAATGTTTAGTCATAACTCATAAGAGGTTATATCCTATGCCCAGCGTCAGACTTACTCTTCGTACAATTTATTTAAAAAAGAAAAAATGATACGGTCTGAGCTCTCAAGTTAGTAAAGTAATGAGATTAATTAGCTTTAAAACACATCTGACAACCATTTCAATCTGATGCCATCAGGCCTTGTAGTTATCTGTTGAAGAGTTGGCTCGTTTGTAATGTTAAAAAGGTCTGACAAAGAGATGTTGAGAAGCCGATGCTAGAGTAAACCATGGTTCATTGACCTTGTTGCAGAATAAATGAAGAATTGACTGCCAGCAACCCAGTAATCATCTAGTCTGGAAGCCAACAGATGGAGAGCCAGGTAAACAATTGGCAAAAAAGTGAATAGTGGTGGTAAAGCAAATCGCCTTAGCAAAGTCCCCACTCATGGTGAAATGAGGGCCCCACTACGTTGTTAACCGCCAAAGAGAAGGTTGTTGTTATAAAGAACGAATACAAAAAGTGAATAGTGGTGGTAAAGCTGGTGTATCGAGCACCTGAAAGAGAAACTGCCAATTTATAGTGTTGAAAGCTTTATAGAAATCAACTTCAGATGATTGCCGGGTCAGAAAAAAGGTCTTTAAGTGGTGAACGTGAATCATTTCCCAGGCTGAGATGAAATTCTCATGATCTGTGGGCACGACCAATCTGCTGACCCGACAAAAAGGAAAAAGTGAGATTTCTTTGAGATTCTGATAAGCAAGGAAAATGAAGAAAGAGAGAGAGAGAGAGAGAGTAACTGCACAATCCAATAAACAAACATAGAGGCATAACTGAACTGTGACTGAAGGGGACTGAACTGACATTGGCATTTTATCGAACAGTTGTAGGGTATATACAATGTAAGGGATAGGAGGAAAGCAAGGAAGGAATAACAAAGCAGGATAGTAAAATCGAAGAGGGAGAGCAGGTTTACATTTTTGCTCAGAGATGAAACTGGCAGAAGATGACATTGAAATTGGATTGTAGCTTTAGTTTATATGGGAGCATCATCATTGAATAATGAATATGCATTGCTCGTTTCCCGTCCGTATCTTCTTCCAACTCACCGACTGCATATTCCATGAAAAAAAAAAGGACCAAGACAAATAAACCACTTCCGTAATTCCGTTCTAAACGGATACAGATCCGTTCTCAACGGACTGTGCAGAAAGTTTACAAAAATGTCTTCCGTTCTTAACGGAATTCAGCCGTTCTCAACTGATCCCATTGGACTTCAATTCCGTTCTAAACGGACAAACATCCGTTCTCAACGGATTCTGCACAAAGTTTTAAAAATCTGAACTGTTCTTAACGGATTTTCATCCGTTCTCAACGGACCCCACTGGAATCCAATTCTGTTCTAAACGGATTGACATCCGTTCTCAACGGAGGCTGCATAGAGTTTTAAAAAACTGACTTTCGTTCTTAACGGATCCCACTGGAGTCCAGTTCTAAACGGATTGAGATCCGTTATTAACAAATACTGCACGAAGTTTTAAAAAACTAACTTCCGTTCTCAACGGAAGTGCAGAAAGTTTAAAAAAAAACTGATTTAGATTACTTCCGTTCTCAAATGGATCCCTCTCGAATTTCACTCCATTCTAAACAGATTCAGATCCGTTCTTAACGGATGGTGTAGAAAGTCTTAATAAACTGAATTCGATGACTTCCGTTCTTGACGGATGTTCATCCATTCTCAAATGGATTCCACTGGAGCTTAATTCCTGGTCAAGAGAAGCCGATGCTTCCAAGGATTACTCTCTAGGATTCAATTTTGTTAGCACGTGCACGTAACACTAGAACAGTGGCTGAACTCAGAACCATTGCTGATGCATTACCAGATAAGTGAAAATGGAAATGGAATGCTGTTGGTCGGTTCAGAAAAAGTTTTTTAATTGGTGAAAATGTATCATTTCCCTTGCAGAGATGAAACTCTCATGAATCTGTGGGCACTCCCTAAGAAACTTGCTTGAATGTTGCCGATAAGTGCCGGAAAATGAAGAGACAGGCAGCTCACAAGTACTTTGGAAACCATCTTGGGAATCAAAGGTACATTTGATTTCTCCTAAACTAATGTAAACCGTTAATTAACTATATGTTTTATCAGCAATAAAATTTCAAATTGTCAAATATCTTATGAAACCAATATTGGAACGTGGCAAATTCAATTATTTAATGTGTTTGACCGACGAATTTGGTTATAGCTCGGATATGGCTGGGATCAAGGGCCGAACCAAGTGCACTCCAAAGTATGCTTGGCATATGTCAATTTTATAAAAAGATCCTTATAAGTTTGAAAATTCTATACTACTAAAAATTTTAAAAAATTCTTATTTGGCACACTCTAAAGACTCAAAAAGATCTACAGTTCTTATTGGCACCCTCTATTTTAAGATCCTAGTTCTGCCCTTAGCTGGATACATTTTAAAAAATTAGAACTTCAAACTGCTTAAACATTTGATAGGAATGTCCGTTTTGGGCATATGACCACAATCCTAAAATTTCAGGGCCAAAAAATGCCATTAAAACCTTCGAAATTCACTTTGAAAGTTTTAGAATCTAAAAATTATATAAAAACTATCTTAAATTGTTCTTAATTTTTACAAATTATTTAGTATACAAGTTTGTTACATATTAAAAAAATATATATTTTTAATTAAAAAATTAGTTTTTTATTACAAATATATAAATTACAAAAATATATTATTTCTATTATTTTATATATAATGTTGTATCCTAATTTTTTTGAAAAATGACGTATCCTCGCACCCGCACCCATGCAACATAGCTTTCAATATATATAAGACTCTCTTTTTCATGCCTTTTCTCCTCCCTTCATCTCCTTTGCACAATAAAGTATGAACTATAGTTCTCAAAATAAACTGTTGATGCTAAATTAATCCAACGCCCAAGAAATCGGAATAGGCACAACCACTTCTATGGTCGAACTATTCCACCTTAAGATAGTCTTTATTAGGGGTGCCGACGGTATACCGTCATTCGTTTTCTATGGACGTTTCGTCCAAACGGAACGAGTGGAGGATCAGATTTTGGTATACGTTTTCGAAACGGAACGGATTTCGGCATACGTTTGTGTGAAATACAGTGTAAATTGAGTCGTTCCGCTATATTTCGTCCAAACGAAACGCCTAACGAATCGTTCCAGTACATACCGTTATTGGAACGGAATGACCCATTCTATTGCCGTTGTAAACGTTAACCAGGCCTAGCCTTTATGCATTCTTTGCAAAGTTTGTGCTCTTTATTGTTGAGTTCGACTCCTGTAGACACTTGAAGCTTGCTCATGGATCAACACTCGGTGGGCGGGACGTACGAAATTGGGTCGGGTTTTAATATTCCCTACCTAGGTAGGACAACTGAATGGACCGAAATTTTAAAAAATAATATTAAATTAATATAATATATTAAAAATAATATCAATATAATAATATTTTTTAAATAGTATCACGAGATCGGAATTCCAGATTCCGAACGCAAGATCGGATTCCTGGATTCCGATATTCCGACCTTAGCTAAGATCGGAATCCGAGATTCCGATCTTAGCTTTTTATTTTTTTTATATATATTATTTATTTATTTATTTAATTTATTTATTAGTTTAATAATTAGAAAAATAGATAATATATTGTAAAAATATTGAAAAAATATGGAAAAAATCAGGAATAATTAAACTAAATTTTATATGTAATTTAGTATTTTTTGGGGAAATTAAAATTTTTTTTCCTTTTATTAGTTTATCCCGGATTCCGATCTTAGCTAAGGTCGGAATCCCGGATTCCGATCTTAGCTAAGATCGGAATCCAGGAATTCGATCTTACGTTCGGAATCTGGAATTCTGATCTCGTGATACTATTTAAAAAAATATTATTATATTGATATTATTTTTAATATATTATATTAATTTAATACTATTTTAAAATTTTTCGGCTGAATGGAAGTGGTGGGGAATGATGCCGCCATATCTGCTTTACACAATACACATTGAACATGCGATCAAAAGTTAGTTTAGTTGTAAGATAAATAAACAAATTAATTGTTTGATATTTGTAAGATAAATAAACTAGAATGCTATTAGATGAAATGAAGTTGAAAAACAATGTAGTACATAAATTACATCAAGCTGTACGCTGACATTAAAATTAATGTTTGAATTACATCGATCAAAAGTTGAATTAAAAGTAATTTCTTAAAGCTGTAAAATCCGATCAATCAAATTGCTTGGTTTTTCGTTCTTAACTGACTGAGATCTTTTGTCAACGAATTGTCTAGAAATTTTTAAAAAGCTAGATTCTGTGGCTTCCGTTCTTATACAGCTTCATAGTTTACATTTTTCTTTAATTAATGCTATGATATTCTGACGCGAACCTCAAATTGTTCTTTAAGTCTTTAACTTTTTTTTTTTTTTGAATAGTAAGCCCGTATGCAAATGGTATTAAAAACATAATGTTGATCAAATACAATCAGCCAACATCCAAACGTGGAAAAATTGGATAAGTGTAACCAGTGTAAGTTATGGAATTCTTCCTGGCAAACATGGCTAGAAAATCTGCTAAACTATTGTGCTGCCTATCAATATGGATACAATTGAAGCCACTGTTATGTTTAAATTAAAGAATAATATCAAGCAACATGTGATATGCCTGCCAGTCCACCAGTGTTGGCTCTGATTTTCCAGTTACAACCAGCTGCAATGAAAGACAATCAGTATAAAATTCACATCATGTAATGCCTCGGCTGAGAACAGCTTTAACAGTGGCGTGCATTGCAGCAAACTCTGATTACAAGGCAGATGAGACCCTTCCTCTTGTGACCTCATATTCAATAAGCACATCTTGTTCTGTAATAATATAAGCCCATCCACCTGTTTCTGGCACCTCAAACGATTCATCAATAAAAGGGATTTTTTTAATATTCAGGCTCAATGTTCTGAATTTAACCTATTTCTATTATATGGAGATGAAAGATAATGAAATTTTAATCAAGCTTTATATTTTTAGTAGTGTAGGTTTGGTTTGTTGATAAGAAAATTAAATGATATTTAAATTTTTATAAAATTTGTACTAAAATAATTTATAAATTTAACAATACACGAATATGTTTTTTTTTATTTCTTTTTCCGAAACCAATATCCTGATGTTATTTTACCATGGTCCATCATCTTTTTATTATATTTGAAAATAATATTAAGTAGTGAATATAGTTCAATAAATTACATTTCTTTCACATCCAAAATAGTAAATGAAAACTTAAATTGCAAACTGTCCTATATGATATTAGTGTTGACAAATAAAATTCTAGAAATGTGACTTAAATATTACTTAATTAGTGATGTCCAGGCTCCCCTCTCAAAAGCATGATTTGAAACCAGCTAGGTGGATTGAATAGGTATACTTGTATGACCTTAATTTCATCAAATAATAAAAAAAAAAGAAATGACTAAATTATTTTGTTTTGAAAATTATCTTTTTACATATTGGGATATATGAGATATTCCCTATGTAGTCCATCTTTATGTAGTAGTTCCGTATTTGTAAAAAGTTCAAAGTGGATTTGGTAAATTCCCGAGGCTAGGTTCATGTGATACATTCAAACCCTTTATTTAATTTATATATTGGATTTGAATTAGTAAAATTTAAATCAAGGTATTTAATTGATTTTGGCAATTTTAAATATGGATGCCTACCCCAACTTATTTGGGATAAAAGACTTAAGACTTTAGACTTTTTTTTTTTTAAATATGGATGCCAACTACACCGAACATCCATGCACCAATACTTACCGCACCAGTACTGCATGTACCATTACTTACGGCACCAGTACTGAACTGCGTGCAACTTTTTTTTTATATAGTTTATGAAATACACCAAATCTCCTCTATATAATTCATACATATTCCAAGCTCAGTATACCACCAAAAGATATCTGACAAAGAACAGCTTATTCCCTCATCTCCTAGCATCTCTTCTCCTATAGCATCCTTATGGGCTTATGGGTTTTATCCATATCCTGTGCACTGGTTTATTCTAAGATGACAGGTATGAGAAAGCAATCGAACTTTATTTTGGTTAATTTGGGTGGTGTGATGGGAATATGCTATGTAATCAGCAGAATACTAGGTCAATTACCAATTTATTGGGTCTATGAACAACCCATACTATAATCTCGCATTTTCTTCTACTATTCTTTATCAGAAACCATCTCTAGCAAAGTAGCATTTTACGTTTATATTGTCTATACCATTTTATTCTTTAGAAAGCAATATCCTTGAAGATTTTCAACAATAAATGAAATATATGGTAACTTGCAACAGTGGGTTTTATACTGCAGCTATATGCTGAGTGTCTCAACAAACGAGACAGAACAATACCAAATACCCATGGATAATGGATTCAAACTCCGTTGGTATTTTGGCACACTGTAGATTATAAAAAGTATAAATTTGTGCAAGTAATATCAGTTGTTCATAGACTCGATAAATTGGTAATTGAATAGTAAAATTTGGGAGTCTTGCTTTTTCTCATCATTAATATTGTATACAAAAACTAAAGATGATCGTTTCCATATGACCACCATCTCAGTTGGAACACGTTATGGAAAAAGGATAAAACCAGAGACCGTAAGTAATGATCTTCTAAGCAGAGGAGCTTCTAGTAGAAGGGAATGAACTCTCTCTCTCTCAAACACCCACACACATGCATACTACATATGGTCATGGCCACATGCACATAAATCACTGTGAGAAATACATTATCATATCATGCAAAAACAGTAGTCATCGGGAAGTCACCAACAATTTTCCATTTTTGTGTTACTCAGGTAAGGTTACATGTGACAGCAAGTGCTTGCAGTGTATCACTACTGGTGATAGGAATTTCCTTGAACAGTACAGATAAAATGCAAATACTCCACGTCTCCATACCATCCCAAAGAGTGCTCTTATGTATATATAACTAAAACACAACAGATAAAACAGGAATTGAATGCTAACCACTAGTTGTCTAGTTCTTATTATTAGTATCAGGTTTCACATGATAGAATAAATCAGAATCGCTTCTTTATGTGAAGAACTCAAAACTTGAGGCATGTTTTTGTCTTAGGTGCAGGTTGAAGTATGATATTCATCAACAAATAAAGAAACATTTTCTCCTCCTACCACCATATCAAAATGTGGCAAAAGCTGAGACTACTGGTAATTAGCAATTGGCATGAATTGCTGGTAAAAGTAATAAAATTGATTGTTATGTTAGACATGTTGTGGCGAGATTTTCGGATTGTAACAAAAAACGCAACAGAGGTGGTATTGTTTCTATAAAAGAAATCTAGCATGTTTGCCAGCAGAAATTACTGAACTATCAAGCAAGATGGCAATGCTCTGTGGGTATGCCCATTATGTCTGATAATTTTGTTTAATTATTTGTTCTAGAATAGATCAAAATTGTAAAGTAATTTGACTTATGATTGTTATCTTACTTTTGATAAGTGAAAGCAAACAAAACCAAACTCTTTCATCAGCATACCATATAATCATGCTAGCACTAAACCTAAACCAGACCAAACAGGCACAAATATGTAACCCTGGTTTTATAACAACTTGTACTAATCATCAATCTCAGTATAGCTTTAACACACAATCACCAGAAAAACACAAAATTTGAATGTCACAAATCACAATCATCAGCCTACATCCACCTCACAAAAATTTTTACAAAAAAAAAAAAAGAACCCGACAAATCATTTTCCTCAATAAAACCCTAAACTTATGCAATTTGTAGAACCTCAAATCAGTTAGAAAGAAATCAAGATCAGAATAAATTGGGATCTGACGACTGTACCCCATCCCAAAAGAATTTGAAGAGAAAATAAAACAAGTTCAAGATTAGAATTTCCAACCGCTCCGTCTCCTCCGGCCAAAGACGAATGCTTGGCAGATCAAGAAACACAACACAAACCCCAAAAGTAAGTACCCAGCCGCTGCACTTCCCATCTCTGGTAGAACAACCCGAAGCCTTATCCTAGCTATCTCCTTCGCGTTCAACCCGAGCAAAGAACCCGACGCAGCCGAAAGGAGGAGAAACAGAGGTCGAGCTCTGGAGGACCCGAGGCGTCGTCTTGGAGCGCTGAGCAAGGGAGGAAGGAGATCCAGCGGCGGAGGAAGGTGGGAGATGAGAGGAGAGGAGGCGAGAGAGGTGAAGGCGCGCTTGAGGAGGCGCCGAGGGAATGCGGCTCGTTTGGGTTTCCTTCTAGAAGCTCGGCGCTTGCTAGCGAGTATAGGAAGGGTTGATGAGAGAAGGAGAATCGCCATTGTTGAGTGTGGGAGTTTGTCGGAGTTGAGAGGAAGAGGAAGAGGTAAGAGGTTTGTGATTTGTGCGGGTCGAGAAATATTCGAAAAGATATATTTGTTTGTTTCGGATCAGGTTTGTAGAGATCATGGCCTCATGGGCCGAAATATGATCCAATTAAGTTGGGCCTTAATCTATGAATGTGCGGAGCTCTACTTTGGTGCTGCAATTATTGTAAAATTTGTAATGAAAATGTCAGGGTTATTTATTAAAATTGATTTAAAATATATTCAAAAAGACATTTTTTATATAAAATATCGAAAATGTAAATTTTTTTATTTTTTATTATTTTAATTTATTTAATTGCAATAACAAATTTTGTAATAAATTTTATTATTTTCAACAACTTTTAAGTGACAAAATTGAAATATCAATTTTCTAGCAATAATGAGTAATATTTCTATCATACTTTTATCCAAGATAATTTAGCTTGACTATGCAACAAATTGAACAATTTGTTCAAATTGTATAATAATTAATAAAAGTGTACATTTAAAATTTAATAATTGTGTTGACAAATGCTCTCTTGAGAGTTAAAAATTTGTTATACGAGTCTTTATTTTGTTATATATACAGAAATAATTGAATTAAGAAGTTACAATGTAAAATGTCGATATAGTAGTTTATCGATAATTTTATCACCGATAAAAGTACTAAGCGCTAAATTACCGTCAGATTTCTAATTTGCAAAATGGTGTGAATCACATTTTAAAATCTTATTTCCATGTTAATGGCGTACATGTAATTATGTAATGCATATTACATTTCGCTGGTTATCTGAAATTAAATGTGTCTATTGTATAACCAACGGTTCACATAAGATGTCGTATCTCACCACTATAATCGGACGGACACCAATGCCCTGATTGGTTAGAAACCTAACACAACCATCTGATGTGTGAAACTAACGGTCCTGATCGACCTTGGAGGTGAACCCCATTACCTAATAGAGGAAACCCACAATTTTTCTGCTTGTTTATTTCCACTTTCGGAGAACTCGCCTGCCAAGAAAGCTGATCCCTACCAGTTATTTGCGGAAATGCCTCAAAGAGCCATTAAATATGCTGTGGTATGTGTTTCTTCCTCCCCATCTTTCCTTGGGGAAGCTAGAGTGGGAAATAATAAATTTTTAGTTTTACTCTAACCTAGAGAATTGTTATCTCCATCCTTATTTTCTTAAACTAGCCAGAATATTTGTATATCAGTGCGGAAATATGGCTAAAAAAAAAAAGTTGAGCACGTCTTATCCTTGGTCATTGAAATAAGTTCTATTCTGGTATTATTGTGAGTACCAACTAAACTGCTTGCTTAGTTTTACTTGTTTGGATGTTTGGTATCTTGGTACTATTGTGGGTACCAATACTGGTACATCAAGTTGAAACTAGATTTTTTGGAAGGTTCAGTGAGTTGAGGGTCAAACTGAAATCCCTTGGATCTTCAGACTTAGTTTCAATAGGAAGTTTTTTATAGTTTTAGATTAGGATAGGAACTGTAAAAATCGACTGTTTCATATTCACCGAACCGGATAAGTACAAAAGTCACCTTTTTTTCAAAAATAGATAATCTAAAATAAATAATACAAGTCCAATTCTGTTGTAGATGGAGAAAAAGAAAAGGTGATTAACATCAGATTCTGAAATATACAGGAATATTTTCTTCTTATTAATTTAATTCTTCTTTTTCATTAAATATCTTTAATTTTTTATCATATTAAATTTCAGATTGATGCATTTACTGGTGAGGCTTTCAAGGGGAATCCAGCAGCCGTATGCTTGTTAGAAGAGACGGCTGAAGTGGATGAGCACTGGATGCTCTCTGTTGCCAAAGAGTTTAACATTTCTGAGACTTGCTTCTTAACTCGTGTGGTCTCAGCCGTTGGATCTTATCCTAACAGCTCCAATCAAAGTGTGGATATCCCGCGATTCAGCCTCCGTTGGTTCACTCCTGTTGCTGAGGTTCTCTTATTATATTTTGTTGGGTCTTTTTTATTTGTCAATTTATTTATTCTCATGTGTCTCCTTACCAAACATACTCACGCAGTTTTAATTTATTGCATCCCATAGTTGATAAGTCTTGTATTGTAAATTTACGAATACATGATAAAAACTATTTGTGACTTCCGTGCAGCCTTGTACAAGTTATTTATTATCTCAACCGCATCATCAGGTCATTTTTTCAATTTTTACTTGTAATTTCTTCTACTTTTGGAAATTTATTGACGTTTTATTATTAGGTGAATCTCTGTGGCCATGCTACACTAGCTTCTGCACATTTCCTGTTCACGTCTGCTCTTTTAGAACATGAAACCATAGAGTTCATCACAAAATCAGGTTTACTAACTGCAAAGAAAGTAACCAAGTCAAAATCTGCATCAAAAGATATGAAGTTATTCATTGAATTGGATTTCCCTGCTGATCAAGTTGTCAAATGCAATGCAAGTGAACTTCCTTCAATTCCTTTGACTCTGAATGGTTTGTCTGTGGTTAATGTTTTGAAAACAACTGCATCGGATGACTTCATTGTAATATTCTTTACTTTTTCTGTTATTCTTTCTTCTGCATATTTTTGTATTTTTTTTTATGAGATCAGACTATTGTCACAATGTAAAATCTTTTGTCTTATTATTACATTTTTATACAGGTAGAGGTGTCATCTGGAAAAGAAGTCGCAGAGCTGCAACCTAATTTTATGGAAATACAGAAATGTGCAGGGAGAGGGGTTATAGTTACTGGGCAAGCTCCAGATGGGTCTGGTTTTGATTTCTTCAGCCGTTTCTTCTGCCCCAAATTAGGCGTTAACGAGGTCATTAACTCAAAATTATTATGTTGCTTGATGTGGCTAATGATCTTTTGTCATTGATGCTTTGCTTTAATCTTCATGCATTCTGTATATATTCATCTCTCTCTCTATTGCACTCACTATCAGGATCCAGTATGTGGTAGCGCGCACTGTGCCTTGGTGCCGTACTGGAGTAGAAAGCTTCAAAAGAAAAGCCTCACTGCTTTCATGGTATGCCACTGATTCACTATATAATAATTCAATAAAATTTCATTGCTTCACACAAAATTCTCTTTTTTCATTCTTTCAGGCTTCGCCAAGGAGTGGTGTATTGCACCTAGAATTGGATGAGAAATCTCAGAGAGTGCGCATCAGTGGTGAAGCTGTCACTGTTATGGTTGGAACCCTACTTGTTTAAGAATCTGTGCTATGCAGCATATTATTAATTAATCCTGATTGCTGTAATAAACATTGGCCTTCTCTAGAATGGTACAATTTAATTGACCTGTAGAACTATCTGTTTCTCAAATAAAAGGGAGGGCTCATACCCTCTTTTGTACTAATTGAAGTGTTCATTTGAAAGCAGAAGACAGGAAAAAACGGGAAAAAAGGAAAAACTCAAAAGGATAATTGTGCTAAAGAACAGAAAAAATTAAGGATGGGATAAAACCACAGAGCAGGGGGGGGAAAAATTACATGAAATATTTACATATGAAAACCAGTTTGCCTTGCCAGTGGAGGAAGCATTGAGATTAGCAGCCACAGTTCGGCTTCATTCTCAGTCATTAATTGTGTATACAATTCTAACCTGTCTTGATTTAATTTTATGTTGTTTGAACCTTTCTTATTGACCTAAGCCTGAGGACATTAAACATCCTTATGGGGCCGTTTGGATGTTGTAGGAATTTGGGGAATTTAGGGAATTTGCAATTCCTAGATATAAATTTATTGGGAAGTGTGTAACTTTGTGAAGAGTTTGGATTGTTTATAATAAATTTGGCATATAAAATGTCCGGAATTTGCAATTCCGGCCCATCCAAACAGCCCCTATATAACCTTACATGTACTCTCAACTATAAAATTTATTTTTTTTATGTTCTGATTTTCCAAAATTAACCTTTTCTTTTTTTTTTTAGAAAAAAAAACATACGCTGATATGAAAGTGAATTGTACATTTGTTGCCCATCTCCAGTTGGTGTCCAATTTTGTATGTTGTTGGAGTATATTAACATGTGGACGTGATCATTTAAACGAATATGCACATTGTGAGAAGCATTTCTGGACGATTACTGTATGAATTATTGAATTTTGGAAGGCTCTATATTGGTAACTAAGCTGACGTTGCTTGCTGGTTGATAACAAAAAAGAATACAAATTCATGAAGCTCATGTTCTTATTTTCTGATTTCACTCGCTACACTTTGGATTAACCAATGAACACATTCATTTATATTTGATATTGACTTCATTTAGATACATAGCCTCCGTTTGGATGCGTTGAGAAGAAGTAAGAAGAAGGAAGAAGGGAAGAAAAAAAATTATAAACAATCCAAATTCTTCACAAAGTTACACACTTCCCAATACTTCTTCCTGTTAAGAATTCAAGCGTCTACACAGCGGAAGTTAGATTTTAGGTTCAAGGAGGCACGATCCAAGTACAACTTGCACAAGAACCGTGTCCCTTAGGGCTAGTCAGCACGAGGATCTCAGTACAAATAAAATACAAGTGAACACGAGAATTTAACGAGGTTCAACACCAACTTGGTGCCTACGTCCTCACGCACACACGCCTCTCTCTTTTTTTATTGATTTTCTGGTTAATGTCTGAGATACATATTACATGGAGAAGATGAATATTAAATAGGAAACTATCCTATAGAGACACACATCTCTTTCCAATTATTTCCCATTATTTTTTTCTTTATTTGTCATATTTGACATTTTATTTACAAGAAAACTATCCCAACATACTAGAACCACACTCCTAGACGTGCCATACACGTATTTCCAACTTTGGTGCAGGCTGGACCTTTCCTTGTATGAAAAACGCGTCTGTTCTGCCAACCATTCGGCTGGACCTGGCCGAACACAAAGCCGAATGCCCTATTTTGATCTTCTATGGCCGCACACACTGCCACACTTCATGTTTTAACACTCTCCCTCAAGTTATATAATTTGTAAGGACAATTTGTCTATTTTTCTTTAATAATTTGTGCCATGCATTCGATCCATAACTTGATCTTTTGTAGCACTTTCTCACACTTCCCACTTCTTTCCTTCTTCCCACACCTATCCAAACGGAGCCATAAATAAATAAAATACATGTCTTCTCTAGAAATGAAACCTTAAGTGTGAGGTTAGAGCGTCGAAATCCGACTAGAGTTCTTTATGCACATTACAATTGAAATAAGTTGGATAACTTGACCCTTAATTATCATGGAAAAATATGGGTCAGCCTCTATAAGTGATATAATATATTTTGTGCAAATCTGATTTCAAGCACATTTAAGGTCAATATATTCGTATCACTTGTTTTCATCAATTTTGAATTTGTTAGTTGTCTTGATAATATTCTTCGGATAACGTAAGTCACTAAGTCATGAATTTTGCAAGCCAACAGTTTTTTTTTTTTTTTTTTGGAGTTACGGAATAAATGGTGGCAGATTCCTTCTTTAGAACTAAAATAACTGAAAAGAAAAAGCATATAGTAAATTATTCCAGTCGAGAACACGGAATTATTCCTAGTTATGAACACAGGATTTCCACCCAATAATGATATTAGTTTTTATTGGCTTTTGTAGGTGATTTCTGATATTTTATTAATGTTTAACTAGTAATTAAGTCTCCACGAATTTTTTTTATATCGACAAGATTATTATTGCTAAATAAATTCTTTAACAATATGTACCAAATAAAATATCAGAAATCATTATAAAACATCATCATTTTTTTTTATTAATGTTATGTACAGTGCACACTGCACTGATACCCAGAAATTTGGAATATTTCAAGTAATAATAAATCTAGAGAAAGACCACATTCAACCAACCAAACAACACAAAAATCAAACTAAAACTATTTCCATTGCATTCTCAGAACCTCAGCGCAAGAGGCGACAGAGATGGCATCGGCGTTGGTGAGAGGCGCGAGGCGGTTCCCTCCGGCGATGTGGGGTCGAGGGTTCGCGAAGGTGGCCGCCGGAGACGACATCGTGGCGGCTGCGCCTGACGTTGCGCTCCAGAAAGCTCGCTCTTGGGATGAAGGCGTCTCCTCCAATTTCTCCACTACTCCTCTCAAAGACCTCTTTCAGGTCTCCAATTTCTCCTCATTTTTGGTGGTTGTAGTGTTGCATTGGTTTCAAAATTGAAGTCTGTTACTCAGTGATGGTAGCTTCTGGGTCATGTTTGGTTAATTTTAGTAAGAACAACCATGAATATCACATAGCCAAGTGAATGCAAAGAGTTCATCAGTGTGTGCTCAGCTGCAAAAGCTTTTTTAGAATTTATTGTGGTAAAGTTCTGTAATTGGGTGTTTGCTGGTCAGTTGGATGTCTTATATTGGGTTTATGGGGCTAATTGAACTATTACAAATGTATTGGAGAAATGCATTGATTCAAGTTGGACATAGAGGAATATCAGAAACAGATGTTATTTTAATTGAGCACCTGACTAGTTGTTACTGAAATTCACTTCTTGAGGCTAATCTGACCTTTTCAATTTGATGCTTTTTCAGGGGAAGAAAGTGGTCATCTTTGGCTTACCAGTGAGTTTCGCATTTCAATTTACTTTCTCTGTCAATGCTAGTACTAAATTAAAAAATTGAACTCTTCTCTTGTGAAAAGTAATATTACTGATGTCACATAAGGCAATGAGTAATTTTCTATGGGGCCGTTTGGATCGCTTAGGAATAAGAGGAATAACCTCTTCCTAGACAGAAATTTATTCCTAACCATCCAAACTCTTCACAAAGTTACACACTTCCCAATGTTTTCCGCATAGGAATAGGCTATTCTTCTTATTCCTAAGTGATCCAAATGGCCCCTTATGTATCTAGGCAAATAAAGGCCCCACATCTTACATTTGTAAGGTACGTAGGGATGCATCTCATTTTTGCTGTGTTTAAGTTGAAGGATTAGGTTGCATTGAGAATAGGCTTGACAATTGTCAGACATATAGTGTAAATTTGAAATTTAACATCTTGGATACAATTGCGGTGGTTGCTTATTACCAAACTGGTGATGTCTAAATTGTGCTTGTTCGACTGTTTATCAAACTTCTTGAAATTTCAACTGTATTGACATTAATGACGTTTGATGCATTCAACTTACATAAGTTTTGATGTTTGTCAATAGGTCTACAATAAAATCTTATATTCTTATTTTATGTTTTTGAAAATTTTTTGTAACTTTGCTTAAGATTTTGTGAGTTTAATACTAAACCCTCTTCATGCCCACTTTACAATATGGATAATAAAGTTGATATCTGGTACCGCCTAAAACTTATTACTGTTTGGCTAGCTCGGTTGTTGTATAATGCAAATTCATTGTACCAGGGGGCTTACACAGGAGTTTGTTCAGCACAACATGTGCCAAGCTACCAGAAGAATATCGATAAATTCAAAGCAAAGGGGGTCAATTCTGTTATTTGTGTGGCTGTGAATGATCCTTATTCCATGAATGCCTGGGCTGAGAAACTCCAGGCCAAAGATGCGGTGAGATCGTTTTCTAGTGTACTTAATTATTTATGTATTTTGAACCATTAACTGTAGACTAACCAGCGCAAGTATCTTGAGTGAGGAGGTTACATAAGTACATTTTGCAAATTACATAAGTGTACTTGCAAGTTTCTATGACACACATCATCAGGGGCGAAGCCAGCGTGGGGGCCCTAGTGGGTTTGGCCCCCACTCATTTCTGAATTTTACTAATAGTTATAAGGTTATTTTAGTAATTATATGAGCGAATATGTAGAATGGCCCCCTCAATATAGAATTTTCACATTTCTGGCTTCGCCCCTGCTCATCATTTTGTAGGCTTACAACCAAGCAGTGGATCCGTGTATAAGAATATGTAGTTGTTTGTTCTTTGCATTAAAATTCTGATCCTTTACCTAATGAGCCCTCTTTTATTTTCTTTTGGTGAGGTCAAATGTAAACAAAATCTTAATATTATTGATGAATGATCACTAAAGCAAAAGTTTCTCTTATAAAGGGTTACACTGGCCTTGTCTAATTGACATATTTTGTTATGAAGAGTTTGATTTTAATTCCCATTGCAGTTTTAAAGTCTAGACTTCTCTCAATTTCATTCAGGAAAATAGTTACCAGCTGGGGTTTTAGTTCAGGTAGAAAAAATGATGTTGCGTTTGGATGTCTAGTAAAATCTACTGTGTAGTCTGCAAATGTCTTAACTTAAC
This sequence comes from Rhynchospora pubera, assembly GCA_028095005.1. Classification (NCBI taxonomy): domain Eukaryota; kingdom Viridiplantae; phylum Streptophyta; class Magnoliopsida; order Poales; family Cyperaceae; genus Rhynchospora; species Rhynchospora pubera. The sequence continues at coordinate 120,647,921 of CM051460.1, forward strand.
CACTGTGTGGATAAGGTTTAGTTCAGAAATTGGAATTTTCAGGTAAGCAATCATAACATGCTTATTTATTTGAAGGCTTTGAAATAAACAAAATACCAGTCTATTGGTATTGTTCCTTTGATCCAGAATTACAAATTTTCTTAACCGTAAGGCTGATACTTTCTGATTTGTTGTAGATTGAATTTTATGGGGATTTTGATGGGAAGTTCCACAAGAGCCTGGAGCTGGATATTGATCTTTCTGCTGCTTTGCTTGGGCCCCGCTCTCATAGGTTGCTTCTCTTGCTGTTCTATATAAGTAAATCATAGGTTGTAAACATTGTTATGGATGTGTTGTTTTTTGTGAAGTTAAGTTTGGGTCGGTTCTGGGGTTCCTTCAGGTCATGTTACATTGACTTCAGGCCACTACAGGACTTGGGAGTTGGGATGTAGGTTTTCATGTCATTGTGATTTTAGTTTGAGCCCTTCTAGTTATTAGGGTAAGGGTTGTTAAATACAGGTTGTTTTGACTAGTATCCGGCAAAATTATTTGGGTTGCACCTGAGTTGTTGTTTGTCAAATATTGCCCATCTCTAACAGGACAACATTTATGATATAAATCCTTTCAAAACTCCAAAGAAAATCATTCATTATATGCCTATTTGTTTGACATGGTAAACATCCCCTTTGCCTCTTTCAATGGAAAGAAAAAAACTGAAACTGCTCAACATGGCACTTCTTTCTCAGTGAATGAATTAAGGATATTTATTTGGCCATGGGAAGAAAACAGAAATAAAAAGGTTGGCTGCTGTGGGATTGGGTAGTTGGAGTTAAGAAGTTGGAACTGGGGATGGATTCATGGGGTTATATATTGAAAATAAATAATTTGTGAGTATCCTCACTGAAACTGAGCTGGAATGTCCAGTTCTGTGGCATGTGTTTGTTTCTGACAGAGACCTGATTGAAGTAGCAATACAAGATAATTATAATGGAGAAACAAGTAAGCATAAGAAACTTTTAGGGACTAATTTAGGTAACATTGTATACTTTGTGAAGGTGGTCAGCATATGTGGAGGATGGCAAGATCAAAGCGTTGAATGTGGAGAAAGCGCCTTCTGAGTTTAAGGTATCTGGTGCTGAGGTCATCTTAGATCAAATTTGAACAGCCTCTACGTTTTTGTTTTTGTTATTTTTTTTTCCCTCGAGGTAGAATGCATGTTTTGTAATAAAGAAAGGTACTTAAAAAACACATTCGTTTTTTTTATTAATTTGTTTCAATCAGTCAAAATAATACGTATTGCAGATCAATCTTTCCTGTGTTTGGCTTGATTGGTCTTATTTTACTTGATTGGGTCTATGGTACTCTATATATAATACCAATTTACTTGAGTGGGTGCCTAAGGGCAGTGAAAAAAAAAAATTACATGTACGCCTGTAGTACAATTTAATTTTTTATTTGAAAATAAACAGTTTGAGAGTAATGCAAGGGTTTTTCGGGAGTTCTAATTCGAACTTGCAACATCTAATCCTATTTGTGGAACAACTATGCTTCTCTGGCGCCTCCACTGTTAAGATTTATAGGATTATAGTTTTATTTTAGTTCATTTTTTTTTAATGGTTCCTAGGATATCTTCCTAGTGTATTTCTTTTTTCATTCTTGCTTTTTCATTTGCTTTTTTTTTTTTCTAATTTCATGTACTTATTTTCTGATTTCTACCAAATATATCTGGTATTTTGTTACCCGGAGTTTTGGGGACAGGGTTTGATATTTCAAAAATATATTCGTTCTGGCATTTTATTTCACCACAAAACAATACATGTACACAAAAGCGAAAAAATAAAATAAAAAAAGGATTACAGCAAATAAGCAGTACTAAAATGCAACACAAACCATACTACTAAGTACTAACACAAGGACAGTCTTCTATGAAATCTCTAAGGCTCCGTTTGGATAGGTGTGGGAAGAAGCGAAGAAGGGAAGAAGTATTGGGAAGTGTGTAACTTTGTGAAGAGTTTGAATTGTTTATAATTTTTTTCTTCTTCCTCCTTCTTCTTCTTCTTTCTTCCAACGATCCAAACGCGCAGTAAGTTCGTTCCGCTGACCACCTCTCAAGTGCTAATGCAGTAAGATTGTAAGAACATTTAACCTGTTAAATCCACTATCAATCATTCTAAAATAATCATACCTCCAGTTTCTTTTGAGCAATAGGATGAAAAACACCACCAGGAATCCTACCACGAAGCCAAACTCAATAAACAAGTAGAACCAATTATCCCTATCGCCAGCATGCTTTGATTTAGAATCATTTTTATCATCACTCTTAGGCAAACTGCCACTGCTTTCACAACTTTTCTTCAGTGGGGGTCCACAGAGGTTTGGGTTACCACTGTAGATGGATGGATCATCAAGCGATTGCAACTGATGCCCAATTGGAATGCTCCCAGATAGATTATTGTGAGACAAATTGAGCACTTCCAGAGAGTATAAAAGCGACATACTTTGTGGAATAGTCCCTGACAGGTTATTCATCTGAAGGTCAAGTGACTCTAGAGATGTCATGTTCCCAATATCAAACGGGATTTTTCCTGTTAAGTGATTGTGGGATAAGTTAAGATTCAGTAAACCAGTAAGAACTACTATGTTTTGGGGTATCTCACCAGTAAGATTATTGTTTGAGAAATCAATACTCTTCCAAATCATAAGCAATACACTGTCATACACCAGGTTCAAACCTTTGGTCATTGCTGGTAAACTCTCACCATAATAGACACCGCTGGCGGAGATTAATTGTCCCATAGCAGTAAAATTATCCAAATATCTAGGCAAAGGTCCAGAAAGGTTGTTATTTCCAAGATCTAAGACTTGAAGATTTCCAAGGCGTGTCAAAGTGGATGGGATATTACCATAAAATAAATTAGATCTCAACCTTAGATATATCAGTTGATGCAAATTTTCTCCGACCCAATCTGGTATTTCTCCAGTATATTTATTTTCACCAAGATCAAGAAATTCCAAAACACTACAGAATTTCAACTCAATTGGAAACTCTCCTGCCAAATTGTTATTGTTTAAATTAACCACTCTTAGTATCTTTGAACAACTAAAAGTGCTGGGTGCAGTTCCAGAAAACTTATTATTTGCAAGAATTAGTAGTCCGCCCATGTTTGACCAACAGGGAGGAAGATGGCCTGATAAATTGTTACTCGAGAGATCTAGGATTGTCAGATTAGTTAATCCACAAGGAAACAATTCTACAACTACACCAGTCAGATTGTTTAAGAGAACTGATTTCTTCTCATATGATGATTCATAGATTTTACGTAATTGTCCAGAAAAAGAATTATTGGAGAGCCTTAATGAATACAAACTTATTGGAAGAAATGGGATTTCACCCTCAAGCCGATTATTACTCAAGTCCATAATCATGAGTTGTTTCAAGTGTACCAAGCTGGCCGGTAAATTCCCCCTGAGTCTGTTATAAGACAAGTAAAGCTTCCAAAGGCTACAAAAGCTCCATAACCAACTGGGTATATTGTCATCAATTCCAGTGTCCATTAGATTTAGTTCCTCAATTTCCACCTGTCCCTGGAGCCATGCTGGAAACTTTGGTCCGAGTTTGCATGAACCCAAAAATACGATATTCAGTTGAAAAGATGGAGTCCAATTATTATCAGGAAAAATAGTTATGTTGTTCTCTGTAATATCTAAATATTTAAGTTTTAATAAACCATTTAGTTGAGCTTCTGAAAGTAATCCTGTGAGTGAGTTTGAACTGAGATCAATATGAACAAGTTTTGTTAAATTTCGAAAATCCATTGGTATTGTACCGGTCAGGTTGTTACTAGAAAGGCTAAGAAAACTTAGACTTGTCATGTCCCCTATCCATCCTGATAAGGTCCCAACCAAGTTTGTTGATGACAAATCCAAATAATCAAGCTTTCTCAATGTGTAATTCGACACCTTGTCAAAAAAATCTACAATTTCTACTTCTATATTGTTGTATCGTAAAGATATATGAGTTAATTTTGTTAGACTATACAGTGGTGGTATCATGCCATCAAGTGAGTTCAAACCGAGTGCAAGTTTGTTTAAAGAAGTAAGATTTCCTAGTGTAGTAGGATATGGACCGACTAGGTAGCAATCTTCCATAATTAAATCAGTGAGACTGGGTAAACTCCCCAACCAATTTGGTATGGTGCTATTAAAGTTCTGATCAGAAATATGAAGCACTCTGAGGGAGGTGAAGTTCACAAAGGTAAGCGAATTGGAAATTTGGGTTAGACCATTGTCCGACGAAACCAACACTTCAAGTGATGGTAGTTTATTCAAAGATTCCACCCAGCCACTCGAATCTCTAAATTTAACTCCGGACATGTCCATATACTTTAAAGATCTCAGATTAGATAACCACCATGTGTCACGGGAATTCAATGTAAGACCAGAATACACGTCATAGCTAAGATCAAGATATAACAACATTGAAAGGTTTCCTAGCTGGGGAGGTATCATACCTATCAATCCCGTATGAGACAAATTGAGGTACTTCAAATTTTGAAATAAGCTAACAAATTCAGGAAATTTATTTCCACTAAAATTATTGAAACTGAGATCTAAGTATTTCAAATCACTAAGGGATACCAAAGATGGGCTGATCTTGCCTGCCAAGCTATGGTAGTTCCAGTCATAATCGAAATTTTCATCGATGCCAATTTCAAAGTTGGTATTTCTAAGGTTAAGTTCGACAATATGACCTGTTTGATTGCTGCATCTGACCCCTTCCCAGTCACAGCATTTGTTGCCTCTCCAAGAACCCAATCGGTTGAATATGTCACGGAGTCCGGCCTTGAACTCTAGGAGTGCATTTCTCTCGTGCTGGATACAGCAATGTGCCGAGAAGATTTGAAACACTAAAAGGAAAACAAGGATTTTGTGTTGGAAATTATGCATCTTGAATTAATGATAGAATATCTATTAACCGTTTGAAAACATTTTCCATGGCATCTTCTTATATAGGCATATACATGTATGTAGGTGTTGTCGATGCTATGACCTCGTGAGACGACTCACATACGTATGACCTCGGTGCTAACTATGAGCTGTCGATTTGTCAAACAAATACTATTGGACGACTGAGATTATGAATAATACCGTATGATTAAGAATCTTGAAATTTTAAATTTTATATAATACTTATATAGAGAGAATGATTACGGTACACTCTAAAGTATAAATGAAGGACCATAATGTTTTAGATTAAGGATTTTGTAAAACTTGAAAAAACGTAGTGAAAAAATTTAAAAATATATAAAAATTTGTTTCTAAGGATATTTCAATATGGAGAATATATTGTACATTTGGATTAAATGTTGGAATTTTGAATCTTGAAAAATAACTCTAAAGTACGACTTGATCCTTGCTTTAGGATGTACCATAGTCATTATATATATAGAGGATTGTTAAAATGCTATGCATAGCACGGATGACTTTCGTGCTACGAATTCGTTCCTAAATATAATGCTTCAAACAATCGATCCAAACCGTTCATATTTTTCACATTGAAATCTCATTAGAAACCAAATTTTACATTTTTTTTAATTTTTTTACTATTTTTCTCATATTTTTGAAAATTCTTAATCTAATAAATTATGGACCCTTCAATAATAGCAATTTTCAAAAATCTGAAAGAAATAGTAAAAAAATTAAAAAAATATATAAAATTTGATTTCTAATGAGATTTCAATATGAAGAAAATAATGAACGGTTTGGATCGGTTGTTTGAAGCATTATATTTAAGAACGAATCCGTAGCACGAAGGCCATCCGTACAATGCATAGTATTTTAGCATTTCTCTCTATATATATAGAGAGAGTTTTGCTACGGTGAGTCGCGACTCACGGACTCTTTGGTGAGTCACATTTCGAACCGTTTGATTCGCTTCGAAATTCATGTAGATCAGTGCGATGGATCAGCGCTGAATCAAATTAATTTTCTTCCGTTCCGTTTCTTTTCTCTCTGTTTCCTTCTCTCTACTTCGTCTCTCTCTTCCTCTCTTTGAAATCGCTCAGATCTGAGAACTCCTCCACAAACCCTAGAAAGTTTGAGAGTGGATCGGAGAGCATCACCTCCTCAGGTTCTCAGCGCCTCTGAGCGAACCTGTTCTGTCTCTCTCTCCTCCGCAGTTCTTCTATCGTTATCAGCGCCACAGCTCTTCTCTCGTCCTCAACATTGCCTTATCACGGTTGCTTCATCTCTCCTATGGCACGCCTTTCTTCATGTCTGAGAGCGCCTCTTTAAGGTTTGAAATAATTTCACTATTTATATTGATTTTCATGAATTTTCTTAGTTAGATCAAACGATTAGTATTATTGTTTTTTTTATTTTTATTTTTATTTTTATTTTTATTTTTATTTTTATTTTTTTGAAATTTGTTTTTTTTTATGAATGTCCGTAGAAACAATAAAGTTACAAAGAATTGCTCATTATATCAGCTTTAGAAGGAACAATTAAAGTTACAGAGATTTCTGTTATTTTCCTCACAAAGAATTGCCTCTTACGCTGCTATCTTTTTGTGACATATGTACTGATTTCTATTTAATTAGGCCATTAGAGACACATATACTAATTTATGTTTCATTCTATTGTTTAATTAGGCCCTTGGAGACAAATTTGGACATAAGTGAAGAGTCCGATAGCAGCAGCGAAGGCAAAATTTTGTTTTGATTTAGCTAGTATATTTTAAATTTTGCTAGTATACCTTCTGTATACTTATGCACTGTTAATTTCAATTTATATGGATATACTTGTGCACTGTTAATTTGTCTGAGAAAGACGGAACAGATCTGAGAATCGAAGGCGCCCAGAACGCTGATGCTCTTACTCCTTGTACTTCACGCATAGGCAATGATGCTCTCCGATCCCCTCTAGAGTTTCTTGGGTTTCGCTCAGTCTAGTAATCGATTTCAAAGAGAGGGACACGCAGAATAGAGAGAGAGAAGATTAACGGAGAGAGATGAGACGGAACGGAAGAGTTTTAATCGATTCAGCGCCGATCTATCGCACAGATCTGCACGATTTTTGAAAGAGATCGAACCGTTCATTATCTTCTTCATATTGAAATCTCATTAGAAACCAAATTTTAGATTTTTTTTTTTACTATTTTTCTCAGATTTTTTAAAATACTTAATCTAATAAATTTTGGATCCTTCAATAACAGTGATTTTCAAAATTCTAAGAAAAATAGTAAAATAAATTAAAAAAATATAAAATTTGGTTTCTAATGAAATTTTAATACGAAGAAGATAATGAACGGTTTGGATCGGTTGTTTGAAGCATGAAATCCAAGAACGAATTCGTAGCACGAACACCATCCGTGCTATGCATAGCATTTTAGCAATCCTCATACACACACACACACACACACACACACACACACATACATACATACATAAATATTCTATGAGAATGGCTAAAGTAACATCAATGGAACTGCCATCCATTTTTCATCGAATCATTTTTCGAGATACAAAATTCAAACGGTCAATCCAAACCGTTAAAGTTGTTCTCTATATTGAAATATCATTGAAAACCAAATTTTTTATTTTTCTAAATTTTTTATCTATGTATTATTATTATGATATTTTTAAATTGGAAACCTTCAAATACTTCCATTATAATAATTTTTTTTGAAAATATTATAATAAATAGCAAAAAAATAAAAAATATATAAAATTTAATTTTCAAGGATATTTCAATATGATGAACAATTTGAACGATTGAATTTTGTATCTCGAAAAATAACTCAAAAAAGAAATAGATGGCAATGTCATCGATGACCCTTCTCTCTATTTATATAATATGATTTTCGAAAAAATTGACGAACAGGACTTTCCTGTGAACACATAATTTATGACGTGGTTGGAAAGAATAGAGTTGACTCAATAAAGTCAATTATGGTCCAAAACGTCCAACAAATATGCAACATACATTTTTTATTAGGTGGAACTTTGGAATCGATAGAAAACAAGCTAACAAATTGCTGTCGAGCTCTTGCCTAATAAATGCGATTGATGTGGAGAGAGAATGAACTACAACTACAAGTCTACAATTGACGCCAGAAATACCGAATCCAAATCCTGTGTCACGCGACACAGGATGTAGCGCGCATAAAGACAAATATATGAACATGGGTCCCACGTACAGGATTATTTTACTATAGACACAAATAAGTGTGTTTTAAAGTGCTGTGAACGGGGATGAATAGCTTGTTCGCTAATTTCAATATCAGATTGGAGGAAAATTTTCATCAAAGACAAAAATACTCCTAATAATTTTAAAAAGAACAAAGGAGTACTATTTTTTTTAATAATAGCACAGCTATAGCGGTACTAGTATTGCCGCTATAGCGCAACAGTATTTTAATTATTTTTTTCATTTTACTTTGCCTATAGCGGCAATACTAATGCCGCTATAGGACTTTCCCTCTTTTTTTTTTCCGTTTTACTTTGCACTTTAATGTCTTTTTTTGTTTTATTTTGTCTTTTATTTTACTTTAATGTCTTTTCTTTTCTCGTTTTATTTTTTATTTTATTTTTGTTTATTACATAATTTATATATATATAATTAATATTTTTAAAATTGTTCAATTTTATTTGTATGTAGTTGTTTTCAAAATGACACAACACGACATGCGTGTTGGCACGACACGACACGAGTACGAAATTGGCACGGCACGATCGTGTTATCAATCGTGTTGTTAAAAAATTAATATTTTATTTTTTAATATTTCTGACACGATCGTGTCAGTCGTGTTGTATCGTGTTGACACGTCGTGTCAGAAATTTTGACGTGTCGTTTTGCGTGTTAGCACGACACGACATGCGTGTTGGCACGACGCAACACAACACGAGTACAGAATTAGCATGACACGATCGTATTACGTGTTGGCAATCTTGAAAAAATACAAGATTTGACACGACACGACTAACATGCAACACGACACGAACACGAACTAACACTATGCGACAACACGTATTTAATTTTTAACATTATCATAAATAGCATCATAAACATACTTGTTCTTTAAAATTGTTTTTTCTAAAAAAATTATTTAAATTGATTTTATATTAAAATTCAAAATTATAACTGTAATTTTTTTTAATGTCTATTTACTTTCTTAAAATATTTTATTTTTTAATATGTTGAAATAATAAAAAAATGAGTTAACAAAAAATATCATCAATTAATCTTTTAACGCAAAAATATAAATAAAAGTTTCTAACATAACGTGTCAACATGACACGACACTACTGACAAATCGTGTTGCGTGCTAGTGTCATGTTGGTTCTTGTTCGTGTTCGTGTTGCGTGTTAGTCGTGCCGTATCAAATTGTGTTAATTTTTCAAGATTACCAACACGACACGACACGATAACACGATCATGTCGTGCCAATTCTGTACTCGTGTCGTATCGTGTCATTTTGTAAAACCCTACATACAAATAAAATTGAACTATTTTAAAAATATTAATTATATATATATATATAAATTATGTAATAAACAAAAGTAAAATAAAAACAAAATAAAACGAAATAACAAAAGGCATTAAGTAAAATAAAAAACAAAATAAAACATTAAAACGAAAAAACGGCATTAAAATGCAAAGAAAAACAAAATAAACAAAAGTAAAATAAAAAACAAAATAAAACGAAAACAAAAACATTAAAGTGCAAAGTAAAACGGGGAAACAAAAGGTAAGTCCTATAGCGGCATTAGTTTTGCCGCTATAGGCAAAGTAAAATAGAAAAAAAAAATAAAATATAGTTGCGCTATAGCGGCAATAGCATTGCCGCTATAACTGTGTTCTTTTTAAAATTTTAGAGGATGTTTTGTCCTTTATAAAATTGTTAGGGATTATTTTGTCTTTTATAAAAATTTTTCCAGATTGGACTAAAAAGAATACTTTATTAAAATTAGTTGATATACCGTTATCTGGACAGAAATTTACATGGTCCAATATGAGACATAAACCATGTTTGGCTCTGTTAGATAGATATTTGTGCTCAATTGATTGGATGACACATTATACAAAAGCTGTAGTGATAGCATACCCAAGATACAAATCAGACCATTCTCCTCTTTTTATTAGACTGTAATGAGAATAATATCTCTCATGAACACATTTTTAGAGTTGATAGAACTTGGTGTGATGAGGAAGATTTTGCTAGACTTATACCTAAATGGTGGATACAGATTCAATCCCCAAATCATATAGAGAAACAATGGTGTTCTAATATGAAACAACTCAGATCAAAAAATAAAGGATGGGTCAAAAATTACTATGGTGAAATTAAAAGAAATAAGCAAAGACACCTTCAGAATATAGATGAACTTACTAAAATACAAGAAACAAGAGATTGGACATATGAGGAAGAAGATATGTTTCAAGATAATAATAAAAAATTAGATGTCATTTATGAAAATGAACAGATATATTGGAAGCAAAGAAGCAAACTTAATTGGCTGCTTCAAGGAGATAATAACACTAAATTTTTTCATCAGATTGCATCTTTAAGAAAAAAGAGAAATTTGATTTTGGGACTGAATATTGATGATATATATACTAACACAATGATAGATATTGAAGAACATGTTACATGTGCTTGGTTTTTACAAAAATCTCTTTGGTGTACCAGGAGATAAGCTGGCTGCCATAGGAGACAACTTTTGGTCAGATGAACAGAAATTGACAGAGATGGAGAACTATACTTTGATAGCCCCTTATACTGTAGATGAGATACAAAAGGCTTTATATGATTCAGAGGCTGAAAAAGCACCAGGCCCAGATGGTATGACATTCTATTTTTATAAGCAATATTGGCATGTGATTAAAGATGATATAAATCGATTATTTGATGCTTTTTATAATGATCAATTAGATATTGCTAAGATGAATAGAGGTATGATTAGTTTGATACCAAAGAAAAAAGATGCGATGGAGATAAAACAGTTTAGGCCTATTACCTTATTAAACTGCATCTATAAATGGATAACTAAAGTTTTGACAGATAGACTAGCTAGTATTATAGATAGACTGATAGATCAATCACAAGCTGCATTTATCAAAGAGAGATTCATTTTAGATAATGTAGTGTGTGTGCATGAAATTCTGCATTCAGTTAAACAAAGTAAAAAAGAAGGACTTGTGTTGAAATTAGATATGGAGAAGACATATGATAGAGTTAATTGGCAGTTCTTATTTGAGATGATGCAGACCAGAGGCTTTCATGAAAAACGGATAAGGTGGATTAAAAAACTCTTAATAGGGGGCCATGTATGTATAAATATTAACGGCAAACTGACACATTATTTTGAAGTCAAACGAGGCCTTAAACAAGGAGATCCTCTATCTCCACTTATGTTCAATTTAGTGGCCGAATGCATTAATCAAATGATCAAAAAAGTCAGAAACTGTCAATTGATTAGAGGTTTAGGGGCTCCAATAGATAATGGACATCATGTTATCAATTTACATTATGCTGACGACACAATTCTGTTTTGTCCAGCAGATGGTAGAATGATGGCTACTCTCAAGTGGATCTTTACTGGAATTGAAGCTCTCTCAGGTTTGAAGATAAATTTTCATAAAAGTGAAATCTATGGTATCAATATGACCAAGGAAAAGTTAGATGATTTAGCCAATGATTTTGTATGTCAAGTGGCAGAATTTCCAATTACTTATCTAGGAATTCCCATTCATTGGAGAAAATTGAATTCTCGAGATTGGCAAATGATTTTAGATAAATTTCAGTATAAATTGCAAGGATGGCATAGCAATTTCTTATCATATGGTGGAAAGATCACATTGATTAAAAGTGTGTTATCTTCCCTGCCTTTATATATGCTGTCTTTTCATAAAATGCCTAGAAACATTCAAGTAAAGATAGATAAAATTAGAGCAAAATTTCTGTGGAATTCTGGGGGACAAAAGAAATATCATCTAGTAAGATGGGAGACAGTCTGTAGATCGTATGAGAATGGAGGGATAGGTTTGATAGATCTTAGAATTATGAACATTACTTTATTAAGTAAATGGCTCTGGAAATTAAAAGATAGTACAATGTCAGGACTTTGGAAAGATATGATTTGTTACAAATATGGTAATTTTGGTACCAAAGCAAGAAAGTCATATTTCTGGGGCAAAGTGATGGAAAATGCACATATAGTTAATATGAACTGTAGCTATAAGATAGGCCATGGAAGAGGGGTGAAATTTTGGGTAGATAATTGGAATGAAAATCAACCACTTAAAATCACCTACCCCTCTCTGTTTAGTATATGTACTGATCCTGAAATTTCAGTTGATATGGCTTTGGTAAATGGTTTGAGAAATATTAGATTTAGAAGACATTTGAATCAATTTCAAATAGGAGAATGGGCTGGATTGCAACAACATGTCCTAATCCATATACCATTGTCTTTGTCTTCTGACAAGGTGCACTGGATGCTGAACCATGATGGTAAATTTTCAACAAAATCTTTATACCATTGGTTAGAACATGGGGGAGTAGATACATCTTATATGATGCAGATATGGAAACTGAAGGTTCCTATCAAGATCAAGATGTTTTTGTGGCTATTAAGCAAAAGAAGGTTGCTAACAAGAGATAATCTAGCTCTAAGGGGTTGGGAGGGAAACCCCACTTGCTGCTACTGTGCACATTTAGAAATAATTGACCACTTAATGTTTACATGTGAACAAAATGCTCAAATTTGGGAATGGATATTCAATAAATTACAGATTGGTAGTAGACCTCAGAATTTAGAAGAATTGATGGGTTGTATTGCAAATTATCATAAGAAAGATGCTCTTAGATACTGGTGCATTGCAATATTATGGCTGATGTGGAAACAAAGAAATGATAGATGTTTTAATGACATTCCCAGTAAACCGCTTAGACAATTTATATATGATAGCAAGCATATGATTGTTTACTGGTCAGGTATGTGGAAAGGACATATGAAAGAAGAGATATTGGGATTCATGCCTGAGTTGGATTCGCTACCAGCAATTGCAGGAGGACCAGTTGAAGACAGGGCTTTAATTTTGATTCATGCTATGTGATTTTCCCTTCTATGTTAGCTGGTTGCTAGTTGGTTGTAATAAACATTCTTTTTTGCATTTTGTGGATGATGGGTGTAATAACGTAGCTCAAGTAGTACTAATTGATTGGGGAGGGATTAGATAGCATAGGGGCACTGGTACTAATTTGGTACCAGTGCCGATTCTATGTTTTGTTGCATGTTGTGAACACTGTTTTGTACTTCTTGATTACCAAAAGTAATGAGAAGTGGTGGATAATTTCACTTGTTTCGAAAAAAAAGAATACTTTATTATTTTTTCTCTCTCCACTATTTCCTCTTCAAATGGTTAGATACTTAGTTGTGGTTTTTTTTTTTCTGTTCGTGAGTGTTTGTTCTATATCTTGTTGGGTATTAAATTATTGTTACAAGATATTATTTGATAATTAATTATTTTATTAATTTCTATATTTAGTAGAGTGATAATAAGAAAATAATTAAACTAAGCATAAATTGTATAAGATTGTTGGTTAATCATATTGCAATGAAAATTAGTAGTTCCACTGCCAGTGGTTAAGATTTATTATAGTAAGTGATTTGTAAAAAAATAATAGAATTAATAAAACTTATGCTCGTTACATTATGATTAACCATTGTGATATTTCGTTAATGATTTCTGTGTATCTTTGATATTGTATTATTGTTATGTAATAAATTTTCTCAATTTAAACATTATTTTTTTTCATACACAATTTTTGTTCTTGTTAAAAATAAAAAAATGATCATATTCCTCAAATCCTATCCCAATCGTAGCCCTCTGAATTCTAATACAAGCCTTTTACGAACAAAATTTGTCTGTCCGAAATTTTTAATGATGAAAATAATTTTTTTATAAGTCTCTTATCATAATAAAACTTAACCATTGGCGGTGGAACTACTAATTTCATTGCATTATGATTAACCAACAATCTTATTCAATTTATGCTCAGTTTAATTATTTTCTTTGCTATTATCACTCTACTAGATACAGAAATTAATAAAATAAATAATTATCAAATAATACCTTGTAACAATAATTTAATACCCAACAATATATAAACTTGTTCTTGTTCCAGCGTTTGCTGAACAAACACTCACGAAATAAAAAAACGATGAAGTAATACGTAGTACTAGTATCTAACCATTTGAAGAGAAAATAGTGGAGAGAGAAAAAAATAATAAAGTATTCCAAGCTATTCATCCCCGTTCACAGCCCTTTCAAACACACATACTTGGGTCTATAATAAAGTAATCCTGCACGTGGGACCCGCGTTCATAAACTTTGTCATTTCGTGTGCGACACAGGAAGTAGCGCGGCACAGGATTTGGGTTCAGAAATACCCATCTCGCTCATCTCGCTTCGTGAGATAAATATCTTTTTCCTTTTCTAATGATTTTCTGCGTCATTGCTTTTGTGATCTGTTGTGAAACAAACAAAAAAACAAAGAAAAAATCACGGATCCCTCGACACGAAAAACTGCACGGGATTCTTCGTAGAAAAATTGAGGGAAAAAATAAACCGGAGATAAGTGTTCTGTAGGATTTCGCGTAACATAGTACGAGACGAGTATAAAAAAACCGGAGCTGATATGAGGCATCTTGACCATTTGCCATCCTGCCATCCCACACTCACGCGCCAAAAATGGGCTGGCCCAAAAACGATGCGCTGCAATTTGAACGTCATGATAGCGCTGCACGCTGACATCAGCTAGACACTGAGAGTATTTAAGTTGAAGTAAGGAAGTATATAAATATATTTTTTAATAAAATTAAACAAATTTAATAACATTTATAATGAATTAAATTCCACCATTTGGACCTATCAGTTGAAAATATAAAGGAGTATATATTTGTGTATAAGGAATTTCATTATACATAACAATACAGTATTTATTTTTTCAACATTTAATGTTCAAAAAGTGCTTAAATGTTTATTAGGTGGCAAATATATTAACTAAAGGAGTATATACTTCTCCGTAAGGGAGCATATACTTCTTTATAAGAGATTTAAATATTCAAGATACAAATTTCAGCCAAAATTGTTCAAATGAGCATTCAAAAAAAAAAAATATATATATACTTCTTCATAAGGAAGGACTTCAAATAAGCATTAAAAAGACAAGATTCTTCAAATAAGCATTCAATATACTTAAAGGAGTATATACTTCTTAATAAGAGAGTATAAAATTCTTCATAAGAGATTCAAATAAGCATTCAAGATACAAATTGCAACAAGATTGTTCAAATAAGCCACCAACAATACCAATTTAATTGTATATCAATCCTAACAATAAAATCAAGTTCAACTTAATATTCAGTCTAACCAACCATAAAATCATTACAACCAAATTCAAACATGCTAACAAATTTAATAGAAACTGCAACAACAACCATCAATCATCTCAGTCAAAGTCCAGGAGAAAATATTCGCTCACATTCTGAAATTTAGACTTCACTTGATTTATAGGGTTTAATAACAAACGGTAAGCAACCACACACTCATCATCACATACATCAATCTGCAAAAGAAAAAATATACAATTTTAGAATATATATTTCCTTATCATATGTTTTGTACTCCGTTGTTAGATATTATTTACTCTCTTATCATATGTTTTGTACTCCTTTAAGCCTATGCTAAAATACCAAACACACATGTCAGGTTCTTGATATGTACTCTCTTGTTAGATATTATTTACTCCCTTATCCTATATTTTGTACTCCTTTAAGATTATGTTAAAATACCAAACACACCTGCCAGGTTCTTGATATGTACTCACTTGTTAGATATTATTTACTTCCTTATCCTATATTTTGTACTCCTTCAAGCCTATATTAGAACAACAAACAAACAACAAAGCTTCTTGATATGTACTCCCTTGTTAAATATTATTTACTCCCTTATCCTATGTTTTGTACTCCTTTAATCCTATGCTAAAATACCAAACACACTTGTCAGGTTCTTGATATGTACTCTCTTGTTAGATATTATTTACTCCCTTATCCTATATTTTGTACACCTTTAAGCCTATACTAAAACAACAAACAAAACACTTAAAGGAGTAGAAAAATTCAATACATTTTGTAATTAACAAATACATAATCCCTTATGTAAATACAATATATTTTATAATTAACAAAGGATTTTTTTAGTACACAAATGAGACAACTAAATGCAAGACATCAGAATACACATTTAAATACTCCCTTATATATAAATAAATGAACACATAAGTGAATAAATATTCCGTTATATATAAATAAATAAACACATATGTGAATAAATACTCCCTTATATACTTCCTTTGCATTTTATATTTACTCTATTTTTTTATAATAACTATACTTTCGTTTATATCAATGATTTCAAAATAAAGATATATACTCTCTCACCTGAAATAAACAAAAAAAGTATTAGCTTATTATCACCTGAAATATAGTTATATACCTCATTGATAGGATCTAGTAGCAGCTGATAAGCAACAACACGTTTATCATCACTGACATTAATCTGCAAAATATAGAATTGTCCAATGTTAGAACAAACACAACTGCCAGATTCTTGATATATACTCCGTTGTTAGATATTATTTACTCCCTTATCATATGTATTGTACTCCTTTAAGTTTATGCTAAAATACCAAACACACATGCCAGATTCTTGATATTTACTCCCTTGTTAGATATTATTTACTCCCTTATCATATGTATTGTACTCCTTTAAGTCTATGCTAAAATACCAAACACACATGCCAGATTCTTGATATCTACTCCCTTGCTAGATATTATTTACTCCCTTATCATATGTTTTGTACTCCTTTAAGCCTATTCTAAAATACCAAATACACATGTCAGGTTCTTGATATGTACTCCCTTGTTAGATATTATTTACTCCTTTATCCTATATTTTGTACTCCTTTAAGATTATGCTAAAAAATTAAATACACCTGTCAGGTTCTTAATATGTACTCCCTTGTTAGATATTATTTACTCCCTTATCCTATATTTTGTACTCCTTTAAGCCAATATTAGAACAGTAAACAAACAACAAAGCTTCTTGATATGTACTCTCTTAGTAGATATTATTTACTCCCTTATCCTATGTTTTATACTCATTTAAGCCTATGCTAAAATACCAAACACACCTACCATGTTCTTGATATGTACTCCCTTGTTAGATATTATTTACTCTCTTATCCTATATTTTGTACTCCTTTAAGCCTATATTAGAATAACAAACAAACAACAAAGATTCTTGATATGCACTACCTTGTTAAATATTATTTACTCATCTATCCTATGTTCTGTACTCCTTTAAGTCTATGTTAAAATACCAAACACACTTGCCAGATTCTGGATATGACTCCCTTGTTAGATGTTATTTACTCCATTATCCTATATTTTGTACACTTTTAAGCCTATACTAAAACAGCAAACAAAACACTTAAAGGAGTAGAAAAATTCAATACATTTTATAATTAACAAAGGATTATTTATTTACTTCTCAAGAAATGACATCAAAGCAATAAATGTTATTTATGTACACAATTTCTTAGATAGATATACCCACAAGTATAATTAATTACTCCTTCAGTATTATTTATATGCTCTCTGATCAGCAATTGAACACGACAAAACCACAAATCAAATAGCAAAATTAAAAAATATGAAAGCGATGAAGAATTTCAACCAAAATTTCTCAAATAAGCATTCCAGATACTAAAGAAGTATATACTTCTTTATAAAAGAGTATATACTTCTCCATAAGGGGTTGAAATAAGCATTCAAGAAACAGCTAAGATTCTTCAAATAAGCATTCAATATACTAAGGAAGTATATACTTCTTAATAAGGGAGCATAAACTTTTTCATAAAAGGTTCAAATAAACATCCTAGATACAAATTTCACCAAGCTCATTTAAATAATTGAGTTCAAGCGAAATGTAAAAAAATCTAGATCCGATTCCGAACAATTGATTTTCAGATAAATTTGAAAGATTAGAATGGATGTGAGTTTATTTCCAATTTCAAAATCATAAATCAAATAACATTTCAGGTGAACAACACTAATATCTTCGCACAAATCTAACATTTACAAGAGCACAAATCACAAAAAGAAACGAAATCAAACACGTTTGAACAATTTGATTCGTACAGGACACTCGATAAACACTGAATTGTAAAGTTGAAGCAACTAGGTACCGTTTTTTAGGCCGATGTTAGATTCTCCGGTGTTAATCATGTACAAAACTCCCTTGTAACGAATCTCGCTCTTAGATGTGAGACTAATCAAACTCCCGATGTATGAATCTATTATCGCTCCGCCACCAGATCTGCTCGACGCAAGCGTCGATTTCTCCGCCGCCCCCGCCGCCCCCGCCGCCGCGCTGGAACCCTCCAACGATGTCATTGAGAGAGAGAGATCCGATCGGAGAGAGATCTCATTGGAGAGAGGTCCGATCGGAGAGAGAGATCCAATTGAAGAGAGGTCCGATCGGAGAGAGAGATCCAATTGGAGAGAGAAAAGGATTTACGAAAATATTTGAAGAGACGGTTTCAAAAATCAAAAATAGTTTGTCTCACGTTCATCTTATGTGACTCTGAAAAAAATAATGGACTTGTCCGTAAGGATGTCGGGGATGGCACATCCTTAGGATGTTATATAGCATATCCGTAAAAAAACTAAATTTGACTCGATGATGTACATTGGCCACACGGATAATTTCTGATCTTTTCTGTATCAATTTCGTGTAGCCTTCCATATGAAAATTGAACAAACACTAATAATACTAATCTAACTGTAAAATTTTAATTTCAAATTTGAGTTTTTAGATTAAAAAAAAACTAAATTTAAGCCACTTAATTTAATTATGTATGTAGTCTGTCGAATTTACTATAAGAAGATCATTTATTATTTTTTTAGATAAAAACTATTATTTCAATTAAACGGTTAAAATACTTTACAACAGGTTCATACCAGACCTCAAGCCAAATTATACGTTGTTCGACTTGCATAATTACCCACCCATTAATTAAGTCATTAACACGACTCTCGGTCGCAAAATCTTAGACCAGCTTCGATTTCCATATTTTCGAGATTATATATTATCTACAAGCAAGACGGACAATGTTTAATTGACGTGGGCTTATTTCGACCCTTTATTACTCGGTACATGTTAAACATATTCTCTTTACTGAACTATCAAATCTTTAATTTGTTGGTGCAAAATCAAATAAACAAATTCGATAGCATAAAATAAATAAAATAAATAAAATAAATAATTAAAACAGTTTTTATCTGAATCACGCTTGGCGCTATCCTTAAACGTATTCCGTCTCAACATGTAAGAGGAACCGCAACCAAAATAATTCGGGTAGGTGCCACTCTTTAGGGCACGACCGGATAAGTGACTGATGAGAGTTCTCCACAATATACATGTATGTAGCTAGCTGTTGTCGATGCTATGATTTCGTGAGACGACTCGCATACGTATAATGATCACCTCGGTGTTACTACGAGCCGTCGATTTGTCAAACAAATACTATTGGACGACTGAGAGTATGAATAATTACATATGATTACCGTGCCGATATTGAAACTTTAAACTTTACATAGTATTTTAATTTATTTATAACACAATACAAGGTTAATTAATTTTTAAAAGGACTAATATTTTCTTAGATGCTACCGATCCAGCCCAAGCATTGACGCAGTATGGCTCCGTTTGGATAGGTGTGGGAAGAAGGGAAGAAGAGAAAAAGTGGGAAGAAGTATTGGGAAGTGTGTAACTTTGTGAAGAATTTGGATTGTTTATAATTTTTTTGTTCCCTTCTTCCTCCTTCCTCCTTCTTCTTGCATCCAAACGGAGCCTATGAATAACACGGTGATTAATCTCTCAGTGTGAACGCATGAACCATCGTCTATGCATCTTTAACCAACTTTTTTTTGTGCTTGGAAAGATGTTACCATATTATGTTATGCACTCAATCAATTATGGCTCTAAAAATCCTACGAGTATCTATGGACTAGACAATGATGGTCACCGTCTGAAAGAACACTTATCAACCGACAAAATTAAAGCCCTGTATTGACAATATAAAGTGAAAGTAAACTGCAATTTACAAATGAAAGCAAACCCCCACTATACACTTCAAAAAGAAAGCAACCCCCACGACACTAAAAATAAATGAAATAATATAAAATAAAAGTAGTGTATTATCCAGAGGAATACACTCTAGTAACAAAACAATTGAATAGAGACATCTTAATCTGAGCATATCGACCAGATCATACCCAAAAACAAAAACAAAAAAAAAAATCAAATTTTATTATTTGTAAAATAAAATAAATTATTGTAGTCCCTTCACATTGTCGCTAATATGTCGTCTCTCAGTTGCTCGCCTCTAATCTTATCTTGGTTGTCGTCTCCTATAACATCATGCTCTTGTCCATTTGTTCTGCTTGCAAGTTCAGTATCTACTTGATCAATTAGCTGCCTATCTGGGATCCTTTTCAATTGTAGACAACACGCTACAATTATCTTCTTTTGTACTTTTACATTATAGTGGGTCTGGTTGGAGCTTCCTATGATCGAAAATCATTTTTTGACCACTCCAAACGTTCTCTCAATCACATTGCATGCTGATGCATGTCGAAGATTAAACAACTCACGATAATTTCTTGGCGGGTTCGTTCTCAAATATTCTTTGAGATGATATCGTGTGCGTCTATATGGTGTCAACAATGAGCTCTTTGTCATGAATCCCGCATCAACAAAGTAATATTTTCCTATATATGTGTACAAATGATTAAAATTTTTAATATAAAATATAATTTACTTATTCCCAAACAGAAACTATTAGATTTTGAAGTAGCACTTTACCTTCTGGTATAATAAGTCAATTAGACTGACTTAAAGCATTCTTAAGGATTTTTGAATCTGATGCTGTTCCTTTCCAATCGGCTAATACATATGTGAATTCAAAATCAAAACCACAAGCTACAAGTATATTTTGAGTAGGGTATTCTTTTCGTCCACGAAACCGAGGAGCACCTTTGGGTGAATCTTTTGCTCGGACATGTGTTCCATCAATAGCCCCAATACAATCATGTTAATATATAATACTTATTGTAAATGTAAAAATTGATACAAAGATAATTTAAATTGAATTGCATTTTTATCCTCACATTATCTTGAAATAAGAAAACAATTTGGAATATGATGATATCTCCACTGGAATTTAGGAGCCATCATGTTGTTGGAAGTATGTTGCCTCCAACAATATTAATGAATTTAACACGTGGAAATGTCGGAAATTGGATTCTCCAGATCGACGGAAAAAGAAACAGATGGATCGGTTCCTAACATTATGTCCTAGAATGTAAAGAAATTTAGCAACATGTTCTTAGATCGAAGCATTTTGTGTAGGTTTAAGGTCACCTTCGATCACTAATTTTCTGCACAAATCAAGAAATGCCAGAGGACTCATTCTTAGAATTTCACGTGTTCTATTACCATAATTGATTTAATCGATTGAAGTACCGTACTTGTTAGACGAAATAGATGAAATCTGAACTAGGTTTAGTTTTTTGTGAGCTTGTGATATCCTGAATCAAACAAAAAATACATCAACGATGGAAAAGAGATGCAAAACTAGAAGATATAAAAAAAGAAAAAAAAATTAGCTTACCTCAGCGATGGAGTAGAGAGGCAGTACCAATCGTTCTTAAATAGGAGGTTGTGTGTAAAGAAGAAAATAACGCTGATGAATACCGCATGCCAAGAAGAAAAATCGCGTCAAGAAAGGGATATCGGTGTCAATTTGCATCTCGACGATTTTCGGCGATTTTTCTTTACCTCGATCCTCCACTAATTCGGAGGGTAATCGATTTGTAAAAAAAGAAAATTTGGGAAGGAAACTGGATCCGTCGCGAAAATTTCGTCTCTCCGATTCACTTCGATCCAAACAGCAAATTTTATCGATTTCCCCTTCCGTTGCCGTTCCTTTCCATGCAGTCCCTTCGTACCAAACAAAATGTTAGAATAAATAATAAATAAATAAAACAACCTTTCGAAACTAAAAAACAAAAATGTCAACCGACGAAAGTACAACAACTAAAGGGTCCACTTCTGTAATCATATTATTATATACTAGAAAACTTACAAACTTAATGTGTGTATAAATAGAATTTTAAAAAAATATTTATATTATAATAAAAATTAAAATAAAATATCAATACGTAAAATATAATTTAATAAAAAATATATATATTTTTATCAAGGTTTTAAAATGCGATTTGTGCAGTTTAGCGGTTGGGTGGTGATTTAGCGTTTATCGGTGATAAAACGAAAAAAACTGTGATATAACGGATAAAACGGTTGTGCGGTATGAACAAAAATCCTGATAAAACGGCGATAAAACGGAAAAAAACGGAATTTTTTAAAAGCTTGATTTTTATAGGTAGTAAAAGTTTCCATACTCTCGTTCTAAAATTAAGAAATTATTATTATTCTAATAAATACTCTTTTCATTCTAAATGTAAAGTCAGATGATAATTTATTGGGTCATGCTTAATATCCGAACCGTATTCGAATCCAAAAATATCCGTATCCGTATTCGTATCTTACAAAAATATATGGATGCAGATATGATTTGATTAGTATCCGATCCGTATTCGTATCCGACAAAAAATTTCGTTATCCGATTCTTATTTGATCTTTATCCGAACCGTTTTCACCCTTAATTAAATCATTGACACAAGATAATTAACCTAATTAATTACTCTTCTAGTGCTATATAAAAAACTTTTAATTTAATGAACTAAATTTTTACTTGTTAGAGTGGCTTATAATAACAGTTTGGGAATATAATAACATAATATCATGATAATATAAAATTAATTATTTTTTTTCTTAATTTATATATATTTATTTTAATATCTTAAAGATATCCGTATTCGTATTCATATTCCGTAATATCCGATTCGTATTTATATCCGTTTAACATCCGATCCATATTCGTATCCGAACATATCCATATTCGTATCTGTATTTGAAAAAAAAAATATGAATACAGATATTATATGACCACTCCGAACCGTATTCGATCCGTTTGCATCCCTCGTGCATGCTACGGTGGACGCAAGAAATTCATAGCTGTAAATCACAGGACTGCCGTAAATTTATGGAGGAGTAAAATCGGTAAAGAGATGAATCTTCGTTACTCTCCGTTAAGGAATGCGCCCTAATTTTTTGGGTGAGTATCCTCTGGATGGTTAAATACAACCATCCAGTGGACGTCTTTTGATCTAAGCCGTCCGATTTAATTTTAACGGTTATTTTTTTCGGTCCTATTAATCTTGGTATCATACACGGGACATTTATAGCCATTGAGATTAAATCAGACGGTTGAGATCGAAAGCTATCCATAGATGGCCACCAGAGGATGCAGTTCCCTAATTTCTCCCGATTGAGCCCAAACGCAACGGAACCCCTAAGTTCTCTCCCTCCTCACTCGCTTTGTCATTTACCTCCTCTCTGTATTATAACACTCCTCTTTTCTCCTTCGATTTTTTGTAAGGCGAACCTGTTTCTGATTCTTGTACTTATCTTCAGCATTTTGTTTTGTTATGATTTTCAAAGCAGGAAACATGTTTTAGTTCAATTAAACTCTTATTCATCTTGGTCTATTATTGAAAACTTAAATAACAACTCAAAGACACAGTATTTAACGTGGTTCAGTACGAATTCGTACCTACATCCACACGCACACACACCATCACTCTTTTTATTTTTTTTCAATAATAATGGAGTACAAGAGAGAATTGGGGAAGAAGATAGGTCAGAAAGGAAGATAGAAGCGCCTCCTTTATAATAGGTAGGCTAATATTTCTTTTTATTACATTTCCATATATGCATAAATCATAAAAATGAAAGTCAGACGGTCCAACTCGGACCGAGTTCTGGCCAACTCGGACCGAGCCAAAGGGATGTGGTTCAACTCGGTCCGAGTTTGGCCCAACTCGGACCGAGCCAGACATCCAATTTCTCCACACTCCCCCTCAAGTTGGCAGGTAGATATCTTGCATGCCCAACTTGCAAATCACTCCCTGAAAAATGGTACATGATACCCCTTTGGTTAGTATATCTGCCAATTGCTCATCAGTTCTCACGTGAGGAATGCTAATGACTTTATTTTCTAAATTTTGTCGAATAAAGTGCCTATCCACTTCAATATGCTTGGTCCTATCATGTTGCACCGGATTGTGAGATATTGCGATAGCTGCCTTGTTGTCACAGAACAACTTCATCTCCCTGTTATCATAGAGACCAAGATCCCTGAGTACTCTCTTTATCCACAGTAATTCTTGCAAACCTTTAGCAATTCCTCTGAACTCTGCTTCTGCACTTGACAAAGCTACCACATTTTGCTTTTTGCTCCTCCAAGTAACCAAGTTACCTCCAACAAATGTGAAGTATCCAGACGTGGATTTTCTATCAGTCACATCTCCAGCCCAGTAAGAATCTGTATATCCCTCAACCTGAAGATGGCCATTCTTTTTGAAGAAGATACCTCGTCCTGGGGATCCCTTGAGATACCTTAAAATCCACATGACAGCTTCCATATGTTGTTCACTGGGAGCATGCATAAATTGACTCACCACAGACACAGCATAAGCGATATTAGGCCGAGTATGTGACAAGTAAATGAGTCTCCCTACCAATCTCTGGTATTGATCCTTATTTGCAGGTGCCTGATCAGAAAATACACCCAACTTGGTGTTCTGCTTAGTTGGTGTGTCAACAGGTTTACAATCCAACATACCTGTTTCTGCTAATAAGTCAAGCACATATTTTCTTTGAGATAAAGAAATACCTTCCTTATTGCGTGCTACTTCAATTCCTAGAAAGTATTTTAAGCCTCCCAGATTCTTCATTTCAAACTCTCTAGACAATTTTCCTTCCAAATCATGGATTCCTTCTGAGTCATTACCTGTAATTATCATGTCATCAACATAGATTATCAAGATTACAATTTTCTCTTTATCCTTAAGAAAGAACAAAGTGTGGTCAGTATCACTCTGAGTATATCCATATCCCTTCATAGCACTACAGAATCTTCCAAACCAAGCCCTAGGAGATTGCTTCAAACCATACAACGCCTTTTTCAGTCTGCACACGAGAGGTTGACTGCTTAAGTGACCATATCCTGGCGGTATGTCCATGTAAATCTCCTCATCAATGTCACCATGCAAAAAAGCATTCTTCACATCAAATTGGTGTAGTGGCCAGTCTTGATTTGCTGCAATGGACAGTAAAATTCTAACAGTATTCAGCTTTGCTACTGGTGAGAAAGTTTCTTGATAATCCACTCCATATGTCTGAGAGTAGCCTTTTGCCACCAGTCTCGCCTTATATCTGTCTATCTCTCCAGTGGGCCCATACTTGACTGTAAATACCCATTTGCAGCCTACTGTCTTTCTGTTGTTTGGTCTTGTTACTAATTCCCAAGTATCATTCTTCTCCAGTGCATCCATTTCCGTCTTCATTGCCTCCACCCATTTTGAATCACTGAGAGCTTCACTTAGGTTAGTTGGAATGTGAACTGATGCAAGAGTTCTATCAAACACCTTCACAGGTTCTGGCATATGAGACAAGGTCATGAAATTTGCCATTGCATACCTGCCCTCACCACTTTCATCTGGTCTGTACCTCTTAGGTGGTTTTCCTCTGTTGATCCTGAAAGGTAACTGATAAATTGGATTAGTAGTAATAGGCTCAGAATTACTTACCTCTGACTCAGGAGATTGATCATGTGGTGAAGTAGGAGACTGTATCATTTCTTCATCTTCACTTTCCACATTTTCTTCTGATGGACCCGAGATAATCAGTGGGTCCATTTCTGGATTTGAATTCTCTCCTTCAGCTTCAAATCTCGGACCAAACTGGTCTGAGTTCGGATCGAGAGGGTTATGGTTCGGACCGAAATGGCTTGAGTTCGGACCGAACTGGTCACAACTCGGACCGAGATAGTTGGAATTCGGACCGAGTTGATCGGATTCGTCTGGACAGAGACTAGATTTCGGACCGAAATGCACATGTTCAGGGCTGAAACTTTTACTTCTTACTGTATCAAACCAGAGCTCATTGTCTATCACATTCTCCCCCTGAGAATGAGTCGGGTTTGTGCCAAAATATCCTTCATTTTCAATAAATGTTACATCCATGGTAGTATAGACCCGTTTTGAGATTGGATTCAAACACCTATAACCCTTTTGTCGTTGACCATACCCTATGAACACACACTTTTCAGCACATGGGTCAAGTTTAGAGCGTTGATGTTTTTGTATGTGAACATAAGCTATGCAACCAAATACTTTAGGTGGGATGTTTAGGACAGAAGGGATCACAGTATAGGTTGAGAGTTTCTGTAAAGGTGTTTGAAATTTAATTGGTGCAGAAGGTAGTCTATTCATCAAATACACTGCTGAGGTAATTGCATGATCCCAATAAGAATTGGGAACATTGTTTTCAAGCATCATTGCTCTGGTCATTTCCAAAATTTGTCTGTTCTTACGTTCTGCCTTACCATTTTGCTGAGGAGTACCAACACAACTGGTCTCATGGATAATTCCATTGGTTTGAAAAAACTCGCCTAGTATTTTATTGACAAATTTCCTACCATTATCGCTTCTGAATACTTTGACATTTTTATCAAATTGAGTTTTGACCATGGTAATGAAGGATCTAATGGCAAGTGGTACTTCAGATTTATGTTTCACTACATTAATCCAAGTCATTCTAGTGCAGTCATCAACAAACAAGACAAACCATTTATTTCCTACTAGGGAGTCAACTGGGGAAGGTCCCCAAACATCAGAATGAACCAAATCAAATGGAGCTCTATTATTACTATCATTTTCTAGGTTTCTAGCAAAATGAGCTCGATGGCTCTTAGATTTGATACACACATCACAATCAAAACTATCATTCTCAAAACCAGAAAACAGACTTGGATAAAGTTTTCTTAGGTACCCAAAAGATGGATGCCCTAAGCGTCTATGCCATATCCAAATAGAAGACTTCCTTTTCAGCATCGAACCCGCAGTCATGTGAGTCTGTCCAACGGCCAAGTCCTCTAAATGATACAGCCCTCCTCTTCTAGTACCACGACCAATGATCTCCTTCGTCAAGAGGTCCTGAAAAAGACAAAATCTGGGATACATGAACACAACACAGTTATGTTCCTCACATAATTGTCCTACAGATAGAAGTTTTGATGAAAGAGAAGGGACCAAGAGAGTGTTAGGAAGAGTAAGAGAGGATGAAAATTGAACTTCGCCAGCCCCTGTGACTGGATAGATCTCCCCATTTGCATTGATGATTTCAGTTCTCCTTGGTATAGATTCTCTTACCAAATCATCTTTATCATAAGTCATATGATCTGTTGCCCCTGAATCAATAATCCAAGATTTATCAGTGCTACATGTATTTAGAACAAAGATTTTACCTTGATTACTCTCAACAGAGGGTAAAATTGTGAGTTTCTCTGCTGATTTCGGACCGAAATTCTCACAGTTCGGTCCGAAATGCTTACTGACTGGACTCGAAACAGTCACATTTGCAACTGCTAGGGCCTTTTCATCTGATACAGCTCCTTCTGCCATTCGTGCCTTTCCCTGCTTCTTCCTTTTATTCTCCTCCCACCAGTCTGGATATCCAATTAACTTAAAGCATTGTTCTACAGAGTGTTTTGGATTTTTGCAGTGGGTACACCCCCCGGGTGGAACTGGTTTTTTATTGTTCGGTTTTGGAGGATAGCTGGATTTCTGAAGGTTTAAGGTTTGGGTCTTTGCTAACATGGCCAAGGAATTATCCCCAACTTCTCCCCCAGTCAACATAACCATCTGTCGCCTTTCCTCCTTCCTCACCAAGGCAAACACCTCTTCCACTGTAGGGAGGGGGTTAATTTGGAGTACACTAGCCCTAACCTGGTCCAATTTATCATCTAAACCATCCAAAAAAGTCAGCACCCTATCTTCCTGTACCAATTTCTGGTATTTTTCAATATCATGTGGGCATTCCATGGGATTTGGTCTACGAGTGTCTAATTCCTTCCACAACCCTTGGAGTGTACTATAAAAATTTTGGACTAAGTCTCCATTTTGTTTGACTTTACCAATTTTCCTTTTTAGGTCCAAGATTTGAGACAAATCACTACCATCAAAGTAAGATGTTTTAACTGCATCCCATACCTCCTTGGCAGTAGAGTAAGGTAAGAAGGTACCTATCAGTGATGAGTCCATAGAGTTGATCATGAAATCTTTGACCTGAGAATCCAGTACCAACCAACGCTTATAAGCTTCCTCGTCCGAAGACTTTGGCCGAGTCGATCCATCAAGATGACCCAATCTATCGCGGCCGTTGAGCTTCATCTCCAGCATCTGTGACCACAGATAAAAGTTCGTCCCATCTAGCTTGATTGACATCGCTGAGGTGAATCCTTCTTGGCTTTGGGTGTTTGATGGAGGTCTCGGTTGTGTAAGTAATTGGGACAAGGTGTTATTCAGATTCTGGATGAGAGTAATAGCATCTAGTGAATTAGGATCAGGAATAGGTGGTTTAGGGTTCGAATCATTAGGGGTACTCATGGTTTAAAGGTAGTTTCGGTCCGAAACAGAGGAATTTCGGTCCGAAACAGTGGTTCTGGTCGAGGTTTCGAGGAGATCTGTGCAGTAATTCGCACAGAGAAAGAAGCAACAGCTGTGCAGTAACTCGCACAGGGATTAAACACGCAGGTTCAAGGACCTACTGCTCTGATACCATGAAAACTTAAATAACAACTCAAAGACACAGTATTTAACGTGGTTCAGTACGAATTCGTACCTACATCCACACGCACACACACCATCACTCTTTTTATTTCTTTTCAATAATAATGGAGTACAAGAGAGAATTGGGGAAGAAGATAGGTCAGAAAGGAAGATAGAGGCGCCTCCTTTATAATAGGTAGGCTAATATTTCTTTTTATTACATTTCCATATATGCATAAATCATAAAAAGGAAAGTCAGACGGTCCAACTCGGACCGAGTTCTGGCCAACTCGGACCGAGCCAAAGGGATGTGGTTCAACTCGGTCCGAGTTTGGCCCAACTCGGACC
The DNA here is from genome assembly GCA_028095005.1 of Rhynchospora pubera. Classification (NCBI taxonomy): domain Eukaryota; kingdom Viridiplantae; phylum Streptophyta; class Magnoliopsida; order Poales; family Cyperaceae; genus Rhynchospora; species Rhynchospora pubera. The sequence goes on from CM051460.1 coordinate 120,677,176, forward strand.
GAGCCAGACATCCAATTTCTCCACAATTATAAATGTAATTTCTGTAATTGTTGGTAGATATGGTTTGGGGGGACACCCAACTAAACGATTCTTGCAAATGATCCCTAAATATAATAAAGATCCATGAGTTAAATAAGGTTTTGGAATTTTGGACACAAACTGTCCAATCCCGGAATTCAAATTACACACAACTTTCAAACCAATCACCGTAATTTTAGACTCAGGAACTTATCTTCCTCCCCCTGATGGGCTTCTAATAAGAATTTTATTTTGAATATGGTCCAGAGCTGAATAGCGTAGTATTTTATTTAAATAGAAATTCCTTCTTTCATTGATATGTTTTTTATTTATTTCCCAGTTTGTTGACAGGAGGGTCAACTGCCAACTTACCATGGCCAGGGTACTAGATAGAAATGTGAAATTTTATTAGAGTGTTTGTTTGACCTCTTGTAAAGAAAAATGTTGTGAAAAAGACAACGTAGCTGCAATTTAGGCTCAAAAATTAATTGTTATTATTTTAGTGATGTTCGATCAAGTTAAATTAAGCTTATCTGAGATTCATTATTAGAAAGTATGCTTTGCTGATTCACTTTTAAATGCTCTGATGATTTTAATGTTCATGGCTGTTTTTTCGGTTTTTTTGATTAGTTACCAGGTTTCTGACAATGTTACAACTGACTCGGCCATAGAAGATCTAGACAGTTGAGGGGAGAGTAATTTCGGGTTGGTTGCTGTGGGATTGGGTAGTTGGAGTTAAGAAGTTGGAATTGGGAATGGATTTATGGGGTTATATATTCAAAATAAATAATTTGTGAGTATCCTCACTGAAACTGAGCTGGAATGTCCAGTTCTCTAGCATGTGTTTGTTTCTAGACAGATACATGATTGAAGTAGCAATACAAGATAATTATGATGGAGAAACAAGTAAGCATAAAAAAAATTTAGGGACTAATTAAGGTAACATTGTATACTTTATGAAGGTGGTCAGCATATTTCAATGTGGAGAAAGCGCCTTCTGAGTTCTGAGTTTAAGGTATCTGGTGCTGAGGTCATCTTAGATCAATTTGAACAGCCTTTACGTTTTTGATTGTTACTTTTTTTTTCTTGAGGTAGATTGCATGATGTGTAATAAAGAAAGGTACTTAAAAAACACATTCCTTCCTTTTATTTGTGTGTTTTTATTAATTTGTTTCAATCAGTCAAACTAATACGTATGCAGATCAATCTTTCCTGTGTTTGGCTTGATTGGTCTTATTTTACTTGAGTGGCTCTATGGTATATTCTATATATAATACCAATTTACATGTACTCATGTACTACAATTTAATTTTTTTTATTTGAAAATAAACAGTTAGAGAGTAATGCAAGTGTTTTTCCGTCGTTCTAATTCGACCTTGCAACATCTAATCCTATTTGTGGAACAACTATGCTTCTCTGGAGCCTCCACTGTTAGGATTATAGGATTATCGTTTTAATTTAGTTCATTTTTTTTAATGATTCCTAGGATATCTTCATGATGTATTTCATTTTTCTTTCTTTCTTTCTTTTTTGTTTTTTCTAATTTCATGTACTTCTTTTCTGATTCCTGCCAAAATATATCTGGTGTTTTGTTACCTGGAGTTTGGGGGACAGAATTTGATATTTTAAAAAATATATTTGTTCTGGCATTTTATTTTACCGCAAATACATACAACAATACAAGTACACAAAAGCGAAAAAATAAAATTAAAATAAGGATTACAGCAAATCAGCAGTACTAAAATGCAATACAAACCATACTACTAAGTACTAACAGAAGGACAGTCTTCTAAGGAATCTCTAAGCTCGTTCCGCTGACCACCTCTCAAGTGCTAATGCAGTAAGAACATGTAACCAGTTAAATCCACTGTCAATCATTCTAAAATAATCATACCTCCAGTTTCTTTTCAACAATAGGATGAAAAACACCACCAGGAATCCTACCACGAAGCCAAACTCAATAAACAAGTAGAACCAATTGTCCTTATCGCCAGCATGCTTTGAATTGGAATCATTGTTGTCATCCCTCTTAGGGCTTTCGCAACTCATCTTTAGTGGGGGTCCACATAGGTTAGGGTTACCACTGTAGATTGAAGGATCATCGAGCGACTGCAATTGATGCCCAGTTGGAATGCTCCCAGATAGATTATTGTAAGACAAATTAAGCACTTCTAGAGAGTATAAAAGCGACATACTTTGTGGAATAGACCCTGACAGGTTATTCATCTGAAGGTCAAGTGACTCTAGAGATGTCATGTTCCCAATTTCAAATGGGATTTCCCCTATTAAGTGATTGTGGGATAAGTTCAGATTCAACAAACCAGCAAGGAATACCATGTTCTGAGGTATCTCACCAGTGAGAGTATTGTTTGACAAATCAATACTCTTCCAGTAATAAAGATTATCAGAATCATAAACCAGGTTCAAACTTTTGGTCATTGCTTGTAAACTCTCACCAAAATCTACATCAAGGTACTGGTAGTGGAATGGCTGGCCCATGGAAGTAAAATTATCCAGATGGCTTGGCAGTGGTCCAGAGAGGTGGTTGTTTCCGAGATCTAAAACTTGAAGATATTCAAGGCGTGTCAATGTGGATGGGATATTACCATATAATAAATTAGACCGCAACCGTAGATATGTCAGTTGATGCAAATTTTCTCCAACCCAATCTGGTATGCCCCCAAGATATTTATTTTCACCAAGATCAAGAAATTGCAAGCCAGTGCAGAATTTTAAATCAATTGGAAAATCTCCAGTTAAGTTGTTATTGTTAAATCTAACCACCGTTAGTTGCTTTGAACAACTGAAAGAGCTGGGTGTAGCTCCAGAGAACTTATTTTTTGCAAGAATTACGTCTTGGCTGATGTTTGACCAACAGGGAGGAAGATGGCCTGATAAATTGTTACTCGATAGATCCAGAACCATCAGATTAGTTAATCCACAAGGAAACAATTCTACAACTACACCAGTGAGATTGTTTGAGCGAACTGATTTCTTCTTATATGATGATTCATAGGTTTTACGCAATTGTCCAGAAAAGGAATTATTGGAGAGAGATAGTAGATTCAAACTTATTGGAAGAAATGGGATTTCACCCTCAAGCTGGTTATTAGTCAAATCAATATCATTGAGTTTTGTCATGTGTACCAAGCTAGCTGGTAAATTACCTCTAAGTCTATTATCACTCAAATAAAGTTCTTGCAGTGAAGATAATTTCCATAACCAACTGGGTATATTGTCATCAATCCCAGTGTTTACTAGATTTAGATACTGAACTTCTTTTTGTCTCTTGAGCCATGTTGGAAATTTTGGCCCAAGATTACATGAGACCATGCGTATGCTATTGAGTTGAAAAGTAGGGTTCCAATTACTATCAAGAAAAACAGTTATGTTGTTTCCTGAGAGTTCTAAAGTTTTAAGTTCCAAAAAACTAGTTAGTTGAGCCTCAGAGAGTAATCCAGACAAGTTTGTGAATGAAACATCTAAATATCGAAGCTTGCCCAATGCAAATTTTTCCAATAACTCTCTAATGTCTCCTTCTATGTTGTTTAATGATAAAGATAAATAAGTTAATCTTGTTAGATTACACATGGGTGGTATCATGCCATCAAGGGAATTATAGTCCAGTATTAGTTTGCTTAGAGAAGTAAGATTTCCTAGTGTAGCAGGATATGGGCTCACTAAGCCGCAGTTTATCAATAATAGATCAGTTAGACTCTTTAAACTCCCCAACCAATTTGGTATGGTGCTATTGAAGTTTTGATAAGAAATATGAAGCACTCTGAGGGAGGTGAAGTTCACAAAGGTAAGTGAATTGGAAATTTGGGTTAGACCATTTTCCGACAAAATCAACACTTCAAGTGATGGTAGTTTATTCAAAGATTCCACCCAGCCACTCGAATCTCTAAATTGAACTACGGACATGTCCATATACTTGAGAGATCTCAGATTAGATAACCACCATGTATCACGGGACTCCAATGTAAAACCAGAATAAAAGTCATAGTTAAGACTAAGATCAAGATATAACAACACTGAAAGGTTTCCTAGCTGGGGTGGTATCATACCTATCAATCCCGTATGAGACAAGTTGAGGTACTTTAAATTTTGAAATAAGCTGACAAATTCAGGAAATTTATTTTCACTAAAATTATTGAAACTGAGATCTAAGTATTTCAAATCACTAAGGGATACCAAAGATGGGCTGATCTTGCCTGCCAAGCTATGGTTGTTCCAGTCAAAATCGAAATTTCGAAGGTCGAGCTTGACAATATGACCTGTTTGATTGCTGCATCTGACACCTTCCCAGTTGCAACATTTGTTGCCTCTCCAGGAAGCCAATCGGTTGAATATGTCACGGACTCCGGCCTTGAACTCTAGGAGTGCATCTCTCTCGTGCTGGATACAACAATGTGCCGAGAAGATTTGAAAAACTAAGAGGAAAACAAGGATTTTGTGTAGGAAATTATGCATCTTGAATTAATGATAGAATATCTATTAACCGTTTGAAACCATTTTCCAGGGCACCTTCTTATATAAGCATGCATCTATGTATGTAGGTGTTGTCGATACTATGATCTGGTAATCGACTCACATACGTATGACCTCAGTGCTAACTATGAGCCGTCGATTTGTCAAACAAATACTATTGGACGGCTGAAAATATGAATAATAACATATGATTACCGTGCCGATATTGAAATTTTATACTTTACATAGTATTTTAATTTATTTATAATACAATACAAGGCTAATTAATTTTTAAAAGGACTAATTAATATTTTCTTAGATGCTATCGATCCTAATACCCATCCCAAGCACTGACGCAGTATGAATTCCACTGTGATTAATCTCTCAGTGTGAACGCATGAACCATCGTCTATGCATCTTTAACCAACTTTTTTTTGTGCTTGGAAAGATGTTACTATATTATGATATGCACTCAATCAATTATGGCTCTAAAAATCCTACAAGTATCTATGGACTAGACAATGATGATCACCGTCTAAAAGAACACTTATCCACCGACAAAATTAAAGCCCTGTTATTGACAATATAAAGTGAAAGTAAACTGCAATTTACAAATGAAAGCAAACCCCCACTATACACTTCAAAAAGAAAGCAACCCCCACGAAACTAAAAATAAATGAAATAATATAAAATAAAAGTAGCGTATTATCCAGAGGAATACATTCTAGTAACAAAACAATTGAATAGAGACATCTTAATCTGAGCATATCGACCAGATCATACCCAAAAAACAAAAACAAAAAAACAATCAAATTTTATTATTTGTAAAATAAAATAAATTATTGTAGTCCCTTCACATTGCCGCTACTATGTCGTCTCTCAGTTGCTCGCCTCTAATCCTATCTTGGTTGTCGTCTCCTATAACATCATGCTCTTGTCCATTTGTTCTGCTTGCAAGTTCAGCATCTACTTGATCAATTAGCTGCCTATCTGGGATCCTTTTCAATTGTAGACAACACGCCACAATTATCTTCTTGTGTACTTTTACACTATAGCGGGTCTGGTTAGAGCTTCCTATGATCGAAAATCGTTTTTTGACCACTCCAAACGCTCTCTCAATCACATTGCGTGCTGATGCATGTCGAAGATTAAACAACTCACGATAATTTCTTGGTGGGTTCGTTCTCAAATATTCTTTGAGATGATATCGTGTGCGTCTATATGGTGTCAACAATGAGCTCTTTGTCATGAATCCCGCATCAACAAGGTAATATTTTCCTATATATGTACAAATGATTAAAATTTTTAATATAAAATATAATTTACTTATTCCCAAACATAAACTATTAGATTTTGAAGTAGCACTTTACCTTCTGGTATAATAAGTCAATTAGACCGACTTAAAGCATTTTTAAGGATTTTTGAATCTGATGTTGTTCCTTTCCAACCGGCTAATACATATGTGAATTCAAAATCAAAACCACAAGCTACAAGTATATTTTGGGTAGGGTATTCTTTCCGTCCACGAAACCTAGGAGCATCTTTGGGTGAAACTTTTGCTTGGGCATGTGTTCCATCAATATCCCCAATACAATCATGTTAATATATAATACTTATTGTAAATGTAAAAATTGATACAAAGATAATTTAAATTGAATTGCATTTTTAACCTCACATTATCTTGAAATAAGGAAACAATTTGGAATATGATGATATCTCGACCGGAATTTGGGAGCCATCATGTCGTTGGAAGTATGTTGCCTCCAACAATATTAATGAATTTAACACGTGGAAATGTCGGCAATTGGATTCTCCAGATCGACGGAAAAAGAAACAGATGGATCGGTTCCTAACATTATGTCCTAGTATGTAAAGAAATTTAGCAACCTGTTCTTCGATCGAAGCATTTTGTGTAGGTTTAAGGTCACCTTCAATCACTAATTTTCTGCACAAATCAAGAAATGCCAGAGGACTCATTCTTATAATTTCACGTGTTCTATTACCATAATTAATTTAATCGATTGAAGTACCGTACCTGTTAGACGAAATAGATGAAATCTGAACTAGGTTTAGTTTTTTGTGAGCTTCTGATATCCTGAATCAAACCAATTAAACAATTAATTTAAGCCGCTTAATTTGATAATATATGTTGTCTGTCGGATTTGTTAGGAAAAAAATAATAAAAAGCTTCATTATATTTTACAAAAATATCATTTCAATTAGACGGTTAAAAGCTTTTACAATTAATAGTTCTTCATATCTTTATAACTTGGCCCAGCTCTCTCTGACTAGTTAACTTTCAAATCTTTAATCCACTTGGCAGCTGCTGCCAAGATTAACTTTCAAATCTTTACTTACTGGTATATATGCTCAGGATCAGCAGTACTTGTTATAACTAGGTACAATAGTAAAGTTTGTTTATTTTTACTACTTAATGTGATTACCAAAATAAATTATCCTTTATTATGGAGAGCCCGATTAACAAGTAGCACTCGGCGCAACTTCTCCCAATCAGCAGCATGCTTTGCCTTGTTGTTACTGTCAGGAGAATTACTACCGCTAGCTATATTTTGGTGGGGCCGAAACTCGGACCTGGTTGACTGTTGTGCTCTACTAAACATTATGCATGTGAGGTGTTCGATGAAAGTTCTAACAGAGGTTTCCGTTTTTCCTAAAAGACCTAATAGAACATGCTAAAGTACTTGACAGTTGGTATTATTTAGGCTATAAATTTTAGGATTATTGCCAAAAAAATTTTTGAGCTATTATTCTTTTTCAGATTCTCTGAGCTTCTTTTTCTTTACTTAATTACTATAGTTTGCTAAACAATTTTCGATCATGTTTTTGCTGGATGAAGACAAAACATCCTGATACAGTTTGGCAAAGTATTTTCTGTTCTTACTTACCGTTTCTTTATTATATGTGGACCACCAAATATATCATGTGTTTTGCGCCTGGAGTTTGGGAGTTATGATTTGATATTTCAAAACATATAGTTATGTTTTCTGGCATTTCTTAGAGAAAACATACTTCAATACATATACCAAAAAAGGAAAGCAAAACATACTTCAATACATATACCAAAAAAGGAAAGCATTGATAAGAGCCAAGGAAGGAATAGCCTCAAGAAGTATGAATTTCTGTCCAATAGGAGTATAAAAAATAGGTAAAGCAGGGACTCTAAGAGATAATAAAAAAAAATAGGTAAAGTAGGGACTCTAAGAGATAATCAACAGAAGTACTAAAGTAACGCACTAGTAAATTTATTTTCCAAACATACTAACAAAATGATTATTGTAAGGCAAATCAACCATTCGGCCTTTTGGCAAATCGACTGTCGATTCTCTTCACAACCTCTTAAATGTTAATGCGGCCAGAACATAAAATCTGTCAAAGACGCCATCAACCATTTTAAAATAAGTACACCTCCAGTTTTTTTTTTAAACAGTAGGATGAAAAATACCACCAAAAATCCTACCACAATCCAAACTCAATAAACAAGTAAAACCAACTGTCCCTGCCAGTAGCATGCCTTGATTTGGTATCACTGTTACCATTACTCTCAGGAAAACTTCTAGTGCTTTCACAACTAGTCTTTAGCGGGGTTCCACAAAGGTTTGTGTTACCACTGTAGATGGATAGATCATCAAGCGACTGCAATTGACGCCCAGTTGGAATGCTCCCAGATAGATTATTGTAAGACAAATTGAGCACTTCCAAAGAAAATAAAACCGACATACTTTGTGGGATAGCCCCTGACAGGTTATTCATGCGAAGGTCAAGTAACTCCAGGGATGTCACGTTCCCGATTTGAAAGGGGATTTCTCCTATTAAGTGATTGTAGGATAAGTTTAGATTCAGCAAACCATTAAGGAACACTATGTTCTGAGGTATCTCACCAGTGAGATTATTGTTTGATAAATCAATACTCTTCCAAGAATACAGATTTCTGGAATCATACACCTGATTCAACCTCTTTGTCGTTGCTTGTAAAATCTCACTAGAATCTAAATCCATGTTATGGAATGACTGACCCATATCAGTAAAATTATCCAAATTTCTGGGCACTGGTCCAGAAAGGTTGTTATTTCCAAGATCTAAGACTTCAAGGTATTCAAGTTGTGTCTGTGTCGATGGGATATTACCGGAAAATAAATTAGACTGCAGCCTTAGAAATGTCAGTTGATGCATATTTTCTCCCACCCAATCTGGTATTGCCCCAAGATATTTATTTTCACCAAGATCCAGGAATTGCAAACCGCTGCAGAATTTCAAGTCAATTGGAAACTCTCCTGTTAAATTGTTGTTGCTAAAACTGACAACTGTTAGTTGCTCTGAACAACTCAAAGTGTAACAACTAATTGGAAGCACAATTTGCTGTGAGCCTGTGACCTCTGAGTTATGAAATTATCTATGTGCATCCTGCCCATTATTTTAAACTCAGAGCGGCCCAATTTCAGAGTTCCTTTTTTAGAGGAATTGACATTGGCCATCAATTGACCCAACTTCAGAGTTCATGTATTTGATTGCCATTTATGCTTCTTTTCTTTTTCTGTTACCTTAGGATTTGGCGTAATAATTTTATAAAATAATTAAAAAAATTTATTTCGTAATAAAGTTGTTTGTTGGCTATCATCCAGTAACCATTAAAAGTAAGATACCGGTAAATTGGTGTCGTAGTATGTCTTTTTATTTTGGTGATTGATTGAAGAAGAACAAGGGACATTTTGTTGTGGTGCTTGATTGAAGTAATGATGTGTGCTTTTTAGGGTACACAAGACTAAATAAAAACCCTAACCCTATTTGGTCGGAATGCAAGCGCACTATCCTACCGCGTAGTACTTAGGGGTCGATCCCACAGGAAGGCGGTTTAGAATTACCGGACTAACAACTTTGGGTAATCTAGACCTGAAAAATAGTTGGATTGGTATTGAAACTACAGGGGTAAAACAGGAAAGTAAATAAATAATGCAAATGCTAGTGCAGTATGGGATGCAGTCGCACTGGACTGAGTGCGACCAAGGATGCAGGTGAAGTGCTGAAAAACAGAATGCAGGCTAGGATGCTACTGGTAAAACAGGATGCAGTCTACGATGCAAGTGCACTCTTAACAGAAAATAATTATATTTTTGGTTAGGATTATGATTTCGCCACTGTACTCTACTTGAGTTAACACAACAATCTACTTAGAATTATGGGGTCTCATCACACGTACTTTATGCAATCCTTTTGTGCCTGGCTACTTGATTTAAGTTTGTAATCAATTAATACAAGCAGACCGTTTGGTAATAATCTATCCTAATCCCCTCTTGAATCTGGCTACCTAAACCACAAATTGCTGGTTCAAGCGGATTGCTAGAAAAATAGGAAAATCGACTACACCCTTGTGTCTAGCTACTCATACTAACTTCCTACAAACAAATCTCAAGCGGGCAAGAATTGGATAAAAACAAATGTAATGAAAATGAGAGAAATGTGTTAACAAGTGGTTTATAAGTACTTTTGTGCATGTCTACTTGTCTAAATCTGAAATCCATTAACTCGAGCGGACCGTTTGGTAATAGTCTATCTTAACCTCCCTTTGAATCTGTCTACTTAGACCATAAAGAAATAGTCTAAGCGGATTGCTAGAAAGTTAAGAGAATCAACCATACCTTTGTGTCTAACTACTCAATGATAATTTCAATCAAATTTATAACAAGCGTGCAAGTGATCAAATAAATCGCACAACACAATAGACAGAATTAACAACAACCACCCATAATAACTAAAATAAATGCTACATTAATTCAAGCAAGAGTAAGAGCTACATCATAATCCTAAAATTATTTTAGCTACTCATGAAACAGAAATAAAACAATCAACAATATTGAACACAAACACAAGAGATAAAGAGATAAAGATGCAACCAATCTTCTTGGTCTCCATCTCTAGGATCGGTGCTACAACCCTTCTCCTTGCTGTCACCATGGGAGAGGTAGTTGCCGTCCTAAGAGAGACCAGGGCCGAAGCCCTAGGTCAAAATTCGACCAGGGAGAGAGGGGAAGGAAGAACAGATCTCAATTTCTGGAATGGAGAGGTGTCTAGAGATTTTTGGACAGCAGCTCTTGGCTGCCTTTTATGTTGGTTTCCTCATTTTTCTCCCCTCAATAATTAATTTTCTTGCCATCAATCACAGGAGGGAGAGAGCTGGACTTTCCTTCTTTCAGCCAGGCAAGAATAAAGGGCGAGATTTGAGAGATTTTAGCTAGCTGTCACGTGAAAAGTTGGATCTGTTTCCAAATTTGCGCATAGGGTGCAGTGCACCCTGGAATGCAGGTGCATCGCCAAGTCTGTAGCACATCATTTCCTAGTCTGCGTCAGGATGCACCCTGAAATGGACAGCAACTTTTCTTCCTTTTATTGCTGGCCTCATTAAACATTCCTTGATGTCCTCCTTAATTTCCTCTTTTTCAGCCTGGAGGACTTGAATCACATTCCATTTCAGCCTTGCAATAAAAGAAATCGGATCACAGAGATAGCAAGCTGTCGCTTAAGACACAGCATGGTTTCCAAATCTGTCTCGGGATGCACCCTGGGATGCGGGTGCACTCACAGACTGCAGCATATCATTGTCTTCAAGCATGCGCCAGGATGCACCCTGGGATGCGGGTGCACCCTCAACTCTGAAATAGAACAAAAATAACAAAATGGCAATATCTCTTTCTTTCTTACAAAATGGACCAAATGATATAAAATGAACGTGAAAAGGACAGAATTTAGGAAGATAATTAGGCTTAACCGGACATAAATACCATGTCATTTTCATGTTCATCAAACACCCCATGCTTGAATCTTTGCTTGTCCTCAAGCAAAAGGCACGGTTTATCCTAATCAATCCCCATTGAGTACTGTTTTTCATCTCATTATGTGCAATTGGATTTCAAAGTTGAAATGTCCCATTTGATAATTTCTGGAATTTTTCAAGTACAAGAATGCAACAGATCAAAAACCTTTCTCTCAATTGAATGCACACGACACAAGGAGTTATTGATTTCAAACAAAAGCAATTTCTTTTTAGAGATTCAACCGACTTTGAAACAGACTTAAGACTAAACACAATGCACTGTCCATGAGTCATTTACCTAGACATTAAGTCGATTAATTCTTCAAAGTTCTTTAATCGATTTCAAGACAAATAGAAACGGGATCGAACCCCTTCAACTCAAATAATACTAAACCAATTCTCAGTCCTGAATCACATGTTTGGAAATTTTAAACCACATGAAAATTTTTGAATTACACAATTTCCCGGGGCAAGGAGGTTTCCCGCGGCGGAGAGGTTAGCCAGATGAGTGTGGTTTTTGCTTGAGGTTTTCCTCAAAATTTTAGATGGATCCATTTTTTTATCCACACAGACCTATAGCTTTCCGCAATGGCCATCGTCAGAGCACCGCACTTTAGTTCCCCTTTTATATTTTTTTTTTGTTTTTTTTTTGTTTTTTTTTGTTTTTTTTTTCTTTTCACTTAAAAAAAAAATGAAAACAGTGGTTTAATCTCCAAACATGCAATTCACTTCCTGCAATCAGTTCGATTTTTGAGTTGAATGAATGATCTTAAGCAACTCGAGATTGCCCTTTGCCGGCTCTATCAAACCGAATTCAATCAAAAACTTATTAAATTAATCCACCTAATGGTTAGAAAAATGACTCTCGAACAGTTCTTGCTTTCATCTTTAGGTCGCTCGAATTCAGTTTCATCAAATTCAGTTTAAAACAATTCTTAACAACTCCCAAAGTCCTATGAATTCAACCAAGAGAACATAAATTGACTAAAGAACTACAAGTCCTTAATCTATTCCAGAAACTTTCAAAACTGTCATTTCAAACCCCAAAATTTATTTGCTCACTATGAAAATACTTGACTCTTCACATTCAAACACATTCTCCAAAACATTCAATCAAACACATTCAAAATAACAGACCAATAGTTCATCCCAAAACACCCCATGCTTAAAGTAAGCATTGTCCTCAATGCTTAAAAGAGACAAATGAATCATAGAAGGAAAAAGAGAGGAACTCACAAAGAATAGTGCAGGACAAAAATCTGACTGCACTGTAAGGTTAGGGTGCACTCGAGGGATGCAGGTGCATCCTGAGGTAGTGCAAGTGCACTGGCTGTTGCTGGTGCAGCTGAGGATGCGCCTGCATTACCCCTTCGTATTGAGGCTTCTTGGGTGCATTCTTCAGTTTTAATTTGGGTGTGTTCCTTTATTATGCTTGAGAATTCTCTGCACTATTTGTCGGGATGCAGTCTGACTGGATGCACTTGAAATGAGAGGGTGCACTTGGATGAGGATGAGCATTGTGCTTAGAAATACCATCTGGATGCACCTTGTCTTGATGCAGGCGCATCACTGTTTGCTGCCTTTGAATTTGAAATTTTGTCGTTAGTTGCATCCTTCAATTTTCTTTTCTCTTGTTCTCTGAAAAATCAAGTGTCAGTCTCAATGCTTGTGTCTTTATTGAAGATCAAACTAAAATGAAATAGAACGAAAGAAAATTATTTTATTATTATTATTATTTTTTAAGAAACTTGGGCTGCCTCCCAAGGAGCGCTTCTTTTAGGTCATTAGCTTGACCATTGCATTGCATCAAGTTGGAAAAGATGCTGCAAGAGAGATGAGGACTCTCTTTTCACCAGGATCGAGGGTCAAAAACTCCAGAAGATAGTCATGGTTTGGGCCGTCATCTTCTGCTATTGGCGGTTCATGCTTTGTCTCACACCATACTTTGTCTCTGCAACTCGCATTGCCGCTTGCATCATAGGTTGCATCGCTTGATTTCTCCTTTAGGCTTGAATATTTCTCATTGTGGCTTAAATTGCCGATGCAACCCACCTTGCTGCTTGTATCACCAAGTGAGTCGATGAAGTTTGCATTCTGGATCTGAACTGCACCTATAGTTGAGTGATATGACAGCAGTGCAGGTGCACTAGAGTCACATGTCAGCAGTGCAGGTGCATTTGAGTCGCAAGCCAGCAGTGCAGGTGCACTGGAGTCGTGTTCCAGGGATGCAGGTGCACTGGAGTCGCATTCCAGGGGTGCAGGTGCACTGGAGTCACCTTCCAGTAGTGCATGTGCATCTGAGTCGCATTCCAGTGGTGCAGGTGCATTTGAGTCGCAAACTAGCAGTGCTGGTGCACCTAAGTCGCATTCCAACGGTGCAGGTGCACTGGAGTCACATGCCAGCGGTGCAGGTGCATCTGAGTTGCATGCTAGTAGTGCAGGTGCACAATGTGAACCATAATTGAATTCACCTTGGTTGAGTGCAATTGTATTCAGGTAGGATGCACCTACGTCCTGGACTGATTCCTTTGCACCTTGGTTGATGCAGCTTGAAGCATCTGCTTGCTGTGCTATTCGGATTTTCAACATATTACTTTGCATGATAAGCAGATCAACATTGGAATTTAGCTTCTTAAATGACTCTTCCATTTTTTCGGTCCACTCAGCTTGAGATTTGATGTAGTTTTCTAGTGAAGATTCCCATGCTGGTTTTTGTGGATTTTGAGGTGGTTCGAGCTGAGAGTAATTAGGAAGTTGTCGGTTTGTGTGTTGAGGTGCACATTGGAGGTTTTGGTGTGAGGAATTGAAATGATCCCACCTATCGAAATTGTAAGCTCTAGAGTATGAGTAATTTTGATATCCATTGAAATTTGGTTGCTCAAACTCAAACTCTAAAGGCCTATTGATCTCGGATCTTCTGAATGCAAGTGGTTGTGCAGCCCGCATTGTGTGCCTATTGCTTGCGCAATGGTAGTCGTTCAGTGCCATAGTTAGGTGCAGCGATGAGAGTGCACCTGAATTGTGAGGGTGCAAGCGCACTGGACTTCTGAACCTGAAAGATGAACACAAAAAGGTGCGAGGTGAAATAGAAAATAACAGAACCAAAAAAAAAATAGAAAGAGAAAAATAAACAAAAAATAAAATAAAATGGTGGTCTAGCCTCACTTAAGTTGGTTCGTATCGATATTCTGTTGCCTCCCCGGCAACGGCGCCAAGTTTGATGTGTGCTTTTTAGGGTACACAAGACTAAATAAAAACCCTAACCCTATTTGGTCGGAATGCAAGCGCACTATCCTACCGCGTAGTACTTAGGGGTCGATCCCACAGGAAGGCGGTTTAGAATTACCGGACTAACAACTTTGGGTAATCTAGACCTGGAAAATAGTTGGATTGGTATTGAAACTACAGGGGTAAAACAGGAAAGTAAATAAATAATGCAAATGCTAGTGCAGTATGGGATGCAGTCGCACTGGACTGAGTGCGACCAAGGATGCAGGTGAAGTGCTGAAAAACAGAATGCAGGCTAGGATGCTACTGGTAAAACAGGATGCAGTCTACGATGCAAGTGCACTCTTAACAGAAAATAATTATATTTTTGGTTAGGATTATGATTTCGCCACTGTACTCTACTTGAGTTAACACAACAATCTACTTAGAATTATGGGGTCTCATCACACGTACTTTATGCAATCCTTTTGTGCCTGGCTACTTGATTTAAGTTTGTAATCAATTAATACAAGCAGACCGTTTGGTAATAATCTATCCTAATCCCCTCTTGAATCTGGCTACCTAAACCACAAATTGCTGGTTCAAGCGGATTGCTAGAAAAATAGGAAAATCGACTACACCCTTGTGTCTAGCTACTCATACTAACTTCCTACAAACAAATCTCAAGCGGGCAAGAATTGGATAAAAACAAATGTAATGAAAATGAGAGAAATGTGTTAACAAGTGGTTTATAAGTACTTTTGTGCATGTCTACTTGTCTAAATCTGAAATCCATTAACTCGAGCGGACCGTTTGGTAATAGTCTATCTTAACCTCCCTTTGAATCTGTCTACTTAGACCATAAAGAAATAGTCTAAGCGGATTGCTAGAAAGTTAAGAGAATCAACCATACCTTTGTGTCTAACTACTCAATGATAATTTCAATCAAATTTATAACAAGCGTGCAAGTGATCAAATAAATCGCACAACACAATAGACAGAATTAACAACAACCACCCATAATAACTAAAATAAATGCTACATTAATTCAAGCAAGAGTAAGAGCTACATCATAATCCTAAAATTATTTTAGCTACTCATGAAACAGAAATAAAACAATCAACAATATTGAACACAAACACAAGAGATAAAGAGATAAAGATGCAACCAATCTTCTTGGTCTCCATCTCTAGGATCGGTGCTACAACCCTTCTCCTTGCTGTCACCATGGGAGAGGTAGTTGCCGTCCTAAGAGAGACCAGGGCCGAAGCCCTAGGTCAAAATTCGACCAGGGAGAGAGGGGAAGGAAGAACAGATCTCAATTTCTGGAATGGAGAGGTGTCTAGAGATTTTTGGACAGCAGCTCTTGGCTGCCTTTTATGTTGGTTTCCTCATTTTTCTCCCCTCAATAATTAATTTTCTTGCCATCAATCACAGGAGGGAGAGAGCTGGACTTTCCTTCTTTCAGCCAGGCAAGAATAAAGGGCGAGATTTGAGAGATTTTAGCTAGCTGTCACGTGAAAAGTTGGATCTGTTTCCAAATTTGCGCATAGGGTGCAGTGCACCCTGGAATGCAGGTGCATCGCCAAGTCTGTAGCACATCATTTCCTAGTCTGCGTCAGGATGCACCCTGAAATGGACAGCAACTTTTCTTCCTTTTATTGCTGGCCTCATTAAACATTCCTTGATGTCCTCCTTAATTTCCTCTTTTTCAGCCTGGAGGACTTGAATCACATTCCATTTCAGCCTTGCAATAAAAGAAATCGGATCACAGAGATAGCAAGCTGTCGCTTAAGACACAGCATGGTTTCCAAATCTGTCTCGGGATGCACCCTGGGATGCGGGTGCACTCACAGACTGCAGCATATCATTGTCTTCAAGCATGCGCCAGGATGCACCCTGGGATGCGGGTGCACCCTCAACTCTGAAATAGAACAAAAATAACAAAATGGCAATATCTCTTTCTTTCTTACAAAATGGACCAAATGATATAAAATGAACGTGAAAAGGACAGAATTTAGGAAGATAATTAGGCTTAACCGGACATAAATACCATGTCATTTTCATGTTCATCAAGTAATAATTTGCTAATTCAATTTGTTTGATTATATTTTTTTGCGGATTTCAGACTCATCAAATTGCTCATTCAAAGTTACCTAATTAATTCGTTTACATATAAAAAACTTATAGCATTGTTATAGATAGAGAAAACTAATGTTTAAAAAGTTTAGAGTATCCACAAATTTAAAACTTTTTCTTTGAGTTTCAATATGTCTATTTAATTAAAGATTTGGATCCATCATTTGACACTCGGACATTGAAATTTGAAGGTATAGTACTAGTCGATCAATATTCTCTCTTTTAATTTTCACTGCATAGTGGACAGTGCATTAACAAACCACCACAACCACAAATGTGATATTCTTGTTGATCTTATTTCCAAATTTCAATAACTGGCAATATCAAAGCAACCATAACATGTCCACTTTGTGTCACTCATCACTAAAGTAACACTAAATATGTATTGTAGCGCAAGACCCTTGCTCTTTTAATTTAGGGGAAAAAAATCATGTTTAGATCCCTAAAATTGCCTCAATTTCATATCTATAAACTTTCAAATAAAAAGCTAATTTGGTCTTTGAAAGATGACAAAAGTTCGTTCTCAAACTTTTATTTGCACCAAATTAATCCTTTGATATGTAATGAGCAAAGTTGGAAAAAATAATTTGATTAATTTCAGAGAAGTTAAAGGATTATCTCAGCATTCTTTTTTTCCCCCCTAAAATTCGAGAGTTTGTACGGTTTAAATTCTAAGAACTACCATTTGATATTTTTTATACACTTCAATGACAGTTTGATATTAAAAAAAACTCAAAAATTAATTTGGGTAATTTTAGAAAAGTTCAGGACTCAATATCAATTTTCCATTTTTATTTTATTTTGGCTGCCTATAGCAGTATAGCTGGATAGACTCGAAAAAAGAAATTAAAGAATATATTTCATTACCTAAAAAGGGGAAAAAAAAAAGAATGGATTCCCAAAAATTTCAATTTGAACTCTCCAAAAGATTCGAGCGCTCCTCGGCTGCGCCGTTAGGGGCCAAAACAAAAACAAATTGACTGAAGAAAGAAACCAAATCCTCTATAAAATCTCTTCTCCAATTTCGCTACGAAACAATGGGGGAGAGCCGTGCTGAAACTTGGTAGAGATCATGGAGAAGAAGATAATTAGGCGAGTGAAGAGAGAGGAGTGCTCTCGCACAAAGCACGACGCCTTCTTCTCTCCTTGGAAGGTCAGTTCCAAATTTATACACCTCTCTCAAACTCTCAATTTCTGAAAACACTACTAATAATTACTGATTTTGGGTTAAAAGTGGTTTCATTTGTTTGTATCTGAGTTAAAATATTGTTGGTTAAATTTGAACTGAAAACTAGCTTTCAGATCTTGCAAATTAGAAGTTGCTTTTAACCTTTTTATTCTTGTTCATAAGTATTGGTTTGTTTACAATTGGTTCTCTTTATTTTTCTTTGGGTGTCTAATTTTTGGTAGATACTTGTGAGGCCATCTGATTGGGATGACCACTGGTTGGGAAAAGAAGGGGCCCGCCGGTACATGATCCACAACCTCCCAGAGAACTTCCCTGGTCTGTACGAGCTAGGCATTGTGAAACCTGGTACCAACATCGGTGCAACAACTCGATCTGATGATCTAAAGGATGTTGTGGTGGTTTATTTGGGCCAAGCTGACAATGTCAGAACAAGGCTCCAGCATTATGGCCGAACTGGGTCCCATTTGGAATGTGGTAAAATGGACAATGTTGGGAAGGGACAAAATGTGCAAGTCAAAGAAGAGCCGGGTTTGTTTCGGGAGGTCTTTGCACTGGGCTTCTCCATTGCCTACAGATGTGTCCCAGTAAGTAATTACTTCTCAAGAATGAATTAAAAACCAAATTGTTAGCTCTGTAAAATTAAGTGAAGGTCTTATTGCAGACTTCATGTCTTGGGATAATTAGCTCAAGTTACTTCTTGCTTCAGTTAATGTTTACTTTTGGTGAATTTGAGTCTCAGTTGTTTAGAACCTCAAATGAGGTCATTTTCATGTCAGTTTGGGTCATCAGTCTTTTGGGTTCAGATCAATTTGGTGTTTGGTCATTTTATACGGTTTAGGTTGAGTTCGATTGCTTTCCAGGTATTTGGAGTTTTGGGTTCATGTCATCTCAGATATATATACATGTGAATTTGGTTGGGAGTCAGACTGAGCATTTTTTTCTGTCATCCTGGGTGGCTTAGGTCAGATTTTTTGTAAGGTTTTTGTTACAGTCCACATTTATTCTAATTGCACAGAAATTAGGTCTGATTGGCTTTTCCTCTGTTAGTATAGGTCACCTCAGGTCACTAATTGACTCAGCCACTCAGGTTTAGTCACATTGGGTTCAATTCACTTTGGAGTTTAGAAAGAAAAGACAGTTTTAGGTTCAATCTGCATTTGACTGAGTGAGGTAAGATTTTTGTGTTTGAAAGATAAGGTTACTGCTGTACCAGCTATTTTGGATGGATGTCATACCTGTACTATATGAGTTCAGTTTTCCATAGGGTTGTACAAAGTACAAACAATGTCACACCAACTCCTCTAATAATGTAATTCATATATATAGCGGGTGGTCTAGTAGCTCAGGTGGTAAGAGCACTTGGCTCTCTTCTAAGAGATCCAGGGTTCAAGCCCGCATGCTTGCGATAGGCTTGGCGAGCCAGCGTAAAAACTCAGCCATATATATAAGAAATGACCGGGGTCGGGGTGTCATTTCTAGCCTACCCCAACTTGTTTGGGATAAAAGGCTTAGACTTTAGACTTTAGACTTTATATATATAGCGGTATAAAGGCAAATAATAGGATCTTCAAAAGTTTATCACATAATAAATTTTGGCCATTTTTCCAATACCAAGCAATATAGAACATTTTTTTGCAAGAAACCTGCAAATCAACATGATTGTTAACTGATGAGCTTCATGCTTGCATTGTAGATGAAAAGCAAACTAGAAGCTGAGAAAAGAGAGGCAGAACTCCTCAACTATTTCGACTATGCATGGAATCAAATCTATAATGGTTCCTGTCGGCGTGAAGAAATTTTGTCAAAATTAGACAAAAAGTTATCCACCAGTCAGAGGTCTTCTTCTATCCTTCAAAAAATTCAGAAGTTGAAGAAGATATTGTTTTATGAAAAACAGGTTGGAGTGAGAATTGACAATAGTGTTCTATTTGACGAGTATATGACCCCCCAGGTTCGCAAAGTTGGTACATCTCGGCCTCAAGTAATTGAACCTGAAATTGAAATTTCTCACACGACAATGCCAAATGAAAATATTTGTGGAATTGCCCTTGGTGATGGTAGTGTTTGTGCAAAAATACCCATTAAAGGGAGAAAAAGGTGTGAAGACCACAAAGGTAGGAGAATATTGGAGACAAGAAAGGAGAAACTGTTAAACAACAATGGCGAAGGATGTGAAATTGAACAAGCATGGCTGACTGTATGTGGTGTTACTGAAATTGATGGGTCCATTTGTAAAAACCCCCCTGCTGCAGGGAGGAAGAGATGTGAGGTTCACAAAGGGAGGAGAAAGACCAACAAACAGATCCTCCTTCCCATTTCTTAGTTCCAAATTTTTTGTTTAATTTTAATTTTAGGATTAGAGGTTTGCTAATTGTTTAAGCAATTGTAATAACATAAACCCAGATACCCAAAACAACTGTTGTTTCTCTTTGCAAGTTATTTGCAAAATAATGACCAGAATGAAAGAAGCAAAAGGTGCTTTATCTGAAGGAGTTAATTTGAAAGGGTACTTTTGCGTGGTAGTTATCATATAAATAACATTGAATGGGGAGAAATAGATACACAGATTGTTTTGACGACAATGTTGTAGATTATCGTCTGAAGCGATGTCTAATATTTGGAGATGTCATTGGCCTGGTATAAAGCCGTGTTGAATTGAAAGTTCAATGAACAAACTTAGGAGTTAAGTGATTGCCGATTGGCGATTGGTAGCCAGCAATGACCAGAATTATGCAGTGTAAAAGCTGGACCCCATACTGGGCCGTACACCATTTGACCATTCAGCATTTATAAAGCTGAAAACTGGATGGAAGACTTGGGCTCAGTAGATTATTGGGGCTCAGATACTTTTTTAGACCATTGCGCTTTGGGCCCATATCCACCCTAACCTAACCTCTGTGCTTTGCTTATATGAGAATTGTATGAATGGGACTTGATATCAAAATTATAATGAATATTTCTCCAACTGTTGGGGGGTTAATTCAGGACTAATAAAGTCGCATAATCAGTTGTTTGTAAACATAAATAAGAGAACTAAAAAAATAAGAAATAGGCACTAGTACAATGGTGAAAAAAAATTGCGTAACATTGGAAAATGCTTTGTGGCCTAGCCTACTATGTTTGAGGATTCCTGGAAGAATAATAATTTTACTAGGACAACGACATTGTCAATAATTTAGTAAATAGTACATTCAAACCGTTGCAACAATGGTAAGACAACAAATAATTTACAACGATTATTAAAACACGAACATCAAATAAACCAACAATAATTAATCCAAACTAGAACATACAATCGACCTTGGTAGGGAGCCGCTTGAAATAATTTACCGGTACACCTGGCAATCTGCTCCTTAGCCGTGGATGGCGCAACTTGTAAAGGCCAACCATGAGTGCCACAATCCGAACAGGAGTCGCGTAAAGCACCGCAGCTGAAATGAGACAAAATATGAGAAATAAACTAGTAGCTCTAGGATCCCGCCAGCTCAGCAAAGCCTGAACCCGCTCTCCTTGTGTTGCCACATCACCCACGATTGTCTGTATCCGTCCCGTAATGCTTCTCAACCTGTCATACCTCATCCTTACCAGATCAGGTGATTTGGAGGTAGGAAACGTGTCAAACTCCTCATCAAGTTCATCAGGATGTGCTGTGTCAGCACACGACAGCTTCACATCCATGTGTGGTGGTCCTCGTGGTCGGTACCGATAATTCAATATCCCAATCAAGAACATGTACAGAAACAAGGTCGACATGATCAACTCAGGATAACACATGAGTATAAAAAACAATACATGAACCAGCACTGATGTGATTGGGTTTTGCCAATTGCACACTTGATTGAACCACCGAGAAATTGTCGCTACACCTGACAATATCGCCATCACACGAAAAAAGTTGGCCTTGCTTCGCCTCATGCTCCACATGTGGGAGTCTACATCGAGCATGTATTCCACTACCTCTTTTCTCAGAGGCGGCTCGGCCCGAGCCAACCGGGCTGCAACTATATACATTGCTTGGTGCCGAAGGTGCTCCACCTGAACAACCGTCAATGGGTTGATATAATGGATCTTGGGTAGTAGCGGTTGAGTGTAGAGGCACACCACAGAGGATAGAGAAAGACATGTGAACCGTACTGCTAGATGTAACTCGCCCAATTTCTTCACTCCAGAAGGGTGCAGCGTGACAAGAGGATATGTGTAACAATTTGACACAGCAAACACAACACAAGAACACACGAATTTAACGAGGTTCAGCACCAATTTAGTGCCTACGTCCTCCACACACACGCACCCTCTTTCTTTTATTTCTGTTTAATTTTCAGAGATACAATGTTTTTAGGGAGAAGGGGAAGATAAATAGACAAAAATACATAAGGCAACTAGCCAATTTGGAAATAACAATAAAGGAAATATTCTTTGTCCTTAATCTTCAAATTTCCTTCTCTTCTGACATAAATCAGATCCTTTTTATATGGAAACAAACCATCCTATATGAAGCCTTCATTCCTTAAAGGATTTGACAAAAAATACCAAAAAATACTTGCCAAATATGCTAGGTCGGCAATGAACTCGGACCGAGTTGTGGAGAACTCGGACCGAGATGGCTTGATTGGGCTGTCAGATTTTCCTGCTCGGACCGAGTTGGCCCTAACTCGGACCGAGTTGAAAAGTGGATTTTGTACACTCCCCCTCAAGTTGGCATGTACATATCAACCATGCCTAACTTGTCAATTACATTCTTAAACACCGAGCCAGTCACACTTTTTGTTAGGATATCTGCTAGTTGGTTACCTGATCGGACGAATCTAAACTCAATCTCTTTATCATCAATTTTCTTTTTTAGGAAATGACGATTTACCCCAACATGTTTTGTTCTATCATGTTGCACCGGGTTATGGGCCATATCTATGGCTGCCCGATTGTCCACATGAAGAATCATTGCCCCTCCTTGAGCTTTACCAATTTCTTGTAGAACCCTTTTTATCCAAACCATCTCACACACACCCTTGACCAAAGAGATCAATTCTGCTTCTGCACTTGAGAGAGCTACGGTTCCTTGTTTTTTACTTCTCCATGTCACTAGATTTCCTCCAACAAACATAAAATATCCAGAAGTTGATCGGCGATCAGTAACACTCCCAGCCCAGTCAGCATCCGTATAACCTTCAACTTCTAGATGACCATTTTTCTTGAATTGTATTCCTTTTCCTGGACAACCCTTCAAGTACCTCACAATCCTCATAGCAGCTTCCATGTGTTCTTCACTTGGGTTATGCATAAACTGACTTATTAGGCTCACTGCATATGCAATATCAGGTCTCGTGTGTGATAGATATATTAACTTACCAACTAGCCTTTGATATCTTTCTTTACTAGTGGGCACTTGATCGAGTGTTTCACATAATTTCAGATTAAGTGCCACTGGAGTATCTACTGGTTTACAATCAAGCATACCCATTTCAGTCAACAGGTCCAAAATATACTTTCGCTGGGTTAGGAAAATACCTTCTTGAGATCGGATAACTTCAATTCCAAGAAAATATTTAAGACCTCCCAAATTCTTCATCTCAAATTCACTTGACAATTGTCCTTCAAGCCTATTCATTTCTTCAGTGTCTTCTCCTGAAATGATCATATCATCAACATATATAATCAAAATAGTTATTTTTCCAAATCTTAGCTTGTAGAACAATGTATGATCTGATTCTCCTTGATTGTATCCATAACTCCTCATTGCTTCACTAAACCTTCCAAACCATGCCCGAGGTGATTGTTTGAGCCCATATAACGCCTTGTTCAACTTACAAGTCATCCTTTTTGATCCTAAACTCGAAAAACCAGGGGGTAGCTCCATGTAAACCTCTTCCTCCAAATCACCATGTAGAAAAGCATTTTTTACATCAAACTGATGAAGAGGCCAATCTAGATTAGCTGCAACAGATAGTAACACTCGAACAGTATTTAGTTTTGCTACTGGAGAGAAAGTCTCTTGATAGTCAATACCATATGTTTGTGTATAACCCTTAGCAACTAATCTTGCCTTATACCTTTCTATCTTTCCATCTGGACCATGTTTAATTGTGAAGACCCATTTACACCCTACTGGTATTTTTCCCACTGGTAACTCTTCAATTGTCCAAGTATTATTTTTTCTAAGGGCTTCCATTTCAATTTTCATGGCTTCAATCCACTTTGGATCTTTAGAAGCCTCCTCAAAGTTCTTTGGAACTGGTATGTTAAGTACTTGGTCACAAAAAACCTTTAAAGTATCTGACAGGTTGGTTGAGGTAACATAGTTTACAATTGGATATTTCACTCTTTCACTCGCACCAATTTCTGGTATATACCTCTTTGGTGGAACCCCTCGGTTTTGTCTTGGTGGGAGAATATATCTTGAGTTAGAAGTATTTACCTTTAGAACATCCTCACGAGATTGTTGAGCCAATGGTGTAAGTCCAGCCTGTATCACTTCTTCAGCTTCTTCAGGACCTCCATCATTTGTCTCTTCATTGTGGTTTACTTCAGATGGATCAAGATCAATGGAATTCTCCTCAAAATCCTGCTCATTTGGATCGAAATTCAGACAACTCGGACCGAGTTGTAAGGAACTCGGACCGAGTTGTGGGGAACTCGGACCGAGTTGTGGGGAACTCGGACCGAGTTGTGGGGAACTCGGACCGAGTTGTGTGGAACTAGGACCGAGATGTGGGGAACTCGGACCGAGCTGAGGGTTGGCACCCCTGGTTCCTTCTGTTTGAATCCACTCTTTTCCACTTCTCTCCCCCTGAGGATCATACTCGGAGTCTTGATAGAATGATTCACTTTCCAGGAAGGTAACATCCATTGTTACAAACCATTTTCTTGATTTGGGATCATAGCACCTATATCCTTTTTGATTTGTTCCAACCCCTAGAGAAACACATTTAACGGCACATGGTTCTAGTTTTGTTCTTTGATTTCTCTGTACATGGACATAGGCTACACACCCAAAAATTTTTGGTGGAAGGCTAAGGACTGATGGTATAGATACAAAAGTTGCAAGTGTATTAAGTGGTGTTTGAAACTTATGAATCATAGAAGGTGATCTATTAATCACATAAACAGCCATCATTACTGCACAATCCCAAAACACTTGTGGTACTCTGTTTTCAATGAGAAGTGCCCTTGCTGTCTCAAGTACATGTCTATTCTTCCTCTCGGATACTCCATTTTGTTGAGGTGTTCCCACACATGATTTTTCATGGATTATTCCCCTTTTTGAAAAAAACTCCATTAATGTTTTGTTTACAAACTCACCACCATTATCACTCCTAAAAACTTTTATTCCTTTTCCAAATTGAGTTTGTACCATATCATGGAAGTTTATGAAAACCGTAGGCACCTCATCTTTTCTTTTCAACATGTAAACCCAAGTCATACGGGTACAATCATCAATAAACAACACAAAATACTTATACCCATAGATAGATTCAATCGGGGATGGTCCCCAGACATCTGAATGAATAATATCAAAAGGATTTTCACTTTTATTGAGACTAATATTATAGGATACACGATGACTTTTAGCTTTAACACAAGTTTCACATTGAAGTTTTGACACATCAACACCACTTAACAAATTAGGTAAAATTTTCTTCATATACCCAAAAGAAGGATGACCCAGTCGCCTATGCCATTTCCATATTGTCTCTTCAATCTTTGATTCCTTGCTAGTAAAATTAACTTTTCCATAATCCAAGTCTTCTAAGTGATACAGGCGGCCTTTCTTAGTACCACGGCCAATGATCTCCTTCGTGAGGATGTCCTGAAAAATACAAAAATCAGGGAACATTAGAACCACACAGTTTAATTCCTCTGTTATTTGACCAATGGATATTAACCGAGATGTTAGAGATGGAACAAGTAGAGTATTCTTTAAAATTAAAGATTGGGAAATCTCTACATCCCCTGCCCCTCTTACGGGATATTCAATACCATTTGCATTCAATATTCTATGTACCCTGGGTTCCTTTAATTCTTTGATATCTCTCCTCATAAAGGTCATATGGTCAGTGGCACCTGAGTCAATTATCCAATTATCCAAACTTTGATGTGTGAAGAAAGTCATACCTTGACTTGTTGTTTTACCTTCCCAATCCAATTTTTGCTCTTCTCTAGAAGAGGTCTGACCTCGACAAAGTTGTGCCCTGCCAGTTCCATGATCTGCTGCCTCAATTCTAGCTGGTTGCTCATCAACTCGGACCGAACCTCCTTCAACTCGGACCGAACCTCCATCAACTCGGACCGAGTTCTGTCCAACTCGGACCGAGTTGTCATCAGCTTGCACCAAATCTGCCTGAGCTTGGGACCTATTAACAGTCACATAGGCTTGTGGCCTTCCTGATGACTTCCCTTTCTTTCCTTTGAACCAATCAGGGTAGCCAAATATCTCAAAACATTTTTCTCTTACATGTCCCGTTTTTCCACAATGAGTGCATTTTAATTTTGACTTATCCTGATTATGGAAATTAGATGACCCTTTAGTGTACATGACCATAGAATTTTGAGTAATACCTTCCTCACATTTGATCATGACGTTTTGTCGGTTGACTTCTCGTCTCACAATCCCATAGGCTTGTTCAACAGTTGGAAAGGGAGTGATTTGTAGCACATGTGACCTAAGGTTGTCAAGACGATCATCTAGTCCATCCAGGAAGGTGTAGACTCTTGATTTTTCAAGGTATTCTCGGAATTTCTCAATGTCTTCTGAACTAGTCATGGGATTGGGACGCCTGAAATCAATCTCCTTCCATAGCCCTTGAAGTGTGCCATAATAATCCTCTAATTTGCCTGTATGCTTTACTCTACATACTCTTCTATTAAGATCAAATACTTGTGCCTCATCATTGCCATCATAGTAGGTGATCGCAAGAGCTTGCCACATCTCACCGGCCGTCTCATAACGGTAGTAAGTAGGCATGAGAGATGGTTCTAGAGAATTGATTAGCCAGCTCTTCACAACCGAGTCTTCGGCACTCCACTTAGAGAATCCTACATCATTAGGCTGTGGTGGTGGTGGATTTCTGGTTAGGTGTTGCATCTTGTTTTTTCCTTTGACATGCATACTGACGACTTCAGACCAAATTGAGTAGTTGGTTCCATCAAATTTAATTGATATAGGTGAGGCAGAAATTTCAGAATTTGACATATTTTGAGGGATAGTTTGAGATGTTTGTGTTTGAAAGGTTATGATCTGGTTCATCTGAGCTTGTTGAGCAATAACAAGTTCAGTCAGTTTTTCGAGGATGGTTTTGGTCTCGGTTGGTGGATCGCTATCTCCCATGGTTTAGAGTATCTCTTGGCTTAGAATTAACCTGGCTCTGATACCATGTAACAATTTGACACAGCAAACACAACACAAGAACACACGAATTTAACGAGGTTCAGCACCAATTTAGTGCCTACGTCCTCCACACACACGCACCCTCTTTCTTTTATTTCTGTTTAATTTTCAGAGATACAATGTTTTTAGGGAGAAGGGGAAGATAAATAGACAAAAATACATAAGGCAACTAGCCAATTTGGAAATAACAATAAAGGAAATATTCTTTGTCCTTAATCTTCAAATTTCCTTCTCTTCTGACATAAATCAGATCCTTTTTATATGGAAACAAATCATCCTATATGAAGCCTTCATTCCTTAAAGGATTTGACAAAAAATACCAAAAAATACTTGCCAAATATGCTAGGTCGGCAATGAACTCGGACCGAGTTGTGGAGAACTCGGACCGAGATGGCTTGATTGGGCTGTCAGATTTTCCTGCTCGGACCGAGTTGGCCCTAACTCGGACCGAGTTGAAAAGTGGATTTTGTACAATATGAATGCCTATGTACTCGATCCATTGCAAGGGTTGACAGGCGGATCCGAACTTTGCCGATTCTTATGTCCCTATGGTTGCTTACATTGTCAGTGCTTCGAAGATGGCAATTGTCAAAAACTCCAAAAGTGATAACTGTGCAAGGGTCGTACACCTCCCATGTATACTGTTCATTCCAACGAGGACTGAGGGAACCGATGACTGTTCTTGTACGGACCCACTTTTGGCCATACTTGGCCACACAGTACGTGTCGGCAGTGGCGCCACTATGGCCATCATTGGCTTGCTTCACTGGTATGAGTCCTTGTGCCCCTAGGATGCCTACTTCTAACACCCCGATTGGTTGTTTCCATAGCTGCCGTGCAGTTGGTCGAGTGTCGCTTATGTACATGGTTGACTCATCCATCACATGGTATGCACCTTCAAGGCATCCCCTCAGGTGCAATCTACTTGCAAACCTGTGTTGCTGTGGTAAGCTGAGCGGCAAGCTGAAAGACTCAAGATTGAACCATTGGGAATTCACAGGCCGGTGATCCATTCGCTTTTCAAACACCGACAGTGGCAATGCCTACCTGGCAAGCAACTCATCCTTTGCTGGATCTACACGATCCTCAATTGTGATCACTAGTGATTCTTCAAATGGCTCTGCAACTACAAAAAACAAATCCTGGTTCCAATATAAATTTGATCCAATTGTAGCATTGCAAATCTTGGACTTGAGCACTTGAGTCCCCACTTGAGCTTTCACAAACAATTCAGAAAACCTTCCCTTGCTTGTACACGGCTGTATGTCCTGCGCTTCAATCACAGTTAGCCTCAAGTACCATAGTTTCGGTGACAAGTACACCTTTGAACGGGTGGATTGTACTGCTTCCATGCCTTGCACGGATGCCACATCAGCATGACATGCCTCGGCAAAAGCCTCGTCAGCCTGTGTCCCAATCCACACAGCGAGCATTACCTCTCCTCTATTCAATCTCCCATCCAGTTTATACCATTGTGGGGCTAATGGGCTATCAGGTGGGACCCTTATTGGTACCTCATTCAAATCAAAGATCACCTTGCCTATATAATCATCCCGGCCTACCAATTGCTTGTCTGTTAGAAACACTTCAAGCATTGTTGATTGGACATTCTCCTTGGAGAAAGCAAACACTTGGTTCCATTCTGCACTCGCCTGCTTCTCAAAATGGCGGGTCACTCCTCTGTAGTTGCCGAGCCGTATCTCTATGTACGGGTCACAAGTACCCATCATAGAATTTGTAGATAAATCCCTGGCTTTGACTATGCGTACGAATAAATATTGCACTTGATCGACGAGGTCATAAGTGCTGGTTGTTCTTTTGCTAACTTGACTTTGGGTCCCAATGATAGTGGATTTATAACCAAGGTCAGTGCCGCTATCCTGCAACTTGTAGTCACTTGATGTGGTTTTTGGATTTGGTGGGGCAGGGGTATAAGGAACCTGGTGGTATGACATGATGGGAACCACTGGTACTACCATTGGAACTGGTTTCTGAAAAGACTGAAAGGGCTGTGGGGGTGCTGCTTGTTGCCTGTTCATGTGGCATGTTGTCTCCAATTTCACTTCAATTGGTTCTTTTAACAACTCATCTTGCTCTTCCTCTCCTAGGGTTTCTTCCTTAGCTGGTTCAGGTTGGGTTTCAACTTTATGTTTTGGTTCAGGCCCAGCTTCTGATTCTGATTCTGGTTCTGGTTCAGTTTCTGGTTCTGGATCAGGTTCAGGTTCAGGTTCAGGTTCAGGTTGAGCTTTCAAATTTTTCCTAGTCCTACATTTTAATTCCTTTTTTGATCGAGATAGATTGATATCGGTTACCACCACCTTCTTATAGCAGTGAGATGTGTCAGCAATTGAAATATCACGACTTAAGTTGGGGACAATAGGGAGATGCTTAACATCAGGCTCATCAGAGGTATACAGCTTTAGAGAAATGTCACCTTTGACAGGAGAAAACCACCACTTGCTCTCCAGAGGAAACTTCCATGTCGTCTCTTCTCCTTGCTTGACAATGTATGACCCACTAACCTTCACTCGACCAAGAAAATCACGACCTGGTAACAACCGCCTTTCATTATAGACTGAGAGCACAATGCATTCTCTCTTCAAGGTCTCTGTATTGGGAATGTCAAATGATAGTTTTTGGTTCCAAACAGGATTTAGGCTTTTGTGTATGGTTTTGGTCCTGCTGAGTTGGTTGGTGAAGTCGACTTCGACGTAAGCACTTGCTGAGCCCTCACCATCTTTAGGCATCAGGTGATGAGCTGAAATAACTTGCACTACTAGCTTCATGGAAGTTCACTGGATTGTTTGTCTCTTAATTTGTTTGAAAGTTGAAACTGATTTCTGGGAAGCTCAGTGAAAAGAAAAGATCGTGTTAGGGAAGAAGTTGGTGATTACAATTTCGAGAGTGTGTCTTTAAGAAAAGTAAGTTGAGGGAATAAAGATGTGTTTGTGAGATTGTGGGTTGGTGAGGGTTCATCTCTCTGTAACTAAAAAGGACGAAAGTGTTTTGAAGAAGCTTCTATAAAATCTAAAGCAAAAGGTGTGGTGAAGTAAATAAAGCAAGATGGTAAGGGACCAGCTTCTGTAGTTACATTTACTCTTTTCAATTCTGTGGCTTAAGAGAGGCACCGCAGTATTACCCTTTATAGTTGAGAATAAGATGACTTGCCAAAGATTTTTGTAGCATTGCGTTACTAGATTATCTTGACCAGGAAATTTGATTTACTTCTTATATAGGCTGTCAGCCGCAACTGCTAATTATCTTTAATATATTAACTGATCTGATTTAACTAATTACCTTTCTTATAAATCTGATTGAAAAAGACTGTGGAAGCTTCAGTTGTTGGTCCCCTTTGATTTCAATTTTTGAAAAAGGCGCGATTGGTTCATTATATGCAAAAGTGATGGTTTGGCATTTATTAATTCAGGACAGCATATTCTTTTCTTTGAAGAGGAGTAAGGCTAAGTGTATATGGTAAAGCAAAGCGATTTGAGAAAAAGGATCAACCAAAACTAATCCTGTCTCCAGTATAAAGTGTTAAAGTAAAGTAGAACACCAGCATGAGAAAAGTAAAAAAGCATATCAATTTAAACAATTCAAAGAGGGAGGGTACATGGACTTACTGCTCCCTTGAACCAACAGTATAAAAAAATTTCGTTTATAAGAACCAGCAATATATAACAGTTTTATAAATATACATGATAAATGAGTAACAGAGGCCAACATGCATGAAGACCACAGTCCGACATGCTTAATTTTTTTCACTCACTCAACCTAACTAAATATTTATAATTCAGAAAAAGAAAACAACATCCATATGCTCCGTTTTAAACAAATAAGAGCTCTAATTTGATGGCAAACGCCTAATGATGCACTAGGATATGTTAACAGAACATGCAATTATTTCATAAGCATTAATCGAAAATCATAAAATGGTTCTCTTACCAGAATATAATTTATCAGACAATATTCATCCAATTCATCTTAGAAATAATGGGAGTAAATCTAAATCATTAAACAAGTAGAGTTCCAAGCATGACCGTCACAGCCTCACCACGGATGCGCACTCTCTGAGACTTCTCTTCCAGTTCTACATATAACACACCAGTCCTCGGTGAAGCCTGACAAAATACAAAAATAATGACATACCTCTTATACATGTCTTAAAAACTTCGGTTAAGATTTTATGAATAAACCCCATGGGACCATGAAATAAGAATAAGTTAACTTAGTGAATGTATAACATACCATGAAAGCAGTAAAGGTTTGTCTGTTCAGCCTTTTGCTCCAGTATGGCACCAAGGCACAATGCGCACTTCCACAAACAGAGTCCTACGAAGAATACAGAGGTTAGATAACTGAAAGCAGGATGATATGGGATCTAATTGCCATGATTCCATGTAAAATTTATAATAAATGGAACTTGGAAGACGCATGAATTGATATAATAATAATAATAATATTAATATTAATAATAGTAATAAACTAAGACCTCATCAAGTCCAAATTTGGGGCAGAAGACTCGAGTGAAAAAGTCATATTCAGACCCGTCAGGAGCTGCTCCTGTAACTATAACTCTTCTTCCATCACATTTCTTGATTTCCTCAAAATCTGGTTCCAGCATTGCAACTTCTTTTCCAGAAGAGAGCTCTACCTGTAAAACAATATCTCAATCTAGAACTTGATTGCCTTATGAGCTGAAGATAAACATAAGAATAAAAGAATTTGGAAATTAATGAAATATATATAAAAATAGAAAAATTGAAGTACCAGTAAGTCATCAGCAGATGTTTTCTGAACATTAACAACAGATGCACCCTTCAGAGTCTTAGGAAGTGATGGTTCAAGTGCATCACCTCCCATCATAGGAACTACAGGAAAGTCCAATTCAACAAAGAACTTCTCATGAGTTTCTTTCAGTATAGAATCTGATTTAGGTACTCTCTTGGCAGTTACAATTCCAATTTTTGCAACAAATTTAACGATATCATGCTTTGCAAGATCCGATGTGAGAAGGAAGTGTGTTGCTGCTAGCGTTGCATGCCCACAGAGATCAACCTAGGAAATTTCAAAGTGTTAGAGTAGTATATAGTGCTGCAGATTGTACACGAACAACCAAGTTGTGCAGTAAAATTATCTGTCAGGTACTCAGGTGGTATACACCAGTACCATTCAAACTGTGATGGGTACCTTCAAAAGATTTGCAGGCATTTATTCCTAATTACTTGGCTTAAATGCCTGGCCCAAGTTTTGGGTTATATGGTGTTTGGCTATGCAGGCAGATCATTCCTTGGTTCACAGTTCACCCATAAAAAAGAGTGGTAAGGCGCTGAATACCAGTGGTATGGTCTTTTACTAGCCATGGTTTGTTCGACAACCTCATGATATCTTTATATTAATCTATCAATTAGCTGGTATTGCAAATGAAGGTGTGTATGTGATGAGCCTTGACACGAGATACACAGGGATAGTGGTGTGGTACGGAAAAGTCGGTGGATCCTCTACAGTGGATAAAGTCTAATTATTTTAAAGTGCAGGAATATGAGCAATCGATTGACTAATTTGAAGTTTAATAATGAAAAATAGAATATGTGTTGTACGCTATCTTGATTATTCTGACTTCTGAGTAATTCATAGGTTAATCCAACAAAGCACACAAAGTGCTCGGTAAAAGGTCTGAGTGAAAGCATCACCAGTATAATGCCAACAATTGGAATTAAAATTTGCCATTTCAGGTATGTCCAAACAAGGTATGGATGTGCACTGACTGGCAGGTACTGAGGTACACAGAAATACGCACAATATCTGAGCATTCAGCACAATATATAGTACTGAGATTTACCTCTACAGTTGGGGTAAACCACCAGATACGAAACTGAGGCGCACCATCACCACTACTCTCAATATCATGTGCATCAGAACAAAGTGGAGAAAGGAAGGCAGTCATAGGAGCATTGAACTCTTTGGCAACAGATAGCATCCATTTTTCATCCACATCAGCGTTCTCTTCTAACAAACAAACTGCAGCTGGATTTCCCTTGAAGGCCTCCTCAGTGAATGCATCAACCTAAGGATTTAAAAAAGATGTAAATAAAATGATTGACGTGTACATATTATGCTAGGAAAATGGAGTCGTTTAGAGAAGTACGAACCACAGCATACTTGATCGCTCGTTGAGGCATTTTATCGAACACCTTGTGGAGCTTTTCACAAAGAGTTGTTGTTGGCTTGTTGCTGCCCTGATTGATTGATTTGAGAGCCCGTTGAATATTGTAGGACCATATATATAAATTTTCTGGTGGTCCCCTTAACTTTTAGTTTTTAAAATTCACTACTGAACTAGTCCGATTTGTACTGCTTTAGTCTCAACCAACCCCTTTCAGTCAAGGGGAAAAAAAAGTAATAAATAAATAAATAAAGTGGATGACATTATAAGCGTTTAGGACTAAACAAATTTGTTAACATTCCAAAACATGGGAACTTCGGTGTAATTTTAAAGTTTTCATCCACTTCTTTAATTTAAATGCCACGCTTACAGATCGGCCATTAATTATGATTAGGATCAAAATGAGAAAAAAACAACAATTTTCATGTGGAATTTAGTGATATAAGTCTCCAAATTGCACACTTCTAGTCGGTGGTTGAATAGAGTTCTGAGTAGACTCAGTTGCAAGATTGGATAGTAATAGTACATAGATAAGAACCACAACCACTTCTTATATTATTTAATTGACATATTTGGACCGGATTTACTTTGCAAGCAAGTTTGGTATTAAATAAATTTGGTTGACAAGTTCACATATGAAAGTAATAAAACTTACTAGATAGCCGCTATCTAGAATTTCTAAAAAAAATAATAAAAAAGGAAAGTAATAAAACTTATTTATAATCTGAAATATCCATGGTGCACGGTAAATTTTTTTTTTTAAAAAAAAAAAAGAAACACCGAAGTCCGAAGACCTGTTCCAAAATTTATTACTAAAATTTCACTCTATTTCTTATTTATATTTAATTTTTAGCATAATTAGAGCCCTCCGTAATGTATGATTTTTCGTAACTATATAGAGGCACTGGTATGTTATGTATCAATTAAGTATTCCCACTAAGCTTTTGTTGTGTATTGTATTGTATGTTCTGTTTAAGATACCGTGCTGATGATTCAGTCATAACTCATATTACTAAAATCTTATGACGACCCATAAGATACATGGATTTAGCTAAAATGGCGTGATCATTTGAATATTTTTTTATCTTAACAATATTTCTTTTTTAAAAAAAAAGTTAAATTTAATTTTGACATCTAATATTATAGACGTGATCTCCATATTGCGCATGAATATCATATCTATTAAAAATGATGAGTTGGTGGTTATTTCATAGTTCAATAGTACAAACATTGGGTACAACTTTTAATTAAACATTTCGTATTTTCATCAAAAAAAATTAAACATTTCGTATAAATATTGTTAGTTCTTTATAGTTCATTAAATAAGAAAAACCTTAAATTTATGATAGGCGCGTAATACATTTATAACAATGTTCACTCTGCAGGATTAAGTGTGCCAATACTTTAATGCTCACTAATATAATCATACATTTTGTTCAATAAGTGTATGGCCAAGCAATTCCGAACTTTTGCTTATTTTTAATTGATTTATATTACTAAGATGAGGGCTGCAAATATGCGAACCTCGAGAGAACTGATTATAACTCTTAATTAACTTGATTTGATTATAAATTTTGTGTTACTTTTTTCCTTTTTTAATGCTGATTTCATTATAAGTCAAGTTGAATTTGGATTAAAAATTAGTTAAGCAAGTAAACTTGAGCTAATTTAAATTCGAATCGAGCTCTCAATAAGTTAATTTTTTGTATTAGGCGAATTATGCAATGGATTATATATTTTATATATATATATATATATATATATATATATATATATATATATATATTTTTTTTTTTTTTTTTGAGAACTAGGTAGTGGCTACCAAGTATGATTACATATTTTTTATTGGCTGAAAAATATACCTTTCGTACAAATTATGAACAGTTGTTAATTAAGGCTCAAATTGGACTATCACAACAAAAATGTTCAGTTATTAGAACTTCATGATTTTATCCATGGTGGACATTTATATTATATTCATGGTTATACATTTGAATTAAGTTGTTTGTAGTAAAGTTAGAGTGAGAAAAGTCAAATGATTTCAAATTCTAATTAATTCAAGCTAGGTAAAGTTAAAATTGAACGAATTATACTTAAACTAAATTCAAATCAAATACAAACTAGCTATATTTATTTCTAACCCTATAGGGAAGTCCAATTCAACAAAGAACTTCTCTCGATTTTCTGCTTTGAGAACTTTCTTGGCAGTTACAATTCCGACTTTTGCAACAAATTTGATAATATCATGTTTTACATGACCTGATGTGAACAGGAAGTGCGATGCTGCTACTGTTCCATGTCCACAGAGATCAACCTGTGAAATTCAAAGTGTCAAAATAGTATATAGTGCTTTGCTGATTGTGCAAACGAAACCATGGTGTTCGGTCAAATTATACCCCAGGTGATATACACCAGTACCTAAAAAATGTGACAGGTACCTCAAAACTTCTTTGTATCTACTTGCTTAAATTTCAGGCCGAGGTTTCAGATTATATGGTATTTGGTATATGGAGACATATCCTTCCTTTGGTTCACAATTAACCAAAAAATAGAGTTGAAAAAGAAATGTGTTGAACCAGTGGTATAGCCTCGTACTGGTAATGTAGGTGTGTATGTGGTGAGCCTTGACATGACATACAGGTTTAGTGATGTGGTAAGGGCAGCTCATTGAATCCTCTATGGTGAATAAAGACTAGTAATTAGCATCTAAACTTGTTTAATAATGAATGAAAGAATGTGTATCGTACTCTTTCTTGTTTGAAACTTTGGATCACGTCATACATAGGTATATTGTCATCGATTGGAATTGCGTTTTTATAACCGTGTCAGGTATGTCCGAGCAAGCTGAGCAAATGGGCAGATAGGTACAAATATTTGTGTAACAAAGAAATACGAGATGGGCTAAAATCAGCCACGACTGACGTATGCAACCGTCAGCTACGGTCAAATCTCAATTTTCGAGATTCCAACAGTCGATCCGAACCGTTCAATGTGTTCTCCATATTGAAATCTCATTGGAGACCAAATTTTACATTTTTCTGAAATTGTTTAGTATTTGTTTGATATTTTACAAAATTCTTAATCTAAACAATTCTGGACCCATCAATAACTATGATTTTTAAAAATCTCAAAAAAATAGTAAATAAAATCAGAAAAATGTAAAATTTGGTCTCCAATGAGATTTCAATATGGAGAACACATTGAACGGTTCGGATCGACTGTTGGAATCTCGAAAATTGAAATTTGATCGTAGCTGACGGTTGCATCCGTCAGTCGTGGCTGATTTTAGCCCATCTCAAGAAATACACATCATAGCTTAGTAATTATCAGAATATATTACCGAGGTTTATCTCAACTGTTGGGGTAAACCACTGGATACGAAACTGAGGAGCATCATAATCTCTACTCCCCACACCATTCGCATCAGAACCAATTGGAGAATAGCATCCATTTTTCATCCACATCAGTGTTCTTTTCTAACAAACAAACTGCAACTGGATTTCCCTTGAAAGCCTAAGAAGTGAATGCATCTACTTGACGTTTAGCAAAAAAAAGTTATAAATGATCATTGAACGTGTACATATTATGCTAAGAAAATGGAGTCGTTTATAGAAGTAATATAATATATACGAACCACAGCATACATGATAGCTCGTTGAGGCATTTTATCGAACACCTTGTGGATTTTTTCACAAAGTGTGGTTATTTCTATTTGCTGCCCCGAATGATCGGAGCCTTTGTTTGGATGGGGTTGGAAGAAGGAAGAAGGAAGAAGGAAGAAGGCCAAAAAAAATTTATAAACAATCCAAACTCTTCACAAAGTTACACACTTCCCAATACTTCTTCCCACTTCTTCCCTTCTTCCCTTCTTCCCACACCTATCCAAACGCACCCGGAGAGTGTGTTGAATTTTGAAGGATTATATATATGAATTTTCTTGTGGTCCCCTTACCTTTTAAAATTCACATAATTTGTGAACTAGTCCGATTTTTACTGCTTTGGTCTCTGATGAGTGGATTTTATATGCATATTCAGGTACCATTTTGTCTCCAAACTAAATTAATTGCCTTGAGTTTACATAATTTAGATAGTTTAGATGAGTTTAGATTAGTTTAATTAGAGTTTTGTATCAAGAATGAGTTATTACCATAGTTTCTAATTTTATTGCAGATTCTGGATAAGAAATGACTTGGATGAGTCCATGAAGTTGAAGAGCTCGTTCTAAGCTTTCCAACGGATCTTGAATCACCTCAAACGGAGTTCGGATGAAGGAGATATGCCCAAAATACTGACAGGACGCAGTGCTGACATTTTCCTGCGACCCGCTGAAAGTCCCAGCGGCCCGCAGACCTGGAACTGCCAGATTTAGCAGAATCGCCCGATTTGGCAATTCTATATTTGGATGGCGGTTTCTACCGACTCCAGGTGCATCCAGAGCACGTCTTCAGTTATTTCCAGCGTTTCTACACCTTCCCAAGGCCTATAAAAGACCTGTTTGAGGAGATTTTAAAGGGGAGAACAAGGAGGAGACCAAATCCAAGGCCAATTTAGGGTTAGACATAGAGTTATTTGAGAGTTGAGTCTCAAGTCCAGATCGAGGCAGCGCCAAGCAGGTTGATTGCGACAGCAAGAGACGTGTTTGATAGGAGATTTCGACACACGCAAGAGCAATTGGTTGTAATCTTTCCTTATTCTCATTTTCTCTTGTGTTTGTATGATGTCTCTTAGTTGTTGATTGTTTGTTCTAGGGCTATGGTTGTAAACTCGAATTCTTAGTTGTTGATTGCATGTTTATTGATTTTATTTGATATCTTTGTGTTTTATACCTTGCTTGAATTGCTTGAATTGATTATGCCATGATTATTTAAGTAGATTTGTTTACACCCGTTAAGTAGAGCTCGCTTAATTGCTAGGTGGTTAAGTCCAAATAAACTTAGATTATTAGGCATGATTATGATTAACATGAAGGTTGTAAACTGAAAGGTTAAACCAGGACTAGTTAACGAGAGTTAAGTCCTTTCCAAGAGTGAAAACTCAAGGATTTCATAGGTTAGAAAGGTATAGACTTGTAGAAACTAGACCAAGAAACGATAGTTGAAATTTAGATTCTATACGAGGGAAATTGGGTTAATTAATTGATAACCAGACCTAAATGAGAGTTTGATCTAGGAACCTTAATTAAGCCATTATCCCTACACAATTATCAACTGAATTAAGTCAATTTGCAATCACATCGCTAATCCTAGCGGGCCGCTGAGTGAATCAGCGAGGTTGTCTATGCCCGCCAAGTAGCCAGCGACCAGTCTAATAGATCAGCGACCTAAGTTCTTTTAGCGGGCCGCTACGAGAGTCAGCGGGCCGCTGGAACTGGGACTAAGAAGAAGTGTTAGCAACCAGAAACCCTAGAATTTCGTGACTTGTTGAATCTCTCTCTCATTAATTCTTGTTTTGGCCTTGAAACTAGACTTAGGATTTGAACTCACCTGCAACCCTTAATTTACAAAAGAGTTGAACCGTCTAGCTAGTTTAGTAAAGTAAAAGACTAATATTCCAACACCGTCCCTGTGGATTCGACCCTCAAGCTGTTCTACAAACGATTAGATCGGCAGACACGAGGTTTTTATTTTGAGACTTGGTTTCCCATCGATCAGTCTCAACCACCCCCTTTCAGTCAGGAGAAAAAAAATAATAAATGGATGATGTTATAAGCGTTTAGGACTAAACAAATTTGTTAGCATTCCAAATTCATGGAAATCGGTATAATTTGAAAACTTTTCATCTATTTCATTAATTTAAATCCGACGCTTACAGACCAGCCATTATGTTTAGGATCAAAACGAGAGAAACTACAATTTGCATGTGGAATAATGTAAGTATAAAAATTGCACACTGCAATAAGTGGTTGGATAGAGTTTTGAGTGTCAATATTGGATAGTACATAACCACCTCTTATTATTATATAACTATTAGAACTATTTAATTTACATTGCAAGCAAGTTTGTTCTAATTAATTAATTCGGTTGACAGCTTCTTAGCGAGCAAGCTCAGAACTAGCCAGCTAGGCGATATGAAAGTAATAAAACGATAGGTCCTTAACCCTAAAATGGAGCTGACGTATTAAATGAGATTGCTCTGTTTTGTTTTGTTCTTGTTTAATTCAATGATGTTATTCACAGAAATTGTTCTTCAAAGGTACATCTCATAGCTCATCTTTTGTTAAATTTTAAACTAGAGCTAATTTTACACGTTCTGTCAGCTTTTAATTTTCAGTCGATTACCGATGATTTGAATATTTTAAATTTTTTACAAAATGTTAATTAAATTAATAAAATGCAATAATAAAATAAAATAAAATGTTTTAAAGCATATAAAATACTTTTGGAAGTTCAAAAAAAGAAAAAGTTTAGTACCACTGAATCAGTGTTGAAATATACTTAAATTATTTTGTTGAAATTTATATAAAACACTATGACAGTTGAAAAATGAAAAATTTAGTACCACTGAATTCTATATAATTATTTGAGTATAATGTATATGATAAAATTTTAAACAAAAAAATTTAGATGATAAATACATTTTTCTAAAATTACAAGTATAAAAATCTTATAGGATTGCAAAATAATTTAAAATATTCAAAATTTTCAAAATTAGAAAATTTGATATCACTTGCATATAAAATTTGTTGAGAAAATAAATCTAGGAAAACTCTGAAAACAAAAAGAAATCTAGAGATCCGTTTATAAAAATGTTCAAAATATAAAAGGTATGTAAGATATTTTAATAGTCCAAAATATGAAAATTGATATCATTTTATTTTTTTTTATATAATTTTTTTAGTACGTACATAAAATTTCATGCACAAATTAATTTGATATTTCCGTGAAATATTAAAAAACCTAATCAGATTTATGGAATTAGGAAAAAAAATATTATGAATTTTGAAAAATTATTTAAACTATTTTGTAAGGTTATAATTGAAATTTATACATCATTGAATTTTCTATATTTTTGTGAGGGCGCAAATAAATTTTCCTGGTTATAAATTTGAATAGCTTAATTAGAAGTTAAGTTCTATAGTCGAGTTAGAGTCAGCGAAGTCAAATGATTTCAAACTCAAGTTTCAACTCGAGCTGGACAAAAATTAAGTCAAACGAATAAGATTTAAACTAAATTCAAAATAAATACGAACGAGCTATCTAAATTTGCAACCTAATTATTTTGTAGTCCTCTGATTTATTTCAAATAGCCAATCAATACTAACCTTACTAATGGAGACACTCAGTTGAAAACGATGAAGATTCCAAATGTTAATTGACAAACAAAATACAAAAGGTGTGAAGAATCATACCTTTTGAATTGTAGGGGTGGTCATCCAAATGTTAAATTACTAGCCAAAGAGCAAATGTGACAGAATTGTACTTTTAAGTTATTTGGGTGGTGTATAAATCGAACAGTTTTTTATTCAATGGTAAATGTACAAACGAACAAGAAAAGTTTATCATCTTTATTCAATTTTACTATGATATTGGAGAGAACTAATTATAGTTTATAAATGAAATCATTATTGTCGCAAAATGTCTATGTTTTATATGTGCTTTTACATTTATTTTAACAGATAAAACATTCTTCATTTGTGAAGATTTTGTTAACCACGGGAAATTAAATGACTTTTGATTTAAATCACATCGGAAAAATATCGGTTACTCTCCATTTTGAGAGTAGAGACCGTGGGCCGTCTAATGGACCGAGTCGGTCCATTAAGAATTTCAATTCATCAATTATCTTTTGTGGGCACCCATCATCCATCGGACGATCGTACCCATAGCTGAGAGGATGCTGTTCTTGAAAAGACAGCGCTCTCCTAAATAAATACCAACCCATAAAATCATAATTCTCAGCTCCTACAATCCAAACTTCCTTTCTTCCTCCGCCGTCGGGTATCCTTAACCCTAACCACCTAACCATGAACCACATTACTCAACTTGGCCATGTATTTGTGGGCCCATAAGCCGTACATTATGTTCTCACAAACTCGCCTGATGCAGTACAGAAATGGATACGATGTCGTGTTCGAAAATTTACCGAGGCTCGTCATTGGAATTGTAGTGACTTGGTGCCTGACTCATTACATTGTCGATCTCCATCCTGGAACAATGCCAATGGTGTTGCTCCAGCTCTCAGTTGGCTCATGTGTCCTCCCAGACAAGGAATTCCTTTGGACCTCCTCCTCCCGTTCTGTTGTAATTTCTGATGGACCCTCGTCTCATCCTGGTAGGATCCAATGCGAGATCTGATGTGCTGAAGGGTTCTACTTGGTAACAGACAACATCTATTTTTCATCCACATTAGA
Source organism: Rhynchospora pubera (assembly GCA_028095005.1). Classification (NCBI taxonomy): domain Eukaryota; kingdom Viridiplantae; phylum Streptophyta; class Magnoliopsida; order Poales; family Cyperaceae; genus Rhynchospora; species Rhynchospora pubera. Next base: position 120,718,923 of record CM051460.1, read on the forward strand.
GTACTACAGCTAGATTTCTCTTGAAAGCCTCAGAAGTAAATGCATCTACCTGAGGTTTAGCAAAAAAATAATAATCATGTAAGTAAAATGAATAAATGATGAAAGTGTACATATTATCTAGGAAAATGTAGTCGTTTAGAGAAGTAATATATACGAACCACAGCATACTTGATAGCGTTGAGGTATTTTATCGAACACCTTGTAGAGCTTTTCACAAAGTGTGGTTATTGCTGCCCCGAATGATTAGAGAGTGTGTTGACTTTTGTAGGATTATTTATATGAATTTCCTGGTGGTCGCCTTACCTTTTAAAATTCACAATTTAGTGAACCAGTCCGATTTGTGTTGCTTTGGTCTCGACCACCTCCTTTCAGTTAAGAGGGAAAAAATACAATAAATAAAATGGATGATGTTATAAGCGTTTAGGACTAAACAAATTTGTTAGCATTCCAAATTCATGAAATCGGTATAATTTGAAAACTTTTCATCTATTTCATTAATTTAAATCCGACTCTTACAGACCAGCCATTATGATTAGGATCAAAACGAGAGAAACTACAATTTGCATGTGGAATAATGTAAGTCTTTAAATTGCACACTGCAACAAGTGGTTGGATAGAGTTTTGAGTGTCAAGATTGGATAGTACGTAGAGAAGAACCATAACCACCTCTTATTAATAAAATTATTAGAACTATTTAATTTACTTTGCAAGCAAGTTTGTTTTAATTAATTAATTCGGTTGACAGCTTCTTGGCGAGCAAGCTCAGAACTAGGCCATATGAAATGGAGCTGACTTATTAAATTAGATTGCTCTGTTTTGTTTTATTCTTGTTTAATTGAATTATGTTATTCACAGAAATTGTTCAAAGGTACATCTCATAGCTCATCTTTAGTTAAATTTTAAACTAGAGCTAATTTTGCACGTTTCCTGACAGCTTTTAATTTTATGTTAATTACCGTTGATTTGAGTATTTTAAAATTTTTACAAAATCGTTAAATTAATGAAATGCAATAATAAAATAAAAATAAAATGTTATAAAGCATATAAAATACTTTTGGAAGTTCAAAAAAAGAAAAAGTTTTGTACCACTGAATTAGCCGTAAATTTTTTAACAAACATTACTGAAACTGAAAATTAATAATAAACATATAAAAAAAAATTTGATTATAAACATGTCAAGACGTCACTGGAACCGGCGCTCTTACAGCCGTGCCACTGGGAATGGCGCTCCCCTATTCAAGAGAAATTAATTTTCAAAAATGATAATAATTTTTTTTAATTTTTAAAATATTAACGTGCCTCTATCACACAAAATCATTTTTTTAAATAGGAATATATTTTTTAAAAATAATAATAATTAAAATTAATTTTTAAATATATTAACACGCCAACCTAATCGGCGCTGTCAAAAAAATTTATTTTTAAAAATAATATGTTTTTCAAAAATAGGAAGCGTCACTTGGACTGCAGAGGTAGAAAATTTAAAATTTTTCAAATTTGAACGGAGTCGAAATGGGTCTGAATGGGTAGGTGCACCAATAGGAGTGGCACCGCCGCCAATGCGCCCTATCAGTGGCGCTCTTTCATGTTTATTGATAAAATTATTTATTTATTATGTTTATTATTAAATATTCAATTTAAAATCTGTGTATTAAAAAAATTGCGGCTGAATTAGTGTTGAAATTTACTTACATAAAAACATCTCAAAATCCGTATAAAAAAAAAAAAATCAACAACGCCACTGGTAGTATTATCTACTTATTACCATTGCCCACTTATTATATAAACAATTTATTAGCAAAGAACAAAAAAACAACAAGTTAAAATCTAATAACAAACAAGTTACATCAACGTGTACGCATATATTATTAGGTTAGGAAAAAGAAGAAGTACGAACCACAGCATACTTGATAGCTCGTTGAGGCATTTTGTCGAACACCAAAGTGCGGTTGTCTGCCCCGATTGATTGGAGTGAGTGACTGAGCGTTGAATTTTGTAGGATTATAAACATAAATTTTCACAGATATTAATATGTGAATTAGTCTGATTTGTACCAATTCGAATCCTGTGGCGCGCCACACGGACAGTCCGATCAGATCTGAACGGGTTCAATTTTTTCGGGCCTTACAATCTGTTACATGCACGGGACTCTCTCATCCATTGAGATCTGATCGGAGGGCCTGTATCGCGCGCCACAGGATTTGGATTTCAATTTGTACTGTCTTAGTCTCAACGACCAGCTTTCAGTCAAGAAAATAATAATAATAAGGTGGATGATGTTACAAGTGCTTTAGACTAAACAAATTTGTTAGCTTTCCAAATTAAGAATGATGTCCCGCTAATATGGCCCAATTCATGGAAGCTTCCTAACAAATTTAAAATTTTATCTACTTCTTTGATACAAATGCCACACACACTGCAAACCAACCCATATTTAGGATCAAAATGAGGAAAAGTACAATTTTCATGTGGAATGTAGTAATGTAAGTCTCCAAATTGCACGCTCTAATCGGTGGTTGAATAGAGTTTTCAGTGTCAAGATTGGATCGTACCTAAAGAAGAACCATACCTACTTCTTATCCTTATCATTACTATAACTATTTAATTTAATTTAAATATATCTACAAAAGTTACTTTGCAAACCAAGTTTGTTCTAATAAATAAATTCGGTTGACAGCTTCTCGGCGGGCAAGCTCAGATCTAGGTCCTTTACCCAAAAATGGAGCTGACATATTAAATGAGATTGTTCTGTTTTGTTTGATCCTTGTTTACTCAATTGTGTTATTCCCAGAAATTGTCGAAAGCTGTATCTCATAGCTCATCTTTGGTTAAGATAAATAGAGATAGGCTAAAATCAGTCGTGACTGACGGATGAGACAAAACAAGGATCAACAATTTCAATGTATTCTCCATATTGAAATCTGGTTGGAGACAGAATTTTATATTTTTCTGAAATTTTTTAGTATTTATTTGGTATTTTTCAAAATTCTTAATCTAAACAATTCTGGACCCTTCAATAGTTAATAACTATGATTTTTAAAAATCTCAAAATAAATAAATAAAATCAGAAAATGTAAAATTTGGTCTCCAACGAGAATTCAATATGGAGAACACATTGAATGGTTCAAATTAGCCATTACAATATTAAAAGTTGAGATATGATTGCAGCTGATGGGTCCATCCATCAGTTATGGCAGATTTTAGCATATCTCAAATATTAAACTAGAGCTAATTTTGCACGTTGCCTGTCAGCTTTTACTTTTCTGTTGATTACCGATGATTTGAATATTTTAAATTTTTTACAAAATCGTTAAATTAATGAAATTAAATAATAAAATAAAATAAAATGTTATAAAGCATATAAAATACTTTTGGAAGTTCAAAAAATGAAAAAGTTTAGTACCACTTAATTAGTGTTCAAATTTACTTGAATTATTGTGTTGAAATTTATATAAAATACTTATGACAGTTGAAAAATGAAAAATTTAGTACCACTGAATTCTATATAATTATTTGAGTATAATGTATATGATAAAATTTTAAACAAAAAAAATTAGATGACAAATACATTTTTCTAAAATTACATGTATAAAATCTCATAGGATTGCAAAATTATTTAAATATTCAAAAAGTTCAAAATTAGAAAATTTGATATCACTTGCATATAAAATTTGTTGAAAAAATAAATTTTGGAAAACTCTGAAAACAAAAAGAAATCTGGAGATCCATTTATATAAAAGAATTGTTCAAAATATAAAAGGTATGTAAAATATTTTAATAGTCCAAATATGAAAATTTAATGTCATTGGATTTTTTTTATATAATTTTTTGAGTACGTACATAAAATTTCATGCACAAATTAATTTGATGTTTCCGTGAAATATCAAAAAACCTAATCACATTTATGAAATCACGAAGAAAAATGTTATGAATTTTGAAAAATTATTTAAACTATTTTGTAAGGTCATAATTGAAATTTATACATCATTGAATTTTCCATATTTTTGTGGAGGCTCAAATAAATTTTCCTGGTTATACATTTGAATAACTTAATTAGAAGTTAGAGTCAAACGAAGTCAAATGATTTCAAAGTTCAAACTCAAGTTCCAACTCGAGCAGGACAAAAATTAAGTCAAACGAATAATCAAATGACGTGTACGGAGAGAGAAAAATCTAATACTAGGAGAATTCGTGTGTTTTTCGGCTAACCTTATCACTTAAAGAAAATTTTCCCGTCTATATCAATTTTTTTGACATACGCATTTCATAATTCTGCTTTTCTCGTTGGTGATTTTTATCGTTGGATTATCTCTGCTCCGGACTCGGGTCATATTTTTGTCAATTTCTCCAGTGCTCTGTTCGTTACTCAATTAAACATTTTTTTATTCAAATTTATATGCATGTTTCAATAGTATAAAGTCGGGATCGAAGTATAAATATCTACTTTGCTTCAAAAAAAAAAAGTATAAATATCTACTGTAATAGTAAAATTACTAGTCCAAGTTCCTTAACTATATAATCTCACATTTTGTTGAACAAGTCTTAATAATCTTCAAAAACGTTTTGGTTTACAATTTGGAGTTTGCTTATTACTTTATGTAAACAATTTAAAACATGTAACGAGAGAGCAAGTTGGTAATAATAACTAATAAGTAAACTACCAAATGACGTCACAACAAAACAGGTAGGACCTAATGACGTCATTATCCTGTGTAAGTTGGATTTTAGTGCGACCGGGGTCTACTATGATCAGACATACATACACCAGCAATCAATTCAAGATATGGTTAATTGGTTATACACACTGTTTTCTGCAATGTTGCCAATCGGAACTCTTTGTCAATTTCATAAATGTAATCCATAAATTATTTACTCCAAGCGTCAGTAAAATTATGTAAGGTAGTGTTTTCCTTTTTTCTTTTTTTTTTCCCTGGAGAGATTGCACATGGATGATTCCCCCCCCCCCCCCCCCCCTTCGTATTTTGCTTTTGCCTATGTAATATTGCTACTGATGGATGCATGTGATCATTTGTGGAACGCATTCAAACTATAAGCTGTATCAAGTACTAACTACTTCAATAACAACCATACCCTGGTAAAACGACACCAGTCCCATCAAAATACCAAGTTGATTGACGTTACCGCAAATTTAAAAAAAAAAGAGAGAAATGAAAATCAGCAAAAGTTACAGAGGATTCAATTCAGAACCGTAAAGTCAATTTCCAAAATTGGTAGTGTATCCCTCACATGTCCATGTCAGTGGGCCCCGTACTGACCCCTTTAAAGGAGACCCGCAATTTCCTAAGAGAGGATGTCCTCTTTCCATTCTTCTCTACCATGCCACTTACGTGTACTGTATCTTTCGCCACCTTCCCAAGAAGATCATACAATGTGAGACTCAGGTTAGAGCGGGTCATCTCCTCTAGAACTGGAGGTGCTTGCATGTACAAATTGTTGCCCCGATGAGTAACACTAGCTTTTGACATTAGTACATCAGGGTGTTTCTCCAGTTGTTCTATGAACTAGAGAGGTGAAGAGAATTAGAATAAGAAATTATTGTATGTTTAAGAAAGTAGCTGGATAATGTGAAGAATGATTCCCTACTATTGAAGTGCTATATCCAAAATGAAAACAAGGCACACTACCACAGGAACGGATACTGAATCCAGAAGATACATGATCATCCAATCCAAAAGATGAATAAAAAGGGCACTCTTGGTTGATCATTTGTTTTGAGATATAGAATCCAATATTTCAGTAAAGCAAGCAGTGAAGATATCTTCTAGATACCTATATTAACTCGTTATCCAACAATTGGTCCTGAAAAGTATCAACTCATTTCACATTTTGGTGCCTAAAAGTTTCATTTTGTACCAAATTGGCCCTTCCTTCAAAGCATCCATTTTTAGCAATGCTCCAAGTTGCATAAATAATCCGAACAACTTCAGATTTAAATTGCAAACATTTAGGACCAATTTGATAACAAGCTAAACTTTAAGGACCATTTATGCAATTTGTTCCCAAGATAAAATTTAAAATTCTAGATTCAACTTGGTCAAGTGTAGGATCATGAAAAGTATGGATAAGATGGCAGTTTCAAGAGGACAGAAACTTCACAGGTTATGTGAAGTTACATAGACATCTTCCTTTTTGTGAAGTTCCTGTTATGATGTTTTCCTTGCAATAAATGACAGAAAGAACATTTTTACCTCAGCAAGAGTGACAGAAGATTCCAACTCAACGAGAGTACCAGGCCCACACACGAGACAGTCTTTCTCTCTAAAAAAATCTGTTACTTTTATATGAGTTCCTTCTTGACCATTGTACCTAAAGTAACAGTAGCATTGATGTAAGAAAATGGAAAGGAAGCTTCCTGGAATAATACAATATATTCAATAGCAGTCACATAAACCATCTGAATTGCGATTGGGAACCAGTTAGGTCAATACTGGTGCATTATCAGTATATACAGAGCAGTACAAGCCAAGACAGGCCATAAGTGTTTTCATTATTTGTTAGTTTGTTTCTTTGTGCTCAAATTTTTGGTGCTTAAACACCTGAGCTTACACAAGTTCCAAAAATTAAGAACAGACTTACGTCATATAATTGGATAAAGTTTTGCTACAGCCAGAGATAATCTTCAAGGCTTCCAATGTACATGTAGCCGATACAATGGCATTTGTAGAAGCTATGGCGGGTATAATATTCTTCACAACTCCCTGATTGTAGGTAAATAAAAGCAAGAATTTCAGTTCTTGGACTAGATACTGTACAAGGTCATGTTTAGCAGTGGTACCTACGAACAAGAACTAGATGCAAACTACTGTATAGAACAGAAAACAAAACTAGCATCTTTATGATCCACAGCTGGTACAAAGCCAGCTATTTACCAGCACCAGCATGTCCAGTAAGCCTTAAGCAGAAGTTTAGTATACCTGGGTCAAGGAATAGGTTACTCCAGCAATACCAAAAAGCTCAGCCCTCTTTAAAGCCTGTCGTCAACGGAACATACTACAATTAGAAGTTATAATATATACAAAAATAACATAGAATTCAATAAATAAAATGACACAAAACTAAAAGGAAAAAAGACCTCATCATAGACCCACTGCATGTGATCAGGATTGTCAGCATCAAAAGCTTTCCCACTATGCATCTGTCATAAAGGATGCAAAAACTCAAATTTCACAATCCAAAATCCAAATTATTAAGCTTCCATCAAACTTCAAAGTTGACCAACCCAAACACAACCCTGATTAGCTTCTGATTGTTACAATGCTATATTTTAAGTTTTAAACAGGAAAAATGTGCTCAATTAGGGACTTCTCATTGGTTTTGCAATAATATAAACAATTCTTGTGCATCAACCACAGAAATGCAACATGAACACTCTTTCCAAATTGGTCACCAGGATCATTAAATTAAAAAAAAAAGAAGAAAATTTAAAGAGAGATGCCTAAAAGATTAAAGAAACATACCTCATCCCATTTGATGAGATGGGCATACTCGATACAATGTGCAGGGGTCCTAGGAGTCTCTGCAAGGGTACAGAGAGGGAACTTGACCTGAGGTGGGAATAGCCATATGTTGCATTCAAAACATGGGGTGGTACCAGGCAGAATCACTCTCGCATGCCCCTTGAAGCCCTCAGTACCACCATCTACCATCGGCTTCACTGTCTCTAGTAGTGGGTTGTCATCAGCATCATACTCTGCAACGTAAGACTCAATTAGAGACTATCAAAAACTTGCGCTATGCAGATAAGTTAACCCAAATCGACTCAAGTCAAATTAGCCTAACAACACTTAATTGTGGAATTCAGCTCTTCGCTCTCCTCAGAATAGTAAAAGATAAAACTTATCCTCAACTCTGCATTTAAGCTTCAAGTAACAATCAATCACATGGGAGAGATAATCCATGACTCAATTTGTAATTAAGCCACATGAACCTATTTTAGCTGTGACTCAAATCAAATATACCCAAACTGGACCCAATTCACAAATAGATCTATACACCACTTTGGCATGACAAAATGCTCAACTGCACAACTGATGCATTTCTTCTGCCAAACATATTCAAATTTAGTTGAATTTACCCTAACCACACTTAAGACGGACCAAGCAAGAAAAAGAAAAAAAAAATATAGAACATAGAATTTTGTCACCATAGAATTGGTATCTTAAGTAATGAGAAAGAATAAAAAAAAAATACCAAGAAAACCACAAGCAACCGAATTTATATAACTCCTAGCCTCAATTGAATCAAGACCCAGCACAATTATCTGAAAGTTGCTATAGAAATCGAGTTCCTTATCTTCTATTCTCCCAAAGTGTGGCACAATATTTACACCACTGACCCGTTCCATGACCCGTTTAGCAGCTACCTCAGCCTTCGACTTCCCCACATCTTGAAGCCTATTGTTAACAATAAGAAAATCAGTAGCACATAAAAATAAAAATATGAATCGTATAACTACTGAACAATGTGATATGGATTAATATGGATTTAGTACGACCACGCCAGAATTTTAATATTTATGAATATTTGAGTTATTAAAACTTTGTCGCAGGTGTCCAGGCTATGTGCATTTCAAGGTCAGAACCAAAAACTTTAAAAATCCCTCCCATTTGATCTCTGTTACCAAACTAAATTAATTCAGTACCTTTCGTTTAATCTGTCTCACCATCTAAACATACCTAAGTTCAAACATATTTTTTTTCCAATACTGAACCAGACAGTATATCAACACTTGATATAACTCATCCAGGACCAAAATCAAAATAATCTCTAAGCATTGATCCTCAGCTAAATTAAAATTACGGTTTCCTCAAAAGGATAGAAAAGAAGAAAGAAAGTTACACCTAAAGAGGAATTGACGATTTAGATTTGAGACCTCAATGGTATCCATGTCGATGACATCAATGTTTTTGAAACCAGAAAGAGCAAGGTCTTTCAGTAACTCACAGCCAAGACCTCCAGCTCCAACCACTAGAACTTTTACATACTCCCCTATATCCTCTCTCAACTGCATCAGTCGCATTACCAGATCATTCAAAAAGAGAACAAATAAAACTCCAAAATCTAAATAAAAGTCAAATCAAAAGAGTACCATTTTACTTTTTTGTATTCTTATGAAAACTAAATTATTAACCTTTCCATATATGATCACCTACCCAATTCAAAAGTTCTTATGGCCATTTTTGCATGGAGGTCCTTAAAAACTTTAATTCAGGTTTGATTATCCTTTTTTAGATCCCGGACTTCACACACAGTGACACAGCCAAACTAGCAAACTCCTAAAATATCTCGTAGCACCTACAATACCAACACCTCGACAGCTTTTGCAATAAAAAGTTTAAAAGCTCAAAACCCTAAACCCTACAACTAGAGAAAAGGCGAAGGAGAGAGCGGAGAAGGGAGAAGAGAGAAAGGAGAGAGAAAGCTGACAGTGGGACTGGGATCGAATAGAGCAGAGACGAGATTTCCATTGCGAGATAGCAACCTATCGACATCTCTCCATCTTCCTTCCTCAGTCGCAGTCGCCACCTCCGCCATTATTCTTCTCTCTTTCTTTCTCAGCTTCTACGCAGAATCCAAAGTAGAGACCGAAATAAAGCTAAAAAAACAAAAATAGGGATTTTCTTTGAAGCATACGGGATCGGGTACCAACAAACCAAAACAGATCCGACCCGATAGACGCTTTCGCCGTCCGATTAACGGATTTAATAAAACAAACAGGTTTGTCGGAGGTAGACCCGTTAATCGAACGACTTTTAGGTGTCCCCACATCACATGGCACCCTTTATTGTTTGATGTACGCAGTACGCTGGGCTCCTTTCGGAATCCTCCTTTTTTTTATAAATGGAATCGACAAAAGTAAACATGTACAGAAGTCGAAAAGTTCCTGACTGACTCAAAGGGACGATATATTCGAACTTTTGGATGTTATTAAGTTCACACATTTATTAATAATAATAATTTATATAAAAAATTTATTAAAAATAATAATTAAAATTCTAATTTCCTTTTTATTATTTATATAGATCTCTTATGAATTTTTTTGTGTAATTAAATTTTGTTGATTATTAAAAAATACATATTAAAATTAAATCAATAAATCTATATCATTAATAAATAACTGGTTTGCTTTTATATTATAATAACAATTTTAACATATTTTATCTAAATAAAAATATCATATTTTTTCTTATTTTAATAGCAGTTGACTTAGTTATGATATTTGTAGGATTAATTTGTTATTAATAATCATAATAAAAATTGGAAAAGGAAAAAAAAAGTTTTTTACTGAGTTTTATTTAATTTTTCTCATACATCCTGATCTTTTTGTTTCCGTGATGATTTGCAAAAGAATCTAGTACCATATGTCAATGACAAAATATTACGAGATAGTATTATCCGTCACTCATGTCTATTTTAAGAAAAATTCCTCAATTATTGTTTAGCTTCAAAATCATACCGAAACCGATGGCTAAGGAAAATTATACCGAAATGATTTTTCTTCAGTCGCCTACTTAATAACCGCTTGAACCAAGCACGAATAAGAAATTTGCATAATTTTATAAACTTACTGTATTGGATGCTAATTTAAATTCTTTTTGCAACACGAATTGTATCTCCTTTAATTACGTAAACAAAAACAAAAGAACATTTCTCAAGGCCTGCAAGTATACAACATTACCAGCAAATTAAACATTACTAACGAAACCTCCTGAGGTAGGATACCAAATTACCTGAGTTACAAAATTAACTGCATGGACGAAGTGTCAAAGATCAACAACAACAGACTAAGCCTACAACAGAACCGATCAAACCAAAACCACTCAACAATGTGTTAGCAGCTTAGCATCAGCAAATTATCTGCACTTGAAATCAAGGGTGAAGTCACATTTAGCATCCTTTCCACTATTGAACCCTCGTTTTCTTGTTAATCGTCGGGAACTCATTCAGCACTGACACATCATCATCTACAACATTTACCTCGACTTCCAGTGCAATCCCCTTGTTTTTTCCATTCAAATCAGAGATTTCTTCCAATTTACGTTTTGCACCAGCTGCTGAAGAGCTCTCGCCATTGCTTGAAGGATTGGATTTCTCAGGTTTTGTGTTGGGGCCTGACCAACCAGTCAGGACCATGCCATCAGGTTCTTTTTCTTCATCAAATTCATCCCTGCACACAGAATATAAACAAGGATGTTAAACAAAATGATTTAACATAGCACTTAGTGACATAAGATACTGGTACTAAACTGGAAAACAAGACTCACAAACCACATGGAGAGTATTTCGTGGCGGGATGGCCCTAAAAGTCTAGTCTACACATGCCATACCAGTCGGGTCTCATATAGGTACAACTTGCATATGTCATGTGCACATTTTACAGATCCATTCCAGTTCGGTACTGGGTTAACTGGTAATATGCCAATTCAACATATGGACAATAAAAATAACCTGTGTTTGATGTTTATGTTGCATGTTAGTTCCTGTTGGAGATCTTCAACTGAAAGAGTAGTACCATTTGTTACTGGTGTAGGAAGCTCATTCAAGGCCTGCAAGAAAAAAAATTTCAGCTTAAGAGGTACAGTACCAGTATCCACAAGTCTGGTCCTCCAATAAATGCAAAATTTACCATCCCAGGATGTTATTCTTACATGCTTTTACAATTCTCTTAATTTTCCTCTTGAAAACATGAAACATCCTTCATACAAGTAGAATATACATTTTGTTTATTCATGGACTTGAGATTTTCTTCATGTATCAGAAGCCTACAGGGTATTCTTCTCATCTATCCTTTAATTTTCTTTTTCCTGAACAGATAATGGTACAGAAATAACCTTGTCAAGATTGATAGCATAGTTGGCAAGCATATCAGCATCAAGATCATCACCTTCTTCATAAATTAGTGTTGAGCCTTGCATGACTAGAGGGAGATTCATGCCCAGCTTACTCTTCACTACCTTCTCTATCACATCTCTTAGTTTGGTTGTGGCAGTGTTCACTTCCAACAGAAGTGGTGTCTAATAAATAAATGGAGTAAATAAACAAATTAAAAACAATTTATATAAAAGAAATGTGGCCTACTAGCTCAAGTGATTAGAGCACTAGGCTGACTTCTAAGAGGTCAAAGGTTTAAGCTCCGCATGTCTGTGATAGCTTGGCAAGCCAGTGTAAAAATCTAGTCATATACAAAAGAAACGACCATGGTCAGGATGTCCTTTCTAGCCTATCCTAACTTGTTTGGGACGAAAGGCTTTGAACTTCTTTTTTTATATTAAAAGTTTAGAGCCCTCTACACCTCATATTCTTTTGCATCCTGTACGAGTTGGAATTTACCTTGATAATGATAAGGCTAGATTGAGGTTTTTGCGTTGCCCTTTAGTTGTTCAATTACCCGATGGAGGTACAGTTTATCTCCAAGGCTAAATAGATGGTTTTTTTCTAGTTCACTATGGCTTATATAAGCCTAACTAGTTTATCTCTAAGCTCATTGACGTTGAATACTAACACCAAGGCAAAGCAGCACAGTAATTCCAAATGAAAATAGTACAGGAAACCATTAAGTACCTCAGAACAAACATAGCAAGAAGGGTTAGCTTCAAATGGTTCCACTGGCATAAGCATCATCTTTCTATTTGGATGCTCCAGACAATAGGTCATTCTGTATACAAGCATTAATTTTATTAATCATACAAGGTTATTGAATATAAATTCCAGCATATATATTAGCACATGTTAAATGTATCAAAAATACTTTTAATTTTTGTTTATTACACAATAACATTTGTGTGTTTAAAGAAGTCTTAATAGCCAACAAAACCAAGACTTATTTAAGCCTTACAATCCAGGTAAAAAGAATTGAATTTCTCACATTAAACCTTATTATCGTGAGAGAAAAGTTCTCACAACTTTCACTGCACTTTTTCCATTCTGCCAAACTAAGAGCTGCATGTACTTGCAACAAATTTGGACAGTTTACAACTTCTTTGCGTACAAGAGTGTTAACGATTATTGCAACCACACAGACTTGGGTGTAATTTGATGCAGTCCTGCTCAAACAGGGTTACAAACTACCCTGTTGTAGGTCTTGACATGACACACAACACCAAAAGGATTGAACAGAAATTAGTTACCTGTAATTCTTAGAATCGCCTGATAGCACCTTAATTGCCTCAATAACAATAAGACCTGCAATAATAGCATTTGTTGTTGCCACTGCATGAACTATATTACCAGCAATGCCCTTGGCCTCGAACAGGCTTTGCAGAGGGATGCCAAAAGAAGATGCACGAATATTTGCTGCAGCTGTCACAAATTCGACTGCGAGCTGGTCATCCTTGTCAAAGGTCAGGTTCCCAATTTCCTAGAAGAACAAAAAGCCAAAAATTACATATTTCAGCAAGGACTGGTAATCAAACAAAGCATTGAAAATGGTGTACTCTGTACATGAAATTCCAGTAGGATTTCTGACAGCAGAAGTCACTTTATTTTCACAGTTGCATCTATGCCCATTCCTGTATGTTTGTAATTTAGAAGTCTTTGCTGTGTATGGATGTGTGCTTGTGGATGATAGGCAAGTGATGGCATATCTATTTCACTATTCGTTGTAAAAATACACTTATGTTGAACTTCAGGTTGTGGGGTTCTGTGCTTTTATATTCAGTGCATATCAGATAATCAGAGCACCAGCCAATATCAGCATTAGGAAAATAACAAATGAATAAATAAACCAAAATAAAAAAAAGCAAATAAGAAATAAAAGTTGGTATCAACAACAGGAAGAAACCTGCTACTCACCAAACTTGGCATAATCATCACTCACTTTTTTACAATAAGTTTTTAACAAGACAACCATAAAAATGAAACAAAGGAAAAGGATATCACCAATAACCATATCATACCTTTTCTCTTCTTTCAAAGAACAGCTTGACCGCCTCCAAAAACACCCTTGTATTCTCAGATAAGTTCCAAATCTCTTGGGGGTTCTTCAACCCAATTGATCCCATTGCTGATGGAATCAACCCCATGCCATCCTCAGAATGGACACCTCCATTTCTCTCTTCTTCCGGTAGCACATCACTTACATAAATAGGCCTTGGCCGCTTCCTGTTCTTCCAGGTCTCTTCATTGGACAGTGCAGCCTTAATATTGCTGCCAAAGACATGGTCATATATCTTTCGTGCATACTGATCAGGAGACTCATGTGGGCTTAGTTCAAACACATCTTTTGACGCATCTGATGAGCCATTCCCATCTGAATCATTGGATGAGCGGCGGACATTGAGATCATTGTCTTGGTTTTTGTCACCAAATAGTTTTGCAAACAGAAGCTCCTTGGCCCAAACTATGCAGTGGACAAACTGTTGCAGCAGAGAAAGTTAGCCAAAAAAACTTAAATACAGAATTGCACATTAAATTATCTTATAGAGATTAGGAGCTGTTGAGTAACAAAGTATCAGAACTTAGCATATCTGATTTGGCACAAATAAATGTCAAACACTTTTACATACTCCACCAATATTACCCATGTCTTTGTGAATAATATCTAGCACGTCTTGTAATTAATACAAAACAATTTTGTAGACATTCACATATGACTTAATTATTGAAATACTGTAACTAAGGAACCTATATGCTATTAAAATTTGATAACTCTTTGCATATCTTTATCAGATATCATCCATACCAGATTGGACTAAATTACAACCAGGAAACATGTTAACCTCTAATTTCATATAGATGGAAGCAATTTCTTTCTGTCAACACTCAAGAACAGTAGGTGATAAAAGGCCACGTAAAAAATCTTTACTTGGCCCAACGTTAGTTTAATAGCTAAATCCTTCTGCTGTAGGCAATATAAAATGATAGCTATAAGGAACCATACAGATACTAACACTTTTTGTGGAATGTGAATGTGAATAAAAAAAAAGAAAGTAAACTAAAAAAAAAACAAAGATCAATAACAGTATTTTACAAAATAATGCAAATACAACCTTAGATGGGGTGTTAGTGATTGTGCAGACAGGATAGGTCTTGGGAGTTGGTTTTGGTTGGCATTCATAGCACTCCGTTTGACCCTTTACATGAACTGTTACCTATAGCAAAAAGACAAATTCAAGATCAAGGTAAATAGTATATAAATTTTTCATTGTGTACAAAAAAAATTGTGACCTGACTAGCCTCCTTAGAATCTCCTGGTAGGTTATTTTCGGCCAATGCAGACATAATAAAGGTCCAAATACCATAATTCAGTACAGTCTCAGTGAGGGTACTAAAATGCCTTTCTTGCACAACTGATTGGAACCAGGTAACAAGTTTACTTGCTTGGACTACAGTTCTGCTGACTGGTATCCCAGAATACTGACATCTATCAGATGAATATCTAAATCGATCAATGCATGACTTATGGTGAAAAGGAAAAAAGTTACCTGACCCAAAAAACCAGTGGTACCACTTTCAACCAGAGGTACTTTAGCAGCGAGGCAGAGCCTATTGACATGTCGTCTCGCATCAAGATTATCAAGCCCATTTAGCACCACATTAAATTGCTGGAAGAATTCAACATTGAATTGTGGATCCTTCACATTTGCATGGTATGCTGTTATGTTAATGTGGGGCCTGAATTTCAATACAGCTTCCCGGGCAACCTATGCAAAGAGAGAGAGAAGGATTCAGCTAAACCTTAATTAAGCTAAATTAAATGATGAAACTACTGGTAATTAAGCCAGACCAGTAAACCATCATGGCAATGGAGAATTACCCTTTTGGATTAAAAGCTACTGGAAACCTCAATTAAGCTTAGATCATCTAAAAGCTCAAACAAAAATGAAAGGTCAGGTATCAACCAACACCAACAGTGTAGCATCCCAGAACCCGACCAGTACAGTGTTGAGATCGGGTATCGCAACAGGTGAACACAGATAAATGAAAAGGTATGTACCTTAGCCTTAGACTGGCCAACATGACTCTGACGAAAGAGAAACTGCCGATTCAGGTTACTCACTTCTATAGTATCCATATCTATCTGATAATTGGCAATAGAAAATAATTGTCAATATAAATTGAAACAATCAAGTACAGTCATTTCTACAGTATCCATATCTATCGAACAAAATTTTAAAATTGTTGTAGCTTAAGTTCACACATGAAATTTAAATTGCAAAATTTATTCAATTTTTTTCAGCTTTAGGAGTTCATCTTTCTATAAAAGTTCCTTTAGTAAAAAAAAAAATAGTACAACCTACACGAAGGATTTCTAAAATCTGACAATTCAGATAAGATTCATGATGAAAAAGGTAAATAGTAATTAACTAGAAGCTCAAATTAACATATATAAATGAACAATAAACACCTAAAGAGGTTCACTCACTATGTGAATATCTTGAAATCCAGATAGAGCAAGTGTTTTGAGCAGCTCGCAACCTATACCTCCTGCACCAACCATCAACACTTTCGCCCCCTAAAAATTTAAATTTGACAACAAAAAAATTAGAAAAGACCCAAAAGGGTTTCGACCCACCATACTTAGTTCGAACTAAAATAAGAGAGAACAAAAACAAAGCGGAAAAGAAGAGCGAGATGCTACGAGAGGTTTCACTAAGTAGGGTTTACCAGCTAAGAGAGCTAGGTTTAGTAGGTTACGCTCGTTGTTGTCAACGAGAAGAGAAGAGAGAAGAGTGTTAACTGTGTACCTTGATTGCTTCGGATTGAGAGGTGGAAGCCATGGCGAAAGCGAGAAAGAGAGAGAAAGAGAGAAGAAGGTACTAGCGGAGGCGTCGACGAGCAGTTAAGAAACAAAAAAAATGGAACCCGAATCCGAAGAAACGGAGACGGTCAGACGGAGAAGATGCTTTGCATATGTTATTCTATTCGATTCTTCTCCAGTTTGGACAAAATGGATTCTTCGGTGGTTCAGATTTCTGCGGGAATCTGAATTGGATTGGGTTCCTCTCCAACATTTTGGATGATTGGTTGGCATGTGAGGATAATCTGGACCGACAATTTTGAATCTGACTGTCATATTTTGCGGAGATTATTTGATTGTGCGGTAATATTGGAATTGGTGTGAACCTCTTTACGCTTCATCGGAGAGGATGTATACAGTGGCAAATTCCGAGTTCTTTCCTTCTAGTCAGTCAACGCTAATCTACTTGATTATTACTATGATAATGTACTTTTAGTTTTAACATGCAGAAGTAAATTATAAATAAAGTAAAATTTTTGTCCGCTATTTCTGTTTCAGTTTTTCTTTTCTTTTTTTTTTCCTTGCATCTATATTGATCCAAATCCAAAATCATAACTATAGTATTTTTTTATTTTTTACATAGTTTCGTAATCGTAGAACTTAAGTTCAATAAACAATAATTGAGTTCGACCCAACTCACTTATGTATAATTCAAATCGTGGGGAAGTTATTTTATTGAATTATTACTTTATATATTGTTTAAATTAGTGCCCAAGTATTTAAAGACAGAAAATAGAATAAAAGTGGGTTAAGACTAAAACATACTGAGTTTGGGGTTTATTAGGACTATGAGAAACTCAGGGAACAAAATTTTGAATTGACACTAAAAGGCTTTTTATTTATCATAAAAAATTATACCCTTGAATTGTTTTTTTATTTTTTATTTTCATCTGCAGCTATTTGAAATACTATATTTCTTTCTTAACTAGTTCAATTCCTTATAATTTAACCATAATTCATTAGAGTTGCGTTAATTTTTCTTTCGTATATTATTTTGAGAAAGTAGTTTATTAATTTAGTTAAAATATACTAAATTCATACGCAAATAAGAAAGAGGAAAATGCCATCAGCACCTCTGTTTTTTATTTTCCCACGTTTAAGTGACTCGAATGATAATCTCTCTAAATCAGCAAGGGCTATAAAATTAATTAGCAACCCGGACAATTACATATGATTAAATTCAAACGTCAAAAAAGAAAAAAAAACACGATAATATGTGTTTCGTATGTACTAAGTTTTGTTTCATTCATAGAAAGACACAGTATAAAAAGTTTATTATTGCATTCACCGTCACAACACGTTAGTCATGTATCAAATTTCGAGTGGATTCAAACTATTTTTTTATCGACCAAATAAAATAGGCTTTTAATGTTGCCTCATGAATAATATATAAGTAGTCAATGATTTAATGTTGCAATTTTATAAAGCCTTTTACTATTCTCAATTGAATTTAATCATCAAACCCATACTGAATGATAGAATATAAATATCTATTCATATTTCAATACATTAAGTTTCCTTTATTTAAATGAATCTCACTCTCACCTAAAGATACTTTAGGAGTAGCACTCAGAAATCAGAATGAAGCTCCAACCCAAACTTAAAAATATTACACTGAGACTATCTAAAACAGGCCGCCTAAAATGAACTAATAAATGGCCTAACAAAATTGATATGACCATATAAATAGTGCAACACTAAACAAGCAAATATCTTTTCGGGATGGAAAGAGGCCATATTTCAAAGTAATTAATTCTAACATTTATGGTCATTAGTTTAGAGGAAAGTCTATTCGACTCAAAATTCTTTGAAGATTTTTTTTTTAATTATTGCGGAGCTAGACCCGATATTAATTTATAGAGATAATTAGATTTATGCCATTATAAAAAGTTGTTAATTTGAAAAATGCCATTGTTAAATTGTTAAATAGATTTATGCCACTATGAAAAGGTTAAATTAGATTTATGCCATTATTATTCTCTAAAAATAGAATAATTTCTAAAAATGTAATTCTCCGATTCTATCATTATTTGAAAAATTCCCAAGCTACCCTATAGCGTCATCCATCTTTTGCTCTAGGGTAATGTGAATTATGTACTTTCTATTTTAAAATCTACATTGATTTGTTTAAATTTTTTTTTTTACCATTTTGTTCGGATTCTTGTATTTTAAATCATTAGGAGACATATGTTTAATAGTCGAAATCTTTATTTATTTCAAATAAAAATATAATAAAATTCCTTAATAACATATGAATGGGTTAAATTTAATTTTTAGCGTAATTATTTGATTGATGTCATTGGATGACAAATTTAAGATATGTCATTGTAAAGTTGTAAAAGCTTTATTTTTTATATATTATTTTAATGTACTTGTGGCTTAAGACTAATTTTTACATTTTTTACAGCGGCATAAAATTTATTTTTATTAATTTATAGTGGCATAAAAGTAATTTATTATTTAGTGATGGTATTTTTCTAATTTCAAATTTTTACAGTGGCATATTTAAAAGGGTAAAATTGTCATATCAATTGATCGATTACATAAAACTAATTTTTATTATTTTGTAGTGGCATAAAAATAATTTATCGTTTAGTGATGGCATTTTACTAATTTTAATTTTTCGTAGTGGCATAAAACTAATTAACCCTAATTTATATATCGAACAAAAAAATGCTAACACATCGTCTCCTCAATTGAATTTAAAAAAAAAGAAGTCAGTGTTTTAAGGAGTGGGGAAAGGAAATGTAAAACCAAAACAACAAAATTTTTAAGTATTTAGATTTTAGCGTAACAAAACAAATATTAATTTGCAATTGTCAGAAGAATGATTTCATATATCACTGATTTATCGGTTCATAATTCATCGTAAAAGTTAAAAAATCATGATCATTTCTCATTCTAAAAACGATTCATCCTCCCCAAACCTCATGGAAGACCACAGATCCAAGTCCCAAGGGAAATCTAGCCACCCCAAGTCCCCAAATTGTTCATCCATCCCCAACCCTCTTTGCACAAGTAAACTATCATGTACATCGCCTAACTTGTTACTATTATTTCCATGCTCTATCTTTTTATCATTATTATTATCTAACAAACTTTCCAAATCTCTGAAAATGGCACTGAATTCTGGGCTAAAATAGGGTCCATTTTCCATGGCATCCTTGCTTGTGCATATCTCACCAGTTATACTTGCATATTCACTAGGGGCTTTTATGGGCTCCAAATATAAAGACTCCAAATTATCAACTTTTATTGGGCTAAAAGGCCTATCGAATGCATCATCCATCCTGGTGCAAAACACTTCATCACTATCTGTTAATTCACTTTGCACGTTGTTAGTTTCCATATCCGAAACTAAACTGCACAATTTTCCGTCAAATTTCCCAATTGAATTAGAGCAATGGGGACTTGGAGCGTTGTCGACTTTGTTTGTAGTTTGAGATTCTTTCTCACTATTTTTATCACAGTTTTTTGGCGAGCTTTGGGCATTTGTATCCATGTTGACTTGATGGTAGTAGGTATCTATACTTCTGCTAAGGTGAGAGTTCCAGTAGTTTTTTATCTCATTATCTGTTCTTCCATGAAGCTGACTTGCAATCATGGACCACCTAATTATAATGATTAACGTACACAATAAAGGTTAATTATATAAAATATGATGTTTCCTTAAACAGGTAGCAAGTTTATACATAATTTAGTGGGATGTTTAGCAAGTCATTCCCAAAGTATATAACCATATATACATGCATATTTACTTTTTTGTTTTTCTCATGTTACTTAGACAATTATATTCTTTGCAGTTTAACTTTAAACACTAGCTAGGTAACTCATTGAATATATGGTTATTAAATTATGGTGATATACCTAGTTCCCTGACTGGCATGAAGCTTGATAATCAACTCATCTTCCTCCTTAGAAAAGTTGCCCCTCTTGATACCTGTTCGCAGATAATTAACCCACCTCAACCTGCAGCTTTTTCCACACCTCAGCAAACCTAAAGAAAGATCAAAGTATAGGAAAAATGAAACAATTAAATGTGGACTTCTCTCTGTTTCATTGCATGGAGTAGTAGATTGATTAAACAATTAGACTTTGTAATTTCTTGGACATGATTTTTTTTTTCCTTGTGTACGTAACTAACATTGAACTTATAACATTATTTCCCACATATATAATTAAAGTCATTGATTAACTGGTGTTTTGGATTGCAGGTTATCATGTTACGTTTTGAGTTTTATCGCACCTCAAATGCTAGGTTGTCCAAATTTACACAAACATGCACACAGGGGCGGAGGCAGTAGGGGGATAAGGGGGGCTTGGCCCCCAAATGATTTTGAAGTTGTGTGAAGATCTTTTCAATTATATACTAAATTTTGTTAATATATAACATATTGCACCCTTAATAAAATAGTTCAAATACAATTAATATAGCTAAATACTATCTAGTTTAGTTTATTAATTGTTTGTTCAAACAGTTTAATTATAATTTTTTTCTTTTAGAGCAAATTTAGAAGTCGAAAAATCACAAATAAAACATTGCTCAAATATGAAAAATCTTTGCTTACTATTTTTTGAAGAAAAAATTACTTCTTCACAGTATTTGATAAAATTTATGTTTAGAAAAATACTACTATAAAATAATACAATATTATTTTTTGAGATTTTTAAACTTTCAAATTTTAGTCTGCATATATAAGTCGAAATTCTGGCTCCCTCCTAAGTCGAAATTTTGGTTCTGCCCCTGCAAACACAGCTACAACACGATAATTAGCTGATATTATCGTTATAACAAATAGCTGGCAATAATGGCTGACTGTTATGCTACATAACTTTTTTGGTCAATTGTTATGGTTTTTTAAGCTCAGTTTATGGTAACTGTTAAGTATTCTTTTCAATGTAAAAAATGCAACACGGTACAAATCCTGCTATCCATAATACTTTTTTCTGACCTTGTCATGACATAACAATAATTAAGTATAATTCAAAATTTTGTAATCAACCTAGGTTTAAGCACATTCTGTGCTTTCAAACCCACTGAACTTGCTATATATCTGGTAATGAGAGTAAAATAAAAATTAACACTAAGAAGATAATAAAAAAGACATCAAACATTACGAACTTAATTAACTGGTGCATTGCTGCATTAAATTAGAGTTACAAAGCATATTAAATTAATGATGTGCTATCTAAAGGAAACATTCGGTAAAATAAATGCAAATTAGATGCATGCAGCACTGCATACATTCGGCCAACTGGAGATGAAGAAAATCTAATTATATACAAGTTAATTAGTGCAGTGAACCACACGATAGATAGTTTGCAGCATCCATCACTTAATGTACGGACATTAATTTCCAAGCCCTCACTAATCTTATGTCAAAATCTAAAAAATATTTTGAAGAATTTGCATATGGGTAGCATAGAATTTATATATACCAGCTTTTTTAGGCAAGGATCTCCATGAGCCTTCACCGTGAGATTTAATATAGTTAACTAGAATTTCATCTTCCTCTTGTGTCCATCTTCCTTTGTTCAAGCCAACTTTCTCACAGCATGGCGCTCTTCCCATCTCTTCACATTTGAGTACATACTCTCAATCACACACAAGCGGAAGAGAGAAGAGAGATAACGGATAAATCATTTAGTTGCCTGATCTGGACATGGTTTATATATATATACAGCCATGCATGGTTGGTGAAGACCAAATTAATTAAGTGGCTCGTCTAGAGACATTTTCCTTTGTATAGAATAAGTAACAACTTTTTTGTCCTTCGGTTGGGATGTCATTGCTACAGGTTATTTACTGTTAACGTACAATTAATATATTCAAGTCCTTACTTAATTGGTTGGATCATATATATATTCAAATTTTTATTTGTCAAATGAGAAATGATATATAATAAAAATAACTTCTGTTGCACTAATTCACAAAATGTAAATTGTATAGGTGTGGGAAGAAGAGAAGAAAGGAAAAAATGGGAAGAAGTATTGGAAAGTGTGTAACTTTGTGAAGAATTTAGATTGTTTATAATAAATTTGGGCCTTCTTCCTTCTTCCTTCTTCCTTATTCCTATATCCAAACGGTGCCTTATATCGATACATTTATGATTGTTCAGTGATATCACCATTCACCACGCATCAGCCCGTGAACTGGGTTTCGGATGCATCCGGAGTTCAGGACCGTTTGATCCAGATCCAACAGGTCCAGTTGTTCTACTGCGCTGGAGCTAGAATTGTTTCTGTATTTGTGCCTTGTGCGTGGACCGTGTCATAATGCTTCAGTCTGACGAAAGAGTCCAGTATATATATGGGACATAGTAGAATACGAT
This sequence comes from Rhynchospora pubera, assembly GCA_028095005.1. Lineage (NCBI taxonomy): Eukaryota > Viridiplantae > Streptophyta > Magnoliopsida > Poales > Cyperaceae > Rhynchospora > Rhynchospora pubera. The sequence continues at coordinate 120,742,014 of CM051460.1, forward strand.
CGTTTTCGCATTTTAAATTTCAGACGACTGATTTAAATAGTTCAATTTGTTCTCCATATTGAAAACATATAATAAGAAACCAATTTTTACATTTTTTTTTCAAAATTTATTATTATTTTTTTGATATTTTAGAAAATCGTTGTTATTGGACGATCCATAATTTTTATTTCATGAATCTTCTGAAATACCCAAAAGTAATAAAAAAATTAAAAAATGTCTTATTTTCAATTTTTTCTTTTAAATTTTGTCGATAAGTTTAAAATAAAGGTGTTGTCGTTTAATTTTAATTTTTTTTACTTGATATAAATTTGTATACTTGAGCTAGCGATCTCTTAATTTGAAAATCATTATTATTACTAACAACATATATATATATATATATATATGTTAAAACAACAAAATATTTAAATAGAAAATAGTTAAAGAAACAACACATCATGTAAATAGAAAATCATTATTATTTTTCTTCATTCTTGTTCTTCATTCTTATTCTCTATATATATATAGAGAGAGAGAAAGCCTTCAATCAAAGCGCTTTGACCGGAGTCCCGGTTAAATCCCGTCAGGTCTCAATTTTGAAAATTTAAATGACTGATGAAAACTGCTCAATATGATCTCCATATTGAAATCTCCTTGCACACCAAATTTTATATATTTTTTAATTTTTTAAGTATTTTTTTCGAATTTTAGAAAATCGTTAATGTAATTTGTTCTGAATCCTACAAAAACTGTTGTTTTTAAAAATCTGAAAAAAAATACTTAAAAATTTCAAAAAAATTGTCAGCAAGCAGATTTCAATATGGAGATCATATTTGACGTTCGGATTGGTCATTTGAACTTTCAATATTGAAATCTGACGGGGTTTAACCAGAACTCCGGTCAAAACGCTTTGACTGAATCCTTCCTCATATATATATATAGTTTTGATATGGTGAGTCGCGTTCAAAAACTCCTAGATCTGATTCAACATGATCGATCCAAACCATCCAACGCGATCTCCATATTTAAATATCCTTGCAGACCAAAATTTATATATTTTTTTAAAAATTTTTAAGTATTTTTTTTCGAATTTTTAAAACTGACAATTTTTGAATGGTTCAGAACTAATTAGATTAACGATTTTTTAAAATTTAAAAAAAATACGTAAAAATTCTGAAAAAATATAAAATTTGGTCTGCATGGTCTGTGAGTCACGACTCACCATAACAAAAATCTCTCTATATCTCTCTCTCTCTCTCTCTCTATATATATATATATATATATATATATATAGTTTTGCTATGGTGATCAGTCACGACTAACCAGAGCATCTGTAAGTCGAGCTCAAAATTCCTAAATCTTGTTCAAAATGACCAATCCAAACCGTCCAATACTATCTCCCTATTGAAAAATCTCCTTGCAGACCAAATTTTATATTTTTTCGAAATTTTTTAATTATTTTTTTGAAATTTTGGAAAATCATTAATCTAATTAGTTCTGAACCGTTCAAAAACATTAGTTTTTAAAAATCCGAAAAAAATACTTAAAAATTTCGAAAAAATGTAAAATTTGGTTTGCATAGAGATTTCAATGGGAAGATCGTATTGGACGGTTTGAATCGGTCGATTTAGGAATTTCGAGTCCGACTCACAGATCCTCTGGTGAGTCGCGACTGATCACCATAACAAAACTATATATATATATATATATATATATTAACCAAAGTTTAAAACAAGCCAACATATTAGAAATGTTTGGACTTGTGCCAAAGCCGCAATTAGAAACAATTTAGTAATATACTAATTCTGAGTACCGGTACATACCATACAACTTTGCTAATACCGGTACATGTTTGAAATGTTTCCACAAAAGTCGTTTGCGAATTTTTGCAATGGGTAAAGAATAGGTCCAATCAATTGTAACCTGGCCCCCTGTCTGCCTTATTAAATAGATTTGGACTACTCAAAATCAAATGTATGTTTGCATGAGAAAAGTGGAAGAAAGAAAATGTTAGAGATATGTCCTAGAAGCCAATCATACTTGGCTACTTCTATGGTTTTATGTCATAGATGATTTTATATCATTTGTTCCTTAATTTATGTGTTGACAGTTCATTCAGGTTGAGGATCTGAATTATAGATCACTGTGTTTCATTTAGTAGTAAATGACAACAATAAATCTAAAGCGTCCATAATCTTGATAGTTAACAAGGAACATTAATTATCAATAAGATTAGTATGCAAGTTAAGTGATGATTAAGTTCTATAAATCATGGGTTAAGAGTAACCAACTTAATTGCATATTTTTATGTTAATTGAACAAAGTACAGGACATGACCCAACGAAATAAATATATGGATTGTGTTATGTGTCATTATTTATTTCGTTATGATTTTGATTCTAAGTTTGAGATGTTTATCTTTTCCACATGAGGATAGGTTCAATAAATATCGTCTACCGCTGATTCCCGATAAGGGCTGCTATACGGACGTTATTTATGTTCTCTTGAATTGTGCGGGGAAAAGCTAAATTATCAAGAAAACCGTATGTCCCTTATTAATTCATTTAGTGAGTGACGATATCTGTTTGGGCCCCTTGATGGAGATAGATTGTTTGCTAGCAACTGATACAATTATCTCTAGATCAAGAAACGTAAAATCTGCAAGAATGACACATTCCTATCTTGGATTATACGGTGATATCGTGTGACATAAGAATCAAAATAGAGATATACTTTTATTATCTTATGCAGGATTGAAATATTGTAGCTGTACACTATTTATGCGAATTGGGAATCATAACGTGTTGCTAGATACCGCTTATGATTATTGGAATTAAATAGCGATTTAACTCCATGTCCAACGTAGCATAAATCCTCAAAGGGTCACACAAAATTGGTGTTTTAACCATGCGTGCATTATTTATTTATTTGCAATAATTGGTATTGCAAAATATGATAAGTTGATTAATTAATTAAAAAGCGTTATAGACCGTTATAATTAATTAAATCAAAGAGATCATATAGAAATAAATTAATGCATTTTCTAATCCCTAAATAATAATTATTATTAAGTTAATAATTATTTATTCAACACATATGCATATTAAAAGGCTTTAATTAAATAGTTAATTAAAAGTCCAATAGGGAACCAAATTGGGAGCAACAAGAAAGGGCCATTTAATGATTGATTGAGTGGACCCATAATGCAAAACACATAGCCCATAGAGGCCCATAATGTGGCCGGCCATGCTAGTGGTAGGTGGGGTGACAATGTTGTAAATACTTGATAGGTGGTAGGTAGGGTTAGCACACTATATAAGGAGTCGTATAGTTGCAAATTGACCTCTCCTCTCTCTCCCACAACCTAGCCGCCCCCCTAGTCCCCTAGGCCGGCGCCTCCCTCTTCTCTCTCTCCCTATTGCTCATGTGTTGAGCCCCCTTTCTTCCTCAAATTGATTTGTTGATTTGGTAGAAGAACGGGAAAGTTAGGGATTAGTCTAATCCTCCAAGTTACTAGCATAGCTTGTTGAGGATTTGGTTAATACCAAGTGGACTCGAGGAGCTTTCGACAAGGAGGCCGAAAGAGCAAGCACCACCTTCATCCAAACCGTGGTTCAAGCCCCTTGATTACGATATCAAGGGAGGTATACTTTTGAACCTCTTTCTCTTGTGTGAATGGCTTAGTACTAGTTCCTTTGTATGTGCACACTTAATTGTGGGTAATTAAGAGTAATTAACCATAAAAATTATAATTGTGCACTTGACTAACAGTGGTATCAGAGCACATGGTCGTACTTAAGCTATTTTGACACTTAATTAAGAGAAATTGGCTAATTAACGGATTAGTAGAGATGATGCGTTTGTTTGCTGTCTGGAAATGGTATTTTCTGTGTTGTTTTACGTTTTTCGCTTTGCTAAGTTCTCTGGAAGATCTTTTCATCTACATGAAAGTTGTATATCTATAGATTGTGATTCTTTTGGCGTTAGATTCACATTTTTATGAATTAGTATAGATTTAGTGTGAATAAAACGGCGACAGTGCGCAGAACCAGTTTCTGCTCGTACTGTCCTGTTTGAATGGCTTGAAAGATTTATATTTTGAATATAAATACCAGTGTTCTATGGCTAGATTAAAAGAGGACTTGAAGCTCTTTCTGAGCATGTGTTATTTGTTGCATGACTCAGATTAATTTGTGGGTTTTCAAGTATGAAAAGGAAGATCTTGTCAGATCCAGTTTGTTGAGCAAATCGATTGTTCTAATAAACTGTACCAACTGAGATCTCATTTAAAAATTCTGTTTAAATGGAGTTGTTCTATTTTGAGTTAAAATTCCAGGAAAATTAATTTCATAATTGTTCGTGGAACTTTGGACCTTCAAATAGGTTAAAACATTTCGATCGACAGTCTGTTGCAGTACAGAATTTGTTGATTGTTTAGTATGTAACTCGAACTTTTTGAACTGAACTTAGTGGTTTTCTTTTCATGGATAGTTAGCCTATAGACTAAACAAGTTTTTGTATGTATATTGTATATATAAAAACTGATTAGAAGGTGGTCTAACAGACCAAATGGTTGAGAGGATAAGCTGAAAATCTCATAACGGTGTTTCGTGCACTTGTAAGAGATTTGTCATTTTTTATTCTCCCAGATGGTTTAAGATCTCTTCTTGAATTTTTTACTGGTAATCACAACTATGATAAGGAACTTAAGTAATTTATTTGAGAATTTCTGGAGACCTAAAACTATTGATTTTGTTGGATTCCATTAGTTACGTTTTTTAATAAATTACTGTTTTTCTAAGTATTCAAATTAGTTGAAAACGATTAGAAAACTCCTTGTTTGATCTCCTTTCAGTTATGGGATGTTGAAAGAACTTTCTAAATGAATTTAAAAAAATTTTGTTGTTTAAAATTGAGAATTTGTACACGGAATTTACTTATGGCAAAACGATACGCAAAGATGCTTGAAAATCGTTAATTGGAAACAAAGTGCTTGTATGTGCTAACTTTGTTTTGTAGGTGGATAGTGGGTTTAGTATGGCTCATGACTCAATGCCTTGTGGTTGTAATTTGAATGCATGTGTGAATGTTTGTAATGCGGCCTTTGGTGTCATTAATTAATTAATTTGTTGATTAATGTTTTATGTAACTTGTGAGGCTTGCATGCCCCTAAGGTTAGGATGGGAATATGATGTTTTCACAAGTATTTTGTACCTTTATTTTATATAGGATTTAGATCCTTATAGAATTTAGTGGGAGGGACAAGGATTAGATTAGTTTTGCTCCATGGACGATGTGGCGAAACTAATGCAAGCGGGAGCCATACAAACCCATAACTATGAGATGCTTATATGATTACTTGTGTTAGGTTAGGTATGGGTGTATGCTTACACGACCACCAAACAAAGTGTCATATGACTTGTTAGTCCCAAACTAAAACGAATAAGTTAAAACGCCATCCTTCTCTCTATCCCCTTCACGCCGATTGTCACTCATGGCGCGGTCCGCCCAAGCGGACGTCATGGTTGCCAATTCGGTAGTCGGGGTGCAAATAGCTAAGATTTGCAAGGAGCAAATAGTGAGAATTGATTTTTCGATGGACCCAACTAGAGTTTGGACATCGGGGCGAAGTTCGCCTATGCGAACCAAGAGTCATGGTAAGATGATTGGTTGGAGAACCTACCTTATCTAGTCATTTTGGATGACGTGCCATAGCAGGTCCATTTTGACGAAAATAGGGGTCTTGGAAATCACTATACTTAGGGACTTTTAAAAGGTGTAGTGAAAGTTTTACTTTTGTTAAAACTAAAAACATAAAACTAATTGACCTTTAAATTCGATAATTGTTGTAGATGTCTTCCTCCTCTTTAACGCTTCGTTCTCTTCTTGAGAAAGAGAAACTCGCTTTTAACGGTGCTAATTTCTTGGATTGGCACCGCAACCTAAGGTTTGTCCTTAGGTTTGAGAAAAAGGAGTATCTCCTCACCACTCCGATTCCCTCTGCTCTCGCGGACACCGCTCCAAAGGATAAGCATGAGGAATATGAGAAGCACGTCAATGACGACATGGAGATGTCGGTCTTGATGGTTGTGGTCATGGAATCGGAACTCCAAAAGGAGTTCATTGATAGTGGTTATGGAGTGTTCGAAATGATCACTCGTCTCAAGAACATGTTCCAAACTAAGGCCCGCACCGAAAGGGCCCGTCTTATCAAGACAGTCGCCAACACTCGCTTGGCGGAGGGTCATGAAGTCGGGCCAGACGTCATGAAAAAGGCGGGGTTGTTTCGGCAGCTTGAAAAGCTTGATACGCCCTTTCCTTCGGGTGCGATTCAAGATTTCATTCTCAACTCCCTCCCTCCAAGCTTCATCGGTTTTGTTGCGAACTACCGGATGAATGGCATGGACAAGAGCATGGATGATCTCCAAAACATGCTCGTTGAGACGGAGGATAGTCTCAAGAAGGAGAAGGGCCCAAATGATGTTCTTGCCGTGAGTGACAAGAGCAAGAAGATCAAGAAGCAAAGCCGTAAAGCCAAGAAGGGCAAAGGCCCGGTGACACCCCAAGGTCCGGCCAAGGATGCTCCCGTGGGTTCCAAGAAGAAGAAGAACCCGGCCACTCCCGAGACCGTTTGCTACTATTGTAGCAACAAGGGTCATTGGAGGAGAAACTGCCCCAAGTACCTCGCCGACAAGAAGGCGGGAACCGTCCAACCTTCTTCTTCAGGTATATTTGTCATCGAAACCCTTGTCGCTACCTCTAACACCGATTGGGTATTCGATACCGGTTCGTGTGCTCACATTTGTCGAAATGTGCAGGTTCTAAAGAATAGGAGGCGGCTCGAGAAAGGTGAAGTTCAACTCCGCATCGGGAATGGCACGTGCATCTCCGCTATGGCCATTGGGAGCGTGGATTTAACTTTACCTTCCGGTTTTGTGTTGGAACTAAAGGATGTATTTTTGGTTCCCTCTATCACTCGAAACATTATCTCTATCTCTTGCTTGGACATGGATGGTTTTGATGTTGTAATAAAGAACAAGTTGTTGACCTTGTTTCGAAATGAAGTTCGTTTTTGTGAGGCACATTTATTGAATGGTCTTTATGTGCTTGATTCTAGCGGACTTATCTTGAGTGTTGAGAATGACAATAGGAAACGTAAGATTTCACATGAGAATGCAACTTTGATGTGGCATTACCCTTAGATCATATCAATGAGAAACGCATCAGGAGATTACAAACCGTTGGTCTCTTGGATCAATTCGCTTTCGAGCCAATTGACACATGCGAATCTTGTTTGATGGGAAAGATGACCAAAGCGTCTTTTCCTAACAAAGGGACAAGGGCAAATGACTTATTAGACCTTGTACATACCGATGTATGTGGACCTATGAGCATTTGTGCACGTAGTGGTTATTCATACTTCATCACATTCACCGACGATCATAGTAGATACGGGTATATCTACTTGATGCGTCACAAATCCGAATCCTTTGACAAGTTCAAAGAATTCAAGAATGAAGTTGAAAACCAACTTGGTCGAAAGATCAAGGTCTTACGATCCGATCGAGGTGGTGAGTACTTGAGCCATGAGTTTGGCAACTATCTAAAGGAGTGTGGAATCGTTCCACAACTCACTCCACCCGGAACACCACAATGGAATGGTGTATCCGAAAGGAGGAATCGAACTTTGCTTGACATGGTTCGATCAATGATGAGCCAAGCCGATTTGCCTATGTCCTTTTGGGGATACGTCCTTGAAATCACAACTTTTACATTAAACCGTGTTCCATCAAAGTCCGTTGAGAAGACGCCTTATGAGCTTTGGTTTAAGAAGAAACCAAGCATGTCGTTTCTCAAGATTTGGGGTTGTGAAGCTTATGTGAAAAGGCTAGTGAGCGATAAGCTTGGACCCAAATCGGACAAATGTCACTTCGTAGGATACCCTAAGGAAACGAAGGGTTACTACTTCTATAACCGCAACGAGAACAAGATAGTTGTTGCTCGTTATGGTGTGTTCTTGGAGAAGGAGTTTCTCTCAAGAAGAAGTAGTGGGAGCAACGTGGTGATTGAAGAAATTCAAGAACCGCAACAACAAAGCATGCCTCAAGTAGGCAATGTAGTTGTTCCCAATATGGTGCCAAATGAGGTTGCACAAAATGAGGATGCACCAAATAAGATTGTAGCCGAACCCATTCCACAAGTTGTTGTGGAAGAAGAGGTTCATGAACAAGCTCCCTCAAATGAAAATTCAAACATATCGCGAGTCGATGATGTTGAGGAAGCACCTTCACTTGAAGTTCAAGAACAAAGTCCACAAACCGTTGTGGAACAAGTTCAAGAAACTCAAGCATCTACCCTACGAAGATCGGCAAGGCCAAGTCGTCCACCTATAAGATATTTAGGTTTGCACGACGTTCTCGTCATGGAGAACGATGAGCCTTTGGCCATTGATGACATGAGAAAGAAACCCGACTCAAAGGAATGGCTAAAAGCCATGGAATCCGAAATGCAATCCATGTATGACAACAAGGTATGGACCTTGGTTGACCTTCCCAATGGAGTAAAACCCGTTGAGAACAAATGGATCTTTAAGAGAAAGGTCGACATGGATGGCAACTTGACCATTTACAAAGCACGACTTGTAACGAAGGGTTACAAGCAAATTCATGGTATTGACTATGAAGAAACCTTCTCGCCCGTCGTCATGTTTAAGTCAATTCGGATCATGTTAGCAATTGCCGCATTCTACGATTATGAGATTTGGCAAATGTATGTCAAAACCGCCTTCCTAAATGGAAATTTGGAAGAGGATGTGTACATGACACAACCCGAGTGTTTTGTGGATCCAAAGAATGCTAACAAAGTATGCAAGCTTCAACGATCCATTTATGGATTGAAGCAAGCATCAAGGAGTTGGAACAAGCGCTTTGATGAGGAAGTCAAGAAATTGAACTTCTCTCAAAGTGAAAAGGAACCTTGTGTCTACAAGAGGTTTAGTGGGAGCGTGGATGTGTTTCTTGTTTTATATGTTGACGATATACTCTTGATCGGGAATGATATTCCCGAATTGAATGCAGTCAAGGATTCATTGAAGAAAGTGTTCTCAATGAAAGAATTGGGCGAAGCCGCCTGATTGGCTTTGAGTTGTATCTTTTATTTGGGCGTTAGTATGAGACATGTATATTTGGATATTACATTGAGTACTATACACTGGCTAGAAGTCACTGTTGATTGACTCTAGGCCAAGTGGGAGATTGTTAGAGATATGTCCTAGAAGCCAATCATACTTGGCTACTTCTATGGTTTTATGTCATAGATGATTTTATATCATTTGTTCCTTGATTTATGTGTTGACAGTTCATTCAGGTTGAGAATCTGAATTATAGATCACTGTGTTTCATTTAGTAGTAAATGACAACAATAAATCTAAAGCGTCCATAATCTTGATAATTAACAATGAACATTAATTATCAATAAGATTAGTATGCAAGTTAAGTGATGATTAAGTTCTATAAATCATGGGTTAAGAGTAACCAACTTAATTGCATATTTTTATGTTAATTGAACATAGTACAGGACATGACCCAACAAAATAAATATATGGATTGTGTTATGTGTCATTATTTATTTCGTTATGATTTTGATTCTAAGTTTGAGATGTTTATCTTTCCACATGAGGATAGGTTCAATAAATATCGTCTACCGCTGATTCCCGATAAGGGCTGCTATACGGACGTTATTTATGTTCTCTTGAATTGTGCAGGGAAAAGCTAAATTATCAAGAAAACCGTATGTCCCTCATTAATTCATTTAGTGAGTGATGATATCTGTTTGGGCCCCTTGATGGAGATAGATTGTTTGCTAGCAACTGATACAATTATCTCTAGATCAAGAAACGTATAATCTGCAAGAATGACACATTCCTATCTTGGATTATACGGTGATATCGTGTGACATAAGAATAAAAATAGAGATATACTTTTATTCTCTTATGCAGGATTGAAATATTGTAGCTGTACACTATTTATGCGAATTGGGAATCATAACGTGGTGCTAGATACCGCTTATGATTATTGAAATTAAATAGCGATTTAACTCCATGTCCAACGTAGCATAAATCCTCAAAGGGTCACACAAAATTGGTGTTTTAACCATGCGTGCATTATTTATTTATTTGCAATAATTGGTATTGCAAAATATGATAAGTTGATTAATTAATTAAATAGCGTTATAGACCGTTATAATTAATTAAATCAAAGAGGTCATATAGAAATAAATTAATGCATTTTCTAATCCCTAAATAATTATTATTAAGTTAATAATTATTTATTCAACACATATGCATATTAAAAGGCTTTAATTAAATAGTTAATTAAAAGCCCAATAGGGAACCAAATTGGGAGCAACAAGAAAGGGTCATTTAATGATTGATTGAGTGGACCCATAATGCAAAACACATAGCTTATAGAGGCCCATAATGTGGCCGGCTATGCTAGTGGTAGGTGGGGTGACAATGTTGTAAATACTTGGTAGGTGGTAGGTAGGGTTAGCACACTATATAAGGAGTTGTATAGTTGCAACTAGTCCCCTAGGCTGGCGCCTCCCTCTTCTCTCTCTCCCTATTGCTCATGTGTTGAGCCCCCTTTCTTCCTCAAATTGATTTGTTGATTTGGTAGAAGAACGGGAAAGTTAGGGATTAGTCTAATCCTCCAAGTTACTAGCATAGTTTGTTGAGGATTTGGTTAATACCAAGTGGTCTCGAGGAGCTTTCGACAAGGAGGCCGAAAGAGCAAGCACCACCTTCATCCAAACCGTGGTTCAAGCCCCTTGATTACGATATCAAGGGAGGTATACTTTTGAACCCCTTTCTCTTGTGTGAATGGCTTAGTACTAGTTCCTTTGTATGTGCACACTTAATTGTGGGTAATTAAGAGTAATTAACCATAAAAATTATAATTGTGCACTTGACTAACAGAAATAAACAAAATATATCAAGACTAAATAAAATAATATTTTCAATCTTAATTTCAGAATTTCTATTATCTCGTTTATCCATTTATTCCTCTACATAAGTTTACAATATCTCTATTTGTAGGCTCAGTTTAGATAGGTGTGGGAAGAAGGGAAGAAGTGGGAAGAAGTATTGGGAAATGTGTAACTTTATGAAGAGTTTGGATTGTTTATAATTTTTTTTCTTCTCATCTTCCTTCTTCCTCTTCTTCTTCTCTCATCCAAACGCAAGCATAGGGTGCGTTTGGATCGTTGGAAGAAAGAAGAAGAAGAAGGAAGAAGAAGAAAAAAAATTATAAACAATTCAAACTCTTCACAAAGTTATACACTTCCCAATACTTCTCCCCTTCTTCTCTTTTTCCCACACCTATCCAAACGGAGCCATAAAGAAGTATTATTTTCTTCGCCAGAATAAAAAATGAAGCAAGCAATACATGTGCAGAATAGACACAAACTAGGATCTAACAAAGCAAAATAACTTTTAAAACCAATAGCATGAAACAAAATTCAAAGGAACTACCAGTCGTATACACTAATTAATCATGTTGATTTGAGCTTTTGATTTCTCAGTAATATCCTGTAGATGCTTCACGGCTTGAGGAAAACATTTATCATTTTCTGACGAACATGACTTCAACTGTTTCAAGCCGCCTTCCCTTATATGGTGCAATTTTCAATGGAGACAACAAAGATTAATCCATGATCATGATTCTATCTTTCAAGATCATATGAGAAAAAGATTAACTTGGCAAAAACACCATTCTAATTAAGTTACGACATTAATATGTTATTAAATTACTTTTAGTTTCATGATCATACCTTTATATATATTAATGTGGGTCATTTGCAGTGGCCAGTGGATTTTTGAAAATTGTACAAAGTTAACTTAATTTTACATAAATCAATATATTGTCCATTATTGGTTAATAAAATATAATTTCACGATTCCTGTCGGAGTGTAAACTGTATAAAGTTTTTTTTTTCCCTATGTTGTAGATACTTAGCAAAATTTTCAGCGAAAGTCATTTTGGGGAAATGAGAAAAGGAACAGGGAAGTGGGAATTTGGTTTGTTTTACACTTTTACTAAAGCCCATGATTAATGTCATAGACCGGGACCATTCAATTATTTAGTAAGTCGTTAGTCCATCGACATTATAAAACCAAACCCAAAATAACGTTTTCATTTATCAAGAAACAATATTAGACAGACAGCAGAGAAAGAATTCAAGAAAATGACAGCCGACGAAGCAAGTCTCCGGATAGCCATCCGAAACTTGCAAAGCTCCATGAGAGGTGCTAGGGTAGCATGGAACCGCCGTGGTCATCTGATGAATGCCGACCAGGTTCAGGCGATCCACTCAATTCGTGACCAGATTGGGGCTCTTCGACCTGAGCTGCTGGCGAGGATAAACGAGCAGTCCCTCAATTTCCAAACCCTGGAAATAATCTTGCAACAAGGCCACATTGACACATCAAGTGAGGATACGGCATATACGGCAGGTTCTGCGGCTTCCTCTGTCGGCTCGGTCCACCGACGTGCTCCGCAGCAAGATGCAGTCTTGCCAGCTGGCTCAGAACAAAACCAGCTGCGTCAGCAACAGCATGGAGCCGCTGCAATCCGCCTCGGCCCTGCCCAGCCGGTCCCACGACACACCGCTGATCTCTCCCCTGCCTCCATCAGTCTATGTCAGGTGTAAGTTGTTGTGTCAAGCGGCACACAATAGGCACGCAAACAGAATGGAACAGAAGATCAGTTTTGAGGCTGAATAATGATGGAATATAGTCAATATTAGGTTACTTAATTAGAGATTCTAATAATATCTTTTGTTATTTGTTTTATGGTACTTTCTTATTCGGCAGATGAAAAAAACAGGAAACTGTTCTTTATTTTAGGATAGACATGTATTAGGTTATTTATTTCTATGTTTTGTTATGAATAAAAGCTAAGGAAAATCAAGAAAAGGTGCGGCAGTTTTTGCACCACAAATTCGTTCTTTTTGTTCTTTTCTGTGTGTTTTCTGGTATTGATTCTGACATTTGGTATCAGAGCAGCCAGGTTGCGAGCATGGGAGAAAACGATGGAACGAAGACACCACCTCCGTCAACTGATGGAAACGGTGAGAAAGCACAACACAGAACAACTTCAAGATTGAATGTGCCAGTTCAATATCCTATATTGAACGACACAAACTATGGAGTATGGGCAGTCAAGATGAAGATGCTCTTGCGAGGATTAGGCGTATGGGAAGCTATTGAGGGCAAAGAACCAGTGGAACAAGAAAGGGATCAGGGAGCTCTAGCAGCTATTTCCCAAGCAGTGTCTGATGCCGTAGTAATGGCGATTGCTGAAAAGGAAACAGCAAAAGAAGCATGGGAGACAATCAAGCAACTGAGCGTTGGAGAAGACCGTGTCAGAAAAGCAAGGGCACAGGTATTGAAGTGCCAGTTTGATCGGATGATTATGTCCGATACTGTTAGTATAGCAGAATTTTCTCAAGAAATGATAAGTATAGTTGGAGAAATTAGATCTCTTGGAGTGGAACTAAAAGATAGTGCTGTGATAGAAAGATTTTTTAGTGCTGTCCCTGATAAATTCTTGCCAATTATTGGAACCATAGAACAGTGGGGGGATGTATCCTCAATGACAGTGGCAGAAGCAGTAGGACGGTTGAGAGTTTTTGAGGACAGCATAAAGGGAAGACAACAAAATAGAGAAGAAGGTGAGAAACTGATGCTAACACGTTCACAGTGGGAAGCATTATCCTTGAAAGAAAAAAAAAGTGAAGGAGGGTCTGCTAGTAACGAAGGATGGCACAAAGGGGAACATGAGAAGAAGCCATACAAGAAATTTGACAAATCTAAGATCAAGTGTTTCAATTGTTCAATTTATGGGCATTTTGCTTCAGAATGCCGTAAACCTAAGAAGGAAAGAGTAAATCTGATGGAGAAAGAGGAAGATGAGCCAGCACTTCTCATGAATGAAATCATAAACATTGAAACAACTAGTGGGGTGAGAGAGGCATTGTGTTTAGGGGCAGAGGTGAAAGCAGAGGAGAACATGTGGTACTTGGATTCGGGAGCAAGTAATCACATGACGGGATGTTTAGAATATCTCACAAATCTTGATACAACAGTCAAAGGAACTGTTAAACTTGGAGATGGGTCAGCAGTGTCTATAGGAGGATGTGGTACTGTGACGATTAAAGGGCGCACAGGAGAGCAAAGAGTTTTAACCAATGTTTTTTATATCCCAAAATTAACCAGCAACATAATCAGCCTGGGGCAATTAGAAGAAAGTGGCTGCAGAGTGAAATTTGAAGATGGCAACTTAAAGGTGTTTGATAAACATGGGAGGCTGATCATCCGTGTACAGAGATCTAAGAACAGACTGTATATTCTCAAGCTCAACCTAGTAAAGTCTGTATGCCTAAGAGCAAGTGTTGAAGATGATGCACGAAAGTGGCATGCAAGATATGGGCACTTGAATTTTCAGTCTTTAAAACAGATGTGTCAGGAAGATCTGGTAGAAGGATTGCCAAAGATTGAATGTGCAATCGAAGTATGTAGAGGCTGCTTAGTTGGCAAACAGCGTCGGTTCTCATTTCCTAAACAAGCAGAATTCAGAGCAAAAGAATCACTGGAATTGCTTCATGGGGACTTGTGTGGACCCATTACTCCTTCTACACCAGCTGGTAACAGATTTTTCTTATTAATAGTGGATGATTTTAGTAGATACATGTGGATTATTCTCATGAAAACCAAAGATAAAGCTTTTGCTGCTTTCAAGGAAATTAAGGAAGAAATTGAGGTAGAGAGGAAGGAAAAGGTGAAGGCGTTTAGAACAGATAGGGGAGGTGAATTCAATTCAGATGTCTTTGTTGAATATTGCAAGAAGACAGGAATAAAACGGTTTTTAACCGCACCATATTCTCCACAGCAGAACGGTGTGGTTGAAAGGAGAAATCAAACCGTTCTTGGCATGGCTCGAAGCATGATGAAGAGCATGAGAATTCCTGCTGAATTCTGGGGGGAAGCAGTGACTACGGCTGTGTACATTTTGAATCGAGCGACCACGAAAAGTCTGACAGGAATGACTCCCTATGAGGCGTGGTATAAGAGGAAGCCTAAGGTAAGTCATTTTCGTGTCTTTGGATGTCTGGTACATGTGAGGTCAACAAGTCCACACTTATCAAAACTTGATGATAGAAGTTCTCTTATGGTGTTTCTCGGATATGAGAAAGGATCCAAAGCATATAGAGTATATAATCCTATCACTAGAAAAGTGCATGTGACACGGGATGCTGTATTTGAGGAAGATAAAGAGTGGGACTGGGACTTTGAAAAGGGAAGGTCTGAAATTCAGAAAGCTGCTGGTTTTTCAGTAGAATTTGAGGTGCATGAGGCGGATGATGAATCCCAAAATGATGGTGAAGATGTGAGGTCTGCTATACCAGAATCTCAAGATGATGGTGAAGATGTGATGTCTGGTAACCCGACCTCAATGGGTGACGATGATCATGAAGATTATGTGAGTTCTCATGGAACACCAGTAAGGTTACGTAGTTTGGAAGAGATTTATAGTGAAACTGAACCTATTCAACTGAATTGTTCTGTTGTGTGTTTGATTGGGGTAGAGGAGCCGAAAAATTTTGATGAAGCAACCAAGGATAAAAGCTGGAATCGTGCTATGGCAGAGGAGATCCAGTCTATCGAAGAAAACAAAACTTGGAGTCCTGTAGAACCTGACGAGGGGCAAAAAATTATAGGACTCAAGTGGGTGTTTAAATTGAAGAAAGATTCAGAAGGAAAAATTGCAAAACACAAAGCTCGACTTGTGGCAAAGGGGTATGTCCAACAGCATGGGATCGATTTTGAAGAAGTGTTTGCTCCTGTAGCTAGAATGGAGACGGTACGAATGATTATGGTGTTGGCTGTACAAGAGGGGTGGTTATTGCACCATATGGATGTAAAATCTGCTTTTTTGAATGGAGAATTGAGAGAAGAGGTTTATGTTTCACAACCACCTGGTTTTGAGATAAAAGGTCAAGAGCACAAGGTGTTAAAACTTCACAAGGCACTATACGGTTTGAGACAGGCACCAAGGGCCTGGAATTTCAAACTTGATAGTACTTTGAGATCCATGAATTTTGTGAGGACAGAATCTGAGCATGCAGTCTACACAAGAAAGCAAGGAGAAAGAAGTATCTTGGTGGGAGTCTATGTAGACGATTTACTCATCACAGGAACATGTGAAGAAGAGATAGCAAAGTTTAAGGGGGAGATGATGAAAAAATTCAAAATGAGTGATTTGGGTCTACTGGCATATTATCTTGGCATAGAGGTAAAACAAGTGTCAAATATGATCACTTTGTGTCAGCAGAGTTTTGCTCAGAAGATTCTGAAAGAGTGTGGTATGGAAGAATGTAACCCAGCACAAATACCCATGGAAACTGGACTCAAACTCAGAAAAACCAGTGGTTCCTCACCAGTTGATCAGACCCGGTACAGAAGTATTGTGGGGAGTCTTCGATATCTACTACATACCAGACCTGATCTAACATATCCTGTAGGTATTGTGAGTCGGTTTATGGAATCTCCCACGACTGAGCACATGGCAGCAGTAAAGCACATTCTGAGGTATGTGAAAGGGACAACTGGCATGGGTTGCTGTTACAGGAAAATGCCAAATGAAGATCGCAATCTTGTAGGGTTCTCTGATAGCGATTTGGCTGGAGATTTAGATGACAGAAAAAGTACTACAGGTGTGTTTTATTTTCTTGGAAGTAATCCTGTTAGTTGGTCATCAAACAAGCAAAGAGTGGTGGCTCTATCTTCGTGTGAAGCTGAATATATAGCAGCTGCAACAGCAGCTTGTCAAGGGGTCTAGTTGGAAGGTTTGCGTACTGAGTTATCTGGTAAACAATCTCTAAAGATCAAGCTTAAAGTCGACAACAAATCTGCAATATCGCTGTGCAAAAATCCAGTCTTTCATGACCGTAGCAAGCATATTGACACTCGTTTTCACTTTATAAGAAAGTGTGTAGAAGATGGGATAGTAGAGGTCGAACATGTCGGGACCAATGATCAGGTTGCTGATATATTAACTAAGCCATTGGGAAGAAAGAAATTTCTGGAGCTAAGAGAAAAAATTGGAGTGCAGATTGTCAAGGAGACACAACAGCTTAAGGGGGAGAATGTCAGGTGTAAGTTGTTGTGTCAAGCGGCACACAATAGGCACGCAAACAGAATGGAACAGAAGATCAGTTTTGAGGCTGAATAATGATGGAATATAGTCAATATTAGGTTACTTAATTAGAGATTCTAATAATATCTTTTGTTATTTGTTTTATGGTACTTTCTTATTCGGCAGATGAAAAAAACAGGAAATTGTTCTTTATTTTAGGATAGACATGTATTAGGTTATTTATTTCTATGTTTTGTTATGAATAAAAGCTAAGGAAAATCAAGAAAAGGTGCGGCAGTTTTTGCACCACAAATTCGTTCTTTTTGTTCTTTTCTGTGTGTTTTCTGGTATTGATTCTGACAGTCTAGGCCCGCGACGTGTTGATTACATGCCTACCTCTTGCCAACTGGCGCCTCGTCATGCAACATTCTTCCCCAGAGCCAGTTCAGCCCACCTTGCACCACGCCCCAGCACTATCTCCCCCAGCGTGGGCCTTCTAGCCTCCCAACACCCAGTTTCGTCTCATGTCTCAAACCACCCAGCCCTGGTTCCCTCTGCTATAACCCCCGGCCCCGACCCCGACCCCAGGCAGGGCCCACTAGACCCACGTCAGACGACCCCTCTGCCTTCTCCTGACTCGGGCCTTCCAGCCCCACGCATTGCCGGTTCGCCTCCTGCCCTGCCACAACATTCTCCGGCTGGGGCGACCAATCACAGCGCCACCCAGTGATGATCTTGAGATAGGAACAGGATAACCTTTGCTTAGGTCGAACAAGATAAAAATAACTGTGTTCTGGTTTAGTTCTTTAGAATAATTATTGCTTTGTTTTTATCTTCTCTTCTCTTCTTTTTTTTTTTTCAAGATGCTTGTAATTATTGAAAAATAGAATTCTTCTCATGTTCTTGTTGAATATATTCTACGTACAGAATTTTATTTCCAGCAAAACAATAAAGCTGTCTTGTTTAATATTTATCCCGTGCACTTTAATTAAAAGAGTAGTTTGAAGTTATTATAACATTAAATTAAATGTGGAGAAGATTGGGTGTTTGGCTCGGTCCGAGTTGGGCCAAACTCGGACCGAGTTGAACCACATCCCTTTGGCTCGGTCCGAGTTGGCTAGAACTCGGTCCGAGTTGGATCGTCTGACTTTCCTTTTTATGATTTATGCATATATGGAAATGTAATAAAAAGAAATATTAGCCTACCTATTATAAAGGAGGCGCCTCCCTCTTTCTTTCTGACCTATCTTCTTCCCCAATTCTCCCTTGTACTCCATTATTATTGAAAAGAAATAAAAAAGTGATGGTGTGTGTGCGTGTGGATGTAGGTACGATTTCGTACTGAACCACGTTAAATATTGTGTCTTTCTGTGATTGCTCTTTATGTTTACATGGTATCAGAGAAGTAGATCTTGACTACTGTGTGTTTTTTATCCCTGTGCGAGTTACTGCACAGTTGCTACTTCGTCTCTGTGCGAATTACTGCACAGATCTTACCGAAACCTCTCACCACGATCTAAACCATGAGTAACCCTAATGATTCAATCCCTAAAACCCCTATCCCTGATCCTAATCCACTAGATCCGATGACCCTTATTCAAAGCTTGAATAACACCCTGTCCCAATTGCTTACACAACCGAGACCTCCATCAAACACTCAAAGCCAAGAGGGGTTCACCTCCGCGATGTCGATCAAGTTAGATGGGTCAAACTTCTATCTCTGGTCGCAGATGCTGCAGATGAAACTCAATGGGCGAGATAGATTGGGTCACCTTGATGGGTCAACTCGGCCAAAGCCGTCAGACGAGGAAGCTTATAAACGATGGTCTGTGATGGATTCTCAGGTGAAAGATTTCATGATTAACTCTATGGACTCATCACTAATAGGTACCTTCTTACCTTACTCTACTGCACAAGAGGTATGGAATGCAGTCAACACCTCTTACTTTGATGGTAGTGATTTGTCTCAAATTCTGAATCTCAAAAGGAAAATTAGTAAAGTCAAACAAAATGGTGAATTGGTCCAGAATTTTTACAGTACTCTACAAGGGTTATGGAAGGAATTAGACACTCGTAGACCTAATCCTATGGAATGCCATCATGATATTGAAAAATACCAGAAATTGGTTCAAGAAGATAGGGTACTGACTTTTTTAGATGGTTTAGATGATAAATTGGATCTGATTAGGGCTAGTGTTCTCCAAATTAATCCCCTCCCTACCGTAGAAGAGGCATTTGCCTTGGTAAGGAAGGAGGAAAGGCGACAAATGGTCATGTTGAATGGGGGTGAAGTTGGTGACAGTTCCTTGGCCATGGTAGCAAAAACTCAAACCTCGAACCTCCAGAAGTCTAACTATCCTCCAAAACCAAACAACAAAAAACCCGTACCACCTGGTGGGTGTACCCATTGTAAAAACCCAAAACACTCTGTGGAGCAGTGTTTCAAATTGATTGGTTATCCAGACTGGTGGGAAGAGAATAAGAAAAAAAGGCAAGGGAAGGCACACATGACAGAAGCCCAGGCCACAGAAGTAAAGACCCTACCAGCTGCAAATTTGGCCAGTTTAAGTTCTGGAACACTGTCTATTTTGCCCTCTGTCGAGAGGAATGAAGGTAAAGTTTTTTCATTAAACACTTCTAGTACTGACTGTTCTTGGATTATTGATTCAGGAGCAACTGATCACATGACCTACAACAGGGAAGACTTGGTAAGAAAATCTGTTCCAAGAAGAAATGAGATTGTTAATGCAAATGGAGAAGTTTATCCAGTCACAGGGGCTGGAGAAGTTCAATTTTCCTCATCCTTAACTCTTTCAAATACACTCTTGGTTCCCTCTCTTTCATCCAAACTCTTGTCTGTAGGACAGTTATGTGAAGACCTAAATTGTGTAGTACTTATGTATCCTGGATTTTGTCTTTTTCAGGACCTCTTGACGAAGGAAATTCTTGGTCGTGGTACTAGAAGAGGAGGACTGTATCATTTAGAAGACTTGGCTGCTGGACAGGCCCATTTATCTGCTGGTTTACACTCAAGTAGGAAGTCTTCTATTTGGATATGGCACAGGCGATTGGGTCATCCATCTTTTGGGTACCTAAGAAAACTTTATCCTAGTTTGTTTTCTGGTTTTGAGAATGAGAGATTTGATTGTGATGTGTGTATCAAATCTAAGAGCCATCGAGCTCATTTTGGAAAAATTTTGGATGATGATAATAATAATAGAGTTCCTTTTGATTTGATTCACTCTGATGTTTGGGGACCTTCCCCGGTTGACTCTCTAGTAGGAAATAGATGGTTTGTCTTATTTGTTGATGATAGTACTAGAATGACTTGGGTTAATGTGGTAAAACAGAAAACTGATGTGCCACTTGCCATTACTTCCTTCATTACCATGGTGAAAAATCAGTTTGATAAGAATGTCAAGGTGTTTAGAAGTGATAATGGTAGGGAATTTGTCAACAAAACACTAGGAGAGTTCTTTAAAACCCATGGGATTATACATGAAACTAGCTGTGTAGGTACACCTCAACAGAATGGTAGGGCAGAGCGTAAGAATAGGCAAATCCTAGAAATGACTAGAGCAATGATGATAGAAAATAATGTTCCTCCTGTAGAGACCTTTTTATCGCCGCGGAATAAATAAACTGAAAATCCACGGGAAAGGGAAAGATCTATCCAGATACCCTCCGCGCGTCACAATTCGATATAAGTCCTTTCTTTCGAAGAGAGAAGAACTCATATGAATTTCTATTCACACGAAGGTTTATTATGTTGTGAGTCCTTTCTTTCCAGCAGGTGCAAGCCCCTGCTGTTAATTACCTCGGGAATAACCGCGAGAACCTCTGATTAAGGAATTCGAAGAATTATATGTATATAGGCCAAAGAGTTGTGAAATACAACTTGTTGGGTGATTATGCATGTGACATTTGTTTATGAGATTTTTATGGTAAGTTGAGATTTTTAATTTTTCATCTAACTTGAACCATAATGGTAAATTACCGACCAGTCCATTAGTCGATCAAATACCGCTTTATTTTGGAGTTGAGATATTTATTCTCATTTTTGACATTTGATTTAGGATTTGAGTTATTTGTTCTCGAATCCTGTGAAGTACCAGGTTCTAAGTACAGAACATATTGTTGACTCAGAATCAAGGACTTCGCAAAGTTAGGGTCAAGAGTGTAACCGCACTGGTCACTCAGGCACAATAACTTTGCAACTTGTCACTGAATACAGAGCAGATCGCTGATTCAGGTGACGAGGGAAACTTATGATCAAACTGGGAATTTGGTCCAGTTAGACCGCTTTTGATTTGATTTAGCACTTATTGGGTATAACTTGAGTTAAATTGGAACTCAAATTATAATTTGGTTTCACTTTTGTTAATTTGAAACAATTTGGATTCAAATTATGTTAGTTCAAGACGATTTGGGGCCTCAAACTAAATTCTAGATAACTTGAGTGTATTTGATACTCAAGTTAGTTTTGATTTGGATTTGGCACAATTTGAGTCAACTTGGACTCAAATCAAAATTTGATTTGGTTTGGTTTGCATTTGTGTCAATTTGAGTTAATTTAAACTCAAATCAGAATCTTACCACAAATTTCAAACATTAAAGTCGCACAATTTCATTTTGGTCTTGTGGACTTTTAGAATTTCTAAAGAAATTTCAATTTAATTTGAATTTCACATGATGCATTATGATGAAAATGATCAAAGTTGGATTTGACCAATCTTTAGATGATTTTGACATCAAATGATCAGTGAAACTGAAATCTTTAGAATTTTTTTGAGTTTTTGGACATTTTATTTGAGATTTTTCGAGTTTTATGTGAATTTTAATGTATTTTGACATTTGGACAATTTACAAATTTTCTGGGCTGTACATTTTGGACAGGACCCACCAGACCACTAATCAGTTCAAAATTAGAAAAGGGTCTCTCTGTTTCACCAAAAATTATGAAACCAGATTCAATTGAAAGAAGTTTCAGAGCGGATTTTTAATATCATTTTTATAGAATTTTCGGAATTTGTCTCAATGGTCTTTGGGCTTGATCTTTCAGGGTCATTTTCTGAAATACAGTTCTGTCAGTTAACATGACCTTTGGTCACTGTTTCAATAACTGTTCTTGTTCTGTTTTGTATTTTTACATGAGGCTTATTTTATTTGAAATTAGACTGCAAGATGGAAATTTTGATATCTAGTATGAATTTTTCTGATTTCATTTGGTATTTTTACAGAAATTTGCAATCTAGGCCAACTTTCTGGAAACAGTTTTTCTGGACAGACAGACCCTGGTTCGGTTTTTGAATTTTTATTTGCTC
Source organism: Rhynchospora pubera (assembly GCA_028095005.1). Classification (NCBI taxonomy): domain Eukaryota; kingdom Viridiplantae; phylum Streptophyta; class Magnoliopsida; order Poales; family Cyperaceae; genus Rhynchospora; species Rhynchospora pubera. The sequence goes on from CM051460.1 coordinate 120,764,512, forward strand.
TCTGTTTGCAGTTATGACTTGAAACTTTCAGATTTGAAACTGTACATCTTGAGGCAGTTACAGTAATTTTCGTAGAATTTTTAGAGATTCATTTCAAGAGTTTCAAGGCATGAACTTTCAGACACATTTGCTGGCACGGTTTGCTGGCAGTTTTCTGAAACTCAATTTCTGTCTAATTTTAAAAATTCATTATAATTAATCTGAGTGTTCAAAAATTCTGAAATTTTTACAGGATGTGTGTCATATCATGTTTCATCTGCAGTTAAAATTTCAATTGGTTCTGTTTAACTGTTTGTGAGATAAAAATTGTTTTGTGTACTGTCCAGAATGCACTTTGCTGGTAACAGAAAATTATCAGGAACATATTTTAGATTTAACTTATGCCAGAAATATAAAATGAAATATGACTTCTCTGAGTAAATTTCGGCAGCATAACGACGTCTTTGCATGAAATTTTGATCTTTGTTGTTCAAACAACCTAAATCGAATGGACTGAGCATGCTACAGATCCAATTCAATTAGGTTCATACCATCTCCATAGGGACTGAGACATGCTGCAGATCCCTTATGAAGCGGTTTCTTATTGTTTAAATCACAACTGAGCATGCTACAGATTGTGATATAAATAAATTTCGATTGAAGTGGTTGCGCTGGAACAAAACTCCATGCCGAGAAGTCGTGCTGCAAAACAGAAATTAGCAATAGAGATTCCATTGATGTTTTAATTTGTGATCAAGTTGCAAAAGTAAGTCATACTTCTTATTAACAGCACGTGGAAGTTTCACATTCCTTTAGAAAACAAAATATTTCAGAAAGAAAGATTAAGAGACATATAATAGTGATGATCTGATTATCAATTCTGAATTTTGAATTTCGAAGAAAAGAACTTTTCTATGCACCATTAGATCGATGATGATGCAGGAATTAATAGAAATAAATAAATAAAGATGAGTATAAATCAGAATAAAAAGAGGCAACAATTGTATTATTTTTCATTGCAACATCTTCTTACAAATCTTTCCTTTTTCTTTCTACAGAACACTTGCTTTCTCTCTCTTTGTATACAGAAATTTTGTAAAGAAAATGGATAGATGCTCTCTCAATCTCTCTGTTTTTCCCTTTTTTTTTTTGCGCAGAAAAGACCTCTCTTTTTCTCTTCTCTGTGTTGTCCCCTCTCCTCCTCTTTTATAAAGGTTTTTCACCCGGCCTCTTTCTCCAGCGATATCCAGCAATACCCAGTTGTTACTGCAAAATGGCCTACTTGGCATGCTGTTATTGGCTGATTGTTATAGTGGACGGTTACTTCCTTTTTTTTTGTTGTCCTTTCTGACGGCTATTTAAATTACACTCTCTTGCAACCTTTCATCACGTTCATGGGCAGTTATTGGTGACATGGCATTTCTTAATTGGTTGAACACTTGAACTTGAGAACAGGTAGCGTGATTATTAGGCGGTTTCAATGGCAGTTATCTTCTAAGTAGTTTTTTTTATTTCATGAGCCCAAGTTCTTCTTTATAAATTGGGCCATACTCCATGATATTTTTCTTATAAGATTGCTCTGCCGACTTCCAATTTGTACTTCTCTCAAGGCCTTTCATTCCTTTTTATTTTTAAGCAGATGGGTTGCGCTTCTCCACTGGTAATGCACATTTTTTATTTTGGCTACTCTCCATTTCAACACAAACTTGTTCTCTCAATTTTAGTTATTTGCATTTTTTTTATGGTTCAACAAATGCCCCCACCAGAGTAGGTTGCGATGGTTTTTCAGAACGACCTGCTCTGGTGTTCAATGGGTGCTTTTCTTGACTTTGTTCTTCTGGACTTGTAGGAATGTTTCTGAAATGTCGCATGAGTTCACTTGGAAACTGATCATGTTTCTCAGTTTTTAATTTGATCATATTTCCAAGTGCTTGATCTTTCACCATGATCTTCGGTTTGATTGAGGTGCAGAGCATTTGTTTCTTTGCCTCAGATTTTTTTTGGAGTTAAAATTTGGGGTATTTGTTCACTCTTTTTGGATTTTGGGTTAAGGTTTAGGTTATTTGTTCCTTCGCCTTGGTTTTTTATTTTGGTTTGGGTATTTGTTCCCTCACCCGATTTTGGATTTTGTTGCATACCTTGTTAGAGTACAAAGTATAAAACTTGTTCATCTTTCATGCCGGTAGATGAACATACCGGTGTTGGTTGACTTATGGCTCACTCCAACAATTGACCATTTTGAGGTGGAAATTTGGCTGTGGATTTTATAGAGTTAGGAAAATTTTGTGGAAGAGACACCCTATGTAGCCTTTTAAGGCAGGGTACTCTTTTATTTCTCCTAAGGACATAAAGCTCCAGCAACTTCTTGTACCTGCAAAAGCAAAAGGTTGCCCATAAGAGCAACCCAAGATCGTACATTGTTAAAGTACAAAGTACAAAACTTGTTCATCTTTCATGCCGGTAGATGAACATACCAGTGTTGGTTGACTTATGGCTCACTCCAACAATTGACCATTTTGAGGTGGAAATTTGGCTGTGGAATTTGTGGAGTTAGGAAAATTTTATGTGGAGGAGACACCCTATGTTGCCTTTTGAGGCAGGGTACTCTTTTCATTTCTCCTAAGGACATAAAGCTCCAGCAACTTCTTGTACCTGCAAAAGCAAAAGGTTGCCCATAAGAGCGACCCAAGATCGTACATTGTTAAAGTACAAAGTACAAAACTTGTTCATCTTTCATGCCGGTAGATGAACATACCGGTGTTGGTTGACTTATGGCTCACTCCAACAATTGACCATTTTGAGGTGGAAATTTGGCTGTGGAATTTGTGGAGTTAGGAAAATTTTATGTGGAAGAGACACCCTATGTTGCCTTTTGAGGCAGGGTACTCTTTTCATTTCTCCTAAGGACATAAAGCTCCAGCAACTTCTTGTACCTGCAAAAGTAAAAGGTTGCCCATGAGAGCGATCCAAGATCGTACATTGTTAAAGTACAAAGTACAAAACTTTTTCATCTTTCATGCCGGTAGATGAACATACCGGTGTTGGTTGACTTATGGCTCACTCCAACAATTGACCATTTTGAGGTGGAAATTTGGTTGTGGTATTTGTGGAGTTAGGACATTTTATGTGGAAGAAACGTCTTATGGGACCTACTTAAGGCAAGACGTTCCTTTTTATTTCTAGGACATAAAGCTCCAGCTGCTCCAATACCTGTAAAAGAAAAAGGTTGCTCTCAAGAACGACCCAAGATCATACCTTGTTAAAGTACAAAGTACAAAACTTGTTCATCTTTCATGCTGGTAGATGAACATACCAGTGTTGGTTGACTTATGGCTCACTCCAACAATTGACCATTTTTATGTGGAATTTTGGTTGTGGATTTTGTGGAGGTAGGAAAAATTTTCATGGAAGAGACACCCTATGTGGCCTTTTGAGGCAGGATGCTCTTTTTATTTCTCCTAAGGACATAAAACTCCAGCGGCTCCATATGCTAGAAAGGCTTTTTCGCCGAAGCGTATAAATTCATGACTTGACTCTTTTTTTTTTGCAGCATTGATGGTTGTGGTGGCTTTAATTTGGCACTTGCCCCTACGAATTTGGTTGGGATTCCAAGTTGCTTTCTGCCCCCAGAACAAAGCAGTTCCTATAGTTTTTTGTGCACCTTGCCCCCTGAAGCTTCACCAGTACCTCCTTTCATGTATTAGTGTAGGTTCATGATAGTCGACCTTGGCATACACCATTACCTACAAAACATTACTTTACAAACCATTGTTAGCATTTTTGTAGAGAAATCACACAACTCCTATAGCCTATTCATTATATTCTTCAAATCTCAAAGATGAGAGGAGAAAGAGGTCCCACCGGGCGTGCCAGAATCTGTAGAGACCTTTTTATCGCCGCGGAATAAATAAACTGAAAATCCACGGGAAAGGGAAAGATCTATCCAGATACCCTCCGCGCGTCACAATTCGATATAAGTCCTTTCTTTCGAAGAGAGAAGAACTCATATGAATTTCTATTCACACGAAGGTTTATTATGTTGTGAGTCCTTTCTTTCCAGCAGGTGCAAGCCCCTGCTGTTAATTACCTCGGGAATAACCGCGAGAACCTCTGATTAAGGAATTCGAAGAATTATATGTATATAGGCCAAAGAGTTGTGAAATACAACTTGTTGGGTGATTATGCATGTGACATTTGTTTATGAGATTTTTATGGTAAGTTGAGATTTTTAATTTTTCATCTAACTTGAACCATAATGGTAAATTACCGACCAGTCCATTAGTCGATCAAATACCGCTTTATTTTGGAGTTGAGATATTTATTCTCATTTTTGACATTTGATTTAGGATTTGAGTTATTTGTTCTCGAATCCTGTGAAGTACCAGGTTCTAAGTACAGAACATATTGTTGACTCAGAATCAAGGACTTCGCAAAGTTAGGGTCAAGAGTGTAACCGCACTGGTCACTCAGGCACAATAACTTTGCAACTTGTCACTGAATACAGAGCAGATCGCTGATTCAGGTGACGAGGGAAACTTATGATCAAACTGGGAATTTGGTCCAGTTAGACCGCTTTTGATTTGATTTAGCACTTATTGGGTATAACTTGAGTTAAATTGGAACTCAAATTATAATTTGGTTTCACTTTTGTTAATTTGAAACAATTTGGATTCAAATTATGTTAGTTCAAGACGATTTGGGGCCTCAAACTAAATTTTAGATAACTTGAGTGTATTTGATACTCAAGTTAGTTTTGATTTGGATTTGGCACAATTTGAGTCAACTTGGACTCAAATCAAAATTTGATTTGGTTTGGTTTGCATTTGTGTCAATTTGAGTTAATTTAAACTCAAATCAGAATCTTACCACAAATTTCAAACATTAAAGTCGCACAATTTCATTTTGGTCTTGTGGACTTTTAGAATTTCTAAAGAAATTTCAATTTAATTTGAATTTCACATGATGCATTATGATGAAAATGATCAAAGTTGGATTTGACCAATCTTTAGATGATTTTGACATCAAATGATCAGTGAAACTGAAATCTTTAGAATTTTTTTGAGTTTTTGGACATTTTATTTGAGATTTTTCGAGTTTTATGTGAATTTTAATGTATTTTGACATTTGGACAATTTACAAATTTTCTGGGCTGTACATTTTGGACAGGACCCACCAGACCACTAATCAGTTCAAAATTAGAAAAGGGTCTCTCTGTTTCACCAAAAATTATGAAACCAGATTCAATTGAAAGAAGTTTCAGAGCAGATTTTTAATATCATTTTTATAGAATTTTCGGAATTTGTCTCAATGGTCTTTGGGCTTGATCTTTCAGGGTCATTTTCTGAAATACAGTTCTGTCAGTTAACATGACCTTTGGTCACTGTTTCAATAACTGTTCTTGTTCTGTTTTGTATTTTTATATGAGGCTTATTTTATTTGAAATTAGACTGCAAGATGGAAATTTTGATATCTAGTATGAATTTTTCTGATTTCATTTGGTATTTTTACAGAAATTTGCAATCTAGGCCAACTTTCTGGAAACAGTTTTTCTGGACAGACAGACCCTGGTTCGGTTTTTGAATTTTTATTTGCTCTCTGTTTGCAGTTATGACTTGAAACTTTCAGATTTGAAACTGTACATCTTGAGGCAGTTACAGTAATTTTCGTAGAATTTTTAGAGATTCATTTCAAGAGTTTCAAGGCATGAACTTTCAGACACATTTGCTGGCACGGTTTGCTGGCAGTTTTCTGAAACTCAATTTCTGTCTAATTTTAAAAATTCATTATAATTAATCTGAGTGTTCAAAAATTCTGAAATTTTTACAGGATGTGTGTCATATCATGTTTCATCTGCAGTTAAAATTTCAATTGGTTCTGTTTAACTGTTTGTGAGATAAAAATTGTTTTGTGTACTGTCCAGAATGCACTTTGCTGGTAACAGAAAATTATCAGGAACATATTTTAGATTTAACTTATGCCAGAAATATAAAATGAAATATGACTTCTCTGAGTAAATTTCGGCAGCATAACGACGTCTTTGCATGAAATTTTGATCTTTGTTGTTCAAACAACCTAAATCGAATGGACTGAGCATGCTACAGATCCAATTCAATTAGGTTCATACCATCTCCATAGGGACTGAGACATGCTGCAGATCCCTTATGAAGCGGTTTCTTATTGTTTAAATCACAACTGAGCATGCTACAGATTGTGATATAAACAAATTTCGATTGAAGTGGTTGCGCTGGAACAAAACTCCATGCCGAGAAGTCGTGCTGCAAAACAGAAATTAGCAATAGAGATTCCATTGATGTTTTAATTTGTGATCAAGTTGCAAAAGTAAGTCATACTTCTTATTAACAGCACGTGGAAGTTTCACATTCCTTTAGAAAACAAAATATTTCAGAAAGAAAGATTAAGAGACATATAATAGTGATGATCTGATTATCAATTCTGAATTTTGAATTTCGAAGAAAAGAACTTTTCTATGCACCATTAGATCGATGATGATGCAGGAATTAATAGAAATAAATAAATAAAGATGAGTATAAATCAGAATAAAAAGAGGCAACAATTGTATTATTTTTCATTGCAACATCTTCTTACAAATCTTTCCTTTTTCTTTCTACAGAACACTTGCTTTCTCTCTCTTTGTATACAGAAATTTTGTAAAGAAAATGGATAGATGCTCTCTCAATCTCTCTGTTTTTCCCTTTTTTTTTTTGCGCAGAAAAGACCTCTCTTTTTCTCTTCTCTGTGTTGTCCCCTCTCCTCCTCTTTTATAAAGGTTTTTCACCCGGCCTCTTTCTCCAGCGATATCCAGCAATACCCAGTTGTTACTGCAAAATGGCCTACTTGGCATGCTGTTATTGGCTGATTGTTATAGTGGACGGTTACTTCCTTTTTTTTTGTTGTCCTTTCTGACGGCTATTTAAATTACACTCTCTTGCAACCTTTCATCACGTTCATGGGCAGTTATTGGTGACATGGCATTTCTTAATTGGTTGAACACTTGAACTTGAGAACAGGTAGCGTGATTATTAGGCGGTTTCAATGGCAGTTATCTTCTAAGTAGTTTTTTTTATTTCATGAGCCCAAGTTCTTCTTTATAAATTGGGCCATACTCCATGATATTTTTCTTATAAGATTGCTCTGCCGACTTCCAATTTGTACTTCTCTCAAGGCCTTTCATTCCTTTTTATTTTTAAGCAGATGGGTTGCGCTTCTCCACTGGTAATGCACATTTTTTATTTTGGCTACTCTCCATTTCAACACAAACTTGTTCTCTCAATTTTAGTTATTTGCATTTTTTTTATGGTTCAACACCTCCTTCTTATTGGGATCATGCCGTTACCTCATCGGTGTATTTGATTAATAGATTACCTTCTGCTGCTCTTAAATTTCAAACACCATTGCAAAAACTCTCAACCTACCATGTGATTCCTTCAGTACTCAATATCCCACCCAAAGTGTTTGGCTGCGTAGCCTATGTCCACATACAAAAACATCTGCGCTCAAAACTTGATCCGTGTGCTGAAAAATGTGTGTTCATAGGTTATGGTCAACATCAAAAGGGTTATAGGTGTATGAATCCATCCTCTAGAAAAGTCTATACCACCATGGACGTGACATTTATTGAAAATGAAGGGTATTTCTGTAAAAACCAGACTCATTCTCAGGGGAAGAGTGTGATAGACAATGAACTCTGGTTCGATGCAGCAAGAAATGATGTTTTTGGTTCAAAATCTGAGATTTTCCCAAATGAACATGTTCAACTCGGTCCGAGTTCGACCCATCTCGGTCCGAGTTCGACCCATCTCGGTCCGAGTTCGACCCATCTCGGTCCGAGTTCGACTGAATGTGAGCATTTGAATCTAGAAATGGACCCACTGGTTAACTCGGGTCCATCTGAAGAAAGTTTGGAAAGTGAAGATGAAGAAATGATACAGCCTCCTACTTCACCACATGATCAATTTCCTGAGTCAGAGGTAAGTAATTCTGAACATGTTACTTCTGAATCTGTTACTACTAATCATGGTTATCAGTTACCTTTCAGAATCAACAGAGGCAGACCTCCTAAGAGGTATAGACCAGATGAGGTTGGTGAGGGCAGGTATGCAATGGCAAACTTTATGACTATGTCTCACATGCCATCTTCTGTGAAAGAATTTGATAGAACCTTGTCGTCAGTTCACATTCCAAGAAATCTGAATGAAGCACTCAGTGATCCCAAATGGGTGGATGCAATAAAGACAGAAATGGATGCACTTGAAAAGAATGAGACATGGGAACTGGTGACAAGACCAAAAGACAGAAAGGCAGTAGGCTGCAAATGGGTATTTACAGTCAAATATGGGCCCACTGGAGAAATTGACAGGTACAAAGCAAGACTGGTAGCAAAGGGCTATTCTCAAACATATGGAGTAGACTACCAGGAGACTTTCTCTCCTGTAGCAAAACTGAACACTGTGAGGATCTTATTGTCCATTACAGCAAATAGGGACTGGCATCTACATCAATTTGATGTGAAGAATGCTTTTTTACATGGTGACATTGATGAAGAGATCTACATGGATATTCCACCAGGATACAGTCACTCAAGCAACCAACTTCTTATGTGTAGATTGAAGAAAGCATTGTATGGTCTGAAACAATCCCCTAGAGCTTGGTTTGGAAGATTTTGCTGTGCTATGAGAGGATATGGATACACTCAGAGTGATACTGACCATACTTTATTTTTCCTCAAGAATAAAGGTAAAATTGTTATCTTGATAATCTATGTTGATGATATGATAATCACAGGTGATGACTCTGAAGGAATCCGGGATTTGGAAGAAAAATTATCTAAAGAGTTTGAAATGAAAAATCTAGGAGGGTTGAAATATTTTCTTGGAATCGAAGTTGCACGCAATAAGGAAGGTATTTCTTTATCTCAAAGAAAGTATGTGCTTGACTTACTTGCTGAAACAGGTATGTTGGACTGCAAACCTGTTGACACACCAACCAAACAGAACACCAAATTGGATGTATTTTCTGATCAGGCACCTGCAAATAAGGATCAATACTAGAGATTGGTAGGGAGACTCATTTACTTGTCACATACTCGGCCTGATATCGCTTATGCTGTGTCTGTGGTGAGTCAATTTATGCATGCTCCCAGTGAACAACATATGGAAGCTGTCATGTGGATTTTAAGGTATCTCAAGGGATCCCCAGGACGAGGTATCTTCTTCAAAAGGAATGGTCATCTTCAGGTTGAGGGATATACAGATTCTGACTGGGCTGGAGATGTGACTGATAGAAAATCCACGTCTGGATACTTCACATTTGTTGGAGGTAACTTGGTTACTTGGAGGAGCAAAAAGCAAAAGGTGGTAGCTTTGTCAAGTGCAGAGGCAGAGTTCAGAGGAATTGCTAAAGGTTTGCAAGAATTACTGTGGATAAAGAGAGTACTCAAGGATCTTGGTCTCTATGATAACAGGGAGATGAAGTTGTTCTGTGACAACAAGGCAGCTATCGCAATATCTCACAATCCGGTGCAACATGATAGGACCAAGCATATTGAAGTGGATAGGCACTTTATTCGACAGAATTTAGAAGATAAAGTCATTAGCATTCCTCACGTGAGAACTGATGAGCAATTGGCAGATATACTAACCAAAGGGGTATCATGTACCATTTTTCAGGGAGTGATTTGCAAGTTGGGCATGCAAGATATCTACCTGCCAACTTGAGGGGGAGTGTGGAGAAGATTGGGTGTTTGGCTCGGTCCGAGTTGGGCCAAACTCGGACCGAGTTGAACCACATCCCTTTGGCTCGGTCCGAGTTGGCTAGAACTCGGTCCGAGTTGGACCGTCTGACTTTCCTTTTTATGATTTATGCATATATGGAAATGTAATAAAAAGAAATATTAGCCTACCTATTATAAAGGAGGCGCCTCCCTCTTTCTTTCTGACCTATCTTCTTCCCCAATTCTCCCTTGTACTCCATTATTATTGAAAAGAAATAAAAAAGTGATGGTGTGTGTGCGTGTGGATGTAGGTACGATTTCGTACTGAACCACGTTAAATATTGTGTCTTTCTGTGATTGCTCTTTATGTTTACATTAAACACTATGTTATTATAACATTAGAAGATCAGTTCCAAATGCATAAACAAAACTATCTGTTGGTTTGCCTCCATGTTGAGTGAGGCATTGCGATGCTCGAATGTGATCTGTGCACTTGCTATCTATTATGCTTTCATGACTGCCTCAATTTGAATGTGTGACTGTGTTGGCTCATTTTGTTCTGTTGAGGACGAATATTGAGAAATGATATTGTCCTGTCTTTTGTTAATGTCTCAAAATGAATTTTGTGTATGCCTTGATCTGCTTGGTAAGTTTGCTCAGTTTGGTACTTTTTGTTGTCTTTTCTGTCCCAAAATAATCTTTTGTTGTCTTGGATATCTGTTAGAGGCTAATGTTTGCTCAGTTTGGTACTTTTTGTCTCAAGTAGCTTGTTATGCTTGTGTTTGGTCTGTTTTAGGAGTTTAGGCACTCAAAAAAAATCCAGGTTTTACTGTTCCTATCTGTTCCTGTGATGTGTGTGAGTCATTTAGACCTTAAATGTGATTGTTCAAACTTGTATCTGTGTTGTGAGGTCTTCCTAAGGCTTTGTGATGTTGAGTGGTGCTTGCAGTTGCCTCTGGTGCGTGGTACGGGGCTGGTTCAGGCCCTTGTACCAGTCTGGTACCAGTCTGGTACAAGTGAAAATCTGTCCAGGGACCTTTGTGTAAAGTATTTAGTTTAAAGGGACCTTTCTATAAATATTTTTGAACTATATTAGGGTCTGTTTATAGTAAAATCTGTTATTAGGGTCTTTTTGGTAATTATTAAGCAAATAAATTTAATTCAGGGTCCTTAGTGTAAAGTCTCTATGTATTTGGATCGGATTCCATTTATGATGTTAGGTTTCGGATTTGATCCCCGAAACCCGCTGTAATCCGGGTCCGTTTGGATCCTGTTTTCTTTCCGTTGTGGGCCGTGTGTACTTTCTGGGACGTCAGGCCTGATTTTGTTTGGGCTTGCTTCACTGTTTTGTTCCGCGTGGACTTTCTTTGTGGACTCTGGGATTTAATTGTGCGTGGCCCAATTTCTGTTGGTTGTGCTTAATTGTGGATTTAATTAAGTTGGATTTTGAGAAAAAAAACTAAAACTATTTGAGGCTTAAATGAATGGTTCGAATATCAAAGTACGAGATTTCGGCCGAAACAATTATGTCGGATTCGAAAATAAACTTGTTGGCTTTTAAATGGGAGATGATTAAAATGTCCGTAAAATAATTCTTTACGGATACTATGATATAATTGGACAATATATGATCCCAAACCCAAAATAATCAATTTGAGTTTATTTTTCTTTTTTATTTGATTTACAGTTGTTTTTAGTTTAGGAATTTAAGTCAGAATAATTTTCATACTAAATTAAAACACTGTTAGAAAATGTATTGAACTTGTTAAATGTTTTTCCAAACCCAATTAATCTGACACGTGGATTTATCGTGTAGTTAAGACTTGTAGGATTCGTCACATACGTCTATTTACACACGGTGCTGTGAATTAATTAATGACACACGTTCAAAGTTAATTAAAAAATTACAAACTTATTGAAAAAAAAAATTGAATATCTTATGGAAAATTGTTATTGTGCGCAAAAAATTACATAATCTAGTATTTCTGACCCCCCCAAGAAAAAGGGGGGGGGGGGGCGAAAACTCTATCCGTTTTAATTTGTGTATAACATACTGCCTTTTAATAATGTGCATGACCATTTCTATGCATTCAACCACCCTTTCAATCTCATAAACACAGTTACTTATTTTAATTCACATTAACAACATGCAATAACTAATTGCTTACTTTGCAAATCGGTAGTGATAAAGATCATCCCTAGATCTCATAATCTCATCATCCTTTCAGCACTTAGATTAATTGCATTTCAACATAAGAAAGAGGGGGTGAGGATGAGGGGATGAGGGGAGGGAGGATCCAGAGAAGAGGGAGGATGATATAAATGTTCTAGTTAATTTATACAACTGTTCTATTTAATTATTCTAGTTGATGTATATAACTTTTGTAGTTAATATAGCAATTGTTGTTAATATATATAACTGTTCTGGTTAAATATATAATTGTTCTATTTAATATAGTATAATTATTCTGGTTAATATCATATAGTTGTTCTTGTTAAATGTATAATTGTTCTAGTTAATAAATCATTCCTGAGACTCAATTCCTCTTTATTTCGCTGAGCATCCTCCCAATGCTCCCTCCCCCCCTTCCCCTTCCCCTCCCCTCCCCTCCCCTCCCTTTGATTCGCTAAGCATCCTCCCAGCTCTCATCCTCTCATCTCTGGACTTTCGAAAATGGAAGTTATTAACGTGTTTAAGAGGGGATGAGGGGGATGAAGCTGGATAAGTATTTTCTGAAAATGAAAAAAACTAAAACGCGTTTTAGAGAAGATGAGGGGATGACACTGATCAGGAGAGGATGACACTAAGCAATTCCGTTTGCAAATAATGACAAGTACAAAAACATTATATGATTAAACATCACACGAGATTTTTCAAAAATCAATTCTCTACTTTTACAACAACAACAACTAAGTATTTTGTCTGAAACGAGTTAGAATAAGCTAAAAAAATAAGCAAATTTAATATAGAAAAATATATAATTCTGCTCGCAACAGTTATATACTTAATATGTCTCTGCAATTCATTTGTCCTCTTTTTCCATGCACTTAACAAAAAAATAAAGGATGAATAACAAAATTGCATCATCATGTCGCATCAGCAATGATCTTATTTATTCTCCAATAAAAGCATTTTTTTTTTAAATGAGACCAAACCATCGTTATACTTAGTAAAGAATACTAAGCTTGTGAGAAGAAAGTGGTTGACAATGTCAATTGCAGGTTAATAGGTTTAATTTTTACGCATTAGATTTGACGTTTTGGGTTCTTTTGACAGCTGATTGGTAATATCTTCTCACATTTCTTGTTTAAAAGGAAATGGTTAATAGACGCAACCAATTAGGTAAATAATTAAGATTCTTTGACAACATCGGTTTTTCGTAGAGCAGGTACGTACCTCAAGCTATCTAAGGGTGTGTTTGAATATAGGAAGAAAGAAGAAGAAGAAGAAGAAAAAGGAAGAAGGAAGAAAAAAAATTATAAATAATCCAAACTTTTCACAAAGTTACTCACTTCCCAATACTTCTTTTCACTTTTTCCCTTCTTCTCTTCTTCCCACACCTATCCAAACGGAGCCTAATGGCTATAACACTATGGCTCCGTTTGGATAAGATGTGGGAAGAAGAGAAGAAGGGAAAAAGTGAAAAGAAGTATTGGGAAGTGTGTAACTTTGTGAAAAGTTTGAATTGTTTATAATAAATTTATTTTCTTATTCTCTTATTCCCTTTTTCTCAAATGAAATCCAAACGGAACCTATATATATATAGAGGATTGCTAAAATGCTATGCATAGCACGGATGACCTTCATGCTACGGATTCGTTCTTGAATTTCATGCTTCAAACAACCGATCCAAACCGTTCATTATCTTCTTCATATTGAAATCTCATTAGAAACCAAATTTTATATTTTTTTGAATTTTTTTACTATTTTTCTCAGATTTTTTAAAATCACTGTTATTGAATGATCCAGAATTTATTAGATTAAGTATTTTAAAAAATCTGAGAAAATAGTAAAAAAATTTTAAAAAATGTAAAATTTGGTTTCTAATGAGATTTCAATATGAAGAAGATAGTGAACGGTTTGGATCGGTTGTTTGAAGTATAAAATTCAAGAACGAATCCGTAGCACGAAGGGCATCCATATATATATATATAGAGAGGATTGCTAAAATGCTATGCATAGCACGGATGGCCTTCGTGCTACGGATTCGTTCTTGCATTTCATGCTTCAAACAACCGATCCAAACCGTTCATTATCTTTTTCATATTGAAATCTCATTACAAACGAAATTTTACATTTTTTTTGAATTTTTTTACTATTTTTCTCAGATTTTTTAAAATACTTAATCTAATAAATTCTGGACCCTTCAATAACAGTGATTTTTAAAAATCTGATAAAAATAGTAAAAAAATTCAAAAAAATGTAAAATTTGGTTTCTAATGAGATTTCAATATGTAGAAGATAATGAACGGTTCGGATCGGTTGTTTGAAGCATGAAATGCAAGAACGAATCCATAGCACGAAGGTCATCCGTGCTATGCATAGCATTTTAGCAATCCTCTATATATATATATATATATATATATATATATATATACTAGCGACAGTGCCCACCCAATGTGTGGGCGAACTTTAGTACGTAAAAATTTCATTTGACACGTGTTGTACATTGTCAATATTGCAAGTTAACATTGTCGTGATCGATGATGAAGATAGGATCAACATTTACCGGTTTAAACAAACAAAATCAATAAAAGTTGACTTGTAAACAACTCTAAAAAACAATTTGATAAAAATAAATATGTTTCTAAATAAAATGTTTCACATAAAAGTATATCATCTCGAACAAAAATAGATAATACAAAATAATGTTATGAAAATAAATATTTCGTAATAATATATTCAGCATATATATGGAGCAAAATATATGTTTTCACATCTCACATAACTAATCCGGCGTCTCTGCACTTTTTATTCATACAAAAAAGTTTGATAAACACAAAATATTATCACACTGTTGTTTTGTTGCTGAATAAGAATCGATACAAAATCATACCAATGAAATTTTGTAATTTTACCATCTGTCCGTTCAATAATTACAATACCACACTTTAGTCCCTGACTTTTTTCTCAATCTCATACCAGCACCTAGAAACACTTTCACATCTAATGCTCTAGCAAGTTGCAGAATTTAAGTGTCAAGATTTGTTGTCTAACACAGTTCCGGAGAGCTCCCAGTCAATCTACACAAGATGTTAAAAAAAAGTGTCTAATCCCAAAGAATATTACCATTTTAACAAGATATTACTTCTACACCAATCACCATAACAGTCCTTTTCAATTTGATCTAGAACGTTTTCTCCTCTGTTAGTTCTCTCAGTATCCCTCCAGGTACATGATGTCTCTAAGTTTCCTACTCAAAAAGGAATAAGGAATTACAATAAAAGCAATGCAGAAAGAGAATTTTAAAGGTCCCAAAACACTTGACATTTTCACTGTTGCCTTCATGCAATAATGATCGGATTGCAACTCTGGTGACGTGGCAATTAATGATCGGATGTACAAAATTCTCATTAGGAAAACAAGCATTGTGTTCAATAGTTTCCTCAGTTCCATTTTACAGATAAATGAATCAAATAGCATCTCTGATTTCAGAAAGTATTTCATGCTCCCTTGCAGCGCTAGCTTTAGACTGCAGCCAAAACCTACACAAGGACATTCCTTTTTCAGATGATTACCGCAAGACACGGCGACACTCCAGAAAAGACAGATTGATTGAGGGGGTGGAGGCGAGACGGAGGCCCTAGATTTCGAAGGGGCGGATTCGAGAGGAAGACTCAGAGGAGGTGGAAGCGAGAAACACTGAGAGCCGAGGACAGATGGAGTGGGAGAGAGGCGGACTACCGTGAGTCTGAGAAAGTGCGCTGGTGCGAGAAGGCGTGGTATGGAGCACCTCTTCATTCCTTTTCTCGCTGTCGTGCCGCTCTGAGAGCAAACCTATTTTAAACACAAGTGAAAAATTCAAAAATGATTTATTAGAGGAAGTTGTGAAAGGGAATAGGAGAATATTCTAATTTCAAAATTGAATTGAAACACTGCAAATATGTCAGCAACATATTTGATATTTTGTATAAAGGAAAGAATTGATTCGCAACATATTTGATATCATTATTTTGTATAAAGGAAAGAATCGAACTTGCGTCCTCAGCGTGACGATCAAGCACTGGTTGCTAGTATCTTCCGATCTAATGAAAACTGAAGAGACAAATAACTCTTCGTTCTGTCGTATAATCTGGACAACTTATCAAGTTTCTGTTTTAACAATCAATAGTATAGATTACAAAATAAAAAAAATCAATGGTGTAGATTGTTCAGATCAAGGTTGTATCCTAAGATGTTACATCCTTCCATTGGTGCTTTTAATATAGTAGAGATAAGTTAATGACATAAGAAATAAACCTCAATCAGCATCTAGAGTTTAAATATTCTCAGTTTTCTGCTCTTTTCACTGTCCCACTATTTCTTCCTAAATTCCATCTCCCCCCTCCCCTTGTAAGTTGTAATTCCCATTTCCATAATTGAAATAGATTCATCATCAATCATGGGAATTAGAAGGAAAAAATAACAAATTTAATCTGGCAAAAAAAAAAAAGTTCCAGTGTGTTAACAGTTAGTTAATTTTTCGATTAGACAGCATAATGATTCGATTAAGATTAACGCACCAGCTGTCTCTTTTGTGACAGGTGACACAATGCCGACACTTAACAACCAATCTTGCATGTCTTGTTTCGAGCCCATTTCTTCATCATTTGAAGTGCCTTGAGAATTTGAGCCTGTAATAGCTTCTGGCACATTTTCACTGCTAGTTGCACCATCTCCTTGGCTTTACTCTGCACATGTCACAAAAATATATAACCAACAATTTAGGAAACGCTGATTTTGCAATAATTAAATTGACAATATGTAGTTGTCCAATTTTGTTGAAACTTGGATAATTTATTTTTCATTGGGTATCTGACAATGGATTATTATATTTTATATGCGACTAAAAATGAAAATGCCAGAATATTTTATATTGGTAATATATTTTTGTGATAAGATCCAAAAATAAATTATTAGATGTAATGCTTATAATATTCAGAATTTTGTTTCAAAGGCTTGTCCAAGATCATTAGGTGAACTTCAACTCAACAAGAACAGCTGAAATTAAGTACCAGAC
Source organism: Rhynchospora pubera (assembly GCA_028095005.1). NCBI lineage: Eukaryota > Viridiplantae > Streptophyta > Magnoliopsida > Poales > Cyperaceae > Rhynchospora > Rhynchospora pubera. Next base: position 120,781,441 of record CM051460.1, read on the forward strand.
TTAATGGTTCCATGTACCACTGTACCAGTAACACCAGTACCAAATCTGCAACTGAAAATAAAGGATTAAATTATCATTGATCCTATGATCTATTTAAAGGAGTCTTGTTTAAAGGCAAGGTAGAGGGTTCTTTGTATCTTCTATCAGATTTTTTTCTTAGAACCTTGTCATTGACAAATGAGAAGCTTTTTGATGGATTGATAGAGATGTCAATGTCTTCTAAGAGTGGATGACGACCTTTTAAAAGTGCAAGCTCAACTGCTGACAGCCACTGTATGAAAAATGAGAAAAAGAATTTAACATATTCAATAGTAAAGTTACTTTTGAATAATGCTTGTGACCTTGCACCAGTGAACAGACCATGGCAGGTACATTAATTCAAGGTGCTTTACCAACAAGCAGAGAAACAACTAAATGTTCATTATGACTAAAAAGCATGTTCACCTAAACAAATAAAATTCCAGTACCAAAATGAACAGAACGAAGCATGTCCAAACTCACATTATATAAAGAACTGTCAGTAACAAGTACCAACAACCAAAATTAACAATTTCATATAATCCGTAATCTAAAAAGTACCTCAATGGCAAGTTGTTGGCACCACATAACAGCTGATTGGTCAATTCTGATGGTTCCGGTATATAAACAAGAGGGGTGGAGAAGACTTGTAAAAGGATTTTCTGAAATCTCAGCACGTGGTATGGAGAATACTGGTAACAGTCCCACTGTCACTCTGCGGGAAAATTAATTCTGTTATAAGAAATTAACGAATGACGTAAGAGATCCACATTAGGCTGAAATTCATAAATCAATAAATTACACTTATACTATAATAATGATAATAATAATAATAATAATCTTGTCAAAAAGAAATTTCAATGCTAATATTACTTTATTCATGAATATAAACCTTCAGGGAGGCTTAATCAGTGAAGTTACAATCTTTTTGAAAATGTACTAATAGGCCTCTGGGCTTGAGAAATTGAAGAAGAAAATTTGGGATCGAAGAAAAATGATACTTTTACTTACCTATACAGTATTTTAACAATAAATTAGGGGGAGAGAAACCTTGGGTATTGCAATTGAAGCCATAAGGAGAAAATTGTAAATAGCGCAAAACAAAAAGTTGAAGCAGATCTGTAAATTACTCCACTATCGCCATTATCGTCACTTCTCATCCCTCCTTTTACGCAAATCCCAGAAAGAAAAATAAGGAGAAATTAAATAGAAATACCAGAGAAAGGATCCCAAATTAGAAAAAAAAAAAAGATTAGGTCCAAGTTAGAAGAGGATATACCTTGCATCAGGTGCCAGTTGAACTGGAGGAGAAAATCGAGAGATTCTAGAGGCGAGATGGAAAATGGGTGCATCGTAAGTTTGCAGTGGGAGGAGAGGAAGGAAGAGCAAAAGGATGCGGAGGCGGGGCCGTTTTATTGGAAGAAAAGGAAGAAGGGGAGGTGGACGGAGAGTGTCGAGGGTGTGGAGATGGTCGGAGTCCGCAGCCATTCGTCTCGCTCTCGCTCTCCTCTTCTAGTCGCTGCCACTCTCTCCTTTTTTTAATTCGAATTTCAAAATATAAATTTGAAAAACTGGCGTTCAAAGAAGAAGAAGAGAAGGGGCGTCGTGTAAAGACGCGAAAGGGACAGCGAAACAGTTCGAAACCTGCAACATTTATCGGTGAAAAAAATGTTTTAGCCAAGAATCGAACTACGGTTCGAAAAAATTGACCAGCGCTCGCTTGCGCTCGAATACCTTCCGATCAAATGAAGGTACAAAAAACCTCTTTGTTCTGCGACACAATCTGAGCCACAAATCAAGTTTCTGTTTTAACGATCGATGGTGTAAAATATTCATTAAAAACAATCAATGATACAGATGTTCAGACCAAAGTTGTATCCTGAGATGTTACATCCTTCCATTGGTGCTTTTAATATAGTAGAGATAGAGATAGAGATATATATATATATATATATATATATATACTGTTTAGAGATTTTTAGTGCTCATGTAACCGTCCACTAATATAGTTGAGTGTGATGCTTCGCAGCCTCTGCTAAAATTTTCTAAAAAAAAATTTATTTGACTGTGTGAAAAGTGAATTACGACGTACGTTTGGTTTGACAACTCAAATTACTTACGCATCTGTAGAAGGCAGAAGCCTAGCTATATATATATAAATCAATTTATACGCATGCACTGATGCACTACGACTTTACAAATTAAATTTTCAACACTCTCGCTGTGACATATATATAATTTTAGTCACACAGATACATGAGTACATGACTTCACATTTGGCAAGTTTGTTGTCTGGTTTCCGTACTGAGTGCACCGCCGGCATGCGCTGCACGGTGTAAAGAATGAGGCTGTCAGAAGTTTCTTCTTATCTAAATATGATTCATTTTAAACTTTTTCCTCATCTCAACTTATTTTATTTATTTATTTTTTTTTTTGTAGATAGACTTGATAGAGGGCTATCTAGTGAGCCATGCATCCCAGCTTATATGCTTTTGTCATCTAATTATGCAAACACTATTAGTATAAGCAATTGTGTAAACATTTTTACAGAGCAAAAAATAATTCAGACCACTTTTCATTCAACTGAAAAACACAAAATAATAATTTCACTTATTCTTAAGAAGAAATTTCATTCGAAACTCCAGAATATATTTTGAAAGAAAGAATTTTTTCAAAAACGCAATCAGCCTATCATATCCGTTGTGTTGTTATCTACAACAAGTAGAATGGAGGAGTATTAATGGGGGCATTTGGATCGCTTAGGAATTTGGGGAATTTCTAATTCCAAAGCATAAATTTATTGGAAGTGTGTAATTTTGTAAAGAGTTTGAATTGTTTATAATAAATTTATGCGTACGAATAGAAAATTCTCCAAATTTTCTAAATTCTCACTTCAATCCAAACGGCCCCCAATGATGAGTAACTATATAAGTATGATAATTAATTTATTGACAATGAATAGTGTATATATCTTTATACAGTATCGGGTATATATAGTTACAAGTTAATTAATATATAAAGATTATCCGCCTGTCTAGTCTACCCAACTATCTGTTAATAATAATTACTTATTTATATATTTAATTATTAAATAGAACTATATAATTGTATATTTATACAGATTTTGTGGATCTATATATATATATATATATAGAGAAAGCCTTCAATCAAAGCGCTTTGACCGGAGTCTCAGTTAAACCCCGTCAGTTCTCAATTTTGAAAGTTCAAACGACCGATCCGAACCGTCAAATATGATCTCCATATTGAAATCTCCTTGCCGACCAAAATTTTCATTTTTTTGAATTTTTTAAGTATTTTTTTCGGATTTTCAAAAACAGCAATTTTTGTAGGGTTCAGAACAAATTAGATTAACGATTTTTGAAAATTCGAAAAAAATATTTAAAAAATTCAAAAAAATGAAAATTTTGGTCGGCAAGGAGATTTCAATATGGAGATCATATTTGACGGTTCAGATCGATCGTTTGAACTTTCAAAATTGAGAATCGACGGGGTTTAACTGAGACTCCGGTCAAAGCGCTTTGATTGAATCCATTCTCTATATATATATATATATATATATATATATATATATATATATATACGTTGGGGCCTTGGGGGACTGAAAAGAAGTGAACTCTCAATATATACAGTCATTAAATATATTCTATTAAACGTAAAAGTGACACCTTGGCTCATTAAATTTTAAGATAGAGAAAACACAATTTTTTATAGGGAAATTCATGGCATGAAGACAATTTCAGAGCCGTCAGCCAAGTATACAGTCTTCACGACTTCACCTACCTCTGAATTTCGAACTTAGTCTTCACCAACCTCTACTATAAATAGACCGGATCTAGCTATTAATCATTTCCCAACCTTCTCCATCCCTTCTCGTGAGTGTGCTTCTGTGAGTACCAACTACCAACTACCAAGAGAAGAGATGGGGAGAAAACCATGCTGTGACAAGATTGGTTTAAAGAAAGGAAGATGGACAGAGGAGGAGGATGAAATTTTAGTTAACTTCATTCAAGTCCATGGTCAAGGCTCATGGAGGTCATTGCCTAAAAAAGCAGGTATATATATCCGTATATGTGCATCCAATGTATAAATAATTAACTTGACACACAGTCCAATTTATCAAGTTCTGGATCGATCCTTTATTTTGGTAAGATGATATACATGATAATTAATTGGGTTTGAAATTGAAATGAAATGGACAGAGAAAATAGTAAAATACTGCGTGGTCTTTTCAACAATACATAAATTTATTTTGACTGTTGGCAAATGTCCAAAGGACATTTTCTTATACTAAGACCTGTATACGCGTTTTTCATCTCTTTGACTCCATTTTTTCCTAATTATAGTGCAATATGTGTTTTAGTCAGAAATACCGTACCATTCTATTAGTACTACCTATAAGTTCTAATCAAAGCATGGATATATGTATATTTAAGCTGTAGTTTTGAATTTTTAATATTCATAGAGTTCGCAATTATTTCTTGCTGCCAGTATTCAGTTTCTACATATATAACTCATTAATAAGTAAACCAGCCGAATTGAAGCATATAATATAGGTTTAAGATAAATAATGAGTAGTTAGTTCCTCTAAGTATACTTGAGAATCACCGGTACTTTCTACATGTCACTAATTTACAAAAAGAATTACTCAAGATTATCTCCCTCTTAGTGTCGTCCCCATCATCCCTGAGTGACGTGTTTAATTTTTTTTCCCACTTTTGGAATACTTGTCCAATATTCTAATCATTCATTTCCATTTATGTCTCTAATCCCCATCCACTACCTCTCATTCCAACGTTTACTCACCCTTCAGCGCTAGTTTTTTTATATTATCATAATAACTATCCTATAAAATAATAACACTAATTATCCTAATTTAGAATACTAATTGTCCTAAAAAAATGTTAATTGTTCAGAAAAAAATATTTGACTTGAGAAAAAAGCTAATTGTTCTTGGAAAAAAAAAAGCTGATTGTCGTAGAAAATATTGCTAATTGTTCGAAAAAAATATTAATTGACAAAATTTTAATTTTCCTAGAAAAAACTAATTGTCCTAGAAAATGTTGCTAACAGTCATTAGAAAAAAAAATTAATTGTTTTAGGAAAAATGAGGTGAGGAGAGGGAGGAAAACTTTTTTTCTAGAAAAAAAAAGGAAAAAGTACACTTAAATGATATATCCAGGGGATAAGGTGATGAGCAATAAAATTAGAAAGATAGTTAGTGCTTAATTAATCACATTCTAAAAATAAAAAAGAAGAAATAAGTTTTTTCAGAAGATGATAGGATCATCCTTATCACCAAATTTACAAGTTTCAACTCTCAGACATAGTTGTTTGTCAACATATACTTATGTTCTATTCCAAATAACCAATTTTGATTTTGTTAGGTTTGTTGAGATGTGGAAAGAGCTGCAGGCTAAGATGGATGAATTATCTTCGAACAGATCTTAAAAGGGGAAACTTTTCTAATGAAGAAAAGGAATTGATCTTCAAACTCCATGCCACTCTTGGAAATAGGTATTGCTGAGATAGTCTTCTTAATTAAGAACTACTAGTGCAATCTTTATCGATCAATTAATTTGGATGAAAGTTGTCGAACTAAGCAGTCAACTGACCACAAAAAGTTCTGTTACAGCTCCGTTGGTTTTCTAGCTAAGGCACCGTTTGGATATAGGAAGAAGGAAGAATGCTCAAATTTATTATAAACAATTCAAACTCTTTACAAAGTTACACACTTCTCAATGGGGCCAAATGCAGAACCAACTAAATAAACATGTGAATATATAGTATGCCTGGCTTGAGTGATGATGGATATTTCTCCTCTTCTTTGATTTCTGCAAAGACGTTAAAGAAAAAAGAATGTCGAAATGTAACCCTTATGCTAAATTAAAGCAAACATTATGTGCTCTTACAAGAGTCTTAATACCATATATACTCATGTGTTACCATGATGACGGCGCGGTTATTTTTCTAGTTTTTAAACGTATCGTCATTATTGCTAAAAACTAATTTAATAAAATGGAAATGAAAATAATTGTTACATGTGGGCTTAATTTTAATCTTTTCATTACTCAATTGGCAGCACGAGATTTTGATATCAAATTCTAAGCTGATGAATTCACTGAAAATACATCAACCAACTAAAAATTTTAGTTGTGAGTTTACAGAAAGCACGTACACAACTAATACATTAACATAATTTAGGTGGTCTCAAATAGCAAGCCAGCTTGCTGGAAGAACAGACAATGACATCAAGAACTACTGGAACTCGCACCTCAGTAGAAGGATAGATTCTTACCCCCAAGTGAACAGAGGCAGAAATACCGAGGTCGAGAAGGTGGAGAGCTCACAAAAGAACAGTGAAAAGGATAATAAGAAAGCTCAAACCACAACTAAGAAGAAGAAGAAGAAATCAGTTGCTGGCAAAATCATAAACCCTCATCATTCATTTAAATATAGCAATAATGAAGAAGAGTGCAGTCTGATTCCAATCCCTGACGATGACATTAATGCCGAAAGTGAATTTTCAAATCTATGTGATGAAGTGTTTTGTAGCAGTTGTGATATTGAAGCTTTAAACTGCTCTTTTAGCACAAACATATTTGAGAACACAGAGCATTTGAGCATAGAGTCAAACAGAACAACCAGTGAATATTCATGCACTACTGAGCCGAGCACAAGTAAGGATGCCATTGCAAATGTTCAATGTAGCCCAGACTTGAGTTCGATTTTCAGAGAGATTGAAAATTTATTAGATATTAAAGAAACAGATGCAGAACTTGAAAACAACAGTTACATGATAGGCGATTTAAAGGATGATTCGTTCATCAACACAGTGTCAATCCAAGAGGCAGAAGGCCTCTATGGGAACTTGGCCAGTCCGGCCGATTTCTTGTGGGATATGGATCTGTGGTACACTTTATGAGGTTTCTGGAGGGTTGGAAATATTTTTTTCTTTTTTTTTTTCGGTTGATATGGATATAGTTTTAACTTAAAAAATTCAGAAGAAATATTTAGTTGGTTCCGCAACCTGTCAGTAAAGTTAGCTTTAACTACTAAATCAAAAGATGGTTATAAGATGTATGAATGATCAATATGTTAGTTATATATATGAAGTTGTCTCTTCTTTGATTGTTGCATTTTGAATATAGCTATATTTGAAAATGTTTTTTTCTGCAAACTTCTGTACTTTGTATACATTGTGTTACACATATTAACACCAAAATAATGGTCATTACAGTGTAATGTGCATGCGTGCTAATTAATTAATACGACAATACCACTGTCTACTGTAAATCCTTTTCCAAAAGGTCACACCGGATTTGATCATGCAACTCTCTGTCCTGCACGTAATAGACAAGCTGACAATTGTAATCTAATTAACAAACTGAAAATTATGATTCATAAATATTTTTTATTAATTCAATTTGATCAATCCGTAAATTGAAAGTACTTTTGGTACATTATTTAGACATGACATGTATGGAGTTAATTAGTTGATATATAAACCATTTGTGCAGTACGTAATGGAAACAGGTTAACTTCAAATAAACCATATATATTTTATATAAAATATGGAAGAAAGAGCAATGCATCTCAAATGAGAGGTCGCAGGTTCGAAATCCGACTGGGGGGTCTTTATAGACATTTAATTTAAAAATAAGTTGGGAGGCTTGACCCCCAATTTATCTTCAAAAAATATAAAATATGGAAGTATATAATCGATATGACGATAATCATTCCGATACATTTGAATTGTCAAGATCAATTGCTAACCGTTATGAGATTTGATATAATTGAAGCATAAATTAATATATAAAAACCTTCAATTAAATCCGACATTAGTAAGGAAAAAAAATATCTATATCTATTTCTAAAACAATAATATTAAAATGAAGCGACGACTTGTACAGACTTCTAAAAATTTTTAAATGTAATACTTACCAACAGGGTCTTTACATAGTACGATGTCTCACTCTAATTAAGTTTATTAACTACTTCATATGATATGAATGTTATTTCAGCTAGCTCTAGTTCACCTTATCATTAATTAGTACGTACGTCAAAACTCACTTTTTCTATTGTTGCTATATACTAATGATTAAGTGTACTTAATATAAATAGAATATAATCAATTATTAACATTTTTGAAGTTAACATAATTTAAAATAATTTCAAGGTGCGTTTTGTATAGTGACGTACGCATTCAATTAGTGCAGTCAAAATTTCGACATAACTTTTGGTGGCAGAGTTTACAAGTTGTTTACTTGTTTATTCTTAGGTAAGTTTTGTTTTTTTTATTCATTAATAACTATTCTGCACATGAACTTGACTTGAAGATAGAAGGAAGTCAAATTAATTTACTTTTTTTTTTCAATTTGCAAACTATATATATAGAGCCATAGAGGAAGTGAAGTCAACGAAATGTACCTAGAAACACATGGCTGGTTTGACTCAATTGAAACTAAACATGTCGATCGTATATTTTGTTGAGCTGAGTTCACATTTAACTCTAGTAGAGCGCGGTCAATTTGAAATCTAATTAACTAGTAATTTTATATATAGATACACAAACTTGACGATTTAATCCTCATTTTGTTTCGAACAAAGAAAAAAAAAAACTCTAGTAGATTTCAGGTCCTCTCGTGCATTTTCCAGCCTGCTTTCTTCTTACATTTTTTTTTCCTTACTAAATTAAAACGTAAAATAAAATAAAAATCGCATTAGCAAATATGACTACATTTATAAATTGTAATATATAGCTTTGTTTCACAATAAAATTATGATAATAACACATTGCATAATAAAATTGCATTAGTAAATGTTCGGACATGACTTTATTTGTTCAATCTTTAGAGAAGAGATGTCGTACCACACCACAACCGCTGAATACTACCATCTCTAAGGCTCCGTTTGGATGCGTTGAGAATAAGGTAAGAAGAAGGGAAGAAATTTATTGGGAAGGGGTAAATTTATTGGGAAGTGTGTAACTTTTGTGAAGAGTTTGGATGGTTAGAAATAAATTTATTGATAAAAAGTGGTTATTCCTTATTCCTTATTCCGGAAAAAAGCCATCCAAACGGAGCCTAATATATTGTATATCTGTGCAACTTGTATATCTATAGAATAAACAGAGATCACATACATGGAACAACGTAAAGCTTAATTAGTTCATATTACACTACATATTTGAGACTCAATAATGTACATTAAGTTAACTATTTACAATATGACGTGCTTATATTATAATTAATGAAGTAGTCAATTAGGTATTATGTATGCCGAGAGACCCACAAGGGGAAAAAATATATATATGAGTGTGAGAGTATCTTGACTGGCATTATTACTTTATTAGGTCGTACATCCATCTTTGCTATAGGAAAATTGACCATATGATAGTAAAATTACTGTATGTACATGCATCTTCTTAAAATATTCATAAAAATGTTGAAATTAATATTCTAGATCCGCCTGCAATATATCATATTCAGCTTGGTGATCTTATATCGATCTAAGGTTGTTAGCCAAATTCTACTACTGCTCAAGAAAAGATCAGGGGATTCAGACATGGCAACTGCATCTATATGTGGCAACTACTTTTTTCTGTAGTTGCCTTGCAACACAAATAAAGTATACTGGCTTGATTTTACCGCATTAAATTAAGATACTCTAATCAAAATTGTACAGGTACTATATTATTAATTTTGTCATTAATTTGAAAAAGTTTAGATTAATTAATGAATTGTAAAGTATATTTCTGACACGTGTTTTAAAAGAAGTCTTCGTGCACAGTCATCTTTGGTACGTGTTGTTGGTTATCGATCGGAGGGGTAGTTATTTTTGATCGACTGCTTGGATATAAAGATGTTGATATGCCAGTATGCATATAACTATGAATCATTATAATTGATTTAGTAGCATTAATAGTATGTATTAATAAGCTCGTTAATAAAACGAATGATTAATTTGACGTTCTTTATCTGCGTTGAAAACTTGAAATCCAGTGCTTCTCATCAGGATATGTAGCCCAATTTAGTTGATAATTCGGAGTCTTGGAGATTGGAGCCCATAAGGCTGCCAATGAATTCTTAACTATTCTCATGAGGTCTAGTACCCTAGCAAGGATGACATTGCAATTTGCAAATGGGCCTTGAAGCCTAGAATTGAGTTTAATTTTCACAGAGGTGGAAAATTAACAAAGTGGTGTATATCAGTAATTCAGTATATGGATATGATAAGTGTAAACGTGGAGCTAGTTGAAATAATGATAAAAATCATTGGAAAGTGACGAACCTAGTTGATTTGCATCAATATGTATTAATGGGTTAATTTTGGAAGTGTATAAATTAAAAAACTGTTAATTTAACAATTTAGATGGTGAAGAGATGTTATTTATTTCTTTTGGTGCGACTTTAAGAGGCCGTACGTTCCTTTCTATTTCTAGTTTACTCTGTTTTTTATCTTCTTTACTTAATTATAACAACAATTCTTGTAATGAATTGGTCATACTGCAAGGAGGCAGTTCCACCTAATGGACTTGAAGACGTATAAGGGGAAGTCAAATTTTGCGTTTCCTCAATTTATAATTAACTATGGCTCCGTTTGGATAAGGTGTGGGAAGAAGTGATCGAAAAGAAGTATTGAGAAATGTGTAACTTTGTGAAGAATTTGGATTGTTTATAATAAATTTATTCTTTTATTCCTTCTTTCCTTCTTCCTAAATAGAATCCAAACGGAGCCTATAGAAGCAACAATAACGTAGATGAAGTCAATAAAGTGTACGCGAAAGTCATGCTACGTACTGTTCTTTCTTCTTCTTTTTTTCTCTCTTTTTAAATTTTTGGACAAAGCACTAATGCACTACATATTATTTATGGCTAAGATTAATTGTACTTTCTTAATTAACTTCCGAAAAAAAAGAAAATAATACATCGTCAATTGGCGAGGTCATGGGAGTTTTTAATTATATAAAGTCTTGTTGAATTGCGTAAATGTTTTAGATTATAAGATAAGTTTGTGGGAATAGTCACTAGAATTAGTTATAAAATCACGGTATGGTTAGAAAAGAAATTAAACACATATTAGGGAATGTTGGAGACCAGCTTATATTAAGGAACTAATGAAAAGTGCATGAAGGCAAAATGGGTTTCGTTTCTGCCATCTTACTTTTAATTCTTATTTGTTTTAGGTAAAAGATTGATGACTGGTAATGGATACAGCATTCTGTTTTAAAACTTTAAAGTTGAGAATTTTAGATAAAGAATTTGATTGAATTTATCTGATATGTTTTTCCCTTCTTTAGTTCGTTTTTTTAGGGTTCTTTCTCTTTATTAGTTTTTTTCATCATCATATAGGTGCCGTTTGGATCCCCATGAGATTTTGGGAAATTTCATCTTCCTACCATAAATTTATTATAAACAATTCAAACTCTTCACAAAACTACACACTTCCCAATAAATTTATTCCTAAGAATTGCAACTTTCCCAAATTCCCCAACTTCCTAAGCGATCCAAACGGCCTCATAGTGATGTCTCATTGTAGAAATTTATCTTGTGTCCAGTAATCGATTGAATTTATTTATCAGAACTTAAAATGTTCATAGAAATCAAAATTTATTTTTTTCTAAATTTTAACTATTTATATTTTAATATTTAAAAATTACAAACCTTCTAATAACAATATCTTTTTAGAATAAAAAAATACATATATGTAAAATTTTAATTTAAACAATATATGTAAGGTAAAGTACTCAAACGCAACCATATCTTCATTTTCGAGCTTCAAAATAATCGATCCAAATCATTTATTGTGAATATTGAAATCTCATGGTTAACCGCAGATATATATTTTGTTATTTTATACTAAATTTTTTATTTTTATACAAAATTATTGTTGTCCAACTTTTGATTGACTAAATTTCTGTAAATCTAAGAAATTGGGAAAAAATAAAAATAAATAGTTCACATCGATCAGTTTATTTCAAACTGATTCCATAACCTTTGACCAAATCATCCGTCGAATGCCTTGGATTAATCTAACAATACTAAGCCGCGCGTGTTCCCCTCAACCCCTCAGAAAGATCAATATAAACAATTAATGAATGAAGTGGATATAAAGAGAGACAGTGTAAAATGAGAGATTAGACCTGTCAACGGAAGAAAAAAAAAAAAAAACTTTATGCCGTTTCGTTTAAGCTTAATGGCATAAATAACGAAAGCGAAATGTGTTTCGTTAATTAAATGAAATAGGCTGGTATTGTGACGTATAAACGGAACGGTAAATGAAATAGGAAAAAAGAGAAGAAAAAACAGAGAAAAAAAACTAAAAATTCAAGTCTCTCTATACAAATCCTAGCAATGTCAATGAGAAAGTTTCTATGCGGCTCGACTGTCGCCTCTGTGGGAACCCTACACTCCATTGAGCGCTTTTGCCTCCGCCAACATTGACGAGGGGTATGGATGAGGAGAGGTTGCTGGAATGAAGAATCAGCAAAGGCACAAACTAGAGCGGATCTAGGATCGAGGTGCTGCTTGGAAAGTCCCTCCGTAGTGAAAAGACAAAAAGCCAGGCAAGATTTCAAAGAACCGGACTTGATGTATTTGATAGAAGGGCTGGGTCGGACTGGGTTGATAAAAGGGTTGAGATGAACCGGATTAGACCGGTTTGTTTTTTAAAATATGAGGCCGGCCCTTTTAGTCCTTCTAATATAATACCAGCATTTAATTTTTTAATATTATTTTAATCTCTAATGTGTCATCATGATCAAATGGTCGCTACGATTGAAGGACTAGGTCAGATCTGACTTTTCAATTAAAACCCGACCTTTCAACATCCGTCTTTGAAAAAAATTAGACTCAGCCCTTCTAGACCCTTATCCGTCGTAAACCCTTCAAAGGACCGATCCGTTGTAAACCCTTCAAAGGACTCGTTTCGTAGTTTACTTAAACGAAAACGATTAACAGATCCAGGGGCGGAGCCAGTAGGGGTGCCAAGGGGGGCTTGGCACCCCTAAGATTTTAAAGCTCTATGGAGAGGTTTTGTATTATATACTAAATTTTGTTAATATATAACATATTGCACCCTAATAATAGAGTTCAAATACAATCTAATTAATTTTATTATTTATTCAAACTAGTTTAATTCTAATTTTTCTTTAAGAATAAATTTAGAAGACAAAAAATTACAAATAAAACATTGCTCACATATGAAAATTTTTGCTTATTATTTTGGAAGAAAAAAATACTTCTTTATTTATTTGATATAATTCATTTTAAGAAAATTATTACTATAAAATAATGTAATATTATTTTTTATTGTCAATTTTTATTGTCAAATTATTACTATAAAATAAGTAAAAAATTATGGCACCTTCTAAGTTGAAATTCTAGCTCCGCCCCTGAACAGATCTGAATTTTGAACCGTTTAATAAACGAATTGGTTAACGACAATTAAATATGCGCCGTCTACTTATATAAAAAACGATAGCGGGCAAAAAAATTATGTGATCGTTACTTCATTAGTCAAGTTTGACAGGCCTATGAGAGATCACTGTATCACCTACCTAGCTCCAGCTAGCTAGTGTCCATAGGGGGCTAGGGGGCCTACGTCGATCTTTTATTGCTTGGCCTCTCTCTTTCTATCCAAAGATCAAATACTCTCAGCTAGTTTTTACCAAACGGTCCGGTCCGGTCCGGTCCGGTCCAAACTCCCACGGTTTACGGGTTATCACGGGCCATGGGTTCACGGGTCCAAACGGGACGGGTTAGCACGGGCCACCTTTCAAACGTCGACCCAAATTCTTGATAGACCCGGACCTATGTGAACCGGACGGGTAAAGGCGGGTCGAGCCGGGTCCGATCCGGTCCGGTCCAAGTGGGTTCTCTCCCTCTGCATTTATTCTCAAGTCAGGTCTCAACCAATGAACCAAAAGTGCAACTGGGCCTAGGCGTGTGAGGTGTCGACTATTGATTGGGCACGGAAATCAGAGAGAAGAGAGAGCCAAAAAGGGAGAGTGTGAGGTGTCGACTATTGTTTGGGCTATGGGGTGTTTTTCAAAAAAAAAAAAAGGAGACCAGGGGACCACGGGGTCGGGGACTTGGGGTTTAAACGGGTCGGGGACAAGCGGCAGAGGGCAGATGTTTTTTTTTTTAATTGTTGGGTTTAAACGGGTCTAGACAGGTTTTCACGGGTTTAAGGTCCGGTTCAGGCCAGTCCACGGGTAAGAACGGGTCTGTACTAAAATGTCGGTCCAAACCCGTGATATATCCGACCCGGACCACTCTCTCGGTCCATCACGGTTTTTGACACGGTCCGGGTCGGGTCGGGAAACTGGACGGGTTTGTCACGGGTCGGGTCTGACCCGCCGGGTATGTGGTAAACCCTACTCTCAGCGACCCATCTTTTTTTTTTTTTTTGGCACGAAATTCTTGATAGAAATTTAGACTAAAAGATTGTGACAAGTGGATCACAGGGCATGCAGTTTTCAATATAAAATGATATGCATATAGGGTTTGAAAACGCAACATATACGGATCGGATAGTGGTGAAATCATATTTCTTTATCTATAAATACAAATGCAGATATAAATTTCTTTATATATATATATATATATATATATATATATATATATATATATATATATATATATATATATGTGATCTCTATAGCTTTTCAATTTCTTTTTCGTCTCTGTCATTTGAGCCGGTATAATTAGTAAAAAAATTGAAATTAGTAAAATGTCATCACTAAACGACAAATTATTTTTATGTCATTATAAAATAGTAAAAAAAAAATAGTTTTATGCCTTCCATCAATTGATAGGACAATTTTTACCCTTTTAAATATGCCACTATAAAAATTTAAAATTAGAAAAATACCATCGCTAAATAATAAATTAGTTTTATACCACTACAAATTAATGAAAATAAATTTTATGCCATTTTAAAAATATAAAAATTATTCTTATGCCACAAGTGCATTAAAATAATGTATAAAAATAAAACTTTTACAATTTTACAGTGACATATCTTAAATTTGTTGTCCAATGACATAAATCAAATAATTACGCTAAAAGTTAAATTTCACCCATTCATATGTTCTTAAGGAATTTTATAATATTCTTGTTTGAAATAAATAATGATTTTGATTACTATGCATTCGTCTCCTAATGATTTGAAATGCAAGAATCGAATCGAAATGGTAACAAAATTTATACAAATTAAAGTAGATTTTAAAATTGGAAGTACATAATTCACATTGCGGTGGAGCAAAAGATGGACGGAGCTGTAGGGGTATGTTAGGAATTATTTAAATAATGACAAAATTGGAGAATGGCATTTTTAGAAATTATTATATTTATAGAAAAGAATAATGGTATAGATCTAATTTAAACTTTTTTTATAGTAGCATAAGTCTAATTAACAATTTGACAATCATATTTTTCAAATTAACAACTTTTTGTAATGGCATAAATCTAATTATCTCTTAATAAATTGGTCTGGCCTAATTGCTCAACTCAACCATCGATGCTGTGTTCATTTTTTCAATTCAAAGAAGTAAATCACCATAAACGTATGTATGAAATTTTCATTGTATCAATTCAAAGAAGTATAAGTGTAAATTAGGATCTCAAATTATTAGAACTTTCAGAAGTACCATCTATCAAAAGAGATACATTTTGCGACAGGCACCAATTAAAATTTTGTCTCACGGGGGAAAGATATATAAAAAAGGACCTTCGTGGAAATTAATTAGGAGCTGTCTTCTCGGGGAAAAGATATAATAGCAACAGTTTTTTTTTTTTTCCTAAGGCCAGTTGGCGAACTATCAACGGCAGATTACATTCAAATAAAAAATCTATCAAAAATAAATCGCTAGATTTTTAAGGATTTATTAAAAAAATTGAGTCTTACAAAAAGATTGTTAGATTTTATGTATCTAGTAAATTTAGCAATAGAACAAGATCCAACATAAATAAAAAAATATATGTAAAGACCATTTTCTTGTAGTGATATTTTTTTTACAAATTGTATAACTTATATTGATTTATGTAATTATGTTTGATCAAATCTAATAAATAATGCATACGGCCGGGTGGTGCGAATCACAATTTATGGGACCTCTATCAAATTAATTAATGGCTTTTGTAGAAATATGTCGAGCATATACATTCAGTATAAGTTAAATATTTAAATTGGCAAACTAACTTATATGATATGCACCGGTATCAAGGATTAAATATAGATTATTATATATACACACACACACAAAATTATTTTTTGTCATGAATTTGTAAAACAGACTTAGAAACGTTTATTATTTATAATATATTCCCGTAAACAAATGAAAATCGAGTATATACATGGTAAGGTTACAGTAAAAAGTTAATATTACAAGTAGTAATTAATGACACATTTTGACATATCCCAAGCAAAGGGAGATTGAATTATGGGAATTGGTTTTGACAAACGATATTTTAGCGCTCGCAACGGAATATTTTTTCAAATGACTAAAATATCCTCCGATCCGTTTAATCTTCACAAAACAACTTCAACCTCCTCTCCACCCAATAATTAGTCCCTCGACCGTATTTTTTTTTCTATTTTAATTATTGCAATTCAGCTAGCACTATTTTATTAGCTTACAATAGATATTAAGGAGGTGTTATGAAGGCTTTAAAGTGAAAATTACGATATCAAAAGTTTTACATTCTGACGAGGACTTTTTTTTTCTTTTTGCATGTTAAGAGAGGCCATTTTGGTCTTCACCAACCATATATAAACCGAATCAGGCAACTAATTGAATCTATTGTCCGCGTGTCGGCATGTCTACTGTCAAATGTGGTTTAACAACCACAGAATTATCCTCTGTTGTCACCGTTTCGTTTGAAAAAGGGTAAAAAAACAACATGCCATTTACTGTTCTGTTTTATTAACGGAAACAAATTTTTTTCCCATCAATCGTCCCACTTATCATTTCTATTAAAATAACTAATTTCAGTGTTCCATTTTCTGATAATAATATAACCAATTATGCCACGTACCGTTTCGTTTAGAAAACAGTACAATTTTTTATACCACCTACCATTCCATTTAGATTAACTGAAACGGCATAACAGTAAGTGACGTACCGTTAACGGCCCTATCAGCGTGTGTGATTGTGTGGAGAGTGAAGAGATGGGAAGAGCGCCATTGTGTGAGAAGGTAGGTTTGAAGAAAGGAAATGGACACAAGAGGATGAAATCCTAGCTAACTACATTAAAGCTCAAGGTGAAAGGCTCATGGAGATGTTCAATGTGTCATATTGATTTATAGGATGAAGATGACATTTCCTAAAAAGCTCATGATATTATATATTAATATTAGAAATCCTGAGATTTATAACCCAAGGTGCTTAATTAGATAACAGGCTTATAGGATGATTGTATTTTGGTATTTTAGGGAGCCAATTCATCCCTTTTCTTGCTCGTTCCTTAATTTGTCTTGTAAATATTTTCTATTTTATTTAGTGCAAGCTTGCAGTTAGCCACTCGCCATTGTTGCCAACAACCCTCAATATATATATAATTATATAAATAATAAATATATTAATCCTGAATATAGGATCTAGAACATTGTTCATAAGCACTGTTGGTTAATAGTGCGGCTGACAGTTGGATCCACTCACATTTATCGGGTGTAAATCTTAACAAAATCCTACCTGCATGGGCATCCGGATTTTCTATGATAATCTAAACAAAATTCAAGCACAACTAAAGACTAATTGTCATAGAAGATCCAGCCTCGCAGTGCACCCATGTGGTCCACGCATTTTCTGGTGGATGGTTAATTTGTCAAGTTAAGATTTTCTATAGCAGTCAAAGTAAAGTTTCAGTTATAGCTGAAAAATAATATCCGTAGAAAATCCGGTGTCTAAATCACATGCATGTCCCCAATTTTCACTCGATTTTTCCATTGACTTTTTTTTTCGGTGAAGTTCTCCTTTCACGTTTTCCCAGCAAAAAATAAATAAAAAAAGAGGAAAAGACAAAGTTTATTAATCTGATAGTATTAATTGTAGCTTAATATTTTACATAATTTTTGGAATCTCAATATATTGTTTTCATGCAATTTCCTCATTCGATATTATGTATATAATTAAAAAATTATTAAGAAAAATCACATTGTATTTTTTGAAATATCTCGCATGATTTTGATACTTTTAGAAAAATCAGAATGATATTATTTTTCCGTTTGTAATTTTTGAAAGTCTTTCTTGGTTTTTTTTTCATCAAATGATTATTTAGATAATCTAAATACTTACTCAAAATTTTAATTTCTGTCCTTTAAATGTTTCGCATATTTGTTCCAACAATCTACTAGCTATTTGATCGATCCAAATCATAAAAAAAAAAAAAATAGATCGCGCAACGCGCGAGATCCCGTTAGTATATAGATATCCTATGTTGATATGATTATTGATATTCAAGGTCTATTCAAGGCTTCATCCTTCTTGTTCAAAAAATATATAAATAATTAAAGGAGTTTAATTATGAGGAAAACTTTTTTGAGGAAGAACCGAAAACCTGAAATTGTTCGTTATTTATTTATTTATTGAGAAATTGCACATACATTGTTGAGAGCAATAATGAAGGGCATGCAATTAATACTGTCACTACAAATTTATAAATATGTTATAACTAAGTTAGTTGTTGCATGAAGCAACTCAATTCCCATTGTTTCTATACTAGTGCATATTAAAATAATTAATTATATATACAAAAAACGAACTCGTTTTATGCAAAGGAAATAAATTTCGGAGATGGTTAGGCTTGATTCGCATGCATATCACATCCGAATAGACAATGAATGAAAATAAATAATACATATAATATAGACGCTCGTTGAGACGTTGATCCAGCGGTCCAGCCCTTGCTACATTTAATTAGCATTTTGATAACAGATATAGGCACTGCTTGAATTAAACCAACGGTATGCGGTAATGTAATAGGGTCTAGACTGGATAAAGGTTTAAAATTTACCTGTCCGTACGCTGTTCATTGTTATTTATGTTATTTTTCTTCTTTAAATATATACAACATTATGCATGTCTTCTAGAGTTATATTGTATCTTTCGATTTAAAATTGTTGCAGTACCAAACTAGTTACAATTAATATTGATTTGGTTATACCTTCTCGAAAAAATATTTGTTTGGTTATATATCACAAACATGAAGTGTTCATGAATATTGACTGAGGACATGTCATTGATATTTATGGGCAAACTAATAATATTTAATCCAGCAAATAATTTTACATTGTTATGAAATTAATAAATTTATAGATTGTTCGTCTCCATATTCCCAATAATACTCGTTTATCTCCAATTCTATTCTCCACTATCAATTTTATTGTCATATTCTCCACTACCGACTTAATAGTTATCACTTGTAATCTATATTGTATTGCTTCTCTTGCTTTGTCTATAGGGATGAGGATTGCTCGGAGGAGGCTTCACAAGAAATCAATTGAAATATCCCCTCCATGATATTAAGGGCGATAATTTTTTAAGAATGCTGTTTTTGAGATTTGCTTTTATGAAGTGAAGAGCAGTGGAAATGGACCAAGAGGAGCATGGAGGAAACTTTTGGGGCTTCTCATTTTCTTGTCTAGGGGTGCGTTTGGATCGTTGGAAGAAAGAAGAAGAAGAAAGAAGAAGAAGAAAAAAAATTATAAACAATTCAAACTCTTCACAAAGTTACACACTTCCCAATACTTCTTCCCTTCTTCTCTTCTTTCCACACCTATCCAAACGCACCATAGAGTAGGAATTGTAACCTTACAAGTTTAGAACCACTAGTGGGTACCTCGCGAGTTGCGCGACTTTTTTTTTATGTTATTTTTTTGTTTTATTAATTGTAAATAATTTTATGAGATAAGATGAATTCAAGATTTTATGAGTAGTTTCAATTGACCACATAAATGCATTATATATATTTTTTTTCAAATGGTCAATTAGAAAATTTTGATTTTTTTTTTTCAGGTCTAAAACAAAACATTTCAAATGAATAAGTATAGATAGTAGTCAATTTTATTTATGTATAGATTGTAGTCTCACCTTCTCTTGTCAATCGGAGTACTATCTATGCAAACAAAGTTGGGGAAGGAGCTCAAATAAATATGGTCCATTCTTCCAAAAAAAAAAAGGAAATGTAAATACATTCTTTAATTTATATGAAAAAAATTATGTGCTTTCAATTTGGTAAAGGCCTCAACCAATCAAAAATGTAAATACATTCTTTAATCACTACGGAAAAGGACCTTCTGTAACGGCACTTCTGTAACGGTTTTTCAAATAACCGTTACAGAATAGTGAGGCATAAGACGAAAAAACTTGCGCCACAAATCTATAACGGTTATTATTTAAAAACCGTAATAACATTTCCGTCATGCAAAAGTTTAAATAGCGGCCGTAGCGGCCGCAATAGCGGCGCTATAGCAGTGCTATTTGGTACACCGCTACAGATTTAACGGCTCGTCCGATAGCGCGACCTATAGCGGGCAATAGCAGAGTATAGCGGTGAAATAGTAGAAAATAGCGGTATAATAGCGGTATAATAGCGGAAATAGCGGTGTAGTTTATAATTTGCTGATATAGCAGTACTATTTTGGACATAACTATCGCATACGAATTTCGATTGACGTGATCCAAAGTTCTATGGAAAGTTTACAAAATTGGCCACAATTTTTATGTTTTGAACATTTTCAAATTCTAAAAATTTAATGATAAAATATGCATAGAAAATAAACATAATTTTAGTTAGCGTTAATTAGTTGCTTGAAATTATTTTAATTTTTTATTTTAGACTAAACTAGACCTTTAAAATACACTTATGTGTGTAAATCCGCTATGGTTCGATAGCGGCCGCTAAATACCCGCTATCCGCTATACGCTATGATATTAGCATGTCCGCTACGAGTCCGCTATCCGCTATTTAAACCTTTGCCGTCATGGATGAGGAAAAAAGTGCATCCACCTTCTGTAACGGTTGTTCGATAATAACCGTTACAGATTTCTTATATTCTGTAACGGTTATTATACGACAACCGTAACAGAAAAAATAAAAAGAAAGAAATTAATAATAATCTTATGGAACGGTTATATATAAATAACCGTTACAGTATCTCTCTAAATCTGTAACGGTTATTTCCTAATAACCGTTACAGAAAGGCAAACCTTTTTTTTATTTTGTTTAATGATTCTGTAACGGTTATTGGTTAATAACCGTTACAGAAAGGTTATGTATTTAGGTCTCTCTCCCTCATTAAGTCTCATTTCCCAGCCGCACTTCCCCTTTTCTCTCTTCTTTTCATTTATTGCGAATTTGTGGTATCCACTTTCACTCCAAAAAATAGCAAAAAAATTATAAAAATTCTGAAAAAATAATAATTAGAAAGAGAACAAGAAGGAGAGCAGATTTAAGGTAAAAAACAAAAAAAATTGAACCGTATTTTTTTCATATTTTTTTCTTATTTATTTCGGTTTTTTCATAAGAAGGAGAGCAGATTCAACGGATCGAAAGAGAACAAGAAGGAGAACAGATTCAACGGATCGAAAGTCATGAATTCCTCGAGTGAATTCCTCTATATATATGCTTCATCTCTTCGGTATATTTTGATAAACTCCTCTTTTTTAAAATTATTTGTATTTCGTTAATAATTTGATTAACAGTAAAGAAAACTGTTAATTTAGTGTTCAAAGTACATAAAAGAAAACTGAAAAGAAAACTAAAAATGAGCCTTAAGGGTTTTCTTCCAACACTATATCTAAACATCACACAATTTTGATTAACAGTACAACAAACATACATCTAAACATCATACAATTCTAATTAACAGTACAACAAACATACGAGTTTAACTTGAAAGGGAAACCACCACTAGAGCTTGTAGAATTTAAAATAAATAAATAACTGAGAAGTAAAAAAAACAGCAGCATCTAGGTAGAGGATGTTTCATCAGTGGAGCCATTGCTCTTCTTTTCAAGTCAGTCCAATTATTGAAAAAGTTAAATGTATTTATGTAAAGATTATACAAGAAAGTTTTTCCTTTGTCTCTAAATGTGTTACGGTTTCTTATGTTATCCCTATTGGGATTAAATTGGCTTTCTAGACTGACATTCCTCTCTAAATGTATTTATCGTGAAGTATCTACAGGATATCACCGAGAATCACAAGCTCGATCAACATTACTAGTCTAGACGATTGGTCATCTCAGGACTGGTAATTTCTTTGAACTTTTTGGTATACTATTCGTGTCAGAAGATGTTCCTGTTTAATCTACAGTATTATTGCTTATTTCTTTTGTATCATTTTCTTTGTTTGCTACAGGGATTTGGATATCTCAGAGCACGTTTGGCAACACTGGTAGTCTGGCAGTTTCTTTGTGCCATTACTGGTTTGATATATAACTGGGTTTCACATGTCAATTGTTGTTGCTAATCTCATGATGACCTGTGCTCGGTCTCTCTCAAATCTCCACTCTGGTAGTTTAATTGAATTTTGTATTATGGCATGTATTATGTTATTGTGCCAGAAGTTTTTTTGCTCTGTTGGACCTTTGTACATTTCAGGAGGTGTTTCTCCTTTGTCATTGTTGTCTGAAAACTGAAGTTGTTCTGCTTTATTTTGTCTGGCGTGGAATTATGGCAGATTAACTAGCTTTCCTTGCAATTTTATCAATTTTGAGGACATTAATAGTTGCCACTTGCCAACATTAATACTGCATCTCTTCGATTACGGTTTTACTTTCACAGTAAATATGGCGTTTTTTCGATTTTCAGATGATAAATTTGTTTGTTTGTTTGTTTTTTTACAAATCTCAATTCATGATGGCGTACTTATATATAAAAAAATGCGACAATTTTTTCCATGCATAATATATATTTTAAATACCGATCTCTTTATGTGATTTTAATCTGGTATTGATTTTATGACACTAATTTGTAATTTATTGTATGTGATATACTATAATTAGCTTCGGTGTACACAATAGAGTTTATACTTTATACCCGTGGGGTTGTTCTCCTCGAAATCTAATTTGGGTCGGTGTGACAATTAATATAATTTATTTTCCGAGTAAAAGGCCAAGTGGCCAACTGAATATTAGAAACAACAAATCAAAGTTTCAAACCATGGATATATAAGTGTACTTTTGCAACATTCATTAGTATAGCTAACTAGTTACGGCAACTGAAGTATGTCAGCCATATTTTCTCCGTTCACATATCGGACCCACCAGTCATCATCAGAAGTTGTTCCTCCGAGCCATTCGTCTCCTAGGAGATCTCCTATGCTGTCCCATTCATCCATTATCTTTTCTAGTTGGCGCCAAGTCTCATCATCGGAATGTCTGTATGGCCTTCTAACTTGTGGTCTAACAGGGTTGAGAATCGCATTTGGATTGTCGATTTTTTGCTTGCCGGGGAAAGGCGGGGCCGAAAAGGGAAGCAAGGCATTTCCTTCTGTTGATGAAGATTGATATCCCATTCCTGTTTGTACTACCGGGACTCCGTTGATCAGCATTCCAGTGTTGGTTCCTGCTTGCACCTGTTGTTTCGGTGTTTGGACGAGAAAGTTCTATATATGCAGAGGAAGAGTAAGCAGTTAGCATCCAGCCATGGCTATGTGAAAGATGAACTAATTAAGTACCAGATCGAGAATTAATTTGTTTTGGTACCACGAGAATTAATTTTGAATAAACATTTTTTATTTTGAATAAATAGTTTGAATTCCTTTTATGTTCTATATCTTAAGAAATAGATACAGAGTGTTTCCTGTCTCTCTTAATTTTCAGAGTTTATGATGAAAACAAGAACAACATTTGTAAAAGACTATATGGGTAATAAAATAGTAAGAAAAATAGAATATTCATGTTTAAATGATCATTTCTTCTGTTAGTTTAAACTTGGAACCTACTGTGGCAATTTACCTAAGCAACCTAATTGTAGTCCATAATTCCATATAATATGAACCAAACTGAAACTGTCGACTGGTATATATATTCATTCGTGTCAGTACGAAAGTATTGGACATGAATCGTGCTGTTTTTCCACTCACACAATCACCACAAAATTCTTTTCTCTTTATTTCGTTGTTTTATTTTTTGGATTTAAACCACAAGTTGCTAAATCTGAAAATAAATTATGATAGATATGAATGTGTCTTACCTCTCTGTCACCAGCATCAAGGCTGCACAATCCATCAACATCAAGACGAAAAAAAAGTGAAAACAAATTAAGAAGCTATTAGTGTCTTCCAAACATTGATGCAGATATGAAGTATTTTCATAACAGCAATTTCAATTTGAAGTGTTCAATTCGAGATATTTTATACTACGTGTGTAGCGACAAACACAAAAATAAATAAATAAATGAAAATTGTGTGTGCTGCTTTGTGAAAGGTTTACTTCTGTACCATTGTTCGTAGACCATGCCATCAGGTCCGGCAGCTATATTGATCTTGTCAGTAAATTCCTACAAATAGAAATATTTATGTCAGATTGAGAGACCATAGCGCAAACAAAATTGAAAAAAAAAAAAATGAAGAAGCAGCAAAGTTATATATCTTTATCATCAGATCCTGATACGTTGCAAATTAATTTGTCTGCTAATAAATAAATCGATCATTTTCCTGTGCAACTATTGACTTGTGAGGAACTCTTATTTCTTTTGTAGAAGAAGCGAATAAATCAAAGAGATACCCCACATAAAATGAAAGGAGATCAGGTAGAAAAGTTTACCTGAGAAAGTTGAATTCTGGCACGGAAAAGAGACAATCGAAGAAAAAAAAAGCTAACATTAGAAAACAGGAATTTGAACTTGTATATTCAAATTAAACATACTTTTAGGGAGTGATACAACACACATGCATTTCCTTCTTCTTCTCTGACATATTGGGAACCCTAGGCTCTGTACAATTTTGAGACCTGTATATGAAGGTCTGTCTAGACTCTAGATTAATCAAATTTGAAGATTTTCTGGAAAAGCGAATGGGAGAAGAAGGGTAAGTAATCTATATTATATTATTATTATTATTATTTATATATATATATTATATATAAAACCCGTGATCTTTTCTTCTATTTTCAGCCGCTTTTTTGCATTATTTTTTTTATTTTTTACTGCTTTTCCAACTAAAACAGAAGGGTAAAGTCAATAATATAATTTTCTATTTATAGTTAAAATTATTTGTTATTTTTTTGGTTAATAATATTAAAAATAGTCGAACCAATTATTATTTAATTTATTTAAAAATTAAATATATTTGAAAATCATGCTGAATTATTGTCATCTTAAAAAAACATCGACTGCAGCATAGTACTAAAATATCTAGTATAAAATTATAGATAAGCGAATGAGGAGGTAGAGGGTATGACCGTATGACTGTATGAGAGGAGGCGATGGGATGGGCAGGAAATTGGTGGGAAATTAATAAAAAAACTGAAAAGCTATAAACTTCTTTTAGGAAAAAAAAAAACTAGAATAGATAGATCCAAATTCAGGCTCTATCTGGTTTTATGTTTCTACAGAATCTGTAACGATTAATATAGCATTTCACTGTTTCGCAGTCGAATACCATTTTTGGTTTTAACGTGCCTTCGAACTTGGTAGGACCTACTAGTCAGAGTGATAACGCTTCAGAATAATTTTTTGTTCCAACTCAACCCCTTGCTTATTTCAATTCTTCTTTTATATTTCTATATTTTACTTCTGTTGATTTCTCTTTTAGTTATTTTCTGTTTTAATTTTGCACAGGTTTACTGTATTTATAATCTGCAAGCATCCATCTCCAAAGTCAAAGATAAGGAAATTAACATGTTTTGTTGACTGGTGCTTATTATATATATATATATATACATGCCCCTTTTTTATTTGGCGTTTTACTTAAGAGTACTAATCTTTTCTCTGAAATGTTTATCCTTGCTATTAATTAAATATGAGATTTTGACAATATTAATTTTATGTATATTAGTATTTCTTTTTCTGGATTCTAAACATGAAGTTATATTTTTGCCCTGTAGTTTGATATTAATAGTTTATCCTCAGAACTTTTGTTGTGGCACAAAAATCGTTTTGGTAGTCTTAAAAATAAATTTATTTCAATTTATAATTTGATGTGGATACTGATTGAAAATGATTAAATAATAATGGAAGTTAAATTGGATAGAGGGATCTAAACCATTTGTTTTTTAAATTATATTTACTTTTTTTGTGGCAAATTGCACGAGGGAGCTTTCTTTTATATGCATCATCATAAGGAACTACTCTGTTGTGACAACTAAGCGAGGTGAGTTAATTATGAATTAGCGAAAGCTACTTTTAATTTATTGAGTAATGGTACTTTCATCTATAATGATATTATGCTCTTTTAGTTTGTCTTATCGTGTTTTCGTATGTTTGAACAATATTATTATTTTCTTTTTTAAAAAAATTTGTCTGTAGAAAATAGTTTGGCAAACTGTACTTATGTTTGGACTATTATGAGCTATAAATTATAATTTAATTAACTTATACATAATAAAAGATGAGAGAGGAATAAGGAAAACATGTAATGCAGCTATTCATAAAGTTAAATAAAAATAGATACAAGTAGGACTGAGCAAAAAACTCGGCCCTCGTGAGCTAGCTCGAACTCGAATCGGATAATACTCGATAGCAACTCGAGCGGTTTCAGCTCGAACTGGAATAACTCGAGCTACACCGGCTCGGAAGGCCCATGAGCTGAGTTCGAGTTCCCTTTAGCTCGCTCAACCCAACTCGTGAGACTTAGCCCAATTCGTTTGTTTAGTCTGTAACCTAGCCTAATTTTTAATCACTATTCTATAACCCTAAGTTCTTTTCATTTTAAGGAAAAATAGCTGTATCTTCTTCCTGATCTCTTCGTGTGCCTTCTATGTGCATTTTAAACATTGTTTAATATTTATGTTGTTTGCTTTTTAGTTTAGTCCATTACGAAGTCTCAAAGTTCGATATTTAATATCGAGCTAGTTTTCAAGCCATGAGCCAAGTCGAGTTCTAATGAGTTAAGTTTGAGCTGCTAAAAAAACTCGGAATTACCTTGGTGTGCTGAGCTGAGCCAGCTCGACTTGAGATGAGCTCGAGTTTGAGTTAGTCTCGGCTCGCTCAGGCTCAGCTCATCTACACCCCTAGATACAAGTAATAAGGCACGAAATAGGCAACCAAAACAACAAAAAAGCACCAAAAAGAACAAAACACACAAATAGCATGGGTAATTTTGACAACAATATCTAAAAATGAATCATGCCGAAAAAAATGACATGATATTAATGTGGCACATCTTATGCTTACAATAATTTGATATTTCATGTTCAATATTTACAAAAAAAATATATACACAAATCACATGAATAATTTTGGAAAGATAAAAACGTAGAAAATAGATTTAAGAGTAATTTTGTCGAGATGAATATAAAAAAGCGCCGCCAACGTCTCTTTAAATGAAAGGACAAAATAGTGGCTAAAAGTATATTTAATATAACAAAAAAAAATACTTAACGAAGTGTCTAATGTGTTTAAGGGACTACTTCATAATTATACGGAAGTATTTATATATTTGAATTAATTGAGTATTTATTTGCCTTAATTGATGATCTTATAAGATTATGTTAGAGTAACTATATGTAAGAACTATTAAGGAAGTAATTATTTTATCTTAAGAATGCATTTACAAGGTTGTTTAGTTATATATCTTAAAATAATTATTATGTATAATTAGTTATATATCTTAAAATAATTATTATGTATAATTATATGCATTGAAAGAAAAAAAAAGAGAGAGAGAGAGGGGGTGTGAAGGGATAACATACATCGGGGTATGCAGAAGGGCATCATTTAATATATTAATCCCTGCAATTCAGATCCGATCCGAAACAACTGTGGGTAAACAGTTGTTCGCACAGTCTGGCTGACGGGTGGGGGCTACGGATCTTATCGGGTGCGGATCTCATTCCCACGTGCACATCTCTCCTCTGCTGCGTTCTGTTGCCACGTGAAGGGAAGCCACACGATCTTCTGTTTCCATGCCATGTGAAGGGACTAACGGTTGGGCCCATGGCGATATATAAGCAGATGACAGCGCACACACAATTATTCGGCTGCTGTGCCAATTGTACCAACGCACTCCTTATATACTCTTCATCTAGAGTTTAAATTTCCCATGTGGGACTAAAGGTGAAGCTGAAACCGGACAGAAAACTTGGTGTAATAAAAATTGCTCTAGCTGGGATTCGAACCAAGGACATGTGTTATCCAGTCCATTGCAAGAACCGCCCAACCAAGTTAGTGCTTATGATATAATTGTTTTATGCTATTTGTATATACTTTATAATGTCCGGTATTGTCTGATAGCGGCCGCTAAATGGCCGCTATCCGCTATGATATCAGTAAGTATGAAATGCACGAATTGTGACAATTTTGTTGCTTTTTCATTCATATGTAAATAGCTACAAATAAGATTAGGCAATTCTATTAGCAATCATACTTTCGTGTCATATTGTTTCTTTTTTTCAGACACATTTATCTTATATAACAAATTTTACTTTCTATTGTAAGTGACAGGTTCACAATAGTTATATGTGGTAAAAATAGGTCGCGCAACGCGCGACGCCCGCACTAGTGGAGAGTGAATAGAAGGTGAGGGTGAGAGAAATGACAGAAGGTGATTGGGGGCCCTTAGACCTGTTTAACGTTGTAAACGGCAACGGAATGGGCCGTTCCGTTTCAACAACGGTATGCACTGGAATGATTCGTTATTCGTTCCGTTTGTAACAGAATGGACGGAACGTAGCGGAACGACTCATTTTACACTGTATTTCACACAACGGTATGCCGAAATCCATTTCGTTTACCGTTCTGTTTCGGAAACGTATCATGAAACGTGATTCGTCACTCATTCCGTCCAAACGGAACGTGCACGGTACACGGTAAACGGTATACCGTCGGCAGGCATAGGGCCCCTGGGAATTGGGAAAGGAGAGGACGGGGAGGTGAGGGAGATGGTGGTTTTCGTGCGCTCTTTCCGAAACACTCAAGTCATATGATAGTATGATACACATACAAGTGGTAAAAGTGATGAAAAAAAAAGAGCTGGACAAAAACTTTTTCATGTGTTTGTGAGACTATAACGAAAAGGATATATTTTGAATCATTTTTATTTTAACAACCACACCTGTAAATCAAATAACTTGTCGAATGATAAAATCAAAATAACTATAGATAAAATAACTAGTCAAATGATAAAATTAAAATTACACAATATGCTATATTTTCGAGAAAAAGTAATTGTCAAATAATTGTAAATTAACTGTTAATGAAAAGATAATTAAATAATATAGCATTGCAAGCTCCTATTTACGCTGTCTTCGCTTTTGAATGTGAGACAAATAATTAATAGACATTTAATTTAGAATTTCCTTAAGAACATTAATAGTTACCAACATTTAATATCGCATATCTTCTTTAAGAACCACCTCTTGATCTATATTTTGAATGAAAAAATTAGAATTTTTTATAGACATTTAATTTAAAAATAAATTGGAAAGTTTGACCCTAATCTATCTTAAAATATATATATATATATATATATATATATATATATATATATATATATATATATATATATATATATATATATATATATACTAGCAGCAATGCCCACCCAATGTGTGGGCGAACTTTAATATGTAAAAATAAAAATAATATTATTTGATAGGAACTTGTTGTCCATTTCAATATCCAATCAACGCCCACCAATGTGTGGTTGAACTTTAATATATAAAATAAAAATATTATTTGGCATTAATATGTTGACCATTTTCAATATCTAAGAACAATATTGTCTTGATCAACGCTGAAGATAATAGAAGTATTCACTGATTTCAACATGTTCATTTATTCACCGATTTAAAACATATTTGACCTTTGCTAAATACCACCTTAAACTCATTTTATTTAAAAATTTGCCACATCTACTGTATAAAACCTCTCCCAAATGCAATATATTTTAATATTGACCAAAATGTCCTTTATCTAATTTATTTTTTATTTCTTTTTTGAAAAAAAACCCTAGATGGTCGAGCTAGTTGTTGGAGCAACATCATACTCTTTTCATATTTTTTTTTATGCAAAAGAATTCCTTAGGCAGCATCATAGCCAAATATCAATTCTTAGCCTAACATGACATGTATGTACTTAATAACCAGTGTGGGACATAATTTTGTATGTACTGGTAAATTGATATGTTGTACAGGCCAATATTACTCTTTTTACTTTTTTCTTGTACGTATCTTTCATGTTTCTAATTATAACTCAAGAAACTCATTCATTAATTACTTAATTACTTTTTTCCTTTGTGTGTAAGCAATATACGGCATAAATTCTATCTCATGGACGACTCTATTCTAACTATGTTTTCATACCATACCTGTACCACCATTTTGTGACCTCCAACTCCTTTATTACTTATTACAGGGCATACATTGCAAAAATTGTGTCAATTTCAAACAACATGCAAAATATTTAACCAAAAAAAGTGTATAGACTGCATCATTTTAATTTCCTTTTACTATTTGTCAGAGTTCAACCATATACAGATAATTCTTGTAACAGTTTTCCTTTAGTCTCCATTCCCCTTGAATGACCTAGCTATTTTATCTCCCATTGTGTTCTGGCTCTTCCATCTATACGCATAGAAATTAGGTCCCAATTTTGAGGTCTTCACTTATGCAAAGACACTCATAAAAGAATTTCGACTGAATTAATTCTAACTTGTCAAGATTAATCTCAACTTCTTACTAATTATTTTTTTAAGACAAGAGAGCCTACTGCATAGCAATTTGCAAAGACAACCAAAGATGTCGGTGCCTCAATTCATTTTAAAAATAAAAAAATTCAATAAATTTTATTATGCTCATATTCTAAATACTGGAATATTTGAGATATAATAAAAGTTGTTCTTCCGTATATAAACAAAATATATCCGACCAAACATAGCACGTGAAAGAAACTCCTGACAATTAAACTGTCTCATGTTCTCCTGAAAAAAATTGATTAGTATATCTAAGTACATATTTGAGTATGCATTAGCGTGTACAAAAAAAGAAACAAATTGAAAAATAAAAAAGAAAATTATAGCAAATTGCGTGAGTAAGATTATAAAAAAGACATCCATATAAATTGAATTATTATTTATTGTACCTAACACTCAGTCTTCACACTCAACCTCACCCATCCAAAGCCACAAGTCATCCTATTGCTCAATCTCATCCAAACCTTGCAAAAGAAGCAACCATTAGGTAAGTGCTTAAGACTGTGAAACAAAGATAATTAGAGAGAGAAATTGACACAATCAATACATGACAACAATTGAATAATCAAGAGCCTGCTACAATATTCCTACCTTCTATCCAAAAGGAAATTTAAAAAAGATTATTCATTGTTTATTCATGCGATCTTGTATTATTGTTTGTCCACAATTTAATAAAATGTCTCATAAAAATCGATGTATATACTTCTTTGTACCCAGTGGCCTTAGTTTCCATTCATTAGAGTTAATCTAAGAAACCAAGTCTTTTCCTTGGTTCAACTGTTTTTTTCATTACATTTGTTCGCACAGCCATGGCTGGAGAGGTCTGAAAGTTGGCATACCATCTCTAGATTAAAACAAATCATATAAAGAGTAAAAAAAAAAAACATGTGTAAAATAGTAAGAGTACTATTGAAAAATGGCATACTCAATCACAAAGCCTAAAAATTACTTGAACAAAATATCCCTTCATGAAGCTGTCATTGCACCCATCCTTCTTGGTTGGTTCCTGAGCAGTCTTAGCTATTGTTTCTTCATTCCTACTTCTATATCTTGGCGAATTTCCCACCAGAAACCTAAAAATGCACTTATCCATTTTATAAATGTTGAGAGTTAAATTGGGTGCCTCACTAACAATTTGGAAGTTCCAAATATATCCAACTTTTCACTTTTACTAATTATTCTTACATGATTCAAATAATTTTTGTTAGGAGGGAAATCAAATTAACAAATTAGATCCTGAAAATCGAAAAAGTTTCCAAAACTACTCCAAAGTCCAAACATCTTCTGAAACAGCTACAGTTAGCATTCTAGACCCGACATATCAAGCATGTGCTAGTCCATGGATAGTCATACCTCTTGAAAGCAAGAGAATGTATACATCATACTTCATTAATTTTTCTTATTATTTCTCACGCAAGCAAGCAATTAATTGCCATGCAGTTAATATAGCAAGTATTAAGAATTTACCATACATTCTAATTGCCTTTAAGGACTCACACATAATATAAAATAAAATAACAATCAGAGTACATAAAATAGCTATAGATGGGAACCCTCATTTAAATTGATAGCTGAAATTCGAGTAAGCTTATTTGATGAGTTCTGTCTAAAAAAAAAGCTTATTTGATGAATAGATAAATGCTGGAACAAAAATACCAATTATCAAATATTCATGAACAGATTCCTTTTTAGGCTTTCTTTTTTAAAACAAATTTTTCAGTTATAACAGTACAACGCTATCCAAAGATAATGGATGTGGGACTTGCGAGAGCTATCTCCATTGATTGAGATGAAAAAAGGTTAATTATCTAGAAATTACCAGAAAAAATTATTGTAAGGATATAATAGGTCTCAATCTACAGGCAATCGAGTATTCCCAATTTTCCACAGTATAGTATTAGTTTGTATCTAACCTGTCAGTAAGAAGCAGGGAATGACACGATCGATTATTCATTGAATAATTGATGAAGGATATAACATACGTCAAGAGCAAAGAAGGAGAGAGAGCCATTTGCAACATGTCCGCTTAAACACCACCAGTTGTTCCTACCATTTCCTGGTCTATTCCACCTATGGCCAAGCTCAAACCATGCAAATATCTGAAATCTGAACCCAAAATTTTGAAAAGTAGTTAAAAATTGAAGAAAGGCAATAACCTAGATAAACAAAGGGAAATCAAGACATGAGCATCACTGAAATGAGTTCAATTTGTATTTGATTATAGTTACCAAGTAGTATCTTTATCGAATGCCCCAACTCCCAACAAAGCAGCATAAGTCCCGAGAAATTAGTTGGTGATTAAGTTCCTCATTGATCTTTGTGAACATTAAATGACCCTGTAGCCTTCATGATACAAGTTCCAATTCTAAGGCCATAAAAATAATTAAATGAAGGAAATAATGGGATACCACGTCAGATGAAATCAGGCACCCAATCATTCAATCCAAACATTCCGATCGTTTAAATAGTACAACTTGAACAAGAGAGGTACTCACTTGTCTATGGAACTCAAATTAAATTGATTTGCACAACAACATTATATCAGCTTAATTCAAATTTTATGCTTCAAAACTCGTGTAAAACTGAGTCACGAACAAAAAAAAATGGAACAAGAGAAGGGAAGAAACTGTATCAGACAGATGCGATGAGCAACAACGAAGATATGTGGCACCAAAAGGGTATATCGTCAAAAGATAAACAGTTGGAGACAGAAGTGCAATCGAATATAAAAATCCAACAATAAACGATCTCTAGTACATACCCAATCAAAGAGGGAAGGAAGAAGAACGGAATATCCTCAGTCCAGTATCCTCCTTAGTCCTTTCACATCCTTCGTCTGGCTTGAACTCAATAGATCCATACGATCGTTTAAATAGAGATAGAGACGCAAGGTGGGCTTTCAAAATTCGAATTTCAGAATCAAAATCGAAACGATGCCTATCTTGAATTTCAAAATCAAAATCGAAAAAAATTGGTGCTGCTGGTTAGGGAAGTGGACAGAGATGGGCAAAGATGGGGGAGTGGATCTCTCTGTGGCGAGGGGAAAGTGTACGGAGATGCGGCGGATGATTGGTTCACGTTTGTTTGGGGTGGGGTGGGGGGAGGGGTGTCGGAGGGAGTAAGCGTAAAAAATAAAGTTCATCGAAGGAAACGATGTATCTTTTGCCCGAGTCTTTTTTTTTAATAACTTTCCAAAATATTAATAGTGTAGGTGCATCAAGAACGGATGGATGGTTTGTTCCGCTCGCGTTTTTTGCGTTCCGATCAAATGAAAGAATAAATACCTCTTCGGTCGGAGATAACATCTGATCCACTTATTAATCTAATGCTTTTACGATCAATGGTTTAGATTATAAAATAAAAATAATTAATGGTGTAGATCGTTCAGACCAAGATTGTATCCTGAGATGTTACATCCTTCCATTGGTGCTTTTAATATAGTAGAGATGAGAATGGATATAGTACACTAATGTGCATTTGGGTCTTATGCACAGCATTTCTGTGACGTCAGATTGGTTTCAAAATTCGTGGTGAGATTGAGATCAATGGATCTGATTGAGGCGCTGATGGCTTTGATGTCTCCGTTAGTTTCTACTTTTTTCCGTCTATCATCTCTCTTGATGGCGCACAGGATCTCTCTCCTCACAGAACCAAACCAAAATTGATCGCATTTCTCTCGTCTCTCTTGCACAGAGTCGAAGGCTGTCATAAAACCCTAGAGACATGGACAGAGAATCAAGGTGTTCTCTCTGCCGTTCCTCCCCTCGGAGCGGCTCTCTCTATCCACCTCTACCCAAAAACCCTGGGTTGCGCCTCCACCTCGACTCGACTCTAGCGATTCCAGCACAGCTACCGACTAGACTCGACTCTAGCGAATCCAGCACCTCTAGCGATTCCGGTGGCTCTAGCAACTCGATTGATACAAAAAATCAATTAAGGTACTTAGTTTTCTTTCTTGTAGTTTAATTTTATTCATTTCCAATTTCAGAACAGAAAATCAATTGTGAAGCATTTTGGTTTATTCATATTCATGCATATTCATATTTTTCTGTGAATTCCTCTTTCTGGGTACTTACTGGTTCTAAACCCTAACTCTAGTGGTATTTGCTGGTCTGCATGTAAGGGCAGTAGAGAAGATAGTATACAGTACTTGTACAGAAACTGAATTAGTGTAAAATTAAACTGAGGTTTTGTTCGTGAGGAGATTATGCCTGTTGAACTAATGCAAAGGTCCAATAGGTATAATATGCAATAATCTGGTGCTAGTACTGATTTACAAAGTACATAAGGCTTCTACCTGCATGTGCTGGTCAGATATGTACATGACCAGTACCTTTGGTCATATGAGTTTGAGAAAACCTGAGGCTTTGGTCATATTGGTTTTCATTGCATAAATAGGTTCAACATATTGAAAACATTACTGCATGAATTTGACTGTTTTTCATGAAAGTTTAACTTGGAATGCAGAATGAGTAGTACTCAAAAGCTATTGAATCAGCGATCAAACCCTCCATGCTGGAAATGTGGTAATTCTACAATTGTGAAGGTGTCAAAAATCTACAAATAACCTTACTCTGGGAATATTTCAAATGTTGGATGTACTGGATTTTATATATTTCAACCCCTCCATTCTGGATGTACTGGATTTTATATTTTTATGTATTTCAGTTTCTAATTAGGATGGAATTTACAAATGGTTGTAATGCTAAGTAGGGAATGTATGCTAATTTGCTTGATTGAATTTAGAGATGGTTTCTAATTTGCTTGAGTGAATTTAGAGATGGTTTCTAATTTGCTTCTATTTACATGTTTATATTTGCAAAGCAAAGCATTATGTAGCTTTCTATTTACATTTGTGTTGAATTATCCAAAAAAGTCTATTTACATAAGCTTGTACAAACTGGAAGAGCTGCCAGGACATAAATGACAGAGCTTGGATAGAAGCCAATTTTGCGCGGATGACTTTAAGTCCATGCAAAACTGGTAGAGTTGCTAAGAATTTGAACACCAGTAATAAGGTCTAGAGTAACCAAATATAACATCCAGTGATCTACAGTAACATCCATATAACATCTAGTAAATATAACAAAATGTGATCTAGACTCAAAAATCAATTCGACATCTTTAACTTACAAGTCTTTATAATCGTATGTACTATTGGTTTCGACATCCAACTTCTTGTGCACCACTCGATTCGACATCTTCAAATTCTTCTTCAACTTTCCTTAGCTGAAATTATATCTAAAATTAAGTAAAAAATTTTATGTTAAGTAAAGAAATATTAATACAAAAATTATATCTAGCGTTTTTTTAAAATCATGTGATGGTGCAGCAAAGTGCAATAAATGACAAATGTAATAAAAAAATGACAAATTTGCACAATACTTATTTGTTTGATGGGTCGTGTCGAAGGTCACATCATCGCAAAATCAAGAGGCAGAAGAAATTGACATGTCCAGAGCATAGCAAAATCAAGAGGCATACTAGTGCTGATTTATAATTAACCTGTCAGAAATGGTTATAATTTAAGTAATATTTTCTTATTTACTATCTAGAGCATAGATAGAAATCGACCTGTCTCGTTTATTGTTACCTTACTGTCCATGGTCAAGACAGGCATAAGAATGTGTTGATTGATACTTTACTGTCCAGAGGCATACTAGTTCTTATTTATTTTGTAAAATGGAATTTTAATAGGAAAAAAACAAAAAAGAGATGAGAGTGGGGTTCGTGGAAAAGAGATGAGAGTACCAGGGCACTTTCAGGAAATTGCTTGCTGGTTCGTGGAAATTGTTTGCTGGTATCATCTGAACCATGTGCGATCAAAACTAGCGGATTTGATAGAAAGAGACCATGAAAAGAGAAATCAAAATTGACCTTTGTAAAATTTCCGTACAATCTAGGGTTTTCGAGAGAGTTGCGCAGAGACAAGAGATATCCTCTTTTGGGAACGACAGAAAGGAGATTAGCGAAACTTTATATGGTAATTACTACTTACCATCCAATTGGATGTCATCCGTGTCATCCACAGAGGAGCGCGTCTTTAATTTTCCGCTCCGCTCAATCGCTCAATTTTTCCGTGCCTCTTCGTCCCCTCCCCTCCCCTCCCTCCCCCCTCTCTTTAGCGCTCTTATCCCTTCCCTCTCCTCTCCCTCCATCCCTTCTTTTAGTTCGCCTCTTTCTTCCTTCTTTGCACTGATCTTTCTTTTCTGAATAATGCCTATCACTTCTTACTTCTTCCTAATAATTTAACGTACTGTGACACTTAGAAACACTAAAGGATTATTTAATACAAATAAGTGTTCAACTTGTTGTAACAAAGTAGTATCTAAAGTTTATTAGTAGTACTAAGAGAGTATCTAATGGATGTAACTATTCAATTTATTTTTATATATGTTCAATTTATTGTCACTTTTTATATTTTTGTATGAATCAACATGTTTGCTACATATGTTCAATTTATGTTCAATTTTTATTTTTTGTATGAGTCCAAATTGTTTGTTATATATGTTCATTTTATTTATTATATTTGTTCATTTTATATATCATATCTGTTAATTTTTTTTTACATTTCACTTTTATTTGTTAAATATGTGCAATTTATCGGTAACATCTGTTCAATTTATTTGTTATATATGTTGAATTAGTTGTTATATATGTTCAGTTTATTTATTATGTATGTCAATTAGATATATTCGCTTTTAATTGTTAAATCTGTGCAATTTATCGGTAACATCTGTTCAATTTATTTGCTATTTATGTTCAATTAGTTGTTATATATGTTCAGTTTATTTATTATATATGTCAATTAGATACGTTCGCTTTTAATTGTTAAATCTGTGCAATTTATCGGTAACATCTGTTCAATTTATTTGCTATTTATGTTCAATTAGTTGTTATATCTATTCAGTTTATTTATTATGTATGTCAATTAGATACGTTCGCTTTTAATTGTTAAATCTGTGCAATTTATCGGTAATATCTGTTCAATTTATTTGCTATTTATGTTCAATTAGTTGTTATATCTGTTCAGTTTATTTATTATGTATGTTAACTTTGTTCTTGTATATATACATTTTGATTATATGTTCTTATTATCTTCGTATCTGTTCAATTTATTGTTGTAAATGTTCATTTAAAAAAGAACAAGATAAAGTGCACATGTTAGGAACAGAGGTGGAGTTCATGGGGAAAAAAAATCTGACGGAAAGAAGGAGAGGAGATGAGGCAGAGAAAAGAAAGTGTGATGAATTGAAGGAGAGAAGATGGAAGAAGAAGAGAAGGAGAGACAGGGAAAAGAAACGTGAGATAGGGAATTGAGGAAAGGGAGAGCCCGAGGGAGGGAAGGAAGAGCATGAGAGAAAGAGAGAAGGGAGTGCGAGAGAAAGAGGAAAGGGGTGACTTTTCGCTGGATGGAAGGGTGTGCGAGAGAAGGGAGTGCGAGAGAAAGAGGACCGGGAGCGCGAGGGAGATGGAGGGAAGGGATCGCGAGGGGAGGGAAGGAACTTGGTTGACGCGGATGACTTTTCGCTGGATGACGGTTATCAGCTCTGAAACTTTATTCCATTTTTTGCACTTCACTTTTGCAAACGGAGAGTGCAAACGGACAAAGGGACGGAAATTTTTGATAGGATGGAGCTTTTAGCGCTTCAATCAGACTCGTTGATCTTAATCTCACCACAAATTTTGAAACCAATCTGACGTTACAGAAATGCTGTGCATAAGACTCAAATGCACATTAGTGTACTATATCCATTCTCATATATATATATATATATATATATATATATATATATATATATATATAGTTGGGCTAAAGTGCCATAGATGGCAATGCCATAGATGTCTTTTTTTAGACATTTTTTAAGATCCAAAATTCAATCGGTCGATCCAAACCATTCAAATTGATCACCATATTGAAATACCATTGGAGGCCAAATTTTACATTTTTTTGAATTTTTTTGGTATTTATTTTGATATGTTCAAATTGGAGGGTCTGAAATACTCCAATTATAACGTTTTTTAAAAATATCATAATAAATAGCAAAAAAATTCGAAAAAATGTAAAATTTGGTCTCCAAGAATATTTTAATGTGGTGAATAACTTGAATGGTTCGAATTGAGCATTTGGATTTTGAATCTCGAAAAACGACTCTATGGCACGGGACCCTCTGTGCCATCTATGGCACATTAGCCATCCTCATATATATATATATATATATATATATATATATATAGAGTTTTGCTATGGTGAGTTGCAACTCACCAAAGCGTCCGTGAGTCGCGCTCAAAATTCTGAAATTTAGCTCAAAATGACCGATCCAAACCGTCTAATACGATCTCCCTATTGAAATCTCCATGCAGACCAAATTTTATATTTTTTCGAATTTTTTAAGTATTTTTTTGAAATTTTAGAAAATCATTAATCTAATTAGTTCTGAACCGTTCAAAAACAACCGTTTTTAAAAATCTGAAATAAATACTTAAAAATTTAAAAAAAATATAAAATTTGGTCTGCATGAAGATTTCAATAGAGATATCATATTAGACGGTTTGGATCGATTATTTTGAACTAAATTTTAGAATTTTAAGCGCGACTCACGGACGCTTTGGTGAGTTGCAACTCACCATAGCAAAACTCTATATATATATATATATATATCGCATATCTTCAATTGCGGTTTTACTTTCACGGTTTCACCTTCAATATTAAACATTCGATTAAGCTTGCAACAGCTAGCAACAGTTAATATGGCGTCTTTTCGATTTTCAAATGATAAAATAATAAAATATACTATTGTTCTTACAAAATTGGAAGGTTATTTTATATATTAGATAAGACGAATAAAAAAACTTATGGATGCTTATTACTTTTTTTTTCTTTGTCTGGACAGCCCAAGCAAGCCGGTGATCCTGCTCACTAGTGTTCTAAATAAGTGCGTGTCGTGTTGTGTCTTGTCAAACACACCGTGTCTAGATCACATTTCGGGTCGTGTTGTGTCTAAATATTTCACGTGTCATGTCGTTCCGTATCTACATCCTAAGAGATGGACACGACACGTCTAAGGACACGCCACGCCTCGTGTCATCGTGCCGTGCTGTGTCGTGTCTTCTTTAGACGTGTCGTGCCGTGACGTGTTCAGACACATTTAACTTTTTGACATAAATATAATTTGTTTATGAAATTTAAAAATTATGTTTAATAAAATACGTCAAAAATTAAGAAAATAGACTTGCTTTACCATTGAATTAAAATATAGATTAATTTTAGCAATGGATTAATATTTTGAACAACTTTTTATCAAGTAATTAAAATTAGGACTTTATTGACAAGCTTTTGTGGTTGCCCCGTGCTTGAAATTTTACATCTAGAATACTCCCTGCTATAAACTCTGAGAGCCTAAAATATCTGAAAATGCTGTCTGGGAGTGTATGCGCCAAGTGGTAGAAGTAGAACAGAGAATGAAGTTGATCAATGATCAATAACCTAATCTTTTATTTTTTTTGCTACCAAATTTGTTTGAGTGCCGTTGGGAATCAAATTCTCCTGAAGATGCGCCATCTCTGACCAGTGCAAGTTTTATTTCTGATTGGTGCATAAGCAAGAGTGATATCCTCATCAGCCTTTCAAAAGTCCGAATTCTGAAACTAAGTGGACTTGAATTAAATGTATAGACCTTAGGTTGCTAGGGGTGATATAAATTTTGGATGGTAATGCTACCCGCTGAATATCTATTCTTATTCTGAATTAATTCTCAAATGGAGATAGCCGGATTCTAAACATGATCACCACAAAAAGTCTTTGACTTATTGCATGAAACAGCATACCCATTGTTAGGTTTTGTATATATGTCATTGGTGAAATAATGTGTATTGTTCTTACTTATAGGCACTACTGAAAAGTGAACTGCCAAATTGCTGAGAGTTTTCAAATGTGAAGGAGTTATCTGTGAATGACCTTTGTTTAAGTTGTCATTTCAATTTACTTGCTTCTTTCTTGAATAATATATCTCCCCAATTTGGAGAGGCTTTTGTTACAGCATGTTGGTAGCTCCTGTGAGGTACTTGATTACTTTATACCTTCTTGTTTGTTTTTCCTCCTTTGTACTGAGACTATAATTTCAAGGGCTAAAGCCTCAAAGATTTGCCAGATATAAATTACTGTTACATTCTTGAGAGTTGAGACACAAAAATATGCCCAAATGTTTCATTCTTAATGGTTAATTGAGTTGCACTAATACAACTCCTAGACAACAAAGGAGAGAGAATTGTAAAACAACCCTTATTGCATTGGATCAAAATTGTTGCTTCCAGATTGGGAGAAACCAGTACTCGATGCAACAACAGATAAAGATGGACTGAACCAACCTTTAACGAAATCTGAGTTTGTAAAATTTTTCTTTTTATTTGAAGAATGTGTCATCTAATGTTTTGTTTTTGTAATGTGTTGTGAACAAGGAGGAACTGCTTGGATATCAGGAAACATTGAAAATTGCAACATTTAAGGGCAGACGACTTGAAACAGTTGAAGTGAAGTTCCTGAGAAGTGATAAATGTTTCCCTCAGGCTGTGAAGAAACAAGAGCTCAGATCAACTTGATTAGTCTAATTGGTTTTCCATTTCCAGAATGGTAATTTCTTTGTGATTTTTTTTTAATTCTATTGGTTTCAGAAGTTGTTGCTTTGTTGGGCCTTAGTTTATGTCTAATCTGTTGATGTCTCTCGTCTTCAGTTTGTGTTGTTTCTGTTTGTTTTGCTATAGGGATTTGGATATCTCGAAGCAGATTTGGCAACACTGGTAGTTTCTTTGTGCCGCGCGCTACTGCTCTGATATGTAATTGGGCTATTCATGTCAATTTTTTTGCTGCTAATCTGATGACTTTGTGCTCATACCTTTTTTTCCTTATCCCAGCACGGCTAGTTTCTTCAAATTTTGTATCATGTTATTGGTGTCAGAATTAAGTTATTTTGCTTTGTTTGACCATACTATATATATTTTTGAAGTTGGTTTGCTTTAATTATTTTGCTGGCAAGGAATGGATTTACCAAGCTTTTGTTGTTTTGGTATGATATGTAATCAAAGAAGTGGGTTTAGGCATCCTTTCTTCTGCTGCGACTTCCAAAATTTGAATTATTGAGTAAAATTGATATGAGCAATCAAACTGAAAATGTCCGAAAAGATTGTTTTAAAACTATATTTACTTTTGTTTTGTTGTGGTTAAGTTACACAATGAAACTTTTTTCTATATATGCATCGTCATGAGGAAACAACTCTGTTGTGAGGAACACGCAAGGGATAATGCATAAGTTTTGTAATAAAGAAAGAACAAGCGAATGCTACTTTTTATTTGACTTGAACAATGGTACTTTTCATCTATAATCCTCATATCTGTTTGAATAAGAATTACCGGGGTCAACCCAGTATCATCACAAAATTGCTTGTCCTCATCCAAATAAGAATGAAGCGAGCTAATGCAACGAAAAAGAGCAACAAAAAATATAAAACAACAGTGGTCTTAAAATCCGAAAAATCAGGCCGAGATTGAACAATCAATCGCAGGATACATGTAAATATTAACAAAATGCAAATCAAAGGGCATACGGAAATCCAAATGTGTTGCTAGATTAAATGAAATTTTAATAAAATATTAGAATGTGGTTACAATGTCCAGGAAAGCTTATTTGTGTTATGGGTTTGGTCTTCCTCAAAATATGTCACAAGCCCAAAATCAGGCCCAGATTGACCTAACTTTAGATTTTGTGTACTCCTGATCTTCACCAATTCCTTCAGCTATTTTTGTGTCAATTCTTCCCACCAAGGTGAACACGTTTGGCATTGCTTGCTGCATCAGGAAAATACCAGTCACGTTCCACTTGATGGATTGTTTTCTGATAGGTTTCTTTAACATACAATCTATGTTTTATTTCTCCAATATAGACTAACCAAAAGGGATCTTTGTCAACTCATCAAACTAATCCTGACCTGTCCAATTCCTCATGAAAACCTCCAGATTAATATTATCAAAACACTATACATATCATATTGCTTCTCAATCAGAATTGAATTAAACTAACTAAATTTTTGACGAATAATTAATTACTGCCAAGTTGTCACTGATTAATTTTCTTACAAGTTACAACCTTACATAATAACCACTAATAGAAGCATAATTGATGGTTAATGGCTCTGCCATTTCTTTCCATAAAAACGAACCAAAATTCTATTGGGAACGGAAGGAGGATAATTTTATTCAATTTGAGTTATGCGATGCGACCTCTAAATGAATGATCTCTTGGTTCAA
The DNA here is from genome assembly GCA_028095005.1 of Rhynchospora pubera. Classification (NCBI taxonomy): domain Eukaryota; kingdom Viridiplantae; phylum Streptophyta; class Magnoliopsida; order Poales; family Cyperaceae; genus Rhynchospora; species Rhynchospora pubera. The sequence goes on from CM051460.1 coordinate 120,824,641, forward strand.
ATGTTAACTTAGTATTAATTAGGAAAAACATATTAAACTATAATATCTTCTTCGTATAATCGTTTTGAATGATCCTATCTATACATAAGATATAATTAAAGAACAAAAATAAGTTGTTAATCTTTTGCATTTTGTCTAATTATGCATGTCTTAAATATCGGCACGACGGCATCACAATTCTAATTAATTAACCACTTAAACTTCTAGAATTTTTATGAAACAACTTAATTAAGGCTTTTAACTATGTCTCCCATCCATGAAAATATTTTAACACAAGAAGTTACAAAAAGAGTAAAAGGCTAAGTCAACACCTTTGGATTGCGCACATCACAATGCATTGATGCTGTGAGTCATTACATGATTCACATCAATCCGGTTGAATAGAACCGCTCTTGCACTTCATTTTACCTTTTTTTTTTTAGAGAGACTACCTAGTGGGACTGTGGGCTTCATTTTACTTTTTAAATTAGAGTATAGTTGGTGTGCATAATAAGCCTGAAAAATGATGACAATCACTTGTTATCTACATACAAAAATTGTTGCAAAATAATATATGACAGTTTTACGGCGGTTAACTTTGATTATGTACATATTGTATTATCTTATTAATGTACACAAAACAAGTCTTCCTAGCAATCAAAAGTTAGAGCTAATAAAAAATTCTATTGCGAAGCAGGAAGCTATATATACACACGCAAACTTTTTTTCCCCCTTTTCGAGTTGATGCTTTACATTATCCTTAATTTTCTCTAACTAATTAAATATTTAAATTATTGCTTTCCGTTAGTATTAACTATTAAGAAAATCGTCTATAATATGCTAGCAAAGCGCAAATTTCCTGATTGTTTCACTTGTCAATTGAGAATTTATTTAGTTTCCATGTTTTTTAATTTTATTTTTTATCTTGACAATTAACTAAAACGGAGAATTGATCCACATGCAAAATATTCCATATACAAAAAACCAAAATGGATAATTAATCACATTTCACATGTAAAAATAATTCCTCAGACAATATATACTAAAATGGATAATTGATCACATGCAACAAATTCCTTCCTTTCCTTTTAACCCAGCATTGCACTGAATACGGACTAGAGTTAGGATTTTATCAGTTATCATTATTTATCGTTATCTAATCATTTTACACACGTCTGTACCGAACATATTTCAGATAAATTTCCAGATCTGACGGGTGAGCAAATTAGGTCCAACAGGCAGCAAGAAAAGATCTCTTTACAAGGAGCAAAATAAAATTGATAATTTTAGGTCTTAGATATAAGGTGCAATCGAAGTAGGTAATTAACAACAGTCATGTTTGCACACATGTTTTCAGGTGTGAAATTAGGTAAACTCAAACATTAGAGATGTGCACATGTCTGAAAATACCATCACGTTAAAAATGTGCAATAGCCAGAATTTGGCAATGTCATCACATTCGATGGTCTAGTTATTGAAATTTTGCAATTATTATTAATAACAAAATCAAGCACAAAAACAAAAGTAATTATTTTTAATAATTTCAAATGTAAATAAAATATAATCCATCAAATAATACCATAAAATTCCTAATTAAAATTTAAAATAATGTTTTTTAAACAATAACATTATATCTATAATCCAACACATTTCAATATGACTAACAATAACAATATCATTTATTCTAACTATAATATAGTGATATACATAGAAGTTATTATAAGGAAATTTAAATAACGTAAAATTAAGAGGGTGCCTGTGTAGAATTCATCAAAAATTATATTCAACACATTCCTTAATTAAAAGCTAACTAAAGGTAATGAGAACGTCCAAATTAAATTATATATATTATGAAAGTTGGGCTAAATTATAGTCGGCCTATTTTTTTAATTCATAACTAATATAAATTTGGTAGGTTACGTAAAATCAGCCGTGCCTAACTAAATTAAATAATTTTAATTTTTTTTTATCAGATTTGGTCGAACAGTTGGCTTGGCAAGTGGAATAATTCTTAAATTCACTTTAAAAATTCTTAGTACAACATACATAGGAAGTTTAAGATGAAGTAAGATATACTAAAGTTAATGCACTAAGTTTTTTTTTCTTTACTTTTTTACTTTTTTCTTTTTTTTTTTTTTTGCTTTTATGACTTCACTTGCTAAAATACCAAACGATAACAATTAAATGTTTTTTCTTCAATATTACTTCGCCTTCCTATTTTACTACTACCAAACACCGCTGCGGCGCTGCTTTTAAAGTCATTCGGCATCTTCATCGTTTCAGCTTTACTTCATTCGCCTTTCGCCAAAAATTCCTTTTTTTTATATTTGGCAACCAAATGTTGAAATAAAGCAACTAACTAATAAAGTGTTTTTAGATATTGCATTCTGTCCGACTGTCCCGCAACAATAGCCCTCCACAAATAATTTTTGTGTTAATCTGAGCTAGAAAACAATTCAGTAGAGAAGACTAATTCTTATAAGTTCATAAACGCATTTTTTTTCATGAACAAAGTTCCATATGTATTATTATCTCCCGTAGGCTGTCCATTTCAAAGATAACATGTGTGTTACTATAAAAATTAGGAGTCGTTTTTATTTGTAAAATTTTAAAGTTAAAATTGTAATTTTTTTTATATAGCTGGAAAACAATATTGTATTTTTAAGAAAAAAATAATTTTCAATATAACCTATCTCTATTTAAATAATCATATGATATTAGAATTATATAGCACTGCCTCCTAAAATAACATGCCTTCACTTCGTAAACATTTATTTTTATCTAGCTTATATTTTATAAAAAAACGACAACATTGCTATATATTACCAGAAATTACGAAACAATTCGTGAAATTTAACCAGTGCACCTAGCTATAAGTTGAAATATTAGGAAACATAAAAAAGCTTAAAGTTCGTATTTACAGCACTGAACGTAGAATCAAGAACTAATTTTATCATTTATATCGGAATGTTTACATTGTCAATTCAGGCAAAACATTAAATTAATGGTATTTGATAATTTATTCAGCATCAGACAAGTCAAAGCAAACTGTTAATCGATCACTATTAAAATCCACTGAAAATGCATTATGACAGGCAAAAACACTAAAAATTCAATGTCAATACAGAATAAATACATCCAGGAATTAGTTAGAAACAATTTTCTATGTATGAGAGTAAATATTTTGTCATCTTCCAATTTTAAAAAATCTATCCAACCTATTGCAAAAGATAAAATAAAAACATAACCTAGTAAACAATACATGCACATTATTCTAATTATTGATATACTATAATCCTTTGACAATAATATTGATGAAATACAAACCATGTACAATTTATATATAAAATAAAAACCATGTACAAATTAGTGTATTTGTTGCAAAAAATGATAAGCTTTAAAAAATTTTAAAAATTGTAAAATTTGGTTTGCTATGAGATTTCAATATATAGATTTGATTGATTAATTTAGATTTGTCAATTTGTGGAACCACCGACCAATACGGTCATGATGCACGTAACCCTCTATGCATCACGTGCATTATGATTCACAATAGAACTTTTCTCTCTCTCTCTCTCTTTCTATATATATATAGAGTTTAGCTACGGTGAGTCGCGACTCACGGACCCTCCGGTGAGTCGCGACCAAAACTCCTAGATTTAGATCAAAATGACCGATCCAAACCGTCTAATATGATCTCCCTATTGAAATTTCCGTGCAAACCAAATTTTTTATTTTTTCGAAATTTTTAAGTATTTTTTTCGGATTTTTAAAAACTGATGTTTTTGAATGGTTCAGAACCAATTAGATTAACGATTTTCTAAAATTTCAAAAAAATACTTAAAAATTTCGAAAAAATAAAAAATTCGGTCTACATGGAAATTTCAATAGGAAGATCATATTGGACGGTTTGGATCGGTCATTTTGATCTAGATCTAGGAGTTTTTGTCGCGACTCACCGTAGCTAAACTCTATATATATATATATATATATAGGGCTGTACAACGACAAACGGATAAAAACTTTTTCATCAAAATTTTAACTCAATAATCGGGTTGAAAAAAATTTTAACCGACCCACTCGTAACCCAATCCAATCCAGATTTTTTTTTTTTTACTTACGGTTATTACGGATTATGCGGGCCAAACAGGTTGAATTTCAATTGTGATTTTCCGAGGCCTCGTGATAGGAAAGATATTATATGGAGATTTCCAATCTAAAATAAAATATATAGGTGCGATATATTTTTATTGCTATGGTACTTTTTATATGTTGATTTTGAAGATACCAGAAGATACATTTAGATTATGTTTTGATATTGATTTGATTGTAAGCAGATATGTTATCATGATAGTTTTCTCATTTGTAATCAGAGAGAGATGAGTGTATATACATGTAATCAGAGAGAGTGAGTGTATATACATGCAATGTATAATTTGCAACAGATATAAATCAATTTCAAAACATAATCTAAAATGCATCATCTGGTATCTTGTGATATTCTCCAAATAATATATGGAAATCTTAAAAATCAACATATAAAAAGTACGCATACACCCATAGGATATACTTTCAAAATCTTCAAAACACACCCATTAGGCCATTAATTAGGCTCCGTTTGGATAGATGTGGGAAGAAAGAAAGAAGGGAAGAAGTAAGAAGAAGTATTGGGAAATGTGTAACTTTATGAAGAGTCTGAATTGTTTATAATTTTTTGGGCCTTCTTCCTTCTTCCTTCTTCCAACCCCATCCAAACAAGACCTTAGTGTGTTTGGATGAGCCTTGAATAAGAAATAAGAATAAAAAATTTCGGTGTGCGTGTTTATTTTTATTGGCTCCGTTTGGATGGTGTGGGAATAAGAGGAATAAGAGAAGAAGTATTGGGAAGTGTGTAACTTTGTGAAGAGTTTGGATTGTTTATAATAAATTTGGATGGTTAGAAATAAGGAAGAGGGTTATTCCTTATTCTTAAAGGTATCCAAACGGAGCCATTCTTGTGCAACCCAAACAACACAAGAATAAGGAATTTGAGCCCTTTATAGGTGTGTTTGGCTGAGCCAGGAATAGGGTATAAGAATAAAGAATTTCGGTTTGTGTGCTTATTATTATTACTTATTCTTATACCATGATTTTGTTAGTATAGGAATAAGGGCCCAAATTTCTTATTCTTGTGCTGTTTGGATTGCACAAGAATAAGACTAAGCACGCAAATCGAAATTCCTTATTCTTATATCCTATTTCCAGCTCATCCAAACACACCCACCATGGTATAAAAATAGGAAGTTGGATAAGCACGCATACTGAAATTCCTTATTCAAGGCTCATCCAAAATACATGCTAAAATTGAGGTTTTTTTTTAGCATGTAAGGTCTATCACGAGAGTCTGTGATATGGAATTGAGGTTTTTTTTTTTACTTATTTCTTTTCAAAAGTAAAAATATAATCGGGTCGAGTACAAATCGGGTTATCAAGACTGAAAATATAATCCAATCTGGTACAACAGGATTAATAAAATTAAAATTCGACCAACCCGAATAATGTTTGAAACCATTAAAATACAGGTTTGGTCAATCGGATTTTTTTATTTTTTTGTACAACCCTATATATATAGTCTATATGTAAATTTGATGTATACAAGTTAACTATTTTGAACAGTACTACTACTACCGAAATAAGTCTAATTATATATTGTTGGACTTTTACATAATACAGTTATTGAAGTTTATATCGTTTGAGCATTATAATGTGCAATTCAAAAAGGTTGAAAAAATTTCAATTGTTTGATTAATGAAAAGGTACGGGTCATATACTCAATTTCTAACATCATATGGATTGATATCAATAAGTTAAAAGTTTACATTATTTGTAAAGTCCCCATTGTTAAGTTAAACAGCGGTCATAAGAAGTAATTAAAAAATAATTTTTAGAGTGAGAAAAAATTAAATAAATATGAATGATCTGTCATTTGCACAGAGTGAGAGGTAAGTTTACAGTAACTTTTGATAACACACATTATTTTTCATCTTTTTGAACAGTCAATATTTATTTATTTATACATATATATATATAGTGAGTTTTGCTATGGTGAGTTGCAACTCACCAAATCGTCCGTGAGTCGCGCTCAAAATTTCGAAATTAAGTTCAAAACGACCGATCCAAACCGTCTAATACGATCTCCCTATTGAATTCTCCATGCAGACCAAATTTTACATTTTTTCGAAATTTTTAAGTATTTATTTCGGATTTTTAAAAACTGCTGTTTTTGAACGGTTCAGAACTAATTAGATTAATGATTTTCTAAAATTTCAAAAAAATATTTAAAAATTTCGAAAAAATATAAAATTTGGTTTGCATGGAGATTTCAATAGGAAGATCGTATTAAATGGTTTGGATCGGTCGTTTTGAACTTAATTTCGAAATTTTGAGCGCGACTCACGGACTCTTTGGTGAGTTGCAACTCACCATAGCAAAACTCTATATATATATATATATATATATATTTGCAAATTGCTCGTTATTTTTCTTGAATCCCCTCCACACAACATAGCGTTACATATAACAAAGTTTCTATGGATCCAAACCCTCCAAATAAAAGGCTAAATTAAAGCTTGCTAAGAAAATTTGGATGGGAGCACTCATTATTTTTTTTTTCTTTTTTTCTTTTAAATTAGTCGTTATTTTTCTTGAACCCTCTCCACAAAACATACCGTTACATATAACAAATTTTCTATGGATCCAAATCCTCCAAATAAAAAGGCTAAATTAAAGTTTGCTAATAAAATTTGGATCGGGCAACCCAAAGCGGAGAAACGTAACTAGATCCGACAGCCTTGTTTCATTGTTTGTTGTTTCTAATACAAGAGCAAGAAAAATTGACGATACGATTGTTATAATCCAAGAACACCAGACCGGACCCGATCCGGGCCGGTCCAGTCGGCCCGTAATATTTGAATGTGGAAAAAAGAAGCCGACCATATCTACATCTATCAATATCGACGTCTGCAAAAGCCTTTCGGATATATTCGATTGGAGTGTAATAACATCCGACCCTGTTTGACTTTTGACTATTATTTTAGTGCTATTCGGATCTGCCAGCCTTACTCAAGAAATGGGGACGGCTTCGCTATACGTTATGACGTGGTCATTTATCCATTCCCCAACGCGTCCGGAAGTGCTCCAAAATCTATCATTGGTTTTCTATATTTGATCGTTATGTATACAAGCATGTAGTGGGTGAACTTCTGCTATATTTGATCTTCTCTTTGCAATGCGCGAGAGTATCGTGCAGATATATTTTTTCTATCTATCTATCTATCTATCTATCTATCTATCTATCTATCTATCTATCTATCTATCTATCAATAGAACAATTTTGATTATGCAAAGTACATGCTAAAATAAAAATCCCATATAAAGTTCATCATAGGTGTTTCGTGAATCTTGATTAAGAAATTTGTGGTGACACATGAAAGATAAAAATAATGTACAACGGATAAAAAATTCAGTATCACAACGTACTTGACCAAAAATTACTTATGATATGAATTTTTATAAATTATCATTGTAATCATATAACAACATTAAGCTTTAATAAATTAATTCATAGTCGCTGACTTACATTTGGATAACATTAGTTACTAATACCCTAACAAAATTTAAAAAATCATTAGTTAAATTAAGTAAAATTATTATATGTATATATACATACATCATGATATATCCTATTATGGAAAAAAGATAAGCAATTAGACGGATCTTATATAAATATTGAATTTATTTATTTAAAGTTTAAATTCATGTTATGTAAAAGATATTTCTAAATTTCTAATTTGAAATTGCTAATTTTAATTTCAAATGAGAAAGTTTAATATGCACCATAGTGCATAGGGCTTTCTATGCACCGCGAACTTTACGAAAATATTTTTATAAATTGACAAATCTAATTTAACCAATCTAATCTACATATTGAAATCTCAAAGAAAATCAAATTTTACAATTTTTGAGATTTTATTATTATTTTTTCAATTTTTTTAAAAACCTATATTTTTGGAATGTTGTAAATAGTACAGTTTGTTTCTAAAAATAGCAGATTTTAAAAAATTCGAAAAAATAGTAATAAAATCTAAAAAATTATAAAATTTGGTTTTCTACGAAATTTTAATATATAGATTAAATTGATTAAATTAGATTTGTCAATTTATAAAAATATTTTAAAAAAAGTCTGCTTAATTTTCTTAAGGTAAAAAAAAACCCAGGGTACTAGGGATTCAAAACATCGGCAAACAAAACAAAAAAAAAACAATAATAATAATAATAGCCTGCCAAACGAAGAGCCACAAAAGATAGTACGCACCGAATCAACACACGGTATCACACGAGGAGGAAGTGGTGCATTGTCCAATGGACCGATCCAAAGACCCGGCCTGGCCTGGCGCCGGGGTCCCAGGGACATGCCTTGTTTCGTTTCGTTTCGTGCAATCTCTCTCTCTCTCTCTTTCGTCTTTCCTCATTCGAACTGCACCGGCCGGGCCCCATCTGTCCCAATTCGAGCAACTACCTCCCGCTTCTCACCTTTCCTGGTTTCCCCCACTCTTTAACTTCCCCTTCTCTCTCTCTCTCTCTCTCCACGTCACTCTCTCTCTCTCCATACGCCTTCTATTTATTGTATCATCAACCTTCGCTGGCTCTTCCTTCACACCTGTCTCGCCTCTCTCTCTCTGATCTGTCTCTTTTTTACAAATTTATTACAATAATTACACAAAAGTAACAAACACTGCACACAAAATTGGAGGGATTGCGATTGTCGTCGTCGCGAAACGAAACCATTCATGGAGTCGTTGAGATTCGTGCGCGGCATCTCTACCCCTCCTCCCGTCTCCGTGGGTCCCTACCATCCGGCGCACGTCAGCACCACCGCGCACGCTAGCAAGCCTTCTCAGGCGCAGCTTAGCGGCTGTCCTCTCAACAACAACCACCACCATCCCTACATGTTTCTCCGTCCGCTCCGGCGTCTCTGGCCCGGAAACGGAGATGCCATCAGAGACGAGAAGAAATCTCACGAGGGACACGTGGCGTCTCTCGAGGCGTCCACGTCGACCTCGGAGGAGCAGGAGGAGGAGGAGGAGAGGGAGAAGGTGAATTGGATTCTGGGAGGGTTGGCGGCGAGAAGAAATGGAGAAGATACGAATGTTGGGGAAGGACACGTGGTGGCTCCTGAGGCCTCCACGTCGAAAGAAAGCGAGGCGAATGAGGAACGGAAGGAGGGAAACTGGGTGTTGAACATTCTGCGCGTGCGATCGGAGACGGGTGAGCGGACGGCTGAGATCAAATCTGGTGATGTTGGTGAAGATGTTGATGAAGAAGATGATGATGATGATGAAACTGTTGGGTGTGTTGTAGCTGATGATGAAGAGGAAATGGATGATGAAAAGGAGATTGATAGAAGTTCCTTTGAGAAATTGTTAAAGGGGGTTTCTTTGGATGAGATGCGGATTTATGCGAAATTGTCATATCTGAGTAATTTGACTTATAGCATCAAGAGAATTAAGGTAATATTTTGTTGTTTTTTTAGTAAAGAATTTAGACTCAATTGATGTCTTTCAGAATATTGTGGCAGCATTTGGATTGATTAAGGTTTAATGGTAGTATACAAGTAGCAAGTCAAATGCATCCAATCAGCATTTTTTAATTTGTAATTGACATCTCTATTTATCTAATCTGAGAACTTGTCAACTTCTATTGGTTTTCGGCCCAATTAAGGTAATTAATTTCTATTTTATTTTTTCAAAGTTAGGTGCTTTCTTGGTTGGTTTTCCACTACCAGTGATGGTTCCTCATTAATTGTTTTAAATTGGTTGAGATTTTTGTTTTTGATCTTCAAATGTTGTCGAATTCCTCAGTTTTTTTTTTACCAGAAAAATACAACTTATTACCTTTTTCTTTTGTTTTCTTTCATTTCAGCCCCAAAACCTACTGGAATACCATAAACTCCGGTATGTGACCTCCTCATTGGATAACAAAGAGCACAACTTGCAATCAGGGACCACTCCTGAGCAAAAACCTGCTAAGACTAAAAACCGCGAACCGAAAACCCAGCAGCCTGAAATAAGTGCCTCATTTGCCTATGATATTGCAGCCTCAGCTGCCTCTTATCTGCAGTCGACGGCCAAGGGTATCTTCCCATTCGGTTCAGGTAAAGCTCACAACGGCGACAAAATGGGTTCAAAGCCCGGTGAAAAGGAGAGTGTCCCAAATGATCTTCTAAATGAGGCCTCTTTTGTAGCTACAACTAACTCAGTTACAGCCGTGGTGGCTGCTAAGGAAGAAAGAAAAGAAGAGATTGCAAAGGATTTGAATTCATCTGTGAGTTCACCTTGTGAATGGTTTGTTTGCGATGATGATCTGAATGGTACCAGATTTTTCGTCATTCAGGTGAAATATTTTCAGATGTTTTAAGTTGATGATTTTTTGCATTTATACAGCTACAAGAACTTTTAAGTCCCTCCTTACAGTTACTCCCACAGAAAAAAAAAAAAGGAAAATTCAGTTTTCTTAGAATCAGTAGTATAAGTCACTAGGTGTTTCCTGAAAGCTTGCATGTTTCTGCCAGGATGTGTTAGAATTGTTGATTTGCTGATCTCATTTTGTATTTCTATTAATGAAAATTGGGAATTTGGAAGTATAGAAGTTATTAGGAGGGGCCCACATGAAAGATGGGGGGTTTGATCGTTTCAACATGATTCAATATTACTTAACTATAGTTTGGACATGTTCATTGCTCCCTGAAGAGTATATTTACAAAGTGTTCTCTACATTTATTTTTTCTATTGATATATGTTATACAGATGTGACATATGAGTAATGTCTCAATTATTTAGGGATCAGAGTCATTGGCTTCATGGCAAGCAAACCTTCTATTTGAACCAGTAGAATTTGAGGTAATTTATTTACTAAGCATGATTTCTTTTATGTTAGATACATTTATATTTGCCTTTTTGATGACAGCATAAGATTATTTTTTGTAAGGAAGGTTAACATCTCCAATAAAAATTGTCTTTCATTACTCGGTAGAAAACTAATCATGAAAAATTTCATAACCTTGGTGACAGCGAGCATTACTTATCTGCAACTTGTTCTGGTTATCGTCTGTTCTAATTATAACATGTTACTTCTGATGTTGGCGGCAGGGGCTCGGTGTACTGGTACATAGAGGTATATATGAAGCTGCCAAAGGTATCTACATGCAAATGCTTCCCTTGGTCCAATCACATTATAAGTCTCGGGGTAGTGCAGCGACCTTTCGATTCACTGGACACTCTCTTGGTGGGTCCCTTGCTCTATTAATCAATCTCATGCTCTTGATCAGAGGTGTGGTCCCCCCCTCTGCTTTATTGCCAGTGGTAACATTTGGTGCTCCAGCTGTCATGTGTGGAGGTGATTACTTGCTCCGGAAGCTGGGGCTTTCCATGGACCATGTCCATGGGATAACCATGCATCGGGACATTGTGCCGAGGGCTTTCTCCTGTAACTATCCCGACAATGTTGCGCAAATTTTGAAGGCGGTAAATGGAAACTTCCGAAACCATCGATGCCTGGTGAATCAGGTAAATTTCTTGTTTCGGAGGTTTTAATATTCAAGTACATAGTTGTTTCTATTTTGAGAGAACCAGAGGCCTCAGAGGTGATCTTGTCAAAAAGAACAAAGATTAAAAAAAAATATATGTAGTGTGTACTAAAACATTTAAAGCTTTCCTCATACAACTACTCTTTTTGAAATTTGCTGCCTTAATTCAAGTTTTTTGTGGTGAGCGTGAATGTGGTAGGAGGATAGTTTTGTGAATTTTAGTAAAAAGTGTGGATCAATTGGTGGGGTTAGTGTTCTCACTTTGTGCAAAGCTGCTTCTGAATATATTCACAATGGAAATAGTAGAAATGTAGTAGGTGAGACAAATGGTTGTCTTTATTTATGTATATATTTAATTTGGGAACAGTCTTATGAGATCAATTTTCATCCTCAAGCAGAAGCTGTTATATGAACCGATGGGCAAACTGGTGATTCTACAGCCAGAGGAGAGATTTTCTCCTTCCCACCATCTCCTTCCGCCAGGTTGTGGGCTTTATCTTCTGTCCAGATCAGGTAAACCAAAAAGGCTTCTGCGAGCTGCCCAGTCTGCATTCCTCAACTCTCCACACCCGCTCGAGATATTGAGTGACCGTGGCTCTTATGGCGCTGGTGGAGCCATCCAGAGGTATGTGAAACCAAATTTACTGACATTATTGGTTTGTGTCAGGAAAAAGTTGACTTGTATCAGCTAGATACCGGACAGGTCTTCTTTAATAGTTTTAGGCCTATACAAGACTGAGGTTCATCCAGGCACTGGTATAATTCTATTGGTGTAGTAGAAGTATTGCAATTTTTTGATACCCATCAGATTAGGTGCCCGACTCCTCTCATACTAGTTGGTATGTTTCTGGTACTTTAATAGTGATGTTACTGCAGCTGTACCTGGTCTGTGCACTTGTAAGGCCCTATAAGTGTCCTTGTTTCCAAGATCAATGTTATACTTGTACAAGCATGACTTGAGATACAAGCTAATATAAATCTAGTGTCGAAATTCATCATTTTTTTTTTCTGATTAAGCTTTCGAAAATTTATTTTAGGGACCATGACATGAGCTCATACTTGAAGTCAGTGAGGTCTGTGATACGGCATGAAATAAAACTTAGAAGAAAAATAAAGAGACAGCAGAGGCAGCATGTATGGTGGCCCCTTGTGGTCCCACATGGCACGGATCCAAGTATTATAATGGGTTCTCCTGATGCATGGTCTCCTCATGCCACTGATGACCGTGATAGACTCGACTTCTCTAAAATCTTCAGAGGAGGGAGAGAAACCATTAGGCGATTTAAGGGGCTATTGGTTTCACGGAACATGCATTTGTTAGTCATCGTGTTCTTGTTACCAGCTAGATTGTTGATTATGGGACCTCTGTCACTTGTCAAGTTAAACTAGGGCTTGGGTGATTCTGGTCTAGCAATTAAAGGGTTTTGATTTAGTTTGGTATATAATAGGGAAATTCTTTCATTGATGCATAGGTACAGAAGAAATTGGGGGCAAAATTGTAAACAATTGGTTTATTGGATTCATTTTAAATTGTGAAAAAGGAATGAAATGAATGATAATTAATTCATGATCAACAATTTTGTGTTCGTATATTTGAATCTTTGACACGGTCCATTAAAAGTTATCTATTTGTTTTCCTTCATTGGTTTTAATTTCTTTGTTGGTGCATCTACTTTTAGTTAATTTCTTTCTTTTCTTCCATCTGGCACCACGAATGTTGACCAAATAGTAAATTTTCTGTTGTTTAAGCAACAAGAAAATGTCAATAGTAAGACAGCCGTGTCCAGCAAGGGTATCCACATGGGGCTGCTCCTTGCTTAGAAGCCTTGCCAAAATACCACTTGTGGCCCTTATTCAATTGTAAGTATCTAGCATTTCAACTTGATTACAAATATCTCTCTATTTCCTTTTCCTATATCCGGTCCAGATGTTTCTTTTTCCCAATCTTACTTGTCAGATAATGATTTCAAAGCCCCGGAAAATGAAAGAAATTCAAAATAGCACTTTCTCTGCTGCTTCTTACACACAATACACGTGTCATATTGTGAATGGAGATAAGTATGTGTCGGCCTAACGACTCTGAGTAGAGATCTCCTGTACAAATTATGATGCAGCTAATCATGTTGTTTGTCAGATCTTCAATAGCAACTGATGTTTGTGTCTATCTGGCATGCTTCTAATAAGAGGAATAGTTTGCACCGATGAAAACACTAATAGGCCACAAAAGAACAGGAATACTGTGTTAGCAGCATCTATCCAAGAAGTTGGGCTAGCACACACAGACAAAAATAAGGTCAGGAGATTTGTCTGGCTGAGAATTTGAAGCCAATCTATTATGATTAGCACTGAGTCTGGTACACGTCGACGTACCAATCGAGAAACTATGCAAACTGAAACTTCCACGTAACAGATTATGTTGCTTACCTGTACATACAAGATTAATTGAGAACATATTCAATCAATCATACCAAGCATAGCATACTGGATATGAGAACTTACTGGTAAAATTTAATACCGGACAGTAGTACAGTACCTTATCCAGAATGGTTGGTTTCAAATAGCTGACGATATACATTTTTCTGAGCTAAACTTAATTTCTAATAGCCTCTTCTTTTAGAAAGGCCTTTCTTTCTCAGCTGGGCTAAGCTAATAATTGTTTTAGTGGATTATGTCTTATGTGAAATCAAGGGCACCAATATATTGTGCTTATAATATATGATAAAGTCATAAAGCCGATTTCTATAATTCTATTTCTTGTTTGGGTTTCTAATAATCTACACCTAAAAGCCCAAAATAGAAGGCGGCTGCTTGATTTCCAGGCCGGGCCAAATTTGATTTATAATCTTCACTCTGGTCACTTAATGTGGAACTTGATTTTCCTTGCAACTAGCAAACAAAGAGAGGTATCAGGTACGTATATGTACTGCTGAACAAAATTCATTGTTAGGTTGTATCGGCTCGATTTCAACTATAGGTTCACAAAATTTTCAGCACAAGCTAAGAGCGCCATTTAGACAATGCAGTATGATCAACATTGTTTGCTGTCCTCCATCTTTTTCATAAACTGAAAGCTACCACAAAATCATGATATTTTCACGGAAAGAAATGTGAAACGGATTGGAGATTACAATTAGGCTGTCAATGATTAAGTCATCGTTATTTGAATATAATGTTTAAACTGCTGTACCCTATTCTGACTTGTCATGGGTTAAAATTTTTTAATACTTGTGTCCAACTAGCGGAGTATCCAAGTAAGTCATTATTGAACTCTTCTCCATTCAAATACGAGGAAACGAAGCAAGCTGACGTGATGAGAGACTATTGATAAATCAAAATGTTTGATGGGGGGGGGGGGGGGGGGGGAACCAAATTCCAGACAAAAAGTTTGGAAAATTTATATGTAATGCATTTACATATAATTCGGAAAATTTGAAGTTTGCTATGTAAAGACTGACAAGCAGCAAAATTGATAACTTGTTGTGAAGTAGAGTTAATTTTGTTATTATTTTTTGATCTTGTACATAATGAAGTTAAATCTTTTTGACAGTGTATTAAAAAGTATATAGACGGGGGGGGGGGGTATTTACTTTCATTTGAAACTTTTGGCAAAACTTAATCTTTTTACTATTTATATTTGTAGTTTTCATTTTGAATTATTAACGAAAAAATCATAGTCATGATGAAATAGAAAAATATATGTAGACACTTGTCTTTCTTATAATTCACACAACTCTAAAAGTGCTGTGTCATTTTGATCATTTATAAAAACTTGTTGTACAATGCTTACTAGCTATTATATTTTAATTATCGCATTTTACTTATTTCTTAGTATATCCTTCGCATGAGATCCATTAATTAATCACTATATAATATTAATCTATGTCACTTGTCAATTACAGAAAAAATGCTATCCAATTGGGAACACCTTTTATTTTGTTTATCTAGCACTTTAGCTAGTATACATAATACATGACACATGCTTGCGCCAGATACATGCCAGGAAACAGTCAGTACAGATTTTTTAGAGACGATTTTTGTGTGAATTAATGTGATGAAAACTCACACAAATTTTGAATGACGTTCACCGTTCGAACTACATGCAGGGCTATTAATACCGTGTGTACAGAAGATCTCAGCCCTGCTTGTACCGCAGTCAAAATTCAGACTTCAATTTCTTCCGAGTTCCGACAACAAAAACTTAGACTTTACTTTCGTCCGAAAACGAGAGTTATATTTGTTTATTTGTGTGGAACCCATTTTTGTGTCTTCGATTTTGATAATGAAATTTATTTATATTGAACTAGAGATATGGGAAATGTGGCATGCAGTTCTACAGTTCTATTATTGACTTCTCTATTATGTATATATATAACAGTTGAAGAAAAAGTCTGATTCAGAGCCATTTAATTAGCACAATAGCACTGACCAATAGAATAGTTGGTGAAGTCAATAATTCAATAGTGCAGTAACACATTAAATCAAGAGCAACCCAGTAAAATTATAGTTGTCAAACGTGGGAAACGGCATAGAAATTAGCTGTTTCGTTTCTGTTCTGTTTCGACAACGAAACAGAGGTAATTATTTCTCTTTCATTCTATTTCAGTAAACGAAACAGTTTTATGTTCCGCTCAGGGGCGGATCTACAGGTGGGGCTGCTGGGGCTAGAGCCCCACCTACCATGATTTATATATAGTTATATACAGATATGGGCTATGAACAAATTCAAATTGTAATTTTTTTTATGTATTTTGAGTGGTTCATTATTTTTTTTTTATAATATGACTTTAAACTATAATTTAGTATTGTATGAGATGGATATATGATGAATTTATGTTGGTCCAATATTCGTATAAACCCAGCCCCACCTAAATATTTTTCCTAGATCCGCCACTGGTTCCGCTTCTCAATTTTCCACTGAAATCATCTTATTTCCGTGTTCCGTTCTGTTCCGTTTCAGTAACATTGACAAAACCACATTTTGTTTCCGGTTCATTTCTGAAAACGAAACCATTTTCTCTTGCATTTATGTTCCGTTTCGGATGGAACGAAATGGAAATATGCAAAACAGCGGTATATTGACAGCCATACTTAAAAAAGCACTCCAGAAAAATAAAAAATGTAACAGTGAAATTGAAAACCCAGTTTCAAACATTGCACATATAAGAATGGGGCTGGACTCTGGAGGCCTAGAGTTCACATTACTCAACAGTCAACACTCTAAGAAAGAGTATCATTAAGTTTATTTTTTTTATTTAATTTTTTTAATGATGTTGACATGAGGAGTCTTAAGTATCTGACCTTCACCAGCAAAGCACTATTGCCACTATATATTTGTTCTTCAAATTTCCTCTTCTGTCATGTTGAAAAGTTGACCTTTTGAACCTCCACATATTGATATTAACCTTAATTAAATAGTCTTAAACTGACTCCTCAAGAGGATTATGCAAATGGCTTTAGGCGTTATATTTGAATAGTAATTTAAGCTGTTTCACCTTTTCTGATCTGCGCAGCATGAGTACTAGGAGTGATTTATATTGATTTAATGGTCAGAAGTGAACTATGATAAAATCTGATGTGCATTGAGATTTTATAGACCTGAAAATCATTCTCATATTAGTAAAGTATGTTCCAGTCTTTCATGCATGGTCTAGTGATGGAGTAATTTTATCTTTCTTTTTTTTTAAAAGGATGATTGTACGAACCATTCTTTTTCCTGATGGATTGTAAAAAAAAAAAAAAAGACCAAATATAGGCTAGGATTTCATAAATCAAACTTTAGCAAATTAATTCTAAAAGTAAACATAATATTATTAAATCAAATTGTTCTACACAATAGCTTTATAAAACAAATTATTGCAGAATTATTTTAAGAATATTTCTCAAATTAACGTTTCTACACAACTAGTTTCAGATGAAACTCTGTCAAATTGTTTGCTAGAAAATAATTACTTAATATATATTTAAAACAGAATCCCTTTCAGAAAGCTTGAGTCCAACTCTTCTTATATCAGAATTCGAGTTCCTTTGTAAACGTCTAGAATTTAAGTTTTGTTTTGCACACAGTAACCAGAATGGGGTAGATCGTTAGAGTAGATTTTAACATGTGAGTTTTATTCGCTAGGTGCACCACAAGACTTCTCTGTACCGGTGGACGACTCCTACCCTGAGCATGAGACTGCAGTAGGTGGTTAGAACTTCGTTGACCATCCTGAGGAGTAGCTCCGTCTTCGACTTTTCCAGGTGTGGTAGTCTTTTTATGACATGTGTGGTTGCCTTAGGTTTTGTTTAAACTCTGGTTTAAGAATTAGATCAACAATTAATTATGTGCATATCATGTCATGAACATTATATAAACACCTAAGTGCATGTCATTAACTTAAGATTAGTTTATATTGTGCATTCATGTTATTAATAAAAGTATTGATATACTTTAAAGTGCCTCAATCAACACTTGCATTTGGTATGGTTTAGGATAGTGAGATCGAGTGGTATGTCCACTCTGTAGGTCGACTGTCTCGCGACTCTACGGTCACATGGTTATTTATTATATGTATAGTTGTTATTATATTTCCCTTGACTTTTGGTTATATGCCAATATATATTGAATTGCCTCTCCATCTCCTCGTGCAGTTTAACCGGTATCGTGTTTGTTGTCCCATACTCTTTCACGAAGAGATATGGGCTTGGAGCCCTGTTCAGGTTGATCTTGATATATACTTATTAGGCGTAATTCTTGTCATACTGGGATTTGTGAGGATTGGTTCTGAATTTTATCTTACATATATATGACCATGAGATTGGGTGCTTGACTCTATATTGGTACTTCGTATTATTCTATATTACTATCCTTTATCATTTCATATTTCTTTCTTTTATCGGGCATGGATTATCAGGTAGAATGACTTCATTAATACTTTAAGTACACTTAGAAATTGCACAATAGGAATTTAAAAGTGACTAACTTAAGTCTGGTTTAGTTCTAACTTTTGTTTAACCAAGACCTTGTTGGCACTTTCTTTTGCCACCACTGAGTATTCGCGTACTCAGCCCACATAATTTCTTGTGGCGCACGTTCAGGTTTGGTAGACTTAGCAGAGGAGTTTTAGCCAAAAGACCAAGCCGAGCTGGAATAGTATTTATCCGCTGTGCATTTATTATTCTATGTTTTGTTTGTATGATGACTCGATATTTTGATATGTGTATATTTTACCAGTCCCTTTTGTTGTATGAACAAACAATGCCTTTATTATATGGTTATTTATTTGTGATTATTTATTTTTATGATACTGTTTTATAGTCTTACGTGTACACAATAGAATGTGTACGCGTGACGGGGCTGTCAATCCCAAATTGCGGCTTGGTTTGGGGTGTGACATTTCCGGATAATTATGAAGTATTCCCTTAAACACATTAGACACTTCGTTAAGTATTTTTTTTTTGTTAAATATAAATTTAGTCACTATTTTGACCTTTCATTTAAAGAGATGTTGGCGGCGCTTTTTATATTCATCTCGACAAAATTACTCTTAAATCTATTTTCTACGTTTTTATCTTTCCAAAATTATTCATGTGATTTGTGTATCTATTTTTTTGTGAATATTGAATATGAAATATCAAATTATTGTAAGCCTATGATGTGCCACATTAATATCATGTCATTTTTTCGGCATGATTCATTTTTAGATATTGTTGTCAAAATTACCCATGCTATTTGTGTGTTTTGTTCTTTTTGGTGCTTTTTTGTTGTTTTGGTTGCCTATTTCGTGCCTTATTACTTGTATCTATTTTTGTTTAACTTTATGAATAGCTGGACTACATGTTTTCCTTATTCCTCTCTCATCTTTTATTATGTATAAGTTAATTATATTATAATTTATAGCTCATAATAGTCCAAACATAAGTACAGTTTGCCAAACTATTTTCTACAGACAATTTTTTTGAAAAAAGAAAATAAAAGTCAATCATTGAAAAGAAAAAAGAAAATAATAATTTTGTTCAAACATACGAAAACACGATAAGACAAACTAAAAGAGCATAATATCATTATAGATAAAAGCACCATTACTCAATAAATTAAAAGTAGCTTTCGCTAATTCATAATTAACGCACCTCGCTTTGTTGTCACCACAGAGTTGTTCCTTATGATGATACATATAAAAAAAAAGTTCCCTCCGTGCAATTTGCCACAAAAAAGTAAATATAATTTAAAAAAACAAATGGCTTAGATCCCTCTATCCAATTTAACTTCCATTACTATTTTAACATTTTCAATCAGTATCCACATCAAATTATAAATTGAAAAAACTTACTGTTATTATTAATTTTAAGGAAAAAATATATTTTTAGGACTACCAAAACGATTTTTGTACCACAACAAAAGTTCTGAGGATAAACTATTAATATCAAACTACAGGGCAAAAATGCAACTTCATGTTTAGAATCCAGAAAAAGAAATACTAATATACATAAAATTAATATTGTCAAAAATATTTAGTTAATAGCAAAAGGATAAACATTTCAGAGAAAATATCAGTACTCTTAACGCCAAATAAAAAAGGGGCATGTATATATATAATAAGCACCAGTCAACAAAACATGTTAATTTCCTTATCTTTGGAGATGGATGCTTGCAGATTATAAATACAGTAAACCTGTGCAAAATTTAAAACAGAAAAAAAGAGAAGTAAAATAACGAAATATAAAAGAAGAATTGAAATATGCTTGGGGTTGGTTGAGTTGGAACAAAAAATGATTCTGAAACGTTATCACTCTGACTAGTAGTTCCTACCAAGTTCGAATGCGCGTTAAAACCAAAAATGGTATTCGACTGCGATACAGTGAAATGCTATATTAATCGTTACAGATTCTGTCGAAACATAGAACCAGACAGAGCCTGAATTTGGATCCATCTATTTTAGTTTTTTTTTTTTTCCTAAAAGAAGTTTATAGCTTTTTAGTTTTTTTTCCCCGCCAATTTCCGGTCCATCCCATCGCCTCCTCTCATATAAATATTATACCCTCTGCCTCCTCATTCGCTTATCTATAATTTTATACCAGATATTATTAGTATTGTTTACCTTTCTTCTCCCATTCGCTTTTCCAGAAAATCTCCAAATTGGATTAATATAGAGTCTAGAGTCGAGACAGACCTTCATATACAGGTCTCAAAATTGTACAGAGCCTAGGGTTCCCAATATGTCAGAGAAGAAGAAGGAAATGTATGTGTTTTATATCACACCCTAAAAGTTTGTTTACTTTGAATATACAAGTTCAAATTCTTGTTTTCTAATGTTTGTTTTTCTTTTCCTTCCATTGTCTCTTTTCCTCACCAGAATTCAACTTTCTCAGGTAAAATTTTCTAACTGATCTCCTTTCATTTTATGTGGCATATCTCTTTGATTTATTCTCTTCTTCTTCAGAAGAAATAAGAGTTCCTCACAAGTCAATAGTTGCACAGGCAAATGATCGATTTATTTATTAGCAGACAAATTCATTTGCACCGTATCAGGATCTGATGATAAAGATATATAACTTTGCTTCTTCTTTTTATTTTTTTTATTTTGTTTGCGCTATTGTCTCTCAATCAGACATAAATATTTCTATTTGTAGGAATTTACTGACAAGATCAATATAGCTGCCGGACCTGATGGCATGGTCTACGAACAATGGTACAGAAGTAAACCTTTCACAAAGCAGCACACACAATTTTCATTTATTTATTTATTTTTTTTTTGTGTTTCGCTACACATGTAGTATAAAATATCTAGAATTGAACACTTCAAATTGAAATTGTTGTTATGAAAAACTTCATATCTGCATGAATGTTTGGAAGACAGAGACACTAACAGCTTCTTAATTTGTTTTGACTTCTTTTTTGTCTTGCTGTTGATGGATTGTGCAGCCTTGATGCTGGTGATAGAGAGGTAAGGCATATTCATGTCCATCATAATTTATTTTCAGATTTAACAACTTGTGGTTTAAATCCAAAAAATAAAACAAAAATAAAGAGAAAAGAATTTTGTGGTGATTGTGTGAGAGGAAACACAGCAAGATTCATGTCTAATACTTTGGTACTGACACGGATGAATATATATACCAGTCGACAGTTTCAGTTTGGTTCATATTATATGGAATTATGGACGACAATTAGGTTGCTTAAGTAAATTGCCACAGTAGGTTCCAAGTTTAAACTAACAGAAGAAATGATCATTTAAACATGAATATTCTATTTTTCTTACTATTTTATTACCCATATAGTCTTTTACAAATGTTGCCCTTGTTTTCATCATAAACTCTGAAAATTAAGAGAGACAGGAAACACTCTGTATCTATTACTTAAGATATAGAACATAAAAGGAATTCAAACTATTTATTCAAAATAAAAAATGTTTATTCAAAATTAATTCTCGTGGTACCAAAACAAATTAATTCTCGATCTGGTACTTAATTAGTTCATCTTTCACATAGCCATGGCTGGATGCTAACTGCTTACTCTTCCTCTGCATATATAGAACTTTCTCGTCCAAACACCGAAACAACAGGTGCAAGCAGGAACCAACACTGGAATGCTGATCAACGGAGTCCCGGTAGTACAAACAGGAATGGGATATCAATCTTCATCAACAGAAGGAAATGCCTTGCTTCCCTTTTCGGCCCCGCCTTTCCCCGGCAAGCAAAAAATCGACAATCCAAATGCGATTCTCAACCCTGTTAGACCACAAGTTAGAAGGCCATACAGACATTCCGATGATGAGACTTGGCGCCAACTAGAAAAGATAATGGATGAATGGGACAGCATAGGAGATCTCCTAGGAGACGAATGGCTCGGAGGAACAACTTCCGATGATGACTGGTGGGTCCGATATGTGAACGGAGAAAATATGGCTGACATACTTCAGTTGCCGTAACTAGTTAGCTATACTAATGAATGATGCAAAAGTACACTTATATATCCATGGTTTGAAACTTTGATTTGTTGTTTCTAATATTCAGTTGGCCACTTGGCCTTTTACTCGGAAAATAAATTATATTAATTGTCACACCGACCCAAATTAGATTTCGAGGAGAACAACCCCACGGGTATAAAGTATAAACTCTATTGTGTACACCGAAGCTAATTATAGTATATCACATACAATAAATTACAAATTAGTGTCATATAATCAATACCAGATTAAAATCACATAAAAAGATTGGTGTTTAAAATATATATTATGTATGGAAAAAATTGTCGCATTTTTTATATATAAGTACGCCATAATGAATTGAGATTTGTAAAAAAAACAAACAAACAAACAAATTTATCATTTGAAAATCGAAAAAACGCCATATTTACTGTGAAAGTAAAACCGTAATCGAAGAGATGCAGTATTAATGTTGGCAAGTGGCAACTATTAATGTCCTCAAAATTGATAAAATTGCAAGGAAAGCTAGTTAATCTGCCATAATTCCACGCCAGACAAAATAAAGCAGAACAACTTCAGTTTTCAGACAACAATGACAAAGGAGAAACACCTCCTGAAATGTACAAAGGTCCAACAGAGCAAAAAAACTTCTGGCACAATAACATAATACATGCCATAATACAAAATTCAATTAAACTACCAGAGTGGAGATTTGAGAGAGACCGAGCACATGTCATCATGAGATTAGCAACAACAATTGACATGTAAAACCCAGTTATATATCAAACCAGTAATGGCACAAAGAAACTGCCAGACTACCAGTGTTGCCAAACGTGCTCTGAGATATCCAAATCCCTGTAGCAAACAAAGAAAATGATACAAAAGAAATAAGCAATAATACTGTAGATTAAACAGGAACATCTTCTGACACGAATAGCATACCAAAAAGTTCAAAGAAATTACCAGTCCTGAGATGACCAATCGTCTAGACTAGTAATGTTGATCTGAGCTTGTGATTTCTCGGTGATATCCTGTAGATACTTCACGACCCGAGGGAAACATCTATCACTTCTGTGGAACTTGACATCCACTCTTTCAAGTCGCTTGCCCATAAATGGTGCAACTTTCGATGATTCTTGATTT